>CM062292.1:458410964-459675964 GCA_031216915.1 Pictodentalium vernedei | reverse complement strand
GTCATGACCAAATGCAATTAATTTTCCAATGAATACATTTGGTCGAACTTTGACCCGCTTTTACGGTAGAGCGCAGTTGACAGAATGTAATTCGGGCGGTATTTGGGCGGGTTTTTAACTTTTAGCGCCTCTCGCAGTGATCAACTCCGCTGCTGTTTCTTTGGTGACATTTCCCAACTGTGGCATAAAGCCCGTTACTACAATACTCATTTCCATTTCTAAAGTTGTTAAAATTAAAAAACAGAGTTGTGCGCTTTGCATTTTGTGTGAGGGTGGTTTTTCGCTTCGTTCGTTCATACATGTTTTATTTCGTCTTTATGCTCTGTTGTTTGGTAAAAAGTAGTTTTAACAGTTACGGAATGTAATTATACGAATTGAATGCAATTTTTATAATCTTTATTGGAGTGTGAACGTGTGGGAATGGGTACAAATTATGTATGAATCCCGGGATTCATACATAATTTGTACCCATTCCCACACGTTCATACTCCAATAAAGATTACAAAAATTGCATTCAATTCTTAAATAATGCACGTCGATTGGTGAAAGAATCTGGTAAAATGGTGATCAATAATATTGGGACGGAAGAGACTGAATTTGTTATTCGTCGCCTTATCCATTTCCGCCTGCTACACAGACTCGATGTATGTACTAATATGCGGTTTGTTATCACTGAAACGAATTCAAAATCGGCACCAGGCTTGGTTAAAGCCCGTTTTGCTGCACTGTCTTCCTTGGTGGAACCTGAGATACCAACATGTCCTCACGATTTGATATGGAATTTTGGAACTTCGTTCAATAAAATAGACCTGACTGGAGGTTTACAATGGCACGGTTCGATTTTAGCAAACGAGGATCAGCAATTTCTCATCTGATGGTAACGAATTTGAGATTCGTTTTGTCACATAATCAGTAATTTAACCCTTCTATCTAATGTAAAATCTAAACTTGGTCAGCGCAGTTCACAAACATCGCCAACCGAATTCTTTTTTTCTCCAAATTTTGCCTGGAAAACATAGCTTAAGATCCCTCATTGAGCAGGTTCCACTGAGCGGACATACGCGAGGTTCTTAGACCTAACATGAACAATTTTATTTATTCAGGAATTGTGCTGTTGCAAATATTGTCAGTAATATTCATATTGGGTAAACAGTTAATGGAATATAGGAGAAGATTAATTCAACTCTACTTTTGAAATCAACTCACGCACCATTTTCTTTCTGATGACGATTTGATATTTTAGCGTCACGCGTACATTAGACGTGTCGCGAATGACATTTCCGTAACATGGTATGTGATGATGAATGTGTGATAAATGTACAGAACGTGATGTGTGTTTGAATCCGTGGAGGTTTTACATAACGAGTTGGAAAAGCGTAGTCATATTTCGCTCGAGCCTACGGCTCTCGCAAAATATGACTACGTCATCCCAACTCATGTAAAACACCCACCGATTCAAACACACTTCGCGTTCTGAGTGTATTACACATCCCCACGTATTAACATTCATTTATATAAACAAACTTTAATTGCTATGTTTAAACCCAAAGGTCAAGCGACCGTTATTTTTCTTTGAAGAAATACTGATCAAATGGATCGATGCAGAACCAAAACAACCTTTGGAGAACCAGTCTGAACTACATAGGTTAGCTTTTCTATTGGGTATGTTTGTTGAAATTTGCATCACCGTATCTCGCCGGCTGGTGTCCATCACGTCTAACCATTTGGTGGCCATTACTGATAGTAAATATGTTAGTACAAATTTGGGCGGATTTGCAAAACAGCCGGAAGAAACTTTTTTAAACGAAGTTCTAAGCACTATATCTGAAGACTTTGACAAATAAATTGCTAAAATAACCTAAAAGGATACCTCGGATTGTTAGAAAAATATCATGGAACGTCGTCGTTAGTAGATTACTTTGCTTCGGCCATTTTCATTTCCACACTACGTGACGGACGATCGATAATTGTATAACGAAATTTCGAAACTTTTCAAACCAACTAATGGCTCGACGAGAAAGGAACTAGTCTAAATAGTCAGGGAAAACACGTTCCGGCTTGCACATCACCGGTTGAATACAGATACATTTATCACATAGCGGCAATTCCGTTAAATACGATGGTTTTCAGTTTAATGAATGTGTAATACAATCTGATAGACTCAACTTACAGTAGTAGAAAGGCCCAATACATTATATACCTCTCTCGATCCAAACATGAGTCCCACATAGCACAAATCATTGATCTCACACGAAACTTATCAACTTCTTGTCTGAATTTATTTATTAATTTATTAGGATGTAACGACACTTTCAACAGCCAGGGAGACCTCGTGTCAGACAGTTTTACGGGTGGAAGAAGCCAGAGAACCCGGAGAGAACCACCGAGCAACTGTCAGATTCCCCAATGTACCAACTCCACAAACCATGGTTAGCATTGGTTAAAGACAAGTGCACCATCGACGTGCAGTGCGCCTTCGTATACAACGCCACCGTGCCAGCCACGTGGACAATAGGGGTTAATTGTCTTGCCCATTGACACAACGCGACTGCCGCAGATGGGATTCGAACCGAAAACCTCTCGGCTTGCATCCTGCATCCCCACCTACTGACCCACCGCACTCCCCTATTTAACGGCCTGACACAATGCATTGGACATTTCTGTGGGTGTACGGATGGTTATTTGTGAAATAACGATCCATTTCTCCAAAATGTTTTGTTCCAATGAGTGGGTGGGGGGGGGGGGGTTGTATTCGCTATCTAAACCAGATAAATTGATCGCGTCTTGAAAAATGAACTGACAATTAGTTAAAGAGTGACCGAACCATTGGACGCGGACAGAATCCGACACAACACGAAACTTCTGAGGAAATCCTCGGTAGGCAAAAAGGGCGGCTATCTAGGTACGTATCAGTTGTTTCACTTAGACAATAACAGACAAATTGACTAATTACTGTTAACTCACTTGACGTGTCACGAGTCTTTACAATGGACATAATTTAATTAGATAAATATTTCATACCGTCGCGATCAACTCGCGAAGGTATGAAGTATTTATCTAATACAAATATGCCCTTGTAAAGATGTTAACATACAATGGTTTGTTGAAGAAAAAATAATGAACCACTACAACCACTCACTGACAAAGAACGCTCAATGCTTGCCCAATTACTATTTCTAGCACCCTATTGTTTTGGGTTTTTGTTCATTTGCTTCGTCATTGATCGCGCTCTTTACTGCTGCAGTAAATTTCTTTCACAAGTGAAAGGAACTGTTTGGCTGCCAACTTTTTAGCCAATGAAGATTGGAGATTGTTTTGCACCAATCTATTTTTATCGTCCAGCACTCGGAACTCACGTCTAATCGCCCCAACGTAGGGATAAAACATAGTATAGCAGGTCCGAGGTAGAATCGATAGATGCACCTCTCCAACGATAAAACAATTCAAACGGGAATGTCCCACAATGCATCAGTCGTGATATGTCTTGTTTTTTCTCACCCCATACAGGCCTATGACCGTGAAAAAACTTTTCTACGTGTCTTGAATTCCATTTGTGAACCGAACATACCTTAGAAGACCCAATTTCTAGTTCACTTGGTTTTTACGGAAATTATTTTTAGGTCGCGTCGTCAAATAGGTCTAAAACTGGGTTGCGAGTATATGGATAAGCCCCACTGAAACGATGTTTGCATGTCTCCTTGGAAGGTGTGCCGTTTCTTGGATTTCTTGGTCAATGCCAAAGGCAAGAGCAGAAGGGAAATCGTCATTTGTCTGCTATCAGATCACGTTTACGGTCCAGTCGTGCTGTGAGTGTCGTTTGCCTGTTAATTCATGGCCATTGCTGAATGGAAACACTTTCACAAACTTCCAATGTCACTTTTCCCACATTAAAAAGCATAGAATGGTTTTGGTTTGAATCATGTTATGACTAAACCGACCAGCCATGCATCTCGGTGTTTTATTTTATAGGAATCTCTTACAGTTATTAACTTTCACGAAATCAAACCTTTCAATAAATGTCGAAAAATTGCCATTATAGATGGTTACACAAAAATCCTTAAAAGCACTCTTTCGCAATTTCCCTCCATTATGTCAGGTATGCATACAAAAACAGGAGTAATTTTTTACCTAACAGACAAAGTCAACGCAATGCACTTGCAGTATGGGTATAGTAAACAGAGATGGGCAATACTATAGGTTATTCTGATTTGTGCTCGGAGTTTATGTCTTGATTGAGCTGCAAATCTCAGACCATGTTACTGCCCGCCAACTCACCACAATAGCGTATATGTTCATATAACACCCTGCCCATAGCACAAAACCTACATTATGAAATGAACTAGGCAACAGTTAACGATAACAAACTTAGTAAATAATCTTTTTAGGTATCGGTTATACATAAGCTCCGGGAAGCAAACCACAGACCATGTTACCGTCAGTTCATCAAAATAACATATATACACCTTGAACTTAATTAAGCACCCCTGAAATGTTTTATGACAGTGAAGTTGCTGTTACTGACTATTATGTTTCAATGAGTTCTATGTCTTGCAGTACATTTCATCTAGTGAAACGTATGTTTATGGTTGATAGCGTGCCCACAAAACTCTATCATCCACATGCAATATCTGAGAATAAAACATGAAAATGTATCACTTTTTATCAATAAATGTTGACGTGGCAAGGAGGAGACTGTCAGAGGCACAAATCGTTGTCATGCAGGCAAAAGGCATGTCATTCAAAGCTATTGGAAGGCAACTTGGCAAAAGTCATTCTGTCATCAGCAGACTTGTTTGAAAAAATCAACAAACCAACGATGTTAAGGACCGACCAAGGCCTGAACAACCCCAAAAGACCCCTCCTTGGGACGATTGGAGTCTGGCACGACTCGTTAGGTGTGAACTCTTTGCTTCAAGTGGAGTTTTAAAAAACCTTTGGCTCCCCAACAGGTGTTCGTGCAAGAGAACTGACCGAAATCGTCTCAAAGCACTGAGTATGAGGTCCGGGAAGGCCTTCAAGCGCTCAGCTCTGTCCGATCAGCATCACAGACTAAGTTTGTGGATTGGCGGATGGCACGACAACACGGGAAACTCAGGACGTGGGGAAGAGTCCATTGGTCAGACGAGAGTAGGTTTCTGCTTCACGTCACGGACGGACGGATAAGAGTGTGGGGGGCATAGAAATACTGCTTTCGTGTCCAGGAACATAACATCCACTGTTCCTTATGATGGAGGATCAATAATGATCTGGGGATGCCTCTCTCATGATTGTAAACTGGTTATGGTGTCTATACGTGGGAATCTCAATGGTCATTAGTGCACCCGGGAATTCTCAATCCGGTTGTCGTACCTCCTTTTGACAACCAGCCGTTGGCTACTCGATCTGTACGCATGGACAACAATGTAAGGCCACATTGTTCACATGCTGTGAGAGCATTCTTTCAGGACAACGCTATTACAACACTACCTTGGCCTGCAATGAACCCCGATTTGAAACGCTTCAAACACATCTGGGACTTTCTTGGATGTCGTGTGCAAGCAAGGGTTCCGCCAGTATAGACTTTGGCCGGTTTGGAAGCTGCATTGCATGAGGAGTGGCAGTAGTTCCATTTGGACCGTATCAGAAGGCTTACTGGTAGCATCAAGTGAGTTCAGGATGTCATACTGGTGCGTTGTGGATACACTCTCTTCTGACGTCAGACACTGCTATTGTGTTCAGGAGGTTCATTTTTCTTTGTCAGTAATTAACGGCATTGTTTCACCAAGGACCGTTCCAGTACCATACTTGTCGAGAGAAGATTTTTCCATTAAAAACATTAGTGACAGATGTGTGTAATTAGCGCCATTAAAATATTGCATATTTCCATCATTGTGTTGTCTGTCATTTGTCAACAGACCATTTTTTCCGTAAACAATCACTTTTAGCCATCTGGAAGATAGCATGAAAATAATGCCAGTTTCTAATAACACCACTGCGAAAAATTCAGGGGGTGTTTAATTAAGTTCCAGGTGTATATGTTCCTATCAGACCCACCCATAGCCCAAAACCCACACTGCGAAATGAAATAGGCAACTATTAACGATAATAAGCTTCGTAAATAAACTGTTGAATGTATTGGTTGAACATAAGCTTTGAGCAGTAAACCTCAGACCGTGTTACCGTCAATTCACGGTAATGAACTGAACAACGTATAACGGTAACAAATTTAGTAAGTAAACCTCTCGCTACCTCATGAAAGTAAATGTGCCTTTGTTTTGGCAAATATTCACTAAAAAGAGAAAGGTCGAGGCCACTCCTTCTCACATCAAATCGTAATCTGATTTCCAATTAAAATGATACACCATTCGGAACATTGTCTGCTGCATTCGTGAAAAATCTAGAAAATAAATCTGTTTGCAACTCACTCCGAAATTGGCGATTTCAAATATATCGCGTGGTGACGTCAAACGTTAAGATATGCTACTAGAGCCGTAAATATAGAAGAAACCACGCGAGCTCTTAACCAAGCAGAGGGCTGGATTGTAGGCATTGGAACATATATTTTTTACAGCTGACTGAATTATTATTTAGAGATACGATTTTTAGCTTTTGGTTCAGTACACCTTATTAAATCAACACCAACTGTGTTACTAAAAATTGTATGCCTCAAAGTTGACTATGCGGAAGGAGTACCTTCGGATATCCCACCAATTAACAATTTTAATCGCATGTGAGTTGCCGCCCGGATTAAATTAATGAGTTGTTAATATCAGGTGAGCATGGATTAGCATTTGAATCAAATTTTCAAACTGTGAATTGAAACACAACAAATGGGAAGTTCCACAGACACTTTCAAAATATCACCTTTGATGAATTAAAACAGCAAATACTGGTGAAAAGAAGAAAAATTAGAAAGAAAGTCCTGTCATGACATGCGCACAAAAAGAACGTTGATTCACGCGTTAATCTACGCGTTATGACCATAGTAAGGCTATCAGATTCTGTACATATGGCCTGTGCACAGGGAATGTTTCAGCCAATGGACTTCCGGGTAACCGGGAGGTCCATTGGCAGAAACATTACGTGTGTTTGCTATGAGTAACCGGGAAAATCTGCCTGCTTTGGATGCCATTCGATATGGCAATTGCGCGCCATTCCTACGCGCAACTAAGCCTAGATAAGCGCACAGTTCATGACAGGACTTCGAGTTTTAACTGTAAATTTCAGATCAATGTAGCGGTAATGAGCCTAATCTGGCAACTTCGATTCTGTGATATAGCACGGTTTTCGGTTTTTTTCTTTTGAATCGTTGTCCTGATAATGGTCTATCACTCTAAGTGTCGACTTATGAACAATTGCCACATTTGAACTGTGAAAATGATTATTTACAGTTGCAGTGAACACTTCAGCACGGCGCCCACATTACCGGGTTTAAAGAAATAAACGTCTGGTCGTATTTGCCTTTTCAGAAAATACTTTCATCACACAATTTACTTTGATTGCTGGCATAACACATACGCTGTTTGTTTTTATTTTGTTTAGCATAGGCAGGGATAGTCCACCAACAGATGGAATTGGAATCACCGACCTCTATTCGATTGCGTTTCTGGCACGTCAACAAACAATGCAGTAACTCAGTTTGGCCGCCACCCAACAATATTGCGTCTAGTCAATCAAGGCAACAATTCCTCAAAAAGTTGATGTTTGTTGGAGTGAAGTTTGTTACGCTGTGACTGTAGCCACAGCATAACAGCTTTCACTTCATTAACTGCTATCACGTCCACCTGGCACGACAACTAGTGATTTTGAATATTTTTTTCAATCCCGGCACATGTTTGATGTTAATAGTAAATAAAATATGGTGGAAATATTCAATTTGGATTGCCACGAAAATCTGTGCATGATCAATATACTCACATTTTATAGATATCAAAATATATACTTCAAAAAACGATCGACGATTGTGAGGGATCGGGAAATTAATTGAAAAGTTTAGATTTTTTGTTTGTTTTTTTTTTGTATGTTTGTTGAGTACTATTTATTTATAGCAATATCCCCCACATCCTAAGATAACTGCGGTTAAGACTTTCCTCTATATGTGATCAATGAGTGTTCCAGCAATCCAGTCGTATGGTGAAGAGTAGAAGTGTAAAATCCAA
This sequence comes from Pictodentalium vernedei, assembly GCA_031216915.1. NCBI lineage: Eukaryota > Metazoa > Mollusca > Scaphopoda > Dentaliida > Dentaliidae > Pictodentalium > Pictodentalium vernedei. The sequence goes on along the minus strand of CM062292.1, from coordinate 459,667,826 downwards.
TTTGTGACGACTGTGATGGCTCAATTCACGACTGACAAAATTTTCCAACTGCATCACGGAGGCCTGCCTTCACTGAAGGTATACCTTGACGATGTGCTTGGATCATAATGGATTTATCCTATAATTTTGAAGAGAAATGGCTTGAATAGACGACATCCTCCCAACAACCATCCTGTTATCACTTCACACTTTTCATCGTCGATATACGTGGTGTGGTTTTATAAGAGTTTGTTTCCCCATGATAATAATAACAGTACACGTGTAAGAATCTAAATGTCTTCCAAACTTTTAATATCTCGACACTGGGTATACTATTTCTGCGACGTGTTCTTAAACACAAACAACTGAGGAGTTGTACATAGACAAAACTACATGTATGTTTCAATGAGTCGTTTTGTATTCAATGAGTCAGATGTGCGTAGGAAGAAAACGTCGAGACCGACTCATTGAAACATACATGTGGTTTTGTATTTATTACATGACCCAAACACCTACTGACCTAATTTTTTTTCTATCAACGGTGGTAAACACCATGCACTTTATGCAGTCGCATTGCTACATGGCGTGAACAGGTTGGAACAGGTTGGTGTGCAATACGGAATTCCGTATTGCACAGCCGTATTGCACGCCGTATTGCATAATAGAGACTGCATGGGCATGTAATAAATACATGTACTTCACCATGACAACGTTTGTGTTTAAATTTGTATTTAAGAGAAGACAATGTTTGTCGGAACTGGGATCAACAAAACAAACCGGGAGAACCCGGCAATCACCTTGAGAATTAAGCATTTCAAATCCCCACGCAATTCCTACATAGAATTAGAAGTTGTTTCTCTCAATAATGCCATCATATGCGCGTCAGCTATTTACAAACCTTAAAATAATTTTCATTGCGTTTCCAGACAAAATGTCAGACACCAAATGAATAATGTCTGTCGTTTAAGAATGATATCTGACATATTACAGAATGGAGTTTGAGTATTCAAAATAATGTGTTTTGGGTGTACATGTACCTTCATCTTAAAACTGCTCAGCATTCATCCAACCATACCTTGTTTTGTAGGGCTCAGTGAGCCCTGCTAAACAATGTATGATTGGTTTCATTCTGAATTGGAACTGAATTACCCTTCAGACACAATTTAAATACATGTATGGCTATATCAAATCGTATTCCTTCACATGCGGTTAATGCTGATGAGCTGTACTGTCACTTTCTTCACACTTTCCAACTTGCCAGAAACCACAACAATCATTAATTTTCGACTTGCTAGTTATGTACATGATTTTCAGCATACATGTTGTTCTGGTCACTGAACTTCATTGATCATTTTGGTATCAGTCATTTTGACTGGTGATTTTAAATCTCAGTCTGAGATTGGCCTTTTTATACCTGACATTGTCCTTGTCTGGTCACTTATTTTCTGGTGTGGCTGTTTACTTTCGTGTATCAATTCAAGGTTGAAACGAGTGAAATTATCGATTGGATGATCGTATTCTTATAAAAAGCGTATAATACAAAGGAAAATCTAGTGTTTTTGAGTAGATACCGAAAATTATCTCGCTCCTGACCGAGGCGAATGGTTATTTTCGCTAGCGCAAGCGCTCGCGAAAATTAAACACTTGTCTCGGTGGCTCATGAGATAAATTTCGGTATCCACTCAACAACACTAGATACCATCCATATATTTACCAACAATAAAGATGCACAAGCAGTTTCATATACTTTGATTTACGGATTGGAGAGATGCTATCTAAAAGGGAATGTGACCACAAATGCTCTCAAAATGCTAAGCACGTGCTCTATATACACATACGTGATTTTCGTTAACGATCCAATCCAATCCAAGAATTTCTCCACCTCCGTGTCTATGTTTGTATAGTGTGTGTGAACATGTTTGCACTCAGTCGCCTGCATAACATCGACATGGACACTGACATTTTTTGTTGACGACAAATGTTTAAATGGTATGATTTACTCCGTCTTTCATTGTGTATCGGTGTTCAGTTTTTTATAATTTGTTTTAGCACATATTGCAGTGTAAATGTGTTTAGATCTCAGTTCAGAAATCAGGAAAACGTTTATGCAAGCACACGCGCGTGTGAAAAGACCCACGGAAAACGTTTATTTTGTGCATATATCATTGCAATCTCTTCAAGAAACTATTTTGTGGAACAAACTTAAATCTCTGCCACTAAAACAAGTTGAACACTACATTTCAAAGTATTGTACATGTATTCACAATAAACTCTTTTTGAATAATTTCAAGTTCTTTGGAAATGTTTCCAAACTATGGTTAACCCTTTACCCAACGTAACGGCCAAAACCGGCCAGCGCTATTCTCAAAAATCGCCACTTAATTTTCACTATTTTTTTTATTTTTTGTCTCAAAAACATAGGTTATGACCCCTCGTTGGAACGAGCTCGTCGAGCTCCTTCCAACGAGGGGTCATAACCTATGTTTTTGAGACAAAAAATGAAAAAAATTAGTTATTAAAGATTTTTTTTTGCAAGTGTCGTCTGCTTTTCACGTTAGGTAAAGGGTTAACATCTGGTTAACACTTATACCCGAAAAAAACTTGAAAGGCAGTATCAACATTTCTAGTCGAAACAATATATAGAGGTACATGCGCACAAAATAAAATGGCAATTATTTTTAGAGGAATCTAAACGTGTTTTGCTAAAACAGTTGTGACAGTTTTGCCGACTTAAGTTATTCTCCAGTGACGATGCCTTTATAATCTCCTCTTCGCCACAAACCGTAAATTATTAAGTTGCAGAACTTTGCGCTCGACGAGACCCAAACAAAACGTGAATTCAGCACAACTCACAACAAAGTTTATTTTCTTCCATATTAACCTTCGTCTTCCAAAACATAATACAAAGGACACTTATTGGATTCGAAACTGCGCTGATAGAGTTCCCTGCGTCACCAACAGGCTAGGAAAACTATGCTACATCATACGCACCACCTCCACAGCGAATCTCTCGATACTGGTTACAACGACATTTTTTGCCAGAGTTATGTCCCTTTTTCGACATCGAAAAATTCAATTTGTTTTCAATTTCTTTTCGGGGGACGTGTAGTCAAGCGACCTTTTATCATTATTAGTCCTAGGAACCCAAAGGGCCGTTTTTTCCTGTTCTAAATCGTGATACTGTTTGAGTTCACAAAGTTGGTAGTTGCTCAGTGAATATGTGTAGTAGACCAAACTTTACTATTGATGGGTCTTCTCCCAAGTAACAAATATCGACCAAAAAATCGAAAAAAATCGACCAGTAGATGACTTTGAACTAGCCTGGAATATGCCACCCATTTCCAAATGGTTAACAAAGAAGGCGAAGCGGACTCAGCATATTACGTCTTAACAGTTACTCTGTTTCCAGCAGATATACTGTCCTGGTTGTCATTGTGTTTATTGTATCTGTAGAAATGGCAAACAAGGTTATATTTATCAAAGAACGGAATCGAAATATACCTAATGAAAAAGAAAATTCGAGTTACAAAATATAAACAAAATAAAAAATATAAAAAGTAACTCGATATTAAGTTTGTTACAGTATTTTGAACATGCTGTTAAAAAGCATTCGTCCCCTGAGTTCCAATGTGTTCCATATGCCCACTGGCACATAGAACACATTGGAACTCAGGGGACGCATTGTCAATATAAAAAGCCATCGTGTGTTCCAATGAGGGGAGGGGTCACATGAATGGTTTTGTTGAAAGTTTTTAATTTCTTTTTCAACCGCACAAATTCTGGACGCGGCCGATTTGTTATGTAAAGGGTTAAAGGAGCATAATAGGATACGAATTGGAGTACTGTTTAAACAAGTTTTTAGTCGCAAGTGAAAATATTGTCGCATCAACATGTTGAACTATATTTTAGAATGTTCTTTCAAAGATATCTTTAGTTCTAGACGACTTTGAGTCCTTAAGAAATTATCAAATCTGGTATATGCACAAGGAAGAGCTACAAAGAGTATGTATGCATACAAACACTTTTTGGGGAGATGTAATAACCGAATGGTGTCTTTTAGTAACAGACCCTACTGCTAATCCAAAAAGACATTTTTTCAGAGCCTTTATTTTATAATAATAAAATATAGATAAACGGCAAACTTTTCTTTGTCAAATATTGGTGTAAAAAGACACATTCTTTGTCAACGAACTTCTCGCAGAAGAAACTATTTTTTTTAATCTTTCCCAGAGTTAATAAATATAAGAGGAATAAACATATAGTGTTAAAGAATAAACGTATAGTGTTATAGAATAAACGTATAGTGTTTTCAAAAAAAAATATTCTACGAGTAGGATTAAGAATGAAACCGACGAGCCTCTCTCTAAATTTTTTACTTGAAAATACTACACATTTATTTTGTTTATCCCATAAATCCTCTACGGGGCAGTCGCAGCACAATCGTGCTATAACTCGCTACGAAACACAGCGAGAGGTGAGGAGCTTATTGGTCCAATTCGATCGACCAGCAAAATTGGCAAAAATAAACAAGGCGCAGTAATACATTTCTATCTAAAAATAATTCCCCTACAAACTTGAGCTAAACTTGCAAAAATACTTTATCATATGAGCAGGGTGTGGTCAATAAGTCCGTCGCTACTAGGGGAATAAATTCGTTCAGTGTTAAACCATACTGGCATTGTGTAATACTTTCAAAAATCGAACTATTAATTATGCTAGACAAATGTGGTGGAGGCCAGAGGTCAATAAGTCCGTCGCTACTAGGGGAATAAATTCGTTCAGTGTTAAACCTATGGGGAACATTTATCACCCTACTAGGTGAATATAGCAAACATTTATCCAAGGCCTTTATTGTTCAAATAAACACGGCCATTTATGGGATAAAATATTATAACAGCACCATTTACTGTGTATCAAGAAATAATCAAATTTATCCATACTTCTTTGAAATTGGTTATACAAAAAGTAAAGAACTCGAATTAATAAAGAGACATTTGGACAGTATTTAAAACTTCAAAAAATGTGTGAAACGTTTGGAACACTGTCTACCCAAACCCAGGAAAATGGAATGGACGTTTGAATATCAAACTACGATCAAATCACTGTCAGCTGATAAACAAATGTTTATCACAAACCACAGAGGATGCTTATTTGAGGAGTTTATAGTATAAAATCTTACACAATATTGTATTTACAAAACTCCAAACTTCTCAAATGCAAGTTCTCAGAAACGGAATTATGCACCTTATGTGGCAACACAAGCGAGTCACTATTGCATTTGTTCTTTGAATGTTCTCAAACACAAATTGCCCTGTTAAAGTTTAAAGAACACCTGAGAAACAGGTGCAATGTGCCTATTCAGCACACAAGAGAGTTCATACTTCTGGGGCATCCTGTCCATGAAAATCTATCTACCGGAAGAGATAGCAGCTCTCAGCACACTCGTCATAAAAAAATTATTTATTGATGGGCGAGGGGATACTAGCCGACATTTCAAACTTTTATCAAATAACTGAAATTTTATCAAAGCCTAGAAATGCCACACGGCTACAGTTAACACTAGAACTCCTGTCACGAACTGTGCGCTTATTTAGGCTTATTTGCTGAAACATTCCTTGTGTACAGGCCATATGTACAGATATGGTCATAACTCGTAGATTAACGCGCATATCTACGTGCTATTTGTGCGTATTTTACGACAGGGCTTCTAGTTTTAACTGTACATCTACACACCTCTGGAAAGCTGAGAACACAAAAGAAAAATGGAGGATCCCCCCCACCCCCAACACACCATCCCCACTCATTCTTAGTGTGATAAAAAAATTTATTATATGTTAGCCTGTGAATTGTCACAAATTATCTAAAACATATTTCTTGATATCCATCGAGTCGATGGATATCGAGGAATATCCTTCAGTAGCTTCCTTAATGACGTCACGCTATGTCGCATCACCTCGCCTTGAAGGAACTGTCAGCTGATCTTTGTTATTGTTTTGAAACGTACGCATTTGGGGTCGAATTGGGTTGAATATTGAGCAATAAAATGTCTCGTAGCATGTAATAAAAAAGAAAATCTACTCTATTTTAGTGAGTATCTGGAATTATCTCATGATTGTGGACCTCAAAGTTTTATTTTTCACGAGCGCTTGCGCGAGTGAAAAATAATATTTTCAGGTTCACAGGATCATTTTTTCAGTAGCTTCCTAAATGACGTTACACTTCGGCGCATGACGTCGCCTTTAACGTCGCCTTGAAGGAACGATCAGCAGTTTTTTGTTATTGTCTTGAACTGTTTGCAGTCGAATTGGGTTGACTATTGCGCAGTAAAATGTCACATAGCATATAATAAAAAGAAAATCTACGTTGTTTTATTGAATATCACTAAAACAGAGTAGATATCCTCTATGTCTCTACATACCCTCATCGGGAAAGGATAACATCGGTATAGCCGAGGGAACCGGGGGGGGGGGGATCGTGTAAGGGGGTATTTACCCCCCCCCCCCCCCCACAAAAAAAAAGAAAAAAGAAAAAGATTTCTCAAACTTTGTAAATCATAAAATCATATCTAGTATCTACACAAAAATAACCACATACATCTGCATATTCCACATCATACAGGCGCACTTTTATAAATGTTGCCACGCAGAATCAAATGCCAGGCAGAATTAACATGTTACGTACGTAGCCACATCTACTGTCCAGACATATATCCTCCTATAAACACCAAAAATTAACAGCAACGATCCTTGATGTTTTCACTTGAGAAGCGAGGAAATGAGCTCTCAGTAGTTCATATTTCACAAATTTTCTCCCCCTCCCGCACTCTCCCCCGCGCTCGGCTACACAGAGCGAGCCGCCAAAGGCGGCCGTACTGTCCCCCCCCCCACAGCCCCCCCCCCCCCCCCAATATTATAAGCTTCCTACGGCCCTGCTTACTATTCTCTACCCCAATGGTAACCGACTGCAGAAGATCGTTTTGAATTGAACTCAAAATCACAAATACAGTTCCCTCTGTGAAATATCCGGGTCGAAATAATATAGATTTGAAAACATAAATTGAAACAGGTTATCTGCTCAAATTGCACAATCATCTATTTTCATAGATCACTATCCGTTTGTTGTTATATCATTCTATGTATGTTTGTATATCTGTAAACGTCTGTCAACCTTATACTATATTTGTAAATATTCTGTACATTTATCTGAATAAAAAATATCATTTCCGAAACATTTTAATTGTAGGATGGGGTACCCAATAAGTTATAGAAGGAGACCGACATTAAAAGAAGGATGAGTGAGGAAGGATACGGCACCCTTCGTTTTTCCCAAAGGCAAACATCGACGTTATATGTAAAGTTCTAAGGGGATCAATCCAATTCGTAGGAAATTCGACGCGTTGTGGCCAAGAACCAGTCTAACCTTAAAAAGGTCAATACCGTCATTCATTTTCCTCGAATCAGCCCCAACAATGCTCCTCAATCGAGAGTTGATTCAATCGAATTTCGATGTCATTACCATTAACCCTTTACCTAACATGAAAAGAAGACGACAGTTGCAAACACAAATCTTGAATAAATAATTGTTTTCATTTTTTGTCTCAAAAACATAGGTTATGACCCCTCTTTGGAACGAGCTCGTCGATCTCGTTCCAAAGAGGGGCCATAACCTATGTTCTTGAGACAAAAAAAAGTAATGAAAATTAATTGGCGATTTTTGTGAATAGCGCTGGCCGGTTTTGGCCGTTACGTTGGGTAAATTTTAAGAACGAAGATTCACCGCATCCTTAGTTTTCCATTTACACCGTGTAGTTCCGCAAATATTATGGGTATATTGACAGCTCAAAATGGATCGAATACTTGTTGATTGGAATATCTACAAATGTGGCACGAAATAATAGCTGCATAGCTATGTGAGATAAGGAGCGTTACATTTTATCAATGGTAGTCTGTGCAACAAAACAAAATGTCGGCAAAGAAACAGCTAATAGCAATGACAAGTTATTTACAGAATTATACTGATGGCTCGAGAGTTTGGCTTTATGTACAAACTTTTACATACCATCTCCCGGTGCACCAAGTTCATTCAGAATATCAACAAGATGCTCTCGCATGCTGTCGCTGTCAATCAATACGAGATGGCCACTGTCTGCAATGCATTTGTCCTCGGCATCCGGTTGACTATCTACCGGAGTCGAACTGTATTTTATGCAAAGTGTCATGTCGGAGTAAGTCCACAATCGGTAGCCGCTCTCGGTGGGACATTCCTTTCTTGACGCTGAAAAAAGTATCCGAAAAATAGAATGCCAGACCAAAGTATACAAGCTGAATGTTCAAGTCTCGAATGAGTATCATCTTTTCACAGATTCCATGTCAGCACCATCTGGATTATTCGAAATCCCGGACAATTCTCAATTTTATACATTTTTTGTTATCAATTTTCAGGAGATGACAAGTCATCCTGTAGTGTTCGGAGGAACGAGACTGCCGCATCAACTAGATAAGGCATATTTGATCGAAAAGGACTGAAAAACGTCATTCGAAGCGGTAGCAGTTATCGGGTTACGTCTGGTTTGCACACTAGATCGCTCCATGAGTGGAAGAAAGCGCCACTCGCGATGCTAAAACATTGCAGATGCAGCTTGTTTCACTCACCGGTCGATATGAAGCTTTTGTCGACCACATTGGGATACCCGGTCCATTTCTGTTCGAATCTGGTACCGCAGCAACGAAGATTGCGGAATGAGTTTTCAGAATGGAATCTTAACATTATAAAAGGTAAAAACTGATTGTCACAATAATCCATTCAAAGCGATAGCTACCAGTAATTGAAATTCCAATAGGCCAGAATCCAGTCCTATACTGTTGCAATGTTAATGAAAATATACGAACATCGGGTCCATGTCTACCTTTCTGAATGGAATACTATTGACTGCTTGTGATAAAGGGGCCGCGGAACCGGAGGGGGGGGGGGAGGAGGGTGGCTTCAGCCTCCCCACCCCTTTTGCCGGGCCATGTTTTTTTCTATGCATATATTTTAACACAACCATGACTGGTGAAACAAGGGTCGGATCCAGAGCCTCCCCCATATTTTCGCCAGCTATTTTTCTCTCGTACTGGTTCAGTTTCGATGGATTTCGGATAATTTTTTTGCAGTAAGTGGCAGCAAACGCTAAAATGTATACAGTCTGTTAAAAAATCGGTTAACTGAAATAGATTGTAATCTTACAGATATACAAGTACCAAATCCATCCCCATCACAGTATAATTGCTGTTAACGTCCGGTAAAGCACACAGGTGGGGTCTATTTATCAGCTTTGGTCGTTACGACCAAAGCTGATAAATAGACCTCACCTGTACATATGCTTTACCGACGTTTTTTAACGGTTCTTAATCCTTTACCTAACGAATCGCCTGCATCCACCCGCGTAATATGCAAACTAAGCAGTTGATAAAATATTGTTTTTCAATAAGTTTCAACAGAAACATATCATGTGACCCCTCGTTGGAACGAGCTCGTCGAGCTCGTTCCAACGAGGGGTCACATAATATGGTTTTGTTGAAATTTTTTGAAAAATTTGAAAAAATGATATTTAAATTAATAAATTTTGATATCGTCTGCGTTGGGTAAAAGGTTAAAGTGTGAAATCTTTCAAATACATCTGAAAAATCTCAAAATATCCGCTCAGATGCATGGAAATGGGGGTTTTGGGACCCTGGAATTTAAATTTAATACCGACGACCATCCATCGCCCAATCCAGCCCCACACTTTGAAAATCGTTCCGCGGCCCCTAGATAATATTGGTAAACATTCAGAAACAAGTGAAATGTCCATCTAATGTACTTCGATGGTACGAAATAGTTTAGCACACACATTGATAGTGAGGTTACATAATTAACAGATTTACAGCACCAGAAAGACAGCCAAAGTATCGCAACAATTGGGAAGTGGATTAACAGACAGAACGCGATGTTTGTTTGAATCGGTGGGTGTTTTACATAACTCGTTGGAATGGCGTAGGCCTACTCATATTTCACGAGAGTCTACTACCCACCGATTCAAACAAACATCGCGTTCTGTGTTTATTCCACATCCCATTCATTAAAATGCAGTTAATTTTAATTCCGATGTTTAAACTCAAAGGTGAAGAATCCGTTTGTTTTGCTTTAAGCTGTACTGATCAAATGGGTCGGGAAAAAGATCAAAACAACCTTGTTTTGGGAACAGTCTAAATAACATTCGTTATCTTCTCTATTGGGCGTGTTTGTTGAAATTCGTATCGCTGTTTCTCTTGTCCACTAGCACCTAGTACAAATGTGGGCAGATTTGCAAAACAGCTGAGAGAATCGGTTTTAAAAGAGGTTCGAAGCATGTCAGGATGTCCGAAGATATACCGAAATAAAAAAGTTGACTAATTTAGATATATGGGGACCCGCAGACGAGACGGCCACAGGCATGGATTAATGTTGTGGTTTGAAATGATTATTTTTTAATATTATCCCATTTTTGGATTTTTTTTTTTTAACCGACTTTATTTTGCTTTGGACGTTTTCGTTTTCACACTTCGCGACAGACGATTGACAATTGTACGGCGAAATTTAAAAATTATTCGAAGCGTAACTAATGACTCGATGGGAAAGGAACTAGTATAAACGGTGCTGGGGAAAAAGATCCGGCTTGCACATCACCAGTTGAATACAGAAACATTTATGTAATAGCATAGCTGCGATTCCGTTAAAAACAGGAGTTTCAGGTTTAATGAATGTGTAATGATATTTGAGATTCAATTCGGTCTCGAGCCTTTTGCCTGATTCGATTCGAGCGAAAAGTCATCATTCTCAGGGCCAGAGTTTGAAGACGCATCTACACGAATTAAATTGTATGTTGCTTATATCAAGCTATTACCCCATCATCTGTGTGCTCTTTCCGAAACTGGCCTGAAAATTCTGACGCTTTGTAGAGCCTTGATTAGTGAGGTTCTAACCAGGCACGATGGCATTGTGGCTTAGCACTAGGTGTTTTTGCAATAACGTTTAATGTGCAAACGTACAGCCCCAAGACTTTTTGGAATTAACTCAGTCAATATTTTGTTCTCATTCAGAATGAGAACAAAAATATTGACTGAGTTAATTCCAACACGTCTTGGGGCTGTACAATAATGTACGAGAATTAGCAAACCTAATACTTGTGTGTGGGTTTGTCTACGAGATCGCCTATTTTTTACATTGAGATATTCAATTGACCGATTGCTTCCAGCATTCAGTGTAGCTGGAAGAGATTACTGTTCTAATAGTTTGGGAGATCTGTAAGGATGGACTTGCTCGAAATTAATTCTATAACGTCTATACCAAAATAGATATCCCAACAGGCGCACGTCTTAACGCAAACTGGCTTAAAAATTGGAAAGTTTTCCATTGCCTTGACCAATAGATTTCGGACGCTGGACTTCGCCCTTGCCTCCACACTTGAGTCCAACATACAAGAATTGTCATCTGCTGAATATTGTTAGAAGTACCTGTCTACAAGACGGCCTATATTTAATTATTCGATATGCCGTAAATCAAGTGTTTAACATTCAGGGCAGCTGGGGCTGTCATTGATATATTTGTCTGCGGTCCTAGTTTTGCAAATCACCAATCTCAACTAACGGAGATACGCTTGGATAAACTCTCTCAAATATAGTTGAATAGTGTCGATATGAAGCAATTACCATACCAGGACTGTGTGTGCTTACGACGGAACTGGACTAAAATTGAACGTTGTCTGGAGCCAGCATCGATGGGGTCCGAATAATCTCTGAATGTTTCTGCCATTAAGTCTAATGAGCACTCCACCGCTCTCCCACCCTGTAGTAGGCCTGTACCACGTCGGAAACACTGGCACGAAAAGTTTGAGAACATTGCGTTCGGAAATTGTCCACGACAGCGGCGCGTTTTAGTGAGATTTTCGACAGTTCTAGAATGTTAAGTGCGACAGCTACAAACGAGAGCACCTGTGTCAAATTCACAGATAATGCGAGATATTATTTTGTATGACAGAAATATTTTTCTACCATATATTTTATTTAATTGCATTATGTACCATAGCGGATATTCCATTCCTAACAGATGCGATGTTCTGCACTACCTCACCCATGTTTTTCTTAGGTATGTCACAAGATTACATGATCAGTTATTTTTAGCACGGAAATATGTTCAAAGATAGACATTCCTTTACTATTAAGTCATTCAACATGTCCTTCTTCTGAAGCCTTTATAGAATGACTTCTTTTTTATTACATCCAATGTTCCACCTTCCACATGTTTTTACGTACTTTCCAATCATCTGTAGTTAGGAAACTTGGTGCACTTTCTAGAAATGATAGGTTCTTGAAGCCACCGATTTTACGTTGAGTCAAAATGACGCTTTTAATTCATTCCTGTAACAGTCATACTTTATCGTTTAACTTCTTCTGGAATTCTGGAAATAAAGCCTATCATTTTATTGGATATCTGTAATGTATTTCCCTCTCAAATGACTTCGTTCATACATGCCCTTATAAAAAAAGTACCATGGTAAACCATGGTAAATCCCAAAATACCCTGGTAATACCATGGTATACCATGGTATTACCAGGGTATTTTGGGATTTACCATGGTTTACCATGGTACTTTTTTATAAGGGTGAGGCATGGGTGTTGAGATCTATGTCATAAAATAAATGATTTTTTTTTTTTTGGTTGTTGACAATTCCAGAGGTTAGCATTTTTATGAGTGTTGCAGCATATTTTCGCTTCAGATAACGATGTGGCTGTTTACCACAGCAATTAATAAAACACATCTCGGGGCATCGACACACTTTAGCCTCAGAGATGGCACCTTACTGAACGTGTGAGTGACGTAATGTACATTTGAAGTTAGCAACATTACACAATTATACCATTTGATATAACTCTTATTGAGAAACTTGGTTTGGGACCCCATGTTCAACGAAGACAAGAACCCTGGTGTTTCTGGTTTCAAAAGATTGCACCTGTATTCAGCGAAAACTTTACGTATTGATGAGCACGGGCAATATAAAAGACATATTTGTCTTTCTCAAAATCATTTGTTAGAGATATGTTTGAATTATTGTCGTTTAAGATAAAGATAATATTGTATCTCCGGTCACACCAGTGCAGACAGCGCAGTAAAACAGGCTTCAAAAAAGCCTCTCACTCTTTGTAAACTTCGTTTCAGTGATTTTAAATCACATACCAATAGGTACATCAAATCGGAATGGGATGGGGCGAGAAATAACAAGCGCTATCGCTTCAGAAGTATTATTTCTGATTCTATCATCCGTCTAGTAACCTTTGTCGAAAAGATCACGTCATTCTGACACGATGTCATATTGGTCATGTGAGACTTCATACTCCTTTTTGTAAGATGGTAAAATGCGACAAGAATGTGTTTTGGTTTAGTTGTTTTTATTACTTTCCAAAGTGTGATTTACTGGGATTTCCGGGTTTGATTATAAACGATAACTTCACAAGCGAATTATGCAATGAACAATTGGGTCATGTAACCGTGCGCGCAAACGAAGACGCTTTGCCGTGGGTGTAATTGGGACTTCATTGTTTTTAAACCCTTTTCCTAACATGAAAAGCAGACGACACTTGCAAAAAAATTTCTTGAATAACTATTTTTTTTTTTTTGCCTCAAAAACATAAGTTATGACCCCCTCATTGGAACGAGCTCGACGAGCTCGTTCCAAAGAGGGGTCGTAACCTATGTTTTAGAGACAAAAAATGAAAAAATAATGAGAATTAATTGGCGAGTTTTGAGAATATTAGCGCTGGCCGGTTTTGGCAGTTACGTTAGGTAAAGGGTTAAATAATATAATTATCGTTAATAATGAAAAATAATAAACAGAGTAATCGCTTGACTGGACTGGTTACGTGAAATAATTCATTCGAGGCGAGGGACTATATTGTAAAACACTCGTGCGCATTCGCGCACTCGTGTTTGTACAACGTCCTTCAACTCTCATGAATTATTTCACGTAACCAGTCCAGTCAAGCCGTTACTCTCTATCTATATCCCCCGTATAGCAACCTTTGTAGAAGAGATCACGTCATTCTGACACGATGCCATATTGGTCATATAAGACTTCCACACTCCTTTTTGTTTCATGGTAAAATGCGACAAGAATGTGTACCACGTCAACGTCCATTGACAATCTTATACATGCTATTAGATTGCATTAGGGGCGCGGTGGCGCTGCGGTAACCGGTTCTCGTCAGATCACCGAAGTTAAGCAACGTCGAGCCCGGTTAGTCCTCGGATGGGTGACCGTCTGAACGATCGATTCGGACTCCCGCGTTGTGTCCTTGGGCAAGGCACTTTACCCGATTGTCCACATGGGGGCACGATGACGCCGTGTACTAAGGCGTACTGTACGTCGATGGTGCGCATGTCTTAAACCAATCTAACCCTGCCTGTGCTGCAGTGCGGAGTTACGATGTTGGGAGCTGGCAGCTGCTCGTCGTTGCTTCTCTCCGGGTACTCTGGCTTCCTCCACCCGTAAAACTGTCACGGTCATGATTAGCCATTGTGCATAAATATGTGACCTTAAACACCAATAAATAAATAATTAGATTGCACTGATTTTGATGACATCAGACGCCGATTTTATAGTGTACCGTCTCTGACTGAAATATTTTGCACAATCACTTCTCACCATATTCTCTCGTTTCTCCAAGAAATCATCTTGTTAATACGTATTAGTTGTTTTTAATCTTTCATCTATATCTTATTTTTCGCAAATATTTCCTATCATCGGGTAGATTTATACAGTATTTGTTCAGCTTTTTCATCATTATTCACTACTACCCTCGCTCTTTATATAAAATAAACGTATATAGTGTTTTCAAGTAAATATATTCTGCGAGTGGGATAAAGAATGAAACCGACGAGTCTCTGGCGAGTCGGTTTCATTCTTAATCCTACGAGTAGAACACATTTTTTACTTGAAAACACTAAACGTTTATTTTGTTTAGGCTATCCCATAAATCTTTTACAGGGCAGTTGCAGCGAAATTGTGCTGGTACTCACTACAAAACACTGCGAGAAGTGAGGAGGACATTAGTCCAATTCGATCGACAAGCAAAACTGGCATAAATAAATAAGGCACAGTGATAAATTTCTGTCTGAAAATAATTCTCCTACAAACTTGAGCTAAAGTTCCAAAAATACTTTGTTAAATGAACAATTTTTATCTTCCTTATTTTCGTTGTTTATTGTTGGTATTTTTTTGTCATCGATTATGCTTGAGTTTTATAAACAGAGCAGACGACACGTGCATTTGTTTATTTACACTTTCCTAATTTGGAAAATGAAACATCACTCATAATCCCCCCCCCCCCCCCCCCACCCGCCTTTGACTAGGACCGCAGACAAATATATCAGTATGCTTTTCAACGCTTCGTTTCGATTGATTTACATTGTGTTTTCTTTGTTAAATGTTGTTCGTTTTATTGTTAGAAAGAGTTGAAATGTGTCATATATTCTAAAACTAAACATTTCAGCGACGGCTAACGTTTGATAAACATCGGTTCATTTGCGTCTCCCACAAACGAAAAACAGGTCACGACAACACGAAAGCGGTACAGGTCAGGGTCAACAAATCAGTCTCTACTGTAGGAATAAATTCTTTCAATGTTAACATTGGCATGGCGGGGGTTCGAACCCACGCTGAGTGAGTTTCCTTCGGCACCAACCGCCTAGCGAAACCATACTGAACCACGCACACCACTCAGCCACCGACAGACCCGAAAAGGGAATGCTAGTTAACCAAGTATATACGAGGCCAGTACAGAACACACGGAATACTCAAATTATTTAATTATTCATCAGATAGTTGCATCTAAGTACTGAATTCTACGAACTGCACCTCAGAAGAAATCAGCGACACTTGTCTTTTTCAAATTTCTCGGATGCCATAGAATTAAGAAGGGGCACTGGTTTTGTTTACATTGGCATGGCGGGGGTTCGAACCCACGCCGAGAGTTTCCTTCGGCACCAACCGCCTAGCGAAACCATACTGAACCACGCATATCACTCGGCCACCGACAGACCCCCAAAAGGGAATGCTAGTTAACCAAGTATATAGCTGCGGGGAAAATGTTAAAAATGTTTCAGTGTTAAACCTACGGGGAAAATGTATCACCCTACTAGCAGCTGCTACTAGGTGAATAAAGTAAACAATTGTTCCAATAAACGTCCATTTATAGGATAAATAACTTTTTACTAGATAAGCCACCCTGGTTGCTGATGTGTCGCTAAGCACCAATAAATACTGAAAGAAATCATATAACATCAATGATTTTATATTGATATAAATATGCGTACATTTAATATACGTATCTTTAGCAGGACCAACGATTACTTTGTCTGACATCTCGCAAGATTTGGTATTCTTGTTGTATGCAAACGATGTGCATGTGCCATCTTTGCTGCACAACGTGGCACATCGAAGTTTTGAAGATGCGCTGGTAATAACGCCTTTCACATCCCCGGATTTTGGTCCTTCTCTATAGAATGACTCCGCCAACAAATTCCCTTCCACCTTGTATCCAAACACGAGAGCAAACAACATCCCTGTTATGATATTAACACCCTGTGTGGTTTTAGCAATTATCTTCATCTTTCTGCGATGGTGTTCAAGTGTCGTTAAGTCAAGTCTATAGATAAGTCGATGGTGTTCTGCGATTTAACACAGTCAAAAACACGCCTATATTCTTCTTCTGGAGCGAGTTAGTCAATAGACCTTACAACATTCCTAGGAAACCAATCGATTACTTGATTGCATCAACGGATCCTCAAGGTGAGAAATACCTCAGTTTTAGATCTGTAAGTGCTCTTTTTTTCTAAATAACACTTTACCCAACGCAGTTTGTTTTCGAATATTTCAGAACATTTTAACAAAACCATTTCATGTGACGCCTCATTGGAACGAGCTCGTTCCAATGAGGGGTTACTTGATATAGCTTTGCTGACATATTTTGAAAAATGTTTTTTTTTATCTGCTCGAGTTATAAATTACGCTGGCTGATGCGTCCTATTTGTTAGGTATGGGGTTAAACAGGAATGAAACACTTCTATGTTTGAAATCTGTGCTGCATGGTTCTAAAATCACTATTTATTTCAGAAGCATGCTGTATGGTTCAAATGAGCAGTGGGTGTGAAAGTACGCAATACGCTTTTTGATCGATTTCGGAAGTATATGCTGTTGGGCAGAGGAGTTCCACTCGTTCCCAATTTCAAAGAGAAAATAGACCACTAAGTTTCTCATGTGCCTATCCAGACCTAACTTAATGGATGTTTTTCGTAAATTTTACAGTAACCTGTGAACGAGAAAAATATAAAATTTATCATTTAATCCAACTCTCGACCCCCCCCCCCCCAACCCCAACGAAAAAGAAAAAAAGACCAAGATGAATCGAGAAACAAACGTAGCTTCATAAATTTATGTTCTCGAATCATGTTGCAACTAATGCGCTGTTTGACAGAACGGTCGCTCAAAAATAGCCCTGAAATAAAATAGATATTCAGAAGCATTGGGAAATTTTATTGACTCACCTGTTCAGGAGCCAATAACTGAAAATGTCAGGGGCGACGGAATCGGTGCAGTGCCATGTTTGTTAGTATGCAAATATTTTAACACAACAAATGACTGGTGAAACAAGGGGCGGATCCAGAGCCTCCCGCACATTTTCGCCAGATATGTTTCTCTCGTTCTGGTTCAGTTTCGATGGATTTCGGATCATTTTTTGCAGTAAGTGGCAGCAAACGCTAAAATGTATATAGTCTGTTAAACAAATCGGTTAACTGAAGTAGATCGTAATCTTACAGACATACAAGTACCAAATCCACCCGCAAATAAGATAATCCACAGACAGTATAATTGCTGTAAACGTCTGGCAAAGCATGCAGGTGAGGTCTATTTATCAGCTTTGGTCGTTACGACCAAGGCTAATAAATAGACCTCACCTGTATGCTTTACCGATGTTTTTTAACGGCTCTCAAAGTGTGAAATCTTTCAAATACATCTCCTGAAAAATCTCAAAATATCCACTCAGAT
This sequence comes from Pictodentalium vernedei, assembly GCA_031216915.1. Classification (NCBI taxonomy): domain Eukaryota; kingdom Metazoa; phylum Mollusca; class Scaphopoda; order Dentaliida; family Dentaliidae; genus Pictodentalium; species Pictodentalium vernedei. The sequence goes on along the minus strand of CM062292.1, from coordinate 459,649,747 downwards.
GCATGGAAATGGGGATTTTGGGACCCTGGAATTTAAAATTTTCATACCGACGACCATCCATTGCCCGATCCAGCCCCCCCCCCCCCCCCCCCACACACACACACTTTGAAAATCGTTCCGCCGTCCCTGAATGTTCTTCTTTCATTCCACTGACAGGCGGCAAGAGGAGATAGTTAAAATTTGACTCCGCCTGTAAAGGCGTACACGTGGGCCAATTCCCGAAGGTTGTGGGGTGATCGTGCCAATTGCTCGGAGAAAAGTGGGACTCAAGCTCTCCGGACGTCAGTCTATTTCTGTCAGGAATCCAAAGTTTTTTTTTAGCAGTTTGAATATGTATTTTTTGTGGAGTCTGCGCATCGCTGGCATCGGGTGCAGAACTTTGAAATGAAATAATAAAATTACACAATTTCAAAACCCCTAAAACAACGTGTGAAGTTCGATAACCGTGTAATTTATACACACTGAGCAACGTGAGTGACAAGAGAGGATTATTAATGAACACTGTCGAAAGTGGCTTGAGTGATGAAATAATAGGACGGATGGTACTAACGTAACATCTTCGGTGTTTGAAGTCAGATTTTCAAAATCCTTTCGCCTGTGTGTACAGGACCCCCAGCGCCAACATCTCCTAAGGTTTCAACTCCGTGAATCGAAATCTAATTTTGATTTCACCTCCATGAAATGAAATTTAATTTGTACATATAAAATGGGTGGAGTGTACTCCTGACGTTTCCTACGTCATATCTCCGGAGTCTGACGCGTGATTTTAATTTTTATTAACTTTATGTTTGGAACCGTAAATGCTAAAAGGTCACAAGGTCAAAACTTCCAAAAGTGGATTTTATTTTTTACGTTTTTTCCACCCCCGTCACAGCTTCAAATCGGTTGCATCAGTGATCACACATTTGCGCCACAAAACCTTTCCAACTGTCACTTGTTTTTGGTTTGTTTATTTGCGTAGGGTTGTCACAAAATGAAGAGGGTGAAAAAACATGAAGTGACGCAAAAAGGACGAAAGTGACGTTAAAATAAAAAATTAAAAAATAAGCTATTTTTTAAAATTTTTTGAGCTCTGCAAACATACTAAACTTTCATATAAACCAGACAAACTTTAAATTTTTGGACGCTAACGTCCTGAAGTCACCCCAACGGCAACCCCAGACGAATTATTCGTCGGCAGAAAAGTGATGGCATTTTGAGATTTTATTGGAGAATATTAATCCAAAGTTTCTAATTCGAACATTCTATGAACCGGCAGATAATGAAGTTTCATGAAAATAGTCACACTAATTTCATTTTGGAAGCGGGTTTTAATTTGAAATCACAGCAAATGAATTTAACCCTTTGATACATTTGTACGTCTTATGACGTACTAAATCAAACAGCGCGTTGATACTTCTGTATGTCTTATGATGTACGAAATCAAACAGCGCGTTGATACTTCTGTGTGTCTTATGATGTACGAAATCAAACAGCGCGTTGATACTTCTGTATGTCTTATGACGTACGAAATCAAACAGCGCGTTGATACTTCTGTATGTCTTATAACGTACGAAATCAAACAGCGCGTTGATACCTCTGTATGTCTTATGATGTACGAAATCAAACAGCGCGTTGATACTTATGTATGTCTTATAACGTACGAAATCAAACAGCGCGTTGATACCTCTGTATGTCTTATGATGTACGAAATCAAACAGCGCGTTGATACTTATGTATGTCTTATAACGTACGAAATCAAACAGCGCGTTGATACTTTATGGTCATTTGTTTTGTTATTATTTTTCGTTTTAACCTCGATTCATATTTTCTCCCAAATAGTGCTCAATGACATCTGTTGAGCTAAATGTTATCGCAGCTTAAAATACAAATATAATCCTGCTGTCAAGACTTTTCAACTGGTTGAGCGCTAGAAGCCACTATCAGGGCTTTCAAAAAATGAGGATTACATATATATATATTTCATAATCAGTCAAAAACAAATAATATTTTGTTTATATGAATTTGTTTTATTACAAATTATTGGAGAGTGCCTGTGGGCACTCTCCAATAATTTGTAATAAAACAAGTTTTGAATAACAAATTCAGACCAACAAAAATAATTTAGACCTCCACAAGTTAATCACTAATGTGTGGCGGGGGGGGGGGGGGGTGAGGGGCGGGCGCGGTGGCGTTGCGGTAACCGGTTCTCGTCCGATCACCGAAGTTAAGCAACGTCGAGCACGGTTAGTAGTTGGATGGGTGACCATTTCAGCGACTGATTCGCGCTCCCGAGTTGTGTCCTTGCAAGGCACTTAACCCCGATTGCCTGCATGGGGCACGATGACACTGTGTACTAAGGCGTACTGCACGTCGATGGTGCGCATGTCTTCAACCAATCTAACCCTGCCTGTGCCGCGGTGCAGAGTTCAGAGTTACGATGTTGGAGAGCTGACAGCTGCTCGTCGTTGCTCGGTGGTTCTCTCCGGGTAGGACTACTCCGACTTCCTCCACCCGTAAAACTGTCACGGTCACGATTAGCCTTTGTGCATAAGTATGTGTCCTTAAAACACCAATAAATAAATAAATAAATAAATAAATAAATAAATAAATAAATAAATAAATAAATAAATAAATAAATAAATAAATAAATAACGTCGAGTCCGGTTAGTCCTTGGATGGGTGAGGCAGTTGGGCGAGGCAGTTAACCCCACATGGGGGCACAATGGCGCCGTGTACTAAGGCGTACTGCACGTCGATGGTGTGCATGTCTTCAACCAATCTAACCCTGCCTGTGCTGCAGTGCGGAGTCACGATGTTCGGGAGCTGGCAGCTGCTCGTCGGTGTTCGGTGGTTCTCTCGCCTCTCGTGGTATTATTGCGCCCAACCAAACTCGTGCGATAAACATTAATCCATTCAAACGCTTGTGCGGTTCTGTCTATTTATTACACACCCATTTAAAGTTAAGGTTTGTTCACGACATTCTAGGATGTGTGATAAAAATAAACTTTTATTGCACATGTGTGGGATACAGATTTTTGCACTTTTTTAATGTAAGAATGGAACCAGTCATATTTCTGGGGATACAGTACATGGGCTCGTTTCAATGCAATGGGTCATTTAGTTTGATGTTGTAAAGTGGTCTATAGCATCTGCGTTTATATTGTTTCTGAAGAAACTCATGTAGTATACAATGACCGACCATCAAAAGTAACTTTCTAATTTATTTTCTTAACGTGAACAATACTGACTGACTGTTAATTAAATAACCCGATGGGTTAAAGTATGGCATGTGAATGACTGACATACAGTTCAAACTAAAGAACAATGTAGACAGAATATGAACGCGTCTATGAGTGACGTCATTTCGAATGAATGACGTTGCGCGAGCAAGTTTCTCGGTCACCGAATCGAAATACAAAACAAATTGCCTGTCGATATTCACTTGAATTCGTATGCATTCTGTACCCCTGTTAAAGGCTATAACACGAACTTTAATACATTTTGAGCAGGCATGGTGAACAATACTATAATTTCTCTTGGACAATAAGGATATAAATTTAATTTACGTGGGATGAATTGACAATGGCTACTGTAATCTTGACTAAAATCTTAACCTCTCTGTCAATCAGTCGAGTAACAACAGTGGCAGGGGATTTGGATGTCAGATAAACATGTGAGTTTTTTTTATAATTTCTCATTGATGGATTTTCCGAATTTACGCCTATTGTTTCTTGTGAATGTGTGGTAAATTTTTTGGTGGGGATAACATCAACCGTTCAGAATTCGCGCTGTAAAATTGAGGCATAAAAAGACGGTAAACTGTATTTCAGATGAACAGTGTTTCATCGATCGAAGTGGTGGCGCATTACAATTTGCAAGTTGAAACTATGAATGAAAGTTCAATCAGCGTACGAAATAACAATAAGACTGGTCTCCTGCTTGTGAAGAAAAATTTGGATTTTTGTCTTATTTTATTTCCTTTACGTCTCAGTAGGATAGGTTAATTCTCACTTAGTATTACCGTAAAAGGCCTGTTGAGAAATTTGCGAAGGTGTGAAATAAATAGACAATAGTTCACTGCTTGGAGTAACGTACGGTGTTTATTCTCGAGTGGGATGCGGAAGGTTATTTTCACGAGGCGCCAGCCGAGTGAAAATAATCCCCGCATCCCACGAGAAAATAAACACCGTACGTTACTCCAAGCAGTGAACTATTGTGTTTATTATATTTCCTTGATAATATCTGCAACACAAATACCCCTCTTGCGTCATCCAAGAGCAGTTTCCCAAGGTCGCTCAATTTGTTTTGACGGTTAGAAAAATCTGCCATGAACACAAAAACATGAATGAATGAACTGATATGACGTCATCAGAAAGGAATGCAATGACGCTCGTTTTCAAATGACGTGAGATATGAACTTATGAAGGAAATCAACACATTTTAAAGAAATAATTCAATCAATCACCATGAATGAGTAGTCATATTCAACTTCTTATAACTTTGTGTGGATCTGTACATAGTTATTGTTCGCTGTCAGTTGGAATATCAAGCACAATATTTGTCGAAGTGGATTGAGTGTTATCGCAGGATTTTGAGGCGGAACAACTGCAATGGTTGATCACAATGTTTATGGTCGGATTGTTTATTGTGCTCGTTCCGAATATATTCCCAAGATGTTGTTGGATCATAGAATTTGAGGTGCTCGATAGTTGGTTGGAAGTTATGGCATTCATAGAAGATTGTGCAGTTGTACTTTGGGAACGGCTTGAAGTTGACGTCGTTGACAAACTCGATACAGTTGTTATAGGAATTTGTGGCTGAATCTGTAAATTCGATTCGTGCGAAGTTGATTCATTTGAGAGAATAGATGAGATGTTTCTTTCTTGGTAAGTATTTATTCTTGAGTTGTTGTTTATACTGTTGATATTTTTATGTCCCGATGTTTGGACAATGTGGTTTGGAGGTACATCTGCGTCACCCAATTTCTGAATAAGATGCTTACGAGAACTATGATTTGTCAATCGCTTTTCAGAAGGCAACCCACCGTCAGTTTTCATATTAGACATGAACTTGTAGATTTGGTTTATGCCCAGGCGTTGGTTTTTCAACCATTTTTGTCCCTTCTCAAAATAAGAATTTTCATCGATTTGTTTCTGCGTTTCAGCCATAACTGAAATGTAAAATGGAGAGCCTGGCTCTCGCATTCCCGATGGACGTTTCTCCCTGTACAATTCATAAATACGTACTGGATTTCTTTCCGGCACTTAAGTTTCATATGCTTTTGGTTTTATCGTTCGCGTATTTTGAGGATTTTCGTCGTTGCGGCTTTTTGTGTGTCTCTCGTCCACTACTAGATATTTTCGCCCTGTTTCGTCTTGACCAACGCTAACGTCTTGACTTCCCATACCAGACCATACTGCTCCTTCACTCCACGCATACCACAATGCATAGTAAATGTTAGCCACAATGAGTTCAATATAGATTTCGGTGAGTACGGCCCCAAAACTTTCTTCTCATAAAGCATATCAATTTCAGTATAAGTTATTTCTTCGGCAGCATTTGGTTTATTGCCCTTGCCCAACGATTTCAACTGTTTCTGCTTTATTTTAAGGGCTTCTCTGGCCTTTGCAAATTTTGAGTCTGAAATAATACATTTGCTGTAATTGGCATTTTTCAAGTGACGACTGATACTTGAATACAAAGCTCTAAGTGTGGAAGGTTCATACTCCCCGCCATCCTTGCGCCGTACTGATACGAGAAAGTGAGAAATGTAATCGCACAAATCACTGGGGTCAATGTCCACTATTTCCCCGGTGTAACTGTACTTTGCTTTAAGAAATTGCTGGAACAATCGGATATCCAAAAGAGTTTTCTTCATCGTATTATTGTTTTGATTTTGAACAATGGAATCAGTCAGTTCGCTATCGTCCATCATTTCGAATCGACCAAATTCCACTGACGCGCCCTCGGTTGAAGAAATAATGTCACTACCGGTTGCTCCAATAACATCATCTTCCCCAGTGGAATAAGGTTGAAATAATTCCAAAAGAAACTCGTCATCTTTCGTATCTAAAAGTTTCACATTCGATGCAAATGCAGCCATTTCTGAACCACTCGGTATGAAAACAAAGGAGACGTAAACTCGCAACAGCGTAACTTGCCGTAAGGGGAATAATCAAACATGCTGACGTCATTGATAGTAAAATAGTCCGTCATGACTGGGCGTAGGATATCGCTGTGGGAGTTGAATAACACTTTCGAGGTCGTGGGAGTAGGATATGGTTTTTATTTACAAAGGAAAAAGCTGTAGAAATATAATAAAATAAATTATTATATTTCTACAGCTTTTTCCTTTGTAAATAAAAACCATAAATTATTATATTTCTACAGCTTTTTCCTTTGTAAATAAAAACCATATCCTACTCCCACGACCTCGAAAGTGTTATTCAACTCCCACAGCGATATCCTACTCCCAGTCATGACGGACTATTTTACTATCAATGACGTCAGCATGTTGGATTATTCCCCTTACAGCAAGTTACGCTGTTGCGAGTGTACGTCTGCTTTGTTTTCATACCGAGTGGTTCAGAAATGGCTGCATTTGCATCGAATGTGAAACTTCTAGATACGATAGATGACGAGTTTCTTTCGGAATTATTTCAACCTTATTCCACTGGGGAAGATGGTGTTATTGGAGCAACCGGTAGTGACATTATTTCTTCAACCGAGGGCGCGTCAGTGGAATTTGGTCGATTCGAAATGATGGACGGTAGCGAACTGACTGATTTTATTGTTCAAAATCAAAACAAAAATACGATGAAGAAAACTCTTTTGGATATCCGATTGTTCCAGCAATTTCTTAAAGCAAAGTACAGTTACACCGGAGAAATAGCGGACATTGACCCCAGTGATTTGTGCGAGTACATTTCTCACTTTCTCGTATCAGTACGGCGCAAGGATGGCAGGGAGTATGAACCTTCCACACTTAGAGCTTTGTATTCAAGTATCAGTCGTCACTTGAAAAATGCCAATTACAGCAAATGTATTATTTCAGACTCAAAATTTGCAAAGGCCAGAGAAGCTCTTAAAATAAAGCAGAAGCAGTTGAAATCGTTGGGCAAGGGCAATAAACCAAATGCTGCCGAAGAAATAACTGATACTGAAATTGATATGCTTTATGAGAAGAAAGTTTAGGGGCCGTACTCACCGAAATCTATATTGAACTCATTGTGGCTAACATTAACTATGCATTGTGGTATGCGTGGAGGGAAGGAGCAGCATGATCTGGTATGGGGAGACGTTAGCGTTGGTCAAGACGAAACAGGGCGAAAATATCTAGCAGTGGACGAGAGACACACAAAAACCCGCAACGGCGAAAATCCTCAAAATACGCGAACGATAAAACCAAAAGCATATGAAACTTCAGTGCCGGAAAGAAATCCAGTACGTATTTATGAATTGTACAGGGAGAAACGTCCATCAGGAATGCGAGAGCCAGGCTCTCCATTTTACATTTCAATTATGGCTGAAACGTAGAAACAAATCGATGAAAATTCTTATTTTGAGAAGGGACAAAAATGGTTGAAAAACCAACGCCTGGGCATAAACCAAATCTACAAGTTCATGTCTAATATGAAAACTGACGGTGGGTTGCCTTCTGAAAAGCGATTGACAAATCATAGTTCTCGTAAGCATCTTATTCAGAAATTGAGTGACGCAGATGTACCTCCAAACCACATTGTCCAAATATCGGGACATAAAAATATCAACAGTATAAACAACTACTCAAGAATAAATACTTACCAAGAAAGAAACATCTCATCTATTCTCTCAAATGAATCAACTTCGCACGAATCGAATTTACAGATTCAGCCACAAATTCCGATAACAACTGTATCGAGTTTGTCAACGACGTCAACGTCAAGCCGTTCCCAAAGTACAACTGCACAATCTTCTATGAATGCCATAACTTCCAAGCAACTATCGGGCACCTCAAATTCTATGATCCAACAACATCTTGGGAATATATTCGGAACGAGCACAATAAACAATCCGACCATAAACATTGTGATCAACCATTGCAGTTGTTCCGCCTCAAAATCCTGCGATAACACTCAATCCACTTCGACAAATATTGTGCTTGGTATTCCAACTGACAGCGAACAATAACTATGTACAGATCCACACAAAGTTATAAGAAGTTGAATATGACTACTCATTCATGGTGATTGATTGAATTATTTCTTTAAAATGTGTTGATTTCCTTCATAAGTTCATATCTCACGTCATTTGAAAACGAGCGTCATTGCATTCCTTTCTGATGACGTCATATTATCAGTTCATTCATTCATGTTTTTGTGTTCATGCGCCGATTTTTCTAACCGTCAAAACAAATTGAGCGACCTTGGGAAGCTGCTCTTGGATGACGCAAGAGGGGTATTTGTGTTGCAGATATTATCAGGGAAATATAATAAACACAATAGTTCACTGCTTGGAGTAACGTACGGTGTTTATTCTCTCGTGGGATGCGGGGATTATTTTCACTCGGCTAGCGCCTCGTGAAAATAACCTTCCGCATCCCACTCGAGAATAAACACCGTACGTTACTCATAGCAGTGAACTATTGTCTATATAGTCACTAATGTGAAAAATATCTTATTTGTACTTTATGACGTTTGACGTCGCATTTTGAAAAACGTTGAAGAAACTGAATTCCCAGTGACGTTTGAACGTCAGGATAATTAAAGTTTCAGAGGGTTAATAGAGCTGTCCTGAAGGTAAACGCCTATAAAAATTCATAACAGTGTGTATAATATCTACCGAGCAGTTTGTTATTGAAACTCAGTGCTTTCAATGAGATAGGTGCAAAATAACACTTAAATGTGAAGACACGTAAAAATGTAGAAATTGGCGATATATCGAAAAAAACAACAAAAACGTTAACTCTCAGTTCTTTTGAGCTTTACAACATGCTAATATTTCAATAAAATACGACACATTATAATGTTTTACTCTATGACCCCTCTATGACGTGATCTCAGAGTTCGGCCCTAACCGTTGGGAATTTCCCAGGAAGGAACCATACTTTTAGATATGGTTTTCATCGTAGATCATATTTTCAAAATTTGAAAGACAAAGGTTTGAAATAGGGGCTGATATTAAAATAGTTAAAGAAAATATTTAATTTGTGTGTGTAATGGGTCTGAGAGGTGCAAGCGCATAACTCGAAATTTGTACCAGCTCACCTATGTTACTACATGTGAAAAGCCCATATCGGGGTAAAGCTTCAACTGCTGTTGAAACGTTTTCAATGGAAATTACATTACACAAAATTACACCTAAATTTGGAATTACATCCAACTTAACCTTTACCTGACACAAGATTCAACCTAGATCATCCGAATCAGTCCAGCATACTTCAAAAACACTGGACGATTATGGACAATGATCCGGGTTTATCCACCACATTTCCCAATCCTCCTGTTGTGTCTTTTAAACAAACAAAAAAAATAGTCGCGCCATCCTTGTTAGTGCCGGCCTCAGTCCAGCCAATTTAGAACTTGGCGCCAGCCAAACTCGTGGATAGACCGGTTGGAAAATGGGCCCCATGATGTCTACATCCGATTCATTCCCACTAGACCAATTCCCTTTAGACCAATTCCCCAAAAGCAATTCCCCTTGGACCAACTGATATGTTCTAGTTTTAAATTCTATATCAATAATTTGATATATTTATAAATATATTTAATGTTATTGATATTCAAGTCTGAAAATAAGCAGTCTGTTATTTGCAGAATGAGGTCCCCAGAGGGTGCATTTGCTGATGCTTTCCCATACATTGGGCCAGTTTATCCTCTGGGTACCTCTTTCTGTTTATCTTTGAGACCTTGATTCAGGTTGAGGTTCAGAGAGGGTAAATTTAGTGATGCTACCCTGCTCTGCAGGGTAGCATCACCAAATTCACCCTCTGGGGACCTCATTTTTCAGATGACAGTCTGCTTATTTTCTGGTTTGTTGATAAACACAATCCCTTGTGTGTATGGATGTTATAAATCTATATTTTTTGTAAAATGTTAAATGTACTGAGCTATGCTGAAATGTTATAAACCTATATTTTTTGTATGTTATGCATATAGGAATTTTTTGTCAAATAAAGTGCTTATCAGTAAATAAATGTCTTCTTAATTATCCTTAATCAACCCTTAATCAATAACAGTATATAGTTGGTCTAAGGGGAATTGGTCTTTTGGGAATTGGTCTAGTGGGAAGACACTCATACAATACCAGCACTGAGGAAACATTTAGAAATTTCTGTCTTGGCAACTGCAAAAGTTCAGATGCGATTTACCTACTTTAATGTAGAGTTATTTAAATCCAATATATTGGCGAAACCTTACCCTTTTTCACAAGCGTATTCACAACCACCGGTCATTCAAAAAAAAATGGACCATGACTATATAATTACACGACAGTGCGTGGCGACCTTTCATTTTTTTACTTCATTTCAGGTCTTCACCATTGACTTCAAGCATCCGAGTGGGCAAAATCCGCGGTAGTCTCCGGACACATTCTGGATTTATCAGCTATCGACCTTAATAGAACTTCTTAATTCATTTAAAGTTGTTGAAAGGTATGGTAGAACCAGGTAACGTAATTCTAGGAGTTAGGGTTTACAGGAATCTTTTTCAAAACTTGTCAAACAGTATGTTTTGTCTTTTGTTTCCAATTTTTGCAACGTTCTTTTCATTTCGGACTGTGTAATCAGTTCATCGGGTCACCCAAGAAATAAGAGGGTGATTTATGAGGGAATTATATTATAACAATATGCAAGGATCTCTTTCCACACATTTCGTCTCCTCATTCATAATTTCAAGAAACGTGTAAATCTCAATGAAACTGACGTCATATTTTTATCTTTATTAGCTGTCATTTTCAAGCACAGCGATTTGTCTGTTGTAGGTCGGTGTTCCGCATGGTGGATTGTTTATGTACTAACCAGGCTTGGCAATTTCAGGAGAGCGATTGTTTAGCTCTCCTTACTGCCCTCCTGAAAGAATTAAAGAGAGCGAAAAATTGCCCTCCTCAATATTTTGGTCTGGGATGATTGAGATTACATGTATTATGCTCACATTAAATTTTTGTTGTAAAGCAGAAATGTAATTTAACTTCGAAGTCACATAACATCACGTAATTTCATTTTGAAAGTGGTTTAGTGGTAAAAGGTAATGGCTGCAACCATACACAAACACAGTTGCAATCATTTGAAGCAAAATGGGTCACAGCAATATTTTTTATTCTGTCAGTTTCAAGTTCAACACCTGACATCACAGTTTGAGGGGTAATTATTCAAGGAATATTGACACTATAATATACTACCATTGCTACTATCCTGTCACTTGAAGCACTTGCACCAGGATGTGACTGTAGATTCAAGCAGACCTGTTGTCCAAGAAAGTCATACGCCTACCACTACCACCTTCAACCCCCTTAGGGGGTTGAAGGTGGTAGTGGTAGGCGTATGACTTTCTTGGACAACAGGTCTGGGTACACACACAGGTCTTGTCAAGTGTGTGTTCGGTTGTTGAGTGAGACATCTAGATGTCTAAGAGATTTCGCTTTACCTTAGTAAAGTTAATAAAATCACTGATGTAGTCTGTTGGTTTCAGTTTCAATGAGTTCGTTGAACTGGATACTTAAAAAGCTGTGTAAAGCTAATTGCTCTCCTAAGCTGATTGAGGAGAGCGATTTTTTGCCCTCCTGCATTTTTCAGAATGCCAGGCCTGACTAACACGGAATGTAAGTGAGGTAAGACAAATACTTGGTTCGTGGTTTATTGCAGTATTATAAACTGAATGGAATTACATGTGTGTACCAGTAATACTGAAATAGTCCGACGCGCGTGCGTTCGTTTCTCGCGACTACATGTAATTTCTATTCTTACTTCAGGAACGATTCAAGATCCCTTATTGCCGAAATTTGTATCACTAATTATAAAATGCTTTTGATTACCTTTGGGGTTAATGGTTGAAAAAGTGAGATATATAAAGTGTAATTTTACTGCAATATTTGCAACGCATTCATTTTAATCTACGTTTTAATGGCAAAACACAACAACAAAAGAATCCAAATTAGAAACAAACAAAACAAAATAAACAAACAGAAAACATTACTTATACTAAATTAGGGCTGTCGCAATTATTCGATTAGTCGACTAACCGTCGACTATTGAAGTAGTCGACGTTTTTTATTTTTAGTCGATCGTCGTTCATTTTCAAGGTGGTACACGTCTACTACACGTCGGGGCTAAATTGCATTGTTTTGTGAGGTGAATGATCAATGAAGGTGAATAACTTTAAATATCTAACCATAGTTAACATTCATATCCGGAAGACTGTACGACTGTCACTGACTGTGTAAGAAAGAACACTCACAGTTACTCGAGCAGAATAGATTCTTCTGAATTTCTCCAGTCTTGTACACACGAATGCACCCATTGGAAAACCCAAAGCGCGGAAGTGACAAAATTATGACGAAAGTCAGAACGTCAGATCACTTCTCAAAGTTCGGAACTTCAGACTAAGATCCAATTTTAACAACTGACGAGGGAATGCATAGATCTCAATGTTCAAAATTTCGAGAAACTTATTGCAGAAAGGAAACATATGCAGGAACGTTCTTTGGTAAATTCATTTTAATTCATCGGCTTCAATCTAGTTCAAACTTGGACCCGCAGTCAGTAATATTATTTTTGGGGTTGGTACGTCCTACAGGACGTACCAACCCCAAAAATTATATTACGGACTGTGGTTCCAAGATTGGACTACATGTAGCTTCAGTCGGGACCGATTTGTTGTTCCCACAACCCCACTTCGTCTGAACACACTGGTGCCATTGTCATTTTCAGAGTTTTACGAACAGAAGAATGATTTGCTAAAAAATCATGGGAAGAGACTATTAATCGACTAACCGTCGATTACTGGTCACGATTAGTCGATTACAAAAAATGATAGTCGCGACAGCCCTATACTAAATCTCTATTGTAACTCTCAATCCGGAAATGCGCTTCTACAGAATTTCATTTCCATGTATACATTACTCGCCTCCCGGCTTTGGACATCTACCTTCCCAGACAAATCTACAGGAAAACAACACCCTCAGGAGAGCGTCGTAATGGAATAACAGAACTAGACAATTTCAGTTCACAAATTGTTAGCGCGATCCTTTGGCGAATTACTCTTGTTCGTGTTTCATCACGTCACGCTACGCCACGTCACGCCTAAAACAATCGGGTTAAATTGAATCTTGTCACACAATCAACAATTTCAATAATTAAGCCTCACTGATCTTTTAACTGGTAGAGAGCAAATTTATTTTTGACCATCAAAATTTGTTCACATTTCTTTGCCTTGTTACAATTTATGGGAGAGTGCCCAAATTGTAACAAGGCAAATCCTTGCTTTGCAGAATAAATAATATTACTTGAAGGATAAAATAGACCACAGTCACTGAAAACGAAGCCGTTAAGCTGTGGTACCTGCACTTCAGAATAAAGCCCAAATATGGGCTTCCAGCACTCAACCATTTAAACCAAATATCAGAACATTCTTGCCACTAATTCCATACGCCCTTGGTAAGGATCACTCTAATTCAGCCAAACGGTACTCACACACAACAGGATCTTATTTATTAATTTATTGGTGTTTTAGGGTCACATATTTCTGCACAATGGCTAATCATCACCACGACAGTTTTACGGGTGGATGAAGCCGGAGTACCAGGAGAGAACCACTGAGCAACGGCGAGCAGCTGTCAGCTCCCCAGCATACTAACCCCACACAAGCAGAGTTATCATTGGTTGAAAACATGTGCACCATCGACGTGCAGTACGCCTTAGTCCACAACGCCACTTGGGCAGTTGGGGTACGGTGTCTTGTCGAAGAACACAACGCGGTTGCCGCAGGTACAATTCGAACCGAGAACCTCTCGGCTTGCAGCCTTCACCTCTATCTACTGAGCTACCCCCCACCCCCACCATCTACGCTTAAAGAAATTTAATTCTTATTTCCCTACAACTCAGTGGCTCGCTGCTTAGATTATTTGACTGCAGCTCGAATTGTGTAGATCGGTCCCGACCCGCGTCATCACCGTAGTTTCTGTGGGGAAGACAATTTAATCCCAGCAGTCTATGTCCTGTAGCGTTCTGTACTTCGATCGAACACATGGCTTCAACCTATGTTAACACTGCTTGTGTCGGATTAGTAACTTGGACAGACCACAGTTACGCACCACTGCTCGGTGGTTCTCCCTGGGTACTCCGGCTTTCGCCACCCATAAAAGTGTTCGGCTCGATATGACACTGGCTGTTGAATGCGTCGATACACTCCAATACATAAATAAGTTAATGCATAAATGACAATGCAGTTCGTCTGTTTTGTCGGTGTTTCGCATGGTCGATGGAATAAATAAATAAAAATAAACAAATAAATAGAAGAATAAATAAATAAATAAACGACTGAGAAAAAATGCCTAAAAACCAGCATGTGTAATTGCGTGAAACTTGAAACGATTTTAAGGCCAGAGGAAGTTTTTACCGATTTTACGTAGGTAGTCTCATAGACATTTTCTACTTCAGATCCAAAAAGTAAACCTTAACAAAGTTACGGTGCTGTGGCCTCGCCTTACATGAACTGGTAGTCTCAAAACATAATACAAGCACAGTTTCTGTTGATGGACTCCTTGGTTCAGACAGGAAGTCCATTAGTAGAGATTTTGTTTGTGCTTTCAATACTTTTGTCTTATATTCGATTTGTCTGGTTGAAACATTACAATGAGAGCGCTGTGATGAACACTGATCTTCCCGTAAAATATAACAAAAATATACCATTTAGCTCAACTGCAGCCCAAGAAAAGAAACTAACCCCTGCGAAGTGATGTCGAATTATCTAAATTTCAGGCTGATCTTTCCTATCACCCCCAATAATACCGTTTCTCTCTTGTTTGGCTGAACTCATAGAAATCAGTCAACCAAGATGGAATTATTTAAATTTCAGTTGCATTGTGGGAAAGTGGTTACTTGGCATCAGTGTGTAGATAGTCAACCCGATACACAAAAGTTATCACTTTCATTATTTGTTTTTCACATTTTTCAAAACATTTCAACGACACCATATCATACGACCCCTTCATTTGGACGAGCTCAAATAGATCGTTCCGTTGTGGGGGTTACATGCTATGACTTTATTTAATTTTAAATGTTTGATTTTTTTTTAAATTATATTTATTAAATGCTCAATTTGTAACTCGCGCGCAAGGCGGATGTGGCCAAATTGTTGGAAAAGTGGTTAATAACTAAGGATAACGTCATGAATGAGATGCATATTTCACCAATTCTCTCTTGTTTGGCTGAACTCACAGAAGTCCGTCAAACAAGCTTGAAATATTTAAATTCCCAGTTGCATTGTAGGGAAGTGGCTACTTGACCTTGTACACGATATCAAAAATCATTACACATCAACATCGTGTGACCCTCTCATTGGAACGGGCTAGAATAGCTCGTTCCGATGAGAGGGTCACATGATATGATTTCATTTATTTTATTTTTTATTATTTATTGGAAGAAATAAATAGAGTTATTGCTTCACTGGACTGGTTACGTGAAATAATTCATGAGAGGTGAGGGCCGTTGAACAAACACGAATGCGCATGAGTGTTTTACAATATAGTCCATCGCCTTGAATGAATTATTTCACATTTACAACCAGTCCAGTCAAGCGATTACTCTGTTTGTTACTTTTCATTATTAACGATAATTATATTATTTAACCTTTTACCTAACGTAACGCCAAAACCGGCTACACACTAAAAACTAAAGTGTTAAAACTGACACTTTCAAGGTGTTAAAACCATTCTAACTCTTAGGGTTTGATTTTAACATTCAAAGTGCAATGCTTTAAGCACTTAGACATTACAATCGTCAGACATCTGAAACTTGAATGGATGGCACTTCCCATGTGTATAGCATTGGTGGTTCTTTCAGAATCGTTCATAATTTGATTTGTGCTTGGTGGGTACATAATTAAAAGGACACAACGCAGATGACGCGGACGCTCGAGCCTGATCCGCGTCATCTGCGTTGTTTCCTTTTAAGTGCCGCGACATTACACTTGTCAAGTGGTATTATTGTAACACCTGTCAAGTTCTGGGATATTACACTTGAACAAAGGGCTAGTTCAGCACTTAGTAAGTGTTAAATACAGCACTTCAAGTGTAGTTTTTAACACTTTAGTTTTTAGCGTGTAGCGCTATTCTCAAAAATCGCCAATTAATTTTCATTATTTTTTTCTCTAAAACATAGGTTATGACCCCTCATTGGAACGAGCTCGTTCCAATGAGGTGTCATAACCTATGTTTTTGAGGCAAAAAATGAAATTAATAGTTATTCAAGAATTTTTTTGCAAGTGTCGTAGACCTGCTTTTAATGTTAAAAAAACCCCAAAACAATGAAGTTCCCATTACATCCACGGCAATGTGTCTTCGTTTGCGCGCGCGGATACATGACACAATTGTTGATTGCATAATTCACTTGTGAAGTTCTAGTTTATAAGCAAACCCGAAAATCCCAGTAAATCACGCTTTGGAAAGTAATAATATTTTATAATGCTCAGTTTGTAAATTACATGGACGGATGTGGCCTATTTGTTGGGAAAAGGGTTAATAACGTGGGATAACGTCAACAATGAGATGCATATTTCAGGAATATTTTCAGGCACTTTTATCCAATTGAAAGACTAAATATCTCGACTAAGTCCTTGAGAGTAAATTTACGACAAACGCTAAAGTGGAGCGATTATGTTCAGCGTTAAACGACTTCCTGTGTGTCTTAGACTTAAGCAAAAACATCAGATGAAGATAGAGGCATTTTTGTTCTATCGCATCGATTCTGAGTTGCCACTATCCCTGAAGTCTCTTTAAAAAAAACGATCGTGATTTCTCTGAGACGTTTTTCAATAGTGGCTTCGCCATGCTCCCAAGGAGATTAGTAACGAAACAACAAGAAAAGGTGGAATTATTGTGCCGAATATAACGCATTGGCGTCATCCTTATTATATTGAATTACGGAAATTAAATAAATTTACGAAAGAATATTAGAAATAACGACAAAACGGACAAATAATTTGTTTTACCCTCAATGGTCGTCAAATAGCTGAGTGTTTGGCGGGCGGGGTTCGGGCGGGCGGGTCCGTCGGGCCGTCTCACGGGTGTGCGGTCTTCAGGCGGGTTTGCCAGCCTCGGGCGGGCGGGTGGTCAATTGAAATGGCAAAAAAAGCTTTGTATAGCAAAAATATACTTAATGAAAAACAAAGGCATATTCGCAATGCCTGAAAAATATGTAATGATGTAATAAAAAAGGGTCAATAATGACTCGATAATTCCATCCCATTTTCTCAGAAATGACACGACCATAAGTGATCCTTGCGTGGTCGACCAGGAATTTAACAAATTATTGGTCAACATAGCAGCCAAAACTAGAAGTAAGATAGAAAGCGAAGACAAATCATTCTCCGACTTCAAGTCTGGGAACTTTTCGAATAGTTTCTTTTTGAATCCCACTTCCGTGCAAGAAGTAATTATAATCGAAAAGGGGGTGAAAGCCAAAAAAAGAACAAAGACTGCGAAAATATAGCCCCGTCTCTACTCAAGCACATAATTGATACAATAACTCCATCATTGAATACATTGTCAACACTTCGTTTGGACGAGGCATTTTCCCAGCAGAAAGAAAATAGCTAAAGTTGTCCCCATTTATAAATCTGGTGACCCACATAATCTTAATAATTACAGACCAGTTAGTATGCTACCTACTTTTTTCTAAAGTCTGCGGGTCTGCTACAAGTCGCAAATGCACTCACAATTAGAAGGACTGTGATCCAACCATAGGTCCGACATAAAGTTATATTTAACCCTTTGAACTCCAGTGGTATCTTCCATGCCATTTCAATGGCAGCAATTAGAAGAGTCCATATTCATTATTTGGGGTAGAGCAATTAATATTTTCAACGTGCAGCCTCGGGGCTGCACGTTGAAAATATTGATTAGTCTACTCCACACATTTACTGAGCAGCCACTCGATATAACGATGTTATGACATGTCATGTTCCTGGCCGGAAAAGCGGCCGCTAGGGTTCAAAACGTTAATAACGGAATCGTAAGGGGGTGACAGTTAGACAGCCAATCTGACCATGTCACCTCCCTACGATATAAATGTTTACTCTGATCTCATGTCATAATGCGTTGTCTTCGGTTTTCTGTACTTCTGGTATTACTCTTTTCACTTGTATTTTTCTTGTATACAGTAGAATAAAATCATCAATCACCATGGTGATAACGTCACAGGACCGCTACCCTGACAGCACAACATGACGTCACTAGGCCACATGACTGTGAGAAATCATTCCCCCATCGGATCCCCAAACCGGCCGCCATCTCCACATGTACTACTGACGCCGCAAAATTACACTGTCGGGCCACGAGTCAATTCCTGAAAGAAATCTGACGTTGCTATGAATTGTTTGTTCATCCTCTTTTCGTGGAGTTTATGTGGTGACTACAGCTGACTCAATTTGATGTACCCTCAATCGCGAATACACACATAACGACACTCGTGTGAATGGATTAATCGGTATGGTACGAGTGCCAGCGCGGAAGGGTGAAACGGGAGGCTACAGCGCGTGTCGTGTTGTGTTTATTACACGCTTCCATGTCTGTAAATGCAATTATTAGGACACACAGCATCATCGTCCAAAAATAGTCAACGATTTCCGTTGAGCACATATGTGCGGAATGAATTTTCATTTTCCACATGGTTTAGCTTTTTGATGTAGATGGGGATTTCATAGAACAGGCGTGTAATAAATATACAAATATTAACTCGTGCTTCGTTATGATATTCCAAGCAATCATTATTTAATTCGCCATCAAAACATAAAAAATATTACTACAAACAGTGGAACCACGCAGCGCAATAAAAGAAAAAGAAAACTGCAGGTGTTGTGGATCTTTATTTCTAAATATTTAGAAAACAAACATGTTTAATAGTATTGGTAAAGTCATTATAGATTCAGTCAATTCAGGTCTCGATTGGGAAACATTTCTTGCGATGACCCAAAGAAAATAAAAAGTTATGATATTTTTGGATTCAATCAGTTCACTCATCTGGAATATTTCAGTTCGTCGGAAATTCGAACCGTAGTTTCACTTTTTCCCCCAAGTGAAATGGAAATATTCCAGAGGAGTGAATCGAAACATACACGATGGACTATTTATGTGTTAGATTCCTAACAGGCCACAATGGTGTGACATTCCTCACATAATATGACTGGTGGCTTGAACTTCATTGTGCAAGTAAAATATAACACTGAGAAAAAAGTGGCACTCATGTGATAAACTGACAAATGTCCCCCGAACTGAATTCTAGTATACATGTAGGAGTGATAATCCATTTTACCCCAATCCCACCCTTTTTAAAACCATATATAATTAGGCATTCGTTGTATCGCTTCGAGCTGTCGGGTCTCTTGTTTAACCCTTTACCTAACATGAAAAGCAGATAACACTTGCAAATAAAATTCTTGAATAACAATTTTTTTTCATTTTTTGTCTCAAAAGCATAGGTTATGACTCCTCATTGGAACGAGCTCGTTCCAAAGAGGGGTCATAACCTGTTTGGAGACAAAAAATGAAAATATAATGAAATTTATTTAGCGATTTTTGTGAATAGCGCTGGTCGGTTTTTGCCGTTACGTTGGGTAAAGGGTTAATTCTTTTCTGAATTCTACGCTGTTGTGGGCTCTTTGATTACCTACTTTTCGTGGAAATTTGCACGCAGACATCAGTTGATGTAATGTCTTTACTCACAGTTATATACATTCGAAATTTCGAATCAACTGTAATGTCTTTACTCACAGTTATATACATTCGAATCAACGAGTTTTTAATAGAAATAAAACATCAAGTTATTATTTGTGGAACTATACGGCGTAATCACAAAACTAAGACTGTGGCGAGTCTCATCGTAATGTCACCAAAATGTCAAACTATATACCTAGAACTTAATTATGTACCCCCTGGAATGTTTCATGAGATGGAAGTTGCTGTACTGATTATTATGTGTTAATGATTGCTACGTCTTGCAGTACATTTCGCGTCTTGAAACATGATGTTTCTGGTTAACCCTTTACCTAACATGAAAAGCAGACGACACTTGCAAAAAAAATTCTTGAATAACAAATTTTTTTCATTTTTTGTCTCAAAAACATAGGTTATGACCCCTCGTTGGAACGAGCTCGACGAGCTCGTTCCAACGAGGGGTCATAACCTATGTTTTTGAGAAAAAAATGAAAATATTTTGAAAATTAATTGGCGATTTTTGAGAATAGCGCTGGCCGGTTTTGGCCGTTACGTTGGGTAAAGGGTTAATAGCGTACCCCATGCACATTCCCTCGTCCACATGAAGCATGCTACCCACGAATGACACAGAAACACTATCACCCACAGGCAATATCTGGGTATAGAACTAGAAAATTTGTCACTTCTTTTATCAATACATATTGACATGACAAGGAGGAGACTGTCAGAGGCACTAAGGTGGCACATCGTTGGCATGCATGCAACAGACATATCATTCAAAGCAATTGGAAGGCAGTTTGGCTATAGTCACTCTGTCATCTGCACACATGTCCGAACAATCAAGACAACAATGATTTAACCCTTTACCCAACGTAACGGCCAAAACCGGCCAGCGCTATTCTCAAAAATCTCCAATTAATTTTCTTTATTTTTTCATTTTTTGTCTCAAAAACATAGGTTATGACCCCTCGTTGGAACGAGCTCGTCGAGCTCGTTCCAACGAGGGGTCATAACCTATGTTTTTGAGACAAAAAATGAAAAAAATTAGTTATTCAAGAATTTTTTTTGCAAGTGTCGTCTGCTTTTCATGTTAGGTAAAGGGTTAAGGACCATGCAACAGACAAGGTCTTCAAAGCTATTGGAAGACAACTTGTCTATAGTCATTCTGTCATCGACAGACTTGTCTGACAAAATCAAGAAACCAACGATGTTAAGGGCCGACCAATTCCTGGACAATCCAGAAAAACCCTTCCTCATGAAGATCGGAGTCTGGCACGCCTCGTTAGGCGTGAAGCCTTTGCTTCAAGAGGTGTTCTGAAACACCTTTGGCTCCCCAACAGGCGTGTGTGCAACAGAACAATCCGAAACCGTCTCAAAGCACTGGCTACGAGGTCCAGAAGGGTCATAAAGCGTCCAGCTCTGTCCCGTCAGCATCAAAGACGACGTTTGGAGTGGTGTCATTGGAATTTCAGGACATGAAGAAGAGCCCATTTGTCAGACGAGATTCCTGCTTCACGTCACAGATGGTCGCATGAGAGTGATAGAAATACTTCCTTTATGCCCAGGAACATCAGACCTACTGTTCCTTAAGGTGCAGGACCAGTAATGATCTGGGGCTGCCTCTCTCATGATTGTAAATTTGATATGGTGATTATACATGGGAATGTCAAATGCTCATCAGTACATCCGGGACTTCTCAATCTGATTGTTGTGCCTCATCTTGACAACCACCCGTTCGTTGGCTGCTCGCCTTGCATTCACGGACGACAATGCAATGCCACATTACTCCATGCTGCACCAACTAGGCCTGATTCGAGCCCCGATTTGAATCCCCTAAAACACATCTGGGTCTTTCTGGGACGTCGTGCATAAGCAAGGAATGCGCCTATACAGACTTTGGCCGATTTGGAAGTTGCATTGCATCTGGTGGGGCAGCAGTTGCCTCTGGACCGTATCAGAAGGCTCACTGGTAGCATCAGGAGGAGGGTTCAGGCTGTCATCCTGGTGGATGTACTCGCTACTGACGCCAGGCACTGCTATTGTGTTTAGGCGATCACAAGTTTACATTATTTTGTCAGTAATTATCGGCATTGTTTCATCATGGACCGTTCCAGCACCATACTTGGGGAGAGTACATTTTTCTATCAAAAACATTATTGACAGATATGTGTAATTAGCCCCATTAAAATACTCTATATTTTCATAATTGTGTTGGTTTTCATTTGTCAATAAGCCATTCTTTCCGCAAAAAATCACATTTGGACATCTTAAAGATAGTATGAAAGTAATGACAGTTTCTATTAACACCACTGCGAAAAAATAGGCCGTGTTTAATTAAGTTCCAGGTGTATATTCCGCAACATTTCTTACTTCGAAACACAGAAAATGAATCTACATGGAATTTTTCAGTTTATGTCGTCCGGAATATATCCGTTGGTCGGAAAATCGAACCATAGGTTCGCTTTCCCAACCATCTGAAATATTCCAGACGAATGAATCAAAACACAGGCGATGACCTATTTGAGGGCTAAACTGGTTCCAAGTCATAACGGCGTCGAATGTCTTACAGAATTAGACTGGTGGCCTTGAGCTAAAGCATTTGTATATGGAACCATGTTGCACTCAAGAGATGTCATCTGTCGTCGTCATAAGCGGAAATAAGGTAAACTATATTGAATTTAAAAAGATAAAGCTGAAATAAATAGGTAGAACGCTTTACAGTTATGTCCTGTCCTCGTCAAAGCTTTGCTGTTGGATTTGAAATGTGATTTTGTACTAAACGTAGAACATCCTGTGCACATCCCCAGTGTAAAGTGAAGCCAGCTCCGCTATGCCCGTAGTTGTGAATAACCTGGAAAAATAAATACTTATTTTAGGTTTACGACAAATACACATTCATTCACCAAATCCACTCGAGACAACGCACAGGTATCGAAATCCTCCTACGACAAAGACGGATACAAGAGGGTTGTGTATGATGGCTAGTCCTCTTCCAGGCCTGTGTACTTCGTTGAGAATAACAAACGTCTTGTTCCCTTAACTTTCACACAAACTGTTTTTTTGTTTACGCAGGAGACTATCCTTTTTCAGGGAAATTTAAGAATTGTATTTAGTGATGTTCATCTCAAAAGTTTACCCGATAACCATTCTACGCTTTGCAATATACTGAGGCGGGGGTCAGATTAAGAGATGACCTGTTTGGTCGATGCAGGTACATTGAGACCAGAAATAGCTGGGAGTAATTGACTCCACATCGGATGCTTGGGGGAGAGCAGCTAAAATAGTCAGAAACCGATGATCCCAAAGTAGATAAATAGTTGGGTTGTTTATGGTAATTAGTTCTACACTTGAGAATGGTACTGCCATCCTCCACACACACAGCTCTATATCACCGAGAGCTACGCATTCCGACAGACATCTTGGAAAATCCGTATTAAATAAAGTATACTTCTGTAAAACCGGGTAATGTTTTGGTGCTTTCCGGTAGTTACAGGGTTGTTTGTTGCAATCAAAACGACTTCCATTCAACAGAACCTCCCCCCCCCCCCCCCCCCCCCCCGAATCCCCATGTCCTAGTGTAGGCATTTCGGAGTCATTGCAGCCACGTGCCGCCATAAAAAACAAAATATCGGACTACAGTAAGCAAACAAAAAACACGTGTCACCCTACCAAAACTCACTCCGCATGCGCACTAGCATGGAATACCATGGTAATGACGTCACAATATGGCTGGTCACGCCAACTACCATAATAACCGAACACGACGTCACTAGGTCATGTGACTATGACATCACTCCCCCCCCCCCCCCAGCCCAATCCCTCTCCCAACAATGTTCTTATCCATTCCCGCTGTACTACTATCGCCTCCCACTGCACTACTTTCCGTAACCAGTAGATGCTCTTGTATCACCAAACATGTAGTACACTTTTACAACACAGTTGAATACTGGAAGAGTTTAAGAGATATTACAGTTGCATCCGGTTTCAGTAACGTCTTGCATGTCTATTTGTCTCATCTGGTAAATCCGACACATATTCTAGATGGAGATTTCACGTTGGGTGACCCCAAACATGTAGTAGACTTCGACTACAGTTGAATACTGGAAGAGTTTAAAATATATTACAGTTGCGTCCGGTTTCAGTAGCGTCTTGTGCGTCTATTTGTCTCATCTGGGAAGCCAGAGAGATATTCTACATAGAGATTCCACGCACGTTTGGTGATTCCGACATCACAGTATTTTGGATTCTATAACTGATCTTCAAATTAGACCATCACAACAAAATGTATTTCAGGAAATTTTCTCTCAATTTTATGATGAGGTGGGAGGCTGTTTTGTTTATTTGTGTTAATCCACAAAACAGTCGTGGAAATAGTTGGAACTATTAACCCTCTAAACACCGATGTTAAAATTCTTAAATTTCAAATTCCATTTTTTGCCCATAATGCTCAGTGAGCTCTATTAAACAACATTATATTTGTTAAATTCCTAGTTGCATTATGGGAAAACGTTGCAGATTGAAATTGTGATACTTTGAAGGAGGTTAATTCAACTTCTTTCACTATTCTGAGGAAATATATTTTCAGCGTCAAATTTGTCCTACAGCAATTGCAAATTTAGCCAACCATCCCTTGTTTGACAGAGCTCAGGAGCCCTATAAATACAGAGCATTATCAGTGACTATATCTGCAGCCAAAAAATGACGAGGCAGATTTGCAATGATGAGGGAGGTACTGAGAAACTAGTATTTTTTAATAGCCTTAGTCTTATTAGATCATGGAATCTAACCTCCCATTTTACAGTGTGGTCTTTTTACTTGGACCCGCCTAGTCTATTGACAACCCTCCAACCAGTATGTGGATACATGGAATATGTACCTACTGATCATAGGCACAGGCGACTTCGTTAAAGCTGTTTTGTCGTATACTTATATACAAATCGTCGCCCGAGTGTTAGAATGTTCTGTGTCCCCTATAGGACATGGGACATTCTAGCACTCAGGCGACGAAATGCTAAATAGATATCCTGTATATATTATCTTCCTTCACTTCTACTTATCTTTTGTAATCTCCACATCATTACTTCATCACCTTACACTTCTTACAGTGTATCTTCACGCCTTTTTGAAAGCCACATTGTATGCATATAGTTTCTAGCATATGAACATCAGGTATTTCGTGATCATTATTAGTATCGTTGCTCGAGCACTCATATATTGCCACTTGGAGAGAACATAATGTGTTGTCTAGAATCACACCGTGCTCAGATAGGTACCTTTAGTCTGAAGGTTAATGCTCGCAGCTTAAAGTATTAACTGCAGAAAGTACAATGCATTTGCATTCTAACCTACCTGCAACAGAGTCTTGATGGTTTTGAACTGAAAGAAAGCCTCCCTCTTATGGTCGCTTTTTTCCTGTGGAAGTCATTTCAAACCGTTACTCTGCATAGTGATTGGTGGGGTATTTCGCCAGAAACAAAGGGTCTCTCGCGCCCAACATCATTAAGAAACACTTTTACTTATTCCTCCTATGTCATCTTAGTTTATATATTTATGGCCATAATCTTATCGCTGCCAGGTGACACTGAAGCTAAACGTGGGCCCAGCTCTGTAAACTCTGAACACGATAAGAAAGCCTTAAAAATCTTTCATGTTATAAATATCCAAAGTTTAAAACCGAAGTTTGATGTTGTCCAGTGTGAATCCTCACCCAATGACATACTGGCACTTACCGAAACATGGCTGTACTGCTATGAACCGTCATCTGACATTCTCATACACGCATTCCAAGAACCACTGCGATTCAATCGCTCTACCAGAGGTGGTGGGGTTAGCTGTTTATATCCAAAATGGTATTCCATTCCAACGCAGATCAGACCTCGAGACGTTGAATGTGGAGTGTGTATGGGTCGAGGTATTTACGAAACAAGGTCGGTCTTTGTTATTGAGAGTATATTACCGCCCGCCCAAATGTCCTCCAGATTCGTGGGATGCCATATCGGCTTCCACTGAAAAATCGAAAGTTACGCGAGTTGACGACTAATTGTTACTGGCGATGCCAACAACAATCAAGTAGTCCCTTTCAGAAGTAAATAATCGGAAATAATCTGCTATTTTAACCTAAAACATCTTGTGAACGAACCAACATGTTATTCAGAGTCGCCAGCCTCATTGATAGATCTATTTGCTGACAGTAACTCAGTTTAAGTCAAACCCGGTGAAGTCCTAGAACTACTTATTCCAGAATTCGTTCGTTACCTCTGTCCAATCTTTATTGAAATTGAATTTCTAAAACCGCGTCCTCGTTCATTAAGTTGTCGAACGGTGAAGGGAATTACGATGAATTGAGCGCAGTTCTTTCAGATGCAGGCTAGAACTGTCTGTTTGATAACGCAGGTCTCGATGCAGCAATTTCTAACTTCGTTGACACGTTACTCGATACTGCATCCAAATACATACCCAATAAATCCATTACCTCAAGACCAACTCAACCCAAACTGATGCACAATGAAATAAGATTGTTAATACGACAATGGTATCGTAGAGCTATACGTACCGGTCTTCCGCATGCGTAGGCTAATTATAAATTGAAACGGAACCATGTAGTATCGGTAATCAGGAAGGCCAAGACCTCATATTTATCGAACGTCTTGTCTGTCTTTGGGAAGCAGTGAAACCACATCTCAAAACGCTCGTCGGTGACACTCGCAGTCGATACTCCATCTACCCACCATTCCAGCAATACTTACTCATCAAATGTCGAGGGAGCGTGGTGGCTCAGTAGGTAGAGGTGCAGGCTGCAAGCCGAGAGGTCCTCGGTTCGAATCCCACCTGCGGCAACCGCGTTGTGTCCTTGGGCAAGACACTTCATCTCCATTGCCCGCATGGGGGCACGAGGACGCCGTCTACTAAGGCGTACTGCACGTCGATGGTGCACATGTCTTCAACCAATCTAACCCTGCCTGTGCTACAGTGCGGAGTTACGATGCTGGGGAGCTGACAGCTGCTCGTCGTTGCTCGGTGGTTCTCTCCGGGTACTCCGGCTTCCTCCACCCGTAAAACTGTTGCGGTCATGATCAGCCATTGTGCATAAATATGTGACCTTAACCATTAATAAATAAATAAATAAATATCAAATGTCGAGAAAGCAGGAGTTTTCAATGAATACTTTTATCTCAACCGTTGATGACTCCGAAGTTTCTCTTCCAAACCTCTAAAGTGATGTTCCAAAAAAACTGACTGCATAACTCTAAAGAATAAGTGATGTATATGAAGCAATGAAATCGATAAAGGTGTCCAAAGCTTCTGGACCTGACCTCATTAGTCCACGTCTTCTCAAGGAAAGCAAATCTTCCCCATGTGAGCCACTTTTAATTGTATTTAATGTCCTCCTAAATAATTCCTATTTTCCTTCAATGTGGAAAAAGGCCAATGACTCTCCAGTTCTAAAAAAAGCAACCATCAAACTTAGTTACCAGTTATTGTCCGATATCTTTGATTAGCTGTCTCGGTAAAGTCTTTGAAAAATGGGTCTACAAACGATTGTGGCATTTCCTGAATGACAGTAATGTTCTTTGCCAAATTCAACCAGAATTTACACCTGGCGACTCAGCAGTTCTCCAACTAACTGATATATATGATGAATTCTGCAGAGAGTTTGATGAAGGTAAAGATGTTAGGGTGATCTTTTATGATGTCAGCAAGGCGTTCGACAAGGTTTGGTGAAGGTCTCATTCTCAAAATGGAATGTATTGGTGTCTCCGGAGAACTCCTGTTGTTCCTAAAATCGTATCTCTCGAACAGGTCGCAGCAAGTCGTTATAGGATCTGAGGCGTCTTCTTGGAAACCTGTCAACGCTGGAGTTTCTAAAGGATCTATACTCGTGCCCTTGTTGTTCTTGATATATATTTATGATATAACCGAACATTTACTCAGTGGTATTCGTCTTTTTGCAGATGCCACCTCTTTCTACTTCATTGTGGAAAATCCTAACCAAGCTGCAAACATAATCAACCATGATATGACCACAATTAAACATTGGGCCAAAACAAGGTTGGTTGAGTTTAATCCTCAAAAGATAGAGAGTATGCTGATAACACGTAAAACCAACCCAACTGTCCATCCTCCCCTATGTTTAGGCGCTACACAAATAACTTAAGTGGACAGCCATAATCACCTATAATCACCTGGGGTTGTATCAAATAGCACATGTACATGGAATTACCACATTGACAATATTTTTCTAAAGCCTGGTTTCGTTTAGAACAATGGCGTAGCCACGATGGGGGGTTGGGGGTGTGGGCATGGGCCCCCCCCAAACAAAAAAAAATCTAGCTGTGCCCCCAAATGTTTTCCGCCAGTAGTTATTTCAATGAGAACAAGAGAGAGAGATAGAGACAGAGAGTTCACCCCAAACCCACCAGAAGGCACCATTTGACTTAGATTTTGAAATTTTCCTGGGGGGAGGACCCCCCCCCCCCCCCCAACATGCTCGCGGCTTCGCATAAGCTATGCCCCCCCCCCCCCCCGGAATTTTTTTCCTGGCTATGCGCCTGGTTTAGAGATGTTAAGGGAACACAAAATTAACCTGGATCGCAAGGTCTTTGAAAAAATATACTTTGCTTTCATTAGGCCCCTACTGGAATATGCTGATACTGTTTGGGATAATCACTCCTTGACGACTTGGACAAAATACAGACTGCAGCTACAAGGTTAATCATGGGGGCAACTATCAGTGCCAGTAAAACCTCGTTATATACAGAAACACGTTGGGATTCCCTGCAAGAAAGGCACCGCAAACACAAGCTTACACATTTTTTAAAAATGTATCATGGCCTGACACCTCCGTATATTGCTAATAAAGTTCACTCACTCGTCTCCACCACTAATCAGTGTATGAGCAAGCCAAAACCACAGAGTCCCGCTCTGGATGACACAGCTGGATCAGTCTTCTTTCATCCCCAGCGTATCTGATCAGTGGAACAAAGTACCACTCTCTTTCCGTGAGAACACTCCAATGCGAAACTTCAAGGCGCTCCTAAACACGGGCAACCAACGACATCCTCATTTTAACAGCAGCGCTAAATCGCGTACTGCTCATATTTATCACTGTCGTCTGAGACTACGTTGCAGCAGCCTAAATGCCCACTTATACAAAAACCACTTAGCACTTCGTCCCCTCTGCGCTTGCGGTGAGCGTGAGATATCAGAACACTTTTTCTTTTTCTGTCCCATGTTTACAAATTCTCGAAATAATACGGTTAATGTGCTTCCATTTACATCTCATCTGATATATCAATACTTCTGTTTGGCTCTGAGCTTTTGATTAACGATGAATATTGCCTTATCTTTGAGATAGCACATGACTTGATATTAGCAAGAGGAGGGTTTCAAATGACCCCGCCTCTCGTGCATATTTGGTGTGATCATATTTCGTGTTTCTAATACCTATAGCTTATGTCTAGGTTCTTACTCGCTTTCAAACGTGGGCCATTGCCCCTTCAATCTTTTAGGCTGCTCCCTTGAAATTGCTTATTTATCATATCTTAGGATGAAATCGTATGCACCTAATCTGACAGTTCTTTTTTTCCTCTTCTCTCTGTGTCTCATTTCCTATTTCCTTTCTATAATCTTCCCTTATGACCTCCATGCTAAGTTTAAACAACCCCATACATCTCTGACTGGGTGGCGTGGCCCCGATAGTCAAGATAGTCGTGAGCTGTCAGCCCTCGGTCGTTGACATGAGCCGACCTTCGGATTCCTGCCATGTTTTGAAGTTAATTTATATTGAGCTTGGGGGACGACACACTTAAGCTTGACGCTTTCTTTCTAATCCCACATGTTTACAGTAACTTGTAAATTGAAATTGTTACACTGTGTGTATGTCAGTATTTCGTATTATAATTTTTGTTTAACAATGAAATGTGTGCATGTAACATAGATTCTAGGAATAAATATTGTTTAAGCTAACAACTCTAATCTGTGCTAACAACTCTAATCTGTAGGCCTTCATGCTATCCGTTACTGGCAGCGTATTAGCAACATGGTAATTTAATATGTTTAACTCTTATAACAGTGTAACATATTAAATTACAATGGTGCCAATACGTTAAACTGTTATAAGAGTTTAGATAAACTGTTATAAGATTTTAGTAATCTGTTATAAAAGTTGGATAAAGTGTTATAACTGTTTACTGTTATAACATTCTAAGAATTTTGGTTATTTAACGTCAAAACTCGATTAAGATGCCTAATGCATTGAAAAACAAACAAAACTTAATATTTGTGTAGTTTGTGGTTTGGAATAGCTCCCCCCCCCCCCCCCCCTCCAACACCTTCACTTGCCCTAAAGTCGATGTGTGCCGAGACACTGATTGTTGTTTTATTTTGCATTTCCATAGTAAAAACTCTGACTCATGGTCACTACAGGAAGACTTTGACCGGACTGATACACAATTCTAATAATATCGTTCTCGTCCAAATACATACTTATATGGATACCCTTCTATATAAAAAATGGGGAGCATGTTTAAAGCCATTGCGTCCGACACCCGGTGCTTATCTGAGAGGAAGAGCCTTGTCGTTTTTGTTTTAATGTTTCACCCCTCACTCCCACCTAGAAACCACAAATATACGTTTTAGCGTTGAACTGTGAAGTGACTAATCCAATGAAATTGAAACGAGATGTCCCTCGGACGAGAAAAAAACCTTATATTTGTCAAGAGGATTGCGGGTGAAATTTTTAGCACTGATTGTTTGAGTTGTTGGGTGAGGGAGTATTAAGCATTTACAATGAGAAACATCATGGTGTACGCAGTATGAGTAAGATCATTATCCAGAGGCATACTGGCCGAATCATCCACAGAGAAAATTCCAAGTGGACTCCCTGTTGGGTTCCCCCGAATTGATACAACCCAAACACCTTTCCGGTGTGTAAAAATGCCCAAATGGATCTGATTGCAGAGACAGCTGGTAGACCGACAAGTGTCTATCCGGACGGACACTGGCAGACCACATGGAGGGCATTTCGATATAGCAGCAGTCTAGGATGCCATCAATCGCTCAGATGAAAAAAACACCGTTCCTTCAGTTTCAAAAATCAAAAATTTCTCCTATTGGACCAAACTATTGTCTTCCCGATGGGTCACCCCTCCCCCGCTAGAACCATTTTTGCCGTATGATCTACGAAAAAGATATGAAAATTCCATCGGGTCAAATTCTATCAATCCAGACCATAACCAGAATACTTTAAAAATTACCCATCTTAACATTCAGAGCCTAAAACCAAAACTAGATATCGTATAATATGAATTTTCTTCTTTCGACATCCTGGCTCTGACTGAGACATGGATACAAATCAACGAATCTGCATCCGATCTTCTACTTCATGGCTCCCAAGAATCATTGCGGTTTAACCGCCATTCAAGGAGAGGTGTGGTTGCCGTTTACATCAAAGACGGCATCTTATTTCCACACAGACCCGACCTGGAATTGTTGAATACTGAGTGCATGTGGGCCGAAATATTTACCAAACAAAGCAGATCTTTGTTATTAGGGGTACTCTACCGGCCAATTGTCGACTTGGTTATTATGGGTGGCTTCACTGATATCCAAATGACTCCATCAAGAAGTGGCTTTTCAGAAATATGCAGTTAATTCAACCTAAGAAATGTTGTGAGTGAACCAACTTTTTTTTACCGAGTCGTCCGTTTCATTGATTGATCATTGTGCTGGCAGTGGCACAGACAATGTAAAAGCCTGTGAGGTACTAGAACCAATCATTGTCGACATGGCCCGCTACTACTGTCCAGTCTCAATCGAGTTTTTAAAACCACATCCTCTTTCCTTTAAAATGAGAATAGGACTGTTCTTTGTGGGGAAATTATGAAGCCTTAACCCCTTTACGTAACAAATCGGCCGCATCCGCCCGCGAAATATGCAAATTCAGAAGTTGAAAAAATATTGATTTTTAAAAAATTACAACAAAGTTTTATCATGTGACACCTCGTTGGAACGAGCTATCTCCAATGAGGGGTCACATGATATGGTTTTGTTGAAATAATTTGAAACCATATTTAAAATAACAAATTTTGATATCGTCTGCGTTGGGTAAAGGGTTAAATTAGACCTTCCGCAACGTCGATCGGAACTCTGTCTTTGATAATTCATGCCTTGATAGTTGATACTGTTGGTTCCCACTTCACAGGCAAAATACCTGACACCGCATCCAGACATAGCCCCACTTAAATTATTACTTCACGAATAGACCAACCAAAACTTTCTTTACTGAGTCGTCCGCCTCATTAATTGATCTTTGAGCTGTCAGTGACACAGTCAATGTGGAAGCCTGTGAGGTTCTAGAACCAATCATTCCGGACATGACCTTCTAACACTTTCTGGTCTCAATCGTAGTCGAGTTTTTAAAACCACATCTTCTTTCCGTTAAAAGGATATGTCTCTACTTTCACGGAAATTATGAAGCCTTGAATGAAACCTTCCCTTACGTCGACTGGAACTCTGCATTTGAAAATTCATGTCTCCATACTGTAGTTTCCCCACTTCACAGACAAAATACTTTTACACAGCATCCAGATATATTCCCACTAAAATTATACTTCTCGAATAGACCAACCAGAATGGATGCATAACGAAATAAGATTACTAATTTGACGGGGAAAACGCGTGTATCGCATTGCCAAACGCACTGATCTCCCGCACGCATTGGTTATACAAACTCAATCGAGATGAAGTTGCATCGGCTGTTAGGAAGGCCACATTGTTATTGCTTTCAAAAGTCCAGTCCATTTTGAGAAGCAGCGAAACACCGCCATCACAGTGGTGGAAAAACTTCAAGTCATTCATTGGTAACAGTAAGTCAACAGGAATTCATCCTATAATCCATCTAAACAAAATATACTCCCAAAGTGTCGAGAAAGCTGAGGTGTTCAACGAATACTTCTATTTTATCTCAACAGTTGACGATTCAAATGCTTCGCCGCCATGTTCCCCAAAACACCTCTCACAAGCAATTGATAGTATTACCCTACATTATAGTGAAGTGTACGAAGCATTTAGTTCGATAAAGGTTTCCAATGAGTTGCCACGCCTCATTAAAGAATGTAAATCATTACTATGCGAACCACTATCCATCTTATTTAATACACTACTGAAGAACTCTTGTTTTCCATCACTGTGGGGAAAAGCAAATGCCTCACGAATTTAAAAAAAAAAAAACCTCAAACACAGTTACTAATTATCGCCCGGTATCGTTAATCAACTGTGTTGACAATACATTTGAAAAAATGTGTCTTTAAACGACTGTGGCAGTTCTTGGCCGACAATAATGTTCTTAGCCAATTCCAGTCAGGCTTTACACATCGCAACTCAACAGTCCTCCAACTGACTGACATATACGATCAATTCTGCAGAGCTCTCGACGAAGGGAAAGAAGGCTGTCGACAAAGTATGGCATTCTGGTCTTATCTATAAGCTAGAGAGTTTAGGTGTTTCTGGTGAACTATTGCCATTTCTAAAATTGTATCTCTCAGTCAGGTCGCGGCAAGTTGTGATAGAATCGGAGGAATCTTCCTGGAAACCCATTAATGCAGGTGTCCCACAAGGGTCGACACCTGGGCCCTTACTATTCCTTATACATATCAACGGCATTACCAAACACGTACTTAGTAGTATACGCCTCTTTGCAGTTGACACTTATACTCTATAATCCCGAACTACTACAAAATAATCAATCATGACTCGGCCACCATCGAATACTGGGCTAAAACCTGGTTGGTTGAATACAATCCAAATAAAACAGCGAATTTGTTCATATCACGTAAAAGCAACTCCATTCCCCACCCACCCTTATTTTTAGGTGACCCGAGTACATCCTAAGTCCCTAACTACAAAAACTTAAGTCATACTAAATATTATTACCCTTCTAAAATTATACAGGCTTCCTGATTGGTCAGTAACCAATTTATCCAGTGCGGTACATTTAACTCCAACGGGGTGTACGAAGTCCAACTGGGTGCATGAGAATATCACGCGACATCTAAACGGGGTGTACAGCCATTCTATTGTGCACTTCGCAGATTTCCCTTTCACCCATCACCTCAAACATTTTCATTAGTAGTATTAAACATTCAGACTCCCAAACAAAATGAGAACAATATTGTTTCATGAGAATATTCCTAACCCTTGAAATAAAACGTGTACATAATTTCAACGTCTGATTTTGCTGTCGAGAAGAGGAATTCTGTTGTGGTGTTTCTACACTACAGATCGTTGCGGAATCGAAAAGCATGCAATCTCCTTATACGTATTGTCTCTTCCGCGGAACTTATTAAAGAACTTGAACAAGTGTGCATATAGTGTCCCCATTCTCCAAGATGCACAACTCTATCGAATAAAACACTGAAAGTCAACTTGTGTCCCACAATCATAACGACGACGGGTCATTTTCCAATGTCCTTGAACTGAAGTCCCCCAAATGTTTGAGCTTAATCGAAGGGAGATAACTCCAAATCAAATAAAATTCTTTCGTCTGCTTGTCAAAACATCTCTTAATAGTTTGGCTTGTCATTCCAACAAAGAGATATTAATGAAGGGTTTACTGGTTGACATTTTCAAATTGTTTTAGGTTTCAACAATTCCTTTCCGACGTTTTCGTGTTCTTGCTGGATAATAAACAAACGTGTTTCTTTCAGTTTCTCAATTTTTTTTTATCAAGGTTTTCGCCACTGGAATGCCGTTTGTGGATTATATATAATAAAACAAAACTTGACACACGGAAGGGGCAGGGTAATACATTCGTCACACGGTGTTTCAGCAGGGTGTACGGGACTTTAATACCCTTCTGAGATTCGTATTTAGTAGTAGTGCAGTCCCGTGCAACCTACTGAAACACCGTGTAACTAATCGTACCTGTACATATAACGACCATATTGATCATATTTGCCCCAAAGCCTGGTCCCATTTAGATTTGCTGAGAAAACGTAAATTTATTCTTTATCATAGTGCACTTGAAAAAAAAATATGCTTTGCCTTTATTAGGCCTCTTCGCGAATACTGTTTGGGACAACTGTTCTGTATCAAAGTTAATACAATTTTTTCAAAATGTACCGCCATAAATCACCTCACATCTCCAATGAAGTTCCTCGCACGTATCCATGACCAATCCGTCGGTTAGTCTCCAGCCGAGTCACAACCACAGAGTTCCTTTCAGGTGGACACAGTTTTATCGGTCTTCTTTCATGCCCAATGTTACTGGTCGGTGGAATAACTTACCCTTACATATCAGAGAGAACTCGTCCTTGTCCACGTTTGAGTCCTGCCTAAACGACGGAAACCAACCTCCACAATTGGTCTACAACAGTGTAAAATCTTGCACAACCCAAATAGACCATGGTAGGATGTGGTTGCGTTGCAGTAACCTTCAATCGCACCAATAAGAAAATCACTTATCGCCCTCCACTTTATGCCAATGTGGCGAGATGGAGACTCCCGAAGATTTTCTCTTACATTGTCCATTTTTTTTTAAATGCTCGTAATTATACATTTCACTTTCTCCCATTTGTAGGAGATACTTCCACACTTCTTTTTGGTTCTGAATTCTTGAATAATGAGGACAATCGCCCAGTAGTTGAAGTAGTGCATGACTTCATTTTATCAAGTAAACGATTCCAGTGAATAACAGCGTTGTGGCAATCCATGAATCACTCCCATCCCAAACTAGTCAGAGACGGACATACCCCACTCCCCTGCCTACATAACCTTTATTCTTACCAGAGTTCAAGTCTCCTTTCCATTATTTTCAGGTTCAGCCCGCCGAATTTGCATACCGGATATTCTCTTCAAGCTGTACACACACTCTATGTATAGTACTGACCTTCGAATTTCTTGCGACAGGACTTCTAGTTTTAACTGTGATGAGGACAACCGCCGAATTCCTAGCAGTACACGATTTCATTTTATCAAGTAAACGAGTCCAGAAAATAAATAGCGTAGTGGCAATCCATGTATCACTCCCGTCCCAAGAGACGAACATTCCCCAGTCCCCTACCACAATCACCTTTATTTTTACCAGAGTTCAAGTCTCCTTTCCATTATTTCCAGGCGCAGACCGTGGGATATTCTCTTCCAGCTGTACACAATCATCTGCTCACCTATGAATTTGTGTGTGAAGCCAATGGATCATATATTCAAGCCGGTCAACACCCTTCTTCCTTCTCTTCTTTAACTCATTAGTTCTTTACTCTTCACTTCCTTCCAAAGTTTAAGCAATCTCACATTGCTGCCTAATGGCTGGGGTCTCCATACTCCACTCGATTATTGTATGGAGTTAGCCTCCGATGTACCCCCCCCCCCCCCACCCCCCCCCCCCCCCCACACACTTTGTGCTGCCACAATAGTTCGACTGTGCATAAGATGTGCGGTGCAAGGCGTGACACCGACCGATGTTAAAACCCATCCCCGATGAAGGGCAAAGGGCTGACCCTCAGGCAATGATGTGTGGGGTTATCTGATGATCTACAAAACGGTCTTGCGCCTTTTTCCCAAACGAGCAAGGGAGACGACTTACATAAGCTGTAAGCTTTGTCGAATCTCCCTTTTAAATAGTGGTTTTCAATGTTTATATATTGTTATATTGCACACCATTGTATCTTGTGTTGACTGTTTTTATATTTTTCTATTCTGTGATGTATACTCACGACTTAATCCTTAATAAATATTGTTTAAACTAGAATGCCATCGAAACGACTTCTATGTGAACTGCTACTGATTGATCAGATGCAAGGAAGTCGTGTTCTTTCAGTTCTGAAAATCAAAATGTTTTCAGGGTCTGGGCCCCTTGGGTCATTTCCTCATAATTTTTCTTGGCCCAGTCCCGCCCGTGACATTATCTTGGTGTGTATACGCGTAGCGAGCATTGTGATCTTGGCGAGTTTGTGGTGGTGAGGTGAGGGGAGTGGACGATCATAAAAAAGCACCCACAAACTAATATGCTTTGTCCCAATTGCCTTATCGACATGGTAGGGGTGCAATACGCAAAGGTATGCCTGGTACTCAGACACTTTTCCATTGAGAAGAATGTACATTTTGGCACCCTATTTTACAAATTTCCTCATTCGGCCGAAACAAATTTGTTACATACGGAGCGAAAATTATGCATTTTCTTGACGTTTGCAAATTAGCGGCTTATTTCCCCTTTAAGAAAGAATATACTTTTAGAGAAAATAATAATTTTCTTCAGACTTTTGACAGCTATCATTTTGAAATGATGGTATTCAGACCAAGAGCTTTTCATTTAGTTCTGTTACTTCTGTTTTATTACACAAATTAATAATAATTTTCGGGACATTGTTAAGCTTCGACATTCAATTCCATTTCGAATCTTAAATTGGTATTAATTCGATTAGAAATCAGTTGCCCACGTTGTCTTCTTTCGATTTTTTTTTTACGAAAATATATCTTGGTATCAGTCACCTTCGTCGTCTCATAAAACATGATGAAAATTGTATATAAGCAATATTGAAAATAAAAATTGAATGTAATTTCCACTATATTAACATAAATAACATCACCCTTGTCATCACCGATGCAAATTCCAATCTCACTTACCACTACCACTATTGAAAGCCAATTTAGTTTCCAAACAATGTTGAAGATAGACGATAGTCCCCACTAGAGGAATATTCCAACTACACCACCAAGGCATGCCTTCGAAAAAGGCATGCCTTGATAACGTAGTTGCAATATTTTCTCACTCGGGACTTGGGCCATGAGAGATGGGACAAGTGAGGTTCAGAGCATCCCTTTTCTTTAACTCATCTTCAAGTCACCCGCGATTCAATTCGATTGACCGACCAATTCGATTCGCGATTCGGGCCGAATCAAAAATGTGTGGTTCGCAAAGCCCTAATTAAAATTCACCCGTTATCAGTATCTACTTTCTTCATTCAACAATTTAAGTAAAAGTTTATCTTAACAAAAATCACAAAGAGCAAGTTAATTGATTAATCAATCTTCGTGTTTCTGATACCATCAACATTCAACGACCCTGTCAGTTTAGAAAATTTACTATTAAGGCGCTACTTTCATCCACGTATATCTTTGGGAACAGAGATATCTACACCAGTCTCGGTTTGAAAACGGATACCCCCCCCCCCCCCCCGCCCATTAGTACACACCTTTATGGATAAATATACGCACCGTCAAAGTTCTATTTGCTGTTCGTATGATTTCTACCTCCAGTCTGACCTCTGGGCGAAGTGGTCTAATTCCAGAAATGGACTTCAGTATTTTGGCCTTCTGAAATTTTATAGGAAATCATTACTCGTGTTCACATGTGTGTGTCGGTTAGTGCGTTTGCAGATTGGTCAAATTGGGGAGGGGTGGGGGGTCTGCCTTCCCAACTTTGTGAGATTTCGGAAAGTAATGAATGGTTTCCCACAATTCGTACGTTTTTGCCGAGTCATTTATCTTGTCGATTTCGTGGGGACGTATTTGTCATCGAGAACAAGAGAAAACACCCCCCCCCCCCCCCCCAAAAAAAAAAAAAAAAAAAAAAAATACGGGATGGTGTGTGTGTTTTGGGGATATTAGAATGTTGGTTCCTGATCCCCCAAGGTAATCGAACCTTTCGGCTACCCCGACTGTCAATCAGGAGTTGAGTACCAAAACCACTAGACCATTGCACACCGTCAAAAATAACGGCTGTAATCGATCATTTTAGCTGTTCCCATGATGGCACAGGTTGTGTGTGTATTTTGAAGGAGAAAATCGTGGTTTAGATGAATTTTGAATATTGGTTTCTGTTCCACTGCCAGGAATCGAGCACTTGATAACTCCGACTGGCAATCAGGAGAAGCATCACCCAAACCATTAAATCACTGCACACCTTCAAAAACGATGGCTGTTTTTTTTTTTTTTTAATGTTTTTATTCAGATAAAAATAACTATATAAGTGTAACTATGCACTTTTATTATATATTAGCTTGTGAATTATCGGAAATTATCTAAAATATATTTCTCGGTAACCATCGACTCGATGGATACCGAGGAATTCCCCTCAGTACCTTCCTGAATGACGTCACACCATACGCATCGCGACGCCTTGAAGGAACGATCAGTTGATCTTTGTTATTGTTTTGAAATGTACGTAATAGGGGTCGAATTGGGCTGAATATTGAGCACTAAAATGTGTCGTAGCATATTATAAAAAAGAAGATCTACTCTATTTTAGTCAGGGTATGGAATTATCTCATGAGTGTGGGCATGAAAGTTTTATTTTTCACGAGCACTTGCGCGAGTGAAAAATATTTTCAGGTCCACACGATTTTTTTTTCAGTAGCTTCCTAAATGACGTTATGCTTCGGCACATGACGTCGCCTTGAAGTATTGTCTTGAAACTGTTTGCAGCCGAATTGGACTGAATATTGCACAGTTAAATGTCACGGAGCATGTAATATAAAGAAAATCTACGCAAGTATAGTGAATATCGGGAATTATCTCATTTGTGTGGACCTCAAAGTATTATTTTTCACTCGCGCACGCGCTCGTGAAAAATAAAACGTCCAGGTCCACACTCGGGAGAGAATTCCCGATATTCACTAAAACAACGTATATACCCTCTATATATACAGACACAGAAGTAATATATAAATGTATAATTACATAATTACACAAATACATAGGGATACAAAGGTACATACATGCGTTAAACGGTGTTTCCATAACATTTGTGGGATCTAGACATGCTTTCGTTTTGTAGTGTTTGTGAAACAGAAATAACCTAAAAATAATAATACATCATCTAAATCAAATGTGCAAAAGCACCCAGCCATTCAGGCCTATATGTCACCTCAAATAAAAATGAGTACCAAAAGAGCATGCTCGTTAACTTGCTTGCTTACCCGCTTGCTCATCTACCGACCCCCTCACTCACTCAATATGGAATATTTCGCGAGAGGCTGAAGACTTGATCGCTCGCTCACTCATAAAAAAGGTCGGAGTTTATTGTCTTGTAGCTGACAGATTATCTGACGTAGCAGTGCTTTAACAAGTTCCCATCTTGTGTGAATTAATCGGGGATTTCTTTCGGAACACATCTGAAGTGAGTCTAGTTCTAATTCACAGTTTCGACACAGAAGTTAAATTAAACCATGAAATCCGAGTTGACATCCCATCTTGCAGGAATAAATTAACTCTTTTGTACAGAAGAACTAAGAGCAGAGGCGGCGGAACAAATTTCAAAGTGGGGGGCTGGATGGGGCGATGGATGGTCGTCGGTATGAAAATTTTAAATTCTAGGGTCCCAAAAAACCCCATTTTCATGCATCCGTGTGGATAGTTTGAGATTTTTCAAGAGATGTATTTGAAAAATTTCACACTTTGAGAGCCGTTAAAAGCGTTGGAAAAGCATACAAGTGAGGCCTATTTATCAGCTTTGGTCGTTACGAAAAACCTCACCTGAATGCTTTACCAGACGTTAACAGCAATTATATTGTCTCTGGGTTATCTTGTCTGGGGGTGGATTTGGTACTTGTATGTCTGTAAGATTACGATCTACTTCAGGTAACCGATTTATTAATAGACTGTATAAACAATTTACCGTTTGCTGCCACTTACTGCAAAAAATGATCCGAAATCCATCGAAACTGAACCAGTACGAGAAACATAGCTGGCAAAAATATGGGGGAGGCTCTAGATCCGCCCCTTGTTTCACCAGTCATTGGTTGTGCAAAAAAAAAGTGGAAGGGCTGAAGCCCCCAGCTCCCCTGAAGAGGGCGGTATTTTCTCCCGACAAAAATCCATCGAAACTGAACCAGTACGAGAAACATAGCTGGCGAAAATATGGGGGAGGCTCTAGATCCGCCCCTTGTTTCACCAGTCGTTGGTTGTGCAAAAAAAGTGGAAGGGCTGACCCCTCCCCCCCCCCCCCCCCCAGTTCCGCCGCCCCTTGAGAGGGCGGCATTATTTTCTCATGACAAAAAATGTATTATTATCACCGAGAAGGATGAAGTGTGGTGTCAGTGGCAATTAAACACCGCATTGTTCCTTCAATGATAATAATAATAACACTTTGGCCAGCCGCTGATTTGTCACGGTTCTCGGATGAGAAGGCCTTGGTTATCCCTGTACTCCGAACTGCCACTCTATTCCCAAGCTTCTTATCTCCTCCCAACACTCGGAGACGAACTGCTTGATGACATCCCTTGCACCATTCTTCCCAATCTCTCCGATGAGCATAATAACACTCTCCTTTGAGCCTCCCACTAACCACATGTCCTTCATTCTCCCATGCCACTTCCCCATTATACTCTTGTTCTTTTAGACTGCTATTTTGGGCATTCTAGAAGTGTTCCAGGGTCTCCACCACGCCCAAATTACATATCTGGCACCCCTTTTCACCTCAGCTCCAAGGACTTCCACCTCAGCTTGAACAACACTGACACCCCAAAGGTGCCATCAAGGTACTCTTCAAAACCAGGCTTCTCTTTATCACGCAGGCCACCCAGATACCTATATGCCCCCCCCCCCCCTTCTCTCTCTCCAATTAAGGTTACCATCCCCCGTGACCCTTTCTCCGACGATTTTTGTACCTGGTTTGCCCCCAACGTCTAGGCCCGGCATCTCCAATGAGTAGTTCTCTATCAGTTCCCTCACTTGGTCCATTCTTAAGTCCCAAACTGCTACCCCTCGTCGCTATGCAGGAGTTCATCTCCTAAACCTTTGATGTACAATGCAAAAAGAATTGGCGAAAGGATACAACCCTGTTTTAGGTCTATCTCCATGGGCACACGTTCTGTTATGTTACCCGGGCTAAGTTTCCCTCTGTACATCTTTATATAATGCTTTCACAATTTCAACAAACTCGCCTCCCAAGCGCCGAGCCTCAAGCTTGCGCCACATACCCTCCCTCCATCATATGCCTTTTTAACATCCAAAAAGCCCATAAACATCTTTTTCGCTTTCGAGGATTCTATCACTTGGGACAGCGTGAAAAGGTGGTCAGTCTCTCCTTCCCTTCCTGAAGCCATTCTGGGTCTCTCCCAAAAAACCCTACTCAATCACCTTCTCTAATCTCCCATATAGGACTTTACAGTAGACTTTTCCAATGTTGCTACTGACAGAGATCCCTCGACAATTATCCAAAACGTCTTTTTCCCCCTTCTTGTGAATAAAAGTCTCTTTGCTTTCTCTCCACTCATTCGGGACCTCCTGTTTTTCTATGACTAAATTGAATAGGACAGTTTGGCTTTTGAAGAGTTCCTCTCCCCCTTTTATGATAAACTCGTTAAGAATTTCGTCCACCGCTCCCGCTTTTCCATTCCTTAATTTTGAGATCACCTTTCGCATCTCCTCACTTTTAATTTCGCTGCACACGAAGTTCGAGAGATTTTCCTCGACCTGGTTCGGACACCCCGATGGATTCCCCCATCGCTTACCTTTTCCCAGTGCTTGACTAGTTCTAATGCGATTTGATCTTAATCGTTTGTAACTCTGCCATCTACTTTAATACTGAGAGTTACTTCCTTTGTTACGTTTATTCACCCAT
The DNA here is from genome assembly GCA_031216915.1 of Pictodentalium vernedei. Lineage (NCBI taxonomy): Eukaryota > Metazoa > Mollusca > Scaphopoda > Dentaliida > Dentaliidae > Pictodentalium > Pictodentalium vernedei. Next base: position 459,607,302 of record CM062292.1, on the reverse strand, counting down.
TTCCAAAATACGTTCGAACTCGACCCCCGTCATTCTTATCATCCTAATAAGACGGCTATTTCGCACTTCGATTATAGGCTTTAATCTCATTTACTTTATTTCATGCTTGTTGGTATTCTTCCGTTGCTACAGTGTGGCCTCGTTGCTTTCCGTCCCATTAAGTTTTCTACTTCTGTATGCAGCACATTTAGCTTTTCTACCCTTTATGACCGTTTTCAGTTCTACGTTCACTCTGTACCCAAGTTCCAGTGTTGGCACACTAATCTTTCCTTCCCTGCCTCCACTTGACTCGCAACTACGGCATTTGCCATCTTCTGGACGCTGCCCCATTGCGTTCGGTTGCAAGCTTTGGTTTCAATTTTTCTTCGAACTTCAGCATCCTTTTCGAGCTCCCAAATCTCCTTGAAGCTTCATTTGCTTTTCACAAGGCTTTTGGTCCTGATCGTTACTGTAATCAAGTTGTGATCACTATCCACTTCTGTAAATTAATATCTGTGAGAATAAAGTCGATTATTGATTTTCTGTCGTTCCTCTCCCAGGTCCAACTCCCCTAACACCTCGCAGCCCTGTTCAGAATCTTCAGACAGAGCTCATCTGTGAAGTTAAACAGCTTCCTTCCATTCCTATTGACTTTCTTGTCCCCGCCCTCTCTGCCTTCTTCCTTATCACCTATGTGTCCATTAAAGTCACCCATCAGAATTATACCATTCCTATTGACTTTCTTGTCCCCGCCCTCTCTGCCTTCTTCCTTATCACCTATGTGTCCATTAAAGTCACCCATCAGAATTATACCGAGCCCCCTGTTTTCTAGTTCTGTGATATTGGACCTTAGTTTTGCGTGTATATCGAGTCATTCCACTCAGGTTAGCTTCCCTCCACCGCACAGTACACAATCCCAAGGGCAATACTTTTGTTTCTTAAATTGATCTTTACCCATCCAATTTCTTCCGTTCCTCATGTCTTACCCACGTCTAGCTCAATCCCATGACATCCAAGTCCTCTGCCGCGATCAATGTCGCAATTTCACTTACTTTCCGGTGGAGACCCTGGATGTTGCTATAACCCACTTTCGGGGTACTGAGATTCATTGGCTTCTGCCTACTGGTCTCATTGTTTTCGTGTGCTAGCCTTGGTAAACTTATTCTGTCTCCCTCGCTCTTGTTCACCCCACCTGTGTCCACTCGTTATACTTGCCTCCAAAAAGGATCAGCTACCCGTAGAATTTTATCCCCCAATACCAGTTTCCCCATCCTGCTAACTTGCTAAGATGCAGTCTGTTACATGCTCGCGTTGCCCCAAAACATGTCCCAATGGTCAATAGATGGTATCCCCAGGTCAACACAGTAGTCTTCCAACTCCTCATTCAACGCCAAACTCTTCGAGTTCCATTCGTACCCACCTCCAAGGACAGGAAGGACCCCGGATACAACCATTCTTGCATTCCTACTGTTACGGTGTGGAAATATTATTGATATTGGTAACAGAAAGAAATCTGAGAATCAGCAACAATAACTATGAATTTAACTATTCTGAAATTTAATTAAAAAAATTAATATAAATGAAAGTGTCAATGACACTGTAGCTCAACTTGTCAAGACAAAGACAAAGACATGTACATGTATAGTATGTGATACAGCAATGACAAACATCTAGGTAATGACCTGATAACAAAGGTACATATAAAGTATTGTAACGGTCTGTACATAAATACTGACCGTTGCCTGTAACAAATGTATAGGTAAAGTATTGTAGAGGTGGGTGACAGTCAGATGCTAAACTAGAAAAGAAATGTTTGCGTCCCAGAATGGGTCTGACTGAACCCCAAAATATTTGTTCTCATAGCACAGTGATAACAAAGGCACCCCAAAACACACTCATTCCTGTCCCAAGATGAAAACAAAGGTACCCAAGAAGTTTCGTGAAGATCAGTTCACAAATATGAGCTGTGTAGAAGTTGTGACAAAAAACTGATTGGACCTAATTTCGGTACAAAATGGCCACTGGCTGCCATCTTGAATTTTGGACCGCACCCAGAAACACTCATTCTCGTCCCAAGGTGATTACAAAGGTACCCAAGAAGTTTTGTGAAGATCGGTTCATAAATACAGCCTCTAGCCCGAGCCGTATTGACATGTGCACTTACAGTGTATAAGTAGCACTGAATAAATCAAAGTTCATCTAATTTGCATAATTTCTGCACGAGAAAAAAACCTGTACTATATGTGATGTATTCCATGTTACTAAACATTCATACAAAAATTTATTCAAATCAGAACTTTCATACAGAAGTTCTGTACAAAACACTGATTGCACTAATTTTGGTACAAAATGGCTGCTGGTGGCCATCTTGAATTTCGGACCACACCCAAAAACACTCGTTCTCATCCCACGGTGATAACAAAGGTACCCAATAAGTTTCGTAAAGATCGGTTCATAAATACGGCCTCTAGCCTGAGCCGTATAGAAGTTGTGTACAAAAAACTGATTAGACCTAATTTCGGTACAAAATGGCCACTGGCAGCCATCTTGAATTTTGGACAGCACCCAGAAACACTCGTTCTCGTCCCAAGGTGATATCAAAGGTACCCAAGATGTTTTGTGAAGATCGGTTCATAAATACAGCCTCTAGCCCGAGCCGTATTGACATGTGCACTTACAGTGTATAAGTAGCACTGAATAAATCAAAGTTCATCTAATTTGCATAATTTCTGCACGAGAAAAAAACCCGTATTATATGTGATGTATCCCATGGTACTAAACATTCACACAAAAAATTATTCAAATCAGCTCTTTCATATGGAAGTTCTGTGCAAAAATCTGATTGCACCTAATTTTGTACAAAATGGCTGCCATCGGCCATCTTGAATTTCGGACCACACCCAAAAACACTCGTTCTCGTCCCACGGTGATAACAAAGGTACCCAAGGAGTTTCGTAAAGATCGGTTCATAAATACGGCCTCTAGCCCGAGCCGTATTGGCATTTGCACTTACAGTGCTGAAAGTAACACCAAAAAACATCAAAATTAGTCTAATTTGCACAATCTACGCACGAGAAAAAAACCTGTATTATATGTGATGTATCCCATGGTACTAAACATTCGTACGAAAAATTATTCAAATCAGAGCTTTCATATGGAAGTTCTGTACAAAAAAAATATTTCTGCATCGTCGGTACAAAATGGCTGCTGGCAGCCATCTTGAATTTCGAACTGCACCCAAAAACACTCGTTCTCATCCCACAGTCATAACAAAGGTACCCAAGAAGTTTCGTAAAGATTGGTTCATAAATACGGCCTCTAGCCCGAGCCATAGCAGCTTGGCACTTACAGCTCTGAAAGTAACACTAAATAAATCAAAGTCAGTCTAATTTGCATAATTTACGCACGAGAAAAAAACCCGTATTATATGTGATGTATCCCATGGTACTAAACATTTATACAAAACTTTATTCAAATCAGAACTTTCATACAGAAGTTCTGTACAAAAAAACTGATTTTTGCATCATCGGTACAAAATGGCCGCTGGCAGCCATCTTGAATTTCGGACCACACCTAAAAACACTCGTTCCCGTCCCAGGGTCATAACAAAGGTACACAAGAAGTTTCGTAAAGATCGGTTCATAAATACGACCTCTAGCCCGAGTCATAGCCAATTGTTGACGTACGGACAGACGGCCAGACGGACGACGGGCCATGACAATAGCTCAAATTTGACTTCGTCAAAGTTGAGCTAAAAAATGATACAAAGATCTTTTACACTAATTGGTTTACAGAAAATAAAAACAGTGGTACTTCTCAACTATTGAATTAGTCCACAGTACAGTTTGAGAGAATCCAGTAGTGAAGAATCTTGTGAAGAAAGTTACCAGCTGGTACATGTAGTATTAAATCCAAGAATGTCTCTTCAGAAACAGTATAACGTAGATTTGTAATAAAATTTTCACTTAGAAATTTCAGCAGTCTCCAATAAAATATAATAAAATGCTCCGCAAAATTCAAATGGAGTAAAAATCCAAGAAGGATTGGCGCCACAGGTAATTTCCAAATAATCCAGGAGAATCCTGGCTTTTCACAAAATAATATTCTGTTTCACAGAAAGTATAAATTCTCTTTTCCAAGACGAATAGATTCTCTTTTGGAATCAATCTTCCAAATTCACAAAGAAGCTTCTATAATAAATGCACTGTTCTGAAACAATAATAATCTCCAATGGAAACAACTGCTGTGTTTTAACTGAAGTGAGTCTTTCTGAAATGGCTTTCTAAAAATATGAGTTTTTGAATTCTGTTGACAAATCTTTATATAGTAACCAGATAGAATGTCCTAGAAGATGAAATGTCTACAATGTTCTATCAGTTTCCAGGTGATTCTGTCACAATCCAAGTAAACAAGGTCCCTGACCTACTTAAACAATCAACAGCTATATGTACAATAATTGTAGATCAGTGTAACAAAGATGTAAACAAGGTCACTGAGTGCAAATGAGTGAGACCAGTCAGTAAATGCAGAAATAAAAAATATCTTTCTCATATAATTATCTACCAAGGATATATCAATCTCAATATAATATGGGGGGCTATAACACCTACTTAGCATTTTGCGGACTTAACCTCTATCCGACTCAACCAAACTTACTGACCTTCTCTCCCTGATATTGTTGGTCCCCACATGGACCACCACTACCGGTTCCGATCCTGACCCTACCGTAATACCATCTAACCAGTCCTCAAATCATCCACCTTCGCCCCACAAAGCACGAGACTGTTCGATTAAAACTATCAGGACCACAAACCACGTTGTCAATCCCACGTACAATGCTACTCCCCGCTATAACTAATCACCGCTCAGCAACCTTGGAAGCCTTACGCCGGCTCTGTCCAGACTCTACACAACCCTGTCCTGACGCCACCTTTTGAATTTTCCTACTTGATTCCCCTTCCTCGGTTACACCCCTCGACATCGAGCATTCTTCCCCCACGTTTCCTGCCTCCCTCTTTCCTCCTTGAGTTAACAACGACCTCCTATCCTCCCCACCATAGGTAACCTTCATTGGTGTGAATCCAGATAAACCAGCCCTCCCCTTCAGCTCCGCAATTTCCCGCTCGAACCCAACACACTTCTCTTAACAACTGCATAAGTACCAATCTTTCAGCAACCTGTAACAACACTGACTTTTCTATGTGAAATCATTTATTTGGTGTTAAAACAAAACGTACACTGTTCAGTCTCATACAATTTACTTTTAAAATGGCGCGAATTTGTAAACAGAGCACCATTTAAGATTTTATATTGTAGCGTTTAGAGGCAAGTATCGTCTGTGGTTATGAAAGGGCTTTTGTTTATCGATCGCCAATCCTCTCATTTGAGATCAGCATGCAACCGCTGGAATTTAGTATTTTAACTTAAGGAGTTTAACGTCAAGTCCTTGAAAAAATCTACTTCGTGTTTATAAGGCCTCTTAGAATACGCGGACAGTGTCTGGGATAATTGCTCAGCAACACAAGTAGCTGAACTGGAGAAGATTCAAATAGCTGCAGCAAGAATAGTTTCTGGTGCCACTGTGAGCGCCAGCAAAAGTCTTCTCTATTCCAAAACACAATGGGAACCACTGCAGGAAAGACGCCGAAAGCATAAGCTTATCCAGTTTTTCAAGATGTACCATAAACTAACACCCCCATATATTTCCATTAAGGTGCCCACAATTACCTCTTCTGTCAACCAACGGCACATCCTCCGATCGGGAATCAACCTCCGTGTTCCGTTCTGACACACTAATTTATATCGGTCATCTTTTATCCCGGATGTTACGAACGAGTGGAATAGATTACCCCCGTCAGTGAGAGAAAACTCTTCCCTCATAAAATTCAAGAGGTTTCTAAGCAGTACGAACCAACGCCCACCATTATTTTACTTTGGAGCCAAATCCCGTGCAGCTCAAATGTATCACTGTAGGTTACGATTAAATTGCAGTGGTATCAAAAGTCACCCATATGATAACCACCTCTCGGCATCTCCGCTTTGTCAATGTGGTAAACTGGAGACATCTGAGCATTTTCTCCTGCACTGTCAGATCTATACCGACGTACGTGCTTCTACAATCAACGCACTGCCGTTTACTCTTGACCCCTTAACGCCACTGTATGGATCAGAACGACTGGACAACACTGACATTTTTCGTCTTCAGTGTGGTGCAGGAATTCAGCATACCGAGTGAACGCTGTTAGTCCCGATACAAGCATTAACAAGAGTACCGCCTAGCGGGGCAACATACGCGTCAAAATTGGAACATGCACAAGTTTCTCTGGGGTAAAGTTTGAAATTTTTGTTGACTCGACTATGTCTGCCACCTCCCCCCTCCCCCTCCAATCATTGCCCATTCCCCTGCCCTGTCTGGGGTAAAGGGTAATTCACCTGTTTTCACATTTTCATATTAAGCGATCTGAGATCTTTACAAAATAAAACAAGAGGCCCCAAGGGGCCTTAATCGCTCACCGGGCAAAGTGAATCAAACAAAGTGGTTCAAAAAAGTATTTGGGGTCACATTCAGTTAGACATGGTTCATCAACACTACAAAGGAATGAAGTCATGAGAGACAAATTTTATGGAACTAGGGACATGGCTTGAACAAACTTGAATCTTACCCCCCTAAGGATGCTGCATACCAAATATCAAAAGCAGTCATCTGCTAGATCTGAAAAAGAAGATTTTAAAGAAAATTCCTCATTTTGAACTAAGTTATCATTCGGGCTCCCACAGTGAGCCCAAATATGAACCCAAGGACTTGGCTTTAACAAACTTGAATCTCACCCCACTAAGAATGCTACACACCACATATCAAAACATTCCGACTGCTGGATCTGAAGATTTTTAAAGAAAATTCCTCATTTCGAACTAAGTTACAATTCAACAGTGAGCCCAAATATGGACCTAGGGATATGGCTTGAACAAACTTGAATCCCCCCCCCCCCCCCCCTCCCCAAGGATGCTGCATACCAAATATCAAAACATTCCGACTGCTGGATCTGAAAAAGATTTTTAAAGAAAATTCCTCATTTTGAACTAAGTTATCATTCGGGCTCCCACAGTGAGCCCAAATATGGACCTACGGACATGGTTGAACAAACTTGAATCTCACCCCCCCCCCCCCCCCTCCCCCTAAAGATGCTGCATACCAAATATCAAAACATTCTGGCCGCTGGACCTGAAGAATATTTTTAAAGAAAATTCCTCACTTTGAACTAAGTTATAATTCGGGCTACCACAGTGAGCCCAGGGACTTGGCTTGAACAAACTTGAATCTCACCCCTCTAAGCATGCTGCATACCCAATATCAAAAGATTCTGTCTGCTGGATCTTGAGAAGAAGATTTTTAAAGAAATTTGCCTGAAATGCACTAAGTTCAAATTTGGGCTCCTATACTGAGCCCAAATATGAACCCAGGGGGCCGATTTGAACAAACTTGAATCAGATCCATCCCACAATGTTGCATACCAAGTAGCAAAAGATTCTGCTTGCTGGATCTGGAGAAGATTTTTAAAGAAATTTGCATGAAATGCACTAAGTTCGAATTCGAGCTTTTATAGTGAGCCCAAATATGAATCCAGGGGGCCGATTTGAACAAACTTGAACCAGATCCACCCCACAATGTTGCATACCAAATATCAAAAGATTCTGCCTGCTGGATCTTGAGAAGATTTTTTAAGAAATTTGCCTGAAATGCATAAAGTTCGAATTCGGGCTTTTATACTGACCCAAATATGAATCCAGGGGGCTGATTTGAACAAACTTGAATCAGATCCACCCCACAATGTTGCATACCAAATATCAAGAGATTCTGCCTGCTGGATCCGGAGAAGATTTTTTAAGAAATTTACCAGAAATGCACTAAGTTCGAATTTGGGCTTCTATACTGAGCCCAAATGTGAATCCAGGGGGCCGATTTGAACAAACTTGAATCAGATCCACCCCACAATGTTGCATACCAAATATCAGAAGATTCTGCCTGCTGGATCCGGAGAAGAAGATTTTTCAAGAAATTTACCAGAAATGCACTAAGTTCGAATTTGGGCTTCTATACTGAGCCCAAATGTGAATCCAGGGGGCCTATTTGAACAAACTTGAACCAGATCCACCCCACAATGTTGCATACCAAATATCAAAAGATTCTGCCTGCTGGATCTGGCGAAGATTTTTTAAGAAATTTGCCTGAAATGCACTAAGTTCAAAACTGGGCTTCTATAGTGAGCCCAAATATCAATCCAGGGGGCCGATTTGAACAAACTTGAATCAGACCCATACCAAGATGCTGCATACCAAGTATCAAAAGATTCTGCCCACTGGTTCTGGAGAAGAAGATTTTTTAATAATTTATTCTATAATTCATACGGTGCTATCAGAGTTATGCCCCATACAGAGCCCCCATGGGACGTGGCCATTTCATTTGAACAAACATGACTTGCCATATAGTAATGAATATCCACATTTAGTTTCGTGAAAATCGGACCAGTGGTTTCAGAGGAGAAGTCGTTTGAAAAATGTTCACGACGCCGGCCGGCCGGTGATAAGTTAAGCTCCCTTCGGTGAGCTAAAAACTGGTAGCATCCATTTTATTCATAAGAGAACTTCTAAAGGGCTGCAAGGCTACTGTAGAAGATTCTCCTCGCTGTTTACAATGGTAGAGTCCATTCATTGACAGGTTAATTTCATTGATAACGACTGACGATAGGTGGCACCAAGGAAAAGGACATTTTGAGGATTTAGAACAGCTATAAACAGTGAAGATTCTCGTCGTTTAAAAATAAAATGGTGTTATCTGCTCCTGTCACATGCACCACGACAATTGATGATCAACATGGGGTGCAAAGTTTGAACAATAAAGCAAGTAAAATGTGGAGTATCAGTGCAACACAATACTGTAAAGTTTTAAGTACTAAAAGGGGGCATAACTCTGGAAATACAAAACAGTTACCTGCTCTTGTCACATGCACAACGACAATTGGTGATCAACATGTGTTCAAAGTTTGAATATAGCGTGTGAAATGTGAGTAGGCAACACAATACTGTAAAGTTTTAAGTACTAAAAGGGGGGCATAACTCTGGAAATACAAAACAGAGTTTGTTTGTTTGTTTGTTGGTGGTTAACGTCACATATTTATGCACTATGGCTAATCGTGACACAACATGGAGATGAAGTCAAGTTTAGTCAATCGTTGATCAACATGTTGCCCATTTTAGAGGACTTTCACCCCAAGCATTGGTGACTGGGTCCTATTTTACTAGTAAAGCGGAACTGGTTTACCACAGTAAACAAGTGCTGCTTACTTCCCGGGGTTCCCACGGGGAGAAAACAGAGTTACCTGCACTTGTCACATGCACAACGGCAATTACTGATCAACATGTGTGCAAAGTTTGAACAATGTAGCATGTACACCTTTGGAGTAGGTGACACAAAAATTGTTTACAGACAGACAGACGACGCCATAACATAATATGTCAGTCAAAAATTGACAGGCATATAAAAATCATTCAATACTAACATAATTGGTATTTCCGGCTCCGATATAAGAGCGTGTCAGATTACAAAGCGTTTGTCTTATTACAGATACTAACTCCACTTGTTTGTAGCAGTTAGTAAGGAATTTCGAATTCAGGTTGCTTTCTATTCCTCATATTCTTCCTTCCTCTGCTCTTATCTTCTCACTATTTTCCTTGACCATTACTCTTGTCCTTCTATGACGTTATGTTTCAACAATGTTTTACGTCGTGCTTGCAACACACCTGGAAAATTCATTGATGTATCACCTCTCTTGGGAGACAGCATATATAAGCTTTCGGGTTACTGTCGAATCCTGTCCATCTATTCTGTTCTTTTTCTTAACCTGTGTGCCTTGCTGTAATGCATACTATTGTATCATACAGGTTTTGCAATTATTATGTGATAATCAATTACTTGTATGTATTATATCATATTCTTTCATGAATAAATATTGTTTAAACTAACTAATGTTCCCATAATCACTTAATTCAGTTTCTATACGGGATCTCTGTGAAGGGCGATGGGCTACAGTACTGCTACAAACTAAAGTTCCCATAATCACTTAATTCAGTTTCTATACGGGATCTCCGTGAAGGGCGATGGGCTACAGTACTGCTACAAACTAAAATTCCCATAATCACTTAATTCAGTTTCTATACGGGATCTCCATGAAGGGCGATGGGCTACAGTACTGCTTAAGTGCTGTGGTCGGCTTCTGACGAAGACTGGCATGGGCTTGTAGACATGTGTAGATTGAAGGACACTGTCATACTTTGGAGGAATTTGGAATGTTGGTTTCTGTTCTCCCGTTGGGAATCAACCTATCGGCTGCCTCGCCTGGAAACCAGGAATCCAACACTTCTTTCTATATATTTTAGACAAATTAACCAAAAAGGTTATTTACAAATATCCCAGAAGACAGTGTAGCAGGGCTGTGACAATTTTAAAACCCATTACCAATGCACAAAATATTAAATTTTATTCTTTTAAGTTTTGTTTCTTTACATTTTTCAACAAGAGCACTGCATAGCGGGACAATATATGCCCGTTTTGTATTTTTGAAGGGTTGGGGTAATGATGGGGACGAGGGTGAAAATTGTTTGGACCAAACCCATATTCGAACTTGACCTGTATTTTGTTGTGATTAAACAACATACCAAGTTTGGAACCAATCGGAAAACAAATAATAAAAGTTATCATCCGGAAACCAAATATTTGATGCATTCTATGTCCAACAAGGTCCATAATTCAGGGGAACTTCAAACTGACCCCATATTCGAACTTGACCTGTCTTTTGTTTTGATTAAACCACATACCAAGTTTAGGAGTCAATCAAAAAAAAAATGTTAAAGTTATCATCTGGAAACCAAATGTTGATGAACGGACAGACCGGCAAATGGACAGACAGACAGACTGATTTCATAATTTGACGGTATTTCAACAGGCGTATAATAAATCAGTTAGGCCATACTCAAGTTATAATCCGTAAAACACAAAATGCACAAATTCAAGAGGAATAACTCTGGAAAGGTACATGCAATTTTGGCCGAAAGTGAACTTGAGCTGTGCTTTGTGGTCATAAACAAAATCTGAGAATTTGAAACAAATTAGTCAAGGCAAACTAAAGTTATCATCCGGAAACCACATAATTCACAAATTTGCAATCATTCAAGGGGAATAACTATGGAACGGTACATGTGATTATAGCCAAAGGTGAACTTGAGCTGTGCTTTATGGTCAAAAACAAAATCTGAGAATTGGAAAAAAATCGGTCAAGGCAAACTAAAGTTATCATCCGGAAACCACAAAATTCACAAATTTGCAATCATTTAAGGGGAATAACTCTGGAAAGGTATATGCGATTGTGGTCAAAAGTGAACTTGAGCTGTATTTTGTGGTCAAAAACAAAAAAACTTAAAATTTGAAAATAAATCGGTCAAGGCAAACTAAAGTTATCGAAAAACGAAAAGTTGGGCTAAATTCCCATAAATAAAGGGCCATAACTCTACTGCAAATGGGCCGTTAGAAACGGAAATCGAACCCATCCTGTATTTTGTCATACTAAATCCACATGCCAAATTTAACTCAGTTCAAACCATTACAACTAAAGTTATCGTCCGGAAACGAAATGTGTCCATGGACGGACAGATTAACGTGTGGAGAGACCATTCACATAATACGTCCCCGTTTTTCAAACGAGTGTATAAAATCAACATCTGAAAAATTTGGTGTCAATCCGTCAAAACATTTGGCTTTAAATGAACGGAAACCAATTTTTTTTCAAAAATTGTGTTTTGAAAGGGCCATAACTCTGCAGCGGATGGACTGAGAAACACCAATATCGAACTTACCTGTATTTTATTGCTACAAACAACATCTGAAAGTTTGATGTCGATCCGTCAAGGCGTTCGACTTTAAATGGAGGGAAACCAATTTTTTCAAAAGATTGTGTTTTCAAAGACCCATAACTCTGCAGTGGATGGACCGAGAAACACCAATATTGAACTTGACCTGTATTTCATTGCTAAAAACAACATCTGAAAAATTTGCTGTCAATCCGTCAAGGCATTCAGCTTTAAATGAACGGAAACCAATTTTTTTTAGAAAAATTGTTTTCACAGGGCCATATCTCTGCAGCAGATGGACTGAGAAACACCACTATCGAACTTGACCTGTATTTTAATGCTAAAAACAACTTCTGAAAGTTTGATGTCGATCCATCAAGGCGTTTGACTTTAAATGAACAGAAACCAAATTGTTTACGGCCAGACAGACATACTGATAACATAATATGACCGTTTTTTAAACGGGCGTATAAAAACTGTAAACAAAACCATATCAAGTGACCCCTCCTTGGAACGAGCTCGTTCCAAGGAGGCGGTCACATGAATGGTCTTTAATATTTTTTAAATCTTTTTAAACAGCTCAATTTACAAATTAGGCAGTAAGATGCGACCAAAAGGGTTGAAAATGTATCAAATAATTTCAACATGATCACCAACTTAACGTTGCGTTACATACCAAAAAAAGGAAGAAAATATGTACAAAGCCAATCATCACACCCAGGACTCCAGGCACCACCCGCTTATGACTGCACAGAGACTGGCCCACACCAACACCTATTATCAACCCAAAATATAGAAAGCTAATATTTACCCTCATTGGATTCCAACTATTGACAGTTTTAAGTAATCATGAGAACTCTAGCGAAAATACTTGACACAAGCTATCGTTAGTTAGTTTAAACATATTTTGTTTGCAAATTTTCTTACAGCAAATCGGAAGACAAGTGCTTAACACTTAGCAATCCCTCCTTTCCGTTTCATATAAAATAAATATATACTAGTGCAGCAAATACAGTAATAAATATAAAATATTATACACAAACAATGTTAAAGATTACAGAAAATATAAGAAGTAATACAAGAATTGTGAGGAATAGGGACATAATGAAAAACAGCGAGAAAAAGGAGATACAAGTACTGAATTTCGAATACTGAACTTCCTGCCAAACCTGAATAACCGAGTTCCGGGTCACAACTTTATACTGACTTCTACATTCAAACATATCAGCAAAAAGAATAATAATACAGTGGAGCCCAATTAATTGGATATCTCTTAATTGTATATCCCTGTTAATTGAATATAATTTCCCAACACAAAACCATTTACCATACCTCCAGTACAAATTTTACCCGTTAATTGAATATAGGTTATAGAGTAAACTCCTGTTAATTGAATAAAAAATCTTGTAACATGTCGAGACATTACCCTGACTCTCCCTAGTTTTCCTTTGTTTATAGACCTATTTGGCCTCAGTACATCCAATACAGGCATTTAATCTATTATATCTTGTTTGACAGAGCTCATGGAGCTCTGTCAAACAAGATAGAATAGAATAAATGTTAAGAAGTTTATCTCTAGAATACAGGAAAGTGACACAATCCCTGTTAATTGAATACTCCTGTTAACCGAATAATTTTCATTGGCAAAGTGGCTATTCAATTAACAGGGTTCCACTGTAATAATATTTATTTATTGGGGTTTAATGACACTTTCGACAGCCGGGGTCACTTATTGTCGGAAATAATAAATAGTAATAATATATTTCGTTCTCAGTTCCAAATTTCTTGAGCTACATGTAACAGTTGAAACGATTTGAATCTGTAATAAATACCTGCACGGCTCTAAAATTGTTTCGCTATCAGCAACGGACAGAGAGAAACCCAAATAACAGTTTGTTGACAGGTGAGATTTTGTATTTATTCAATCTGTTGAAAAACTCGTTTCTAATAACAGGGTTTTGGTTGCACTTCATAAAGTAGTGCTACGAGTCCTCGCTGGAATTACCACGAAGCTATCGTTTTGATGGTGTGCAATAGTTTACTGTGTCCATATCCAAACCTCCAGGGAGTATTTCGATTCAGTTTCAAAAGTTAGCTCAAGTATCTATATTTTTCTTCCAGGTGTTCTGTAGATATATATATATTGTTTTAGGGCTGTATAGATGTGATTTTTAATAAAAGATAGTTATATTAGTGTTTTGTTTAGTTTCTTTATCGGATATCAGTGGCGTGTTCCCTATCTTCGTGCGGGTCATTTTCGGTGTTTTGTTTTCTTTGTTTACAAGTTCGACCGCTTTTTAAAATTCAAGCTTCTCATTCTAATTTTGGCTATGGATGGTAAGTGTTTCGTGACGCGAGAGGTTCAGACCAGCAGGGTAGAGACGGTTAGTATAGGTGTACAGGTGGGGGAGGGGGGGGGGGTAGGGGGGAGTGGTTGAGGCCAGCACAGGGGGTGCTAGTGAGTTACAAACGGACGGCCAGTGGTCGGATGTGTGTAGGCACTGCCATATGGTGTATGTGGATGGGTGTGGGCTGGGGGAGTTGGGGATGTGTGCCATCTGCGTAGAGCTAATGCAGCTGCTAGAGGCATATGTAAAGTTGGAGGAAGAGGTGCAGGTGGTGAGGGGGAAACGGGGGAGGGCAGGAAAGTCTGGTGCTACCCCAGTTAGGGTGGCATTCGATGGGGGATGGAAAGTGGTAGGTAGTAGGAAGTAGACTTTTGACGTGGATAGTGGGTCGATTGGGAATAGGAAGGTGCGTCGGGTTGAGGAGAAGTCGGGGCTAGAGTGTCAAATTCCCAGGCTAGTAGTGTGAGTCGGGGGGCGAAAAGGCATATTCTTTTAGAATCGGATAGTGAGGGAGATAGCGATGACCATGTGGAGTCTGTCAGGGAAGGAGTCAGAGGGAAGGTTAGGAAGGTGGTAAACGAGGACAAGGTGGCTTGTTGTGGGAGTGGGCAGAAGGTGGGGTGCAGTGTCCAAAATAGATTCAGTGTGTTAGGCAATTTCGAGAATTCTGAGGAGCAGGTTGGGTCTGAAGAGGTGGAGGTGGAGGTAGGCATGGGGGTTAGTGTGGCGAAGTGCAAGATTGCGAGCCGGCCCAGTGGGGACAGAGGTGGTAACAGGGGTAGTAGGACGGGAAAGAGGACAGGAAAGGACAGGAAGAGCAGTTGGTGGTTGCAGGGAGTAGTATAGTGCGGGGGTTGGATAGGGTGGTGTGTGGGCCCGACAGTGTCAACAGGACCAATTTGTGCTTTCCGGGGGCTAGGGTGGAGGACCTAAGAGACAGAGTGGGTGGATTAGTAAAGGGGTCAGGCCCAGACCCTGTGGTTGTTGTACACGTGGGGACAAGGGGGATAAGGAAAAGGGACCAAAAATCCAAATCAATAGGAATAGCTTCCCAAGGAAAGAACAGGTACACAAAGGAGGATATACAAACATACAGGGACTAGATAATAATGGGACCAGTAGGCGGAAGCCAATGAACCTTGACACCCTGAAAGTGGGTTATAGCAACATCCAGGGTCTCCACCGGAAAGTAAGTGAAATTGCTACATTGATTGAGACAGAGGAGTTTGACGTCATGGCTTAAGCGAAACGTGGGAAAGACACGAGGAACGGGTAGACCAAGTAAGGGGGTACGTATGGATAGGTGTAGGGCGAACGGAAGGCCAGAAAAAAGGGGGAGGGGTGGGCATGTACTTTAAAGAGAATTTAAAACCATCGCTGATCACAGACCTGGAAAACATCAGCACCCCGGCTGAGGTATCGAAAGAAATTGGATGGGTAAGGATCAGTCTGAAAAACAAAAGTATTGCCCTTGGGGTTGTGTATTGTGCGGTGGAGGGAAGCAAACCCGAATGGAATGATTCGATATACTCAACACTAAGGTCCAATATCACCGAACTACAAAACAAGGGGTTCGGTATAATTCTGATGGGTGACTTTAATGGCCACATAGGTAATGATGAAGAAGGCATAGAGGGTGGGGACAATCAAGTCAACAGGAATGGAAGGAAGCTGTTGAACTTCACAAACGAGCTCCGTCTGAAGATTCTGAACAGGGACGCGAGGTGTAAGGGGAAATGGACCTGGGAGAGGAACGACAGAAAATCAATAATCGACTACATCCTCACAGATATTAATTTATGGAGGGAGGTGATAGGGGTAGAAGTGGATGATGAGGGTAAAATGGAGGTGGATAGTGATCACAACTTGATTACGGTGACGATCAGGGCCAAAACCCTAGTAAAAAGCAAAGGAAGCTCTAAGGAGATTTGGGAACTCAAAAAAGATGCTGACTGGGCGAAGTTCAATGAAAAACTGAAACCAAAGCTTGCAACCGTACCCAAGAGGGGCAGTGTCCAGAAGATGGTCGACGTCATAGTTGCGAGCCTGGTGGAGGCAGGAAAGGAAAGTGTAGGAAAGGTCAGGGTGCCAACACAGGAACTTGGGTACAGAGTGAACGAAGAACTGAAAAGGGCCATAAAGGGAAGAAAAGCTAAATGTGCTGCATACAGGAGAAGTAGAAAACTTAAGGGGGTGGAAAGCAATGAGGCCACAGTTGCTAAGGAAGAATACCACCAAGCACGAAATAAAGTAAATAAGATTAAAGACGATAATCGGAGAGTACGAAATAGCAGTCTTATTAGGACGATAAGAACGACAGGGGTTCGAGTTCGAACGTATTTTGAAATGGGTGAATAAACGTAACAAAGGAAGTAACCCACAGAGTATTAAAGTAGATGGCAGAGTTACAGACGAGCAAGATCAAGTCGCATCAGAACTAGTCAAGCACTGGGAAAAGGTAAACGATAAGCAATGGGGCATGGGGAGCCCACCAGAGTGCCCGAATCAGGTCGAGAAAAACCTATCGAGCTTCGCGTGCAGCAAAATTAAAACGGAGGAGGTGAGAAAGGTGATATCAAAATTAAGGGATGGAAAAGCGGGAGGAGTGGATGAAATTCCTAACGAGTTTATCAAAAAAGGGGGAGAGGAACTCGTGGAAAGCCTAACTGCCCTATTCAATCTAGCCATAGAAAATCAAGAGGTCCCAAAGGAGTGGAGAGAAAGTAAAGTGACATTTATTCACAAAAAAGGGGAAAAAGACGTTTTGGATAACTATCGAGGGATCTCTGTCAGTAGCAACATTGGAAAGGTTTTCTGTAAAGTCCTGTATGGGAGACTAGAGGAGGTGATTGAGGAGAAGGGTTTTTTGGGAGAAATCCAGAATGGCTTCAGGAAGGGAAGGAGAGTTACTGACCATCTTTTCACACTATCCCAAATGATAGAATCCGCGAAAGCAAAAAAGAAAAAGATGTTTATGGCCTTTTTGGATATCAAAAAGGCATACGATCGAGTATGGAGGGAAGGTATGTGGCGCAAGCTGGAGGCTATGGGCTTTGGAGGCGAGTTTGTTGGAATTATGAAAGCATTATATAAAAAACATTACAATGAAACGTGTGCCTATGGAGATGGGCCTAAAACAGGGGTGTATCCTTTCACCAATCCTGTTTGCATTGTACATCAAAGGTTTAGGAGATGAACTCCTGCGTAGCGAGGAGGGGGTAGCAGTTGGGGATTTGAAGATCCCAGGGCTATTTTTTGCAGACGATATGGTTCTAGTGTCAGAAAGCGAAGAGGGGCTAACGAAAATGCTGGGAATTGTTGGGAAATATGGGAGCAAATGGAGACTCGAACTTAATGAAAGCAAGAGCAAAGTTATACCTGTGGGCCGCAAAGTGGACCCCACTCGAAGGTGGAGAGTGGGTGAGTTCTGCATTCCGGAAGGGAGCAGCAAACTTCTCAGTGTGGGGGAGACTGTTGTTCAAGCTGAGGTTGCGATCCCTGGAGCTGAGGGGAAAAATTGGGAAAGACGGTGAAAGGGAGTGCCAGATGTGTAACCTGGACATGGTGGAGACCCTGGAACACTTTCTTCTAGAATGCCCAAAGTATCAGTCTAAAAGAATGAGATTCACTGGGAGTATAATGGGGAAGTGGGATGGGAGAATGAAGGACAAGTGGTTAGGGGGAGACTCAAAGGAGAGGGTTAATATGCTAATCGGAGAGATTGGGAAGAATGGGACAAGGGATATCATCAAGCAGTTCGTCTCCGAGTGTTGGGAGGAGAGGAGAAGCGTGGGAATAGGGAGGCAGTTGGGAGTACAGGGGTAACCATGGCCTTCTCGTCCGAGAACTGCGACAAATCAGCAGCTGGCCAAAGTGTTATTATATTATAGTCTAGTTCTTTAGGTGATGAACTCCTCATTGCCAAATGGGGTGGCGGAAGGTTCGATTCCCTATGGGAGATTAGGATCAGAAACCACCATAAAACCTACCATCTTTCCAAAATACAGAAAACTAATATTTACTACCATTGGACTCGAGCAATGCGACTGAGCAGAAAGTGACGCATCCAGACGTATACCTTCAACAATAGAAACAAGTGTATAAAAACTATGCCTATAGAATATAAATCAGCAATTACATGTTTAAGCAAAGTTGCATATTGCTGAAAAGCTTACATCGAATTATATAATTATGTGTCCACAATTTGTTTTTGCAAGAAAAAAACCCACCGTAATTGCAAATGTGAGCTATGTAATGATTACTTGCAATGTTACATCGGTATAGAACAAGTACAAAAAATGAAATATACGTCTTTCTAAAATCCAAAAACTGAATAAAAAAAGCTATTGAGTACCTCTCTTTTGGAAATTCACAGGTTTTTCATTGCATAATTATGTTAACATTTCTTCATTTTTTAAATTTTAAACAATGTAATAAAGATAAGGTCCCTCAAAAAATGTGTATAGTGATGAAACTTCCGAATGAACTAAAGCTATACTTGCCAAAAAGTGTGCTGACAAACTGTTAATATCACAGGAAAGAATTACAGAAAGTAAGAAATCTTCCAAAAAGGAAAAACAGCTAATGACTATGAGAAAAAATGTCTCTGTTGGTTTGACTGGAGATGCTTTTTGCCGACATTTCACTAAGCCTTTGCAAAATCTAATTCTGCGAATTGCTCATGCGGTGAACGCGAGACAACAGAACACTTTTTATTAAAATGCCCTAATTATGACTGTATACGAAGTGAGACCCTAGGGCTACTTCCCAGTCAAACTGACTGCAATACATTACTGTATGGATCTGAATTTTATACTCATGACGAAAACCATTTAGTTTTTAAAACAGTTCATAAGTACATTCTTAGTTCTGCGAGATTTCGTTGACTACTTTGGGTGACCCTCAGATCATAGTGAATAGTTAAGTGTGGTGCTACTATTATAACCCTATGAATATATTTCTGGAAAAGAATAATAATACAGATTGAATGCATATTCATACACGCATTATGCAACCCATCACCCGGCCTCTGCTTTGCCTCCTAATTGCCGTGCGTTCCACCTGGTGTTCATTCCTAATGTCTTGGTGCTAGGACACATCGCACCTATACCACATCACCGTGACCGGGCGGAGGCCACTGTTGACTGGTGGAGATTTCTTCCTATCTTCCTACTGTGCCTTTTACTAACAAAAACCCAAGTGCAAGCCCGCCATGGGCTAACTGGAATTATCGGACCGTCTCTATGTTTGGACTCCACTTGCAAGAATAGAGCAATAAAGTGCATCTCGCATCTGGGAATAATACATGGTCTGTCCGCGAAGGTTGTCGCTAATGATCGATAAAGTATCGCCGGAGAGTTCAGTGATGTATGTACCACTGGGACCTGGAGCGCATTGGTATCCGGGCGCCAAAATATATTTATGCTACTATTGTTTAACTGTGAAAATCCACCAAAATATGCTCAGAATTACTGTACCACGATAAACTAACTCCTGGTCATTTCCCCCACTAGATTATATATTCTTATGATAGTCCAACAACGTTAAAATTTAGAATTTGCTTGTTACAGTATCAAGGTACAAACATGGAGGTGGTTCGGTTCGCACTCTGTGCTCCTTACTCTTTCTCTTCCTGAGAACTGTACTTCTATCTTCTTACTCTACATCATTTAGGGAAATCTAACCAATTTGTATCTTTTTATAGTATTTTCTAGTTTTCTTTATTAGCGAATTATTTGTGTCAACAGGTATCTTATTGTATACGTTCTTGATAGAAGGAATTGGTCTCACTGTCTTCTCGTTTGCAACCTGTTAAAATTACTATGAGTGGAAACGACCACAGATAAGCTAACAGCTTACTGTCGAATCCACCCCCAATGATAATGTAAGCTATGTATTACCATGGAAATTCTTTTGAAATAAATACCGTTTAAACTAAAATCTAATATTGTAATTTCTTTATATGAGAAAACACTTAACACTCCCCACCTACATGTCCGCACGTGGCAGATATGATTTCGAACTCGACTGATTATGTCGCCGATCGCGGACAATACGAACTAACTCGAGGTCCCCATGTCACCAGATCGTTTTCATCGAAGTGAAGTCTCTCACTGTTTTCGAAAAACGAAATCAG
This sequence comes from Pictodentalium vernedei, assembly GCA_031216915.1. NCBI lineage: Eukaryota > Metazoa > Mollusca > Scaphopoda > Dentaliida > Dentaliidae > Pictodentalium > Pictodentalium vernedei. Next base: position 459,586,938 of record CM062292.1, on the reverse strand, counting down.
GAAAATGGGTGTTACCATTGATTGTGATGGGAACTGGACAACCCGCCCCAAACCGTCTGGGACAACCCGACATAAGTTTTTCACGCGCAGCAGTTATCAGCTATTTGACTATGATATTGGAGGTGTGTAGACAACCTGCCAATGGACAAAACAGAGCCAGCCATTACGAGTGCAAGTGGAATAAGGTGAGGAAGAGTTCTCGGCACTACTTACATTTAGAACTTTAAGCTGTATGTTATTTTAACTTTTTTGAAGTGGCTACACTCCCGATAGTTGCCCCGCAATTGGGGCTTTTCAGAGTTGTGGCATTGCACGCCTTTGCGATGTGTTTGTCGCCGCATTCCATACATTACTGTTCCCCGTTCCATTTGTGTGACAAGTGCCCAAATTTCTGACACTTGTGACACTGAACGGGTTGGAATGTACACGATATTCCTCTGTTTCGTAATTTTTGCTGTTGAAGTATACCCCTTTGCTTACTAAATTTCGTTACTATAACCATCTCTCAACATCTCCACGTTGCCAGTGTGGGGATCTCGAAACTACTGAGCACTATCTTGTGCACTGCCCAATCTTTAGCGATGCTCGTGATTCCACAATCAATGCATTGCCATTTACTCTTGCGCTTTCCACACTCTTATTTGGATCCGAACGACTAAATAATAACAAAAATCTTCTTGTCTTCAGAGCCGTGCAGGACTATATCATACTGAGTGGACGCTTTCAATAAGTAGCGGTGTACTCTTAGACTCTCCCGGTGTTGATTGTCACACAAATGGTCCACCGTTACCGATACACTATTGAGGCTGCCCTATTGAATATTCTTTGGTAGCTAACATTGAATTCAGGTTGTCCCCTCGTTTCCTACTTAACCCCTAGCCCAATGTACTGCCAGTGTAACCCATAAAAATCGCCATCTAAATCCTTTTATATTTTCAATTTTTTCTCAGGAACATGGCTTATGACCCCATTGGAATGAGCTCGACGAGCTCGTTCCAGTGAGCCGTGTTCTAGAGACTGTCATTGAAATTTCCAGTTATTGAAACATTTTTTCTTCACGTGTCGCCTGCTACACGTGTTGGGCAAGGGGTTAAGTTTCCCTTTCCTTTCCATTCTCTCTACTGCTCTCCTTACTCTCTCTGTCTTCTATGTTTAAACAATATTTTACTTAGTGTTTGCAGCTACTATCAAACTTCGTCAGTATTCCAGAGGAGACGGCTTTTAAAAGCTTACTGCTGAATCCTTTCAACAAATCTTGTTCTTGACTCATTACTTTAATGCATACCATTGTACTGCGCACTCTGTATGACAATCATGTTGTAGTTTATTATATGTATGCATCATACTTTTTCATGAATAAATATTGTTTAAATTAAATTTCGTTACTCTATTGAATTTCACAAAAAAATGCCCGCAGAAGCACGTATGGCCAATTGTGACCAAAGGCTTTTCAAAATTTCTTTACCCCAAAATAAATAGAGGATATCTGTGTTGTTTTTGCTGCATACCAAATATCCAAAGAATCTGACTGGTGGATCTGAAGAAATTTTTTAAAGATTATTCCCCATATTGCACCAAGTTAATATTCGGGCTTCCATAGGAAGCCCAAATATTAACTCTGAGACTCAATTTGAACAAACTTCAATCTGACCCCTGTAGAGATGTTGTATACCAAGTATCAAAAGAATCTGAATGTTTGATCTGAAGAATATTTTTAAAGCTTATTCCCCATAGGGCCCTAAGTTAATTATTTGGGCTCCTCTGTTGAGCCCAAATATGAACCGAGGGGATCGTTTTGAACACATTTGTATTTGACTATCCTATGGATGCTGTACACCAAATATCAAAAGATTCTGATTAGCGGTTCTGAAGAAATTTTTTTTTCAATTTTTGCAAATATGCTGACTCAGCATTTTTTCAAACGCCCCTACAGAACACCCTGACACAACCGATGGCCATTTTCTTTAATCCCTTCTACCAGTTAAAAGAATGCTTCATACTAAATAGCAGTTCTCTGTTCCGTGTAGTTTGGAAAATATGGGCATTTGAATTTTTTCTATTTTTAGCCCCTGGGGTACCCACGGGGCAACAAAAAAAAATTTTTGGGCAGCAATCAAGTACTCTGGACCTACTTATGCTACATGCCAAATTTGGTTAAAACCGGCTCATCGGTTCTTGAAACAGAAATTTTGGGTTTGTGCCCACAGAGAGCCCAAATATTGACCTACCAACTTCTCTTGAACAAACTTTAATCTTCAACACCAAAGAGTGTTACATATCATATATCAAGGTAATCTCTCTGGTGGTTCATGAGAAGCTTTTTAAAGATTTTTAGGCTTTGGTATCATTGGCCTGAGCGCGAAGAAGGCAACCACTTCATTTGAACAAAATAGAAAGGGTATACCCCAGGGATGGTTTGTGCAATATATGTTTAAATTTGGATGAATGGCTGTGAAGAAGAAGCCAGGTTTGCAAAAGTTAACCGACGACGGATGATGTGAAGAAGAAGCCAGGTTTGCAAAAGTTAACCGACGACTGATGACAAGTGATGGCAATACCTCACACTGACTTGCAGTCAGGTGAGCTAAAAAGTGAGTCAACATTTTTTTTGTATATTACAATCCCCCAAAAATATTTCTTCAAAAATCAGACAACCCGCCCCACAGTTGTCCCGATCCCATTGTGATTATCGTTCACCAAAAGACTCTCCGACACGATAATGCCTAGCTATTGAAAGTGTCGATAAGCCTCAATAAATATCTAACTTTAAACTTTGCTCACTTATGTTACTACCTGTGAAAAGCCTGTATGTTAAATTTTAGCTTTTAACCCCACTACCGATGTGAAGCTTCTACTGCAGTTAAAATGTTTTCAATAGGAATTTCATTACAAACGTTTACACCTATCGAAGTACACTTCGCAATGTTTCATTCAAACATACGACATTTTGAGGTACGATATCTACTACGCGCAATGATTTATCAAGTTTAAAATACCTACAAATAAATATTTAAAATAAAATTTAAGTATAGTTAATAATAATTTGACTGTAAATAGAAGGTAAATTCAACCAACTCCGATGATGTGTCTAGCTGTCAATCAAGCATGTACGTGCAGCCTGAAGTGCTGCTCACCGGCACAGATGAACAAAACAAAAAGAGATGTGTTTGCGAAAGAAAGTATCGTTTTTTCTCCTCTTTAATAAGTGACAAAGTTGATTATTCATAAAGAGCTTGGTATAAGTAAAACAAATAAATAAAACACCACTCATAGAATAAGTATTTTAACCACTCGGCAAACCCTCGTGGTTAAAACCCTTATATGGTGCAAATCGACCGAACCAATGGTGCAAATTGACCGAACCAATGATGCAAATCGACTTTTCCGATGGAGCAAATCGACTTTTCCGATGGTGCAAATCAACTTTTTCGATGGTGCAAATCGACCGCTCCCCAATCTGATTACTGGTCCTCGTACCTATTTATTCTATATTTACAAAACTGGTTGAAATGCTATTATTGTGGAAATATATGCAAATCTGCTGAATATTGTTCAAGTTAAGGAAAAATGATAACAATGGCACAGAACAGAAGGACCAGAATTTTCAACATTTCCTAGATATTATCAAAGTCAGAGTAAACGAACAGAAACATGCCAGAATTTACTGAAATCCTATCAATACTATTCTAAGTGGAAAATATTCAAATGTTAAATAAAATGGAGTGATTAAGGAGAAACATATTTCTCTTTTTTGTGTTCATTTTATTGAATAAACAAAAAAGAAGGCAGAAACCTTACAAGTTTTAATACAAATCGCAATCACACTAGGCCCTACAGCTGAAATGCTTAAGGGGTATTCCTTGACCGATTAATCACATGGATTAACCTTGGTTAACCGATTAATCACTTGCCCTAATAGATATCTGAATAACTGCCAAACTGTTATTGATTTACAGCATGCACCCTTTCCCAATGTAACAAATAAAACCGACTATGTCTTTATTAAAAAACCTTTCAAATTTTATTATGTTTTCAATTTTTGTCTCAAAAACATCATTTCCATTGCTCGCCTCAAAGGCAGCCCAGCCAACAGCTCTTACAAAGTGGAAGCAGTACGAGTGAAGCGGATGAGAAAATAGTGATATGAATTGGTTTAGTCTTATCAACTTTCAAGATTGACATAATGGTAATATCTGTTATCCGAGCTTTGTAGAACAAAGATAATAATTCCGTTGAGTACAAGGTACATACAACCAACAAAATATTCTGTCCCTGGTTGTATCAAAGTTATGTGTTATGTTTTTCACTTTGCACCAGGGGCCTAGTAGAGCTGAACCGATAAATCGATTAATCACTGGTCAACGTCTTGATGGATCCAAGAACTTCACTGAGTAATTGATCGATTAACCTTTACTTTTGAACTACTGTATTATATGTGTTAAAGGAACAAACTTGCCCCCAAAACAGGCAAACACTGTCACATTGACTCACAACAATTATATGAGAGAGTAAAGCATGAAAGTTACGTGCTGACATACTTGTTCACTTGCATGATCATAAAACTGTATCAGTAGCTAAAAATGGTCATTCTTAATCCTTTACCTAATGCCGGAAGAAGCATACGATACTTGCAAAATAAATTCATGAATTACTAAAAATTGTCAATTTTTGTCTCTCTGTAGCGCACTCAGAAATGGTCACCTTGGGACCCCAACCCTCCAGTCAGCCAAATATGTCCAATTCCATAAAACCGCCTGCGTGTGCGACATAAGTGCAATATGCAAATTTAGTACTGTAAGAAAATATAGGATTGCCAGGAAGAGCAAATCAATATCTTCGATTCCAATCCAAATAAAAATAACTGCAAAATTATTGGAGGTGTCAAAACCCCCTTCACCAACCGTAATTAGGCCCCGGCATATACACACTCTAATGTTAGGCTGAATCGATTCAGCACTATTCACGAAAATTGCTGTTAATATTTATGTTTTTCTATTTCTGCCTTACAAAAATTGCCATATATTAATTTTTTTCAGTTTTTGCCTCTAAAAACACAGCTTATGACCACTCATTGGAATGTTGGAATTAGCCCATTCAGTTCATTCCAGAGAGAAGTAAAAATCGTTATTTTTTGCTAGCCTGTGAATTATCGCAAATTATCTAAAGATATTTCTCGATATCTACTGACTCGATAGATATCGAGACATATTCCTCAGTAGCTTCCTAAATTATGTCACGCTACGTGCATTATGTCACCTTAAAGGAACAATCAGCTGATCTTTGTTATTGTTTTGAAACGTATGCATTTCTCGTCGAATTGGGCCGAATACTGTGCAATAAAATGTCTCGTAGCATATAATAAAAAAGAAAATCTACTCTATAAATTTTAGTCAGTGTCTGGAATTATCTCATGAGTGTGGACCTGGAAGATTTATTTTTCAAGAGTGCTTGCACGAGTGAAAAATAAAATTTTCAGGTCAACACAAATTTTTCAGTAGCTCACTGAATGACGTTACGCTTCAGCACATGGTGTCGCCGTGAACCTCGCCATGAGGGAACGATCTGCAGCCTTTTGTTATTGTCTTGAAACTGCGTGCAGTCGAATTGGGCGGAATACTTCGCAGTAAAATGTCACGTAGCATATAATAAAATAAAAATCTAAGCTGTTTTAATGAATATTATATCGTAAGAGAGCAAGTGAAAAATAATTCATTCAGGTCCACACAAACGAGATAATTCCTGATATTCACAAAAACAACACAGATATCCTCTATTTATTTTGGGGTAAAGAAATTTTGAAAAGCCTTTGGTCACAATTGGCCATACGTGCTTCTGCGGGCATTTTTTTGTGAAAATCGTGTGCGGCACGCCAAGGTCATCTTGCAATTTTTCTGGGTCATACGCCGCCTGTAAGCTCACAAGGAGGCTGTTGGACATGCACAACAAACTCCGATTTCCTTGCGAAATCTGAGAACGCACATTTGACGTGCGCACCACGCAAGGAGTCTGCAGGTTAACCATACGATTTGAAATGCAAATGAGAAGAAAGTCGTGGGTCTAAAACGTAAGAGTGCAAGGAGAGGGCACTTATCCCTTGCGTCCGACGTACGTTGCCCGCAATTTGCTCGTACTTGCCGCTCACGAATGTAATCGTACGCAGAGCGCATGCATGGCGGAAGTGTGTGACACTTGCATCGCATGGATTTCGCTTGCACCGATGACTAAAAAAAGAGTGTGCACACCATACAAAGTTATCAGTCGCTCTTTGTATTTCGACAAGTTAAGAGATTTAGTTTTGAAAGTTTTTCTTCGCAATTTTTATTCTTTAAGAATTCAAATCAACATGCCTCCTAAAGGGAAGACCACTAGGAAGTCCCCCAGGAAGTCCGAAGGTCAAAAGAGACAAGAGGAGGAAGAAAACAGCAGAGAACAGGAGGAGAGGGAGGCTGAGTCTGAGCCAGAGATTAAAGAAGGAGAGGCGGAGAAAGAATCTGACGCAGCCAGCACCTCGACCGTCAAGCACCACAGGCCTACACATTCTTGTCCAAGTCTGAGAAGAAGCTGGTGGAGTTTTTCACCCAGAACGATTGCTTCTGCAACAAAGCTTCTCCGTTGTACAGCCCGGGAACTGCCGATAGTGTGGGTATTGATTTTTAGTATATGATTATTTTTTATTTGCACAGAGTATTTTTTGACATTTACTGAATGCATGATGATACATTAGCTCATTTTGTCATCCAGTTTTGTAGAAAATTATTCTAACAAAATTTTGTTGATACCGACATTGGTTCATGTATGTGTTTTATTCAAATGCTGATTTCAGATGACAAGATCGAGGGCTGGTTCAAGAACCAGAGGACAGCAGTGGGCAAGCTGTACAAGAAGTTGGGCCAGGCAGTGCAGAACCTGACAGCCAGGAAGCAGTGGCAGCTCAAGAGCATCACCTTCCTGAAGAAGCACATTGTCCCCAGGTCCTACACACAAGACACCGGATCGGTAGGCAAAGTAAATTTTTTATTGGCAATAATGCATACAGATTTACTTGTTCCAAGTTAATGTAAAGATAGCATATTAGTTTGCACTTAGTAATATTTTTCCTACTCATATGTGATACTGTCCTATGTTTATAGTATGGGAGTCAAAGTCGGAGGACGATAAAGAGGCAGAGCTTGAGGGGGAAGCAGATGAAGACAGGGTCTCGGCGTCAAGCTCTCTGAAGATAGGCTCCTCCGAGCGTGGCACAAAGAGGTCCCGGAAGATGGAGGATGCGCTATTGGACTACCTGTCCAGACTCCGGCACTCACGCTTTTCTTACCAGTGCTATGTCATTTGTTGTAGTGCATACAAATTTAAACTGTTTTATGTTGATTTAAAATTACCACCACACTGTCATGAAATGACATATCTTTTTTTTCCTATTTTTCTGTCTGCAGATGTAAGCCTTGGCGTCTCATCAGACACCGCTAGACGACAGGACAGCATTTGGGCAGTGGTTCTGCGCCCGGCTAGTCATGGGGCCCGAGGTGAAGTGGGATGACATCCAGGACGTGGCGCAAGCACTCTTGAAGGAGTTCATGCAGCCTACCTGAAGGGCAAGCCAGCTGCCCACCCAGATGGCCGCTGTGACCATGCAGCACCTCACGCTACAGCAGACCCCCCCCCCCCCCCCCCCCCAGCAGTTGCAGCAGAGACCGCCCTGGACTGCTCAGTGGCAGAAACAACAGCCGTAGCTGCAGTCCCAGTGGTCCCAGTAACAACCACAGCAGCAATGGCGGCAGCCACAGCACACCTGCAACAGTGAATCCCCAGGTGCTACAAACTTTCAGTAAATGTGTGATTGATTGGTCATGTTAAATCTGTGAAATGTTTGTTTGTACATAGTGTTTAATAAAGTAATAGGCATTTGAACTTATTACTTGAATAACTAGAGGTACTGTGATCAAGCTCACAAAGTGATCTCCCCCCCCCCCCCCCCCCCCCCCCCCCCCCCCCCCCCCCCGTGCCTGAAATGTATAAGTTATATTATCTCCCCTTGGGAATGTCAGAACGGAATTATATTGCTTCATGCACATCTTCATATGGAGTTCTTCCATTGTGTAAAGTTTCATGAAGAGGAGTTGCGCTTATAAGGATGGACAGATGGACTATAAGTTAGATTATCTCCCCTTGGAAATGTCAGAACGGAATTATATTGCTTCATGCACATCTTCATATGGAGTTCTTCCATTGTGTAAAGTTTCATGAAAATTTTTCAAACGGTTTAGGAGGAGTTGCGCTTATAAGGATGGACAGACAGACGGAGGGATGGACAGGGCGATTCCTATATACCCCCCCAAACTTTGTTTGCGGGGGGTATAAATATACTGTTGTGAAGCACTTTAACATTTCATATTATTGTATGTTTCAGGTCACAGTCAACACCCCCACCCCGACCACAGTCTGCGGGAGTCAGTCTCCCTCCCTTGTCCGAGTCCTTCATGAACATGCTGCAGAGTGGTTAGGCAGACACTCTAGGCATAGCCCAGTGCGATGTCGACTCGATAGGTCCAGAGGGAGGCTGAGGATTCCTGACGACTGGGGTGTGTAAGAAGTCTGTGGTGTGTCATGCAGTAGTGATACGTGTGGACTTGTACTTAGAGTTGTGCTTTGCACTTCTAGTTTTGGAGTATAGAGTAGCCAGATAATTTACTTGTTGATGCTGTTGTATAAATAAATTCTGTTAAATGTACTTGCAGCACACATTGAGTTATTTCTTTTGTTGTTAATCCAGGCCCCCGTTATACACAGACACAACTTATCCTAGATCTGTTACAAGATATTTAAGAAAATTACAAGAAAGTTTTTCTTAATGCACAACACAAATTTATATGTCAAACAATCAAGCATTAGCATTAGTCCTTAGAGTACACATGGTCCTGCCATGGGAGGCAGCCCAAGTCACTATTGTAGAAGTCCGAGAGCTAATTTCTCAGCCTTTTGTCTTCAACAGTAACGCGATGTCGCACCATGCCCTGCATTCCCATTTGCATCCCCATAGTCGACTTCATTGGATTTAAGTCCAGAGTAGCGTGTACGGAGCAGGCTGTGAAGTGTGATAGTTCTGTTTACAATCTTTATGGCATTCAAGGGCTCCAGTTGAATTGAGATCAGGATACATCGCAAACGACGCGCTGTTATTCCAAAGGCATTCTCCACCACTCTCTGTGCACGCGACAATCTGTAGTTAAACACTCTATCCTTATCGGTTAGTCCTCTGACACTGTATGGTTTCATCATCCAGGTGTGGAGTGGGAATGCATCATCCCCCACAAGAAAGTAAGTGGTCATCTCCTGGTAGAGGATCAGGATCAGGAAATCCAAGTAGTCCCTATTCAAGGGCCGGGCACAGATGCTTGTGGTTAAATATTCCAGCATCTGGGGTGGAACCATTGCTACCAACGTTGGCCCAGATGAATTTGTACTCTGCAAAGACTATACCGAGAAGAATGATGGAGAAAAATCTCTTGTAATTGAAGTAGAGAGACCCACTTTTCTTGGGCTTCTTGATGTGTATGTGTTTTCCATCAATAGCGCCACAACAATGATGAAAGTTCCATTTTGTGCTAAACTCGGCAGCCACCTCACAACAATCCCCAAGTGTAGACGGAACTGTAAAGAGCTTGTCCTGGTATTCTCCATATATGGCAGTGCAGACCTCGGGGATGAACTTGGATATGGTGTCGTGAGCAACCCGAAAACAAAAGGCGAGAGATCTGTACCTATTGGCAATTGCAAGGAATCTCAGGGTGATCATCAGCTTTAGTCCAGGCTCTAAAGGTCGTCGGCTCCTGTAAACACAGAAACAAAAAGAGAAAATGATTATGCTGGTACAGTTCGACACTGAAATATTTAATTTTAATAAAAAATGTCAACTAATCGAATCAAACTCAAATTGAATATAAATTATCGCACCTCGAACTAGTTTCAGCCAATGACGTTGCCGTATTCAGGTCACGTGGGATCCTACCTTGACGCCAAGGTGGGTCACTAAATATATCCGCCTTTTAAACAGCACATAAAACGTTATGAAAATGGCACATAAAACGTTATGTACTCCACATCGAATACACCGAGAAGGATGATGGAGAAAAATCCCTTGTAATTGAAGTAGAGCGACCCATTTTTCTTGAGCTTCTTGATGTGTATGTGTTTTCCGTTAATAGCGCCCCAACAATGATGAAAGTTCCATTTTGTGCTAAACTTGGCAGCCACCTCACGCCAATCACCAGGTGTAGATGGAACTGTAAAGAGCTCTTCCTGGTATTCTCCATAGATGGCAGTGCAGACCTCGGGGATGAACTTGGATATTATATTGTGAGCAACCCGAAAGCTGAAGGTGAGGAATCTGTAGCTATTGCCAATTGCAAGGAATCTCCGGGTGATCACCAGCTTCAGTCCAGGCTCTAAAGGTTGTCGGCTCCTGTAAACACACAAACATAAAGAGAAAATGATTATGCTGGTACAGTTCGGCATTGAAATATTTAATTTTAATAAAAAATATCATCTAATCAAAGCAAACTGAATATAAATTATAGCACCTCAAACTAGTTTCAGCCAATGACGTCACCATATTCAGGTCACGTGGTGTTCTACCTTGATGCCGAGGTAGGTCACTAATATGGGCATTGACAAGAACAGCGACTACGGCATCACGGTCTTCTTCTTCAAGCTCCATTTGTAGTTGCAGGAGACGGAGTCGTCTTGGCATTGCCATCCTCACATTAAAGAGCGGAGTTGATGATGACTTTGAATTCACTGTTTTGACCTATATGACGTCCAATGATGACGAGGCCTTCACTTCATCAGCATATATACCCGGGGGAAACTGACGATACCTTGTGCGAAGTTCGTAAAACTGACATAGAGCGTCGGTGTGAATGGCTTGCAAGTGACGCGCAACCCGTACATTAATCTATTCGCACGGCCAACGTACGCTGATTGCAAGAGAATCGTAAGAAATGAGTATGAAACCCACGGGCATCGCACGTTGCAAGTCGAGTGCCTGTTCCTAAGAACATCATATGTGGCCCCTGTGTGACTCGCACGCCAGACTTACTCCTGTCTTAGGATGCACTTGAAACTCCTTCTCAACTGTTCTCGAGTCCTACAACCACCCACAGCAGTAGAAGATCGTAGAGGACGCAAGATCTACAAACACGCACAGCCAGTTGTGACCATGGCTAAACAGTACGTCCAGTTTCCAAGTGTTGTCTGCTATTCATGCTGGGCATTAACTAACCATTATAATTAAATTTGGATTAAAACACCTACTTGGGAATTGTTCTGAATATGGTAATCCCTACCCCCCCCCCGCCCCCCCCCCACCACACATGCTTCCCAGGTTGCACGGCCACTGGATTTAACCAAGTTGTCCTACATTGGAATAATTCAGTTTACAAATGTAGAACTTGTGCTCAACAATAGAAATATGGTGAAATAATACATATAATCCCACGGGAATCCCACAGTATTGACACTGTTTGTCTCATATATTTTAAACACACATCGGAAAAGGTATTCAGGGTATCGACACACTTTTACCAATGTTTATAATGCAGTTTTTCCTTCAAGGTATACATTCAAGGAATACATCCAAGGCATCATATAATAGTAACAAGCGCAGTGAGATTACTGTGTGATCCATATTGTATGGTTATACTGACAGGCAGGGAAGTGCAGGATCCTTGTCATGATATCTTAACCCTTTACCCAACATAACAGTCAAAACCGGCAGCGTTATTCACAAAAATCGCCAATAAATTTTCCTTATTTGTTTCATCTTTTGTCTCAAAAACAAAGCCCTCTTTGGAACAAGCTCACCGAGCTAGTTCCAATGAGGGGTCATAAACTATGTTTTTGAGACAAAAAATTAGTTATTCAAAAATTATGTTTGCAAATGTCGCCTGTTTTTTATGTTAGGTAAAGGATTAACAACTGTTGGGCCCAGAAGCTGTCATAGTATGGTTGCTTAAAAAAAAGAGAAAATCGATGTTATGATTGAACAAGAAATTAAAGGTTAATACCTAAACTTCTTTGCTAAGTCGCTCATTCATGTGTGAATAGACAATTACATTTGTCGACAAGATATACAATACACTGAATTGAGCTGTACGAGTTCTCTGAAATACGTACCACAGAGAAGAATAACTTGGATGTGAACTCACATGGCAATATTAAGAGAACTTCAATATTTCCTTGTGACTATGTGAGACTAGATTATAGGAATGTGAAATCATAGAGTTGATTGTCGCTGTGGTTGTGCAATACTATTCACAGAGGAGGACTATCTCCCAGTGTTTTTGTATTTAAAAAAATCTCAATTAAAAAATATATCTGACTGTTCATATCCTTCAGTAATGCATTTCAATCAATCAATTTGAAAAGTTTTCTTGACGTGTTTTGTCCCTGTTATCCATTCCCGACTGACAGGTTGGTGTCAAGGTATTGCACAATCACATTTTGCCTATAAAGGCTGAGTTTAAACATGATCACCATGTGTGCAAAGTTTGAACAATATAGCATGTAAAATGTTGAAGGAGTAGGCGACACAATACAGTAATGTTTCAAGTACTAAAAGGGGGCATAACTCTGGAAATACAAAACAGAGTTACCTGCTCTTGTCACATGTACAATGGCAATTGGTGATCAACATGTGTGCAAAGTTTGAACAATGTAGCATGTAAAATGTTGAAGGAGTACGCGACACAATAGTGAAATGTTTCAAGTATTGAAAGGGGCATAACTCTGGAAATACAAAATGCAGTTATCTGCCCTTGTCACATGCACACCGGCAATTGGTGATCAACATGTGTGCAAAGTTTGAACAATATAGCCTGTAAAATGTTGACGGAGTAGGAGACACAAAACTGTAATGTTTTTAAGTTCTAAACGGGGGCATAACTCTGGAAATACAAAATGGAGTTATCTGCCCTTGTCACATGCACAACGGCAATTTGTGGTCAACATGTGTGCAAAGTTTGAACAATGCCTGAAAAATGTTGAAGGAGTGGGAGACACAAAAATGTAATGTTTTAAGTTCTAAATGGGGGCATAACTCTGGAAATACAAAAGAGAGTTACTTGCTCGTCACATGCACAAAGGCAATTGGTGGTCAACATGTGTGCAAAGTTTGAACAATATAGCATGTAAAATGTGGGAGAAGGCGACACAATACTGTAATGTTTAAGTACAAACAAGAACTTGGGCAAAATTCTCATAAATAAAGGGTCATAACTCTACTAAAAATGGGCCACTAAAGACGGAAATCAAATCCAACCTACCTGTATTTTGTTGTACTAAATCCATAAGCCAAATTTTACTCAGCTCAAACCATTACAACTAAACTTATCGTCCGGAAACGAAATGTGTCCACAGGCTGACAGAGAGACGGACGGCGAGACCATTTACATAATACGTCCCATTTTTCAAACGGGCATATAATAATACGATTGTAGACTGTACTGAAGAACTGAGTGGTGGGTTAATGTGGCCCTCACAGTTAACATATGTCAACGAAAGTTACCAAGTTACAGTGACATTATTCCATAATGAGTCATCCTATCAAGTTACATTGAAATCCCTTCATAAACATGACCTGTAGACAGCTAAGAGTTCAATCATGTGTTTGCTGATAGAACTTGATCCACTTATTTGAGGTGTTACTATTATATAAGCCATTTAAAACGGATGAAAACAAGCCAAGACCAATACCGGGTCTGGACCTGCGTCGCTGCATGCAACTGAATCGGCAAACAGGAAGTGGCTGCATTGCAGATCTGAAAATTGCATACACGATACTACTGATCATTATCAGGCTCCAGATGAAATATAAAATCAATCCCTTGCATAGAAGCCGAGAAAAGTTTGACGAAAAATTTCAATGTTCAGTGGGTACAGTAAAATTTCAAAGTATTGGCAAACAGGAAGTGGCTGCACGGCAGATCTGAAAATTGCTTACACGATACAACTCATCATTATGAAGCAGCAGACCAAATATAAAATCAATCCCTTGCATAGAAGCCGAGAAAACCTTGATGGAAAATTTCAATGTTCAGTGGGTACAGTAAAATTTCAAAGTATCGGCAAACAGGAAATGGCTGCACGGCAGATCTGAAAATTGCTTACACGATACAACTCATCATTATGAAGCAGGAGACCAAATATAAAATCACTCCCTTTCATAGAAGCCAAGAAAACTTTGACGGAAAAAGTGTTTCGGACGGACTGACGGGCGGACAGACTGACGGACTGAGTCGAGCGGTAACTAGACCTGCTCTGCCGCTTGCAACGCAGGTAAAAATATGCCTTTGTCTTTAATTGTACCAAAAAAGATTTAAAAGAATCAGATATAGAACAATTAAAATTGTTATACAGTCTTTATCATAAAAAGTACTGGAGTTATGCTAAGGTGTTTAAGTATTGTTCAAGATGGATTGCCCCCACATCCCAAAAAATTATGTCTTTTGATTGGTTAGAATACCTTGGACAAATAGCCATGGCAAAGGATTAACCCAACATCCAAGGTATATGAGAGAGTGCAACATCGGGGGTATACGAGCACGCGAAACAGCGGGGTATATGATTTAAATAAAAGCTTTTCGCATTCACACGCCTTGGTATGAAAATCAGACCAAAAACCTGAAAATAGGCACAGATATTATCAGATTTCCGACAATTCGATCATATTTTGCCGTTACAAATCAAATAGTCTAGTAATTAAATAAAACAACTTGAGAAAAATAAAATATAAGCAAATATCATCCTCTTGAGTTCCAATGTGTTCTATGTGCTGGTAGGCACATAGAACACACTGGAACTCAGGGGACGATATGTCAACAAAATACTGTTTACTTGTTTCCTTAATGACCCAAGAGAACTAACTCTGTTGTGTTCTGAGTTTATAAAAACAAAAAAATATTCCCGAATTTGGTCCAAGTGATCGCGGAACGTGAGAAATATGTCCACACATTGATTTCTACTACGTTTGTATTGTTTCAAACAGGACAAAAACTTTTTCTCCACCAACATGTATGGTATATGAGGATTTAATACCTGCAGCTCGGTGTTTAAAAACCGACATCCAGGTATTAAATCTCCATATACCATACATGTTAGTGGATATAACTTATATTATATTTCTTAATGTATCGTCAACAGGCATAACGGGTGCGGGTGTTATTGCAGGTGCTATACGAATTAATCCCATCGTTTTCGCAATAATATCTGGTTCTGGTATTAAGATTCAAACAATTTTAACTATCAAGGATTATAAAAGAAAGACTGAATATTGTCGTTTTGCATACACAAAATAGGATTAACTATCCATCGAATTACGCTCATATTTGCGTGGTAAATGTTATGGTTATCTAGATTTAATCCACAAGTTAATGGTGGCTGATGACTATAAATCTGATTGTCCAAGAGTCACGCATTTTAAAAATGCGTACATTAAAAAAAAAAAAAAAACAACGAAAAAACATAATAACTTCGTTCAATCTTCGCTTGTTAATCATACTATGGCAAGTGCCAGTCTCAACAGTTATTAGGATATCGTGACAAGGATCCTGCACCCCCTGCCTATCAGGATAACCATACAATATGGATAACACAGGAATCTACCCTGCTCATTTCGCTTGTTACTATTATGTGATGCCTTGAAAGCAAAACTGTATTACGGACCAGAGTTAAAAGTGCGTTGATACCCTTCATACTTTTTCCGATGTGTGCTTAAAGTATATGGGATAAATTTTGTCAATACAGTGGTATCTGGATTACGGTGAGATTACGGATTGGGAGCCTTACAGCCTCCTTAATACAGGGGCATGGGGTTTAAATCCATGAATCGTTACCATATACTTTACGCACACATCAGAAAAAGCCACAGCCTTCTTAATACGGGGCCATTGGGTTTAATCCACAAATAGTTACCAATGATGGGAGGGGTCCCCAAACCACCCTGACCACAGCATGTGGCATTTTACCTCGCAGCGTTGGGGCTTAACCTAGCAGTTGTGGGTATGGGACATTGTAGACCCTCAACTCCCATTAATGGGAGGCCGTGGCTTTTCCGGATGTGTGCTTAGATTTTTAGGGATAAATTGCGTAAACCGCGTCAATATCCCCACCATCTATACTACTTTTAACAAGAGCAACGCTAACGCTTGTGCTAATGCCCCCGAAGGTGGATTCAAGCCATCTGCAAAAAGTATATTGGCGAAGTGCCAATATTATTATTAGTTATTTATTATTAGTTATAATTATTTTGTTCATGTTTTGTAACAACAGACAACAGCCTCACTGCTGCTACATTGCAGAACAACAGTAAGGAATGGCAAAGTGCCAATAAAATTATTATTACTTATATTTTGTTAATATGTTTTGTAACAGACAACAGCTTCACTGCTGCTACATTGCAGAACAGCACTAAGGAGTCAGTAATAGAGAAAAAGTTGTAAAAATAATTGCAGATGACTTGAATGGTGCCATATTGAATAATAACTGAAAGAGGCAAAAATAGGAATAGTACATACCTTTGTTAAAAATTCTCAAACCAGTGAAAAAGTAGAACTGGTCTTGCATCTTTTCCAAGTGAAAAAGGGGCATAACTGCATCAAAAAATTGCTGAGTCAAACCTCAAATTGAAACCGACCTGTACTTTGACATGAGTAATCAGCATCTAAAATTTGAAACTCGTCGGTTCAGCCAAATAATTTTAATTGGTAGGAAACCAAAAAATCATCAATTTTCAAAGTAAATAAGGGACATAACTCCTGCAAGATTTGTCGGACGAAACCCTAGGTACAAGGGCATCCGTTCCCCCAAGCTGCCCTATCACCATACCAAAGAACATTAAAATCCGACAACTGATGTTCGACTTATAATACAAAATGTTCATACAGACGGACAGAAAAAGTAAATAAGGGACATAACTCCTGTAAGATTTGTCGGACGAAACCCTAGGTACAAGGGCATCCGTTCCCCCAAGCTGCCCTATCACCATACCAAAGAACATTAAAATCCAACAACTGATGATCAGTTATAATACAAAATGTTCGTACGGACGGACGGAAAAAGTAAATAAGGGACATAACTCCTGTAAGATTTGTAGGACGAAACCCTAGGTACAAAGGCATCCGTTCCCCCAAGCTGCCCTATCACCATACCAAAGAACATTAAAATCCGACAACTGATGTTCGAGTTATAATACAAAATGTTCGAACGGACGGACGGAGACCTCCACTATATACCCCTCGAAAAAATTTTTCGGGGGCATAATAAATCGTACATCTGCCAAAGGTGTTAATGGCATTTGCCATGGGCTCAATCGAATGGTTACAATCATTCTACGCTATGGTTTTGGGGGGTCTCTACGCGTCTCTAATGCTAAGCCATTATCTTTGGATTGGGGACCAAGTGCAAAGCAGGTATGTTGCATAGAATGTTTGACATCCGTCTCTACATTTCAGACCTTGCAACTGAGTAATTAAAAAATATTTTTAATGCACTTGTGATTTATTTATTAGGGCTTAATGAAACTTTCAACAGCCAGGGTCACCTCGTGTCCGATAGTTTTCCAAGTGAAGGTAGCAAGAATACCCGGAGAGAATGGTAAACAACTGTCAGGCTACCCGATGCACCAACTCCAGTCATGTAGGGTTAGCATTGATTAAAGACAAGTGCAAAATCGACGTGCAGTGCGCATTAGTACGCAGTGCTAATGTCTCACCCACGTGGGAAATCGAGATTAACCCTTTAAGACTTTAATTATCCTGATATTCAAACATCACTGGGGATTCAGTTTCTTCCAACGTTTTTCAAAATGCGCTGTCAATAGTCGGAAAGTACAATTAACAAGATATTTTTCACATTACGGAAAGTACAAACAAGAAGATATTTTTCACATTAGTGATTAACTAGCTGAGGGCTAGATTATTTTTGGTGGTCTGAATTTGTTATTCAAAACTTGCTTTATTACAAATTATTGGAGAGTGCCCACAGGCACTCTCCAATAATTTGTAATAGAACAAATTTATATAAACAAAATATTTATTTGCGTTTCACTGAAATATAAGCAAGGAAATTGTTGGCTTTAGCTCTGGTTTCGTCATTTTTTTGAAAGCCCTGATCGTAGCTTCTAGCACTCAACCAGTAAAGCAATCTTGACAGCAGGATGATATTTGTATTTTAAGCTGCGATAACATCTGGATAAACGGTTGTCACGGAGTACAATTCAGAAGAAATTAGGAATTGAGGTTAAAACTTCAAAAAAATCGAAAAATAATAATAAAACAAATGACCACAAAGTATCAACGTGCGGTTTAATTTAGTACATCATAAGACGTACAAAAGTATCAAAGGGTGAAGTGCTCTGTTCAAGGACACAACGCAGTTATCCCTGACAGGGATCAAACCTTGAACCTTTCTGTTTGATGTCCAATGCTGTAACCACAGTGTCACCATACTCAGGTTCTTGTTATAAGAGAATTGAAACAACTGTGTTAGGAACCACATCGTGATGAAGAAGTACAGAATACCTTTCTCGCATTACTACTGATTTCCGCTTTCTCTGCAACATGATCTTCTTCTCCCCCACTGCATTACTACCAATTTCCGCTTTCTCTGCGTGATTTTCATCTCCCCCCACCCCCCCCCCCCCCCCTAAAAAAATCGTTGGCCACTTCACTTGAAATGCCAAGATTTTCTCAGAAACCAGATGGATTAGCAACAACCAGTTACTCGGAATTCCTCGGCGTGGTATGACTATTGTTTAGGCTGGCTCCAAATGTTTTGGTGGAATTTTTGTTCGGTGCCAAATAATTTTTTTTTGGAGTTATATGAAAAATGTCAGTGCCAAGTACAATCTGATAGTAAACAAGAGCGCATGTATTGCTGAAGCAATACAATGTCCCCTACCAGACTAATGAGCATTAATAATTATACAAATGTTATAACCTAGATGTGATCAGCATGAATTCCGTTGAAGCATTTCCAAAAAAAGTCCAGAAAACTGCTATTTTGGCGCTTTTCCATATTTCCAAGGGCCATAACTCACACAAGAATAATGCAATCAGCATGAAACTCAAACTTGATCTGTAAGTCATCGTTCTATAGTAGGTTACCAAGAATGAAATCATTCGGTTGAAGCATTTCCCCAAAAAAGTCCGGAAAACTAAAGTATGACTGACAGACTGACTGACAGACTGACGGATGGACAGAGAGCAAATGAAACTTGATCTGTAAGTCATCGTTCTATAGTAGATTACCAAAAATGAAATCATTCCGTTGAAGCGTTTCCAAAAAAAAGTCGGAAAAACTAAAGTATGACCGACAGACGGATGGATGGACTGAGTGTAAATGAAACTTGATCTGTAAGTCATCGTTCTATAGTAGGTTACCAAAAATGAAATCATTCCGTTGAAGCGTTTCCAGAAAAAGTCCGGAAAACCGATATTTTGGTGCTTTTCCATATTTCTAAGGGTCATAACTCACACAAGAATAATGCAATCAGCATGAAACTCAAACTTGATCTGTAAGTCATCGTTTTATAGTAGGTTACCAAAAATGAAATCATTCCATTGAAGCGTTTCCAAAAAAAGTCCGGAAAACTGATATTTTGGCGCTTTTCCATATTTCCAAGGGCCATAACTCACACAAGAATAATGCAATCAGCATGAAACTCAAACTTGATCTGTAAGTCATCGTTTTATAGTAGGTTACCAAAAATGAAATCATTCCATTGAAGCGTTTCCAAAAAAAGTCCGGAAAACTGATATTTTGGCGCTTTTCCATATTTCCAAGGGCCATAACTCACAGAAGAATAATGCAATCAGCATGAAACTCAATCTTGATCTGTAAGTCATCGTTCTATAGTAGGTTACCAAAAATGAAATCATTTCGTTGAAACGTTTCCAAAAAAACTCTGAAAAACTGATATTTTGGTGCTTTTCCATATTTCCAAGGGCCGTAACTCACACAAGAATAATGCAACCAGCATGAAATTCAAACTTGATCTGTAAGTCATTGTTCTATAGTAGTTTTACCAAAAATGAAATCATTCAGTTGAAGCGTTTCCAAAAAAACTCCGGAAAACTGATATTTTGGTGCTTTTTTCAATATTTCCAAGGGCCGTAACTCACAGAAGAATAATGCAATCAGCATGAAACTCAAACTTGATCTGTAAGTCATCGTTCTATAGTAGTTTACCAAAAATGAAATCATTCCGTTGAAGCGTTTCCAAAAAATAGGCCGATGAAATCGTCAGATGTGTACCCATACGCGCAACTAGTAGAAAGCTGTATGACGGAGGGCCACCACGGATGCCGACATTATGTACACCATACAAGGTATGGATACAAATAGAAATGGATTGGAGGAGTGACTAATTTGATGGATAAAGGGTTAACATTTCCGGATCAAATTATCAGATTCACATAACAAGAGGGATGTTACATCCCAACGCTCACCTACATTCACGCTTGATAATGTCGTTCCAATGTAACATGCCTAATATTTAGTTAATATAAATCATTAACTAGGCATCAAATGATTAATGTGGTTTATGTGATGGCTTTGGAAAGTCTATATTTCTGCATTTATTATATATCAATTCAACATAGAATCATTGGATATAAAAGCATTTTTTTCTTTTAGAAATGTTTATGATTAAGGTTATGAATCGTGAGGCCAGATATTAAATCATAAATAAGAATTAGGAAAGGCTTTCATAAATCACTGAAATTGTAATTGAAGTACATTCATTGGTTAAAGAGGAGTTGCGGAAAAACATTCGTTCAAGAAAGTGACTATAAGTCCCAACAAAAATACATCACATCAACAACTAAAATAAGCCTTAATGTTACTAGTAACAAGTATGAGAAAGTATTAAATAATAAAAAAAAAAAGTTAAGAAAGTGAATATACGTCCCAAAAATCCCCCTCAAATTCCTCAAATATGCATGTAATAAGGGCGCAACGTTACCGCAATGTAGTTTAGTAACCCATGCGTACAATATCAATTGCCTGGAAAGACACATAGAAACAGAACTCACCTTAACACAAACTTTTAGAACTTAAAATTGAGTAAGTCAGAGAAAAAAACGTGAACATTGTGACTGAAAAAAAGAAAAGAAATCAGTTAAATTTCTGCATACAGCAGGGTTAATACCTACAGTTGTTATTGAAATGAGAAAATAAACAGTAATGAGAGGTGAAGGCACCACAATCTGCACAAAAGCTGACTTTAACGGAAATCCTTACAACACCTAAACGCTAATTCTTACAACAAGTTTTGGCAGAAAATCGGCCTCAAATTCCTCAACTATGCATGTAAGGAGGGTTAAATATTACTGCAATGGAGTTCAGTAACCCAAGTGTAGAATATTAATCGCCTGGAAAGACATAGAGAAACACAACTCACCTAAACACAAAGTTTACAAAGTTTTACAACTTAAAATTTACTAAGTCCGAGAAAAACATGAAAATTTTGACTGAAAAAAAAAGAAAATTTCCGTTAAATTTCTGCATACAGTAGGGTTAATACCTACAGTTGTTATTGAAATATGAAAATCAATAGTAATGAGAAGTTAAAGCAGCACAATCTGCACAAAAGCTGACTTTAACGCAAATTCTTACAACACCTAAACGCAAATTCTTACAACAACTTTTGGCAGAAAATTTTAGGTGAAATTTGGAAAAAAGTCATAGTATCAGGGTTAAATACTGTTCTGATAGTCCCATATAACCTACATGTGCAATATCAAAGGCCTGAGCCCACTGATCTTTGAGAACTCACCTTAACACCTCACCTTAACACAAACTTTTAGAACTTAAAATTTACGAAGTCCGAGAAAAACATGAAAATTTTGACTGAAAAAAAAGAAAATTTCCGTTAAATTTCTGCATACAGTCGGGTTAATACTTACAGTTGTTATTGAAATATGAAAATCAACAGTAATGAGAAGTTAAAGCAGCACAATCTGCACAAAAGCTGACTTTAACACAAATTCTTACAACACCTAAACGCAAATTCTTACAAGTTTTGGCAGAAAATCAGCCTCAAATTCCTCAAATATGCATGTAATGAGGGTTAAATATTACTGCAATGGAGTTCAGTAACCCAAGTGTAGAATATTAATCGCTTGGAAAGACACATAGAAACACAACTCACCTAAACACAAAGTTTTACAACTTAAAATTTACTAAGTCCGAGAAAAACATGAAAATTTTGACTGAAAAAAAAGAAAATTTTCGTTAAATTTCTGCATACAGTAGGGTTAATACCTACAGTTGTTATTGAAATATGAAATTCAATAGTCATGAGAAGTTAAAGCAGCACAATCTGCACAAAAGCTGACTTTAACACAAATTCTTACAACACCTAAACGCAAATTCTTACAACTTTTGGCAGAAAATTTTAGGTGAAATTTGGAAAAAAAGTCGTAGTATCAGGGTTAAATACTGTTCTGATAGTCCCATACAACCTACATATGCAATATCAAAGGCCTGAGCCCACTGATGTTTGAGAAATTAACCTTAACATTAAATCTTACAATATTGGACACGCCGGACGCCGATGCCCGAGGTTATCACAATAGCTCACCACATCTTACAGATGTAGGTGAGCTAAAAAACTACACAGCACAGCACATCAGTAACCTGAATAAATATATAGAGTAACATGACAATCGCATTGATATTTTTTTGAGTTATCTCATGCCAAAGGGATTGGAGGAATTTTCAATTTGAAGGATAAATAGTTAATAACTCAAATTATCAGTTTAACACCAAAAACTATACAGCTCAGCGCATCAGTAACCTGAACACAATTATAAAGTAACTTGACAATCCAAGCAATATTTTTCAAGTTATCAAATGCCAAAGGGATTGGAGGAATTTTCAATTTGAAGGATAAAGGGTTAATATCTCAGGATTAAAATACCAGATTTACACCAAAAACTATACAGCTCGGTACATCAGTAACCTGAACACAAATATAAAGTAACTTGACAATCCAAGCAATATTTTTCAAGTTATCGAATGCCAAAGGGATTGGAGGAATTTTCAATTTGAAGGATAAAGGGTTAATATCTCAGGATCAAATTATCCGATTTACACCAAAAACTATACAGCTCGGCACATCAGTAACCTGAACACAAATATAAAGTAACTTGACAATCCAAGCAATATTTTTCAAGTTATCGAATGCCAAAGGGATTGGAGGAATTTTCAATTTGAAGGATAAAGGGTTAATATCTCCGGATTAAATTATCAGATTTACACCAAAAACTATACAGCTTGGCACATCAGTAACCTGAATACAAATATAAAGTAACTTGACAATCCAAGCAATATTTTTCAAGTTATCGAATGCCAAAGGGATTGGAGAAATTTTCAATTTGAAGGATAAAGGGTTAATATCTCAGGATCAAATTATCCGATTTACACCAAAAACTATACAGCTCGACACATCAGTAACCTGAACACAAATATAAAGTAACTTGACAATCCAAGCAATATTTTTCAAATTATTGAATGCCAAAGGGATTGGAGGAATTTTTAATTTGAAGGATAAAGGGTTACTATCTCGGGATCAAATCATCAAATTTACACCAAAAACTATACAGCTCGGCAAATCAGTAACCTGAACACAAATATAAAGTAACTAGACAATCCAAGCAATATTTTTCAAGTTATCGAATGCCAAAGGGATTGGAGGAATTTTCAATTTGAAGGATAAAGGGTTAATATCTCAGGATCAAATTATCCGATTTACACCAAAAACTATACAGCTCGGCACATCAGTAACCTGAACACAAATATAAAGTAACTTGACAATCCAAGCAATATTTTTCAAGTTATCTAATGCCAAAGAAATGGGTACGGACGCCAGATGGACAGACAGACGGACGGATGGACAGACAAAGGATGGACGAACGACGGATAGTCACCCCAGATGCCGGCATTATGTGTACCATACACAGTATGGGTACACATAAAAAACTCCGGAAAACTAAAGTGAGACTGACAGACTAATAAGAACAAATTAATCATGTGTCGTCCCTGGAGTACAACAAGGTACCATCTGCAGTGCTAGAGCACCACTTCACCACGGGTGGTGAACATTTGGTACACCACGCTACTTTGGGTATATTTTATTTATACCATGATCGTCAAGATTATGAAAGAGTCACTATTATTTTCTCGATTTTACTGAGCAGCAGACGTACATGCATGCAAATCTGTTTTTGTTTACATGAGCACCAGTGGGTGGTACCTCCACTGTCAATTTTATTGCCGAAACGAAATGGAAAAAGAAATGTGAAAATCACAGGGTATTTTTCATTTAATAACATAATAACATACTATTTTGAGTTATGGATGCTTCATTAACATGAGACAAAACATGTTTGTTAATTTTTGATATCTTCTGAGGTAAAAGCATTTAAAAGGTAATAAATAACTGCCATGACGAGCAGTAAATTTAGACAAGTTTGCATTCAGATCGAGGTCACCAAAGGTCAACTTGGATGTAGTTCCACTGTAGGTGTAAATTTTAACTACTAAAATCCCATTGCTGACTTGTTCACCACGGTTGGTGTATAAAGCTAAAATTGATGTCATAGGCTTTTCATATATAGTAGAATAGGTAATCATGGTATAAATTCAAATCTGTATCAACCGAGTCAGTGACCCGAGAAAAGGTTCAGAAATATTTAACTCTTGTTACAGCATTTCGGTAAATGTTGAGTTCCTAGCTTTGGACCCACCACAGTGAATAAAAAAAATCAATTTGGTTGTCAGTATTTTAACTTCAAGGTTGAAGTTTTAATTTCAAACTCAAATCCCGAACTTCAAAGTAGGGCTCTGCAAAGCTTCAAAATTCGATTTGATTTTGAATCTCAAGTTGAAAGTAGATTCAAAATCAACTGCCCGATTTGTTTACTTGCGAATCTTTACACTGGAATATAGCTTGGTACAAGTCATTGTCGTTGTGTCAGAAAATGTATAGTTCAGATGGCATTTGTACATCATTTATGCTGAAAATAAAGATAGAGTGTGTAATATTCGCTATATTAACATGAACAGCATCTGACCCATGCCACCTCACATGCTACTTCCAGTCTTACTAGTCTCTACCACTGCTGAATGTTAACGATGAGCTGTTGCTAGCAGCCAGTCATGTGCTGTGCTTTGCGCTGGTGAATCTCGCACAGTTCCTGGGTAATATTCCAACCACATCATCACCTATGCCGTCAAGGAAGGCATGCCTTGATGATGCAGATGGAATATTTTATCAGTCGGGACTTGATCCGCCCAGAAACAATCAGGTTTACAGCACCTTTTCCCCTTGTCAGTCATCTTCAAGATGCCCAGAATTCTGTTCGAGATTCGATTCGATTTGGAGACCAGATTTGATTCGATTTGAATCAAAAATGTATGATTCGCAAGGCCCTACTTCAAAGTTGACATTTATTTACCTGAATAGGACCAGGCATGTCCCGTCAAAACCGGTACCAAGACATGTCAACAATAGGGTGACATCACAACCAGATAGGAGAAATTCGCATTTAAACCGACCTGGTCCCCAAGATGCCAAGACAAACATGACATCGTACCAATTATTCTGCGATGAGATCAAAGTAATCATAAAGCACAAAAATTGTGCTTTTTGATTACTTTAATGTCGCTACAGAATAAATTTTTTTAAGTAGCCGATGACTGTGCTTTCATTCACTTTGATGCCACATTTGGAAAGTTAAAATGATCGGCCTTATCGAGGTGGTGATGCAGACAGAACATGCCCCAGAAGAGTGTTTTGATATGTTCATTCACAAATAAGCTGAAAGTATGTCGTGTAAGTGTGCCATATACAATTATTACCTTTGTTTACCTTTGTTCAGTTAGGAATTTCCAAAAAAATAATTTTGTCCCGGTGCCGACAAGACAAAAGCTTCAGTACTGGTGCCGGTTGGCACACGAAGGAACCGGCAGTACCGGTACAGGTACTGGGTGACATGCCTGGACAGGACACATTCAGGTAATTAATTGCAGAAAATTCAAAAAAATAATCTTGGAGTACAAAACGTCGTTACCGCCCAAAATTTGTATCTCAAACTATTTCTATTCATGAAATGTGTGCAAAAACAATTTTACGCAACGTTTATTTTGAAGATAAAAAGTTTGAGGTGATTAACAGAAAACAAAATGGCAGTAAAATGTACAAGAAAGGAAGAAAAGAGGAAATTTCCTCTTCGAAAACAGATATCAAATAATTTTATTGTGAAAATGGTTCGTTCAAGTAAGTATGATTAAAATGAAAGCGAAATATATGTGAAATTACTAACTTTCAAACTTGGTAATAAATCAGTGCATCCATTCCATATTGTCCTGTGATCAGCTTCATCACTTCCTGTATCTGACCTGTCACACTGAAAGAGACCACCTAAGACACAAAACCTTGGCCTGTAAATATTCAACAGAACATAGATATCTCTCACCTTTCATTGGTAATATGAGTCGTGCTATGCTATTCTATTACCCACCAATAAGCAAGCTAACGAAAATGTTGTACTAAAGATGAAATGTAAATATGATTTTATAGCAATGCCACTATCTGGTGCCAGATTA
The DNA here is from genome assembly GCA_031216915.1 of Pictodentalium vernedei. Classification (NCBI taxonomy): domain Eukaryota; kingdom Metazoa; phylum Mollusca; class Scaphopoda; order Dentaliida; family Dentaliidae; genus Pictodentalium; species Pictodentalium vernedei. Next base: position 459,560,274 of record CM062292.1, on the reverse strand, counting down.
TCCTAGGAGCAAAGGTAACATATTCTACGGGCCCCGCACTTTCAAATGCACTAAATGCTTTCAAGCTATCAACATGGGTTCGCCATTCTCAAATTCTATGTTGACAAAATGGAGTATGCATTTCTTTATGGAGTTTAGCCCTCATCCTTCAGTGGGGTCTAAATGAACCCCACTTGTATTTTTATGGAGTTTAGCCCTCATCCTTCCAAGTGGGGTCTAAATGAACCACACTTGTATTTTTACGGAGTTTAGCCCTCATCCTTCAGAGTGGGGTCTAAGTGAACTCCACTTGTATTTTTACAGAGTTCAGCCCTCATCCTTCCGAGTGGGGTCTGAATGTCTACAGACTCTAAACAAACCAGAGTTTGTTTTTTGTGAGTTAGTTTGTGAGCCTTTATGTATGTTAAAAACAAGACTAAAATCCTCCTCCTCTGATTGGTCAAGAGCTCGCTTAGTCTATTCTATGTTTAATGCTGAAGTGGCAAAAGTTACTGTCTGACATCAATACGCGAAATATTTGAAATGACTTTCGCCCATTTCGTAATTGCTTATGGACAATCGGGGCTAAATGACTTGACCAAGGACACAACTCGGGAGTCCGAATCGATCACTCAGATGGTCACCCAACCAAGGACTAACCAGGCTCGACATTGCTTAACAACGGTGTTCTGACGAGAAATGGGAAGCTGTAACGGCAATGAAACTGATTAGTGGCGATCAACGAGAACCGGTTACTGCAATGCCACCGCAGTTTCTTCGAATCTTTGCACAGAAAATACTTATCAATGAGGACTCGAGGCAGATGTAGTGGTATGATTACCACACGCAGCTCCACCATTTAGGTTAATAGCTTGATGTATGCAAAGTGAAATAAATATTTATTGATCAGAATATCTACAGCTGGAGCATACACGAAATAACATGTTTATTACACGCGAGTTCTTTGAAATCCCTATCAACAGCAACACTAAACCATGCAGAAAATGAAATCGCTGACAGACTATTTTTAAACAGAAGCGAAATTTCACTGGAATTTTCTACAAATCCTTCACCGCAATTACAATTTAATTCCGAAAAAAAAGTTTACCTTGCCGTCTGATATTTCGCAAGCAAAGCTGAACTAAGTGAGAAAAAGCGAGACAGAAAAAACAAATAGTTGCTCATCAGGAAAGGTCTATTCGTGAGGACACAGTGTTTTCTCATAGTGAGCTTACAAGGTTGGGAAATTTTCTTCCAGCCCACTGTCCTCTAAATCGACCCTCATGATAATATGCTACTGACAACACAGTGGACGAAAGGGAATTGTATCGTTAATTTATATCAGAAAATTAACTGCTTGAACATTCCTAAAATCAATCACGGTTGCTGGAAATTCAAAGAAGTCGGGTTTGAAAAAGTAATTGTTAAAGAGTATGACTGCTATTTATACGGGTATATTCTATTAAGAAAGAATACCATTCCCCAACTATAGGCAAATGGGTAATATTGTTCTCTGAAGTAAAATCGGCCAACAGCAGGAAAAGAGTTAAAAGCATTGTCTTCTCTGTCCGCATGGACACAAATGGAAGAAAATTTAAAAGTATGGAAAGCTTACCCTGGTATAATATAATCTTCCCATTCCGGTGTATGGACCCTTACCATGAAATGTTTTACCCAAGGTGCCAAAACCTATAAAAAGGGAAGACATTAGGTTAACCCTTTACCCAACGCAGATGATATCAAAAATTATTATTTTAAATAGAATTTTTTTTAATTTTTCAAAAAGGTTCAAGAAAACCATATCATGTGACCCCTCATTGGAACGAGCTCAATGAGCTCATGCCAATGAGGGGTCACATGATATGGTTTTGTTGAAATATTTTGAAAGATTTAATTTTTTCAACTGCTCAATTTGAAAATTACGCGGGCGGATGCGGGCGATTCGTTAGGTAAAGGGTTAATATGCATATGAGCATCAAAGAAAAGACAATCTATGATGTTCATTGGTAACTACAAGAAAAAAGAAAATAAAAAAAAACAACAAAAAAAAAACAAAGTACAACAAGGGCACTGCTTAGACCGCCTAGTGGGGCAACATATGCCCATCAAAATTGGAACATGCACATCTCTGGGGTGAAGTTTGAAATTTTTGTTGACTGGACTATGTCTGTTTCCACCCCCCACCCTGCCAATCATTGCCCATTCCCCTGCCCTGTCTGGGGTAAAGGGTTTCAAATTGTATGCTTATATGCACACATTTCATATTGTTTTTTGTGAAATTTTAGTATGCAGACTGGAAATGCAAACAATGTTTAGGTGTAGAAGATTCTCCTGCCGTTTACAATGGTTGCGTCCATTCATTGACAGGTTAACTTCATTGAAGTGATTGACGATAGGTGGCGCCAAGGAAAAGGACATTTTGAGGATAACAACAGCTATAAACGGCGAGGATTCTCATCATTTAAAAATAAAATGGAGTTATCTGCTCCTGTCACATGCACAACGACAATTGATAATCAACATGGGTGCAAAGTTTGAACATTAAAGCAAGTAAAATGTTGAAGGCGTAGACGACACAATAGTGTAATGTTTCAAGTACTAGAAGGGGGGCAGAACACCGGAAATACAAAACAGAGTTACCGGCTCTTGTCACATGCACATCGGCAACTGGTGATCAACATGTGTGCAAAGTTTGAACAAGATAGCATGTAAAATGTTCAAGAAGAAGGCAACACAATACTGTAATGTTTTAAGTACTAAAAGGGGCATAACTCTGGAAATACAAAACAGAGTTACCAGCTCTTGTCACATGCACATCGGCAATTGGTGATCAACATGTGTGCAAAGTTTGAACAATATAGCATGTAAAATCTTGAAGGAGAAGGCGACACAATACTGTGATGTTTCAAGTACAAAAAGGGGGCACAACTCTGGAAATACAAAATGGCGTTACCTGATCTTGTCACATGCACAACGGCAATTACTGATCAACAAACACATTTGTAAGGTTTGAACAATATAGCATATAAACCTTTGAAGGAGAAGGCGACACAAAAATTATTTACGGACAGACACACAGACAACGCCATAACATAATACGTCCATCAAAAAATGCCGGGTGTATAAAAAGGGCAAGAACAAAAACAAAACAAGAGATTATGTGGCCATTCACCGAAATTAAGGCTTAGTTACAGTTTAGTTAAAAATAAAATTAGAAAGAAAAATATTGGAAGAAGAAAAAAAACTGAAAGTGCCTGACGTCAGTCTTGGTACAGCTGCCTTTCAAGGGAGCCAAATATAACTGAGGATTCTCCATGATCCCATCCATCTGTAATCGTTGCAGAGATGTAAATGTGGAATCTGCTGGCTAAGTGTTTTGTCTCAACGGAGTGTTAGTATCACAATAAATGTAACAGGGAATAGAAAAGCTGTGACGTCAACAGATGGGAAATGTTGGAGACAGGAGCCTTGTCCCCAAAGATTTTGGGTCCTATTTTTACCCTACCTCCACATTTCGGATGAAAAACATACCCAGAGGTTTTTTGATATTGGTATTTAAGACTTTTATTAATACGAATGCATGTCTGTAATCATTCCATGTTTATGTTCTTATGCAAGAAACGCTTGCTTGTTACATACCATATTCAGTGTTTGTCAGAGCACCTAAACTGTTCACGACCTTTCATTCCTTCATCAATCCCCCCGGCGTTCGTGCAGCTGGGACACATTGTGCTGTTCTCAGACTTCGTTGTATACACATGTGTACTCTACCTCAGATGAAGGGATTTGGCATTTTTAGGCCCAGAATATCAAACTCATCAGTGGGTTCTTTTCTACTAAACTTGTTAAAACTTTCAATGGAGAACTATGTTTTCTGTCCAGACCGTCCCCCGAGTGATACAAATAAAGCAACAGAGGGTTTAACATCAGCATGAAGCAAAATAATTTAATTTTTTTTTGTTACAACGAAAAACAAAATTCATTGATTATTGCAATTTCCTGGGCGGCGTATGATTCATTCTCGCAACTTCGGGAAGCTGCAATTTATTTATTTTGTTAAGGTTTAACGATTTTTAACAGCCAGTGTCATATCGTGTCGGTAGAAGTTTTACGGGTGGAGGAAGTCGGAATACCTGGAGAGAACCAACGAGCAATGATGCCAGTTCAAAAACATTGATCGTAACTTCGCACTGCAGCACAGGCAGGGTTAGATTGGTTAAAGACATGTGCACCATCGACGTGCAGTATGCCTTAGTACACAGCGTCATCATGGCCCCCATGTAGACAAATGGGGTTAAGTGTCTTGCCCAAGAACACAACGCGGAAGTCCAAATCGATCGCTCAGATGGTCACCCATCCAAGGACTAACCGGGCTTGACATTGCTTAACTTCGGTGATCTGACAAAAACTGGGAAACTGCAATGGCAATGAAACTGATTAGTGGTACCTACTATTACATAGTGGCTTAAAATTGCTGCCATGTAGAGAAGGTTACGAAACGCATGTTATACATAGGAATCTGATCTGCCCCAAACGTCTAAAAATCTCTCACAAGGCTGAAAATTTTCGTCATGGGAAGAGAATTACAGGAAAATTAGCTCCTCTTAGCCCTTTGAACCCTGGTGGTATCTTCCATATCAGTTCAGTGGTGGCAATTGGAAGAGTCCATATTTATTATTTGGGGTAGATCAATTAATATTTTCAATGTGCAGCCTTTGTGCTGCATGTTGAGAATATTGATTGGTCTACCCCACATATTCACTCAGCAGTCATCCTACTTAATGAAATTATTACGAATCATGTTCCTGGCAGGAAAAGCGGCCTCTTGGGTTCAGTATATTTAACTCTCAGGGTATGGGAAATTCATATATAAATTTAAATTTCAAAATGTTAGCTGCTTTGTCAAGACGATGCACACATCATTTCACAACGCCCAAGCATTTTCCCTCAGAGTAGGATAAAAATATAGAAACCGGCTTTTGCAAGTTTTTTCACAATCACTTTGAATGTTTAACTATTATTCTCTACAGAAACACCTTTAAAAAAAGAAAGCAACATTTTCCCCATGTTTTGATGTTCTTTAACTTTTTTGTTTCTGTTCATTGTATCTACAGACACTCCCCTTTAGATTAACCCTTTCGCTGCTATAGGTCCGTACAGAGTACGGACATAAAATTTGATTCTCTGTGCTACACGTCCGTACTGAGTACGGAGTTACCATACAGATAACATCAATACGCCGCACAGTGGAATTCTCAATATAACGCACTTGGTGACACATATAAGAGGCCGACAATGTGACGTCAGATATTTTTTCGAGTAATTTCCGTCATTTTTACGGAAATGCCCGAGTGAACCGCATGTGAAATGTCCAATGAGAGTTACTTTTCCTGATGGTCTTATAGTGCAAACATGTCGAAAAGATTGTACACAACCGAAGAAGTTGTTGCAGAATTGTATGCAGACAATGATAGTGATGCTGATGATTTAGATAGTTCAAGTGACTTTAGCGACTCTGATGAATCTGAGGGGAGTTCCGATGCGACCGTTGCGGGCCTGGACTATGCTGTTACCAATGTTTCAGGTTATACCACACCACAATTAAGTATTGGAACTAAACATTGGACTCCAAACATGTTCAAATATGTTCTAGCAGATGAAAATTACAAATTATTTTACGTTTCTGATTTTTTTCATTTTTTATATTTTTCCATTTTCCCCCATATATGGCTCAGTACAGGAAATTAAAAACTTGCACAGCAGCGAAGGGGTAAACCCCTTCCAACACAGTGTGCATCAATTTTTGCGTGAAGACAAAATGATAGTTGACAAGCAGACGATATAAAAAGCAAAAAATCTAAAGTGAGGCTCTGTAATAATGTAATCCAAAAGCTCGACAGAAATAAATTATTACCGAACCTCCCAACAAGGATGGTTTCGCTCATTTGGCCATAGACACTATTGACCGAAATGTTATCTTCCAGGGCGCCAGTGTTGAAAGGGAAGGATTAATATAAAATAAAATTCTAGGAAGTGAGATTCGCTAATTCCTGTGAAAAATAAATGCCTGCAAATTACTGTATAAACACACTCGCCGAAGTGGACATAATTAATTGCTTTTCATTAGCATTCCATAAAAACACAAGTTTCCTTTTGTAACTTTTAATAAACGAAAACAACAGATAGCTCTAATAAAAGTAACAAAAGGAAACTTCGCTTTATTTTCTGCTGATGTCGTTGGTGGTTCCTCAACAATTACACAATTTTTAATTCGGTCTTCCTCACCAGTCTAATAATTTTGTGAGCAATAACATTATGAAAAGTTGATTTTCATGACTTGAATTGTCAGGGAAGGGCCCCCTTGGGGATATGTTCAGCATTATATAGTGGGAAATTCCGTAAAATGATGCAATCGAAACAGGAGTGGAGGAGTTATTGTTTATTTTCTATTAATTGACCGGTAATCATGAGTGGAACATGTGAGAAAATAATATTCTAATTCCCAGTGGCGTCAATAAGATAGCCCACTGGGGAAGGGAGGAAAATTTGTGTCGACTGTGACGACTCAAGTACCGAATGAACAAATATTCCAGCTACGGCATCAAGGCAAGCCTTCCTTGAGGTATGGTTGGAACATTAGTCAGTTTGAGTTGTAGTTAAGTATCTCGGGATTACAGTGGCTCACATGTTACATCATTGGACATCAAACCGAAAGATCCACAGTTCAGTCCCCACCAGGAGTAACTGCGTTGTGTCCTTGGGAAAGGTGCTTAATCCCAACTGCACACATGTGGGTACGGTGACGCTGTCTACTAAGGTGTACCACATGTTGATGGTTCACTTGTCTTCAACCAATGCTAACCCTGCTTGTGAGGAGTTAGTACATTCCGTAGTTTGACAGTTGCTCGCTGTCATTCAGAGGTTCTCTACAGGTACTCTGGCTCCTCCCACCCATAAAATTGCCCAACACGAGTTGACCCAGGCTGTTGAAAGTGTCATTAAGCCCAAATAAATAAATAAATACTTAAATAAATAAAAATTAAATAAATAAAAATCTCCAGACGTATTTAACCCTTTACTCAAGGTAACGGTCAAAACCGGCCAGCCCTATTCACAAAAAAATCGCCAATTAATTTTCATTCATTTTTTGTCTCAAAAACATAGTTTATCACCCCTCTTTGGAACAAGCTTGACGAGCTCGTTCCAAAGAGAGGTCATAACCTGTTTTTGAGACATAAAATGAAACAAATTAGTTATTCAATAATTTTATTTGCAAGTGTTGTCTGCTTTTCATGTAGGTAAAGGGTTAAAATTAGTTTTTGATATATAAAATATACATATAGTAGTGGTTTCGAAACATTTCACATAACACATACTGCGTCGGTTATCTAAATTTGCACTGCGGTGCCGCCAATAGCTCGAGTCGGGGCTTACATACCTCCATTATATGACCGACTGTGTGTCTGACATTATTCCAAGTACCAAATGTGGTCACGTTCGAAAGTGATTACATGATTACAAGCAGAGACGGGGAGATGATGATGGAGCTGGGGTAGTAACCAGGCATGTCAACTGGTACCTGTACCTGTAGCTCCCTCATGTTGCAGCCGGTACCGGTACAGAAGCTTTTGTCCCGCCAGTACCAGGACAAAATAATTTTATGAGGAAATTCCTAATTGAACGAGGGTAAACGGGCTGATAACCGTGTATGGCACACTTCCACGACATTCTTTCAGCTCATTTGTGAATGAACATATGAAAACACTCTAAAGGTGCATGTTCTGTCTGCACCACAACCTTGATAAGGCCAGCCATCTTGACTTTCCAAACATGGTATCGAAGACAATAAAAGCATCGCCATCAGAAATTCAAAGAAATTATTCTGTGGCGACATCAAAGTAATCAAATAACGAACTTCGTGTTTTAGGATTACTTTGATGTTGTCGCAGAATAACTGATACTATGCCATGTTTGTCTTCGCAATCTTGGGAACTGCGTCAGTTTAAATGCGAATTTCTCCCATCTGATAGTGATATGTCACCCAAATGTTGACTTGTCCCAGTACAGGTTTTGGTGGTACAAGCTCTGTCCCGTCTCCGATACTGGTTATGTCCAGTATTTTGACATGCCAGATAGTAACCCCTGGGGCAGGAAATTTGGGGAGCCTGGGATTATGCCCCCTCCCCCCCCCCCCCCCCCAATTCCAAACATGGCCAGAAAAGATGTGTTTTAGTTTTTAGTTTGGTTCGTCCTTCATGCCAAACCAAAATATTAAAATATGGGCTTTCAGACCATGTTTGGACAAGCTGACCACCCCTACCCCACAGGTTCTGACTCCTGTATCAACAATTAAGAGAGGGGTGGGGGGGAGGGTATCATCATGAATGAAGCTCTGCAGTTGGCCAACTGTTGTAATTGTGGACTGCTTGATTCTTGAAGTAATAACTTTATTACATTAAGTTAGCGTAATAAAGTTATCACTTCAAGAATTGTGCAGTAAAAAGCTATAACTCCAGGTCACTGAATACTCTCTGATGAACTTTGAAATTTTAAACATGCTGCTAAAAACGTCATTTGGACCGCCAGGAAATCACGTGATTTTTTATCCCAAAAGGCACTAGAAGTCTCCATTTAATAACTGATTTCAAATCTTCGGCATCTGCATCACTATCCTGACATTTTTGAAAGAAGGCCTGTTACAGAATTAACCCTGAGGGCCAAAATTCTCCGTTAGCTGTTTGTTGAGAAACAACTTTCCTCCACCACTAAGGTACGGAGACATACATGAAGTCGTGTGAGACAGCTGGGAGAGATAATTATAACTCTACCCACGTGACAGCTATCTCATCCCACACACATGACCAACCTATTTGCATATTTAATTATGCACAGAAACTATTTTATCATCCCAAATGACGTCAGCACACGTATAAACAAACAAAATGGAAGGCCGTTCCGTAAATACAACTAACTTTACAAAGAAAATCGGAACCAGAACACACAACAAAAAACTTCAACACACCTCACATTGCCCTTTCAGTTTATCGGAGTGAAATATACATCTAATATCATTACTCTTTGTCAAACTGAAGTAAAATGACTGGAAATGACGTGTGCAGACATATCTATTTCATCTGAGGTCACTTCAGTGCATTAACCCTCAATGCGCGTGTTGGTCTGCGTGTTTTGAAGTATATACCTAGAAGTATATACCATACTTCTGGACAAGATTTCCGAATATCTTATTGGTTTTCTCCTAGAATGAATGGACTGAGAATTATTTTTTCCTGCAAAATATGGTATCTCATCCTTAAAATGGTGGTAGAAGAGTCATCCTCGATGGGCATCTGGGTGGTAAGGATAAATCTCAACCTCGGCAAGCCTTGTGTCTGGCTCAAATATCTTGCCCCTCGGGCGAGATTTACCCATCCCACCCAGATACCCATCGAGGGTATTAAAATTCTTTTTTCATCCTCCAGTTATACATACTACGATCAATAAGTACTTAATTCACCTTGAAAACACCAACATATTAACACAATTGGTGGAAATACCCGGCGTAATCATAAAACTATGAGTGATTTGTGATGAGCCTCTAATGATAATGTCAAGTCTCAAAAATAACCCTCATGGAATCTTTTTTTTTTTTAGATTCAATCGTCTGAAATATATAATTTGGATGAAAACTCAAACATAAGGGTCTTTATTCCAACCAACTCAAATGTTGCAAACGAGCGAATATAAATATAGGCTCTAGACGAAGGGCTATTTTAGGGCTAGACTGTTCACAGTGTCGAAGTTCTTACAAAATTAGACTGGGGGTTGAAAGCTTAGCATGAGTATTTAATTATTTCTTACCCTGATAATCGGCCCTCTACAAGGCGTCATTTCTGTGTCAGGAGTCAGTTCAGGAGCTCGCAGGCCAGTGCAGTTCACTATCAGGTCATAGTCTTCTAGCTAATAACAAAAATTAAATTTATTTATTGTTGTTTAAGATCACATACTTCTGCACAATGGCTAATCATGACCACAACATGGAGATAAAGTCAAGGTCAGTCAATCGTTTATACCCCATGTTGCCTATTTTAGAGGACTTGCACCCCAAGCATTAGTGACTGGGTCCTATTTTACCAGTGAAACAGAGCTTGTTTATCACAGTAAACAAGCACTGCCTCACTTCCCAGGGTTCCCACGGGGGAACAAAAATGAAAACAAATCTATCTTCAAGCAGTGTTACATAACCCTTTACCTAACATGAAAAGCAGACGACACTTGCAAAAAGAATTCTTGAATAAATATTATTTTCATTTTTGTCTCAAAAACATAGGTTATGACCCCCTCATTGGAACGAGCTCGACAAGCTCTTTCCAATGAGGGGTCATAACCTATGTTTTAGAGACAAAAAAATGAAACAAGAGGCCCCAAGGGGCCTGAGGGCGCTCACCTGACATGGTAGCCTAAATATCAACCCAGAGAACTGATTTCAACAAGTTGCATCTGCTCCTCCTAAGAAAAACTTGTACCAAATATCCAAAGATTCTGACCAGTGGATCTAAAAAAAAAAAAGAAGATTTTTAAAGAATATTCCTCATATTGAACTAAGTTATAATTCGGGCTCCCACAGGGACTTGGCTTTAACAAACTTGAATCTCACCCCCCTAAGGATGCTGCACACCAAATATCAAAACATTCCGACGGCTGGATCTGAAGAAGAATATTTTTAAAGAAAATTCCTCATTTTGAACTAAGTTACAATTCAAGCTCCCTCAGCGAGTCCAAATATGGACCTAGGGACTTGGCTTGAAGAAACTTGAATCTCACCCCTATAAGCATGGTGCATACCCAATATCAAAAGATTCTGCCTGCTGGATCTTGATAAGAATATTTTCAAAGAAATTTGCCTGAAATGCACCAAGTTCGAATTCAAGCTTCTATAGTGAGCCCAAATATGAATCTAGGGAGCCGATTTGAACAAACTTGAATCAGATCCACCCCACAATATTGCATACCAAATATCAAAAGATTCTGCCTGCTGAATCTGGAGAAGATTTTTTAAGAAATTTGACTGAAATGCACTAAGTTCGAATTTGAGCTTCTATAGTGAACCCAAATATGAATTCAGGGGGCCGATTTGAACAAACTTTCATCAGATCCACCCCCACAATGTTGCATACCAAATATCAAAAGATTCTGCCTGCTGGATCTGGAGAAGATTTTTTAAGAAATTTGCCTGAAATGCACTAAGTTCGAATTCGGGCTTCTATAGTGAGCCCAAATATGAATCCAGGGGGCCAATTTGAACAAACTTGAATCAGATCCACCCCACAATGTTGCATACCAAATATCAAAAGATTCTGCCTGCTGGATCTGGAGAAGATTTTTTAAGAAATTTGCCTGAAATGCACTAAGTTCGAATTCGAGCTTCTATACTGAGCCCAAATATAAACCCAGGAGGCCAATTTGAACAAACTTGAATCAGATCCACCCCACAATGTTGCATAATAAAATATCAAAAGATTCTGCCTGCTGGATCTGGAGAAGAAGATTTTTTAAGAAATTTGACTGAAATGCACTAAGTTCGAATTCGAGCTTCTATACTGAGCCCAAATATAAACCCAGGGGGGGCCAATTTGAACAAACTTGAATCAGATCCACCCCACAATGTTGCATACCAAATATCAAAAGATTCTGCCTGCTGGATCTGGAGAAGATTTTTAAAGAAATTTGCCTGAAATGCACTAAGTTCCAATTCGAGCTTCTATACTGAGCCCAAATATAAACCCAGGGGGCCAATTTGAACAAACTTGAATCAGATCCACCACACAATGTTGTATACCAAATATCAAAAGATTCTGCCTGCTGGATCTGGAGAAGAAGATTTTTTAAGAAATTTGCCTGAAATGCACAAAGTTCGAAATCGGGCTCCTATACCGAGCCCAAATATGAACCCAGGGGCTCATTTCAACAAACTTGAATCAGATCCACCCTACAATGTTGCATACCAAATATCAAAAGATTCTGCCTGCTGGATCTGGAGAAGAAGATTTTTTAATCTTTTTCCCATTGCCTACAGTGTTAAAAAGTGCTGGCTCAGCACTTTTTCAAAGTCCTGAAAAAAAGTACATTGTGATCAAACCGATAGGGATTTTTTTAACCATTCTATTCTACTGGATAAAAGCAAGCTTTATACAAAATAAGAATTCTCTGTGTCGTGTAGGTTTGGAGATATGGGTGTTTTAAGGTGTTTCCTATTTTTAGTTCCCGAGGTTCCCACAGGGCAATGAGAACATTTTTTTTTGTATCAATCAACTACTTATGACCCATTGTCATCTCATATCAAATTTGGTTCAAATCGACCTGAGGGTTCTGAAAATAGAAATTTTAGGTGTGGTCAAAATTTTTGCCCCTCCCATAACGAAGGCAAATAATGCCCGACAAACTTCTCTTGAACAAACTCGAGTCTACACCTCTAAAGGAAGCTGCATACTAAATATCAAGTCTCTGCTATGGCTGGTTCTTGAGAAGATGATTTTTTAAGAATTGGAGCATTTTTGCCCCATCCCTCTGCTCAATATGAGCCGAAACCTAATTTGACAAAAAATCAAAATGCCCTTATATAACCTCTACTCACATGAAATTTCATTAATATTCGGCCAGTGGTTTGGGAGAAAAAGGCCCAAACACCACCTTCACGCCGGACGCCGGACGAAAAAGTGATCAGAAAAGCTCACCCTGACTTTCAGTTAGGTGAGCTAAAAATAATGAAAACTAATCAGAGAGTTTTGAGAATAGAGCTGGCCGTTTTTGGCGGTTACATTAGGTAAAGGGTTAACTGTAAATTGGATGCAAGAGAAATGAAGGGATCAGTTTAATAAGCTGTGAACTGAACTGAATTTATTTATTTATTTAACAATATACATGTATATGAGTATACAATAATTTCAGAGCAATGAAGTTTCAACATTCTTACATGTGTGTTGTTGGGCTATTGAAGAGATAAGTAAATTTGCAAAAAAAAACCAATAGACAACTTAGATTTAATGATAAAAAATGTTTAAAACTTACTTCCTCTTTTTCAATTGTACCTTCTGCCCCTCTCAATACGATTACAAGACGATCTTTTGAAATAAGGCTGTCACGATTTTTTAATTTAGGAATCGATTAATCGTTGCAAATAATTGATAATAATTGATTAATCGTACCTAGATGACTCCATCTCCCTCTCTTTTAAGTCGTTAAAAATGAAGTTCAAGTCAGTTGACCTATCTCAAGTAAACAACAAAGACGATCACCTTTTAGGTACATTCAAAGCTTTGATGTTCTGAACTTTTTAACTGTCAGTGTAATAATCAAGATCGGTCGTCAGTTGCGAACTTGTAAAGCTTTGAATGTTCCTAAAAGACAGGCTTGTAACGGCTTCTTTAGGTTTAACCTAGACGTTCTTGACCTTTTAACCTTTAGAAACAATAGTTTTTTTATCATTGTTTTTAATTATTAAACGTTTAAAACGGGATCAAATTTACCGATTTTTCGACACCGAAAATACTGATCGATTTCAGCATGACCGATCGACAATCGATTTATTGTGACAGCCCGACTTTGAAATAACAATTCATTAACATCTAAACAACTTTATTTTGTCCCTAAAAACTAAGCTTACAAACACTCATTCGAACGAGCTTTGTTCAAAGAATTGGGATGACAAGCTATTATAATTTGTTTCTGGTCAAAATTTGGAGCAAAAAATAATAAAATTCAAACGGCAATTTTTTGTGAATAGTACTCATGTGTTATAGCTGATATGTTTAATAAAAGACTAAAAAGCTGAATTTCCGTTCACAGTACAGAAATATATAGAATAAATATGTACTATGGCCGATAATCAGATTTAAACCAGGAGGCTCTGACGAGGGGGGGTTAAAACCCTTATTCTACGAGTGGTTTAAATCTGATTACCAGCCCTGGTACCTATTTGTTTTACTTATGCCATGCTCTTGATAAATAATGGATTTTGACGCTTAAAATGGAGAAAAAATTGATACATTCTATAGCAAACAAGCAGGTTTGTTTTGTTTACATCTGCGACGATTGGCAGTACTTCCGTCTGCACGTGAATGCTTGATTGACAGATAGACACATGGTCAAAGTTGATTGAATTTACCCTGCGTTTCTATCAAATTATTATTATCAATTCTTAAATTTTATTTGAAATATTTTATTGTAGATGTTTTTAAACTTGGTATGTCACTGTACCTAGTAGATAGTACCGCAAAACGTCATATGTCTGAATGAAACATCGCGAGGTGTAAATGTATCTAAGTCAGCAAATTGGGTCATGTCAAAGGTCAAGTTGGATGTAGTTCCTACTTGGTGTAAATATTTGTAATGGAATTCCCTTAGGAAACGATTTAGACGCAGCAGAAGCTTTACAAGGGCAGTGGGTTTAAAAGCTAAAAAAAAAAAATAACATACAGGCTTTTCACAGATAGTAACATAAGAGAGCACAGAATAAATAACATTTCACCATACCGTATTTCATCTAAATTTTTGGACACTTTTTGTTTTCGAACACCATTTTTTCATCAAAAAAAAAAAATTTTTTTTTAAGCCTCGAAATTTTCATACAACAACTCAAATATCGTCCCGGACTGGTGTGGTGGAAAAATCTCAGTGATTTATAAATCCAAAATGACAATAAATTTCTTTTCAGTTGAATATTTCATCTTTCTTTCTTTCTTTCGTTAAAAACATGTATTGTAAGCACAATATATTGGTAAATGGAAATAGAATTATTAAAACAACACTATTTGCAAACTTGTTCTTTATTTATTGACAGGTAAGTATTGTTTTCCTTCTCAAACTGACCAATAAAATTTTCGTTTTCAAAAAGTGTGCTTTCATTCGACTCCTTCGAGATTTGGAAAGAGAAAGGATCCGTTCTCCGATGCTGAGGAACAAGCATGGTAAAAACTTTTTCAATCCAATGTATGACAAAGCTAGAGCAGCAAATATGTTTGACGGACACATTTTTCAATCATCCCCCAAGTTAAACATGGGCAAATAACACTGTAAATGCTCATGCGAAGATATTAATTCTACTGTTGGATCCGTTCCCCCATGCTGAGGAACAAGCATGGTAAAAGTTGTTTGAATTCAAAGAATGATGACGGAGCTAGAGCAGCAAATATGTTGGCCGGACACATTTTTCAATAATAATCCCCTAAGTTAAACAAGGGAAAATAACTCTGTAAATGTTTATGCAAAGTTGTTAATTCTGCTGTAGGATCCGTTCCCCCATGTTAACGGACAAGCATGGCAAAAATTATTTGAATCCAACAAATAATGACCGTGCTAGAGCAGTAAATATGTTGGACGGACACGTTTGCATTATGCACAAACCTACACAGCTCTCCACAAGATATCCCTTCCGACCATGTTGGGGGCATAATAATCTAAACTTGTATGTCATTAATTTGTATTTGTGGGGATGGGTACAGGGTCCAAGTGGGGGTGACAAAAATAACTAACGAATAAAATTCACAAATATATTCTAATACAACTGATAAAACAAAATACAAAATTCTACAATATACACATATATACAATAAATTCTACAATATACACATATACACAAAAATATACAACAATACATACAAAAATATAATAATTTTCAAAATACAAGAACAAATAAGTTAAATTACATAAAACATTTCATATTACATCAATCACACCCATTTAAAATACCTGCCTCAGTCAGGTCATCTTCATCGTCTGAATTGAAAAGTTCAGACATGGCAGTCTCTACAGACATGATTTCCTTGGGGTCAATAAACAGTTCGCAAGCAATGTCCAACTCCTGCTGGTTGTCAAATGGCATCTCTCCTATGCAGTCAGCCTGGTTTTATCCTCTGCTCCATTCAGGTGGTTGTTTAAACCAGACTTTGAAGGATTTCGGATCATGTCAGTTTGTTTTTCTAGATTGGTGACAGCAAATGAAATTCAATCAACAATATCTTGTTTGGAGGCAGGCATTATGCATTCTTCTTCCTTGTTGATAATTTGTTGTGTCCCAGGCTGGATAAATTCGGTCCATTTTCTTCTATTTATTTATTTATTGGTGTTTAAGGTCATATATTTCTGCACAATGGCTAATCATGACCATGACAGTTTTACGGGTGGAGGAAGCCAGAGTACCCGGAGAGAACCACCGAGCAACGGCAAGCAACTGTCAGATCCCCAACATACTAACTCGACACAAGCAGAGTTAGCATTGGTTGAAGACAGGTGCACTATCAACGTGCAGTACGCTTTTAGTACACAGCGTCACCGTGCCCCCACATGGGGGTGAAGTGTATTGACCAAGGACACAACGCGGTTGCCGCAGTTGGGATTCGAACCAAGGACCTCTCGGCTTGCAGCCTGCACCTCTACCTGCTGAGCCACCGCGTCCCCTCCATTTTCTTCAAAGATCCCCTTTACAGGCTTGTTTGATGCCGACATCGAGTGGCTGTAATTTGGATGTGCAGCCCCCTGGTATTACTGCGGGAACGGCATTGCTCTTTTGTAATTCTTTCATATCCATAACCTTATTAGTCAAATGGCGCCTGCCACCTAAAGCTGAACAAACAATTAAGCCAATATACAAACCACTCAAAAATTGCTAAAGCTGAACAAACAATTAAGCCAATATACAAACCACTCAAAAATTGTTTGCACTTCATTGCCTTTGAATGGCTACATTGGACCGTTTTGAAAACACAGAAGCCAGCTCGGGCTTTTTTATCTAACAGTAAAAACACAAGCACACGGCTTAATTACTGTTCAACATAATTCGTGGAAACATCAAAATGTTTCAAGTACCGGTAGATCAAACATGATTTCTTTTCAGGGATTTATTGGGAAAGTAAATAAAAACACAACAATCGGAAATTTTTCATTCATTTGGTATGTTCATTTTATTCATTTATGCTGATGATTAAAGTCGCCATACTGAACAGCTGTTTTATCTTTCCTATTTCTGAGGTACACCCAGTAGTTCGTGTACAATAAATTTATTAAGGCAAAAAAAAAAAAAATCAATTGATTCTCAGGCAATTTTTTTTTCAAATCAATGAGGGAGGGAGGGAGGATTTTATTTTTATTTTTTATTTTTATTTCTTCCAGATGGTGAGCAAGGATTGAGAGGCAAAAGTCACTTTCTGATGTCTGTTTTTATCTAAAAGGCATGGAAAGTGCATATTGTAAAATGATATACATATAAATCTCATTGTTTCTCTCACCATTTTCCAAGAACGGATTCAAGTTCTGTGGTATTGGATCATCGTTGTCATTATCAAACTCACCGGCGAACAGTTTTTTAACCAACTCCCCCAAAGTACTGTCGTCTTCCATAGATATTATTGACCACCCTCGTATTATTTTGGTATCATTGTGAGTTATTTTGATAGAAATTAACATTTTTACGATAGAAATTTTAGAAGGGAAACAAAAACAAACCAGAATGGAAGCAAGCTTCCGGTGTCAACTCGGCATGGAACTTACACAGCACTTGTAACGTCATCAGCCGTCTGTCAGAGCCCCTCACAAAGACCACGCCTATTAAAAATAGTTTGAACCCGTATACATCCAAGCGATCAAGTTTGATATTTAAAAAAGGGAAACATCACTTTATTTTTCCACTGCGGCGAAGCCCTTTCATTCATATCACTATCCGATCTCCCGTGGGTGAAATTAATAAATGGATAGGCCCAACTCAATACACAAAATAAGCTGGACGTGTCGGCCCGTAAAGACTTTGTTTGTTTACTTTGAATGAAGATGTCATTCGTATTGGGAAACGCACGTGTGTTTTGAGTAATCTCCCTTGATGCACAACTGCTCTGGAAAAATCTGAATTTCAGATTCCATTCAGTGTTTGCCCATTCTTTCCCGTTATGTTCATGACACGTCAGCAGAATTTGGACTTTTGTATTTCTTTAGTAAGTGATAATTCCCCACCCTGAAAATATACTTACCTGTACCGATTATTCTCACTATTTCTCATTCGTGTTTTCACAGCAAAAAAAGGTTTACTTGACGCCAGTACCTGGCAAATTTAACGTTTAGTATTCAACAAGGTGGGTTATGCCTGTGTTGGACAACTCGCCCAACATCGACCGAGTCAAGTTTGCGTTTGAATTTCCCTGCCGTGTGCGCCCAATCTCCTGAAAATATGGCGAAAACCTTTCCCCTCTCACACTTAACACACGCCTGTGTATATTTACCTGTTTATTCGTTGGTTTTGGGCCTTAAAACCAATAGTCCCTTTTCAATTTCCCTGTTTCCTATTTTCGTGCAATGACGGTCCAAATAAAAAGGCCCAACGCGGGCCATTTTTTTCAACGCGGCGGTGCCTGAGAATCAATTCCTTTTTTTTTTGGCCTAACAGGTGCAGTGAGTTTTCCAAATTGTTCAAAATTTCCACCCATATTTGCTGTTCATGTGTATTTGGCCATTTTCGAAGTTTT
Organism: Pictodentalium vernedei; assembly: GCA_031216915.1. NCBI lineage: Eukaryota > Metazoa > Mollusca > Scaphopoda > Dentaliida > Dentaliidae > Pictodentalium > Pictodentalium vernedei. The sequence goes on along the minus strand of CM062292.1, from coordinate 459,541,789 downwards.
CGGACGATGAAAAATTTAATTATTTTTTGGTGTCCAAAAATTTAGATGAAATACGGAACATGTTTTTGGCAGGGTAGACAACACCATATGCCCTGTCAGAATTTCATGTACCCTGATTCACAGACGAAGGGTACATACAATTCTGACAGGGTACAAGGAGCCAGAAGAGCAAATTTGGCATATAAGAAAGGTAATGTAACATGTTGTAAATGCAGTGATTTTCTGATCTGATTCATGTTCCTTCCTGCAATATGAGGCTTATCAAATTTTGTCCATATTTCAGGAAGATGGAAATTGAACAAAAAAATTTCATAATGTGATATTTGTTTTTTTCCCGAGGGTCTACCATGTTGGTAATGAGAAGAATTAAATATGCAGGCTCAGGAGTTGAGGTGTGGATTTTGATCTGGCTCACAGTGTCCGTGAGGCAGTCAAAATGTACTTACGGTAATAATAATTGAAACCCTATGTTCAAAAATGGATGTAGTTAGTGCTGAACGATATTCGAAACAGAATACCGGTATCAGCATTCAAAAAAATACTGCGGTATACCGGTACATCGAAAACTGTTCAGATATCTGAACGTAAATACCACAATCGAGACTTGAGGCATCACAGTTGAATGAATCAGCATGCATTGATGATGCGGTTAGAAAAACCTTTACCTAACGCAGACGATATCAAAAATTATTATTTTAAATATTAGTTTATCAAAACAATATCATGTGACTCCTCACTGGAATGAGCTCGTTCCAATGAGTGGTCACATGATATAGTTTTGTTGAAATTTTTGAAAATTACTTTTTCAACTGCTGAAATTGTATACTACCAAGGCACATGCGCACAATTCCTTTGGTAAAGTGATAATATTATTCATTCAGAGCTACAGTCAAAAAACTCAAGACATCTTGAAAATTAAATTGTTGGTAAATAAATAATGACGAAAAAATGATATTTTTGTAATTACACCGGTATTCAATAGATATTGGTTTGAATATGGTATATATCAGTTTATTGATATACCGTGCAGGCCTAGATGTAGTTGCAACTTATGATATGAACTTGCAGCAGTGTACAAGGAACAACACTACGAGTAGCGATTTTCTGGCAATTAAATCTTTCCCTAACAGTACTGATCTCAAACAAATTATTTTTCCAAAATTGCTTTAAAGTATATAATATAAATTCATTGAAGAAAATTAAATGTATCAGAATAAAGATTTGAAACCGCCAATTCGTTTGGTTCAGACCTTCATTTGCAACACGGGGATGCAAATAAAAAAAGTTAAATTCCTGTCTGTTACGCAGGATACAATGGTCGTTACGCAGGAGACCTGATAACATCACGATCATGGTGGCACTTTTACTTAACGAGTTGGAATGGTGTAGTCGAAATATGACTATGCTATTCCAATGAGTCTTGACAAACACTAAAGTCTTGATAAACACCAGTGAAAAATGATATGTAACCTCCAATATTGCAGTTAAATTAGATTTGAAAGATAAATGCGGTATTTCAAATGTATATGGCCGTACTTAACATTTGCACATAGAAGCCATTACAACATTTGTGTGAAAAAATTATGAATGCATCATTTTGATGTTGGAGTTGAAATATATTTGTCAGGTTTTGTTTTTCAGACAAGTTTATTATCCTAAAACCTGGGATTACGCAACAAATAAGAGAAAAAAATGATAAGAAGGAGAGCGCCTGTCACGTGTACAATATTTTCGAGGAAAACTCAATAAAAATCATGAGAATATATGGCTGGTGACAATGGCTAGGTAGTGATGAATGGGAACAAAATGGAGGCGAGAGGAAAATCACTCACCTCAAATAAAGTTTGCGAGAGTGAAAACTGTGAGGAGAGTGAATTTGATTGAGTGTTGATCTCAATGTTTAATTTCAACAGACAAGCGTCCTTCAAAATCATTAATGCATGTATGAATACAACTGAACACGGATGGAAATTTTGATGGTGAAAATATATGTAATCAACTAAAATTAGTTATGGATTTTAAATGGCAGATTTTAAAATCGTGGAAAATGGATGTGTAAATTCCAAACTGGGCACATTAATTCATGTCATTGGTGAACTGGAGTGACAGGTGGCACGAGTATGAAAGAAAAAGAGCGGGGCAACAATCCGCATGTGTTTGATAAAAAAAAAAACTGAAGTATTAAAACGTTTCTCAGATCTCGTAATGGCCACCATTTTTTTAATTCTGAACATGTGTGTTCATTTTGTGGTGGGAGTTAATGTACAACCCTCTTACTGTTAGTGTGTCGTGTGTGGATGTATAAGCGAACTACTGTGTGTCATGTTCTCAACGTCGTTAAAGGAAATTGTTTGGAATTGTACTTTAAACTCTTCAAATTGTGAGTGATTCTTAAACATTTCCAACATCAAAACTTAATTCAATGTTTCTGTGGACGCAACTCAAAAGGATGAAAACACACCCTAGAATAGAGGAGAGTGATTATTCATGCACCTTGGACAATTTTTGCGTGAGCAATGGTGCGGAAGAGCAATTGCGCGCCTTTCCATGCATCACTGGCTCAGAGCTTCATGTTAACGGTGAGAAGTAAAGAGCAGAGTATATTAATTCCTTGACCAGGTGTAAAATGAAATAACCGACAAATGAAATGCAACCCTCCAAATTATGCTCGATGCAAGTGGGGAATGTTGGGAGACGACCGAAACCCTGACCAAATACCAAAAATACCTGAACACATCGTGTGTGAAGGGCCTCTGATGCAAAATCTGCAACTTGCAACTGCTTGACATAAACGCGCATTTAGTTACGATTTGTTTACGTTACATTATTAACAGAACATCACCAGCAATCGAAACGTGACCTTGCATGTTTATATAGGCCTATAGGAACGACGAGAGAGAAAACATTTTTCAAGAGAACGATTTTTAAATTATGGAATGCCATTGCCTTTATGCCCTTGTATCTGAATCACCGGGAGCATTCAAGCTGGAATAATATGCAGTTGTACTGTTACTTCTCGGAATGTTTAACATGCGCGTGATCAAAAAGTTTATCTGAGAATTGCAAACGTTCAAGACAGTCACATACAATTTCAACAAGTATTTTTACGAGCCTGAAATTAAACAAGAGGCCCCAGGGGGCCTGAGGGCGCTCACCTGACATGGTAGTCTAAATATCAAACCAGGGACTTGACTTGAATAAGCTGCATACGCCCCTCCTAAGAAAAGCATATACCAACTAGATGAAGTGATTGTGCCCACACATTTCACAGGATTTTCCTTCTATTTTCAGTTCGTGCACTTTTACGTCCCCAAATTGAGATAAGCACATAAAAAACAGATTTTTTTCCCAAACAAAATACTTTCAGCCTAAATTTTGTTCTTCTTCTTAAAACGCATAAAAAACGATAAAACTAATTTCAGGATTTTGGTGCAAAATTTTCTAAGTCCCACCCACGCCCCAAATTTTCAGGGAAAAAAATTTTTTTTTTTTGTCTTAAAATTGACCTAAACGCAGAAAAAACAAAAAAAAATTTTTTTCGGATTTTGGTCCAAAATTTTCCAAGTCCCACCTGGACCCCAAATTTTCAGGGAAAAAAAAAAAATTTTTTTTTTGTCTTAAAATTGACAGAAACGCATAAAAAACACAAAAAGAAATTTCAGGATTTTGGTCCAAAATTTTCCAAGTCCCACCCGGACCCCAAATTTTCAGGGGAAAATTTTTTCTTAAAATTGACCAAAACGCATAAAAAACAAAAAAAACAAAATTTTGGATTTTGGTCCAAAATTTTCTAAGTCCCACCCGGACCCCAAATTTTCAGGGAAAAAAAAAAAAAATTTTTTTTGTCTTAAAACTGACAGAAAGGCATAAAAAACAAAAAAAAAAAAATTCCGGATTTTGGTTCAAAATTTTCGAAGTCCAACCCAGACCCCAAATTTTCAGGGAAAATTTTTATTTGTCTTAAAATTGACCAAAACGCAGAAAAAACCAAAAAAAAATTTTTTCGGATTTCGGTCCAAAATTTTCCAAGTCCCACCCGGTTCCCAAATTTTCAGGGGAAACATTTTTTTTTTTTTTTTTTTTTTTTGTCTTAAAATTGACCGCAACACAGAACAAACAAAAAAATTTTTTTTCTAATTTTGGTCCAAAATTTCTAAGTCCGCAATGGGACCCCAAATTTTCAGCCTAAATATGAACCCAGGGATTTGGCTTCAACAAACTTGAATCTCACCCCCCTAAGGATGCTGCATACCAAATATCAAAAGATTCTTATTGGTAGATCTGAAGAAGATGATTTTTAAAAAATTAAAATTTTTTAGTAAATTTTGTTTCTTAACATACCTACCACAATTGTTTACAATTGGCTGTAACATAAGTGCAAGCCCTCCTTCGGAACTAACGCAAGCTTTTAGAATCTTTTCCAAACGAGTTGGAAAAGTACTAGAGTGCAAAAGCACGAAAAAGATCGAAAAAAGGGTCAAGCGAGACCAGCGCTCGAAATTACAGGTACTCTCTCTGCTCACCTCTTGCGTTTACCGAGTGCATGTGCAACAACCGTGACGTCAATTCCGTATTTCCGCCAACGAGAAGTTTGTGATTTAGCGGGGAGGCATCGATATCAAAGATATCCCCAAGGAGGGTGGGCCTCCGGTAAACAATTGTGGTAGGTATGTTAAGAAACAAAATTTACTAAAAAATTTTAATTTCTTTTCAACCTACTCACAATTGTTTACAATTGGCTGAATAAACAATAGGAGGAGGTGAATCACATAACCAATACCAACAAGAGTAGCAGAACGAAAGCAAGGATGGCAGAGAACAAAAACGAAAACCTGTAATGAAGATAGAGAGAAGGCACCTGAAAAGAACAAGGCTGAGTGAAGCGCAACCTCGACAAAAACAATTTTAACGAGGGTGCACAACAGCCTGAGCAGCAACGAGAGGGCCTAAAGAATAAAGGTCCTCAGATTGCTGCTGAAGGTGGTGGAGATAAAAGGAGGAGAAGGTAGAAGCATTCCTCCAGTAAGCCGCATTCATAACATCACGGAGTGAAACAGAATTGGAGAACGCCCAGGATGTAGAAATGGCACGAACCTCGTGAGCATTAAGCCGGTTCGAAACAAGATCCGATGCAGACAAGCGAGAATAAGCCAGCTTGATTGCAAGACAGATCCACCTGGAAATAGAATGGGAAGAGATAGACTGCCTCTTAGTAATGAGAGACAGAAAGAATCTCTTCCGACCCCTCCTAATGAACTGAGTGCGAGTAATGTAAGTCTTGACCGCACGAACAGGACAAAGAAGAGGCCTCCGTCCATCTACAGCAGGGAGAGCCCGAATGCAGATGGGAGGAGGTACCGAATCGGGGAATTGATTCTTAGCCAGAAAAGAGCAATCAGTAGTGAATGTGACACTGTTAGCCTCATTTCGGAAGAAGGCAGAATCAACAGATAGCGCATGAAGCTCACTGACTCAACGAGCAGAAGCAAACGCTAGAAGAAAAGCCGTCTTATAGGTGAGAAAACGCATGTCGGTCTCAGATAAAGGCTCGAATGGCGCCCCCTCCAAACAGTGCAACACCCATGCCAAGTTCCACTTGGGTGTAAGACGCAAAACTCGAGGCCTCTTCAAAGAAAAGTGCCGAATAAGTTTGGAGAGGAAAAGATTACGACCGATACGCCGCTTTCCCACATAAGAGAAAGTATCAGACAGCATAGACCGATAGCCCTTAATCGTAATAGGCTGGAGGCCCTTGGAGTCAAAAAGAAAAACCAGAAAATCCGCAATTTGAGCGATTGACGGATCACGGTAATTCACATTGTGATCTGAACACCAGCGGCAGAAAACCTTCCACTTGGCGGCATAAGTCATTCCAGTGGAAGGTCGCCGCGATGCAGAAATGCACTCCACTGATCGTCTCGAAAAAACTCTACGTCAGAGACTGGACCTGATAAAAGACAGGTGTGAAGGGACAGGCTCGCCAGGTTGTTGTGATACTTCCTGGGACGACTCTGTGAAAGAAGATCGCAACGGTCGATCGGCCAATAGAGGCCGCAGCAGATTGATCCACACCCTCTGTGGACACGGGTGTGATCAGAATGATCCTGCAGCTGCAAGCACGAATCTTCGCTAAAACTTGAGGAAGAATCGGTGCAGGAGGAAAGGCAAAGCGACCCAACCTGTCCAGTCCAGAGACAGAGCGTCCACTGCAAATGCCCGAGGATCTGGACAAGGGGAGACAAAAGTCTCTACCTGATGATTCCAGCGAGTAGCGAAAAGGTCGACCTGAGGACGACCTCACTGCTCGCAAATCGCCTGAAACACCGACCGATGTAGCATCCATTCGGTTGGAAGGACACTGTCGCGTCGGGACAGGGAGTCTGCTAGGACGTTGAGACGCCCGGGAATGTGTCGAATGGACACCCGAGCGTTCACATCCCGTGCCAACAGAAGAAGATCCCGAGACAGCCGATACATGGGAATCGAATGTGTGCCTCCCTGATTCCGTATGTAGGCCACTACTGTCGAATTGTCCGAAAGAAGTAGGACAACATGGTCCGACAGATGAGGGATCCAAAGCCGAAAACTCAACAAAAGAGCAAGGAGCTCCTTCTGGTTGATATGAAGGCCCACCTGCTCGCTGTCCCACTCTCCGTGAGTAGACAGACCGAGAGGATCCAACGTCGTACCCCAGCCCCGATCGCTGGCATCCGCAGTAAGGATGCGATCGGCCAAAGGAAGATCCAACAGAACACCCTGTGTCAGCCAGGGAATATCTGCCCAAGTGCGGAGGTGACAAAGCAGAGACCGAGGAATAGTGAGTTCCAGGTCCAGCAGATCTACATTCGGACGCCAATGATCCAACAGGAAGTGTTGGAGAGGTCGGACAAACAAGCGACCGAGCGGAATGAGATCTGTCACCGAACCGCAAAGGCCCAGCATCCGAAGGAAAGTCCTAGCCGAGACTGAGGAAGATTGAAGCAGGACCCGAGTCAAGGCGGAAAGAATCGTCGCCCGAGCCTGGGGGACCGACACTACATAGTGAAGAGTGTCGAAATCCATCCCCAAATGACGGAATCGCTGAGAAGGAAGAAGATCCGACTTCTCGCGATTGACTTTGAAACCCAGCGACGCTAGCAGGCAAAGAAACTGCCGGACATCAAACTCCAGAACAGCAGCATCGTGGTGCCGTTGGAGGATGTCGTCTAGGTAGGCTGACGAAGTCACTGCCGACTGAGTGCGATGGAAAGCAAGCACATGTGACATCAGTCGGGTGAAGGCCCAAGAAGCCAGGTTCAAACCGAACGGGAGAGCTCGGAATTGAAAAACTCGATCCCGAAACGAGAACCGAAGGTATTTCCGTGACGCCAGATGAATGGGTACATGGAAGTAGGCATCCTTCAGGTCGATACTGGCCGCAAAATCGCCCTGATGAACTGAACGTCGAACCGACCGGAAAGTCTCCATACTGAAACGAGGTACACAGATCGATGACAGGACGATATTGGCCGTTTTTCTTCGGCACCAAGAAAAGTCTCGAGTAAAACCCCGGTGAAAGGGTGTTGGTGAGGAGATTGTCGATCTCCTGCACCAGAAGGTCCCGACGCAGAGAATCTGAAGGGACCTGAGTCGGAAGGGGCACCCGAGATAAACTGGGGTGCCGATGGAAGGACAGTCGCAGACCGGATTGAGGACCCAAGAGTCCGACGTTATCTCTGTCCAACGGTCGTAAAACAGCGACAGCCTCCCCCCGACTGGAGGCGAATCGAGGTGAGAACCTTCACTTGCGGCCTCGACGAGGCCCCCGAGAGGAGAAACCACCTCGGGAAGTGACAGAGTCCTGAGACTTTCCAGCCTGAGGCTGCCAGCGGGCCTGGCCACGTCGGCGCTTCTTATGAGCAGAAGGAGCAGACGGAGCCGAAGGCGTAGCCGTAGCCGAAGGCGTAGCCGACGTCGCCGACGAGGCAGACGCAGCAGCACGCTTGGCGGGCCTGGAACGACCCCCACCCGCAGCAGCAGGTGGGTCAAGCTGTCTCAGCAAAAGCTGGTCCTTCAAATGACGAAGAACTTCCCCGCGAACAGCTTCCACGGAACCATGGAACAACTGAGGTCCCACCAAAGAGGCAGACCTCAGAACAGCACGTTGCTCAGAAGGAAGGGATGGTAAAGAATCCAAAACTGCATCCCGGCGTGCCAGCTCCAAATTGGCCGTGTTACAGGCGTGAGCGTGAGTCAAGTTCATAAGAGCCTGTGACAAAACGCGAAAAGGCGCCTGAGCGTCATCAAACTCCCCTGGTGGAAAATATTCAGCCAGAGCAGCAACGACATGGTCCGCGAGAGACAACATACCCAGCATCTCTCGGGACAGGCCCACCATAGACTCAACTACCGACATCGGGAGAACTGCCGACTTAGGCTTAGTCAACCCGAGGGAAGAAGAATCCTCATCCACAGTAGTCATCCCTTGGAAGACTGGTGGAGAGACGGAATCGTACACACGAAACCGCGATGGAGGCAGAAAGGCATCAGCTCTAGAAAAGAAGGAACCCTTGAGGGCCTTAGAACGCATTTTGGCGTCTAAGCCCTGGAAGGACTCAACCACCTGAGCCGATTGCAGAGGACGCAAAGCCCCGGAGCTAGAAGGCTCAACAGGGTTACGGCGCTCCACAGTGGACCGCGGCCGGACGGTCACAGAAGGCTGGTCGGAAGGTTGAACGTCCGGCAATAAGCCAAAGACGAAATCCAAAGCCTGCCCCAAGACTGACGAGGGGGGCCCATCACCTTCAAGATACTCGTCATTCTCCGTAGCAGAGGAGACGTAGCCCAACTCGGGCTGACCAGCAGAAACCTCCTGTGAATACTGTGCAGTATCCAAGGGGCCAGGCGAGACATCTCAGCGACCGACCAAAGGAGGTTGTGCCTCAGGAGGCACAGGGAGGCCAACTTGAGGGTTGCCAGAAGCAACCGGGTGAGCGCCAAAACGGCCTGGCGCAGGTCACCCTGAGAATCCGTCGCAGCAGAATCGCCCGACAGAGTGTCCTCCCAATGGACCCTTCTGGTAGAAGAACCCAAATCCTCAGAAGAGACCGACGGCGAACGTCGATCGGCAGACAGAATAGGAGCACGGTGAGAAGACACCGGAGGATAGTCCCGATTGTGACGTCCAGGGGCCATCACTGACCTCTGCGAAACAGAAGGCCCTGCCTGCAAATCCTCTAAAGAGACCGACGGCGCACGTCGATCGGTAGCTGGACCTAGGACACGGTGAGAAGACACCGGAGGATTGTCCCAAGAATGACAGGAACCTGTCATTGGCCTCTGCGCAGCAGACGGTCCCAACTGCCTATCCTCTGAGACCGACAGCAAGCATCGATCGACACCCAGACTCGGAACACAGTGAGGAATCACCGGAGGAAGGTTCCGAGAGTGACAGCTAACAGGGGCTGTCACTGACCGCTGCCGAACAGCAGGCCCTGGATGCCAACGTCCCAACACCATCCCGCTAGGCGGCACACTAGCAGGCGAAGGTGGAACAATAAACGATTCACTCGAGGGACGAGGAATCGCTGCCGAAGCGACCGGCCGGCTCAACCGACTAGGAGCAAACCTAGCCAGATGAGACGGAGCAGACAGCAAACCCGCACAGCCCCGCCGCGAGGCTGGGGGAGGCTGAGAACACACAGACACACCAGCAGATACAGCCTCGGTCCCCCGAGACTGTAGACCATCCCCAGAGGAGATGAGGAAGAGCCACCATCAGACAGAATAGGATCTGGAGTAGCAACCTCCTCAACAACAGTCGACGGTGTAGGAGGCAGATCGGAGAGGGTTACCGAGCTGACCTCGGAAAAGCTCTCAACGAAAACAGACGCCTCAATAGTGACATCAGAAGACAAAGAGACCACGGTCTCCTCGTCAGGTATCACTGAACTAACACCGCCAACAGTTGCAGAGGAACTCACCACAGAAGTCAGATCCGAATCCTGTGTGACAGAGTCACCACGTGCACCAGCAGAAATGTCTGCTACGGCACGGCTACCCTTACCCCGAGAACGAGGGGTTCTAGCTCTGGAAAGAACCACCTTGTTCACAGAAGCCCAAAATTTAGAGGACCAAACCCCACAGATACCAAATGATTGGGCCTGAGTGCAATTGTTGCAAGTGACACATGTGGCATGAGAATCGTCCACATGTTTCAACTGCAAACAAGAGGTACAAGGAATAGTCTTAGGCATGATATCAAAACAATAATCAAGCTTCCCGCCGACAGAAAACAGTACTAAGGTCGTGTTCACACGTGGGGGAAAGACAAGATAAAGTGTGAAGAGAACAGCAATAAAAATACAAATTAACATTAAATAATAATAATAATTTGGTAGCTTGATCAAAGGATACAATCCAGTAGCACACTAAATATGAAGAATAAGTTGTTCACCAAGAATACATAGCATAATTAGCACGAGTCACAAAAATTTCTGACCATGTACAATGGCGGAAAATAAAGGAATTGACGTCACGGTTGTTGCGCATGCGCTCGGTAAACGCAAGAGGTGTGCAGAGAGAGTACCTGTAATTTCGAGCGCTGGTCTCGCTCGACCCTTTTTTCGATCTTTTTCGTGCTTTTGCACTCTAGTACTTTTCCAACTCGTTTGGAAAAGATTCTAAAAGCTTGAGTTAGTTCCGAAGTAGGGCTTGCACTTATGTTACAGCCAATTGTAAACAATTGTGAGTAGGTTGAAAAGAAATACTCCTCATACTGCAGCAGCACTAATTTAAACATTTGGGCTCCCATAGAGAGCCCAAATATCGACCCAGGCAATTCATTTCAATAAACATGTGAAACAATCTTCCAAAGATGTTATATGTGAAATTTTAAAGCTTTTGGAGCAGTGGTTTCGGAGAAAAGTAGTCTTATGTTTTTCCCATTACCCACAGTGTTAAAAAATGCTGACTCAGCACTTTTTCAAAGTCCCCAAAAAGTACCCCATGATAAAACCGATGGCAACTTTTTTTTTAATTTTTTTTTTTTCCATTCCATTCTGTTGGTCCTAAGGAAGCTTCACAACAAATAAGAATTCTCAGTGCCGTGTAGTTTTGGAGATATGGGCGTTTTCATTTTTTTCTATTTTTAGCTCCTGTGGTTCCCACGGGGCTACAGGGAAAAAAAATTCTGCATAAATTAGGTACTTATGACCCAATAAGCACTCACGTAAAAGTTGGTTCAAATCGGCCTCGCAGTTTGGAAAATAGAAATTTGAGGCGGGGCCAAAATTTTTGCTCCTCCTTAACATCGTCAAATATAGCCCCTCCAACTTCTCTTGAACAAACTTGAGTCTACACCTCAAAAGGAAGCTGCATACCAAATATCAAGTCTCTGCTATTGCTGGTTCTTGAGAAGAAGATTTTTTAAGAATTGGAGCATTTTTGCACAATCCCTCTGCTCAATGTGAGCCGAAACCTAATTTGACAAAGAATCAAAATGCCCTTATATAACCCCAACTCACATGAAATTTCATTAATATGCGGCCAGTGGTTTGGGAGAAAAAGGCCCAAACACCACCTTCACGACGGACGAAAAGTGATCAGAATAGCTCACCCTGACTTTCAGTCAGGTGAGCTAATATAAGGCCACTAGGCCAAATGTCCCCCCCCCCCCCCCCCAAAAAAGTCAAAAAAGGTGCATAACTCTAGTAAGAATGATCGGTCCGTACCCATATTCGAACTTGACCTGCATTATTACCCCAGAAAGTCACATACTAAAATTCTTTCTGATCAAATGGTCGTAACTGGAGTGGTCGTCCGGACACTGCAAATCTTGAAATTTCTAAGTCGAAAAAGGGGTATAACTCTAATAAAAATAATCTGGCCAAACCCATATTCAAACTTGGACTGTGGTTTGGGCTAAGAAGGTCACATACCAAAATTGGTTCCAATCAAATGATCCAAACTAGAGTTATCATGGGGACACCAAGTGGGACAGACGCACATACGGACGGATGGACGCAGGGACACCGCTGATTTCTCTAGTCCCCCCCCGAAAAATTTTTTCCGGGGGACAAATAGCAGTTAAACCTTCACTCTGTGCACACGATATCGCAATTTAGTTTTTTAATTATCGTCTATAAAATAGTTTCCAAAATAACAACAAAACCATACGATATCGAAGAGCTTGTTCCAATGATGGGTCACATGATATGGCTTTGTGCAAATTTTTGGATAAACAATGTATTTTCAAGTGCTAAAATCTGTAAATTGCGTGTAAGGTTACTGTTGATTAAAGGGTCAATAAAGTTATAACAGTTGACGTGTCGAGATATGGCCTGAGGGTCAGATCATGACGACAAGAGGTTAGAATGGTTTGCATTTGGAAGACAGATAAATAAAACTAGAGCTTGGACTCTCCCAGATGGGCCAGTCCATACACCCACCAACATGATTTTTCTAAGAACAAAAGGACATAACTCTGGCAAAAACGACCGATCAACACTAATCGCAGGTGCACAGATTCCCAAGGTAATAAACATCCATACCAAGTTTCAAAGGAATCAACCCATAAATATCTGATAACATTTTCAAGTCAAAAGGGGGCATAATTCTGGCAAAGGTAATCAGACCAGAACTATAATCACAGTTACAGAGGTTCCTATGGTGGTGAACATTTGTATCAAGTTTCAAGCAGATTGGTCCATAAATGAGGGCCGGGTGTTCAAGTACTGGGTGTACCCGAGGCAGTTCCTTTTACTGATTGAAGAAAGGACAGGGTGAAAGTCGGTTACCAACCTAACTGTCGGCATTCATGAATTTGAACAACCTACCAGCATACGGCAACACCCCACCGCCATGCAGCTTGGCGTCACTAACTGCACGCTGTCAGGTTGTTAAAATCCACGAATACCCCCAGCTAGGTCAGTAACTATTATTTGCTTTCATACCTCGAAAAGACAATGGAATCAGGGTAACACACATTGAGCATCAGGTCTAGGAAACCAACTACACATTTATACATGTAAACTGACTGCATCACACCCTGGCTTCTCCCAATATATCGCAGCATAAACAGGTAATACCACAGTATACTTGGACAATTTCTGACAATACCATGTTCACCATAATACACCTGCATGATTGATGTCTCAAGTACATAAATGTCTAAGGTCATCAGATCTTATACAGCAGTGAAAATTACAGCATTACCTTTACCTTATCCGCTCTAAAGAAAGTAAAAGGGTATTAAATAGTTATCCCTGTGTCACGTGACCACTGTAAGGACCCAGTCATACTAGGGGGTACGATTGTGTAGGATTATCTCCGACTTGCATGGGTTTTGATCGGATCCAATCATGATGATTGCTCCTGATTTCAGCCATAAAGAAAATTTCTTGCGGTCGCATTATACAGCAGGTCTTCAAGGATCCTACGCTGAGACTGTTGTAATTGTTTGACTGTCATAAGACCAGACCTTCATTTTAAAAAAATCCTGCGCTATACATCAAGCACCCAAGATGACGCCAAGGCTCATATCCACTGACTTCTCTCTCCTGGCCCCTGACTTCTCCCTAAAATCTCTGGATGGAGAAGTCACTTCTCCCTAAAATCAGCTGCCAGGCTGACCCATGCCTCCCAGACCAATATTATCATTCAGTGGCATGATGTATACGGCTAAAAAAAAAAAAAATAGTCAACTATGAAGAATAATATAGTAGGCTGTAGCACCTTACGACGGTTATTCGATTAATTGAATAGGCGAGGCAGCCTAGTGTTTGGACACAGTCACAGTTTCTGAAGTGACATTGTTGACGTAAAGTAAAAAAGTAACTGCTTTTTTTTTCCCTGATCGTTTGTCGCAAATTGTAATTGCGTGAGCGATGGCATGTGAGAGCGATCGCACGCCATTAAAATGAAGGTCTGTAAGACTGTCACATGGTTACAGTTTTATCACCTATATCCTCCGATGATTACCCTTGACTTATATGACAAATGTAAAAATCGTCAACGATTAATGAAGATCAACCAAGATTAGAGTACGACAATCGTACAACCTTCTAAGATTTCTCTACGATCATCGCCGTTGAGGTACACAATATTTGATACGCTGCTACAAGAGCTTATGGCTGCTGAAACTTGTGTTAAGCCTTGGTCACAACTGGCCGTACGTCCTTCTGCAGGTGGTCTGCAGACTTTTTTTTGTGAAAATCATGCACGGCATGAAAGGACATCTTGCATTTTTTAGGGGGTGCACACCGCCCTAAGCACACAAGGAGGCTGTTGGACACGCTCAAAAAACTCTGTGATTTCCTTGTGGAATCTGAGAACGCACGTCTGGCGTGCGCACCACACAAAGAGTCTGCAGGTTAACCATACGATTTGAAATGCAAGTGAGAAGAAAGTCGCAGGTGTAAGACGCAAGAAGAACGCAAGGAGAGGGCACTTATCCCTTGCATCCGACATATATTGCCCCCAAGTTGCTCGTACTTGCCGCTCACAAATGTAATCAAACGCACGCTGTAAGTAGGTGACACTTGCGTCGCACGGATTTTGCTTGCACCACAGACTATAACAAGAGGACCCATGGGGCCTGAGGGCACTCACCTGACATGGTAGCCTAAATATCAACCCAGAGATTCGATTTCAACAAGTTGCATCTGCTCCTCCTAAGAAAAGCTTATACCAAATATCCAAAGATTCTGACCAGTGGATCTAAAAAAAATAGATTTTTAAAGAATATTCCTCATATTGAACTAAGTTATAATTCGGGCTCCCACAGGGAGCACATATATGAATCCAGGGACTTGGCTTTTAACAAACTTGAATCTCACCCCCCTAAGGATGCTGCACACCAAATATCAAAACATTCCGACTGCTGGATCTGAAGAAGAAGATTTTTTAAGAAAAATCCTCATTTTGAACTAAGTTACAATTTGAGCTCCCACAGTGAGTCCAAATATGGACCTAGGGACAGAGCTTGAACAAACTTGAATCTCCCACCCTCCCCTAAAGATATTGCATACCAAATATCAAAACATTCCGACTGCTGGATCTGAAGAAGAAGAGTTTTAAAGAAAATTCCTCATTTGAACTAAGTTATCATACAGGCTACCACAGTGAGCTCAAATATGAACCCAGGGACTTGGCTTGAACAAACTTGAATCTCCCCCCCCCCCCCCCCTCCCCCCAAGCATGGTGCATACCCAAAATCAAAAGATTCTGTCTGCTGTATCTTGAGAAGAAGATTTTTAAAGAAATTTGCCTGAAATGCACTAAGTTCAAATTTGGGCCCCTATACTGAGCCCAAATATAAACCCAGGGGTGCGATTTGAACAAACTTGAATCAGATCCACCCGACGATGTTGCATACCAAATTTCAAAAGATTCTGCATGCTGGATCTGGAAAAGAAGATTTTTTAAGAAATTTGCCTGAAATGTACTAAGTTCGAATTCAGGCTTCTACAGTGAGCCCAAATATGAATCCAGGGGGCCGATTTGAACAAACTTCAATCAGATCCACCCCACAATGTAGCATACCAAATATCAAAAGATTCTGCCTGCTAGATCTGGAGAAGAAGATTTTTAAAGAAATTTGCCTGAAATGCACTAAGTTCCAATTCGAGCTTCTATACTGAGCCCAAATATGAACCCAGGGGGCCAATTTGTACAAACTTGAATCAGATCCACCCCACAATGTTGCATACCAAATATCAAAAGATTCTGCCTGCTGGATCTGGAGAAGAAGATTTTTTAAGAAATTTGCCTGAAATGCACTAAGTTTGAAATCGGGCTCCTATACTGAGCCCAAATATGAACCCAGGGGGCCAATTTGAACAAACTTGAATCAGATTCACCCTACAATGTTGCATACCAAATATCAAAAGAGTCTGCCTGCTGGATCTGGAGAAGAAGATTTTTTAAGAAATTTGCCTGAAATGAACTAAGTTCGAATTTGGGCTTCTATAGTGAGCCCAAATATGAATCCAGGGGGCCGATTTGAACAAACTTGAATCAGATCCACCCTACAATGTTGCATACCAAATATCAAAAGATTCTGCCTGCTGGATCTGGAGAAGAAGATTTTTTAAGAAACATGCCTGAAATGCACTAAGTTCGAATTCGAGCTTCTATAGTGAGCCCAAATATGAATCCAGGGGGCCAATTTGAACAAACTTGAATCAGATCCACCCCACAATGTTGCATACCAAATATCGAAGATTCTGCCTGCTGGATCTGGAGAAGACTTTTTAAGAAATTTGCATGAAATGCACTAAGTTCGAAATCAGGCTCTTATACTGAGCCCAAATATGAACCCAGGGGGCCGAATTCAACAAACTTGAATCAGATCCACCCTACAATGTTGCATACCAAATATCACAAGATTCTGCCTGCAGGATCTGGAGAAGAATATTTTTTAATGTTTTTCCCATTGCCTTCAGTGTTAAAAAGAGCTGACTCGTGATCAGCACTTTTTCAAAGTCCTGAAAAAAGTACCTTGTGATCAAACTGATAGAGATTTTTTTAACCATTCTATTCTACTGGATAAAAGTAAGCTTTATACAAAATAAGAATTCTCTGTGCCGTGTAGTTTTGTAGTTTTAAGGGTTTTCCTATTTTTAGCTCCCGAGGTTCCCACGGGGCAACGAGAAAATTTTTTTTTGCATCAGTCGACTACTTATGACTCATTATGGTTCTGAAAATAGAATTTTTAGGCGTGGCCAAAATTTTTGCCCCTCCCATAACGAAGGCAAATAATGCCCAACAAACTTCTCTTGAACGAATTCGATTCTAAACCTCAAAAGGACTCTGTATACCATATATCAAGTCTCTGCTACTGGTGGTTCATTATTAGATTTTCAAAAAATCTGGCCATTTTTTCCACACCCCTCTGCTCAATATGAGCCGAAACCTAAGTTGCATAAAAATCAAAATGCCCCTATATAACAACTACTTACATGAAATTTAATTAAAAAGTGGCCAGTGGTTTAGAAGAAAGAGGCTCAAACACCACCTTCACGCAGGATGACAGATGGACGGACGACGGACGAAGAGTGATAAGAAAAGCTCACCCTGACTTTCAGTCAGGTGAGCTAAAAATAGTGTGTGTGCCATACAAAGTTATCAGTTTGCTCTTGTATTTCGACAAGTTACTAGATTCAGTTTTGAATGTTTTTCTTCGCAGTTTTTATTTTTTAAGTATTCAAATCAACATGCCTCCTAAAGGGAAGACCACTAGGAAGTCCCCCAGGAAGTCTGGAGTTCAAAAGAGACAAGAGGAGGAAGAAAAAAGGAGAGAACAGGAGGAGAGGGAGACTGAGCCCGACCCAGAGATTGAAGGAGAGATGGAGAAAGAATCTGACGCGGCTAGCACCTCGACGAGCAAGGGAGTGCAAGCACCACAGGCCTACACATTCTCCGGGGAGGAGAAGCTGGTGGAGTTTTTTATCCAGTTTGATTGCTTCTGCAACAAAGTTTCTCAGTTGTACAGCAATACAGCACACAAGAGGATGCTGTTGCAGGGCGTAGCCCGGGAGCTGGGCACTGAGTGTGAGTATTGATTTTTAATATAGAATTATTTCTTATTTGCACAGGATATTTTTTTGTCATTTACTGCATGCATGATACAGCTCATTTTGTGACCAATTTGTCGTCCCATTTTTGTATCAAATTATTCCAACAAACTTTTGTTGATACAGACAGCGGAGAACCAGACAGCCAGGAAGCAGTGGCAGCTCAAGAGCTTCGCCTTCCTGGAGCAGCACATCATCCCCAGGTCCTACACACAAGACACGGGATCGGTAGGCAAAGTAAATTTTTTATTGGCAATATTGCACACAAATACACTTGTTTCATGTTAATTTAAAGATAGCATATTAGTTTGCACTTGACAATATTTTTCCTACTCAAATGTCATACAGTCCTATGTTTATAGCCGCCGTGTAGGGCATCAAGAGTAGTCGGACGATAAAGAGGGTGAGCTCGAGGGGGAAGCTGATGAAGACAGGGCCTCGGCGTCAAGCTCTCTTAAAACAGGCTCTACCAGTGCTGTGCAGTCCTCCCAGCGTGGCATGAAGAGGTCCCAGAAGATGGAGGATGCACTTTTGGACTACCTGTCCAGACACCGGGCCTCACAGGCTGTGGCCCAGAAGGTATGGTGTAACTTTTTCCTCTTCTTCTTCACTTTTCTTACCAGTGCTATATCATTTGTTGTAGTGCATACAAATTTAAACTGTTTTATGTCGATTTAGAATTACCACCATACTGTCATGAAATGGTATGTCTTTTTTCTGACTGCAGCTGGAAGCCTTGGAGTCTCATAAGACACTAGACGAGAGGACATTTGAGCAGTGATTCTGCAGCCAGATAGTCAAGGTGCCTGAGATGAAGTGGGACGACTTCCAGGATGCAGCGCAGGCACTCTTGAAGGAGTTCACGCAGCCTACCTGACCTGTCGCCCGACCAGGTGGACACTGTGACCCCCCGCAGCAACAGCCACAGCAACAAGATGTGGCAATCATTCACACCCCGCAGCCACAGCGCACCTGCAAGTGAATCTACAGGTGACAAATATTGTTTACTTTCAGTAAATGTGTGATTGATTGGTTGTGTTAAATCTGTGAAATGTATGTACATAGTGTTAAACAAAGTAATGGGCATTTGAACTTGGAATTTGTATAACTATACTGTTGTGAGCAATTTAACAGTTCAGTATGTTTCAGGTCGCACAGTCAACACCCCCAGCCCAACCACAGTCTGCGGGAGTCAGTCTCCCTCCCTTGTCCGAGTCCTTCACGCACACTGCAGAGTGCCCGAGTTGGGCAGACACGAGAGGCAGAGCCCAGTGTGATGTCGACACCACAGGTCCAAGGGGAGGCCAAGAACTACGACATCGGGTATGCGCAAGAAGCCTGTGGTGTGTCATGTGCACAGTAGTGATACGTGTGGACTTGTTAAGTTGTGCTTTGCACTTCTAGTTTTGGAGTATATAGTAGCAAGATAATTTATTTGTTGATGCTGTTGTATAAAAAAATACTGTTGTATGTACTTGCAGCACACATTGAGTTATTTCTTTTGTTGTTAATCCCCCCCCCCCCTGCACCTCCCCCCCCCCCCCACCCCTAAAAAAAGTGATTTTTCATATTCATGTAGACCATGTTTATTAATCAATCATCTTACAAAATAATAGTGAATGTCATCATGGTTAGATTATTTATTAAACCTTTGGAACGCTTTTATACACAGACACAACATATCCTAGATCTGTTACAATATATTTTAAGAAAATTACAAAAAAGTTTTTCTTAATGCAAAACACAAATTTATCCTGTCAAATAATCGAGCATTAACATTAATCCTTTGAGTACACATGGTCCTGCCAAGGGAGGCGGCCCCAGTCACTATTGTATTAGTCTGAGAGATAATTTCTCAGCCTCCCTCAACGGTAACGCTTGTCCACCTACAATTTGGGGATCAGTTAGCTGTACATTATAGTGCCATGCCCCAGGCACTACGTTCCCATTTGCATCCTCACAGTCAACTTCAATGGCATAAAGTCCAGGGTAGCGTTACAGAGCAGGTTGTGAAGTGTGATAGTTCCGTTTATAACCTTTATGGCATTCAAGGGTTCCAGTTGAATTGGTCAGGAGACATCGCAAACGATGTGCGGTTATCCCAAAGGCACTCTCCATGCACACGACAATCTGTAGTTTAACACTCTATCCATAGTATTCTGGCACTGCATGGATTCATCATCCAGGTGAGGAGTGGGAATGCATCATCCCCTACAAGAAAGTAAGAGATGTTGCGGTCATCTCCTGGTAGAGGATCAGGATATCCAAGCAGTCCCTGTTCAAGGGCCGGGGTAGACGTGTGTGGTTAAACATTCCAGCATCCGAAGCGGAACCACTCATACCAACGTTGGCCCAAATAAATTTGTACTTCACATCAACTACACTGAGAAGGATGATGAGGAAAAATCCCATGTAACTTAGTAAAGCGACCCACTTTTCTTGGGCTTCTTGATGTGTATGTGTTTTCCGTCAATAGTGCCACAACAATGATGAAAGTTCCATTCTGTGCAAAACTTGGTAGCCACCTCACGCCAATTCCAAGGTGTAGATGGAATTGTAAAGAGCTCTTCCTGGTATTCCCCATAGATGGCAGTGCAGACTTCGGGGATGAACTTGGATATGGTGTTGTGAGCAACCCAAAAGCTAAAGGCGAGGGATCTGTAGCTATTGCCAATTGCAAGGAATCTCAGGGTGATCACCAGCTTCAGTCAAGGATCTGAAGGTCGTCGGCTCCTGTAAACACAGAAACATGAAGTGAAAATGATTATGCTGGTACAGTTCGACATTGAAATATTTAATTTTAATAAAAAATATCAACTAATCGAATCAAGCTCAAAGTGAAAATAAATTCTCGAACTAGTTTCAGCCAATGGCGTACCATATTCAGGTCACGTGGTGTCCTACCTTGATGTCAAGGTAGGTCACTAAATATATCACCCTCTTAAACGGCACATAAAACGTTATGTAAAGGGTTCTTGGTGCGATAAATTTGTTATATGGTTGGTTTCTGACATACTTCCTAGCCAAAGTAGGTGTCTAAATGTGCAGGGGGTTTGGCCACAACAAGCCAGCCAGCCCCCCCCCCCCCCCCCCCCCCCCCGCCTCACAAATGTGCATACCTACTTTGGGTAGGAAGTACGTCAGAAACAAGCTATGTAACTAATAGAAGCATGATACTTACTTCATTCAGACCCTTGGTTATACGGGGTGCGACACGTTGCAGCACTTCAGCAAAGAGGTTGCAGTCCATGTGGATGAAGGCCATGTAGTCTCCTTGCGATTCTCTCTCCAGCTTTCTGAATAGGGTCATGTACTGGCCAAAACGACTGTCGTCTTTCGATCCATGGCCTGACCCACCAGCGCCTTTCCCTTCTACCAATCTGACCACGTGCATTGACAAGAACATCAACTACGGCATCACAGTCTCCTTCTTCAAGCTCCATTTGTAGTTGAAGGAGACGGAGTCGTCTTGGAATTGCCATCTTCACATTAAAGAGCGGAGTTGATGACTTTGAATTCACTGCTTGACCTATATGACATCCAATGATGACGAGGCCTTCTCTTCATCAGTATATATACCCAGGAGGAAAATGACGACAGCTTGTGCGACTTTCGCGCAACCTTCGTAAAACCAATGTAGGGTGTCGGTGCAAATGTGTTGCAAGTGATGCACGACCCGTACGTTAATAGTACAATTCGCACGGCCAACGTACGCTGGTTAAGAAGTGAGTAGTGAGTACGAATCCCACGAGCATCGCACATTACAAGTGGAGTGCCTGTTCCTAAGAACATCGCACATGGCCCCAGCAACTCGCTCGCCAGACTTACTCCTGTCTTACAATGCACTTGCAACTCCTTCTCAACTGTTCTCGAGCCCTACGACCACCCATGGCAACGTCGACAGTCAAAAATTGCAAAGGATGCACGATCTCCAAACTCACACAGCCAGTTGTGACCAAGGCCTTAACGATCAGATCAACCGTAGCCAGCTTTCTGTGCATGCTCAACAACCTAGCCACGACTAAAATCACTCGTACGACTGCAAAAGATTCTCCAAGACTTCCAGAGATTACTGAAGATTATCCATGACTTGTCGCACGGTCATCAGAGATAATCGTATCCAGTCTATTCCTATGGTAATCTCTAGTGTTACTGGGGCTTTAGGCGGTGATCACACTCTCGTACGTCAATCATCCGATTTTTGATACGACAGATGTACTTGTCATCAGTTTGAAATGAAAACCACACAGACATACGTGTACGATAAAAATATACATCATTCCTGTCCATCTGAATAAAATGGAACATGCTCCATTTTTTGGTGGACCGAATCCAATAGCATACAATTTTTTCTCAATATTTTGGAGGCCAAGGTAAAGCAAAGTATCAAAGACCACATAAATATGCATGTACTCTTGTTATTTTGTGATTCCTGTAAGTGCTGTGTTGAAGTTAAGTGTGCATCTTTGTTACTCGTGTCTTATATTGTCCCCAGTACGGTAATGAACTTATTAATATTATGTAGATGATTAATTTTCAAGTGATTGAACATTTTTGTCACTGCGGCCCCCAATATTTTGATTTTTTATTCAAATTTCTACTGAAAATTAAGATAATTTTATTAAATCATAGCATGCTCCATACAAGGGTCCATTTTCATGATATTTCAATTTATATGCACTCCTTACAGAGAGCTATGACGCCATGGAGACGTACATATTGTGTGACCATGCAACGATGCGAATCGTAAAGAAATACGTGCTCAATAGACAGACTAGAAAATCAGATGCAATGGTGTCACCGCCACCGCAGCAGACAAATACGCACATGGGAAATATTTACCGAGATATGATGGTTGCAGTTTCTAACAATTATTGTTTCGCTTTTCTTTGTAAACACGTGCCTTCAATCTTATTTTAAATAATCCCCAACTGTGATGCAGGGAATGGTGATCGAACTCTTAACTGATAGGGTGATGAATTATTTTTGGTTAAAATTTGTTCATACGTCTTTGCCTTGTTATAATTTATGGGTGAGTGCGTGCATGCAATCTCCAATATATATTAACATGACAAATCCTTAATAATTTCGCTTTTCTTTGTAAACACGCGTCTTCAATCGTATGTTAAATAATCCCCAACCGTGATACAGGAAATGGTGATCGAACTCTTAACTGATAGGGTGATGAATTATTTTTGGTTGTTAAAATTTGTTCATACGTCTTTGCCTTGTTATAATTTATGGGTGAGTGCGTGCATGCAATCTCCAATATATATTAACATAACAAATCCTTAATAATTTCACTTCACAGAAATATGAATCACACACAACGAGCATCAAGCCGTCAAGACACGGGGGCTCCATTTCTGAATAAAGCCCAAATTTCAGTATCCATCTCTCTACCAGTCAGCTAGTCAGTTTCAAAATATCCTAATCTTGCATTGTATGAACTTTGTTTATAAAGAGTCGAGATACCTGAATGCCTGGATGTTCCAAACAAGAGAATATCTTGATTTTATTATCGACTACTTTATTGCTGACTATACCATTTATTAACCCTTTGAGCTCTAGTGGTATCTTCCATGCCAGTTCAATGGCAGCAATTAGAAGAGTCCATATTCATTATTTGGGGTAGACCAATCAATATTTTCAACGTAACACAAATAAGAGCTTGATTGTGCACACATCTTCATACTCAGACAAATAGGTCACGCCCTCCCTATCCTCCCTTGGTTAGCCCTACGTACGAGGATGACGTTAAAAAATCTTCCATCCGCCAAGTCAGAACAGACTTGTGCTGGAAATGTAACCCATTCAAAAGGGTGTACCAGATACCATCTGGCAATATATGGAATAATACCTCCTCAAATGAGCTCACAGTTTGCTGTATCACTTTGGCACCCATTTTCTTCGCACTGAAAATAGAAATTAAAATGAGAGATATGCTCTGTTCAAAGCACTCTGTGACATGCAAATCCAACAGATATCGCCCAAAACACAGCCCATATATTTACCACCTAACGAATCAGCTGCACCCACCCGTGCATTTTACAAAATAAGCAGTCAGAAAACATTTTGAGCCTTCAAACAAATTAACAAAATCATATAATGTGACCCATCATTGGAACGAGCTCGTTCAAATAGGGTCACATAATATGGTTTTATTGTATTATTTGCAAACTATTTGAGAAAAAACAATTAAAATGACAAATTTTCTATCGTGTGCGTTGGGTAAGAGGTTAAGCGAGCAACAATGATCAACCCTCTCAGTCTTGGATCCCTTAACAGAATCTCAATTTTCGTCTAGTGGTTTTGTAATACAGTTCATACTTCAGTGTCTTAACCTCAATGTCTTTGTTTGAACTGTTTTTGATATGATATTTTATTCAACAGTACACATTACACAATTCAATGGTGAAGGTTTTAATGTATACTGTTAGGAAATGGCATAGACAGATTGGCTGTCTACCTGCCATTTCCTTAGGGAAAAAAGAACATCGTACGGCTCTATATGGTTTCAAACAGACTGTGGCAGATGTTTCATTAAGTGATTATATTAGTAACTGTTATGGGTTAAAATGGTAATTTTTGTACCTCACTCACCCAGCATGCTGGAAGGAATTACTAACGCTATTAAAACTCTTACTTTTAAAATGGTGTTATTTTTTAATTTCACTCCTGCAAAGCACTGCCAATGACGCCCCGTCGAAGCAAGCTTATGGCTCTCGCTTCGATGAGGGGGTCACAAGCTAGGCCTCAAAAGCAAATAATTAACTTGTTTAGTTATAATTGTTCACAGCCTACGCTGGGCAATGGGTTAATTTGAAAAAGTTTGTTGGTGAAATGTTTCGTAACAACTTCGGTGCTGACAACTGTTTTATCGAAATGAGTCAATTGCTCCATCCGTGCATTACAGATTTCATCGTGGAAAAAGAGAGGGTCTGTGTGGGCGAAGCGAATAGTACAGCGTTTTCATTGCATTGTGTGGGAGGATATGTCTAACTTTATTCAATGCAAAGTTGGCCCTTGCCACTTTGGAGCATAGTTGACTAATATGTGCTTTATAAGATAGTTTTTCGTCCATGGTTATCCCCAGAAATCTAACACTTTGTGTTGCCTCATTGTTACCAATTCTTTCTATGTTTTCATTGTTGATCATTATGTTTTTGTTACTATGAACGGCTGACCTTGCAGAAGGATTAAAGATCACATATTTTGTTTTTTAGCATTTATCGCTAGTTTGTTAGCTGAGCACCATTCAAATATTTTAGAGAGTTCTTGATTAAAATTTTCGATTTGCAAATCTATGTCGGAACCTGATGAATGGGTAGTAGTGTCGTCTGCAAATGAGAGAAGATTACACTTAGTGGCCAGGTGGATATCATTTTTATATAGCAGAAATAGTAATGGGCCAAGTAATGAGTCTTGCAGAACTCCACATCTCACTTCTTGCATGTCGGAGTTGTAATTCCCAAATACAACGTATTGGGTCCTTTCTGATAAATAACTACGAAACCAATGGTTACATATACCTCTAATACCATACCTTTCCAATTTATTCAGCAAGGTTTATTGTGTCAAAGGCTTTCGAGAAATCCAGGAATAATGCAAGAGTAAATTCTCGTGTTGCTTTGTTATTTTGGTCCGCTATCTCTTTCAATAAATGTAGTACTGGATGAATGGTTGAATGTTTTTTCCGAAATCCATATTGATGGGGATAAAAAATGTCGAATTCATCTAGGAATTTAATTAGCCAGTAGGACAATGGCTTTTTCTAGGACTTTGGAGAAAATTGATAAGATGCTGATAGGACTGTAATTTGAGAGATTGTGTTTATCTCCTGTTTTGAAAATTGGGACAACTTTAGCAATCTTCATTCGGTCTGGAACAATGCCCTGATTAAATGATTTGTTTATAATATTTGATAAGGGAGACGCTA
Organism: Pictodentalium vernedei; assembly: GCA_031216915.1. NCBI lineage: Eukaryota > Metazoa > Mollusca > Scaphopoda > Dentaliida > Dentaliidae > Pictodentalium > Pictodentalium vernedei. The sequence continues at coordinate 459,516,295 of CM062292.1, read as the reverse complement.
TAATACTGATAGAACACTTTAGAAGATTTGTAGAAATATTATCCGGATCTCGTTATTTTTGGTTTAAAAGACTTTACTATATCAATAATTTCGCCTGACGTCGTTGGGGTTAAGAAAAGTGTTTACTTCGTGGAGGTATTTGGTCGTTTACCATTTTTCCAATATAGGCAAAAAACTTATTAAATTCTTCTGCTATTTCCTTCGGGTTCGTTATTTTTTTATCTTGATGGCTAAACCACGAAGGTGAATTGTGGGCTATTTTCACTTTTTTGATGGCTTCGTTTAGAATTTTCCATGTTTCACGCATATTGTGTTTGTTTTTTATTAATATATTTTTGTAGTATGCTGCTTTACTTTGCTTTTTCACTCTGTTGAATATTCAGCAGTAGTTTTTATAATTTTGGATGTTTTGTGCGTTTGGTTGCTTTATTTTTTTGTTGCAGAATTTTGTTTTATTATTCGAAGAAATGATGAGTCCCTTAGTCATCCAAGGATACTGCTTAAAAAACTTTTTTTTATGCGTACTTCCTCTCGTGGGAAAGCAGCTTCAAAAGCTGTTTGGAATGTGTCAATGAGGATGTCATAGCTTGTGTTTGGGCAATCTGAATTGGCGATTTGGGTGAAATCACTCTGTTCAAGAATGGATTGGAAGTTTGCAATACTTTCGTCATTTATTTTTCTAGTTTTTATAGTTGGTGGATCATCAATAGGTTTTGGATTTAATTCACTATGAAATGTTCCGAAGTGGTCAGATACGTCTGCAACCATGATACCGGAAGAGAAAGGTGATGTGATGTTTGATGAAAATATATGATCTATGAGGGTGGCTGGATGCTCAGTTACTCTTGTTGGCTTTGTGATGGTTGGTAGGAAACCTTCATTTAACATTGTGTCGATAAATGTACACGTCTTGTTTTGAGTTGCGGATTTGAGAAGAAATATTTAGACCACCCATGATATATGCCTTTTTTGTTTTCAGTATTTGTAATTTCCATTATATCATTTAATTGAGACAAAAAGAGATCGATGTCGGCTCTTGGTGGTGTATTTGGTCTATATATAATCTCAATTATCCTTGGGGTATTTTGTACATTGATTTCTATGAATAGGGATTCAAATACATGAGGGACGAATTTTGATAGGTCGTCCAGGAGGTTGAAGGTAATGCCCTCTTTAATGAAAACTCCAACCCCCAGCGACCATCATCATCTGGTGGTCTAGATTTCACCAATAGTGGTTGATAGCCTTCTAAGAAAAAGGTTGTATCTGCGGGGACTTTAAAAATTCCTTGTCTTGCATGTCGAACAATAAAGATTTTAAAGAATCCCAATGGGCACTAATACTTTGACAATTCATGTGAAATATTCCTAGGGATCCATTTGTCTTGGATAATTTTGACTGAAATTCATTCGGAGAGTAGTACTTACAGCTATCTCTGAATTCCTGGAATGGAGATTCATAGTCGTTTGACGTTGAACAATTTTTTTCATTATAAATACTTATAAGATCAAATTCATCGTTAGTCTGAATCTCATCCAGTGTTATGTTACCCGCCATGAGTTGCCTCGCGGCCACCGAAGTTGAAAGCATCATCTGAAGGAAACATTAATGACCCTGGAGTTGTGATTTTAATAGACAGTCGTTTTAATATGATTTCTATTTTTTGTAGGTTAAGTTGAGACATTCAGATACAGCCTAGTTGATAGTGGAGCAGTCCTTCATGGTCTGCGTTATAATGTTCTAATAAAATAAATTGGATTGTGGGTGGACAATAGAAAGACCGATCTTGCATTTTCTGTATTGTGGTTGAATGACTTTCAGCATAGCGGATATAAACATGTAGGCTAGGAAATATGAAATGAATGAATAAATAATTGATCACACGAACAAGTGAATAAACAGTCAAACAGCTGGATTAACGAGCGAAGATATGAGATATGAAATAACAAATGAATAAATAAATTGAACGAATAAGAAACGTGAAGGGCAAATGAATGTCATGAATGAAAGCATTCTGAGAATGAATAGTAGTATTGTTTGTCGGCATTATTTATCCCCATTTAAATTTGAACAGTTTATATTTGATGAATGAATTGGTGAGTGGGTGAAGGAATGACGTTTGCTAAACTGCTGCATATTCATGGCTAAGGACTAAATGAATGAATGAATATGTCGGGATGAAAAAGTGAGTGACTGAGTGGAATTGAGTTCAATAAGTTTGCCATATATACGCTCATGATTTCAATCATGCACCCATCCAGTCACTCGCAGTGTGTGACTGAACATGAGCATGGATGAAAGAATGAACGAACGAATGAACGAAGTGTTGATTTTTTTAAGGTGGCATTGGTATCCGTGTACTGTATGGTATCTCCGGAGTAAAAGACAACTCAAACAAGCAGATCCCCTTTCTTGGTGCCAATACATTTATTAGCCCTTTACTTAACATGAAAAGCAGACAACACTTGCAAAAAAGATTCTTGAATAACTACTTTTTTGCCATTTTTTGTCTCAAAAACAGATGTTATGACACCTCGTTGGAACGGGCTCAACGAGCCCGACTGTTCCAACGAGGAGTCATAACCTATGTTTTTGAGACAAACAATGAAACAATAATGAAAATCAATTGGTGATATTTGATAATAGAGCTGGCCGGTTTTGGCAGTTACGTTGGGTAAAGGGTTAAACTGTAAAGTCTTTGAGGAATTCACCATGTACCATGTTCCTGGGAGGGGAAATGGCCGCTGGGATTCAAAGGGTAAAGTGTGTAATTTAGGAGTGGTGGAGACCCTGGAACACTTTCTATCAGAATGTCGAAAATACAAGACTAGCAGAATAGGATTCCCTGAGAGTGTCGTGGGGAAGAGGGATGGGGGAATGAAGGATATGTGGCTACTGGGTGAAACACAGAAGAGGGTTGGCAAGCGTATCGGAGTGATTGGGAACACTGGTGTACGGAATGCCACCATGCAATTCGTTTTCGGGTGTTGGGAGGAGAAAAGATGGTTGGGAACTGGTAAGCATCTGGGTTAATCAATGCTTCTAACATGAGAACCACGACAAATCAGAGGGCGGATGAAGTATTATTGTATAACTATTGTTGTTGCTATTTTTGCAACACAATTGCCGGAATTGGCCACTTGCTTATCACTGTCAAGCATCAGATTGCAATATTCTCCTCTTATACGTCATTCCCCAAAGTGAATAAAATATGCGAAAACTGCACTTGGATGTGAAGGAGTATTTGCTGATAGTGATTTTAGTAAACAAAATTGAAAAAAAAAAAATATTAATAAGAACACTTGGGCAGCTTAATCATTTTGGAATTTTTTTGGGGTATAAATTGTATGTTTATTTAAGTGTTATTTTTGTTGATCGTTTCTGGTTGCTGTTACGTGATCTTACTTCAATATTCCCAGTTCATGATACGACCTTTGTTGTCAACCGATGTTATTATATGCTAAACGATAGATGAAGAAATTGCGGAAAGATAGAAATTGTACCCCCCCCCCCCCCCCCCCCCCCCCCCCCCCCCCACTGTGAAGATATAGAAATTTTCACTGTATCAATCAAAATGGCGGTTTTCAAAGCATCACAAGTTTCTAGGTTAAAATGAGCCAAATTACCACTGGATATGATCAATTTGTTCTAGAAACATATAATGAAAAGAAAATCTAGTGTAAATGGATAGTGATCATTTCCAGCAATAATTCAACATGTATTCACCTTGAATTGATGCATGAAACTCGCTAGTCCAAACATGGCCTGAAGTCCGTAATATAAGTTTTGGGTTTGGTACGTCCTTCAAACTTATATTAAGAACTTTCAGGCCATGTTTGGACTAGAAACCCGCCAACAGAATCAGATTGCAAGACGCTATCTGTTCGGAGTACAGATTAAATCACTTCCAAGTATCAATGATTTAATGTGCTGTTTACTTTCATGCATCAGTTCATGGTTGAAACGAGTGGAATTATCAGATTCTTATAAAAATTGTATAATAAAAAGAAAATCTAGTGTTTTTGAGTGGATACTGAAAATTATCTCACTTGTGACAGAGACAAATGGTTATTTTCGCTCGCGAAAAATAACCATTTGTATCGGTCACCCATGAGATAATTTTCAGTATCTACTCAAAAACACTAAATATCCTATGTATCAGTTGATAACGAACGTCGAATAAGGAACTGGAAATAAGTAACGGTTGTCTTGTCACTCAATAGTCCTAACAGATTGGCCGTTAAGGGTAAAAATGAATCGCAGAAAGTTGTTTTTTAATATTATTCAAGAATGTGATGAAACAAATTGATGACGTGCAAGTTCCATGAACTGCGAATATGTTTCGTCCCTTCCTAAAATATAAATATTTTATGTCCATCCGTACAGGATATCGAGTTGGCTTGTCTAAATGGCACTGCCTTGACTAACCATAATTCGGTCAAGTTCAATTCCTAAAAGGATACAAAAGAACATAGCTTCGGAAGTAAAATAGTTCCCGTAAAGTGTCAAAACAATGCCTAAAATAAAATCCCATTCGAGTTGGGAATCATTTATTTATAGAACGAAAACAGAAACTACAGAATGTAAATATACTCATGAAAATCGAATATAGTGCGAAATATCAGTGAGCGATGTTTAAATGACACATGTTCAACAAGTAATCATGGGGAAAATTGCATGATCAACTGGTATTTGTGGGAAAACAGTATCGCCTTAGAATCCAAGGGCAATTTCACCTGAAATCCATTGAAGAAAATTTCATCTGTGGTGTAAAACTTTAGGTCAGAACATCATGGATGAGTCATCAAAAGCCCATTACAATCTGAGTTTAACTTTCTGATTTACGCCGTTTTTAGCATATAAAAAACAAACAGTTTTCTTATTTACAGTCATGGAAATATGTAGAATATACCCATAATAACTTGGTGTACCAAATGATCACCATGAGTAGAGAACATTGGATACACAAAGCTACTTTAGGTATATTTTATTTACAGATTATTCCGAGTTTCAATCCTAAATAATACGATATTCAATATTAAATTCTAAAAAAAAATGCTCGAACACACATGCGAATCGGTTTTTGTTTACATGTGCACCGGTGGGCAGTACTTCTGTTGTCTATTTTATTGCCGACACGAAATGGAAGAAAGAAATGCGCAAATCACAGGGCCCTTTTCATTTTAATAACACAATAAAATACGATTTCAACTTATGGATGCTTTAACACGAGAAAATGCATGTTTGTTAATTTTTGGTATTTTATGAGGTAAACTCATTTAAAAACGTAATAAACAAGAGCTGGACTGTCGTCCGGTGCATACCCCCATGTGGTGAACCGCCTAGTGTGGGCATACCTATGACCAATGAATATTCTCGGACGCACTCACACACGGACAGACAGACAGACGGACACATGGAATTCAGTATACCCCCCCCCCCCCCCTCATTCAAAAGTGGGGATATAATAATCGCCGCTTTCATTTTACTCTTCGCGAGGCAACAAGCTCTAAATTTAGACAAGTTTGCATTCAGGTCGAGGTCACCAAAGGTCAGCTTGGATGTAGTTCCACTGTAGGTGCAAGTTTTAACTACTGAAATCCCATTGCTGGCATGTTCATGTTGGGTGTGTAAAGCTAAAATTTATGTTGTAGGCTTTTTATAAATAGTAGAGGAGGAAATATTATGGTATAAAAACATGTTCTAAATAAACCCTGAAAAAATTAGCTTTCTCTGATTTTTGTTTCTTGTGAACCCTAATGTGCCAGTGGGCCCAATACTAACAAGAGGCCTCACAGGGCCTGAAGTGCTCATCTTCAACAGAACACAATATAAAACAGAGTCCACGCATGAGTATACATTAAGCAATCCATCTCCATATGATACACTGTCAATCCTTGAGGCCCTCAGGAGTGACAAAAATAATCCGGGCATCATGCCTTTCTTCAGTTGATCATAATGTAAAATGTAGAGCTCCCCTATGAAGCCTCTTGATACAACCAATGTGGATTAATCTTAGTTACACACCTCTAGAGGGTACTGAATACAAATTTTTAATTCTTCAGCAAAATAGCCAATTCCGGCTCCCATAGGGACACCCAAATATTAACCCAGGCTCTCGATTTGAACACAGTTGAATCTGACTTCCCGAGAGATGTTGTGTACCAAATATGAAAACATTCCGACAGTTGGATCTGAAGAAGAGAAATTTTAAAGAAATTTCTTCATATTGAACTAAGTTAAAATTTGGCCTACCATAGCGAGCCCAAATATTAACCTATGGATCTGATTTGAATAAACTTGAATCTCACCCCCCTAGAGATGTTGTATACCAAATATGAAAGCATTCTGACTTGGGGATCTGAAGAAGATTTTTGAAGAAATACCCTCATATTGTACCAAGTTAAATTTCAGGTTCCCATATGGAGCCCAAATATTAACCCAGGTACTCGAATTGAACAAACTGGAATCTGACTCCCCACCCCAGAGATGTTGTATACCAAATAAGAAAGCATTCAGACTGGTGGATCTGAAGAAGATTTTTAAAAAAATAGGCCGATGGAATCGTCAGATGTGTACCCATACGCGCAACTAGTAGAAAGCTGTATGACGGAGGGCCACCACGGATGCCTACATTATGTACACCATACAAGGTATGGGTACATATAGAAATGGATTGGAGGAGTGTCTAATTTGACGGATAAAGGGTTAACATCTCCGGATCAAATTATCAGATTTACATAAAAAACTATACAGCACAGCACGTCAGTAACCTGAATAAATATATAAAGTAACATGACAATCGGATTGATATTTTTTGAGTTATCTCATGCCAAAGGGATTGGAGGAATTTTCAATTTGATGTATAAAAGGTTAATATCTCCGGATCAAATTATCAGATTAACACCAAAAACTATACAGCTTGGCACATCAGTAACCTGAACACAAATATAAAGTAACAAGACAATCCAAGCAATATTTTTCAAGTTATCGAATGCCAAAGGGATTGGAGGAATTTTCAATTTGAAGGATAAAGGGTTAATATCTCAGGATCAATTTATCCGATTTACACCAAAAACTATGCAGCTCGGCACATCAGTAACCTGAACACAAATATAAAGTATAAAGTAACTTGACAATCCAAGCAATATTTTTCAAGTTATCGAATGCCAAAGAAATGGATACGGACGCCGGACGGACAGACAAAGGATGGATGAACGACGGATGGTCACCCCAGATGCCGGCATTATGTGTACCATACACAGTATGGGTACACATAAAAATTTCCTCATATCACACTAAGTAGAAATTTGGGCTACCATAGCGAGCCCAAATATATACCTAGGGATCTGATTGGAACAATCAACAACCCCCCAGAACCCCCCCCCCCCCCCACCCCCCGAGATGTTGCATACTAAATATGAAAGCATTCTGACTGGTGGATCTGAAGATTTTTTTTAAATTATCCCCCATATTGAACAAAGTTAACTTGGTTTGAACAATCTTGAATCTGACCCTCATAACAATGATGTATACCAAACATTAAAAGATTCTGATTGGTGGTTCTGAAGAAGATTTTCAAAGAATATTCCCCATATTCCCGTTAAAAATTCAGGCTCCTGTATTGAGCCTAAATATGAACCAATGGGCTTTATTTTAACAAACTTGTCCCCCTCCCCACTCCATATGAATGCTGTATACCAAATATCAAAAGATTCTGATGATTGGTTCTGGAGAAAAGATTTTTTTAATTTTTGCAAATATGCTGACTCAGCATTTTTTCGATGCCCATTACAGAACACCCTAACATAACCGATGGCAATATTTTTTTACCATTCAATTCTACTGGTCCTAAGGATACTTCATACCAATTAACAGCTCTCATACCAATTAACAGCTCTCTGTTCCATGTGGTTTGGGAAATATGGGCGTTTGAAAATATTTCTATTTTTAGCTCCCTGGGTTCCCATGGGGATGCAGGAATTTTTTTTTTTGCATGGGTCAAGTACTTATGACCCAATAATACCACATACCAAATTTGGTTCAAACTGGACCATTGATTCAGAAAATAGAAATTTTGGGCAGGGCCAACAAAATCTTATCCCACTCATTACAAAGCCAAATATTGCTTCACGAACTTCGTTTGAACAAACTTGATTCTACATCTCAAAAGGAAGCTCCATAGCAAATATTAAGTCATTGTATACACTGGTTCTTGAGAAGAAGATTTAAAAAATATTTTGGAGCATTTTCCCCCATTCCCTCCCTATGGGGCTGGGCATGTTGAGTTGAACAAAACTGCAATGCCTCTTCGGCACCATCACTCACACAAACTTTCACTTGAATTGGCCCAGTGGCTTTGGAGGAGACTTTGTCAAGATGAGCTAAAAAAACTTTTATAATTGTATTCACCAGAATTGTATTTTCTTGTTATGACTTCCCCAACTCCAACTTTCTAAATTTACTGCCTGAAAAAGAGTGGGGAAATCGGGATGTGCTAATTAAGCTAGTAAGCGGCTTGCTCAAAAGTTTGAATTAGAGTTCAAAGTCGCAGATGTATGTTATTTATTCATTTATTTATTGGTGTTTAACCCTTTACCTAACGAATCGCCTGCATCCGCCCGCATAATTTGCAAATTCAGCAGATGAAAAAATATTATTTTTCAAAACATTTCACCAAAACCATATCATGTGACCCCTCGTTGGAACGAGCTCATCGAGCTCGTTCCAACGAGGGGTCACATGATATGGTTTTGTTGAAATGTTTTGAAACATTTTAAAAAAAAGATATTTAAAATAATAAATGTTGGTATTGTCTGCGTTGGGTAACGGGTTAAGGTCACATACTTCTACACAATTGCTAATCATGACCACCGCAGATATATGTATTTCAACGGATAGTAAACTTTATGACGGACCCATCAAGTACTAAGTCACAGATAGAGATCAACAAATGGAATGAGCATGAACATCAGCTTCTGGTGTCAGTGTTATAATTTTTTAATAGGATGAGATATTTTAACCCTTTACCTAACATGAAAAGCAAATGACACTTGCAAAAAAAATTCTTGAAAAACTATTATTTTCATTTTTTGTCGCAAAAACATAGGTTATGACCCCTCATTGGAATGAGCTTGTTTAGAGACAAACAAGAGATTCACTCGGAAGTATGCCCCCTATGTGGCAATAACCTTGATCTGTGACCTTGACCTCCATCAAACAAAACAATTTGTAAAATGTTTAATATTTGTACTTGGTTTTTTTCAGAGTTATGGCTGAGACACGAATATTGATGATTTTCAATGTGAACTTGAAATGTGACCTTGACCTTACGGACCTGGCTGTGGTGTGTGACACATCCACCCATTGTCCTTTATAATTGAGCGAAGTTAGATGATTGTAGCCCTAATAGTTTTGGAGTTATGCTTGAGACACGATTTGTGACCCTCAACATATGAAGGTCAATTGTGACCTTCACCTTGCAGATGCGGCGGAAACTATTATACGCGAAACACCTTCTGACTGTCCTTAACATTTGTAAAAAGTTTAACAATTGTACTATCGATTCGTTTCTGAGTTATGGCTGAGACACGAATATTGACAGATTTTTAGTGTGACCTTGAAATGTGACCTTGACCTTGAAGGTACGAACCCCATCCTCCCATGGTCCTTTATAATTGTGTCAAGTTTGATGACTGTGGCCCTAACAGTTTTCAAGTTATTGGCTCGGACACACACGCACATGGACGGACGGACGGACGAACACACGCACACTTCAATCACTATATGTCAAAATGAAAACTAAAGGAAAATTAATTGGCGATTTTTGAGAATAGCGCTGGCCAGTTTTGGCCATTACGTTAGGTAAAGGGTTAAGAAAACTTTAACAATAAATGTAATAGCACTAGACGATGTGTCACATATACCATTCACGTCTGGCTCTTGAAGATGAAGGTCACAGATATAGATCAATGCATGGAATGAGCACAAACATCAACTTTTCATGCCTGTGCTATAGCTTTTTAATAGGAGGAGATACCTCAGTGAACGTACACATATGTACTACCACTAGATGGTGTGTAACATATAAAATTCACTTAAAGACTCTCCAAGATGAAGGTCACAGGTAGAGATCAACATATTGAATGAGTATACACATCAGCTTTTAGGTCATCTTGCAATCACTATTCAACCAGCTCAAGCAAACTTCACAATCGACCCACAAAGGTCAAGGTCACATATGAAGCATCTGGAAGGAGAAATCACAAATGTATTGAGTCCAAAACTGTTTAATGGAAGTAGATATCACAATGAAACTTACACAAAATATAGACCACAACTAGTCAGTGTGTCGCATACAAATTGCAAGATCAACCCACTAAGGTCAAGGTCACAGTAAGGGCCAACACAAGGCAGAAACATTTTGTCCAGGCCATACCTTTCCAAATGGAGGAGATATGATAATGAAACGTACACATCATATGTACCACTACCAGAAGCAACATGCACATCCAACGTTTTAGAGTCTGGGCCAAAACTTTTTCGTGGAAGGCAAAATCCAAGTAAAATTTACACAACACATGACCATTACTATGCAGTGTGACACATACATAATTCACTATTGACCAAGCAAGTTCAAGGTTACAGGTAGAGATCCACACACAGAATCGACATGTACAGTTTATTGTGTCCACCCACTAATTTTTTTGTGGAAGGTGATGTTGCAATGGCACTTATATAGCACTAGCAGGGTTACCCGGCATTGCGCGGGCTGAAGAGAGTATGATAATTATCCCTAGCAGACCCCTTTGAAGACCTATATCGCTGAGAAAAATTTTGGTTATAACTGTTGGTGCCCCTCTACACCCCCATCCCGGCACTTTTTTAAACCTCACCATTAGATTCCTGGTAAACAAGTGTTTGACCACCGAGGTGGTATTAGTCCCCTACGGCGCTTTTGTGACATAAGGTGTTTTTGTCACAGAAGACACTAGAGTATATAAGCATCTTGGATTTTGAAAAAAAAATATTGAGCGTGCATAATCCCCTCACAACCCTTTATCCATGTACCATATATGAAAGGCGTAGCTTGAACCATGTTGGAGGGAGGGGTGGTAACATAAAATAGAGAAAAAAGCTTAAAAAACACAACAAAAATGGCCGCCATTCTGCCATATTGGATTTTGAAAAAATAAATATTGACTGTGCATCATCCCCTCAGAACCATTTATCCATGTACCAAAGATGAAAGGTGTAGCTTGAAGCATATTAGAGCGAGAGGTGGTAACATAAAAACAGACAGACGGACAGATGTTAGATTTTGAAAAAAAATATTGAGCGTGCAACATCCCATTACAACCCTCTATCCATGTGCCAGATATAAAAAGTGTAGCTTGAATCATGTTGGAGTGACAGGTGAGGGGTGGTAACATAAAATAGAGAAAAAAGCTTAAAAAACACAACAAAAATGGCCGCCATGGCGCCATCTTGGATTTTGGAAAAAAATATTGAACGTGCAACATCCCATTACAACCCTCTATCCATGTGCCAGATATAAAAAGTGTAGCTTGAACCATGTTGGAATGAGGGGTGGTAACATAAAATAGAGAAAAAAGCTTAAAAAACACAACAAAAATGGCTGCCATGCCGCCATCTTGGATTTTGAAAAAAAAATATTGAACGTGCATCATCCCCTCCCAACCCTCTATCCATGTGCCAAATATGCAAAGTGTAGCATTAACCATGTTGGTGGGAGGGGTGGTAACATGAAAATAGAGAAAAAAAGCTTAAAAAACACAACAAAAATGGCCGCCATTCCGCCACCTTGGATTTTGAAAAAAAAATTTTGAGCGTGCATCATTCCCTCAGAACCATTTATCCATGTACCAAATATGAAAGGTGTAGCTTAAAGCATGTTGGAGGGAGAGGTGGCAACATAAAAAACAGAGACAGACGGATGGACGGACAGACAGACAGACAGACAGATGGACGGAGTGCAATCCTATAGGCCCCTTACGGTTCCCGTAGGGGACTAAAAATCACCCCTAGTAGACCCCTTTGAAGACCTATATCGGTGAGAAAAATTTTGGTCATAACTGTTGGTGCCCCTCTGCACCCCCACCCCGGCACTTTTTTAAACCTCACCATTAGGGCACTTTTTTAAACCTCACCATTAGATTCCTGGTAAAAAATTACCCCCAGTAGACCCCTTTGAAGACCTATATCGGTGAGAAAAATTTTAGTCATAACTTTTGGTGCCCCTCTACACCCCACCCCCAGCCAATACTTTTTTAAACCTCACCATTAGATTCCTGATAAAAATGTACCCTTAGTAGATCCCTTTGAAGACATATATCGGTAAAAATTTTTTAAAAAATTTGGTCATAACTTTTGCCCATACACCCCCACCCCAGCCCACACACTTTTTTAAACCTGACGATGACCTCCGCCATAAAAAAATACTCCTAGTAGACCGATTTTGGACACACGTGGTGGCCCCATATTCATTTCTATGGTGGACGGACAGACATACATAGACATTCTAAAATATAGTCTTTGAAGAATATATACACAGCTAGGTGATGTGTCGTTTTTAAAAGTTTTCTGTGTGAATACACGACTTTGGGGCCCGTAACAAAGTTTTGAGAGTTTCTGGCAGCCATCTCCAATATATCAAGTTGCCTTTGGTTTACATTGTGGCAACATTCAGATTCTGTTTGGAGCAAAAAAAATTACCCTTGGGATGACCATAAAACCTTGCTTCCCATTACTGTAAGGTTAGCCACTTAGCTGGCGGTTGGTATGGCCTGTTTCAGATTTGTGTTACTCATGCTTAGATTTTCCCAAAATAAGTCCTGATGTTTACTCTAGATTAGAACTGTACAATAATTCTAACCATTTGAACCCTAGCAGCCATTTTTTCCAGCCAGGAACATGATACGTCATAACGCCATTAAATAGGATGGCTGTTTAGTAAATGTACTGGGTAGACCAATCAATATTTTCAACGTGCAGCCTCTGGTCTGCATGTTGAAAATATTGATTGGCCTACCTCAAATAATTCCTATGAATGCTGTATACCAAATATCAAAAGATTTTGATGATTGGTTCTGGAAAAAAAAAGATTTTTTTTAAATTTTTGCAAATAAGCTGATTCAGCATTTTTTAGATGTCTATTACAGAACACCGTAGCATAACCGATGGCAGTTTTTTTTTTACTATTCAATTCTACTGGTCCTAAGGATACGTCATACCAAATAACAGCTCTCTGTTCTGTGTGTCCGTGTGGTTTGGGAAATATAGGCATTTTAAAATAATACCACATACCAAATTTGGTTCACACCAGATCATGGGTTCAGAAAATAGAAATTTTGGGCTGAGCCAAAAATCTTACCCCTCCCATTACAAAGCAAATACTGCTTCACGAACTTTGTTTGAACAAATACTGCTTCACGAATTTTGTTTGAACAAACTTGATTCTACACCTCAAAAGGAAGCTCCATAGCAAATATCAAGTCATTGTACACACTGGTTCATGAAAAGAAGATTTTAAGAATATTTTGGAGCATTTTTCCCCACTCCCTCCCTATGGGGCTGGGTATGCCGAGGTGAACTAAAATGCAATGCCCTTCGGGAACATCACTCACACAAACTTTCACTTGAATTGGCCTAGTGGCTTTGGAGAAGACCAAAACATGGTGTTGATGGACGATGGATGGACCAGGCCTGGATATTTCACGGTAACGATCGTTCCGTTTCCGTGTCGTTACCGTCACAGCAAAAACAAGGAAACAATTTTTCATTTCCCATGCATTTTATGCACACTCGGACTCCATGTGTTCATAATTTTATAGGGAATATGGTGTCCCAATTCAAAATCATACTATTTAATTTAATGGACCTTGTGACAGAAAGACACTATGTGGGAAACTACCATACTGACTCGTGTCGATGCACAGGGGACGAGTAATAGTGCTTGCAAGTCGCGTTAGGGTGCGTCGGAAATTCAATTGGCGATATAAGACAAGTAAGTATTAAGGCTGTCACGAATGATCGAAAAATCGATCAACCGTCGATTGAGGTCATAATCAACAATTTTTTTCAATGATCGATTATTTGATTGGACATGTGCTGTCATACCTTTTTGTTAAACAAAGGGGAAATATTGATTCTCAAGCTATTGTTTCACATAAAGGACCTATTTCGACAACAAATGTGTGTGTGAGTGTGAACGGGGTTAAAACATAAAACCAATATATAGCTTCAAGTCGCAGCACCACGCGAGTTAAAGTTAGCCGAAACCCAGTCATCATCGTATGCGTGATCACTCAGTTCCCAATACTTCTCATTCCTTTGATGTGAGTCATGTGACCTGCAAATCAAGTTCTGAATGGCTACATTGTATTCCTCCAATAAGACATCGTCGAGTGTTGAGTCGTTTTTGTTTTTATCAATTTGATACTTGATAAGCAATTTTAACATACGGAAAGTAAAGAAGGAAAAACTTCGAAATTGCCATGTTATTTATTTTTGAAGTATGATGATTTATTTTGTTCTCCGACGTACCGCAACCGGAAGTTTCATTTCCACGTGTAAAGCTTTGTTGACTTGGCATTCCCTGAGGCTAAATTCATAATCATTACGTTACGCATTGAGTGTGGATGGGACCATTAGCGAGTTTAGTAAGCACTTTTCTATGATTTGAAGTTTGAATCTATGCGAGGTAGATTCTGTTTTGTCAAATTTTTCAAGGTTTGGTGTTCGTTTGCTTCATTTATGATTAGGATATTTTAATTTTTAACACCTCCCAAGTTATTTCATAGACGAAGTTCTAGGAAACAAGACAGAAATATTAACCATAAATAATCGAATAACCGTCGATTTTTATGACAAAATAATCGATTATGAAAATTCATAATCGTGACAGCCTTAGTAAGTATCCACTGGGTATGTTACGTTTCTTTGGAAACCGCCTACCAATTTTATAGAATTTGCTTCAAAAATTCACATAATTATCTTGTACATACATTTCATTTTCAGATTTAGGGATTTAAAACTCAATTTAATGAATAAAACAAACACAAAACCATGCGGTGTTGTTTTCATTTTTTTTGTGCAGGTTACTCTCAAAGCCAGAAATGGACATAAGAATGTCAATCACCACTGCAAACCACCCCTTTGAAAACCGCCAAACATAGTCTGTTTAAAAATAGCTGTTTTTTAAAGTACATTTGTTACGAATAAAACAAAATATAGCTTCACACAAAGTCAATAAAAAAAAAAACATAATATGAAGACCAGATAAAATTTACACAGAGGAATATGAATAACAAAATAGTTGCCTCCCTTGGCAACATTCGAAAAATTGATTTTACACTGTAAGTCATAACTTCACATGTTGCAGAGCATGATGAAATGATAAATGAGCATGTTTTATTGAACCAATAAGTCTTAACCCTTTACCTAACATGAAAAGCAGACGACACTTGCAAAAAAAATTCTTGAATAACTAATTTTTTTCATTTTTTGTCTCAAAAACATAGGTTATGACCCCTCGTTGGAACGAGCTCGACGAGCTCGTTCCAACGAGGGGTCATAACCTATGTTTTTGAGACAAAAAATGAAAATATAATGAAAATTTATTGGCGATTTTTGAGAATAGCGCTGGCCGGTTTTGGCCGTTACGTTGGGTAAAGGGTTAAATCATATCCCTGGTTATATTGTTATATAATTCTCAAATACCAGAGTTGTAATTATTTTTTATTTTTAATTACCACTTTCTCATTAATTTCTGAACACCCATTTTTCACAATGAGTTGTGCACGCTTGAAAGTGGCAGTGTTCTTTCACAATGAGCTGTGCACCGCTCGAAAGTGGCAGTGTTCACTTAGTATCTTTCTGGTGATATTCAACCACTGTGAAAACTATATGTTGTGGTCGTGTTTCAGACAACTATTGAAAGCAGCCTGCACACTCATTTGAAACAAGTGACAGCTTCCAAAACGAGGTCGACAAAAAAAATAAACAAGTCAGTTTTGCTTGTGATATATAATTTTTTTAATAAAGACTTATTACACTGAATACAGACATAATGTATTACACAAAAGACGAATTTAACAACACAAAAATCTCAACTCCAAAAAATATACATAATACAGTATTACAGTTCTGTTTGGTAAGTACAGTGTTGCAACAAGTCACCTGTTTTTCCATTTGATGCCTGTAAATTTGACGTCTTGTCTCAAACAACTTTCGTCCATTCTCTAATTTGAAACTTGGGGGGGTGGGCTTTGCTTCGAGTAGGGCACCCAGGTTTCGGCACGAGTATGGGCTTCGACACGAGTCAGTACGGTATAAACACGACAGAAGACCTGCATTATGATTTTAAAACTATTTGATTATTAGGGCCTATTGTCAAAATCATTACCCAGTCAAACATTTAACGGAACTGGAAAATCGTTATCGGTCATTTCTCATGATGCAAAACGGGAAACGAAATATGGTTTCCCATGATTTTTGAAGTATTCAGGCCTGATGGACGGACGGATGACGGACAGAGAGCGATGGGATTAGCTCAGCTTGACTTTGTCAAGATGAGCTAAAAAATATACCGGTAATCATGGAGTCCTTAGTTGCGGTTGATAGTCATTGTCTCCCCCCCCCCCCCCCCCCCCCCACACACACACACCCACACACAATGAAGCTAAAATACTGAAAATCCTCGCATCAAATATTTCCCATAATTCAACTTGAAATTTAACCAATTTGACCTCGACCTTGTTTAACAGAGCTCAGTGAGCTCTGTGGAAAAAAGATGAAATTAGTTAAATTTTTAATTACCAACAGAAAAAAATTTGAACTTTAAAACCTCGACCTCATAGAGTTTCGTGAATGGCCCACTAAAGCAGTTTACTAGTTAATTCTGTGTTATTAAATTTTGTGAAAGTGAAAAATATTATTCAGTAATGCATTTATCATATAACTTCTCCGTTTTCTAGGGTTATTACCATTTGATACTTTCAATAAATTTTAATTTATGCTTCATAACACCTTTAGTTGATTTGATTGGTCAGCTTCAAAAATAACACTTTCTGATTTGTTAAATTAATGTTATTTCAAAACATCCACTTACTGATCCTGTACAAATGTTAGGTTCATTTATGACGCATGACTTTCAAGGTAAAAATTCCATTCTTTAACCCTTTTCTATCTAAAAAAAAAAAAAAAGTGTTTTTTTTGTGATTACTCTGGTGTCACATTATCAACAAAATATGAAATTTGTGATTTGGTCACTCGAAATTTATGAAACTCGTCTATAAATTTCCCGTTTTGCCACCAGAGGTCGGTGAAATGAAAAAATTGTAAGACTCGATTCATAAATATCAAGTGACCGAAACACGCATTCCATACCCTCTATATATGAATACCTATTTCTATTTATGTTCTGTATTTGTTTTGGGCGCATGGAAAAAACACGTCATCCCAACTGCCCACGTGTGGGCATGGTGGTGCTGTGCACTAAGGCATACTGTATGTCGATGGTGCACTCGTCTTCAACAAATGCTAACCTTACTTGTGCAGGGTTAGTAAGTTGTGGAGCCTGAAAGTCACTCACCGATGCTCGCTGGTTTCCACCGTCTACTCTGGCTTCCTCCATCCCATAAAAAGTGTGCCACACCTGGCGACTCTGGATGTCTAAAGTGCTGTTAAATCCCAATAATTAAATAAATAAATATTTCAGGATACCAACCGAATGCAACAAATGATTTGACAGCTGTGATAGATTTGATTTTAAAGGATACATTTTTAACCTCTAGTACCCTTGTTGTACAACATTTTATCCAATCACTCTGTTTTTCTCTTGTGCAACTATGAATTTAACCCTTTACCCAACGTTAACGGCCAAAAACCGCCACCGCTATTCTCAAAAATTTTCAATTAATTTTCATTATTTTTAAAAAATTTTTTGTCTCAAAAACATAGGTTATGAGCTCGTTCCAACGAGGGGTCATAACCTATGTTTTTGAGACAAAAAATGAAAAAAATTAGTTATTCAAGAATTTTTTTGCAAGTTTTGTCTGCTTTTCATGTTAGGTAAAGGGTTAAGCAATTATGTCTTGCTTGACAGAGCTCACAGAGCTCAGTCAGACGAGGCATATTTGGTTAAATACTAAAATGCATTATGGGAAATATTTGCTGCTAAAATCATAGCCATTTTGACATCAAGGTGCAGAGGGCTAAAGGATAAATTCAAACAGTCGATTAAAAGTTTTACTGACATGGATTGAGTTGAAACGTGCATGAAGAAACTTCTTCTAAACAAATCGAACAGAACATGGAACTCCTTGAAAGGCAGGATTAGCAAATATAATCGACTGAGAAAAGTAATTTCACAGCATTTGTCATGTTAGAATATAATGCGACATCTACCTACCTCTTCATAAGCCACGGTAAATATATACCAGGATCTAACTGGGCCGATGTAAAAAACCAACCAATACTGCAATTAAAATAATTTTGTAAAAAATTAATTTGACCAATGTGTCAGTGTATACACGATGGAAGTTATTGGAAACCATTATAACATGGAATTGTGTTATATAGTATGAAAGAAAATATAATATGAAATATTTAATGTCCATTCCCGAGAAAAAGCAATGAGAGAACATATAATCAGGGCTGGGAGGAGTTAAAATTTTCCTTAACACATTAACGTTTTAAATAATTCTGCGTTAACGAGTTAAATGACATGAAATCATGCTAGAAAATGACCCAAAAAACATGTTTAGAAGGTTTTCAATTAGGGCTGGGCGGTTTTGAAATTTGCATTTCGGTTCGGTTTCGTACAAAAACTCGGTTTTCGGTTCGGTTTTCGGTTTTTCAAACTATATTGTAGAAATCCCCATTTTAGAGGGTAATGTACATATAAAATGTGTCTGTATTTGTCATCCAAGTCATGAGGCTCATATAGCGTGTTGAGTCATTTGGGTTACTCAGTGTTCACCACTCTTCAAAGCTAATGGACATATTGTGTTGAGCTACTGTAGTGGGCAACAGAGCTGGAGCCATGAGGTATCTAGGGAGACCATCCAGCCCCTCCCCCCCCCCCCCCCCCCCACTCAAAATCCCATTTACTTCCCCCATCCCCAAATTTGAAAAGATTCTTTTTGATTTCCTGCCCTCTGTACAAGTACAGTACCCTCAGTCCTGAATTCCCCCCTATCCCCCCCACCCCTAAAAAACCTCTTCACCAGCATGGTCCACAGGATTTCAAACCATGGCTCCACCACTGGTGAGATCTGCCTTGTTCTGTCAGTGAGATTTGGGGCCTTGTCAAGACAAGATGCAGAAATTCACACGAAAAGCTACATTTTAGCAAAAATCAACATTTCCTTATTTTCATGGAGTCGCTAAGCTCTCACCCTGGGTTTGGTGGATAATATGCAATTGTTGTGCTTATTTCGGTAATTATCACATCGCTTGAAAATAGACGTGCCCCGTGTTTCTTGATGGTTCCTGCTTCAAATGAAAGTGGAATAAGAGGAACACAAATCATATTTCTTCTAATTTTGATAACTATTATTGAAGTAAGTCGTGATATACGAATCACTTTTATTTGTAACTCACTCCACTGTTTTCAAAATATCTCTCCTTATTTCGACCGTAGAGGTTCGTTTTTTACTTTTATTTTGCCCAAATATAGAAATTGGGCGAAATGAGCGGTGCCAAGGTGAAGATATTACCAACTTTACTTTGCCCTCTTGGCTGATCCCTGCGTTGATTTCATCTCAGTCAAGACAGGCGATTGATGTTTTTGAAGGGAGACGGCCTAATGGGATTTGAAAGAAAGTTTGCAATATTGCATCTTAGGATTTGTTGTGTTTACAAAATACACATGGTCATGGGAAAACACGTGTTGATTATAACATCTTCGTATTGGGAATGCAGCGTGTGTACCTGAAAGACCTGCAGTACTGCGCGATTCCTTAAAGTAAGTTCAAATAGTATACAAACAATACCCAATAAGTTTAAAAAAAAAAAAAACTTTCAATAGTTACCTGCCATCCATTTAATAGGATGTGTTCTATTTTAATTTAACCATTTTATTGTTGACAAAAAACATAACTGCCAATGCGCTGCGTTACCTCTGAGCATGTGACTTCAGAGAACGTGCCAGTGGTCGGTTAATTAACATAATTTACTCGTCATTTTTCCCATGTGAACTTTGAGGTTTTAAAACTCAATAAATTTTATGTTTACCTCCAATCTAATTTACAACGTGCCATACGCAGATGATTTTGGTTCAAAGGTAATTTATAATACTTTTACACCATATATTGTCAGGTAACTTGCAATACCTCTTTGGTCGAATGTGCCCGGTTCATTGAATTTACTTAACGATTCTTGAATTGCATGTGTGGATTTTTACGTACGACTTTTTAATTTTTCATATTCCATCTGCTGGTGGTTCTGTAGATATTGTTTAAGATACAAGAAATTTGCTACCACTATTTGTGTGTGTGGGGTGGGGGGGGGGGGGTTTGTTTGTCAGCATAAGTAAGCATAAATGGCACAGCATTTACCTTTGCCTGACATTTAAGCCTTTGGCGTGCGGAAAGCAAGTGATTGAGTGGTCATGAACTTAACCAATTCTGGGAAATTTGTTGAAACTGAAAGTCTCGGTTTTTTGTTAAGGCGGCAGTTCGGTTTCGGTTTAAAAAAAAAAAAAGAACCGAACCGAAAAACCGATAAACCACCCAGCCCTATTTTCAATTTCCTGGTGCCTTGCTGTAGTTAATCGCTTTTAAAAAAAATAGACTTTGATGTTTGTGGAAAATGAATATCTGGATAACGTGTACATTTTTCATGAAAATGCAAATTGAATAATTATATATATATTTATTGGTGTTTAAAGTCACATATTTCTGCACAGTGGCTAATCGTGACGCAACATGGAGATGAAATCAAGTTTAGACTTACCACAGTGAGCAAGCACTGCCTGTGTTCCGTGGTTCCCACGGGGGAATTAAATATTTACAAAATCCAATTTTTAATCTTCCGACACAGGGTCCTCCTGTTTATCCGGCACCTATTGTTTCGGTTGAAAGTGTGATAATCCGTCACATCAAAGCAAAGACGACTATAGTTTGTTTCATTACTGTACGTTATTATTTGCACATTATAAGATGATTGGGGGCGCGGTGGCTCAGTTGGTAGAGGTGCAGGCTGCAAGCCGAGAGGTCCTCGGTTCGAATCCCACCTGCAGTAACCGCTTTGTGTGCTTGAGCAAGACACTTCACCCCCATTGCCCACGTGTGGGCACGGTGACGCTGTGTACTAAGGCATTCTGCACGTCGATGGTGCACCTGTCTTCAACCAATGCTAACTCTGCTTGTGTGGAGTTGGTATGTTGGGGAGCTGACAGTTGCTCGCCGTTGCTCGGTGGTTCTCTCTGGGTACTCCGGCTTCCTCCACCCATAAAACTGTCACGGTCATGGTTAGCCATTGTGCAGAAGTATGTGACCTTAAACACCAATAAATAAATAAATAAGATGATTGTCAGTGGGGAAAAAAGAATGACCATATCTGAATAAAACTTTAATATTTTAAAAATAAATAAAATAAAATACATTAACATGACAAGCTGAAAGATTTAAATTTGACATGGATACGACACAGCCGATTTATTTGCTCGCCAACTGCTTGCCTTAAAAATATTGAGGAGAGCAAAAAATAGCCCCCCTAGCCTAAGAAAATAATGATTACCACAACAGCCAGTTCCTAAAACCTTTTCAGATTTCTGCACTGTTAGTGGTCTCTGCACGATGGCCACACTGCTCCTTCGACACGTCCGGGTCTTCAAGGCCCGAAGGCGTGGGAGGGGCAGGCTTGTCATTTTGAGGCGGGCGATTGCCCTGGGCCGCAGTCGCCCGCTTGAGTTAAAAATTCTGTGGATGGTAAATGTCCGCCTAACCCCGATTTCTGCGGCCCATTAATTCAGTCGAAGGCACTTCAAAATCGGCTGCCTCAAATGGCAATTTTCGCGGATTGGAGGTACATATAACAAAAGCGCAGTTTGTGAAGTTAGTAGTGTGTCGTCAACGCAGTCACACAGAGACAGGAAATAACTTTCCAAATATACATTACATGATGACGTACACCATAATTACACAAACCATGTAAGTACATGGAGAGTGTATTATCACTAAATCACCTGCAGAGTGGAAATTCCACCTAAGCAATAGTTGCACATTTGTTACAATCCACCCTTCAAGTACTGTACCTTAAAATGATATTAGTTGTCTTCCCATCAGGCTGAAACAAAATGGTTTGGTCAAACAGTTTGAAAATAGGTTAAAGTCGCTTAGGATGCCGAAAAATTATGACTGCATATTTATACACAATGGACTTATTTTTCTAACACGACATTTATTCCATTGTGCTGACCACGGAACTGTTAACTGTTGGCCGTCTGTACCCATAAAATTTTGAATGGAATGAACAAAAAATGCTTCAATGATGACAAGAAATGTTTTGTGCACGGCACAAGCGTCCCACATGCAAGAGGATTTTGATACAGATACTTTTCAAGTACTAATCTTCTTCCAGTAACTGAACATTAGGACATCTTTTCCTGTTAACATTTCCAGACTTTGGAAATTATTGGCTTAGTAAATTTTGATAAAAGCAAACCACAGGTGGTGGTGCTCTGTGGCTGGGTCGGTGGGGGGTGGAGGGGGGGGGGGGGGGGTCGTGAAGAAGAGGATGGCAGGGGAGGTCAAATCAACAAGTATTTTATGATTTTTTAACATAGTATAGATGTATGAGCATAACTGACAACTAAAACTGGATATAACCTGGTGTTAATGGTGGTCCATAAGCTGAAAATTTTCAAGTTTTTTCTTTTGTTTTGTCCACGCGCAAACTTTTCCCTGAAATCCATCCCAATTCCCTGAAAATGACACTCAGGTTTCCTGAAAAATTATTTATGGGAACGCTCCAGTAGTGAGCGAAGGGGAGCAACCCAGCAGCAAGCTTGTTTGCTCCGTGAGATAGATAACTTGACACCAAGTTTGCGAATTCGACACACTGCCATTTATTGTTATACATAAACATGGATTTTATGGATACATGTACGAGATTGGTTTACATAATGAGCAGTGTGCCATGATAAAAGTTACAGAAATATGTACAAAACAAAGCATGTTTCAGTAGCCTAGAGCAAAGGTTGGCGATGATCCGCCAATAACAGAAATGAATGCTGTAAACATGGAGGATGATGGGGCTGGATGGAGGGGAAATTGACTGTGTTTAACCTTGACTCGACTGTTACAAGTTGTACTTAGGTGACGCTGGAAAAAGGACGCAATTTGCTTGTCCTACTCCTTATATACTTGAAGTACTTTGGCTGACCTTTCCGCTAGTGTTGCTAATTATAGCACAAAGACAAAGAAATTGCAGACTGGCCCTAATTATTTGGCAGTAATATGATAGGACCTTGATGATAACAGTACGTATTCTTGCGCCGCAAACATGTGTTAAACTTGACCGGAAGTTTGCGACCGGGTTGCGCAAGTCGCAAATGGCACAGGGCGTAATCATTCGAGGATACGTCTGCAAGGCAAATCTATTCTTGGCTGGTCGATATAACTTAGAATTAATAAATTTAAGGCTTGGATCGTTCCCATAAATGTGGCTAATAATTAACATTCTTAGCCCCGTATTTATGGGAACGCTCCAGTAGTGAGCGAAGGGGAGCAACCCAGCAGCAAGCTTGTTTGCTCCGTGAGATAGATAACTTGACACCAAGTTTGCGAATTCGACACACTGCCATTTATTGTTATACATAAACATGGATTTTATGGATACATGTACGAGATTGGTTTACATGATGAGCAGTGTGCCATGATAAAAGTTACAGAAATATGTACAAAACAAAGCATGTTTCAGTAGCCTAGAGCAAAGGTTGGCGATGATCCGCCACAGATGGCACCCACACAGCATTGAAGTCCCATAACCTCAATGAAGTGGGGGTGCCATCCCGCAGCTGCTGGAGGAAAGTGTCCCCGAGGAGAGAGACCAGGGAAGAGATGCAAAAATGTGAACTCCCAACATGTACGGGTGGGAAAGGATGGAGATAAAGACGCCACCATTGTGACCATGTGTGGCCTACCACTGAAATAAACAAACTTCATAACAAATCAAACGGAATTGGACAAGTATGGAAAAAAGTGCAACTGAAGGGGAAGTGGTAGAATATGCTAGGAACTCACCATGCAGCAGCCTCATCTGCGGAAAGGAACTTACAAGGTGAGGGTGACACCGTAATGCATCCTGAAGACTCCATGCTTGAAATGTCCGAATCTGCACCTAATCTATCTGTGGTGAATGACACTGGCAGACCACCATGAACCACCGTTGAGTGTCCCGAAACGAAATGCCTGTAGTCCATACTGTCCATGGGACCCACGGAGGAATGCGGCTAAGGCGACACAAACTATATTCACTATTTATGTACAGAGTCCAGAGAGAATAAAAAAAAAAAATTCATGACACAACACAATATGAAGGGTGAAAAATTCAGTCCAGAAAGACTGGCTGGTCACTATACACTATGTACAATATACCACAAACGGAAGGTAAAAGGTACATGCCTCCCCCGTATAGAGGGAAATGAAAAGTTTTTGCAACTTGTGAAGAGGTTGTCTGTAGATCTCCCAGTAATGCTGAAGGTCAAAGTCTAAAAAGGCAGTGTGCGGGATGCCAATGGTGGTGTCATTGTGAGAAACAATCGGGTAATCATCGAGAAAACATCGGGACTACAGGTGACTGCCATCATCGGTGCCCACTCTATGATTACCCGGAAGTTAAATTGCAGCCCAACTGACAACCCACCAATTATTCATAAACGCGTACAAGCCCAAGCCTGTATGAAGGGAAATTATCCCAGGTCCAGCCCAAGCCGACCGAGGTGAAGCTGTGTGTACACCTTTTCTTATTTTGTGAGAGTGACCTACGGTTGTCAACGGTGTCGATAACATGTCCAGCCCAAGCCGAGTGTGATCGATTTGCGGATTTGTTTGTTGTAGGCCAAGCCCAAGCCGGCCGATCCAGATAATAGAGTAGCAGCCCGGCCTATGAAGAACCCAGTTAAAAGCAATGTAACTCGCCCCACCCATCGGGTTAAAAAATGGTATAGTTGTCCAAATACAGCCTCCCAGGGGTACACTGGTATATTATAAGAATCGAGCCCAAGCCCGAGTTTATGAAAGAGAAGGCGCACGGATATAAGTCCTAAAGGCATTGGAACGCCAGCGACCCATTTGCCTTATCTGTGCATCACTGTAGTTCCTGGAGGCCGCTAAAGTAGCGGCTCCAATTCGGAAACTGTGACCTTTGAAAAAGGTGGGGTCAAGACCGGAAAACGTCAAGCACTGATTCAAGGCCCGGGTGAAATCTTTGCGGAGGATCGGAGAACCGTCCGGATAAGCAAAAAGAGGACCCATAGTGGAACCCCTGAGTGCTAGAAATGCACGCAGAAGCCCAACCGGACAACTGGGTCCCCCAGTTGCCTGAATTGTCATTATGTGCGGTTTTCTGGTGATGTTATGCTTGAAATCGCGATAGGTCAAACTAACCGACTGGGGGGCAAAGGAAGCATCCGCATACTGCAGTACCTTGCCTGCCTCTGATGTCTGGGAGGGACAAAGTTCGCCAATGCGCGCAAAAGAGTAGAAGGCTGTGGTAAACAGGGCACGGAAGAGGCTGCACTGATAGGCACTGTGGGAACAGCTAGGTAGGCAAATCAGCAATTGACCAAGAATAGGTTCTGATATTGGCATCCGTAGGTCGGAAGTGGGTCGTAGACGCTGGACTCCCGACAAAAGCTTGCGTACTAGAAATGCTTGTGTGGGGTCAGGTAGCGCCTGAAGTTTATGATAATAGGAAAGACCTGAAAGCATTGACGTGATTGACTTGGAAGAATAATTTTCGTGGAACAAGTGAGACACAAACAGGCAAATGAGATGAACGCTGATGGGCCACTGGACAGCGATACTGAAGCGAGAACAAAACTGATAAAACTTTTCCCTGGTGTGTCTGTAAAATTGACTGGTGGATGGAGCGAGAGCATTATCCAACAAGGTGGTCATGGTACTAATAAGGTCTGAAGTTCCAGTTCCGGTGGGATTGGTGTTGGTTCTGGATCGCATGTTGGTGCAAGGGCCTTGAACGCTGCTACCTGTGAACGAGAAAGATGATCGGCCATCACATTGGTCTTGCCTGGAATGTGCTTCGCGCGGAAAAGCACATTGTTGCGCAGGCAAATAAGTACTAAAACACGGAGGAGTTTGAGGAGATCTGGATTCTTTGAAGTTTGGGAATTGATGACCGAGACCACAGCTTCATTGTCGGATAAGAAGGAGATGCGTTTGTGCTGCATGGACCCTCCCCAAAGGTGGAGTGCCAAAACGATGGGATAAAGCTCTAGGATCGCAATGTTCAAAGATCTGAGGTGTGGGGGCCAAGTCCCATGAAACCAATGGCGACCAAATATTCCCCCAAACCCACAAGAAGCAGCAGCGTCTGTATAAAGAGACAAGACGTTCTGCATCCACTGGTTTTCAAGAAAAAGAGTCTTACCATTATAGAAGGTCAGAAAGTCCAACCACATCTGCAAATCAGCTTTGACTTCTCTAGTCAAACGGACATGGTGGTGGGCATGGGTCAAACCAATGGTGAGATTAATGAGACGGCGAAGAAAGACCCGACCAGGTAAAATGACTGTGCAGGCAAAATTAAGCAGCCCAATAAGTCCTTGCAATTCGACCAGTGGGGCTTTTTTGCGCTGCAGAAAATTACGGATTGTGACTTCACATTTCGTTAATTTATCGGCTGGAAGGCGGGCACACATGTCTTGGGTATCCAATTCAATCCCCAGGAATACCAAACACTGGGAAGGATGGACCGTCTTATCGTCAGCGATGGGGACCCCCAAAAAGCTGCACAAAGCAAGAAAACGGTCCAGATACTGTTGACACAGGTCCTGGGTTGGTGCAGCAAAGAAGAAATCGTCCAACACATGCAGGATGTCGTGAACTTTAAATTTAGTTTGGGCCACCCAATGGAGCGAGGTACTGAACAACTCAAAAAGCTGACATGAAGAGGAACAACCCATTGGGAGACATTTATCATAAAAATATTGTTCTTGCCACCGGAAACCCAAGAGCGGCTGATCAAGAAGATGAATAGGTAATAAGCGGAAGGCAGATTTAATATCGGTCTTCGAAAGAAAACACCCTCTCCCCAGGCGACAAATGATGGAAATGGCATCCTGAATGGTATCATAATAGACCGCCGACCACTCGGCTGGAATGTGATCATTCACAGAGAAACCCTTAGGATATGACAGGTGCTGTATCATCCGAAATCCCCTGGGTTCTTTTTTGGCACCAAACCTATGGGTGATAAGACCAAATCTGGAAAAGGGGGGTGTCGAAAGGGACCTGCCACCCTCCCCGCTTGAACCTCTTTCATAATTTTTTCATGCATAACGTCAGGGTAGTCACTCGCTGACCGTAAGTTGGAAACCTTGCGGGGGGCGGGGCAACCTTGTATACCTAATCGAAAACCATGTGAAAATCCCTGGATTAGTGTGCTGGCCAAAATGGGGTCATAACCGTGAAGAAATTTATTGAGTCTGTTTACCTGGATTGGGGTGACTGTGTGAACTGGAGGAGGAAGGCTGTCCAAAACGACCACGGCCTCTGTAACCATTCCCTCGAAAGGAGGCCTGACCCCCTTGGTATCGAAAGGAACATTTCTGGAAGCTGTGGGCCTGTTGGCACTTGAAACAAGTATGGGAAAATTTACAGGGCCCCTCACAGTTACCGCCTTCATGAAATCGAAAGCAATAACCAGCAGGAATGAAACGGCGCCCCCTCCGCCCAGATCCACGATCCTTAGAGGCTGGGACCTGTGACTTCTGAAATTTGGGAGCACTGCCACCGGGAGCTGCTCTCATGTATAGCTCGCAATGGAATTGGTCCCACTGGAGCTGTGGCTGCTGTTGTCTAATCAGCCTAAACTGCTGATCGTAGAAAGACCAGTCAAAGCCAATTGTGGCGAGATGGCGAATATTTGACTGGTACTTTAACAAAGCTGCAGCTTCCTGTGGAAATTTTTCAATGCGAACGGACATAAACACTTCAAAGGCACTCAACCACTGAGCCACAGATGTGAGTGCCTTCGGTGCCTTGGGGACCCACATGATGGTGGGGTTGCCTTGCGAGGCATCCACAGATAGTGCATAAGAGGAATCTATCCCCGTGGCATGCTGCAGAAGCAGGGCAGCCAAGGTGACAAATTCCCCAGCCCAAATCTGGGCTTTAAGTTTTGAACTCACATTCGCCGCCAATGGCAGCGAGGTGGAAATGAATTCCGGAACAGGCCCTGCTGGGCCTGCAGGAAGCATCTCCTGGGTATCAGGGGTGACCTGAGGAGGGCCAAATGTATTGGTGTCGACATTAGTAGAAGTAGGAAAACCCTGCGCATGGTTATTACCTTGGATGGTGGGAACCTGCTGAAGGGCATCCCGCACTGCCTCTGAAACCTGAGTGCCCAGGGTGGTCGCAGATCGCAAACTGGCTGGGATATGAACTGTCACTGTGATTGTGTCCCCCGCCGGTGTGGTATCTGAAGCTGAAATCTCTGGTGGTTGAGCGGCTGATGTAGAGTCTCTTGTCGGCGGAGGGACAGGTAAAGTTGAACTGTGCCCAGAGGGTGGAGTGGTCCCTGTGTTGCGGGCAGATGACGGACGAGGTGTCCTTTTACTAGCCCTTGGTTGATAGGAGCTAGAAAGGCCATCCTGAAGTTGACTCCTTTTACGTTTTGGTGGCATGACTGAAAGAGAAAGCAGAGGACCACAGCATGCCGTGGAGGTAAGGACCGATAGTGATAACGGAGAAGAACCTGCCGAACAATAGGGAGGACCTATATGTGAAATGGTGGGAGGAAGCAGGCCGAGCACCCAGTAGGTGTGGTAACGAAAAACAGCAAAAATGGCTGTGAATTGTAATGGTCAGGAAAATTTAGGGCACATGCTGTAAGGCAGTTGACCCAAACAGTCCTCGCTGTTATTCGGCAGGTTGAAACACGATTCACGTTTACGAAGGATGCCAAAGAATAATGGGGTGATCAAACGAGGATGTATGATGCCATCCAGTAAGACTTGGGCGGAGGCAGCCAGGTTATGCCAAAAAAGCCAAGTAGGAATGGGAGGTCCAAGGCAGCGGTGTTGAAAACGATCCAGATCAAGAAGACATAAGCCCAGCCAGTCCGAACACAACGGGCACAAAACAAACTGCTGGCCAGGAATAAACTGCTGCCCACACCACGACACTTCCTCACAAGTAAGAGGACACGTAAGCCCACTCCAGAAGAGAACACCTGGGCTGATTATTTTTTTTTTTTTTTTTTTTTTGTTGTGAGAGATGAATTACCCTCAACAGTTTATAAAGTGCCCCAACGATGAAAAGATACATAAATATTACGTGTTATTGTGTAATAACGAGAGACACCTGTGCAAAAAGGGGCAGCAGTATTAATCACGACACCGTGGTGGTATACCTCAGAATATGAGCTCATTGCCATCCCAGTGGGAGTAAAAGGACAATATAAACCTGACTGAAAGTCAGGAATGAGCCGACTCATTCGACGTACACCCCAGAAGATCACCTTCAACACCGGACCCAAGTGTGACCCCCCAAATGTGGGCTGTGATCAATATATATCTACAAAGATTATTAAAAATGTTTTTTTTGTTTTTTTTTTGTTTTTTTGTTTTTTTTTTTAATATATCGTATGTTGGTAGCATTCGGTTTTGTTACGGCTGCCTCGTTTTTTTTTTTGTTTTTTTTTTTGTTTTTTTTGTTTTGTTTTTGGTGTTTCGTTTTGTTGTGGTAAGGCACATAGGCCTGAGAAAGCCTTTTCCTCAAGTTAACATTTGGAGAGAAAATTGTTGAGGAAAAGAGGATAGCACCCCTTACACTACGACAATATCTTTCCAAGCCACGGTCATTAAAATGAACACCATCGCACAAATAGTGCGATGCCACACTGTGGAATTTACGGTGCTTCCAGAAGTGAAAAGCCTGTGAAGTGGCTGGGAGGACGTGTTCCAGATACAGGTTAAGTTTGTAAACACGCATGTTGAACTCAGGCACGGACATGGCGCTAACACGACCATGGGCAACTGACACTTTGGTTCGATAAAAGGCCTGACAGACAAACACCGACCGGACCCCGAATTCCGATTGCAATTCGGAGGCCAGATCGTCGATTGAGCTGCCGACCGTTTCCGCTGGAATACCAGCGAGACCATTGGAACCAATCTGCAACACAACCAATTCCGGCTTAAATTCTTTAATAATGGGCATATCCAAAGATCTTAATTTTTTTACCGTCGAACCGCCCCTGCCGTGGAAGCGACAATGCACCGGTCGGCCATGAAACGAGCTCAACCTAAGTGACGGGGCAAAGTCAAAGGCGGACGGAAACCGCACATCCCGCCTTAAGTAACGCCCCAGCCTGGCAGTAAATGAACTGCCCAGAACTAACACTTTAATGGGAATACCATGTCCCGCCATAATAATAAATAATGCTAAAAAAATATAATGGAACAAACTCACCGGACTTCGGAAACGTGAATACAATAAACGTGGAAACGAAAGTGAAACCGAAAGTTGAAATGAAGTGAACTAGGAAAAATGGAAATTGACTGTGTTTAACCTTGACTCGACTGTTACAAGTTGTACTTAGGTGACGCTGGAAAAAGGACGCAATTTGCTTGTCCTACTCCTTATATACTTGAAGTACTTTGGCTGACCTTTCCGCTAGTGTTGCTAATTATAGCACAAAGACAAAGAAATTGCAGACTGGCCCTAATTATTTGGCAGTAATATGATAGGACCTTGATGATAACAGTACGTATTCTTGC
Source organism: Pictodentalium vernedei (assembly GCA_031216915.1). Lineage (NCBI taxonomy): Eukaryota > Metazoa > Mollusca > Scaphopoda > Dentaliida > Dentaliidae > Pictodentalium > Pictodentalium vernedei. Next base: position 459,485,301 of record CM062292.1, on the reverse strand, counting down.
GCCGCAAACATGTGTTAAACTTGACCGGAAGTTTGCGACCGGGTTGCGCAAGTCGCAAATGGCACAGGGCGTAATCATTCGAGGATACGTCTGCAAGGCAAATCTATTCTTGGCTGGTCGATATAACTTAGAATTAATAAATTTAAGGCTTGGATCGTTCCCATAAATGTGGCTAATAATTAACATTCTTAGCCCCGTATTTTGGAGGTTAACATGTCTGATCTATAGCAGCACTAAACCTTGCGGAAAATGAAAATCCGTTCCGCACACATGTGCCTAGCGGAAAACGTTGACGGAGTATTTTTGGTCGATCATGTCATCACAACTTAACATAACCCTGCCTACTTGGAATTTCCTTTGACCTACAATCACGGAAGCCGTGCAGTTTAAACGAAGCGATTGCGTTCTAATAAGCTATCGCAAAGCCAATAAACTAAATAAAAAACATCTTTGTGTACTCTCAGGACCCGAATAAAAGTGCAGACCCAAATAATAGTGCAGAGGGGAAATTTCACCGAATATTAATAAAAGTGCAGGCCCGAATAATAGTGCGGGGGAAACGTTCGCTGAAAATTATTAAAAGTGCAGATTTAAATAATAGTGCATGGGGGAATTTCAGATAAAAAAGTCCATAAGTATTGTATACTGCTCACAAGCAGTAAATCATTTATTCTCAGTTCATCAACTTCATGTAGCACCATTCTCTTTCTACAAGTACTGAACCAGATTATCTATTACCACTACTACTAGTAGTACCGGTTGACCTTGTATCGGTTGATATTCAACTGAAAGGGTGTTCAGGTAACGTATACCATTTTTTAACTTGCAACAAATTCACAGGGACAAGTTTATAGCATATACTAGTAATGACGAACGCGGCCACCCACAAAAAAAATGAATTCTACAAAAAAACTATTTTACTAAAAAATAAATAAACATGCAGACCCAAATAAGCATTGTGCAGGGGGGAATTTTCCGACTGAAACAATAAACGTGCATGCACGTTTATTTGGATCCAAAGAGTATGGAATTACTTCTAAAGTTTAGAAGGGAGAGTTCAAAACAATCATTAGCTGTATAATGATAAATTGAATAGAACACAAATGTGCATGTACTACGATAGTACAAACGTATGTGCAACACATGTTTGGCCTATTTATAAATCTGCCTTCGGAAATTCCCAAACTCGCATATGACCTTGTAATCATTAGCAGACGATTGATCACCCGAAATGGAACAGATTGCGAAATAACTTGATAAATGTCAAATGAATTGCAGATTATCCTTCTAATTGTTTTACAGATGTGAATGCATGTAATAAACACAGACCGACACACGCAGCCACTCATTTTATCCTTCTGCCCTGGTACTCGTGGCATATTGATTGACCCCATTCACATGCGTGTGTCGTTCTGTGTATATAGGGGTTAGTGGACTTCAGTCACAACTCCACATTTTTAAATTAATGTTATCAGACATCATCGATGGGAAAAATTATCGCGTTGCTTTCTTTTACACCATCTCAGGAAAGCAGTGATTTGGAGTGATTGTCGGGTTTATTTGGGAACTTTTCTACACTCATATTCAATGGAACACAACCTCCAAACACATCTATATCCTATTAGAGAGTTTGGGGTCACCTAGGAACCACGTGTCGAAGATTGGGGTGGGGGAGGGTTCTCCATCTCCTTTTTGGTGATTTGGTGTTATTGTCTGGTTCATTGTGTAACTGGATATACACCCATTCAATGAAACACAACCTCTGAAAACACTACTATCCTTTTAGATGGTTTGGGGTCACATAGCAACAACGCGCCACCATAGAAACCAAAATGGCAGCCTCCGGTATACACAATGGGTGACAGAAACAAGTATCACCCTAACATCACGTGCTGCGCGTGTGCACTAAACCCATGCTTTTGCCAACTACAATGACAATTTAACATGACACCACTCAATGAGGTGACATGACATAAATTCCAAGGTCATCCACCGAGGTCATCAAAAAGGGGGAAATTCACATTACATACTACTCTTGTTGATGAAGTTGGAATATATGATCAGTCGGAACTTGGGCGAGCCATGACAGTTGGGACGTATAAAAACAATTCTTGGGCCTTCCTTTCATTTGCCACTGTCCTTCAACCATCATGTCTACACCAACCCGTGTCCCTCGCAGGATTATTCCTCCCCCACTCTCCCAACATTCCGATACAAATGATTTTATAATATCCCCCATTTGCGCCTTTTGAATCTCCCCATCTATAATATTGGTCCTTTAACTAATGCCATCCCTCATCTACTCATCTCTCGTTTTCATCCCATTCTTCCATTACTTTATCAAAGAGTCTTGTCCTACTGGGCAAGTATTTGAGGCATTCTAAGTCGAACTGTTCTAAGCACTCTGAAACTCGTTAGCTGCACATTTGGCACCCCTTTTACTACTCGCCTTTTCAGACAACCCTGCCTGAATTCACGTGATTTGATCTCACTTTGAACAACAATACCCATCATCACAAAAGCCTCAGTAATTTTGTTTTTTTAAATAACACGTCCAAAGAGCTTTTTGCTCTACCTCCAGCCCACCAGTTTGTATTGCAATCCTAGAGCAATCATTCCCTTTTAAAACACCCCACGCCACCACACCTTTCCCAAATAAAACTATCATGTTGTTTTGTTGTTCCACGAGTAATTTCAAAGTTCATATACCTAATACAGAGAAATTACCTGCATCCTGGTAGGAATTTCAGCTCTTCTTGTGAGAGTTGACGGCTTCCCAAGCAATAGTCGTGTTGAAGTCCGCAACAGGTTTTCTGAAAAAAAAAAAACATCTACACTCATCGAATCAGTAATAGGGAAAGTCAATAGAGTTAAAGCCTGACCATATTTTAATATTTATTTACTCCAGCTCCCTGCTCCTCCCCCTTTGCCACCACCCCCCCCCCCCCCCACAGTGTTTTATTTGAGCAATTATCACTATATTTTAACAGAAAGAGATGACCCTTCCTGACTGAAAAGATAACTAAAGAGAAACGCCTACGTTTTTTTCTGTTTATGAGAAAAGTTGCATTGTCTAAACATGTTCACCAAATTCAACCACAGCACTGCGATTATCAAATTGCGAATCATTCCCTAAATGGCCTTGAGATTCGATTGGATTAGTCGCCAAATTGCAGACATGTGATAGAAGCGAATCTACTGCGATGAACAAGGATTGAAAATTCTCGATCTGCTCTCAAACAAATTAAGTAGTTTATGGATTTGCCCGCAGCTCACATGAAGTGCAAGTATATTTTTTTTAAAATAAGTGGACAGTGTAATGCAGTGAAACCTGTCTTGAGCGACCCCTCTCGTTTTTATTTTGAAAACGTGTGTGCACATGTTTTCATCATAGACGGCGTCACAGACACAATGTAAACAATCAAGCTGTGAGTCTCTGCACTGTTTTAACCCTTTAACCAACGCGGACGATATCAAAATTTATTATTTTAAATACTATTTTTTTTAATTTTTCAAAAAATTTCAACAAAACCATATCATGTGAGCCCTCATAGTTCCAAAGAGGGGTCACATGATATGGTTCTGTTGAAATTTTTTGAAAAATAATATTTTTTCAGCTGCTGAATTTGCACATTACGCACGTAAGTTGATGCCCATTTGCAAATGCCATGGGAAATGCAAATAAACTATATTTCCGATCATACTATAGGTTTCGGAAATCGGCTTTTGAGCGAATTTGTGGGCTGGTTGAGTCTCGTCAGCATTTATAAAAATGCTTTAAAAGAATTTTAAAAAGCGATATTATTTAACCTCCAATGTATGATCAGAATGAAAATACTCAGACTGAGGCAGTATAGGCAGCAATCTCACATGCAAATGAAATCGTAAATAAAAAAAAAAAATACCGTGACTGACACAATGTTGACATTTGATGCCATGTGGATCTGAAAAGTTCCAATTTATCTAAAGTTCGGCAACATTAAAGTTAACTTTACATACAAAATGGAAACACAAGAACAAGGATTAAATCCATAACCGTAATTCCAAAGAAAACACAGAGTAGGCTACATGTACTTAGAGAAACCGAAATCCCCCCCTCCATTTCAAATCGACAAAAGTAAACTTTTTTAAACAAAAGTGTGTGGAGATGTAAATGAATGTGAACAGGTCAACACTATCACAAGAATAGACCCCCCCCCCCCCAACAAAACGTAGACTCCGAACTGGAAAGCACTCGGTCCAACGAGAGCTCACGACCTGAGCTATAATTAAGTTGATGCCAAAAAAATAGATTTTTTTCTGTTGGACTTTGCTGAGTTTTTTTACAGAACTATCTGTTTAATGTACCATTGAATGCAACCAAGGGTTAACAAATAATTAAATGATTAAAACCACTTCCATTTTCAAAAGTAGGGGTTGGGCAAAAAAAAATTGTATCTGAATTGCCCCCCCCCCCCCCCTCCCTGTGCCACCGTTTGGATGTCGATAGAAATATTACTGTCAATTGGTAAAATTATTATACAAAATAAACAAATAAAAAAGGTGGCCATTTCCACAGAAGTTACTTACCCAACATTAAAAATCAGTCAAAAGCCAATTTTACGGTTGGACGTTCTCTCACCACAAAATCGGCTGTTTTGGGGTGAATCGACTGTTTTGGGGTGAATCGACATTCTGATCGGACATGTATTTCTGAGTTAAATGGTTAAAGAAAAACGCATTCGAATGAAAGAAAAACAGTGATTGTACATTTTGACTATTTATTCATCAATATCATATGAAAGAACACGCCAGAAAGTGTGTTTTTTAAAAACGACGGCATTATTTTTTTCACAACTTTCAAACAAACCGTGTATGAGTCAGCCATTTTATCGTTTGAAAGCTTTTCGCTCCGCACAGTTCGCCCCGTCGGTTTAATGTAACGTAACTTAGTATTTTGGTCTAGCGGCTTTGAAATGAATTCGAACAAAGTCGTTCCAAGTTAAAGTATGTTTCCAGTGTGCTGTAAGCTTTTTTCACAGAATCTGAGCACACTGTGTGAGTGTAAACTCCACTACATGAGTGTTCTTGTCGTAATCAACCAATACTTACCCCTCTTCTTATCCCAGCCATTCAGTGTGTACTGTAGGCAAATTTCAGTACGTGGAGAGTGTATTATCACTAAATCACTCGCAGAGTGGAGATTCCACCCAAGCAATAATTGCAAATTTGCTGCAAAGCATAACCAACACAAGCAAAGTTTCAGCCAATGGACCTCCGGGTTAAACCCGGAGGTCCATTGGCTGAAACATTGCTTGTGTTTGTTGTCGATGTGTACACAATTTGAAAGTTATAGCTTGGGTGATAACGCCACTCCGCGGGTGATTTAGTTACAATCCACTCTCCACGTACTGTATGGCAATTATGAATCATGAACATGCACAGTCGAGCACTGCATCAACAATGCTAAAAGAAACATTGACTCTGTGCCCCCATCCCCTGACTGTGCACCTGGTATATTTACATCCCCTGCAGTTAAATAAATAAAAGTTCCGTCAGAGACTTCGCATTTTCAAAAATAGTGAAGTAGAACTGATTTGCAATTCCATCGAAGCTACACCAGCGGGAAGGCCACACCCACCTCAGGCCTATGACCATCGGATATGCATGTGGCATAAATCAACCTGGCTACCCACCCCCCACCAAAAGAAAGAATCCCCCCACCCACCCCACAATAAGAAATCCTAGCTTCGCTTCTGGATAACAGCCTTGCTTCGAAAACACAGACCGATGAAATTCAGAATCAAGCTTTTTTCTTCAACTCCAAGAAATAGTTCATTGAATTCGGACAGCTGATAATTTTGACACTTATTCCCAATTAATCGACTTTGGATAGAGAAGTCACACCTCAACATCCTTACAGAGTTAGCACATATAACTATAACACGAGCTGGACTTTTGTTCGGTGCATACCCCCACAAGGTGTACCGCCCAGTGTGGGCATACCTATGATCAACAGATATTATTTATGAATATTCTCGTATGAACTGACAGACGGATGCTAGAGCTGTGCGGTTATGGAATTTTGCCTCTGTTTCGGTTCAGTTCGGTTTTTACAAAAATAGATGAGTATTTGTTTCGGTTTCGGTTTTTTTGGGGGCGTATTGATTTAACTGGTTGAGTGCTAGAAGCCACTATCAGGGCTTTCAGACAAATGAGGGTACCAGAGCAAAAGCCAACATTTTCCTTGCTCACGTTTCACATTCAATCAAATGCAAATAATACTTTGTCCATATAACTTTGTTTTATTACAAATTATTGGAGAGTGCCTATGGGCACTCTCCAATAATTTGTAATAAAGGAAATTTTTGATGAACAAGTCAGACCACCAAAAATAATCTAGCCCTCAACCAGTTAAAGGCCAAAAATGAATAAATATAAGGGGTTCTGACCAGTGAATAAGCCACAGGTGTGCGTAAAGTATAGGAGTGGTAAAGGTATAGGTGTTGGATTGATATTTTCGGGATGTTGAACCCGAACACAGTATCATAATTCGGACGCAAACTTGAGTTGACACGAAGTTAGGTGAGCTTTTCCGACCCGGTGGCCAGTGATGGTAAGAAATTTTTTGCAAAAAAAAGAAAAACCCAAAGAATAATACATACTGGGGAGTATATTGGAAGAATTGTTCCTCAATAAGACATATTTTGATATGCTGCCATTTCATAAACAGAACGTTTCCAAAAACGGGAGGATAAAGACTAGAAGGCAAACTTGGTATCAGCTGTTCAAAATATAGATCTGCTGCACATCAAGGGAGAGTACTCAAAACACATGTGGGGGAAATGACGTGACACACTGCAAACAAAAACAAGATTTTTTTGCAAAGCTGTTGAACTCAATTTAATATAAATAGCTAGGGCCCTGCGAAGCTTCGAGTATTCGATTCGATGTCGACATCGCTTTGGTATTCGTATATCGATCTCGAATAGTTTGCCAATTCGTTAGTCAAACGAAGCATCGAGGAAAATGAATCAGTGTTCGACAATGTACATTTTGAGTTTTTAGAACGGGAAATTAAACGTTCGTTTTGTGACTTTTGCAAATTGGAGCTGTTTTAACTTGTAGACTGTTGTTCACGTCCCATCTATACAACCGAAATATCCAGCTATGGGCCTAAGCCCCGCTCCCAGCCCCAAAATCTTCTAACACAATAATGGGGGCATGTCGCCTGAAGCGCTTCCATTATTATGTTAGAAAACTGTGGGAGGAAAATCTCTTTAGTTTCTTTGCATTGTTCGGCGTTGGTACTTGGAAGTTGGAATGAAGTAAAGGCAATTTGTGTGAATGAGCACTGCGTCAATATTCGAGTTAGATAATGCAGAAACTAACACAGTTTAACGCCTTCGCTGCTTTTGATGTATACTGAGTTTCTACAAGACCCAAATCCTGATAATACAAAAACAACCAAACATTACAGTAATGGGGTTCCTATAAGATGTACATGTATTTAGCCAGGATAACGTACCTGAAGTTAGCGGCTGTAGCCGACTTCAACTGAATTAATGTGCCACTTGCATTATATTTGTGCTTTTAATTCTCATGTTTCAATTTAGTGTTTTTTCTCAAATGTTTCTGGGCAGTAACACCTTAATTTCTGTCCATATTTATGTCTTGAATTTATTGTCGGGCCAAGTGAACATCTGAATGGCCATTCAACGAGAAAGAAAATTAAAACAACGCCAAGTTGTCAAGTTATGTCAACTCTCTCTTCTCGCAGTGCTTTCCGGACATTTCTGCACAAGATAATGCCAGTTATAGCTATTTCTCGAGTTTATCCCGATTCGATTCGAGATTCGATTCGATGTCGACATCAGTCCCGATTCGATTCGAGATTTGATTCGAACATAAATTTCCCGATTCGCAGGGCCCTATAAATAGCCTATCGATTTTAACTGGGGCTGTGTGGGATATCGTCTCAAGCTCTGCTGACATGTTGGAGCTGATAAATATTTATCGCCTGCTGTCGACTGTGGTATTTTGTGTGAGGCAGGCGATTTGGGTCCGTGGGAATCGCTTGCCTCAAAGTGACAAGCCTGTACCCCAATCAGAAATTCTTCGCCGTGTTGAACAATGTTGACGCAATGGAAATAGTTTATAAAAAGGTTCAAAAGTCTTCAGAAAGTTAGAACAAAAAAAAACACCGTCCACATACTGCCGAAGTCGGTACTCGGAGGAAAAGTTGGTTGGTTATTTAAAAAAAAAACGAAACCGACCGAATTTCGGTTAACCGCACAGCACTAACGGATGCACAAATGGACGGACACAATCCAGTATCCCCCCCCCCCCCCCCCACCCCCTTCCATTTTCTTCGAAAGTTTTCAACAATTTCTAAGTCAAAAGGTGTGGTAAATTGTTTGGTGTTTGGAAGTTTTATGCAATGAGGCAGAAGCCTTTGTCATAGGCAAACTACATGCCATATTTCACTGAAATCTGATAACCCCAATCCAGTATACACCCCCTCCCCTCCCATTTTCTTCGAAAGTTTTCAACAATTTCTAAGTCAAAAGGTATGGTAAATTGTTTGGTGTTTGGAAGTTTTATGCAATGAGGCGGAAGCCTTTGTCATAGGCAAACTACATGCCATATTTCACCAAAATCCAATAGCCCATACCTGAGATACAGGCTGAACAGACAATTAATGTCGATTTCCTACAATTTCTAAGTCAAAAAGGGGGATAACTCTTAAAAGGAGAGATTGAGAAATATCGTTGAATCCTTTTTTTAAAGCCTATACCATAAGCCGTGTTCATGGCAAATTTCATTGCAATAGAACATTCGATAGCCAAGATACAGGCTGAACAGACAAAATTTGGCTTGGACGGACACAATTTCTAAGTGAACAAGTAATAAAAAAAAAAAAATAGTAAAAAAAAAAATAACTAGTGTGGGCATACCTATGACCAACAAATATTATAAAAAATAATAATTTACGTAAGTTTTGAATATCTTCGGACGGACTCGCACACGGACGGACGGACAGATGCATGTAATCCAGTATACCCCCATTTTCTTCGAAAGTGGGGGTATAATTAATAATTCTAGTAGTTTGTTCAGCAATTAAAATCATTGGCAATAAACTTTTTAATTAGACAGTCACCGCAATATAGGATTAGTGATGAGAAGTTTAAACAGCTACCGATTATTGTATAAACCTTGCGTTATTATTAGTAGCCTATTGATATGGACGGTTTAACTCGAATTTTACTTCAAAACAGAACTGCTGGACAATAAGACTTGGGCAGCCAAAGACATTTGAGATGAAGAGAGAAAGGTGTTCAAACTTATTCCAGAACTGAAATAAAAACATGTTTAATCAGCACCACGGAATACATATAGCTCGTTTATGATGGGTGGGGTGGTGTCAATTTTTTTTTCAAGAAGCATAGGCATATGAGGCCGGGACGACTACAGCCCTCCATTGCCAAAGAATCGATGTGGGGTGGGGGTAGGGGTTGGCATCACTCGGGAGGGGGAGGTGTATGTGGGGGGGGGGGCATTTTCCACAAGAAAAATTCTGCCCCATGACCCACGCATGTATAAACGAAAGATTCACGGAACACTTGATTCTAGTACACAAAACGAAAGGTAATCTTGCGACGAGAAATATTATATTTCATTATGCATTGCGTTTTCAATGCAAAAGAAGTTGGAACCGCGCAGTGAGGCAGAAATACGCAGTCTGGAAACTATGTTTTTTGTACTCTGTGTTCCATTTAGCGAATGAGATTGACCGTTTTCCGTCTTTAGGAAGTATGCGTTCTCGAATTCAAATCCCACTGTTTTTATGTGTTTTTCAGAAGTTAAAAATTAAGAATAACATTTTTCCAATTTGAGAAGGTGATGCAGGCGATCTTATTTGGAGATCACTGAGAAGGCAACAGGCATGTGGGATCAAACAACGTTTTGAAGCTAAAATTGCAAATGTGTGAATACAGTTCAGGCCTAAAAAAAAATAATACGTTTGTTTCCGCTCACCCAACCGACCCTATTTCAAACCGCCGAGTCTAAACATTTTATTGAAATCGCAAAAAAAAAGTGAAAAAAAAAAACAGTGGTATTTTTTGCCACTTTCTAAATCGCGCCACACATTATGACATATTGATCGTCAAAAAATTAAGATTTTATAAAAAAAAGAAACCCTATTTTATATAAAAGCCTATTGAGCCACAGAACTTCATAATATAATATTCAGCTATCCTCTTATTCTGAATTGCGAGATCCCATGCCTCACTTTATCACGACATGAGGTCAAGAAGTGTTAAAATTAGCACACCTCAGCATTTGAAATAAATTGGCTTTTTAAGTGATTGTGGTAATGGACTGATTTAGTAACATCGTATTTATCTTGGCTAAGAAAGCACAAATGACTTGCTTTTGTTTATTTGAAGACAATACAGTTACATTCTTTGGTCTTGTATGAAACACTTTTTTTGAGTTTTGAGCACACCATTTTGAAGGCAAGATGCTATCGTGACGTCAGCATGTGCAAACAGCCTATCACAAGTGCAGGCCTCTAAAAATTGCACGAACGGCCGTTTCGTTTGAGCTCCGTTCGAGCAAAGTTCCCTTCAGTTAACCTTTTTCCCGTTCGTGCAAAAATTGGCATTCAAATGACTGAGAACCACGACCGAAGTGAGAGTCAAATAACCCGGGTGAGGGAAACTATAATAGCTCCAAACGTAAATGAAAGGAAACACTAAAAATCATAGAAATCGGATATAAAAAGACTGCTAAAAATAACATTCCATATCGTTTCTCTGAAACAGGAAGTAACGCTTTGCTGGTGTTACTAAGATAATGCACGGCTTTGAAAACGCACAGACGGTAGGCTGAAATCAGATACAGGCACTGTAAAATTTACTATGAATCGAGGGAAAGGGGCCTACCAACCGTTTGTGAACAGTTGTGGTTGACAGCAATGCATTTTTTGACTTTGACTCCGTACTGCGGAGCTAATTTATGCAGAGCTAATAAATTAACTCCCTTGATGCGCAACATGAATACTCAATGATGATTGGTAAATGAGCACCGACGTTTAGGAAAGCACCTAAACATTTTCCAAACAACATGAGTGATAACCAGTGGATTCGCACTGAATCAATTCACACTGCACAGTCCACTGCCAAATATTCGGCCTTATAGTTACTTAATAAAAATAAGCGACAGTTCACACAGAAGTAATTTCCCAACTTGAGTGAATTGTGAATTTCTGGGGGAGAAAGTGATTCGGCAATGCCGATTGCCGTAGCATTTTGCGACTGGTCTAATGACGTGACTGTGCGGGTGGGAACGGGTCAACTCACCCTCGGGTCATGTCGCCCACGGGTCAAGTCACCCTGGGTCAACTCGTCCTGGGTCAAGTCGCCCCTCAGTTAAAAAAAAAAAACGTAACTCTAGTTATATCAACAAATTTTTTTTTATATTAATACTATAATCTATTATTTGCAACAATATTATGAAGTCCCGTCTTTGTGATTCATTTGTTTGCTGTTTTGTATCTGGATTTACCAGGGGCAGGGGGTTTACATCTGAATTCAACCTATCTCGATCTTACCTTTACATGTACTGGATGTGTCATTCTTTTATCAACGTGACGGTGAGTGGATAACAAACAGGGTTCACACAAATCTTTTTTAATTATGGTACAGCTACTACAGGACTGAAACTAAGTCTCAATAAAGTACCGGCTTGAGAGTAAAAACAAAAGCAGCTTGACATAATTTTATCTTTTAATAAATACATACATCGAAAGTATCAACATTACAACAAAGTACAACTGTACCCAAAACAAAATATACAAATAAATACAATCATTTTCAGGCAGTCATCAAACTTCCCTGTTCAGTCTATCAATAATTCAATATTTATCGACACTGACAGCTTTGTTAAACACCTTGTCTGAAAAAATGAAAATGGGTTAAGCAAACATTTGCGGTTAAGTAAATTTTTTTGGCTTAACCCTTTTTCCGGTTAAGCAAATTTACAATTTTTAAAGGCCTGAAGTGTAAATTTACAAGGAATCCCTTGGTATTTCACAAGAAAAATTTCCAAGTTTCAAATAGCAGACATGCCATTGGTCGAAATGTAATATGATTAACTACGTATGCTTACTGAAAAACAGTCAAAATGTCTGTTTCAAATTAGATGTAAACAATATACAATCACTTGCGTAATAATGGTCACTGTTGAGACAAAACACTTGAACAGTTGATGTAGAAAAGTAATACATAAAGGTTTCATGGTCTGCCAGGGCAAAGGGAGTGGTAAAAAGGGAAACGACCCAAATTTAAACCAACATTAATCCACACTAGTGAAGTAAAATCACTTCTTGTAAACCTTGACATTAACTTAAAGCAAGTTGAAATTTGTATACTGCCTCACCGGGATAAAACCAACTTTTTCAGGTAACGATTATGATTTACTTCGCCAGTATCGGTGACAGTATTGACAATTTTACCGATTACAGTCGGTATACCATAAAACCACACAGCACTACACAGAAGCCTATTTTATGTTGAAAAAGTTCTAAACTGAGTTAAGGGAACTGCATTCTGGAAAGAAATAAAATAAATAAAAATAATAAGTTTTTCCAACCTACCAATCATATTTTTTTTCATCCCGTTAGCGGAAACAAACATATATCTTTTTCAGGCCTCAGGGTAATCCCAAATGATTATTCTTTTATTGTGCCAGATTATGCAGCTAGCAAAGTACTCACGCATTCTACGTGAATGCCGCAGGTAAAATATTAAAGTCGCGAACATTGAGAAGATTGGAATTCTCCTCTTTGCTGATACATGTTGGGATCCGACCAGGCCCTCGAAATGTCAACAATGAATATTTACTATTTATTTATTTATTATTTTATTATTTCCATGTGCTAAACACAGATTTATTCATAATTCAGTCATTGTGCATGAGCACGCTGAGGTATATGAGGAGAAAATAATTTCTGACGAGTCGAGTTGATGGAACGGAATTGCCGGGTTTGAAAACAATTTGCGCAGTTTGAAGCACATGGCTGTTGACATTACAATGATGTTTTTTTCCAGCGCACTTGAGTTACTTGTAGAAATAAATAACGGAAAATGACCAGTTTGTTTTCAGTCAGACAAGCATCGTTCTTAACATATTTCTGTCGAAAAATATCACCTTCACATATTTATTCGCAGCAGCAGATTACCCAAAAGAACAACTTTTCCCATGTTTGATTTTGAAACGTCCCGAGGCATTTCTGAAGAAGATTGCACTTTTATTGAAAATGTTCTAGGGTGTGTTTGCAGTCTTGACAGTGGTGACTGGTGAGAAAAAATATTTAATGTCAATACAATTGACTCGACATGCTTCATATTCAATTTTGAGTTGGTTACTTGTGTTTCAGACATTGCTTCGCATTAATACATTTACATCAGAAATGCTAATACGGTGATGAGCGATACTGCACGAGAAATATATTAGCACTTAATACATCAGAATCGCCTCTTTTGATGATAAAGGAAATATGTTTATCTTTTGATAACCAGTTCACATTTTTATAGAGGCACCCATGAAGTGGATTTTCACCCAAAGAAAAAAACCCAGACAAGTGAACAAGTACAAACAGTGTTTCAAGTCAGAGAATTTAACTTTTGGTTCGAACTGGAGGTTCTTTGACTGAAACACTGCATGTGCATGTCTTTTTTCATAAATTTAAAGTGATTGAGGGCTGTAATTCCACTTCAGGTGTGTTTTAAGTCTAATCCACTCTGTGTGTGTCATATTGAATGAAATTAAATCAAGTAATCAATACATCTCCATGTTTTAAGTCTGAGAGAAGAGGGAAATGCCAAACCCCATCATCCTCATCATATTTGATGTTATACTCAGTTTTAAGTGGATTTGTGGAACATCTCTTCATTATTCCTAAAACCTTTGCAGAGAACCATGATGTTTCTGAGTCACCTTCTTCCCTACACTGATGTTTTATACTTTTACCAATTAATAAATCTGGAGTCTAAAAATACAGGAAGTTTTTCCACCTGTGCCGATATAATGCGCTTCTCTCTGGCGGCTATTAAATTTGAAAACAGCATATGCTTTTCTTCCTTAAAATGAATTTCTCGGTCGGAAGGGTTTCAAATTTTAATTTCATTGGCCTAATTAGCCGAATCATCAGTATTTTGAGGGTTTAGCTGAATTATTTCCTTCAAGTTCGTAACAAGCTTGCAGTTTGGAAACATTAGTGATTACACGTTTATTTTCGATAGTTTGGGACTGGTAAAATAATGCTCTATCACCTTTTGAGTGGAGAACTTGCCACCTAAAATTTATTTGGTTGATGAGAGCCTCCCTAGCCTCTTTTTCAGGAAGTGTAGCAATTTTTGAATCAATTTCGACTTCAGTCACCCAAACACCACCCATATTTGCAACCTTGTTGGTAAGATCAACCTTCTTTGAATGGCATTTCAGTTCATTATCCTCTTTTTGCTGTTGTTTTTGGAGAAGATGTTCAATTTTCTGACTGTGTACTTTTCCATTTCTCAAGCGGAAACGTTCACTGACGCACTAGCATTTTTTATGGCCTCATTCATTATGTGAACGCGTTCCTCTTAAGATTTACTGTTCAGCCACACCAGAGTTTTGTTGTTCATCCACAGGGTTACTAAAAGGTCGAGAATGGCAAAATCTCTCTCAGAAGCAACATTTATTTTGGGCACTTTACTTGCCTGTTCTGCTAGTGCCGGGGAAGGGTTGCAATATTTCCCCTGGGGTAAATGATTTGATGCTTGTCTTTCTAGAAAAATCAACATAGCATGCATTAGAAGTTCTAGTGCCTGCTGGGTTAATCCGTCAAGTTCAACATCATTCGTTTCCTCAAATAATGATGTATACAAATCATCTTTATGACTAGGTCTTCATCAGTGAAGAGTTCTTCACCAAGAAGCATTGATGATGCATCACTGGACCATTTTTCAAATTTGTCCTGCATTATTTTCAAATAACAATTGGATTCCAAAATCCCCCCTTGTTTTTCTAACATTCGCCAATATGGGCCAGTCACAATTTTATCTATTATCCCAAGTGGCCTAATTCCAGCAATGTTTACTTTATTTTGAATATCACTGTGAACCGCCTGCAATAACCTTTGGGCTGATGCCAAGACCCTAAAAACAGTATAATGTCCTTGCGATGGTGATTCACAGCAGCAGCATCATAAAATAAAACAATGAATCTATTACCACGATATGAGATCAACTTTGACTTGACATTTTTTGGTTGAAAGATAAGACTTGAAATACGAGGCAAAGCCAGCCTCTTCAGATCCTTTGTGATGTAGAGCCTTAACAGCTGTTCTAATTAATCTAGCCGAACCGGACTCAGATGTTTGAATTATGGATTGTGGTTTAATACTGCAATCCATGTCCACTGCAACAGATTCAAAGATACCAAGAGTTTTATCGACTTCTGTTGCTAAGTTAACAAGCAAATGCATTTTGTAAAAGAAATTACCAATTGAACTAATTTCAGGTTTTATTTTTGGGTTTAGCTCCTCCCAGTTAGATATAACAGAGGGCAACAAACTCTCGCGAAATACTTGCAGTTTTTTGTTGAAGCAGGGATTAACGGAACCCTGGTCACTGATTGTGTTTTTTATGGATGCCACAATTTCTGCCGCACATTTTTCACTATCAGGTTGATTGGACATGGTTATCTCTCCTAACTCGCCAACAAACTCTCGAAAAGATTCCATTATGTGGTCTGCATCTGCAAACCCCATTTCATGAAGGCCAATAGACATGGTGGTTCCATCTAACAAAGTCAGCTGGTAATTTTGATAGTGTTTGTTAAATTTACTAGTACCATCACTGTGAAGACATACACCTTTCAGTGATTCAGGGTCATTTATCATGGATTCCACGACTTGCATCTTAGCCAAACAGTTTGCTTCAGCTACAAATCCTGATTTTGAAGCATTACAGGGTAATCTATCTATGTCTGTTTGCTAACTTGGATAAAACCACAGTTATTACATCATTGATTTTATTTATGCTAACATTCATGGACAACAGCTTCATGACAACTTCCCTAATTTCAACAGTAAATCTGCCCTCACTGAATGTGACAATTACTAGATCATCAAGAATGTCAACTAATTGTACCAATTCAGAATTTTCTTTTTGCAGATTTTTTATTTGACATTCTAACTCATATTTATGTTTGTCTTGTTCCATCCTGCGACAGTTTCATTGAGACGAAACATTTTCTTTTTGAAATATTTCACTGATCTATTAAGAGAATGGGACTTGGCCTCGAGTTGGCTGAGAAATTCAACTTTCTCAAGCATTTCAATTACCAGCAGTGCAACTTGGAGTCGTGCCTGTTCTAACTCGCATTGTAAATTCTGTTTTTCCGACTTTACTTGCTGAATTTCAGTTGTATTGGAACATGCAATTTTACTTTTTCGATCTACTTTTTGAGATAATTTTTTGCACTGACTGCGATACTGAAATAACTTATGTCTGGAATCAGTGAGTTTTTTTTCAAATCGATGAATAATACTTGACTTCTTGTCGTACCTTTCATTTATGCGTTCTAAATGTGTCTGCATTTCGGTAATATTTTTATCTTTATTGGCACATTCCATGAGAATGGAATCTAAAGTATTGTTTACTTTGTATAACTCTTCTAGTGCTGCTTGATAACTTGTCTCCATGTCACCAACCAGCTGGCAAGTATTTTCCAAATTAACAAGTTTTCGTTTCAAAATTGTATTTTTTGCTTTAGATTCTGATAATTCCTGTGCAACTCAATACGTTGCACCAGGACCACTGGGGGTAGAAACTCCATGCGCATGAGCGGATGTAGGACAAGCTACAGCAAAATTACTTTCCAAACAAGAGGCCCCACGGGGCCTGAAGCGCTCATCTTGAACAGAACACAATTTAAACAGAGTCCAAGAATGAGTCTATATTAAGCAAGCCATCTCCATTGGCTACACTGTCAATCCTGGAGTCCCTCAGGAGTGACAAAAATAATCTGGGCATCATGCCTTTTCTTCAGTTGATCATAAAGTAAAATGTAGAGCTCCCCTATGAAGCCCCTTAATACAACCTATGTGGATTAATCTTAGTTACACACCTCTAGGCGGTACTGAATACAAAATTTTTAATTCTTCATCAAAATGGCCAATTCCGGCTCCCATAGAGAGCCCAAATATTAACCCAGGCTCTTGATTTGAACACAGTTGAATCTGACTTCCCTAGAGATGTTGTGTACCGAATATGAAAGCATTCTGACTGCTGGATCTGAAGAAGAGAAATTGTAAAGAAATTTCCTCGAATTGCACAAAGTTCAAATTTGGTCTACCATAGCGAGCCCAAATATTAACCTATGGATCCGATTTGAACAAACTTGAATCTGACCCCCCTAGAGATGTTGTATACCAAATGTGAAAGCATTCTGACGAGAGGATCTGAAGAAGATTTTTGAAGAAATTCCCTCATATTGCACTAAGTTAAATTTCATGTTCCCATATGGAGCCCAAATATTAACCTAGGCACTCAAATTGAACAACCTGGAATCCGAGACCCCTAGAGATGTTGTATACCAAATATAAAAGCATTCCAACTGGAGGATCTGAAGAAGAAGATTTTTAAGAAATTTCCTCATATTGCACTAAGTAAAGATTTGGGCAACCATAGTGAGCCCAAATATATACCTAGGGATCTGATTTGAACAAACTTGAATCTGACCCCCTTAGAGATGTTGCATACCAAATATCAAAGCATTCTGACTGGTGGATCTGAAGACGATTTTTTTAAATTACCCTCCATATTGGACAAAGATAAAATTATGGCCCAAATATTAACCTAGGGAATTGGTTTGAACAATCTTGAATCTGACCCTGATAACAATGATGTATACCAAACATTAAAAGATTCTGACTGGTGGTTCTGAAGAAGATTTTTAAAGAATATTCCCCATATTAGGCCATACAAAGTTGATTGTCTGTTTCTCAGGCCATTTTTTCCAAAAAAAGCATGCAGAGGGGGGTCTTTTTATTTATTTTTTTATTTTCTCCCCGAGAGGTTGTTTGTGGTAATTCAACCCCCGCCCAAATGCCTGGTGGACCACGCAAAATTTCGCAAATATATTGGTTATTCACCGTAGGGGTGTTGGGTCATAAATGAAGTGGGTTTTGAATGTTTGTTTTTTCAGTGAAACGTGAAAATTATGGCACAAGACAAAATGCCTCGTGGGTGAAACGTCTCGGGATGAAACGTCTCTGGGACAAATCAAATGTCGAAGTGCCAGCTTTCAGAGATTTATTTTACCAAAAAAAAAAAATTCTTTCACAACCTGCCTAATAAAATCGTGAATCGCAATTTTTCCCCATTATATTCAAAATTATCACAACCCATTTGAACGGGCAGTTCATCCATAAATCATATTTTTCGGAAATCTGAAAATGAAATACAAAACGAATGTTTGCGTGTTTTTATTAACCAATTGAACCGCACATACCTGCCTATATGTGATTTATTTTCAACTAAGACTGTTACTTTTATATCAAGCAACGGTTACTATTAGTTATCCAATTATCCTGCATCTCAAATGCATTTATTTAAATTAACTGGGAAACTCGTAACGGTTTCAAATAACAGTACACAAATTCCCAATGACGACCATTTACAATACAAATATTACTAAGAATAAATGCCAGGAGACTGTGTTCCATTCAACATAGCACCTGACTTTGCAGACTTTCTGAGGGTTGGTGCAAATCGACCATTCCCCTTTGTGACTGTTTGTTGTCAGACTAAAAGACACCTTCCTTCTTGCTGTCATTATGACTTACCTTTTACAGAATAAAACACTTTCTGTCGTGAATATTGCTAAAACCCACCCACTTTATTAAAGTATGATGTAGAATAAGCTTGAAGTGTGTTAATTTAAAATTTGCGAACGCTTCGATATCGATTTACCGAAATGAGCACAATATCTCAAATTTTTTTAAAAGTTTTTTTGGTGTCATAAAAAGGTTGCATGCGCACTTTGCAAAAATGACCATGCGCACGGGCCAGAGAAACAGAGGTTCTTGTTTATGGCCTTAGAGGTTCTTGTTTATGGCCTTACCCTATGTTAAAACTTTGGGCTCCTGTAGAGAGCCCAAATATGAACCAACGAGCTTTATTTCAACAAACTTTTATCTGACCCCCCTATGAATGTTGTATACCAAATATCAAAAGATCCTAATGATTGGTTCTGGAGAAAAGATTTTTTTAAATTTTTGCAAATGTGCTGACTCAGCATTTTTCCGATGCCCATTACAGAACACCCTAACATAACCGATGGCAATTTTTTTACCATTCAATTCTACTGGTCCTAAGGATACTTCATACCAAATAACAGCTCTTTGTTAGATGTGGTTTGGGAAATATGGGCATTTGAAAATATTTCTATTTTTAGCTCCCAGGGTTCCCATGGGGATGCAGGAATTTTTTTTGCATGGGTCAAGTACTTATGACCCAATAATACCACAAACCAAATTTGGTTCATACCGGACCATTGGTTCAGAAAATAGAAATTTTGGGTGGGGCTAAAAATCTTACCCCTCCTATTACAAAGCCAAATATTACTTCACGAACTTCGTTTGAACAAACTTGATTCTACACCTCATATGGAAGCTCCATAGTAAATATCAAGTCATTGTACACGCTGGTTCTTGTGAAGAAGATTTTTTAAATATTTTGAAGCATTTTCCCCCACTCCCTCCCTATGGGGCTGGGCATGTTGAGTTGAACAAAAATGAAATGCCCCTTTGGGACCATCACTCACACGAACTTTCCCTTGAATTGGCCCAGTGGCTTTGGAGGAGAAGACCAAAACATGGTGTTGATGGACGACGGACGGAGAGCGATGAGATTAGCTCAGCTTGACTTCACCAGATTTGAACATTCATTTTTATAATTCCTCAGAATTGTTTCATGTGCCCTTTTAATTTTCATGTAGAGAGATAAATGAAAATTAGAATTTTTTTTTTTTTTCTAGTTGAGGGAATTCTTTTACAAATATCTCGACTAGTTCACTTGACTTTTTTATCTTTATTTTGCAAATATAGATCATTTATCTGCCTGTTTGAAACCATGATTTCTTCAAAAAACAATTTGCTGATTTTTGTTAATGTACAAATAACAAATTCAAGAGAAGATATTTTATTCAACAACTTGTCCACCACAGATTGAAAACTGAGTGTGATTTTATAGACTTCTAGGCTTGGAATTATTCTATCAAGACAAACTTGTCCACCACAGATTGAAAACTGAGTGTGATTTTATAAACTTCTAGGCTTGGAATTATTCTATCAAGACAAACTTGTGACCTGAGCAGGGCTCGATTTAACTGGATTAGCATAGCACTTTGCTCTCCAATTTCTGAATTTTGCTATTCAAGATTTATTAGTTTCAAGTGCTTTTGGATCAACTGCTAATCAATTTTCCAGGGTGAATAGTAAATTGCTATTCAAAATTTTCAGATTAAATCAAGCCCTGCTAAGTACAAATAAAAAAAAAAAGCAATCTAACTTGTGATCAGTAAACTACCTGTACATGTACTGTCAATATAGAAACCGCTTGTATACAGTAAAATACTCGAAAATGCAGCTTAACCCTTTACCCAACGAATCGCCCGCATCCGCCCGCGTAATATGCAAATTCAGCAGCTGGAAAAATATTATATTTCGAAAAATTTCAACAAAACCATATCGTGACCCCTCTTTGGAACGAGCTTGTCAAGCTCGTTCCAAAGAGGGGTCACATGATATGGTTTTGTTGAAATTTTTTGAAAAAATTTAAAAAATGATATTTAAAATAATAAATTTGAAATTGTCTGCGTTGGGTAAAGGGTTAACCCTTTACCCCAATGTGGGTAGCAGATGACAATATAGATTCTTCAATACTAAAATTTTTGGCTCAAAAACATATCTTATGTCCCGCTCAATGGAACAAGCTCAATCAGCTCGTTCCAATAAAAGGTCATAAGCTGTGTTTTTGAGACAAAAAATTGAAAACATAATAAATTTGAATGGTCTTCTTTGATTTCTTGTTATTTCACAAGTGGATCACTTGATATAATAATGAGTAATAATAGAACTAATTAATTTAATTGTGTCATTTGACTTACGGGGGGGGGGGGGGGGGGGGGGGGGGGGGGGGGGGGGGGGGGGGGGACGAGAAGGGGGAGCAGTTTTTCAGGTGATGGGTCGACCCGAGTGACGACATGGGTCGTGAGACTTGCCCAAATTTTGCAATTTCCGGGGCAGACATGTTAACTTCCAGAATAATTTTTCAGGGTGATTTTCAGGGAAATGGGATGGATTTCCAGGAAAGTTCGCTTGGGCCGAACTGGTAAATGTCCGAACTCAACGGCTTCCATTGCACATGCATGACGTCACACGTCCACATCATGGTTCTTTTCGAATATTTTGTTCTCTCTGCATTTCCAATTATTTACGTTGGCACGTATCGGGTTGTATAAAAAAACTGAGGTCAAGCGTCGCAGTCACTGTCAGGATTCGTGGATTTTGTGTTGTTTTGGGTTTGTATTTTTATGAAACCTCCGACCAGATGTAGTATTGTTTGTCCTGTGGGAATTTAGAGAATTGTAGGAGGAAAAAATACATATTTTCCACTTCAATTATTCAGCATTTTAGCGACCCAAATGCCCCCAGAGTGCACCTAAAAATCAAAATTTTCCTGGGGGGGGGGGGGGGGGGGGAACACCCCCACCCCCACTACACGCACGTGCCTTTGGCATGTGTGGCAGATGCCTTCGGTGTATGAGTTTCACTTTCTTTAAACTACTGGACCCACAAATTTTCCCTCAGCGGAAACCCTGACAGATGGCCACCAGTTAACAGTTCTGTAGTCAGCACAACAGATTGAATGTAGTGTCAGAAAATAAGTCCATTGTGTTTAAATATGCAGTCAGAATTTTTCGGCATCCTAAGCGACTTTAACCTACTTTTAAACTGTGCTAAATAGTTGTTGTTTCCGTTTTGATTTTGGAAAAGGGATGAAAATTAAAGCTATTCTATGAAGGAATAAATAAATATATATTATTTAATTCCTTTTCATGTATTTTAATTTCCAAAAACTGCATTTAAACATAATAACCTTCATGGTGGAGTTTTCAATTTTTTGAAAGTAAGTCACCTATTTTCACTTCGACACTCGCACACTGATCATGAATCTCCAAAGAAAAAACCCAGAAATAAACAACATGAACACAGTTGAAATATATATCATAAAATACCCTTTTTTAAATAAATTTAACTTAAATCCATATTTTACTGAGTTTTTACCAGAGTTTGAAATGAAATGCATGTGATTTGACTCCGAACATTTTTCATAAGTTACAACTGGAACAAAATATTTGACTCCTGTTTTCCGGGATTTTTTGGTCCAAAACTGATTCCTGTCCGGGGAACTACACTGAAATTCCGGGATTTTCCTTGGCATTCCGGGAGAGTTAACATGTCTGTTCCGGGGAGGCACCAGTTGTCGAATGGAGGCAAGTTGGCCCAGGGCATCATGGTTCAGCTTCAGGGGACATGTTAACATGTAAAATGGCCCAGGGGCTTACATTAAGATGCATGATAAAGCTTACATGGGGTGACCCCATCCCCCCCCCCCCCCCCCACCCACGATTAACACTTCACCCAAATGGTCAAAGTTACATCCAGACCAAAGCAAAGGCAAAAACCGGCCAGTGCAATTTCGATAATTTATCATTTTAACAAGTAACATTCATATATTATTGTTTTTGATTTTTTTCTCAAAAAGGGAGCCTAAGACTATGGCCCCCTCATTGGCTCATTCGGCTCCTCGTTGCAATGGAGGGTCATACTCATAAGCTCTGTTTTGGGGAAAAATTCATAAACTGACAATATTTTTTGCCTCGAATTTGATTCTGAAAGTTGTGAACTTGTGTAACTACTAACTGTAACTAAGTTACTGTAATTTAAGACTAAGGCCTGATTTAGTCGACGAATTTTTTACACATCGAATCTAATTGTATTAAATTCGTCGCTGATGCGACACGGAGAAGTTTTGAAATATACAGACGCATGACCGCCGCGTCGAATCTAATTGATCAGCCAATCGGGGTTGACCAGCATACTTTTAGTTCTTCAGTCATTTTGTTTTTGCACCCAGGGCGCGATATTTATTTATTTTCGTGACATTTATTTATTTTCTGGGGCGCCCCGACACTTTCGAAGGCCAGTGTCGGACAGTTTTACGGGTGAGGCCGGAAAACCCAGAGAAACACTGATCAGGAACTATCAGAGCTACTAACTCGGCAGAAGCAGGGTTAGCAATGGTTGAAGGCGTGTGCACCGGTGGTATACGCCTCAGCATACTGCAATCATGATCCAGTGGAACCTGCACCCCCCCCAACGTTAACCCATACGCCTGATATAGGGAACATCAGGCGCAAAAAAATTTAAAATCTAAAAATTTATATTTGTAAAATGTCTGAGTGGAGGAGGTGCATGTCAGACTCCTCACCGACTGAGATTCGTCTTACTCACATCTAATTGAAATAGTCGACGAATTCAATTCATTTTTTACGCTGGTATTAGATTCGACGTGTCAAAAATCCGTC
Source organism: Pictodentalium vernedei (assembly GCA_031216915.1). Lineage (NCBI taxonomy): Eukaryota > Metazoa > Mollusca > Scaphopoda > Dentaliida > Dentaliidae > Pictodentalium > Pictodentalium vernedei. The sequence goes on along the minus strand of CM062292.1, from coordinate 459,461,613 downwards.
GACTAAATCAGGCCTAAGTCAGTGTAACTCGGACTGTGTGTGGCGTCAAAATACCTCAGAGTCAAATTCAATAACTGAATAAGTGAATTAAAAACTGTTGATGTTTTTCCTAGTCCTTATTTGCATAACATTGGTGGCAATATTTTTTTTAATTGTGTCTTTGGGGGTTGTCTACGACATGAAACTTGAAGGTAATTCGAAAAAATCACTCAAGTTGAGAAAACACTTCCTGGTTTAAAATTAAACGTCCCTGGCTTTCCGAGTCAATGCGACGTCATCACGCCCCCGGATTTTCAGCTGGGAAAATATGCGCAAAAATAGAATGGTAGTGTCATTTTCGATTCGTTTTCTGCAAGAAGTGGCTCGAACAATGTTAAAAAAATCACTTTGGGGTGGGGGGGGGGGGGGGGGTGTAGATGGGATACTGCAATATATTATTCCGGATGTTACATGTATTTATCTTTTTATTTTACCATTAAAAAAAATAGTCAAAATCTTTGGAGGCTTGAAAAAAATGGAAATCCTCGACGAAGAAAAAATGTAACACTCACCATTTATAGCGCAAAGACCAGAGAGGTCAAATGTCAGGAAATTCCCACCGTGGATGATGTCATCTCTCGCGGAAATTAGCATAAGTGAAGGGCACCCTGAATCAGCTGATTTGAAAAACACAAGTCACAAAATGCCATTTTGTCGCGAAATGCCAACTCGACGTCTTCAAGAGATAATTTCTCGATAAATATCACACTCTCAGCAATTAAACTTTACAGACTTATTAAAGATGTTGGATGAACATATTGGACACACGTGTAGGTGGTTAATATTTTTTTATTTTATGGCTTTTTGAACTCAGAAAATCAAACGCTTCAGGTTCTGACAACAGAAAAGATCAAGTGACTGAAATCCCTACTATCAGCTCCTTCACTTGGACCATGCACCAGGTCTTGATATTTGAGTTGAAAATTCTCAAGAACATTACTTCACACTGTCGGGGAATTTACCAAATAATTAAGATCACCAAGTTTCAATAAGTCTATTGTGTCCTTGATCCTCATCCACCCAAGCTCACCCAATTGTTTCTAGTGCTGCGGCATTACTGGACCACGTTATCCATTGGCCTGCATCGTTCTGCAGGATTTCCAAGCTCTTTACTTTGACTAGGAATTTTGCATAACTACAAGAATTCTGCCAATGAATGACGAAGGAAAATCTATGGATATATATAGGACACCTAAAGCCATGTTGGGCTCGTGCTCTATGTACACACACCACAGAGTCATTCTCTGCATAACCAAATATGTTACAAAATTGTCAGAACTTTCGCTAACCATCAATCAACTTCAGTGACTTGCGCTTTTAAAAACACCACACAGACATGAGAGTAAAGATGTTTAGATGTTACAATAGTTGTAAAAACATCTCTTAATCTTCAATATTGTAATAATCCACTTCAATACCGTTGTAAGTACATTTAGTTTTATAAAAAAAATAATGGAGCACAAGAAATATTTGTTTTTAATAAATATGGGCTTTTTTAATGTGGGCCATTCAGTCAAAAAATGTGGGCCGTTCGGTAGAGCTGTAGGTTAACCGAAACCAAACCAAGGTTTTTGGGGTTTTTTTTAAAAACCAAAACCAAAACCATCGACATCCTGTAATCTAAGGTTTTTCATTTTTTATTTAAATACTCTCTTGCTGCAGAAATTCACAGAATGTAGCCATCCCAGAGTAGAGATGGGCAATATACCGAAAAACCGAACCTGATACCGATATCATGGGGACACCGAAAAACCGAACCGACCCAATCTTTGAATACCGAAGCCAACGGTATTTTCAATTTTCCTGTGCATTCGCTATTTATAAGGCCTTGATGAGGAGTGATAGCATTTGAAGTGTTCATTTTCATGAAAGAAGTGACTGATTTTATTTTTCAGTTTTGTTAAGCCTTAAGGACCAGGGCAGTTGTACTAAATTATCAATGGTCTACGACCTGTACATGTCCAGTTGCTTAGCAGTGATTTCTAGCCAAGTCTTGGCTGCCTTAACAGGCAGCCAAGACTTGGCTAGAAATCACTGACCAGATAATTTTACAACTGTCATCAGGCCCACCTAACGATGACATCTTCAGGACACACATTCTATGATTCTATGATTACAGACGCCTAAGTGGAGCTTGAAAAGTTAAGGGCGTATTTAGAACAAGTCACCAAATTACTGTAGATATGATCAGTGTTGACAAAAGAATGACAATGTTGAACCCATCAACAATGGCATGTGGTAGCACTGTGATAGAATGATACAAGACCAACTTATTCTGTATTTTTGTGACATGGATTCCCCTTTGGTACTATCAGTGAATCTGAAGTCACATACCGAATACCGAACCGATACCGCGGTATGCCCACACAAAAATACCGAAACCGATACCGAACTCAAAATTCCAACACCGCCCATCTCTATCCCAGAGTAGTGAGAGTACCAAGACACTGTCAATGGCAGTGTCTAGGTACTCTCACTACTCTGGGACGGCTACATTCTATGAATTTCCGACATTTCAGTTTAGTTGTGTTTGCAGATTTCCTCAAGTTGCGGGTAGGTGTCAGACCTCGAAAAATGGCCAAGCACAATAAAAGTTCTGTATATTTAGGTAAGTATTATATTGGCCTTCCTGATTCTTCATGTATTATAGCTTATTTCAGGCATTCAGTGAGCTTCATTCAATTTCAATGCCATTCAGTTATGATTCCAGAAATAAGAATGAGTTTTATTGAATTTTATTTGGCCTCAGGAACAAACCGAACCGAGGTTTTACTCCACCTGAAAAACCAAAACCAAAACCGAACAAGAAATTTAAAAACCTACAGCTCTACCGTTCGGTCTCCACGTATGGGCCATTCCATATCAAAATCTGGGCCGTTCTGAGCAAAAATATCAAAATCTGGGCCGTTCTGAGCAAAGTCAATCTGGGCTGTTTTGTCCGTGGGCCGTTTCATCCAGCATTCCTCAGTTGTACCCTAAACCTCAGCATACCTAGGCCTATGGTAAAGAGCTTGCATATGACCCGCAGCCAATATACAAATGCCACTAATTAAACCACACAAAATCTCTAATCCAAACAATTCCAGTTACCAAACTGGAAAGCACAACTTAATTGCAATAATACTGTATCCGTAACCTCCCAAGTTGGCCACGGCCACAGCGAAGTAACATTCACAATTTACATTACAAAAACAAACTCTGTATCTGCAATCTATATGTAGTCCACAGCCACTGACAAATTAATCGAATTCCCCAAAATTTGTCAAGGCTGAATCTGTAGACTAGTACCGTAGCACCACAGCTTCAACAAAAGAAAATCAAATTGACAGAAAATACAAAATGTACTATTAACTGTATCTGTGGTAACACAATACCACAGCAACAGCAGAAATCCAAATGAAAAATATTTCAAGCTGTCAACAAACTTTTCCTTGTAGTTCTCCAAGAACACAAGTTGTGAGCAGGTATCTGCAAATTATCAACTCACAGCCACCAAAAAATTCCCAAAGGTATACACGGATTTACCAATCCGCAGCCACCACCCAATTTCAAAAATATTACTGTACAGACATTTGTCCGGTAACAAACCAGTTTGCATTAATCGAGTGCAAACGTTTTCAAATGAACAGATCCAACAAATTTTGGTTCTATTTAATAATTGATGTCTTGGAAGACCAGATACACAATAGCAGGCATATGAACCATTTCCAAATATTAACACTGTGCCTGTTTGTCAATGTGGTGATTTGACCAGTTACGGACTTTTTTATGGGAAAAAAACCAGCATATATTTCATGTAGGAAATACCCCAAAACATTGAAATTGCCCAGAATTCTGACAACGAATCTTATTTATGTTGTGCACATGCCTGATAGGAACAAAAAAGGTAAGAAGAAATATGTTGTTTATCTTTTTATTGACTGGTTTCAGTAGTACGAAATAGGGCTGTCGCGACTATCATTTTTTGTAATCGACTAATCGTGACCAGTAATCGACGGTTAGTCGATTAATAGTCGCTAAGTCGCTTCCCATGATTTTTTAGCAAATCATTCTTCTGTTCGTATAACTCTGAAAATGACAATGGCACCAGTGTGTTCAGACGAAGTGGGGTTGTGGGAACAACAAATCGGTCCCGACTGAAGCTACATGTAGTCCAATCTTGGACCCACAGTCCATAATATAATTTTTGGGGTTGGTACGTCCTGTAGGACATACCAACCCCAAAAATAATATTACTGACTGCGGGTCCAAGTTTGAACTAGATTGAAGCCGATGAATTAAAATGAATTTACCAAAGAACGTTCCTGCATATGTTTCCTTTCTACAATAAGTTTCTCGAAATTTTGAACATTGAGATCTATGCATTCCCTCATCAGTTGTTAAAATTGGATCTTAGTCTGAAGTTCCGAACTTTGAGAAGTGATCTGACGTTCTGACTTTCGTCATAATTTTGTCACTTCCGCGCTTTGGGTTTTCCAATGGGTGCATTCGTGTGTACAAGACTGGAGAAATTCAGAAGAATCTATTCTTCTCGAGTAACTGAGAGTGTTCATTCTTACACAGTCAGTGACAGTCGTACAGTCTTCCGGATATGAATGTTAACTATGGTTAGATATTTAAAGTTATTCACCTTCATTGATCATTCACCTCACAAAACAATGCAATTTAGCCCCGACGTGTAGTAGACGTGTACCACCTTGAAAATGAACGACGATCGACTAAAAATAAAAAACGTCGACTACTTCAATAGTCGACAGTTAGTCGACTACTCGAATAATCGCAACAGCCCTAGTACGAAATTAGGAAATATAAATTTCTGCTCCACACGTCTGGCACATACAGAATCAACTCTGTTTGTTGTAACTTGTAGTTAAGCGTGGCTATTGCTATACCAAATATTGAATGGAGGAGGTTTTAAACAAGTTAGATATTATCGTATTATTATTACGCAACTGACTGCAAACTCGTATTATACATTGTCATTATTCACCACCAGGGCCGGGGATATACTAATGGTAAAATTCCCCTGAACCAGTTACAGAGCCTCCACATGACTTGATAGATCTGTCAAACTGAATCCCCAAACCCATACCCACTGTTCACAATGTAGTAGCAATCCATTGTTATTTCAATATGTTGATTGTTGAAAAATTGTGACTCTATTGTATCAATCATGTACCGTAATTGTTATTTTTTATTTAATAAATGATACTTGTTGCTTGGAATGAAAAATAAGAAGAATACTGAACTGAAAATTAAATGTGTTGAACCAGTGTGAATGTGTTGTTCTTTACTGAAGACTGAATCTTCCCATGCAGACTGAATCTTCCTGGGATCGAATCTTCCGGAGGTTGAATCTTCTCAGGACAGTACCCCAGAGCCTGGAACTTTGGGAGGCCCAGGCATGGCCCGTGAGTTCAGGACCTTGGACTCTTGGGTCAGGACCGAGTCCGTCCCCTACATCCTGCAGGGACCGATCAGGACTATTTAAAATACGCTCTAGCCTCGGAGCCTATTTTTTCAATTCATGCACCAGATTTCAATTTACGGAGTCACACTGCTGTTTGTAACACACACTGCAAGTATTTAATAGCTCTCATCATTTTCATTTAGTACACTATAGCAAACATTAATCTTCACTGTGGTTTCTGATCAAGTCTTGGCTGCCTATTTAGGCAGCCAAGACGATCAGAAACCACAGTGAAGATTAATGCTTGGTAATTAAGACTTGAAGTATTAATTTAAGCACTCTACAACAATGATAAATGATAATCATATATATAATACATGTAAGAGTGTCTCTCTCGATTATCCATCAAAAGAATATCAAAATATGATCTGAGAAGTTACGCGCCAACTGAGAAGCCTATTTCTGAGATTTAAGAGCCAGGTCCTGATGTTTCAGTAAGGCTTCCACGTTTACACGTGTAAACGTGAACGTTTCGTTTATGGGCATTAAACGTTTACAGTTCTGGTAAACGTGTACACGGAATGAAGTTTTAATAGAGTAATTTCAAAATTGCAGATTAATGCAGAAAGTCAAAGAAACAAAAAAAAAAAATTTCCAACTTTGCAATGCAATATTTTGATAATGCTTCAGAAAAACTGTGTACTGGGTCCGTCTGGCGCCGCTGCCACAGTAACCGAACAAAATCATCTTCAAATCATGTGATATCATATGTGACACAGTCACGTGAGCCGCATGGCATGTGCTTATCTTTGGTGTTTCCTTCGAAACATGTGTGGGATGTTTTAGTTTATTCGGATTTACATGTATATTCCCAAAGTGATACACAATTGTTCTCGATGATTTCGTTCACCTGACATGGATTATTAATTTATTATTCACACATGGGATGATCTTAGGATCAATTTATGGAGTTTGACAGACAGACTGGCACTTGCGGTGTTTGAAAATTTGGATTCCCCTGCAATGCTGCATGGTTTGTAGACTTTGTTTATTTTTGCGACATTGCATTCCACTCTCAAGTCCGGTGTTGTCATTATTGTGCGCCATGGCAACACGCTCCAACATTACTGTTTGAAAAAACACAAGAAATGTCACCCCGAACCCACCAGAATGAGCTCAGTGACCCCCATAAATTTCAAAATTTACCTGGGGAAGAATCCTCAGACACCCCCCTCCCCCCTCCCCCCCCCATAGACTGAGCGACTTTGCCTTCGGCATCTGCATGCTGTGATCGTTCGTCTACGTCGTTTTTGGACGAACTGTAAATCGTCTGTCTGAATAACATAAATTGTATGCCCTGTACGCAAAGATATGCTGAACTTATTGACATACTGTGTATTATTACACACTTCTATCAAATATTGACTACTTGCATTGTTAGTACGTGTAAACGTTTACGTTTCGTTTACAGACAGTCGTTTAAACGTTTACAATTTTGTCTAAACGTGGAAGCCTTATGTTTCAGAACCAAATATGCACTGGCGCATGCCCAGGTCGGTCCCTGGTCCTGGGGTTATCATTGGGAGGCCCTCGCCCACGACCCTGGACTCTTGGATCAGACCTGAGCCCCCCCCCCCCTCCCCCCGAGCAATTGCTATCTAAAATGGATGGGGGTGTTTCCGCTGACAGTCAGATATCACTGAAATAACTGCAAGCTTGTATATCATTAATATACATATATTAGTCAACATTCATTTACCAGTAACTGGGAAAGGGTCAGGGGTGGTGCTGGAAGGGGGTATGAGATCGGGGCTGCAATCCCAGCTTCATCCCCCATCAGGGAGGGTTAGCCATCCTCATCAGGGAAACTGCCCCCTTCATTGTGTTCTTGTCGGGGAATGCCCTGGTCCCTACATATAGGAGCACATGCTCCCATGTCAAGGGAAATTCTGACATCGCCACTGAATAGGGTGGGGGGGGCAGGATAATGACACCAAGGCCCTGAACTCTGGACTCTTGGGTCAAGCCTGACACCCCCCCCCCCCCCACCCCAAGATATTACTGACATGATAGCACACTTGTGTTACACATATATTAGCCACCATTCACTACCAGGGCCAGGGATAATGGCAGGGGTTGTGCGAGGGGTCCCCCAAAGCCGGGGAAACTGCCTCCTTTATTGTATGCTTGTTGGGAAATATCCTAGCCCCTCTGTCAGGAAGCACAAGCCTCCATGCCGAGAAAATAGTGATGTCATCACTGAATAATGTGGGGCTGAATGGTGAGCCCAAGGTGTGGAACTTTGGGAGGCCCAGGACCATGGACTCTTGGGTCGGATCTGAATTCCACCCCCCCCCCCCCCTCGCCTACCCAAAAAAAGAGTTGCGAGTCGCAGAACTGAACTGTTAAGAAGACGACTGTTCCTTGAATGATTATGAAGTTATTACGTCAGGGATTGTGCAGTTACTCTTGGTCACTGGATACCCACTTAGTTTTTTTTAGTTTAAATACCCACTTGTGAACTTGCAAAGTTGAGACTTGCTGCAAAAAATGTCATTTTGATTGAAGTACATTTCTACCCTAAATCTGCCAGAAGGCTCCATTTAACCCTTTACCCAATGCAGACGATATCAAAATTTATTATTTTAAATATCATTTTTTAAGTTCCAAAGAGGGGTCACATATGATTTTGTTGAAATTTCCTGAAAAATAATATTTTTTCAACTGGTGAATTTGCATATTACGCAGGCGGATGCGGGTGATTCTTTGGGTAAAGGGTTAATAGCAAATTTCAAACTTTTCTTGGGGGAAATAAAAGTTAAAACCCCATTCCAGCATCTTGAAGGTGATCCCTTTTGAGAGGGTACGTAATAATGGTTTATTTGGTCAATTTGGTGTTTTACTGTGTAAAAACATTGGTTGTATGTACAATTTTCTTCATATCTTCGGGAAGAAACTCTCACTGCTTAACGTTAATGGTGGGATACAAGTAGAGCTTCATAGAGCGAAGACGGCCCTGGGAAGGGGATGTGTAGATTGGACATCACAGGCCATGAGATGGCCGAAGATGCAAAGAGTAGGGCTGTCAAGATCAATTGATTATTCGATTGTTGATCGATCACGGCGAAATCGATTAGTAGTTTTCGTTGTCGAATAATCGGTAAATTGTATCCCGTTTTAGATGTTTAATAATTAAAAGAAAAATTGATGAAAAAACTATTGTTTCTAAAGGTATTGAGTTAAGAACATCGATGTTAAACCCCAAGAAGCCGTTGGAAGCATTTGTCTTCCAGGTACATGTACATTCATCAAAGCTTTGATGTTCTGAATCTTTGAACCATCAGTGTAATAATCAAGACCGGTCGGCAGTTGCGAAGATCGCAACTGCCGACCGGTCTTGATTATTACACTGACGGTTTAGAAGTTCAGAACATCAAAGCTTTGAATGTACCTAAAAGTTGATTGTCTTCGTTGTTTACTTGAGGTAGGTCAGCTGACTTGAACTTCATTTTTATCGACTTCAAAGAGAGGGAGAGGGGGTGGGGGGTCATCTAGGTACGATTATTTGCGACGATTAATCGATTCCTAAATTGAAAAATCGTGACAGCCCTAGCAAAGAGATAAGTGGGGCATCCCCCCGACCCCTCCCCCACCCAAACATTTTTTAAAATTAGTGCTAGAAGCATTCTCCTGCATTTTCTTGACAATATTTACTCAATTATTTCCTTACAATTGGGGTAATTTATTACCGGCACCTGTATTTCTGTGCGTATTGGGGATTTTTTTTCCTCCAAAGAGAATTGTGACCACCACGATTCAGGAAAGGCCGGTGGAAAACCAACCAACTTGAACAAGTGTTTTTTTTTAATATGAATGGAACCTTGTCAGTAATGCAGCTACGTACTTTTGCCCCCTCCACAAGCATTGAAGGCCCTATCAAAAGCCTTCCCACGACTTTCAGCTCTGACATATCCATAGTCTACGTACACTTTTAAATTTTAAAACATCAAAATTAAAATCCCTGGGCCCCATCCCGAGGCATTTGCCCCATGCCCCCATCAAACCCCCACCCCATCAGCATTAGTGGATACAGCGCCACAAAATACCTGATTCTTTAAACCGGAATACCAGTGTCAAAGTTGGGAGGGGGCAGCATGGTGAGACACCCATAACACATATATCCCCGTTGATGCACCCCTGCAAAGGAAGGGGGTGGGAGTTACACTAGATCCTAAATATTACTAGAAGGTACAAGTAGATACTAGATCTCCTCCCTGGCCTCTGTTCAGTCCGTTATTTATTGGTGGTTAAGGTCACATATTTTTGCACAATGGCTAATCATGCCCACAACATGAGAATCAACTCAAGACGAGGGGTGAGTATTAATAAGCCACGTTGCCCATTTTAGAGAGAGTTTGAAAACACACTTTTTTTCTTTTCTTCTTTTTTGTTACTCACTTTCGATTTTTGAAAGAGAAATTCGACAATTGAGTTATTCATAATTTACCTGGTTCGGTACCGGTCAAATACGCTATCTTTTCAGACACACTATTTCTGATGTAAAAATGCTACTGCCAGTTTCAACAGTTCTTGTACTTACAGGCATGTGTTATGGCAAAACTCATGTACATTGCATTTTTCTAAATCTTATGCAAGGACAGTGACATGCATCAGCAAATATTTTTTCCGATTTTTTGTTTGCAACAATATTATGACACGGAAATGACGCCAGTTAGAATCTCTAAAAAAAAAAAAAAAAATGCCAAACATTAAATTCCAGTAATGTTAGAACCTGTATTCAGGGACTGAAATAAGCTTCATATATCGTAACCTTCAAATAGGCTACGGAGTGCTTAGCATACCGTAACCTGTAGGTTTCCTGAGTGTAGATATAAGGTAAATTATTAGGTTGATCAGTTTCCTCTTGTAACCTACCAATAGGTCTCTGGTTTATTGAAACACGTAACCTCCCCTGTAACCTAACCTATAGGTTACAGCTTATGTCGGACCCTGTATATTTATTTAAACATGGATAATCTATTAACAAATAACAGCTGTTATTTTTCTTCACAACGTTTTCGTTTTTATTGAACTAAATTGTAGGGGGGTGCGGTGGCTCAGTAGGTAGAAGTGCAGGCTACAAGCCGAGAGGTCCTCGGTTCGAATCCCACCTGCGGCAATCGCGTTGTGTCCTTGGGCAAGACACTTCACCCCCATTGCCCACGTGGGGGCACGGTGACGCTGTGTACCAAGGCGTACTGCACGTCGATGGTGCACCTGTCTTCAACCAATGCTAACCCTGCTTGTGTGGAGTTACTACTTACTAGTACTAGTAGTAGTATGTTGGGGAGCTGACAGTTGCTTGCCATTGCTCTGTGGTTCTCTCCAGCTTCCTCCATCAGTAAAGCTGTGTACTAAGCCTAAGGCGTACTGCATGTCGATGGTGCACCTGTCTTCAACCAATGCTAACCCTGCTTGTGTGGAGTTACTAGTAGTAGTAGTATGTTGGGGAGCTGACAGTTGCTTGCCTTTGCTCTGTGGTTCTCTCCGGCTTCCTCTACCAGTAAAGCTGTCATGGTCATGATTAGGCATTGTGCAGAAATATGTGATGTTAAAACACCAATAAATAATAATAAACATAACTAAATTGTTTTTGTGAGATATGCGCTACCGGCCAAAAACCGTCAACGGGCAGACGACTGCATCTGTAGACTTTTGTCTTGAAGTTTTGTCACACAGCCACCAAAAATATAAGTGAGCAAAGTTTTGAAAAATATCAAAACAAACTGTCTCCGCAATGTAACGAATGCGGCCACAGCTCAGAAAAATTCAAACAAATTTAAAATATCTATTCAATACACCAAGCTGCAGAACCGTACTGCAATGCGCTCGCCAGAAAAAAATTTCGAATTTAAATATGGCGGCACCAAAATTTTACTGAGATGCTTCCCCTCTGTAAATTTATCAAAAATACACAAAAAATTTACAGAAAAGTCAAATAATTTCTCATAAGTGGTTGGATGAATCACCCAACAGCCTACATGAAAATTAAAAATGAAACAAACAGGTGACAACAACTACGATGGCGATGGATTTATCTCCGGCCATTGTCGAGATGTCACTTGACTCTTGAATTTTGAAACTCAAAACCTCCCCCAAACTGGTTCAAAGTCGGCGACGCCAATGGCAATGAAGCAGAATGAGGTAGGCTAATTTGCTTACAGTAAAATAATAGGTATTTGCGATGGAAATAGTAACTAAGATACTTCCAAGATTTGTCGTCGTATCAAGTTCTATCAACTCTAAAGTGCAGCTACATGTATTCACATCCACATCCTGTAAAGTCCGAGAAACAAGAGAGAGATTGACCCCTTTCTTCCAATCGCGTGGCACCAAACAGCCGCGTGACTTCCAGGAATCCTACACTGTCTTGGATGCTCCAGAACACAGTCGGAATTACTCCACCTCGAACCGGAACACTATTTCAAATGACGTCTCGTAAACAAATATGCCAATTCTACAACACTGTGCAGTTATTTAGCCTTTATGGAATCGCCTTGTTATAATTTAGAGGGAACTGCAGGCACTCTCCCATAAACTAAAACAAAGCAAAGACATGTGACGAGATTTTGACGACGGAGAATAGTTTTGCACACTACCAGTTAATGGATACAAATATGCACACACATGAGGTATTTTATGTCAAACATCAGATTCCCAGATATTAACCCTCTACCCAACGCAGACGATTTCAAAATTTATTATTTTAAATATAATTTTTTTAAATTTTTCAAAACATTTCAACCAAACCATATCCTGTGACCCCTCATTGGAACGAGCTCAATGATATGGTTTTGTTGAAATATTTTTAAAAATTTAATTTTTTCAACTGCTCAATTTGTATATTACACGGGCGGATGCAGGCGATTCGTTAAGTAAAGGGTTAAGTAACAAGAAGACCCCCCCCCCCCCCACCTTCCCTCCCTCTTTAGCCCCAATTAAAAAAAATATATTATGGCCTTTTGCCTGTGTATTTTAATGAAACTTCTTCCAATGGTGTCTCTCCGTATAATTTTTGTACTTATATTGTAGGGTGACTCGGTGTAAGATATGTAAAAATATAAAGTGTTTTATTTCTTTTAATTTTGAGTTACGGTGTACAGAAATGTTACGAAAACAGGATATTAATCACCACATTGGATTGCATATAGTTTATTATTGCGAATCTGTAAGTCGTATGGTTTTATAAATAATAGGTTAATCTCCATTTATTGTCAGCAGTGTATTGTAGCTATATTAATTGTTCACAATCACATTGTCAGTAGAGTTGGGTTTAAATGTATACTTTCTATAGCGGGTCTTGGTTAGCTATTAAGAGTGTAGGCCTATTAGATATAAATTTATGGAATAATTTCTAAGACTAGTGATATGTTGGAACAGGTGTCCACCGGTTCCAAACAAAAGCTGGTTAAATTGTTCATGTTGTCAGTGGAAAACATTGATGATGGAGAGTCGTGAAATCTTCTATAAATTTGTGCATGCGCAAAGCGGGAAAGCAACACTCCAGTTGTGCAATTAAAAATATAGGAAGTACCGGTACCGGTATTTCGTCTCTCTCCAGGTGAGTGCATATTTTTACCATTTATACTGGTCACAAGGCACTGGCCTACCTTCAGAAACTGAAACATTCATCAGGGAGATTGGCTAGATGGTCTGTACTCCTGGAAGACTACAACTACGACTTTAAACACAGGCCAGGTAAACAGAACACCAATGCAGATGCCTTGTCAAGAAGACCATATGAAGATTTGTAGTAGATTGATATTGATATTCCTGACAATATCCTAAGTCCTGATGTAAATGTAACTTTAGCTTGAGTACAGAGACAGAGCAATTTGATGAGCCATCAACAAGTTTATTGCAGGCTACAGGCCTGGCATTCTTTAGGCGTGCAGGGGTGCTGCACGCCTAGAAAAAAATTGAAGAGGGAATTTTTTGCACCTCTTGATTTTCTGGAACCTGTTTGGGACTGCCTTTAAAATCTTTTATCATTTCGTCCTCTGAGTTCTAGTGCTCAAACGACCAGTGAATTCCAAAGTCGACTAGTCAATACCCAAAAGTCAAGTCGACTTCGACTAGTCATTGGTGATAACTTGTCTCCTTATAACAGTGTTGGTGTTCCAGTAGAGTGCTGAAGGTCCAAATTTGGCTTCACTTGGGCATTCATATACAGCAACGTACTGGAACATTATTCTGTTAATGTGCTTCTAATTATGCTAAGAGTGAAATTATATAGTCTTATTTAATTTGCCTTGTTAGGATTTATGGGAGAGTGCCTATAGGCACTCTCCCATAAATTGCAACAAGGCAAATTAATAACATATCCTGATAGCCCAAAATAATTCAGCACTCTACTAGTACCAGTTAAAACAAACTACTGTCACTACTATTAGATGGCAATAGATGTATACATTGATTGCCCAATATTGCTGTTCAAACTGTCTGACAGTGGCACAGAAGGGATACTATTTACCTAAAAGCTTGAACTCCTCTGACTAGTCGACTGCACAATTGAGAGTCGACTACTGGTTTGCCCAGAGTCGACATCGACTAGTCGACTAATCGTTTGAGTACTACTGAGTTCCAATGTGTTCTCTGTGCCTACTGGCACAGAGAACACATTGGAACTCAGGGGACGATTTGTCAGTGTTGCATTGATTCGCAATAATGCATGACCCATTCTGGGTCGCATTTCGATACATTTTGAGTATAGAAGACAGTCACATGAGAAATGAATGCAACATTTTGAATAATGAGACAATGTGTGTGCCAATTTTCCACTATGTTGCTGAATGTAGTACAATGTTTTAGTGACAATATTAATACCTTGAAGTGAATATAACCAAAATAGCATACAAATTTTTGCATTGAAAATTCCAGGTGCAATTGCACTCCCAAGCAATCTGAGGAGGGCAACTGTTTTGCACTCCTTGATTTTCTGGATTGCAAGGCCCGAGGCTACATTTTTATTTGGAAAATCTTCAAGTTTGCCTAACTTTGCCAGATATCAATGCTACTGACTTAGACGATGATGTAGTGGGTGACCCACGGGAAGTTGACATTGGTAAATTGCAGGAAGAATGTTCAGATTTTACATCCATCATAAAATATTTTCTTGACAAAGAACTATCCGAAGATGACAAAACAGCAAAGCGGATCGTCATAGAATAGAATCTAGCCAGTATGAACTATTAGATGGCCTATTCAGAGGCGGTGGAACCGGGGGGGGGGGGGGGGGGGGGGGGGGTTCTTCAGCCCCTCCACTTTTTTTACCGGGCCATGTTTTTTTGTATGCATATGGGGCAATCCAGAGCCTCCCCCATAATTTCTCCAGCTATGTTTCTCTCGTACTGGTTCAGTTTCGATGGATTTTGGATTATGTTTTGCAGTAAGTGGCAGCAAACGCTAAAATGTATACAGTCTGTTAATAAATCGGTTAACTGAAGTAGATCGTAATCTTACAGACATACAAGTACCAAATCCACCCCAGACAAGATAATCCACATACAGTATAATTGCTGCGGTTAACGTCTGGTAAAGCATACATGGGAGGTCTATTTATCAGCTTTGGTCGTTACGACCAAAGCTGATAAAAATACCTCACCTGTTTGCTCTACCGACGTTTTTTAACGGCTCTCAAAGTGTGAAATCTTTCAAATACATCTCCTGGAAATATCCGCTCAGATGCATGAAAATGGGAGTTTTGGGGCCCTGGAATTTAAAATGTTCGTACGACGAGCCCAACCATGGTCGACCCGTCATGCAGACGACCATCCATCGCCCGATCCTGCCCCCCCCCCCCCCACACACACTTTGAAAACCGTTCCGCCGCCCCTGTTATTATATCACATATTCCAGCGAAGAACAAAACGCATGCCACAAGACCTCAGTTTTATAAAGCAGATTACGTTGCTAAAGGTGCTGAGAAAAGAGGCCATAATCTCGTTTCATGATAGCAAGGCTGGTGGTGCTCAAGTAGGCTTAGAAAGGACGCACCAGGCAATGCGGCTAAAATATTACTGGCCTAAGATGTACCAACACATAGCTGATTAAATTCGATCGTGTGATGCATGTTGACCAGCGCAGCAAGAGGAATTTTCGTGGTAAAGATGCACCACTCATTTCACTTCCAGTGGAAAACTTGTTTGACAGAATGATGGCACATCGATAGCTTAGGTCCAATAACTACAACAGAAGGACATAAGTACATTCTCTTAATAGTGGCAAGTTTATCAAAATGGTGCAAGACATTCCCATTAAAGTCTCAAGAAGCTACGGAGATTGCCAATACTTTGTACACCGATACTTTCTGTAGGTATGGTGCACCACATACTATATAGTGTCTGACCGCGGTGCAAATTTAATGAGCAAGCTGGTGCATGCAATTAAATTTTGCCAACTTTTCAAAGCTACCAGACACTTCACTTCAGCATACCATCTTCAAACGAATTATGCGTGTGAAAGATGGAACAGCACAATTGCTCAGTCATTAACCACTTGCACACTGATGTCAAAATATCCAGATTTTGAAGTAGCCATTTTTTCCATAATGCAACTGGGAATTTAACCAATTCAATCTTGTTTGACAGAGCTCATTGAGCTCTGTCAAACAAGATTGAATTGGTTAAATTTATAGTTGCATTATGGAAAATATTTGCACCCTGAAGTTAAGGGCGTATGTGAATAAACAACAGAACAACTGGCATACTTTCTTTCTGGCATTATGATGGCCTTTCGGATGAGTCCTTCCGCTCAAAGCACTGGATTTTCCTCATTCAAAATGCTATTTGAACAGGAAATGAACTTGCCATTCGATGCATCTTTTATGCCAAAAGACAAACTGCCCAACGAAGTTCAACACTATTAAAGATAAGATAGAGAAGTTGCAAACAGTTAGAAAAATTGCGCAAGAAAATGTAAAACAGGCCCAGGAAGGAAGTAAGCGATACCATGGCAAAAACACAGCAGAACCAAAATTCAAAGTGGGAGATATGGTTTTGAAATACACACCATTGACACCCAAAGGACTCTCCAAAAAGCTGTACAATAAATGGCATGGTCCATTTTTAATAACTAATGTTGGACCAAACAACACCTTCTATATAAGGAATGCTGACAACAACAAAGGGGTTAATGATCCACGCCATGCCAAAAGATTGAAACCACACAGGGATCTGGAAGATGTTAGAACCACAACGATACAAGAACCAAAGTCCAGTAATGATCTGACCCAGGCACACAACAACCAATACAATGGTTGAACCAGTCCATAAAAAGCCACAACCAGTTAATGACAGCAGCGATGATGGCAGAAATGGTTCCACTAAGCCCGCTAGAAAAAATTCTAGATTTTAGAAAAATTTCAGGGTTTATTGCTTATTAGGTTGTGATGAACGTAATGGTTTATTTTGTAATAAGAGCAATGTTGATGTTACTTGAATAAAGGTATACAGCAGTAAAATATTGTAGCTAATGTTGTTTGTTCAAAGGCAAGATCTTTACCCACCCATTACCACCCACTTCTTCAAATATTAGATACACAGTGGTCAGTTATCTTCTATAAATTTGATTTGTGCGCATAGCTGGAAAGCGACACTCCAGTTATGTGATTAAAATATAGTAATATTTCGCGACTCTCCATCACCAAAGTTTTCCACTGACAACATGGGCAATTTAACCAGCTTTTGTTTGGAACCGGCGGACACCTGTTCCAACATTTCACTAGTCTTGGAAATAATTCCTTTATATATATAATACGCTATTAATACTAACCAAGACCTGCGAAAGAAAGTATACATTTAAACCCAACTCTACAATGTGATTGTGAACAATTAATATATCTACAATACACTGCTGACAATAAATAGAGATTAATCTATTATTCCTAAAACCATACGACTTACAGATTCGCAATAATAAACTATATGCAATCCAATGTGATGATTAATCTCCCGTTTTCGTAACATTTATGTACACCGTAACTCAAAATTAAAAGAAATAAAACACTTTATATTCTACATATCTCACACTGAGTCACCCTACAACACTTATAAGAGCTAGACTATAACAGCTAATCCCCCCTCCCCCAACAAATGTTGATTTAACAATATATAGAGGATTTGGAATGAGTGTTTTTCTCATATAATATTTATGAAACAAGTCGAAGAATTTTCCGTTTTGGCGAGCCCAAACGGAAAATTCGGACGAGTTTCATAAATATTATATGAGAAAAACACTCATTTCATATTCTATTTATCATATGACACACACACGCGCAAATTAGCCACTTAGTATGACTTTTTAACCCATCACCTAACTTGAGTTGCAGACGACGCTTAGAAAAAACATCCTCGTATAACTAAATATTTTCATTTTTTGCTTCCAAAACATAGGTTATGACCCCGCATTGGAACGAGCTCGTCGAGCTCGTTCCAATAAGGGGTCATAACCTATGTTTTGGAAGCAAAAAGTGAAAATATAAAAAAATGAATGGCGTTTTTCTTGTAAGTAAAAGATTAATACAATATAACACACCCTAAATAGGACAGATAACGTAAATTCTCCCTACTGAAATTATGCAAATATGACCCAGTTGTATTTTGTTTAGCCAATCAAATTGTCCAGTTTTGAAATTGACCAATGAAAGCTTCCAACTCTAATTATGCAAATTATGAAAATGTGGCTCAGTTGTATTTTGTTCAGCCAATTAAATTGCCTAGTTTTGAAACTGACCACTGAAATTGACGGATGGCTTTATTTATCACTGATTAATATGAAAACAAAATATCAAATGTTTTAAAGTGAACAAAACGGACGAGTCATATGATAAATATGTATATATAATGCAAAAACGTGCATATTTCGCTCATTAATTAAATTAATATAGTTTTTGAGAATAAAATCACTCTCTTTTCAATGCTAGTAACTCTCTCATACAGTTATTTATTTGTCGAATAATATCATTTGGATTTTATATTCCACGATGCATGGCCACTTCCATTTACCACTTATGTATTAACATGTTTGATGATTACATGTTGTTGAATAAGAATCGGATCAAGTACTCGCCTCAGCATCTGGTGTGAGTCCAACGTATCCAGAGAGGAGTTCAGCCCCAACAATGCTCGCTTCGGGACTCAAGGCCAGATCTTTCATGTAGTCCAACGTTGCGTTTCCCCATTTCCTGAAGCAAATAAAAATATAAAACTTCAAGTGAAACTTGGTATCAATATTTTTTTAAAACACTCTACACTCTTATATGAACATACAGAAATTTGAAGCAACAATTTCTGCCCATAATGCGACGACGAGGATTCTAACCATTTCTATATTGACAGAGATCCGTTTTAACCCTTTACCTAACATGAAAAGCAGACGACACTTGCAAAAAAAATTCTTGAATAACTAATTTTTTTCATTTTTTGTCTCAAAAACATAGGTTATGACCCCTCGTTGGAACGAGCTCGACGAGCTCGTTCCAACGAGGGGTCATAACCTATGTTTTTGAGACAAAAAATGAAAATATTTTGAAAATTAATTGGCGATTTTTGAGAATAGCGCTGGCCGGTTTTGGCCGTTACGTTGGGTAAAGGCTTAAATTCCTTGTGCATTATGAAAAAATTTGCTCGTTGAAAGTTTCAGATTTCGACTTTAATGGACCCACTTTTAATGCACAGTGGATTAATTTGGAAAGGTAAGTCGTCGCCTGAGTGGTAGAACGTCCTATGTCCCCTATGGGACATAGGGCATTCTTGCACTAACGCGACAAAGTGTTATGGCATAGCATTTCCGAAACGCAAGGAAGAAAGTTGTTAAAATACTTTCTAATGGTTACTTACCTTCTTGATGAAACACGAGTGGTTATCGGATATTAAACAGAATGGTCGACAGTTCAGTTCTGATCTGTAGTTGTTGCCTTTTGTCTATGGGCGAGGTACTTAATCTCAATTCCCAAGTGGAGATACGGGGGCACTGTGTGGCGAGGCGTACTACACGTCAGAGGTCTATCCCACGCCGATGATGTACTTGTTTCCATCCAGTGCTATCCTAACAGTTGCTTGCCGCTGCTCGGCGGTGCTCTCCGTGTACTTCGACTTCCTCTATCTGCAAAATTGTCAGACCCGATGCGACTCTAACTGTTGAAATACTGTCATTAAACCACAATAAATAAAAACAAAACCAAGCAAACAAACTACCAATTTGTACCAACAAGAAACAAAAATGCACTGTGATCTATTTCCATTTTTTCAGTGGTGTAATTTTTTTATTTATTTTTATTAGGGTTTAACAACACGTTAACAGCCAGGGTCACATCATGTCGGCACAGTGGGTGGGGAAGCCGGAGTACCCGGAGAGAATCACCGAGCAACGACGAGCAGCTGTTAGCTCTCCAACATCGTAACTCTGAACTCTGCACCGCGGCACAGACAGGGTTAGATTGGTTGAAGACGTGCGCACCATCCACGTGCACTACGCCATAGTATACGGCGTCATCGTGCCCCCGTGTAGGCAATCGGAGTTAAGTGCCTTGCCAAAGGACATAGCGCGGGAGCGCGAATCAGTCACTGAAATGGTCACACATCCGCGCTCGATGTTGCTTAACTTCGGTGATCTGAGGAGAACCGGTTACCGCGACGCCACCGCGCCTCCGTCAGTGGTGTAATACCGCCTAAGATATCCGATGTTTCCTGATGTTATGATGTGTACTCTCACTTTGCAGTGCATCGCGGGTGAATATTTTAAGTACCGTCTTTTTCTCATTAATCAATGCTTTAGTTCGAATTGGTTTGAAGAGGAGATTACCTATTTTTTTAGTATTTAGATGCTTGAAAGCTACAACTTACAAAGTGATACGCAGTTTTCCTTGCGCCACCTACCTATTGTGATACGCGCTAAAATACTTGGTAAAACAAATCTCTCTTACCCGCCCCACGTGACCATCCTCATTTAAATATCAAATGATCACCACACTATTTGATCATCGTCTGCGTTTTCCAATCAAACATGGTTTCCACATTCGCTTTTACCCTTTACCCAACGTAACGACCAAAACCGGCCAGCGTTATTCACAAAAATCACCAATTAATCGTCGAGCTCGTTCCAATGAGGGGTCATAGCATATGTTTTTGAGACAAAAAATGAAAAACATTAGTTATTCAGTAATTTTGTTTGCAAGTGTCGTCTGCTTTTCATGTTAGGTAAAGGGTTAAACGGAACAAATGGTAGGAATGTCTCACCTTCGGGGGAAATATTTGATCCAGGCATTCGGCAAGGCTTGTGTCTGAGTCGATTCCTTTGCTCTTGGGGAAAGATTTTCTATTCCCAGTCGGTACTCAATGAAAGTAATAGACCCCAAGAATTGCCTTTTTTAAATCTGTTAATCCTTTGAACCCGAAAGGCCGCTTTTCCGGTCCAGGATCATGAAACACTTTAAATTATGAAGTAGTTAGTTGCTCCACGAATGTTTGTGGTAGGGACTTCACGTTGAAAATATTGTTTAGTTTTCCGACAAGTAACAAATATGGATTCTATCCAGTTGATAGATCTGATCTGGAATGGAATATGCTATCAGGGTCAAAGGGGTTAAAATAAAGTACCGAAATGAATTACTGATTTCTAAAAAGGCCTGACAATGTTACTGTCATCATTTTAAAATAGTAATGACTCACTACAACTTTTTATTTTAGGATATACTATTCTGGTGAATACAATTGTAAAGGTTTTATAATGTTGGCCGCGATCAAACATTGTTTGAGGTACAAGTTATTTATTGATTTATTAATTGGCGTTTATTGACACTTTCGACAGCCAGACCCCCTCCACCCCCACCCCCCGTGTCAGACAGTTTTACAGATAGAGGAAGCTGAAGTATCCTGAGAGAACTACCGAACGACGTCGACCAACTGTCAGACTCTCCAACGAACTGACTTCACACAAGTAGGTTTAACATTGGAAGACTGGTGCAACATCGACGTGCAGTACGCCTTAGTACACAGCGCCACCGTGCCCCCACGCGGGCAGTCGGAATTAAGTGTCTTGCCCAATGACATAACGCAGTTACCCCTGGCGGGAATCGAACCGTGGTTCTCTCGGTTTGAAGTTCTTGACCGATTAATCACATGGATTCCGTAACCACCGCGCTCTCTGTCTGGGGTACAAGACCACGAAATAAAGGCACCCGCACAAAGGAGGATAACGCCGATATTGAGGCTTTTCTCCTATTTGAAACACAGTCGCCTTCAGACCGTTTGCACCAACGAAAAAGACTGTTGTGACCCTGAACTCAGTCTGAACGGTCACATCTCTATCACCATGGACACTTGTGTGAAACAGTCATCATCCACTTGGTAAATTCTTCCCACAGTAGTTTTGCTTTATACCATAACTGTAGTTTTCTGTCGTTGCGGAAATATCATTCTGGGTCGAGTAGTTTTTTTAATTGCTTCAACGGACCCTAAAGATTTTCACCGTTATTAATGGTATTCTGGAAGGAGTAACACTTACATGGATTGCCAAATGAAATACATTTTGTTTTGTTTTAAAGAAAAACAAAACTTTTCGCTTTCGTATATATCTGACCAACGTTGAACGTGCTTGAGCTCACCACGTCATAGAAACCATAGCGGCATGTTATGTTTTTTTTATAATAAGAGAGAACAAAACAAGTGTCGAGTTCGGGAGACTGGAATCTACAATCCACGTTGAAATTTCTCCTGTAGTTCCTGGGTGTTGAATGCACCTTTGGAATACAGGAAAAACTCTTTCAGGGTTCGCTGTTTTCTGCCACCCGTACTCTACGGCTCATTTAACCCACGATTTAACTTGAGCTAAGTGAATGAGGCTGATTTTGTTCAAGAAATATATCACATTCGGCGGACTGTTTACATTGATGCGTGAGTTCTTTTTGTGTCGACGCGTTTCATCTACATCGCAACGTAACTCAAATGCGTAACGACCAATCAAATGAGTTCTTACTCAACCTTCTCGCATGGATTTGACGAGTGGTGTACGTTGAACATGCCTGTATTGTATCCGATAACTTAGAATAAACCTATCAATCGAGGTGTAATGGACTCTCGTGGGATAATAAACAAAATAATAAACGCAGAAAACAAAAGATTACTTGATATCTGCTCGTAGAAAATAACAGTTACCCGGATCCAGATCATCCAGCCGCAATAGTACTGTTTTCAAGTAAAAAAATTATTCTACGAGTAGGATTAAGAATGAAACCGACGAGCCTCTGGCGAGTCGGTTTCATTCTTAATTCTACGAGTAGAATAATTTTTTTACTTGAAAACACTATACGTTTATTTTGTTTATCTCGTAAATCTTGTACAGGGCAGTGGGGCGAAATCGTGCCGTCACTCGCCACAAAACACAGCGAGAAGTGAGGAGCACATTGGTCCAGTTCGAAGACAAGCAAAATTGCCAAAATAAAAAAGGCGCAGTGGTACATTTCTGTCTAAAAATAATTTCCCTACGAACCTGAGCTAAAGTAGCAAAAATACTGTATTAAATGAACAATGTGTAGTGTTTTCTACCGGCATTGTGTAATACTTTCGAAAAGGTTTAAAGAAAACAACAATTGGGCTGTTATTTATATTGCACGAGAATTCATTAGTATCCCGCTTAAAGTCAACTGCCAAAGTTAATAAAGATTTTTACGGTATTTTTCTGAACAAGATAGCTCTACCTGCAAGAAAATGCAAACACAAATTGATCGATGAGCTTAGATATGATATAAGCACACAGGTGAATGGCAATATGTATTCAAAACAATATTCACTTCTACCAGTGACACATATTTACAGACACTACAGTTCAAAATAAATCACCGCATCCTATACACTAATTCTAAACTATGTTGTAGTGGTCTTTCAGAACCTGGGCTATATAGCTTCCGGTTTAACTCAACAGAATCAATAATACATCTCTTTTACGATTGTTCACATTCAAAAACGGTTTTACTACAACTCATAAACAGGTCAATATTGTTTGTAATTCAAATGTTCAGGTCAGTCTTAAGGAAGTAATATTAGGAATGCAAATAGAAGCTCAATTATCCGACGTACTGAATACATGTTTACAAATTCGTAAAAATATATCTATGCATGTAGTCTTGAAAACCGGTTACCCAACTATACCGCGTATACAGAAGTTTTAAAGAATTACGCCGAATTTCAAAAACACGTACGAGAATTTGAAATTACCGTTCAATAGCAAGTACCAGGTGATATGATTGGGAGGAACCATCCTAAAACCTTTCGATGCACTCATCAAATTCTGAACGTCGATTCAAATCGCGCACAGTTGCGTATATTGGTAAAGGACATGGCCCCGCGACCTGAAACTATATCGAATCGAATCTCGTAATAGATTCGTAAATCGATTATCTTGTCGAATCCGATCAACTAAATAATAACGTTCCCGACTTCCCATTTTCACAACGCTTTGGGGTGAACGCGATGTCAGTTCTACGTTCAGACAGATTCCAGCTGTTTCTTCACTTTCTCTCCCCCCCCCCCTTCTCCTGTTCGGGGCATTATTGAGATTGAGAAATTTACATGTCGTCCCCTGAGTGCAAAACTTTAGCAGTGTTTATGGCGCCATATTCCACTCACGGGGCGATGTGTTTCACAAGAAGATCCTTCATTTACATCCAAGTTTGCGTCATGGATAAAACTCATTAATGGATATATTCCCTGTTTTCACCTTTATGTAATGCTAAATACACCACAAAGATAATGACGTCATGGCTACAGTGGGAATTCTGGACAGTATGTGGAAATCCGTCGGAAGTGAACCACTGTGTGTTCGATGCCACTTCGTATCGGCATTCGTGCGACACGCGGCATGCAGATGTGCCGTTCATCCAGAAAACGCAAGAGGAAGGAAGCTGTTGTCCCCTTCTTAGTATTGAGGGTCCGTGTTGGACATTTTGTGAGAATCAGTTCTGAGGTGCCATAAATAAGTACGAGACACCTTATTTTGTATGAGAAATCTTTTTGCGGTTTCTTGATCTCTCGGGCTTGAAAAACACATGGCGTGATCGTTCTTCATCGCGATCGATTCTTATATTCGCAATTCGATTACGAATCGAATACATTCGAATCAAATCAGGTGCTGATTTGAGAGTCTATTTGAATTTTGTATTATCACACGACCTTAGTCAAGGGATCAGCAGAAACACGTGTGAATGGGTCGGGGTAGAATTGGGGAGGTTAAATTCCTTTTCGGACAGAATGGACATCGCAGAATACCTTAACAAATGCCTTCATTTCACTGCAAAAATGCAAAACATGACTTGACATGACACAACATGACTATCTTTTGTACGACAACAAATTCCATTACCTCATGCTCTTGGACGAAGTAGCATAAACAAAGCAGAAACCCCAAATACCAGCAGCTACATCACTTGTAACATCAGGAGAGAATCTGTCGCTAATAATGGTGACATTGACGTTTGTACAGGCCTTCAAAATTTCCACAGCACACGCTAAGCCATTTATTCCCGCACCAATAACGGCGATTCTTGTTTTTTTCTCCATATCTGTAAACAACAAACAAAAGTAGTATCTGCCTGTAAATACTAAACGCCTGATTTATGCCGCAACATTCAGAAATATTGTCAGATTTTTTTTGTTTTTCCACTTCCAATCCACTACCCAAGAAATGGGTATCAATATATTGTCTGTCGCGAGTAGGCTGCGTGTGTGTTACATGGCGTAAGAGAATCACAAATGCAGATGGTACTTGTAAGTTGCAATTCTTGGCAAGAAACAAAAGAAAAATGGAATGCGCTTGGGCATGCTGTATTAGTATTCTTTATAACAGTTTGTTTTCAGGTTGCTTTTTACTCTTGCGTTTTCTTCCCTCTTTTGTTCTTATCTCTCCTGTTCATTCTTCCTTTTTCTTTCTGGGTTCATATTCACTCAACCTAATTGATTTCGGTTGATTTTTAACCCAACTGATTTCAGTGCGCAAGAGATGATTTACTTTTTAACCCTTTACCTAACATGAAAAGCAGACGACACTTGCTGGGGCGCGGTGGCGTTGCGGTAACCGGTTCTCGTCCGATCACCGAAGTTAAGCAACGTCGAGCCCGGTTAGTCCTCGGATGTGTGGCCGTCTGAGCGCTCGATTCGAACTCCCGCGTTGTGTCCTTGGGCAAGGCACTTATCCCCGATTGTCCACATGGGGGCACGATGACGCCGTGTACTAAGGCGTACTGCACGTACATACAACACTCACAGAAAAGCTTATTTTTTTAATATTAATATGATTGACATTTTCGGAATGATTGATAGCACGAACAACACTGTGGCTTGTTGGAAAACTGTGTGTGGGGGCACGATGACGCCGTGTACTAAGGCGTACTGCACGTCGACGCCTCAGGGTGTATGCGTTCCCAAACTGGTGTAAATTCCCATACACCCCGGAAAACACACGGATAACTAATAATATCTCTCTTAATACTAATGATTCATTTTAGTCAGTTATATTAATAGGTAGAAAATATAATTCTAGAAATTAATTATAAATAGTTTTTAGCATTGGCTTCTGTTCTTTGTGTTATCTGTGATGATTTCACGACGAGAAGCAACATAAACATTGAAGTTCCTTTATCAGTGATGACCTATTGCGCTGACATTTTGTATTTATTTCTTAATTTACTTGGTGTATAACAACCCGGAGAAAGTGGCGTAATATAATAATACTCATGCGATATGTTCAGAAATTCGTGTACATGTATTGGCCTCTTTCGTTTTTTTTTTCTAAACAATATGTTATTTCTCTGTACTAGAAATGTGTTTGGTGAACAGGCTGGGCCTTACCCTAATATAATACCTTACCCTACAACACAATGATTACATCATATTTCAATGCAAGTGCATTAAGATAAGAGAGTGCAGAAATAGGTACCCACTCGACGTGGATCTAATACTTTTCCTTCATTTCGATACAAAAATTATATGAGTTGTATTGTGTGGAGATATGTGTTCATTTTTCATGTGTATGCCAATATCATTGGACTCAATAACATTATTTTATTTATTGGTGTTTAAAGTAACTTTTGTGCAGGTGTGGCTAATCGCAACAACGGGGTAAAGTCAAGTGAAGCCAATCGTCTATACCCATGCAACTTATCCCATTGGAACACATTAAACATGTCCCGCTTAACTACCTTGTGTTTCCGCAAGATGAGTACAAGAATTACTCTTGCATGCATATACACACGTTCATATATATTTGCACACACGACGTCTCACATGTACGTTATATATAGTTTTATCCCATAAATGGCCGTTTATTCGAACAATAGAAGCCTAGGATAAATTTTTGCTTTATTCACATAGTGGGGTGATAAATTTTCCCCGCAGGTTTAACACTGACAGAATTTATTCCTATATTGGAGACGGACTTGTTGACCTCAACCTCTACCGCATTCGTGTAGCATAATTAGTAGTTCAATAGTTGTTTTCTTTTAAGCTTTGTGAAAGTATTACACAATGCCAGTAGAAAACACTACACATTTAGTTCAAGTTTGTAGGGGAATTATTTTTAGACATAAATGTATTACTGCGCCTTGTCTATTTGTGCCAATTTTGCTTGTCGATCGAATTGGACCACTGTGCTCCTCACTTCTCGCCGTGTTTTTATCCAAAATAAACATAACGTGTTTTCAAGTAAACAATTTATTCTACTCGTAGAATTTTGAATGAAACCGACTCGCAAGAGACTCTTCGGTTTCATTCTTAATCCTACTTGTAGAATATGTTTTTTTACTTGAACACGCTATACGTTTATTCTATATATAGTTATAGATATCCGCACTTATTTATACGTAAGTGTAAGCATTTTACATATGAATGTGTACCCAGTCGTCGAGGTTTTATTTGAACATAACTGTATCATGAATAATCGGGCGGTATATTTAAGATATTCGTGGAATTTCTGAACAATAATAGTTTTCCACTGAACATCGTTTGAGCGATTACCAAACATCAATTGTTCCACATCGACACCGGTATTGAGGATATTTCCTAGTATAGCTATGCGTTATGCATTAACACGTGGACAATAAAGAAGGAAATGCCCCATATCTTCTTATATATAGCCACAAGAACACTGTGGTCATAACTTATAAATCTTTCAAACTGATGAGCATTAAGATCGCTGCATCGTAATCGCAATTTACGGCGCTGGATTTGATAATCTCCGGTTTCGCAGCGATAATATTTCGGAACAACAACATTCCTAGCTCGTAACTGCATTTTGGGAGGGTGAACAGTGGCAACATTTCGTACAGTGTGGTCGAGGCTGTTCCAAAGTTTCACCGCTGATGGGAAAAAGGACTCTGCTAATGTTTTAGTACGACACTGCCCGTTAAGCAGGAGGTCAACTGATCTCAGTGGGTACCTAGAGAAATCGGTTACTTGGCGTGGTGCCAACATTGTTAAGTAGGTTGCGATATTACCTTACAGGATTTTGAATAGCTACGATTTTGTGCTAGCTCTTCTATCATGCAAAATTATATCCAGTCTCCTCATATGACCGGTTCCTCCTTTTACACCGCAAATTTTACACATAGCGTGAAGTTGGAGATTCTGCTTTTTTTTCAAGAGAACAGTCATATCATATTATATCTGCTTAATCAAAAAGGGGTAAAATAAAAGACTTAAAATGTTTCCAGCGATTCACATGTTCCCATGGTAGTGAACATCCAAACCAAGTTCCAAAGGAATCGATCCATAAACATTTGAGAAAAATATTGAAATGTGACGTTTAATAATCAAATTTCCATCCACAAAGATACCCCAAAAATTAACAGCGGTATTCTTTTCATGCTTATCAATTAACTCAACCTTAGAATTATTCATGGACGATACCTATCACCAATATTGTATGAGTCGTTGCAAGAAGGAAGAAAGACGCTTAGTTTTATGAGCATTTAGCCGTCATTTGTTAGCAGAGCACCAGTCGTTTGTACTTGCAAGTTCAGCCTTGCTGTTTTCAACAAGCGTATCTTGATTGTGGCCGGATGTAAAGGTTGTTGTGTCATCATTATTATTATTATTTATTGGTGCTTAACGCCACATCAGCAGCAAAGGCTATATCGTGGCGATAAAAATGGAAGAAGATATAACATGCTACCGCCAAGTACAAAGCCAAAAAATTGAATAAAAATGAAAACACAATTATTACAGTAAACATGCCAACGAAAGGAGACATTTGGACGACAATGAGTAATGAGAATAAATTATAACTCAACTTGATGAATTAAAACTTGAAGAGTCTAGATTAACCCCTTACCTAACATGAAAAGCAGACGACACTTGCAAAAATTATTCTTCAATAACTAATTATTTTCATTTTTTGTCTCAAAAACATTGGTGATGACCCCTCGTTGGAACGAGCTCGTTCCAACGAGGGGTCATAACCAATGTTTTTGAGACAAAAAATGAAAAAAAAATAATATAACAATAACATGACTTTGGAGTGCATTGTGGTTTATTAACGGCCCAACAGGTGTGAATAACAGCCCGACAGCTTCTTAAAGGCCCGAGACGAAGTCGAGGGCCGTTAATAAGCTGAAGGGCTCTTATTCACACCTGTAGGGCCGTTAATAAACCACAAGGCCCGACAAAGTCATGTTATTACTATTATTACCACTGGGATTCTGAGAAAGTTTTCACCCCATGCCTTATATGGCATCCGCCAACAGCTAAAAGATATGCGAATATAAGTCAACTAAGACTTTCCATATATTAATTTCTATTTTCTGAACAAAACCTTACAAACACAGTGTATTGATGTCAATGGAGCCTGGTCCCTAAATTGACTCCATTTATATCAATATTTTATCATTTCACTGGGGCTGGGGGCATTTAATTCTTTAGCAGTTGATATGAAATCTACGTTACTTTTCCAAACGCTGTGATGATCAAATTAAATAATTTTAATGTTTGACAAGGGCTAATTGAGGCACCTGAATTTTTGAAATCAGAACACTATTAATTTATTAATGAGACAATACAATTTGTTTAGCAACTGTTTTTAATGAATAAAGGCTTGAAATGTATACATACTTACTTACTATATACAGCTGTTTCTTCTTATGAGCCTGGCTTTACTGGACAGTTTACATATTCAATAATTTAAATAAAACCACATTGTTTACGAGTTGAAAGCATTTCCGAAAACCGTCTCCACTTCCGAGTGAACGACAGCGGGAACAAAAGTCACGTGACGTGTCGGGCTGTTATTGAGATGGTCAACCCAATAACGGCCCGACACGTCACGTGACTTTTTGAAGTAGAGCGTTACGTTCTTGTAATGCCCTATTATACTTTGTTAATGTACTAGAGAACGCCCGCTAGAGTGGTAATAATGAAAATTAATTGGCGATTTTTGAGAATAGCGCTGGCCGGTTTTGATCGTTACGTTAGGTAAAGGGTTAATGCACTTAGCACTTAGATTCTAGAACTCGACATCAGACAGTCCTGAAATCTGACAATAAAGAGCGTTAATGTTTACCGCTATTTTAGTTGTAAGAAAAATTCTTCAAATTTATCTATTATCTATAACGCTCTTTATAACTACATGCTCCGAAATGTCATTACAGTCAGTTCAGTGCCATTTGATCATTCAACAGGCGAGCACGTGCTTTTACTTGCAGTCGATATTCAAAGTTCTTTATCAGTATTCTGGCGCCCGGTAACAGGGTATCTTGAAAACCACTTGTATATTCGCGTTTGGTTTGATTTAACTCATTCTTGCGTCATTGCTGATTTGGTAACTAGTTTCGTGTTTTAAGTTATTCTCTGAGTGAAGTTCCTCAGTTTTGTTCCTTGAGACTTTTCTGGAACTTTTCTGGATATGTCGCAGAGGTGCTACTTTGCAGACATTTATCAGTGCTCTGATTCGAGCGAGCATCGCTTTGTTATGGTTTTGGCCACAAGAATTAAAAAGGTGATTACCAGTAGCGAGATATATGTTGACGGTCTTCACCTTGATTTGCGGCCAAGATTCGAGGCCGACAACAATATTACACTTGATGCTCGTAGGAAGTGTTACTTTCAGAAATGATAGTATTTTGTGCGGGCTTGTATGATGAAATTGATCTCTTAGAGATCCAACAGTGAAGTACTGCCTTCTAACTTGATTGAAACCAGTACAATGTAAACGAATGTGCTCCACCGACAGCACTTGCTGATAAGGAACACACGCTGATCGCATATTACCCTCTAACAAAAAGGAATCTGTAAGTCGTGTATGACCAATATGACATCGTGTAAAAACTGCAAGATCCTTTCTACAAAGGTTATCAGACGGGTGGTGATCACAAATATTTGTCCGGAAGCTATGGAGCTTGTTATTAGTTACCCCATCCCAAACCACCTGCCACATATTTGATGTAACTTCTGATATGAGGCTTGAAATCACTGAACGGAATTTTAACATCAGTGAGAGCCTTGGTTAAAGTCTGTTTTGCTGCACTGTCTGCTCTGGTGTTACCAGCGATACCTACATGTCCGGGTAACTAGCAAACACGACATCATATTGACCAGATATAAGAGTTATTAACTTCTCACGAAGCTCCAAAATGAGAGGTTTTTTCAACTTGGGGTTGAGTAAAGCAAGTAAAGAGGAAAGAGAGTCGGAAAAAAATAATTGACTTCTTTTCCTGTACATTCTCGATGTGTTCAAGCGCGAGATGTATAGCTTTAACTTCAGCTTTGAAAATAGAACTCTGATTCGGTATTCTGATTGAGGAGATATGATCACCAATAACATCAGCTGATGATACTTTGTCACCATCTTTAGATCCATCTGTATAGATCTTTGTATATGCTATATACTTGGACTTTAATTCGGCATATTTTTGATTAAACTGCAAGGAATTGGTATCATATTTTTTGGTAGAAGCAAGGTCCAAAATAACTGTAGGTTTTTTGAGATGCCAAGGAGGAATATGTGTTTTATGGTTTTCTTTACTAATTTTGATATCTCTATTGTGAATTACATCAAGTGGTTTGAGATATGACTTCCTTGCAGAACCGTAAACTATACAACCGTAATCTAATTTTTATCGAACAAGTGATCTATACAGATGGAGTAATGTTTTTTGGTCAGCACCCCAATCGTGCTACCAACAACCTTTAGTTGGTTCAGTGCACTCTTACATTTCATTTTTAGTTGTTTTATGTGGGAAGTGAAATTCAGTTTGTTGTCAAACAACAAACTTAAGAATTGCACTTCCTTAACAACTTTAATGGGACTCCCATCAATTTTTAAGTACGGATCGAGGTGATGTTTCGAAAGCTTACAAGAATGAACACAATTTCATTTCATCTTTGAAAACTTGAAGCCGTTTTCTGTGGCCCATTTTTGAATTCTGTTTAAGCACAGCTGAAGTTGGCGCTCGATAGCATTCATGTTTTTGCTGCTATAGCAGATTAAAAAATCATCGACATACAACAAAGAATCTACCATATTCTCAATTGCTTCGATGATGCTATTAATTTTCACTGAAAAAGGGTAACGGATAAGATACTACCCTGAGGAAAAAAACAGTTCCTGTTCTTGCCTATCGGATACCGTTGATCCAATACGAACCTGAAATTGGCGGTCCTTTAAAAAATTTTCAATTAAAAGAGGCATGCGCCCTCTCAACCCCATCTTAAAAAAGATCTTTTAAAATCCCATACGTCCACGTTGTTTCATATGCCTTTTCTAGGTCAAAGAAGATGGCGACCACATATTCTTTTCTGGCAAAGGCATTTCTTATAAACGTTTCTAGTCTGATCAAATGATCCACAGTACTTCTCAGGTTTCTAAGACCACACTGAACATTCGCAAGTATATTGTTCGATTCCAGAAACCAGACAAGTCGATCATTGATCATCCGTTCCATGGTTTTACACAGACAACTTGTTAAAGCGATAGGCCTGTAATTACTTGGGTTGCTGTGATCTTTATCAGGCTTTGGAATGGGAATAATTGTAGCTTTTCGCCAGGAAGGTGGAAACTGGCCAATCACCCAAAAGTCATTAAAAATTGACAATAAAAGTTCCAGTGAGAGGTTTGTGGCAAATGTTTTAAAATTTTGTAGTGTATTTCATTGGGGCTAGTGACAGTATCTTTTGATCTACACAAAGAGTTACTTAACTCTTCCATAGAGAAAGGTTCATTGTAATTCTCTAAATTATTGGAAGTAATTTGACCTTTTGTTTTACTTGCTGTTTTTATAATTTTGATAAATTCTGGATTACAATTTTCAGACGACGAATGTTTAGAACATGGGAAGGCCAATTTGTTTGAAATTTCTTTTTTGGATGTACTTAGTGTGTTGTTTTCCTTCAGGTGTTGTACAGTTGATTTTGTTTCTTTTCCTTTAATCTTTTTAATCATTTTCCAAATTTTAGTGATGGGGTGTTTTTGGTTCATCTTAGAAACATAAGTTTGCCAAGAACGTTTCTTTTTTGTTTCATAAGTCGTCATGTTTTTGCCCGATTTATACGTAGTTTGTCTAAATAATGTATGGTTGGTGACTTGTTAAATTCCTTTTCAGCTTTCTTGCGATCCTTTATAGCCTTTTCACATTCATCCATTTTCAAACCATGGTTTGGTGAAGCGTTTTAGATTTGCCGAGATTTTAGGGATGACTGTGTTTGCAATGTCAAGCAGCTATTTGTAAAATGTTCTATTTGGTCAGCACTATCTTGAAATTTCTCCCGTGTGAGGCGTTCAAAACAAAGCGATGAGAAAGTGTCCCAGTCAGCTTTTTAAAGTTCCACTGGGACACTCTCTCATCATCCGCCGGAATTATTTATTTATTTATTTATTTATTGTGCTTTACGCCACATCAGCAGCTAAGACTATATCGTGGCGATGAAAGGTATGAAATCTAAAATAGATCGCCATTTGCCATGAGGCAATTAAAAATCAATCAACGAAATATGAAGTATGAGGAATAAAATTAATCAATAAACACAGTAATGTGAAAATAAGATCAAGTGTGCAGAACATGCTGCTTAAATCGACCCTGAATGAATGTGAATGTGAAATAATAAAAACAAACAATTTAAAATTTATTAAAAAGGTTGATTTCCTTCAGGAACGACAAAACCTTATGTGGATTTGTATTATAAAATAGGTCTCGAAGAGACACAACATTGAAACACTGTCTTCTAACAAAATTAAAATCAGTACAGTGTAAAAGAATGTGCTCCACGGACAACACTGCTGGCAGGGAACACACTCTGATCGCATATTGCCCTCTAACAAAAAAGGAATGCGTAAATCGTGTATGACCAATATGACATCGCGTCAAAACTACAAGATCCTTTTCTACAGAGGTTACTGGATTGGTAGTGATCAGAAATAGTTGGGCGGAAGCGATGGAGCTTGTTATTAGTTGCCCCATCCCATTCCACCTGCCACATAGATTTGATGTAACTACTAATATGAGGCTTAAAATCACTGAAAGGGATCTTAAAATCAGTGAGAGGCTTTGATAAAGCCTGTTTTGCTGCACTGTCTGCTCTGGCGTTACCAGCGATACCTACATGTCCGGGTAACCAGCAAAACACGATGTCACATTGGTCAGACTTGAGAGTTGATAACTTCTCAAGAAGTTCCGTAATGATAGGGTTCTTCAACCTGGGGTTGAGTAAAGCAAGTAAAGAGGAAAGAGAGTCAGAAAAAATAATTGACTTCCTTTCCTGAACATTCTGGATGTGTTCAAGTGCGAGTTGTATAGCTTTAACTTCAGCTGTGAAAATAGAACTCTGATTCGGTATTCTGATTGAGGTAATATGATCACCAGTAACAGCAGCTGATGATACTTTGTCACCATCTTTAAATCCATCTGTATAGATCCTTGTATATGCACTATACCTGGACTTTATTTCGGCATATTTTTGTTTAAACTGCAAGGAATTGGTTTCAGATTTTTTGGAAGAAGCAAGGTCCAAAATAACTGTAGGTTTTCTAAGATGCCAAGGAGGAATATGTGATTTACGGTTTTCTTTTAAACAATCAGAATCAATTTTGGCAGACTCCATGTGGGGTTTAATTCTAATTCCCAATGATGGGGTGTGTTTCTGGTGGCGGCCAAAAAATTCAACATTTTGAGTTTATGAAACACAATTATAAGCAGGATTTCATTTATTAGCCAAAAGTTGAGATGCATATTGAAGTGACAGTTTAATTCGACGCCTCTCAAGTGAGGGCTCCTCAGCTTCAACAGGCATTGAATCTATTGGTGATGTTCGAAATGCACCTAGACTAATTCTAATGCCACTATTATGAATCGCATCAAGTGGCTTGAGATACGACTTCCCTGCAGATCCGTAAACTACAGAACCATAATATAATTTGGATCGAACAAGTGATCTATACAGATGAAGTAATGTTTTTGGTCAGCACCCCAATCAGTGCTACCAACAACCTTCAGGAGGTTTAATGCCCTCTTACATTTAACTTTCAGTTGTTTTATGTGAGAAGTGAAATTCAGTTTGCTGTCAAACAACAAACCTAAGAATTGCACTTCCTTTACAACTTTAATAGTATTTCCATCCATTTTCAACTCTGGATCAAAATGATGCTTCCGGAGCTTACAGAAATGAACACATTTAGTTTTAGTCTTTGAAAACTTAAAACCGTTTTCTGTAGCCCATTTCTGGATTCTGTTTAAACACAGCTGAAGTTTGCGCTCTATAGCATGCCTTTTTTTTTGCTGCTATAGCAGATTAAAAAATCATCAACATACAATGAAGAATCTACCATATTCTCAATTGCATCGATGATACTATTGATCTGTATCGAAAACAGGGTAACGGACAAAATACTACCCCGAGGAACCCCAATTTCCGCTCGTGAGGATCAGATAACGTTGACCCTACACGAACCTGAAATTGGCGGTCCTTTAAGAAGTTTTCAATAAAAAGGGGCATACGTCCTCTCAACCCCAGGTTAAAAAGATCTTTTAAAATTCCATACGTCCACGTTGTATCGTATGCCTTCTCCAGATCAAAGAAGATGGCGACCACATGTTCTTTTCTGGCGAAGGCATTCCTAATAAACGTTTCAAGTCTGACCAAATGATCCAGAGTACTTCTCTGGCCTCTGAAACCACACTGAACATCCACAAGCAGATTGTTCGATTCCAGAAACCAGACAAGCCGATCATTGATCATCTTCTTCATGGTTTTGCACAGACAACTGGTTAAGGCAATAGGCCTGTAATTGCTTGGGTTGCTGTGATCTTTATCAGGCTTAGGAATAGGAATTATTGTTGCTTTGCGCCAGGATGGTGGAAACTGGCCAGTCACCCAAATGCCATTAAAAACTCATAATAAAAGTTCTAGTGAAGATTGAGGCAGATGCTTTTAAATTTGGTAGTGAAATTCATCGGAATCAATGGCAGTATCCTTTGCTCTATGCAAGGAGTTACATAACTCCTCCATAGAGAAAGGTTCATTGTAATCCTCTAAATTGTTGGAGGTAAATTTGATCTTTTGCTTTTCTTGCTGTTTTTTAATTTTGATAAATTCCGGATTACAATTTTCAGACGACGAATGTTTCGAAAATGTAGAGGCCAAAGTATTTAAAATTTCTGTTTTAGATGTAATTAAGGTGTTGTTTTCCTTCAGGTGTTGTACGGTTGATTTTGTTTCTTTTTCTTTAATCTTTTTAATCATTTTCCAAAATTTAGTGATGGGGGTGTTTTGGTTAATCTTAGAAACGTAAGACTCCCAAGAACTTTTCTTTTTTTTGTTTTATTAGTCGTCTTGTTTTTGCCTGATTTATACGAAGTTTGTCCAAGTTATGTGTGGTTGGTGACTTATTAAATTCCCGTTCGGTGTTTTTGCGATTTTTTATAGCCTGTTTGCAATCAGTATCAAACCATGCTTTGGTGAAACGTTTTGGATTTGTCGAGGTTTTAGGAATGACTTGGCTTGCAATGTCAAATAACTCTGTTGTAAAATGGTCAATCTGGTCAGCACTTTCACTAAATTTCTCCAATGTGTACAGAACAGAGCAAGGTGAAGGTCTAAAGCTCCACTGGGGCACCCTCCAATCGTCTGCCTGAACCACACTCTCCAACACAACCGGAAAGTGGTCACTCCCGCACAAGTCGCCTTCCACCTTCCAAGAATAATCGTGAAAGATGGAAGGGGATACAATTGAAAGATCAATTGACGTGTAAGAACCAGATGCAGGGTGCAGGTAAGTGTCTGATCCATCATTGAATAAGCACAAGTCGAGTTTTGTAATGAGCTCTTCTACAGTTTTTCCTTTTGCATCTTCTTGACTGCAGGAATTACCCCAAAGAGGGTTATGAGCGTTAAATCACCCAACCAAATGTATGGAGTTGGGAGTTGTCGGACCAGCAGCTCAAGATCATTCAGTTGTAAGGCTTTACTTGGTGAAACGTAAATAGAACAGAGTGTAACTGTTTTGTCCAAAGTTAGGCGTACCGCCACAGCCTGTAAATTTGTCTGTAGTGGTACAGAACTGTGAATGATGTCGTTCCTAACCAAGACGCACGTTCCACGAATATGGAGATCATTATCATCGGTGTATAATGCTTAAAGGCTGAGTGATCTTGAGCCTCGAGTTTCTTTAAAAGAGTTTCCTGCAGGCAAAAAGCAGCAGGTTTATACTTTTGGCTTAATAGACCTAGTCCATTAAAATTCGCTCTAAAACCTCGACAATTCCACTGTATAATATTTTGTTTGGGTGCATTATCCATGTTGAGAGGTGATTTGGATGGTGGACGTATGGGCGAAATTGCCCCCGTGTTTTTCTTAGGTGATGTTTTACGTGGGGATTTATTCTGAGAGGAATTCGTGCGTGAGTGCCCGAACCTTTCGTCGACGCACTCACCGACATTCATTTCTCCAAGACCCTCAAACCTGTTGCGGGTAATTGGGTCTTGAAGAGCTTTAGGTATTCTGTCTGATAATTGTTTTGCTTTTTCTAGTTTCTTTTTGGCTTTTTCCTGGTTTCTTCTCTGACTCTGACTAAGAGGTTGGTTTTCAGGTTTTGATTTCGGTTTACTTTGGTCATTTTTCTCTTCTGATTTTGCTTCCTTCCCTTTTTTCTCGTCTGGTTTGGGTTTATTTTGTTCTTTCTTCCGATTTGATTTCAGTTCTTCTGTTGTTGATTGTGTGGCTGATGGTGTTTGAGTCGACTTTGGTTCTTGTGGATTACTATCTTCTATTGTAAAGGCCTCAAGCAAAGATGGAATTGTGCCCTTGAGCCATGTATATTGTGTCTGGCATTCTGTAGATGTTGTTGATTTTTTTTTTGTACTACTGTAGCATATGATGGAATTGATGCATTCATGCCAGGCATTGATGTAACAATTTCTCTGGCTTCCTGAAAACTGATTTGTTTTTCACATTTTATTTTTTGGATAGCTTTTTCTTTTTTCCAGACAGGGCAATCTTTGGAAGATGACATGTGATTGCCCTGACAGTTCATGCACTTTATTGGATTGTTACATGGCTCTTGATGTTGCTGGCCGCACCTGAAGCATATCGTTTGTCCTCGACAATTATTTTGACAGTGTCCATATTTTTGACACTTGAAGCATCGAAGTGGATTTGGGATGTACAAATCCACTTTGATGTTCATATAACCAACTTTTATAGATTTTGGTGGCTGTGATGTATTAAATGTGAAGATATAAGTATTGGTTTGTATTAGATTGCCATCTTTTTTTTATCCCTATCCTTTTAACAAGGCGCACTCCCTGCGATTTTAATTCAATTTGTACTCCAGTTTCAGGAATGCCAGCCAGTTCCCGTGCTCTTACAACACCTTTGCTAGTGTTAAGTGTTTTATGAGCAAAGGCGTTTACGTCCATATTGACTAGTTTATTCATTTTCAGTAAATTGAGGGCCTGCATTTCCCTTCTGCATTCAACCAGTAGTGCACCCGATCTTAACTTTTTAACAATCTCAACATCACCAGCTATTCCCTTGATGGCCTTTTCTAAGGCGAACGGATTTATATCTGTTGCTTTTTTATCCCCATCTGTAGAATTAATTATTATGAATTTTGGCCAGCTTTGTGTGAGTTTCGCAGTTCTAAAATCAGTGTCAGAATCAGAGTCCGTTAAGTCAAGTTCATAAGTTATTTTTTGTTTTTTTGTGGAATTTGTGTAGCCATATTAATATTATTGAAAATTCTTCTGCTCATGACTTCCACCCTTACTCCGAGCTCAACCTGGGGGGTTATGTCGCGGATACCCAGCGAACATCACCAGAAGTACATAAGCAGTATACTCCCCCAGCGTTGATGCTAACGCATACCGCTGGAGGATTGACCCGTCGAATGTTTATGGGAAGTGCCAGGTCGTTGCAGTCATTCAACCAACCATTTCATTAAAAACCAGTACAACAAAAACTACTTCTGACAACCGACGCAAATAGTGCAACAAAATGAAAGATGTCAAAAAGATATAAAAATCATTAAAAGTCAGGTTAGGTAGTAATGATAAAACAAAACTAAAAGAAATGACCGATTGAATGACCACCCAATGCCCCCGACGTGACACCCGATATTTTTGGGGTTGGGGGCTCCCGATTGGTCAGAACGGGCCATCCGACCATCCGTCTACTCCCGAAATTGGGGCCAAAGCAGTGTGTTGGACATTATCTGAAAAAATGGAGACCAGGGACAACAGAGTTTACGACCTGATCCCCATCCTTGGAGAGTGCCCTAACCGGGGCCACGAGTCCTCAACTGCCAGGATTCCTTCTTCCGGGGCCTTCGGAACGCACCTCGCGGGAGAACAAGGTGCCTGCCAGATGGTATTAGCAGGATTGATCATTTTGGTCCGGGGCTGCGTATTTGTGTATTTCGCAGCGAACCAGCTCAATTGAGCAAACCTGCCAATCAGAAATTAGCAAACCTGCCCAATTGAGCAGGCCGTCCTCTATCCGCCACCTGAGGACCCGCCTAGTAGGGGGTGATCACCCCCCCCCCAGGTCATCCGTCGGAACTACACGCTCCAACACAATTGGAAAGTGGTCACTCCCACACAAGTCATCTTCTGCCTTCCAAGAATAATCGAAGAAGACAGAAGAGCATGCAATTGTAAGATCAATTGATGTATACGGACCAGATGAGGGGTGCAGATAAGTGTCTGAACCATCATTAAACAAAAACAGATCAATTTGGTAATGAATTCTTCTACGGTTTTACCTTTTACATCTTCTTTACTGCAGGAATTACCCCAAAGGGGGCTATGTGAGTTAAAATCACCCAACAAAATGTATGGGGTTGGGAACTGTTGGACCAGTAGCTCAAGATCATTCAGTTGTAGCACGACTTTGTTTTTTCTAATGTTAGGCGTACCGCCACAGCCTGTAAATTTGTATTCAAAGGTACAGGTCTGTGAATGATATCATCTCTAACTAAAACAGATATTCCACGAATATGAAGGTCATTATCATCTGCCCAGGCATTATACGAAGTATAAAGTTTAAAATCTGAATGATCTTGCGATTCAGGTTTCTTTAAAAGAGTTTCCTGCAGGCAAAAAGCGGCAGGTTTATACTTTTGGCCTAGAAGACCTAGTTCATTAACAGTAGCTCTAAAATCTCGACAGTTCCACTGTATTATATTATTTTTGTCTGTATTATCCATATTTCGTCCCCTGAGTTCCAATGTGTTCTATGTGCCAGTAGGCACATAGAACACATTGGAACTCAGGGGACGATTTGGTTGGAGATTGGGATGGTGGACATATGGGCGATATAGCCCCAGTATGGTTTTTCAGTGATTTGTTTCCTTGTGGACTTATTCTGCGATGTTGAACGCAAGCGCACGAACATTTCGTCGAGGCCGTGACCGACGTCCATCAGCTCAAAGCCTTCAAATCTGTTACATTGTACGTGTAACAGAGCCGTGAAGGGCCATGGGCGTTCTGTCTGATAACTGTTTTTTTTCTCCTGTTTTCTTCTCTGACTCTGACTCAAATTTTGTTGCTGAGATTTCTGTATAAGCTCTGTTTTGGGATTTGTGTTGTCGTTTCTAGTTGGCTGATCTGATTTATGGTTGTCCCGTCTTGCTTCCGCTGGTGTAGATTTTTGTTGTGGATGTTCCTTTATGTGTTGTGTCTTAATCGCAGTGGTGTTTGTTTGTGTCGATCTTCCTTGAGTTGAATTGTTATGAGGTTGGTATTGCACCCTTAAGCCAAATATATTCAGTTTGGCATGCGACTGATTCGGCTGATTTCTTTTATTTTAACGTTGTTGAATATATTGATATATTCATGTCTCTGGTCTCCTTAAAACTAATCTGTTTTTCACATTTATCTTTTCAATCAACTTTTCTTTCCTTCAGACAGGGCAATCTTTTAACGATGACATGTGATTGCCCTGACAATTGATACATTTTTATGTGGTTATATCACAAGGTCCATCGTTGTTTAAACTGCATTTAAAACATGTTTGTTTGCCTCAACAGGAATTCTGCCCATGTCCAAACTTTTGGCACCTGAAACATTGGAGTGGAATCGGGACGTATAAATTCACTCCAACATTCAAGTTACCAATTTTGATAGACTTTGGAGGTCTGGTGCCATCAAAGGTACATATATATGTATTGGTCTTAATTTGTTTGCCATTTTTTTTAATTTCCACCCGTTTCACAGATGTTATATCTTGGGGTTTTAGTTCCAATGCAATTTCGCTTTCTTTCATTTCTGCTAGTTCTCGAGTTCTTATAACACCTGTTGTGTCATCAGCAAAGGACAAAACATTCAAACTTGTCGATGATGATATGTCGTCGACAGATATCAAAAACAAAATCGGACCAAGTATGGACCATTGAGGAACCCCCGATGTGATTTGTTGAGGTTCTGAAGAAAAGTCCATAAATTGTACAAATTGACTTCTCTCTGACAAATAGTTGGTGAACCTTTCTTTGGCTATACCTCATATACCATAGCAGTCTATCTTTTCTATTAGGATAGTATGGTCTATTGTGTCAAAGGCCTTTGAGAAATCCAAAAATACCGATAGGGTACAATCTTTTGTAGGTTTGTCTTTCATGCTTGCGAAACCATTTAAGAGTTGCAGAATTGGGTGGATCGTTGAGTGCCCCTTCCCAAAGCGGTATGAAATGTTGTGGTTTTCCAAAAAAAAAAAAACGATTAGTCACGAGCACATCATTTTGTCTAGAATTTTGGAAAAGGAAGGCAAAATACCTGATTAGTTTGTAGTTACTCTAATTATTTTTATCACCAGATTTGTAGATGGTATTATTTTTGCTACTTTCATTTCAGTTGGTACTATTCCTGTGGAGAACGATAGATTTATTATAAGAGTAAAAGGAGTTACGATTTCAAATGCAATCTGTTTCAATAATCGGGTAGAAATGTCGTTGAGATCCTTGCTCGCTTTCAGACGCAGGCTGTTAACACACAAAATTACTTCGTGAATGTTCGTTGGAGCCACAAAAACGATTCATTGTTTTTTTATCGGCTAAATGTTCTGAAAAGTGTTGTATTGGTGAAGGCATCTGGTCGTTTAGGGTATTACCGACGTTAACGATTAGTAATATTCTTTGGATCACTGAGCTCTCCCCGTGGAAACCCCGGGAAGTAAGCAGCACTTGTTTACTGTGGTAAACCAGTTCCGCTTTACTAGTAAAATAGGACCCAGTCACCAATGCTTGGGGTGAAAGGCCTCTAAAATGGGCAACATGTTGATCAACGATTGACTAAACTTGACTTCATCTCCATGTTGTGTCACGATTAGCCATGGTGCATAAATATGTGACATTAACCACCAACAAACCAACAAACAATCACTGAGCTCAGTGTTGTTGTCATTGAAAACTGCTGGTAAAACACGAGTGCGGTCGGATTTACTGATGGCTTCCCCTAAAAATCTTCCACATGTTTTCTACATTATATTTGTTTTCTCTAAGGACAATGGTCAAATATTCTGCTTTGCGAATTCGTTTGAGACGATTGACGAGAGCACAATGGGCATTGTATCGTACTTTGTTAAAGTTAGTGGGTGATTATATGTTTTCTTATTTAAGGATGAATGTAAGAGTCCTGTCATCATCATCCACTGTGCGTGTTTAATGTATGTCTAGGGAATGGGTTTGATTTTGTAAAGAAAAACTTAATCGAAGGATCTAAAAAACTATCCAGAAATATACTATAAGCATCGTCAGTCACCGAAAAATGCCCTTTAACCCTTTACCTAACCTGAAAAGCAGATGACACTTGCAAAAATAATTCTTGAATAACTAATTTTTTTCATTTTTTGTCTCAGAAACATAGGTTATGACCCCTCGTTGGAACGAGCTCGACGAGCTCGTTCCAACGAGGGGTCATAAACTATGTTTTTGAGACAAAAAATGAAAAAAATAATGAAAATTAATTGGCGACTTTTGAGAATAGCGCTGGCCGGTTTTGGCCGTTACGTTGGGTAAAGGGTTAAAATACTGCACATTTTAATCGCTGAAATATCGTGGAAGTATTTGGGTAAGTGTATTTTTGCAGGTGACTAGTTCATCAACGCAGAAAGTGGCAAAGTGATCACTGATATCACAGATAATGATACAGTTAAAACTAGAAGTCCTGTCACGAACTGTGCGCTTATCTAGACTTAATTGCGCGTAGGAATTGCGCGTAATTGCCATATCGAATGACATCCAAAGCACGGCAGGTTCTCCTGGTTACTCATAGCAAACACAGGCAATGTTTCTGCCAATGGATCTCCGGCTTGTGCACAGGCCATATGTACAGAATTTGATAGTCTTACTATGGCCATAACGCTTAGATTAAAGCAGAGATCGACGTGCTATCTGTACGCATTTCATGACAGGACTTCTAGTTTTAAATGTCCCTGCATTGTTTTTGCTAATACGGTTAGTACACATATTTTTGAGTCGCAACTCTTGAGGGTTTTGTAGAAGCCGGCGTGAGTCCAACACCGAACATCATGTCCTCGTACTGATTTGTTTTGGAATGATTGCCAAAGTTTAATAGATTGATGTTGAAATCACCCATCAGATAGGTATGTTTATTTTCGATGTTTATTTTATCAAGTAGATTGGACAATGTTTCTAACAAAGCCTTCTAGACCTGTATTGGGGTGATCGATAACGTCAATAATGCATTTTTTTCGTGGCGGTTTCAATAAAAAGAGGCTAAAAAACGTGTGGGATACAGAGCTGAAACGGTTAACCGATTAATACATACTATACTACAATACATGTGGATACTCGATTGCACATTCATACCCCAGATTTTAACAGATAATATAAGTTATCTCCTACAATATGTATGGTATATGGAGATTTAATATCTGGATGTCGGTTTTTAAACACCGAGCCGCAGGCAAGGTTTTTAAATGAGACATCCAGGTATTAAATCGCTATACACCATACATGTCGGCGGAGATAATGTTTTTGTCCCGTCTGAAACACAATAGAAACATAGTGAAAATAAATTTGGGGGCGGGTTTCTAACGCTTCGCTAATTGTTTTGTTTTTATAATCGCAGACGACAACAGATAGAGTCACATCCCTTGGGTCGTTGAGGAAACGAGTAAACAGAAGTCTGTTGACATATGGTCTCACGAGTTCCAATGTGTTCTATGTGCCTACTAGCACATACAACACACTGTACTCAGGGGACAAATTATTATTATTAATATGGCCGAATTGTCGGAAATCTGGAGATATTTGTGACTATTTTCAGGTTTTTGGGTTCGATTTTTATGTCGAGGTGAACAAACGCAGAAAGCTTTCTTTTAAACCATAACCCCAGATGTTTCGCGTGCACTTAAACCCTGGATGTTGCACGCTCTCATATACCTTGGATGTTGGGTACACCCTTTGCCATGGCTATTTGTCCAAGGCATTCTGACCAACCAAAGACATAATTTATCGGGATATAGGGACAAAGTATGATAAATCGCTTTGTGTGCTAAAAGCAATGTTTTCCTTGATGAACATATACTACTCAAAGTTTGCTAAGCACCAAGTATATCCAATTACCTGTTTTACGTTTAAGTTGAAATATTGTGATGAAAAGTGTATATATTTTTTATTTAATTATATCTTTAATGATTTAAGTACAGAAATTAAGATTTTATTTGTGTTTGACATTATTTTTTAGCTTTT
Source organism: Pictodentalium vernedei (assembly GCA_031216915.1). Lineage (NCBI taxonomy): Eukaryota > Metazoa > Mollusca > Scaphopoda > Dentaliida > Dentaliidae > Pictodentalium > Pictodentalium vernedei. The sequence continues at coordinate 459,416,927 of CM062292.1, read as the reverse complement.
GATTACGATAACCATGGAAAATAGATATTATTGTTAAAAGAGGAAACTTTTCAATTTGCCAAAAAGTTGATGGAACGAACTGGTATGGGTTCAATATCGAGTATGAGACCCATTATTGTTAATTACAGCTTGACAACGCCTTCTCATTCTCCCAATTAGGTTCCTTGTGGTACTTTGTGGGATGTTGTTCCATTTTTGGACCAGCATGGCATCAAGCTCCTGGACATTTCTGGCTGGACTGGACGGGCTGAAATTGCAAGCTGCAACTCATTCCAGATACGTTCGATTGATTTGAGGTCAGCGGATCTTGCTGGCAAGTCCATACGCTCAATCCCCTCCCTCTGTCGGCACTCCCCGACAGCATGGGCAACATGAGGACTGGCATTATCGTCCATCAGAATGAATCTATCACCCAATGCACCTGCATACAATCTGACGTGGACATCCAGGATCTCATCAATATATCGCTGTGCAGACAATGTACCACGTTCAAGGACACAGAGCTCTCTATACGTCCATCCCTGCTGATGCCGCCCCAGACCATGACTGACCCTCCACCATAGCGGCCATGCTCAGCAATATTGGCTGCAAGGAATCGCTCTCCAGGTCTTCTCCATACCCTAGAACGCCTATTTGTGTGGTCTAGGAAGTACCTTTGGGTACATGCTTTCCATGACTGTCACGAAAGGTCTGCCTGTCAAGAGAGCTAATGAAAACACTGGGGACCATCTCAATACATTTCTAAAGCATATCCACCAAAATTTTCGCAAATATGTCACAAGCAAATTTCACAATGATGTGTCAAATATTTGGTGCTTAGCAAACTTTGAGTAGTATTCTTTGATCCGGCATCAGAGTCCAGTTCATGCCAAATTTCGTCGGTGAATTATGATTATAAATGTGTTTTTATAAAAAGGACAAATGTGGCTTTTCGTAGGTTAAAATGTACTTTATCCCATAAATGGACGTTTATTCGAACAATAAAAGTCTTGGATAAATGAGACAGACCTGTGACCTCAGACCCCCTACCGCATTCGTGTTGTCATGGCCTGTTTTACGTTTGTGGGAGGCAAAATGAACAGTCGTTTATTGAACGTTGACCGTCGCTGAAATGTTTAGTTTTAGAATATATGACACATATCAACTCTGTCTAACAATAAAACGAACACCAATTAACAAAGAAAACACAAAGTAAATCAATCGAAACCAAGCGCTGAAAAACACACAAGTTCGATTCTGAAAGATAGAGGCATGATGAGTGATGCTTCATTTTACAAATTAGGAAAGTGTAAATAAATAAATACACGTGTCGTCTGCATTGTTTATAAATTTATTTATTGGTGTTTAAGATCACATACTTATGCACAATTGCTAATCATGACCGTGACAGTTTTGCGGGTGAAGGAAGCCGGAGTACCCGGAGAGAACCACCGAGCTACGACGAGCAGCTGCCAGCTCCCAACATAGTAACTCCGCACTGCAACACAGGCAGGGGTAGATTGGTTGAAGACATGCGTACCACAGACGTGCAGTGCGCCTTAGTACACGGCGTCATCGTGCCGTCATGTGGACAATCGGGGTTAAGTGCCCTGCTCAAGGACACAACGCGGGAGTCCGACTCGATCGCACAGACGGTCACCCATCCGATGACTAACCGGGCTCGACGTTGCTTAATCTCGGTGATCCGACGAGAACCGGACTTTGTTTATAAAACGCAAATTGAATCGACGACGAAAAAAACAACAATAAACAACGAAATTAAGAAAGATAAACATTGTTCATTTAAGAAAGCATTTTTGCAACTTTAGCCCAAATTTGTAAGGGAATTATTTTTAGACAGAAATGTATCATTGCGCCTTGTTTATGTTTGGCAGTTTTGCTTGTCGATCGAATTGGACCAATGTGCTCCTCGATTTTCGCAGTGTCTTGCAGCTAGTAACAGTACGATTTCGCCGCGACTGCCCTGTAAATGCATTTGTTAAATTTAAGGGTTACATCGAAAACTTGTATCTATGACCCACCCCTCTCCCTCTTTGTGCATAGTATTACCACTTGGGTGCAATAATATACCCATGAGTACTATAATGTATCCATCCATATACAGAACTTTTAAATGGTCACTCACCAACTGTAAAGTGTAGTGTTCTATATACTTTCTAAAAAACAACATGTAAACAAAGTTTATAACAGTAACATCTCAGGTATTTTACAGGTATATTACAGTAATTCTTTCCAACTCACTTGAAGTTGAGATAGAAGAAGCTGATATTAGACTATTTTAACAGAAAATAACATTTAAGACAACCACTAACTCCATAGTAATTAATCCAGAAGCCAACTAGAAGCCTTTTGTGGAGCACCTACCACCTAGTTACCTTCAAATCTAATTGTAATATATTATTTAACCATTTGAAGTAGAAATCAAGTGGAGTTACGTCATTATCCTTAGTAGTGTAAAGTCCTAACAGAAGATAGGGATATACTAGAACCCTTTATAAAGGACAACTGGTAACGTAGACCAATAAAATAAAAGAGTTATGTTAGTAGAAATTATTATTAAATCGTACCAAATCAATGTAGACTAAGAACAGTAATATCTCGTGTGATAGATCTTAGTACGAAATCAACAGTAGACTAAATCAATGAATCGTGATCAATCAGTAATATCCCGTGTGATAGAACTTAGTACGAAATCAAAGTAGATTAAATTAATGATTCGTGATCAATCAGTAATATCTCGTGAGATAGAACTTAGTACGAAATCAACAGTAGACTAAATCAATGAATCGTGATCAATCAGTAATATCTCGTGAGATAGAGCTTAATACGAAATCAAAGTAGATTAAATCAGTGATTCGTGATTAATCAGTAATATCTCGTGTGATAGAGCTTAGTACGAAATCAAAGTAGATTAAATCAGTGACTCGTGATCAATCAGTAATATCTCGTGTGATAGAGCTTAGTACGAAATCAAAGTAGATTAAATCAGTGATTCGTGATCAATCAGTAATATCTCGTGTGATAGAGCTTAGTACGAAATCAAAGTAGATTAAATCATTGACTCGTGATCAATCAGTAATATCTCGTGTGATAGAGCTTAGTACGAAATCAAAGTAGATTAAATTAGTGATTCGTGATCAATCAGTAATATCTCGTGTGATAGAGCTTAGTACGAAATCAAAGTAGATTAAATTAGTGATTCGTGATCAATCAGTAATATCTCGTGTGATAGAGCTTAGTACGAAATCAAAGTACATTAAATCAGTGATTCGTGATCAATCAGTAATATCTCGTGTGATAGAGCTTAGTACGAAATCAAAGTAGATTAAATTAGTGATTCGTGATCAATCAGTAATATCTCGTGTGGTAGAACTTAGTACGAAATCAAAGTAGATTAAATTAGTGATTCGTGATTAATCAGTAATATCTCGTGTCATAGAGCTTAGTACGAAATCAAAGTAGATTAAATCAGTGATTCGTGATTAATCAGTAATATCTCGTGTCATAGAGCTTAGTACGAAATCAAAGTAGATTAAATCAGTGATTCGTGATTAATCAGTAATATCTCGTGTCATAGAGCTTAGTACGAAATCAAAGTAGATTAAATCAGTGATTCGTGATTAATCAGTAATATCTCGTGTGGTAGAACTTAGTACGAAATCAAAGTAGATTAAATTAGTGATTCGTGATTAATCAGTAATATCTCGTGTCATAGAGCTTAGTACGAAATCAAAGTAGATTAAATCAGTGATTCGTGATTAATCAGTAATATCTCGTGTCATAGAGCTTAGTACGAAATCAAAGTAGATTAAATCAGTGATTCGTGATTAACCAGTAATATCTCGTGTCATAGAGCTTAGTACGAAATCAAAGTAGATTAAATCAGTGATTCGTGATTAATCAGTAACATCTCGTGTCATAGAGCTTAGTACGAAATCAAAGTAGATTAAATCAGTGATTCGTGATTAATCAGTAATATCTCGTGTGATAGAGCTTAGTACGAAACCAAAGTAGACTAAATCAGTGATTCGTGACCAATCAGTAATAGCTCGTGTGGTAGAACTTGGTATGACATCAAAGTAGACTAAATAAATGATTCGTTATCAGTCAGTGATATGTCGATTTTTTCGTGTGCTTTAACTGGCTGTAAAGGTATATAAAATAAAGCTTATTTTGACAATAATGGATCCAGTGTTCATCAGACAAGCTACTGTCGTAATATTTATTTATTTATTGGTGTTCAAGGTCACATATATCTGCACAATTGCTAATCATGACCACGACAGTTTTACGGGTGGAGGAAGCTGGACTACTCAGAGAGAACCACCGAGCAACGGCGAGCAACTGTCAGCTCCCCGACATACTAAATCCACACATGCAGGGTTAGGATTAGTTGAAGACAGGTGCACCATCGACGTGCAGTACGCCTTAGAACACAGCGTCACCGTGCCCAGTGTGGGCAATGGGGGAAGAAGTGTCTTGCCCAAGGATACTACTGTCGTAATAATGTGTGTTTATCGTAGAATTACAATTTTCTGTTATATATTGTCCTGAGAGATGGTTTATTATGGTAGTCTTTTAGCCATGTCTTTGAATATGAGGTTCCCAGCAAGGAAACGGGGAACGTTATGGAAAGACATATCGTCGCCTGAGTGCTACAATGTCCTATGTCCCCTAGGGGACTTAGGACATTCTAGCACATAGGCAACAAAATGTCAGTATTACAATATTTTTTCACAAATTTATTGAAGATAGTGCAATAAAGAAAACTGTAGAGCGCCGAGCAATAACTAATAATAAATTGTTTTTCCAAAATAAATCACGCATCATTGTTTAATAAAAATGAAAAACAAAAGACAGAAAATATTTTATTTCCATATTATGTTTTCAAAATAGCTGCGTAAAGACACCAGTCATGCACATATTTATTTCGACTATTTTTATTTCTTGAACGAGACAGTGGATTTCACGGCATATTTTGAAAAGTGCTCTTTTATCTCGTGTCACATGGTTTTATTTCTATCTTTTTGTCTCTCAAATCACGAGATTTCCGTCCGTTTCACCATTTCTTAAATTCATAAAATCGTGTCTGTAAATATTGTGTAATTCTTCCATTTACAGCGTTAAGTTTTTCCATATTGTTGCAGACTGTGTGAAGGTACATTTTTAAACCAACCATCAAGCGAAATTTTAAAGATTTTTGCTTAATTTTCGGCACCCGCAAACTACTGCCTTTTGGTATCCAAATGGTAGAAATACTATTAATTATACGCCTGTTCTTTTAACCCTTTACCCAACGCAGACGATATCCTAATTTATTATTTTAAATAAATTTTCAACAAAACCATATCATGTGACCCCTCGTTGGAACGAGCTCGACGAGCTTGTTCCAACGAGGGGTCACATGATATGGTTTTGTTGACATTTTTAAAAAAATAATATTTTTTTCAACTGCAAAATTAGCATATTACGCGGGCGGATGCGGGCGATTCGTTGGGTAAAGGGTTAAATCCGCATCAACAGCAACACTAATCCATGCGGAAAATATAAATCGCTGACTGACTATTTTTAAATTGACGCGCAATTTCACTGAAGTCGTCTACAAATCGTGTACCGCAATTACAATTTGAATCACTAGCGATAGCTAAAAATCGTTCCCTGAGTTCCAATGTGTTTTATTTGCTACTGGGCGCACAGAACACATTCGAACTCAGGGGACGAAATAGTAACACGGGTTCCCTTCGCGAATTTAGTTGGCGATAAAATGTGTTCTTTTTGTCGATAGTTGTCAAACAAATTGCCGATAATTGTTTTTTATAGACCTGAAGGCGTGTAATAAACACAGAACGACACGCGCGTGTGAATAGGTTCATCGATAATAATAATCAATACTTGTATCATTGAGAAAGGAATACACTCGAGTCCCGCGGACTCTCGTTTTATCCTCCCGCGCTGGTCCTCGTGCCATATCGATTAACCAATTCATACGCGTGTCGTTCCGCGTATATATCGGTGATTGAGAATCAGTAAATGCTGCAGCTGTTTCAGCTAGTGCATCAATATTATAAAACATCAAGTGAATGGTACAGCAGTTCCATTTTGATACGCAGTTGAGATGATTTCTTCATTAAACTGAACAGTAATTTCCAGCGGATGTGAAATTCGTTTATGTCTGTTTCAAGATTTCAAAGATCTCTTGTATTATTGCAAAAACAATATTTTTCAGGTGGTTATGGAATTCCTAATCGTATTTATTAGCAAAAATATAAATCTGACTTGTAGCTTTAGGGAGTCGTGATTGGTTTTATTTGATTGTTGAAGACCTGTTGCATGTGTTTGTCGACATTCTTTAATACATAATATTTTGGTGAAGGCAGTTATGTGTCATTTATTTTGAAAAAAAAACTATATTCTATTAGGCTAAAAAAATAATGTTTTGATTCTCAGAACCTCCTCATTTGACATTTTTATTATGTCATGTTTTTTAAAGAATTTGTGAAAACTTGGAATGGTCATTTTTTCACGTTTCTCGACATAATTATTTATCTGTGTTTGCAGTAAATTGTTTTTTCTTGTTGCAGTTTATGGGAGAGTGCCCAGAGGCACTCTCCCATAAACTGTAACAAGGCAAATTCTGATGTACTGGATAATGATTTAATTATTTATTTATTTGCTGGTGTTTAAGGTCATATATTTCGGCACAATGGCTAATAATGGCCGCAACACCGATATCAACTCAAGTTTAACCAATCATTTAGAGCCATGTTTCCCATTTTAAAGGACTCCTGCCCCAAGCATTCCTTACCGGGGCCTATTCTAATGGATCATGATACTTGACAGATCTATACCATTAAAAAGAAAAATAAAATACAAATCCCTTTTTAGCTGTTGTTACGGCAGTTAGTTATAAAAGGTATACTATAATTACACTAAAATACGACCTTTTCTCTTTTTCAAGTGGATAGACAGCAAGCAGATTTACTGAGTATACTCAATCCTTTACACGAAAAAAAAAAATATATAAAAAAAATATAAATAAAATCCTCCCTCCCTCACTGATTTGAAAAAAAAAAATTGCCTGAGAATCAATTCATTTTTTATTTGGCCTTAATATTGTCACACACTTGAATTATCACAGCGGGGTCCATTTAATTTGATATCTCTTGATTGAATAAAATTGTTAACTGAATGCAACTTCCAGGAACAAAACCATTTACAAACCTTCCGTCGAAATTTTACCTGTTAATGGGTTACAGTGTTTTTGGTAAATCCCTGTTAATCAAATAAAAGAAAACAATATAATGGGGTGAGGAATTACCCCAGCAATCTCCGCATTACATTACTAATAGACCTATTTAACCCATATACATCCAAAACAGACAACTCTATATATTGTTTGCCAGAGCTAATGGAACTCTGTCAAAAGAGATATTTTAAAATAAATTTCTCGTTTTTACCCGGAATACTACAATGTCACTGAATCCTTGTTCATTGTACACTCCAAAAGATAGAATGCTTTCAGTCGCAAAGTGGCTATTCAGTTAACGGCGTTAACCTTTACCACATGCCAGCACCTATTAAATGACAAAGAAATATATGTGTCCATACCAACAGAATTCGCCACCGAAAATATCTATTCTCCAAGAACGCCAAGTTTGTATACAAAACGTTAGCGTTGGTTCAAGATTGACTTATGAAGAATATTTAACTTACCTCTGTACCAGATTCTGATTATTCACTGTGTGATATATTCCCGTCACAATGAGTAATGGGGCTTGGTTTCAACTAAGCCGTATATTTATCACTGGCGACATATGCTACAAGACTAACTCACTCAGGGAAACAATTTATCGCTACCTCAGTCATAAGCCTACTTTGCAATAAGATGTGCTATTAACAGTTTGCTGTTGCATTTATTTGATTTTGGTCCTGTAAACAGCTGCTAAATTTTGATTGAAATAATTTGTTTCCTAACGTATATATAGAATAAACGTATAGTGGTTTCAAGTAAAAAAATTATTCTACGAGTAGGATTAAGAATGAAACCGACGAGCCTCTGGCGAGTCGGTTTCATTCTTAATTGTACGAGTAGAATAAATCTTTACTTGAAAACACTATACGTTTATTTTATTTATCCCAGAAATCTTTTACGGGGATGTCGCAGTGAAATCGTGTTGTTACTGGCTACAAAACACTGCGAAAACTGCGGAGCACATTGGTCCAATTCGATCGACACGCAAGACTGACAAAAACAAACAAGGCGCAGTGATACATTTCTGTCTAAAAATAAGTCCCCTACAGACTTGAGCTAAACTTGTAAAAATACTTTATTAAATGAACAGTGTGTGGTGTTTTCTACTGGCATTACGTAATACTTTCAAAAAGGTTTAAATAAAACAAGTGAACTATTAATTATGCTACACGAATGCGGGAGAGGTCAGAGATCAACAAGTCCGTATCTATTGCAGGAATAAATTCTTTTAGTGTTGAACCTACGGGGAAAATTTATCACCCTAGCAGGTGAATAAACTAAAAATTTATCCAAGGCTTTTATTGTTCAAATAAACGGCCATTTATGGGATAAATAATGGGAACGAAACAAAGTGCACTGTGAACGGCAATTTCTCTCAAAACATGTAAGTTAATATGCTGGTTATTGTGTGCGGCTGAAAACATTAATCGAGAATGTAATCTCAGTACAGCGTTTTGGGATCCAGATCATAGTGAGTGAGACTGCGGGAAAAAAGTGGTCATAAACTGAATCATTGTATGGGGCTTGATTTAGTATGACAGACAATTTGTATCCGTTTACGGCTCTGGCATTTATGGAAAATGGATTAACAACTCGGTTGTTGAAACACCCATTGGTCACATATAGAATAGTGTCTCCAGAGCCGCCATTTTTGGAAAGGGCGGTGTGATGGAATGAATCTTTCATCAAATAAACAATGCTGAAAAAAAAGAAATTTCGAAGATTTTTAGTTTGCCAACACCTCTAAATTTCTGATCGCATTTTAAAAAAAAAAAATGTACTTTTAACCCTTTACCCAACGTAACGGCCAAAACCGGCGAGCGCTATTCTCGAAAACCGCCAATTAATTTTCGTTTTTTGTCTCAAAAAGATAGGTTATGACCCCTCGGAACGAGCTCGTCGAGCTCGTTCCAACGAGGGGTCATAACCTATGTTTTTTAGAAAAAAATGAAAAAATGAGTTATTCAAGAATATTTTTTGCAATCGTCGTCTGCTTTAAAGGGTTATGCTTGTGAAAAATGCAAATGTAATATTTACAGTATATTTTAGTTATTTTTGGCAGAAACAAGTGTGAAGTTTGGAAAGATAGTACATTGTTATTAGTTTTCGTTCAGGTTAACGTCATGACGTTTGATAAAGTGAAAGCTTTTACTCGACCACGAACAGCTTTCGTATCACCAAACACTATAGTCCGGACTCTAGAGATGGGTACAACCGGTTCTCGTCAGATCACCGAAATTAAGCAACGTCGAGCGCGGCTAGCAGTTGGATGGGTGACCATTTCAGCGACTGATTCGCGCTCCCGCGTTGTGTCCTTGGGCAGGGCACTTAACCCTGATTGCCTGCATGGGACACGATGACGCTGTGTACTTAGGCGTACTGCACGTTCGCATGTCTTTAACCAATCTAACCCTGCCTGTGCCGCGATGCAGAGTTCAGAGTTACGATGTTGGAGAGCTGACAGCTGCTCGTCGTTGTTCGGTGGTTCACTCCGGGTACACCGGGTACCTCTACCCGTCACCGACATGACATGACCCTGGTTGTTAAAATGTCGTCAAACCCTAATAAATAAATAAATAAATAAATAAATAAATAAATAAATAAATAAATAAATAAATAAATAAATAAATTAATAGGCACGGGTACTCTGCACGAAAATGTGTAAAGCATTTTATTGGCGTTTCTACGGTAACTTCTTGTCCTGATTCAGGATGATGCTTCTCTTCTACCCTTGGAGAAATTCATATATTTAATCCTTTGCATTAAATTTTGTTTTTGTTTTCATTTAGGTTATACATGTTGACGAGACAGCTATTATTTGTTTTGGGGTACAAAGATGGGAGTTTAGTGATTTTTTGTCCAACAGTCACTACATTTTTGCATTTTGATGTTTGCCAAGATTAAAACTCAGCGTTGGGGCATGTGGAGTATTTTATGATCGTTTCATGCGCACCTGTAACCCTTTGAACACGAGCGACCTTTTTTCGGCCCAGAAACATAATACTTCGTAATTTCATTAAGTAGGATGGCTGCTGAATGAATACGTGAGATAGACTGATCAATATTTTCAATGTGCAGTCCCCAGGCTGCTCGTTGAAAATACTAATTTGTCTATCCCCTAATAATGAACATGGACTCTTCCAATTTGTTGGCATTCAACTAACATCGGATGTACCATTAGCACGTGCGGATATAGGGGGGGGGGGGTAGGGTGGATTTCCACCCACCTTTGATATTTGAAAGGGGAGACAACAAGCACGTTTTCAAAGACAAATTCAACCTGTATTGAAATTATCTTTACACGAGGAGTTCTCGCGACTAGACACCATTGTATAAACGATTGGTACAATGTATGGTCTGTAGTCTGTACCTCAATGAGGTGCAGACTACAGACCATACATTGTACCAACCGCAGCCAACATAAATGTAGATTCATCAACGAAAATAGTCTGATACATGTTATTTTGAAGAAATATTATCACCATAAGGGTTCATGAGATTAATATTGACCGGCTAGTCATACGCCGAGGGTGCTTGGAAATATAACGTTCACAAATTTCCTGTTTTGAAACACGTAACTCAAACCCGTGCATTGCGACAACGGCGAGGTCCGATAAACGCTCAGTCGTCATGCCCCTTCGCAGCCACGTATGGATCGTTCGTGACTCCGCCACTCAGTTTTCCACCCCACCCTTTTCAATCATGGATCCGCCACTGCATTAGGGTTCAAATAGTTAATCATTTATTTCGAATACGACCCATGTCCCTATCTAGACATTGAAGCAATTGATATATTTAACTCCTTTGTATGCATCGACATAGAAAACACCAGAAAAGAGAGAAATTAAAGGACAAATGTTGTGCTGAATTTCGTGAGTAAAATTTTGCTATACGTTTGATTTAAATATTCGTAATTTAACGTAAACACGTGTTGCTGTTGTTTTTATTAGTTAGGATCAACATATCGTAAATCATTTTCATTTTGGCGACAATTTTGGCCAGGTTTATTCTCTTGAATAATTATAATTGATGTGTCAGTAGTCAAGCTATAAGTTGTTAAACTGAAAGAAGCCGTTAGAAGCATTTGTCTTTTAGGAACATTCAAAGCTTTGATGTTCTGAACTTTTGAACCTTCAGTGTAATAATCAAGACCGGTCGGCAGTTGCGAACGCAACTGCCGACCGGTCTTGATTATTACACTGACGGTTCAAAAGTTTGATTATTACACTGCCGAACGCAACTGCCGACCGGTCTTGATTATTACACTGACGGTTCAAAAGTTCAGAACATCAAAGCTTTGAATGTACCTAAAAGGGAATCGTCTTCGTTGTTTACTTGAGATAGGTCAAGTGACTTGAACTTAATTTTTAACGACTTCAAAGAGAGAGAGAGGGTGTCATATAGGTACGATTAATCGATTATTATCGATTATTTGCGACGATTAATCGATTCCTGAATTAAAAAATCGTGACAGCCCTATATTTAATCCTAATCAATCCTACCCAATACTTTTTTTTGGCAGTAAAATTTGTTGTTTTTTATTTAGATTATATGTGTTGACGAGACACCAAATATGCATTTATCGACAGATGCTATTTGTTTTGGTATTTCAGTTGGTTACAAAGATGAATGTTTGGTGAATTTTGACCCAAAATTATTACAATTTTTCATTATAGTGTTTGCTAAGATTAAAACTCAGAATTAGGACGTGTGAGGTATTTTATGATCGTTTGTTGGGTACCTTTAACCATAGTCCGAGTCCGGCCCATGCCGCTCTCTAGAAAATTGATATATTTAACTGTTTTGTATGCATCGACATGGAAAACACAGAAAAGAGAGAAATTAAAGGACAAATGTTGTGCTGAATTTCGTGGATAAAATATTGCTATACAACAAATACATGTTGCTGTCGTTTTTATCAGTTAGGATCAACATATCGTAGATCATTTTCATTTTGGCGACAATTTTGTGCAGGTTTACGCTTCATGAATAATTATAATTGATGTGTCAGTCATGCTCCAAGTCGTCGCCTGATGTAACTATTGCTGAAACTGTGTTCGTTGATCACGCATAGCGGACCAGGCTGATGATATAATGTATCAGCTGGTCATGTTTCCAGATTAGCCGACATTAATTGAGTTAGTGCGATGTCTGATGACACACGTGACTTTGTTATATTGTCATGTTTCTAATGGAAACAGAACCCGATAATTTCATTTACGATTAAATCAACAAGTTGTGACAGAAGCTTAACACACCCGATGTAGGCCGTTCAAAATAGAGAGTTGATGCCAAATCTAGTTGTAGCGCGTGCGATCTCCGACTGAAGCGTGGAATTACCTCTGTAGTCTTGACATCATAACAGAGTTCCATACAATCGAAAAATAGGCTGATGAAATCATCAGATGTGTAACCATACGCGCAACTAGTAGAAAGCTGTATGACGGAGGGCCACCCCAGATGCCGATATTATGTACACCATACATGGTATGGGTACATATAGAAATGGATTGGAGGAGTGCCTAATTTGATGGATAAAGGGTTAATATCTCCAGATCAACTTATTAGATTTACATAAAAAACTATACAGCACAGCACATCAGTAACCTGAATAAATATATAAAGAAACCTGATAATCGGATTAATATGTTTTGATTTATCGCATGCCGAAGAAATGTTCTCAATTTGAAGGATAAAGGGTTAATATCACAGGATCAAATTATCAGATTTACACCAAAAACTATACAGCTCGGCACATCAGTAACCTGGACACATATATGAAGTAACATGACAATCGGACTGATATTTTTTGAGTTATCTCATGTCAAATGGATTGGAGGAATTCTCTATTTGAAGAATAAAGGGTTAATATCTCAGGAGGAATTTTCAATTTGAATTATGGTCCACTTGTTTTTGTTTACAATTTGTACGAAACGTTTTTTTTTCTCACAGGCCTAGCAGACGAACTTGTAATTAGGGCAGTACTTTGGTCGTGGATGCAGCCGAAACTATAAATAGCGTCCTACACATTATTAATACTCTAGGAATTTCGATATAAGGTTTTGAATGAAGTAGTTTGTAATTCGCATAAATTATAATTATATTCAACACCCATTGTATATACTTCAAGTATATTCAACGGGTGTTACACTCTTCATCAAATACTTTATATAATTTCGTCAATTTGCTGTCATGTTCGAGAGATTACTCCCTTCTAAGAGGCTTTCATTGTTGACTAATTCTTATTCCCTTACGTTAAGTGCCTGTACCAATGTGTACCGCGTCCTAGGAACGTAAAATTTAGCGTCACGCTTATCCTAATTGTTAAATGGGAATTTAAAAAGTTGTTCGAGATACGCATACGTCTTTCAGGTCACTTTATTACTTGGCAAGTGGATGCCTAGCTCCTATTCACGAACCCATTTATAAAATCACCGTTTGCTATCTTCGATGGATGGCAACAAATAAAGATATGTTCCACGTTTCACATTGTTTTCTGTATTCAAGTGTAAATTATGCACACATAATACTGTATCATATTTTCCTTGGGTGGCAACCAGTGAAGATATATTTAAGGAATAGTGCATAGCTTGGAGTTGACTACGCCCATATAGTGCCCAGTGAGGTGGTGTAGTTCCCGCCGCGAAGCGGAGGGAACTCACCACCTCACTGGGCACTATATGGGCGCAGTCAACGACAAGACATACACTAATCCTTATATTATATCGAACACCCATCAAGAAAAACATCTGTCCGATTTATTAATCTATTACCAAGGTAGCAGACCTACCAACCAGCGTTATACAGAAAAAAATACCATGTAGTTTTTAAAAAACATTTTCTTCTTCCAAAATACGGCTAACTTGGATTATTGATATGAGCAGAAGACAGATTTTGAATCGGTCGGCAAGGGTAAACAAAACATTTCCCCCAAACGGAACTGTGTATTCTAGAATGGCGCAACTCGCGAATGAAAACTAAAATTTTCGAAATTTGACAACGCAGTTTGATAATTTCCACACATTTGTCACACATATACATTACCGAATGGGTCAGCACGGGATACAAACTACGAAGATTCAATTGAATTCCGTTATTTATTCGTTTACTGCCCAAAACATACAATTAAATAGCGAAATAATGTGAGCAGCGAAACAAACGATTTTTCATACCCGGACGCGTTCTCATGAAAGTTGGACCCAGGTATGGATCATTCTCTTCGAAACGAGATATGAATCATCTTCTCAAGGAATAAAATGAACGCCTCGAAAAATGTGACTTCAACAATGGAAAAGCGATACATTTTTCTACAAAGATTTCTTTCCGGGTCGTTTTGTGGATGCTGTGCCTCTGTGAATCGATTTTTAAATTTAGCCTGATTAGTTTTATTCGCCCAGTATGAAAAGAAAACTGATATAGTAGTGTGCTAAAAATAGAAAACGTGTAGTGCCTGGGTGTAGTGCCTGGTCAGTTCTGTGGATGCAAACTACACGAAATAGAGTATCATCTTTCAGCCAATCAAAATGCAAGGAAGTCACGTGAGATATAATATTCCATGTTATCACGCGCAAAACTTGATGATATGTAGAAACACTGAAATACGCAGCGTTTCAGATCCAAATATATTTATTATGCTACTTTCTATCATTTGAACTATTTTCATTTTTCTCTATTTTCTCCAAACGTTCCTATCATTTCTTGTGTTTTTTATATTTATATAGAGTTTCCTACGGCACCAACCGCCTAGCGAAACTGCACTGAACCACGCACACCACTCGGCCACCGACAGACCCCCAAAAAGGTATGCTAGTTAACCAAGTATGTACGAGATCAGTATAGGTCACACGGAATTCTCTCTCAGTTATATTCAAGTTATTTTTTATCAGGTCATTGATCGATTCTACATACCGCAATGCAAGGAAATCAGTGAGAACTTCTCTATCAAATTTCTGCTTGGCATATAAATTATTAGAATCAATGATGCTGATTTTGTTTACAATGACATGGCGGGAGTTCGAACCCACGCCTAGCAAGTTCCCTACGGCACGAACCGCCTAGCGAAACTGCACTGAACCACGGACACCAATCGGCCACCGACAGCCCCCCCCCCCTCCCTAATGGTATGCTAGTTAACCAAGTATGTACGAGTTCAGTACCGATCATACGGAATTCTCTCCCAGTTATTTTCAAGTTTTTGTTTTATCAAGTACTTGATCGATTCTACATACAGAAATGCAAGGAAATCAGTGAGAAGTTCTCTATCAAATTTCCGCTTGCCATATAATTATTAGAAACAATTCTAATTAATAATTAGAATGAAATATTATATATTTGTGTACAAAATATCATCTTTTTATATCTAGAGGAACTCGCATGGCATGACTTCATAGTTACAGTTATATTAATATTTTGTATACTGACACTAACTACACTTTGTCATCCTTCAACTTAGAAACAGCTCTGTTGCTTCTCAGTTGGAGGATGAACGAAATATAGGTTCTGTTAATATTAGTTGCACTGTGTCTGATCACGTGATACGGGTTTTACCTACCCGAAGCCAGCCGTATCCCATGAGGCCGAAGGGGTAACGAATTTATCTTTTGACTTAAATATAATACATATACACTGTAAAACTGGAATGACGATTTTTTTGCGAATAGTGCAGGCCGTGATCAGACATGGGATAACAAATTTACATGTATCTATTGACTTCTACGGGGTATGGACAATTTGTCGATTTCGGAACGAAGCTTCCACTGGGTATGGGAAATTTGTCAGTCGCTGGGCGGACGTATCGTGGGTTTCAATGAATATGGTCTCATACCACGTATCTATCAACCAATCAAATCAAAAAATTCATTTTAGTCAATAGATAATATAAAATATTCACTGAACTGCAGTCATTTAAAAAGGCACATACGTGGTATGCATGCATTTCAATCGACAATTGAATGCCTCTAACTCAATAAATCATAATTAAATCAGGCCTGGCATTTTCAGGAGAGCGATTTATTCGCTCGCCTATTGCTCGCCTTAAAAACATTGAGGGCGAAAATAGCTCTCCTAGCCTTAGAGAATTTTTTCGTATCTCTGCTATGTTAGTGGTCTCTGCAATATGGCCACACTGCCCCTCCCACACCTCCGGGCCTTACCAAGGACCGGGGCGTGGAAAGGACAGTGTAGCCGTCTCACAGAGACCACCTGGTTAGCAGCTCCAAATAAAAGGAACAAAGCCCTCAAAGCAGAATTCATTAAGAGTACAACTTCATTCTGCCACTTTTTGCTTTTGTAAGCTTGGGGAGAGCTAATCGCTCCCCTAGGCGATGTGGTGAGAGCGATTTTTATGAATGCCAGGCCTGTTAAATACATTAAAAAGAAATTTATAATAAACGAAATACATCCATACAACAGACAACTATATTCATAAAATATATTCAATGCTTAATCCGTAAATTCGTACCGTGATAATTGTATGTTTATCCCTGTAGTCGTATAGATGGCGGCATGTGGGCGGACGGACAGATCAACAAATAAACAAGGAACAGGCATTCTCGTTTCATCAGAGCACCAGTGACAAGCAAGTGAAACTGTAATAATACGAAATCAGTTCGCACGAATGCTACAAGTTAATTAGCCACTTTATTAATTCCTTTCTTTTTTCAATAAAAACATGCCGTATTAATCAGGTTGCCAAACCCCGAAATTCACGATGCGTGTTTTCGCGTTTTTTCTCTGCGGATTTTGTAAACTCAGGTATCCGACATGAAGACTTTATCGGCAGGCCATCTGTCAGTCTTGAGCTATTTTTTTTTATAGCGCCCTAAAATGTATACCCCCCCCCCCCCCTAAATTTGTTCCCAGGCGTAAAACCACAGTTACTTGGAATTTGTTGCAAAATCACATGACAAACATGAATATCTTGAGGAATATTATCATTAACCCTTACCGAATGCATCGCCCACATCCGCCTGCATCCGCCCGCGTAATATGCAAATTCAGCAGTTGAAAAAATGATATATTTCAAAAAACATTCAACAAAACCATATCATGTGACCCCCTCGTTGGAACGAGCTCGTTGAGCTCGTTCCAACGAGGGGTCACATGATATGGTTTTGTTGAAATTTTTTGAAAAATTTAAAAAAATGATATTTAAAATAATAAATTTTGATATCGACTGCGTTGGGTAAAGGGTTAATGTACTTATCATTCACTATTATACTCCAGATTCTAGAACTCGACAGGGGGCGCGGTGGCTCAGTAGGTAGAGGCTGCAAGCCGAGAGGTCCTCGGTTCGAATCCCACCTGCGGCAACCGCGTTGTGTCCTTGGACAAGACACTTCAGCCCCATTGCCCATGTGGGTGCACGGTGACGTCGTGTACTAAGGCGTACTGCACGTCGATGGTGCGCATGTCTTCACCCAATGCTAACCCTTCTTGTGTGGAGTTAGTATGTTGGGGAGCTGACAGTTGCTCGCCGGTGCTCGGTGGTTCTCTCCGGGTACTCCGGCTTCCTCCACCAGTAAAACTGTCACGGTCATGATTAGCCACTGTGCAGAAATATGTGACCTTAAACCCCAATAAATAAATATAAATAAATACTAGAACTCGACATTATGCCGTCCTGAAATCTGACAATAAAGAGCGTTAATGTTTACCGCTATTTTAGTTGCAAGGAAAATTCTTCAAATTTATCTATTATCTATCACGCTCTTTATAACTACATGCTCCGAAATGTCATTACAGTCAGTTCAGTGCCATTTGATCATTCAACAGGCGAGCACGTGCTTTTACTTGTAGTCGATATTCAAAGTTCTTTATCAGTATTCTAGTGCCCGGTAACAGGGTATCTTGAAAACCACTTGTATATTCGCGTTTAGTTTGATTTAACTCATTCTTGCTTCATTGCTGATTTGGTAACTAGTTTCGTGTTTTAAGTTATTCTCTGAGTGAAGTTCCTCAGTTTTGTTCCTTGAGACTTTTCTGGAACTTTTCTGGATATGTCGCAGAGGTGCTACTTTGCAGACATTTATCAGTGCTCTGATTCGAGCGGGCATCGCTTTGTTAAGGTTTTGGCCACAAGAATTAAAAGGGTGATTATCAGTAGCGAGTCAGTTCAGTGCCATTTGATCATTCAACAGGCGAGCACGTGCTTTTACTTGTAGTCGATATTCAAAGTTCTTTATCAGTATTCGGGCGCCCGGTAACAGGGTATCTTGAAAACCACTTGTATATTCGCGTTTAGTTTGATTTAACTCATTCTTGCTTCATTGCTGATTTGGTAACTAGTTTCGTGTTTTAAGTTATTCTCTGAGTGAAGTTCCTCAGTTTTGTTCCTTGAGACTTTTCTGGAACTTTTCTGGATATGTCGCAGAGGTGCTACTTTGCAGACATTTATCAGTGCTCTGATTCGAGCGGGCATCGCTTTGTTAAGGTTTTGGCCACAAGAATTAAAAGGGTGATTATCAGTAGCGAGTCAGTTCAGTGCCATTTGATCATTCAACAGGCGAGCACGTGCTTTTACTTGTAGTCGAT
The DNA here is from genome assembly GCA_031216915.1 of Pictodentalium vernedei. NCBI lineage: Eukaryota > Metazoa > Mollusca > Scaphopoda > Dentaliida > Dentaliidae > Pictodentalium > Pictodentalium vernedei. The sequence continues at coordinate 459,398,143 of CM062292.1, read as the reverse complement.
ATTCAAAGTTCTTTATCAGTATTCGGGCGCCCGGTAACAGGGTATCTTGAAAACCACTTGTATATTCGCGTTTAGTTTGATTTAACTCATTCTTGCTTCATTGCTGATTTGGTAACTAGTTTCGTGTTTTAAGTTATTCTCTGAGTGAAGTTCCTCAGTTTTGTTCCTTGAGACTTTTCTGGAACTTTTCTGGATATGTCGCAGAGGTGCTACTTTGCAGACATTTGTCAGTGCTCTGATTCGAGCGGGCATCGCTTTGTTAAGGTTTTGGCCACAAGAATTAAAAGGGTGATTATCAGTAGCGAGTCAGTTCAGTGCCATTTGATCATTCAACAGGCGAGCACGTGCTTTTACTTGTAGTCGATATTCAAAGTTCTTTATCAGTATTCGGGCGCCCGGTAACAGGGTATCTTGAAAACCACTTGTGTATTCACGTTTAGTTTGATTTAACTCATTCTTGCTTCATCGGTCACCAGTATTCTAGCGCCCGGTAACAGGGTATCTTGAAAACCACTTGTATATTCGCGTTTAGTTTGATTTAACTCATTCTTGCTTCATTGTTGATTTGGTAACTAGTTTCGTCTTTTAAGTTATTCTCTGAGTGAAGTTCCTCAGTTTTGTTCCTTGAGGCTTTTCTGGAACTTTTCTGGATATGTCGCAGAGGTGCTGCTTTGCAGACATTTATGAGTGCTCTGATTCGAGCGGGCATCGCTTTGTTAAGGTTTTGGCCACAAGTATTAAAAAGGTGATTACCAGTTGCGAGAAATATGGTGACAATCTTCACCTTGATTTGCGCCCAAGATTCGAGGCCTACAACAATATTACAACTTGATGCTCGTAGGGAGTGTATAGATAAGTAAATACACCCGAAAACAGCGGCAAAAGCCCAACAAAAGCGCGGTTCCAATGTGGAGCAACCTGATGACGCACCACCTAAGAAAATGACCAGGCGTTCAGACGTCGGTAGCATCAATTTCCTGAAAGCTTGTGTGTTTTTGTGGCTAGAATGTAAAGTAGAAAAGATAAGAAAACTCCCAGGTGGAGGCCAGCATACATTTTCCGACAAACCCAACTTACACATGGTGGTGTGACTGCAAAAGAGCATATTCTCAGCATGTGCGACGAAAGTGCTGACAAATGATCCGACGAAGTCCGGGTCCGAATAAGTGGAGCCATAAGCGACTTACAGGCATCAGACGCTCGAAACCACTCTGATTGCCATCAGACACTCATGGGAGAACGAGCCACAAAATCTGCCACAATATTCATGGCATTACTTGATATCGAACCGCCTCTTCAAGCTGTGGTAAGACTTCATGAGAAACGACAGCTCTCTTAGTCGGAACTATATTGAGTTACATGAGAAGTATGTTCAAAATGGCGGATCATGTTTGTCACGGAGGCCACTTGTCTCAAATTACCAGAGCTGTTTGGCGAAGAATTGCTGCTTCTAAGCTTTCCATCAATCGAGACAATAATTGTAATGCGATCTCGAGTAGGTTCTCTTCTGAGGATTCTCAGTGATATTGACGATGATGTCCCAGCAGCCATGAGAACTCTTCGAACAGCAATTTCTAAGGAGGTCGATGACATTGAAATTGAAGGAAACAATTATGAGTCCAGGTTTGATAAAAATGCACTTTTCGAGAATACAAGTCAAAGAGTCTTAGAATTTCTTGGCCGTCTGTCGCCAAAACTTGACAATACTCTCCCGGCGCTGATGATAGGTAACACGATTACTTCTTCAACCAAAGGGGTACCTACACCGTTACAAGTAAGTTTAGCAGTAATGCTTCGCGATTCCCAGGAATTGGTCAAATCAATGAATGTCACTTACACATACGACGAGCTGTTGCGGTTTAAAAAATCGGCAGCGGTATTGGCCTCTAAGAGTAGCAATGTAACTACAATCACTAGTTCGGAAGATGGGTTGGTACAGTTCGTAGTCGATAACTTTGATGCTGATATATCTTCCCGAAATGGAAAACTCAGAACACACTCATTAGCGGTCTTGATGGCACAGCCTAACAAGGAAGCGGAACCTGACTCCCCAATGATACCGAGAGTTACCAAACATGATATGTCTAAACCCATTGATTGCAGTGTTGAAGTGTCCACCTTTGACGCATCTAAAAAGCCCGACCTTCCCTCTCATTGTATTCGAAATGACCTCAGTTCAAGGTCTTGGCACGCATGGCTATTGCAGAGCGAAGCGCATTGGAAAGTGATTTGGGGTTTCTGAAAGACGTCATAAAACATGCTGACTGTCCATTGTTGCCATATTTCTTTGCATCGGGTCACGAGAACTATGCTACGTACGGCTTATACTACTTGAGAGAGATGCAAAGAGTACCACCAGAAGTTCTACAACACTTTTTGAAAGGGTCTCATGTAATGAGGCACGTTGATGGCATTTGGAACGGCATATGGAGCGATGCGTTTATTGAAACAACATTCATGCGTTACGGTTGTGGTAAGTCAGGCATTATAGGCATTGGATTGAAACCAGAAACCTTGAAAGTGTGAGCTTTAAGCCCCCATAGTTGCAGACAACTTATTAATGGTGTCGCTCAGTTGACAGAGTCCGATGTCACGGCCCAGGCGTTGCTTGAACATCAAAGAGGAGATGAAGGCGAGAATTGCTGCTGACCACGCAGATCGTGAGGATATCAGAAACAAACTCGCAACGGCCATACACCCACTGGACCCCACACAATACCCTGATGCAATAGCAAACGTAGTCAGTGGTGAGATTGCTACCAAAGAGGTAAATTTGGACATGATAATATAACATGGCCGGCAAACATTGAGAGATTTTGGAAACAAGCTCCGAAGCGGGTTTTATGACAAGGTATCAATGTCCGTTGAAACAGTGGCAGTTATGAAAAATCAGTCCAGTTTGGTGACAACAAAACCTTTGACAGCAATCTTATTTACTCACGGGTAATGGGGCCTCAAGCTAGCTCAAGAGACGTTGGTATGGTCTCCAATTCCGACAGCTCTTTTCAATAACAATGGTGATATGCAAATATCAAAATCTAAGTCCGATCTGAAATCAGAAACTGCAGTTATGATTTCATCTGTGAAGACATCAAAGAGAAATGCGTCATCTTTCACAGTAATAGATGGTTGTGCGCTACTGTGGATACCACATTGGACTGCTCCCAACAAATTATGTCCCCAACAATAAAATATTATGTTAAGAAATTCCAGTAAGAAATGAAGCAGAGACTCTTGTCTGGAGACACCTACCTTGTATATGGCAGGTATAAAGATTTCAGTACTAAGTGTACCACTAGAGCTAAGAGAAGTTGCAAGGATTGTTTCAGGAAATTTACTTTGAGTGCAACGTCACCACTACCATCTGAGAAATTGGTTCTGACTCTAACTGAAAATAAGAAACAGTTGCTTGACATTATCTTGAATCTAGATGTGACAAACAGTTGGCTGTTGACAACACCAGGCAACATGTGTTGTTTGTAACTGACCAAAACGCTGCTCCAATTGAAATAAACAAGGGTGTAGTTATTGATAGGCATGACGTGGCAACTGAGCATAAAGAAGCTGATAACATTATTGTACAACAAGCTCTTCAGGCTGCATCTGGCAATGACAATGTCATAGTTCTTGCAGGTGACACTGGTGTATACGCGTTGCTTCTGCATCACTATCTGAACCAAAATTTGTCATTCATTATCTTCGTGGAATCTCCCATAAAAAAGGAAAATCACTCGTGGATATCGCTGCAACTGTTGAGAAGCATTGAGGTATTATTCCAGACTACTTGCCTGCGGCCTATGCCATCTCTGGATGCGACACATTTGGATGCTGTTTTGGAATTGGCAAAGGGCGCACGTTAAAAGTTTTAAAATGCGGCGAAAACTCACTAGCCTCCGTTGGTGACGTTAATGCCCCGTGGTCTGACGTACTTAACCAAGCTACTTAATCCATGTGTTCATGTTATGGTTGCAAAGATACGAGCACCATGTCTGAAGCGTGAATTAGTGTTTGGACATCGAAGATAGGGGAGAAGGGCGCTACCAAAGTTACCAGTCTGTGTAGCCTACCTCCAACCACCGAAGCATTCACAGAGAGCATCAAACGCGCACATTTCCAATTATGCATTTGGAAACACGCTTTAGACCTCGTCCCCCCACAATTGGATGCTACGAATTGTGGTTTTATCCAGGATGAAATTTCAAAACCTTTATCACCCGTGACTCTTCCAACTGGTGTACTGGTTGTCCCCGACACGGTTTTGCGCATGGTTCGGTGTTCCTGTTCGAGTACACAGCCTTCCAAAACTAACAGGTGCGGGTGTTGCTTTTCTCGATTGGCATGCACACTTTTTGTGCTTGTAATGCAACAAAGAGTGTTGTAAAGACCAGACGCATTCGGGGACAGATGGCTGAGCAGCTCAGATGAACGAAGCAGATACAGACACCACGTTGTTCAGTATTGGGTTTCAGCAATTGGGCTGCTTATTCATGTACATTTCTTCTACAACTCTGCCTGCAATTTGTAGCAATGCGGCAGTATTAATTCTTGTCTTCGGAAAACGAACGATATCAATGTAATGCTACACGTTTCTGCCAGAAGTTAGCTCCTGTTTGAGTGTTGCGTTAAGTATGATCTCAAAACGACATTTTCGCCCATTTTGTCGACATTTTGGCTGCCATTTTGGATTAAATGTTTTTTCGTTGGTACTTGAAATTAAAGATACTTACCATACATTACCCCATTGGTTCGAAATATTCGAAAAATCATTTGTTTGGCAGTCATACATGGATAATACCGTCATCTCTATATTCACGGAGGCCATTTTGGCGGCCATCTTTTTTAACCAAAATTTCTCAAATTGCTCAAGGCTGACAAATGGCCAGCCGATTAATTCTTCACAAGTATGTCCCCACTCTACCAGAATCCAGAGAGAAAGAAACTTTATACACCAAAACATGCATCCGTGACCTGGCGATCTGACTATCGGGGTATTATAGACACACAACCAAGTTCATGGAATGGGCACAGGGTGAACAGATATTAACATAAACTCAGATAGATATACCACCGGCGGTTCAAAAACCTTTTTGGAGGTTTATTTCAGTAGTAATAACAATTATACCAGGAGTTAGATACATGTGTCAGTAATTATAGATTTTTCCGCACAGTCATGTTGAATTTTAACGAAACTGTCAGAAAAAAATGTTTCGTATTCTTCTATCAACGTAATTGATTCTTGCAATATAGCTAAGTAATTATTCAGCCATCATGTTCCATAAAAGGCAACACGTACCCTGGAAGTTAGCAAGTCGAACGGGAAAGGTGAGACTGCACATGCGCATGAGGTTTCTATGGCCACAAGCGCGTGTTTTGGAGTTTTACAGGGTATGACCGAGTTTGGCAGGGTCGCTAGAATAATGATATACAGATCTGATTTGTTGCTTCAGTCAGAGATATTCCAATTAACAGGTATTTATCATGTAGCCACCAATACATTAGAACAATCAGCTGAACGAACGAGGTTATCATTAAACTAAAGCTATGGCAAGTCTTCATTCATATTGGTAATATCATCAAACATTCTGTCAAGTCAAATCTTGATTTAGCAACATTTCTAGAGTTGAAAGAGAGGCAATGCTATTTTTTAGATTAAATCGTCTAGCTTCCGGAATATGTTACTTGGTTGGAAACACGAACTGTGTTGAATGAGGCGGAAAAGAGACGGAGGGAGATTTACAGCTAGATTGATTCCAGACTATAAAAGCACGAATTCCTTACGAAATTAGACTGGTTACCAGAGAGCTTGATATTATTTATAAAATCGTGACCTTGTGGTGCTAATGTGACGCGGTCAGGAGGGATCTCGCCAATAAGAATACCATTTTTGTCTGATCGCAGAAATATAATTATCGCGTAAAACTCAAGATGAATGTAGTTTTGTTAGAAAGTTTGTCATGTAATCCTCCTACTTTCAATCTATCCGTTTGAGGATAACATAAATCATGACAAAGATACTGAAATAAAGAAACATTCAAGTACAGTACAGTTGGGGTGGATTGGTCGTAATCCACGTGTGGAGAGTGATGTCCACGCATGTGTTAACCAGGAAATAAGAAATCATCAGCATCAAAATTTTAATTAATGAAGCACCGGGTAGTACCCGGTGCTTCATTAATTAAATTTTTGATGATTATTCCTGTAATTAGTGCTTCCAATCTAATGTTATAGAGGCCGTAGAAATACTACCCACCCCGTGGAAAGTGAATAGTCCATGGCGGCCGTACTGTATCTGTTAGACTCTATTTCTCCTCAAAACATGACATAGACATTGTAGTAAAGAAGCAGTCAGTAAAGGTTAGGCTCTATTACTCCTCAAATAAAACATGATACAGACATTGTCGTAAAGGAGCAGTCAGTAAAGGTTAGACTCTATTACTCCTCAAATAAAACATGATACAGACATTGTCGTAAAGGAGCAGTCAGTAAAGGTTAGACTCTATTACTCCTCAAATAAAACATGATACAGACATTGTCGTAAAGGAGCAGTCAGTAAAGGTTAGACTCTATTACTCCTCAAATAAAACATGATACAGGCATTGTCGTAAAGAGTCATTAAGTATCTGTTAAACTCTATTACTCCTCAAATAAATCATGACACAGACATTGTCGAAAAGAGGCATTAAGTATCTGTTAGACTCAATTACTCCTCAAATAAAACATGACACAGACACTGCCGTAAAGAAGCATTAAGTATCTGTTGGACTTGATTACTCCTCAAATAAATCATGACACAGGCATTGTCGTAGAGAAGTATAAAGTATCTGTTAGACTCTATTACTCCTCAAATAAATAATGGCACAGACAGTGTCGTAAAGAAGCATTAACCCTTTACCCAACGTAATGGTTGAAACCGGCCAGCGCTATTCTCCAAAAAATCGCCAATTAATTTTCATCATTTTTTTCTATTTTATCTCAAAAATTTAGGTTATGACCCCTAGTTGTGTCGAGCTTGTACCAATGAGCGGTAATAACCTATGTTGTTGAGAAAAAATGGGGGGAGGGGGCGGTGGCGTTGCGGTAATCGGTTCTCGTCAGATCACCGAAGTTAAGCAACGTCGAGCCCGGTTAGTCCTCGGATGGGTGACCGTCTGAGCGATCGATTCGGACTCCCGCGTCGTGTCCTTGGAAAAGGCACTTAACCCCGATTGTCCACATATGGGTACTAAGGCGTGCTGCACGCCGATGGACCGCATGTCTTCAACCAATCTAACCCTGCCTGTGCTGCTGTGCAGAGTTACGATGTTGGGGAGCTGGCAGCTGCTCGTCGTTACTCGGTGGTTCTTTCCGGGTACTCCGGCTTCCTCCAACCGTAAAACTGTTACTATCATGATTAGCCATAAGTATGTGACCTTAAACACCAATAAATAAATAAATATGGAGACAAAAATGAAAAAAATAGTTATTCAAGAATTTGTTTTGCAAGTGTCGCCTGCTTTTCGAGTTAGTAAAGGGTTAAGTATCTGTTAGACTCTATTACTCATCACATAAATGATAAAAGTTAAGTTATTTCTTTTATGTAACGGATATAAAGTAAAGGTAGGCTCTGAAGGAAGGAAACGTACAAATTTAACTTCCAGCTGTTGCGCATTGGCTCTATGCAACTCTCATATTTTTATTTGCATGGTAGGTACTCGCTCATGTAGCTCGAAACGAACGTCATCTCTGGTAACACATTGAGCAGAGTATTTTGTTTTGCGCAATAATTTTTCGATTGTATTCAAACAGAGTTTTATGTCAGAAAGTGTTCTAAATTCTGGGAGTCGATCTTTGGTATAATACAGTAATTGTTGAACGCGAAAGAAGATTTTGGAACATTACAGCACAAGTAATTTTTTAAAAAATATTAATGTTTCAACCTTGCTTCTTAATTTTTTGAGGTTTCTCTAATAGAGCGTATGGATATGAACATATATTTTTGACAGCACTCTAAAATCTGCTGGGATAAAAATTAACTCAAATCAACTGGGTTGAGTGAATCAACCCAACTGAGTTCATATCCACGCAATTCCAGTTAGTGTGGGTTAAAGTTTTAACCCAACTGATTTTATTTACATTGGCATGGCGGGGGTTCGAACCCACGCCGAGAGAGTTTCCTTCGCCATGCCAATGTAAACAAAACCAGCGTCCTTTCTTAATTCTATGGCATCCGAGAAATTTGAAAAAGACACGAACTGTCGCTGATTTCTTCTGAGGTGCAGTTCGTAGAATTAAGTGCTTAGATGCAACTATCTGATGAACAGCTGATTTTAGATTGCACGCTTTTCATTGACAAATCCAAATGACACCCGAAAATATAACGGACAATCTGTTGACGTGTGATCATTGAACACAGTTGGGCAGAGCATTTATGGTTATAGTATTTTTTGTCTGTAAAAATTTGCACAAAGATTGCAAAATTCGTTCAAGGTGGTCGGTCATCTTTCAATCATGACATTTGTTTCCAAACTGCCGTGTATGCGTGAGATTAATTCTCAGAACAAATATAAACAGAATATTGTTGCTTCCTGGATGATACAAAAAGCTTTGCCTGTAAACTCTTTTCTTGATAGTCAGACGCGAAGAAAACTGGGAAGTCCTGAAGGTCTTAAATTAACGTTTCTCCGGCTCTTTTTGGAGACAGCTAGAACCAGAATTAGGTTGAACCTGACCCCTACACTTTTAACAGAAAATTTATTTCAAATGATTGTTGAATAACGTTTTATCCTACCGTACAACTCTGAGTTATTTCAAATCTGTCTGGGACAAGTGCGAACAACAGTGTGCAAAAGTCTCAGTGAAGTGATTTTTCTTTAAAAGGCTTAGTCAGTACCTTTCAAGCTTCCAAAATAGATACCGAATATTATACAAACTTTGACACCAAAAGATATTTAAAAATGTGAAAATAGCAGATTTTAATTAGGGCTGTCACAATTTTTGAGTTTAGGAATCGACGGTTCAAAAGTTCAGAACATCAACGCTTTGAATGTACCTAAAAGACAAATGCTTCTAACGGCTTTTTGAGGTTTAACGTCGACGTTCTTTACCTTTTACCTTTAGAAACAATAGTTTTTTCATCAATTTTTTTAATTATTAAATGTCTAAAACGGTGTAAAATTTAACGATTTTTCGACAACTAAAAATACTGATCGATTTCGGCGTGACCGATCGACAATCGATTAATTGATTGATCTTGACAGCCCTAATTTTAATGAATATTGAAGTTTTGCTGACTCTCATAGGTATTCTGCTGCCAGAAGAGGAATTGGACAAAACGTCAAATTAAAATTTATTACAGAAATCGTGTTCCTTCATAAATGTTGAATCCAGCTGTGCATGTCATGATAAGCAATATCCATTCAGTTTGTCAAGACAGGATTGCAGGAAACTGCAAAACGCATTGAAATATCAGGTATTTTTTTCTGACAGTAGTAATTTATACGTAGACAAAAGAGGTATTGGTTAGATCTGGACACTGAAACAAATTTATAGCCCTAAAATGTTGAACATAAATATGCCAAGCAACATTAGCAATATGATTTCTGACTGGTATGCACAACACACTGAAAACTGACATTTTTCCAACAGTTCTGTTGATTAGGCAACCAAAGTAGGCATTGGGTTAAGCCCTTCAGTAAAACTGATAACAGCAAATTTGTTCAGCCGGCAATTGTTCGTTCAAGGATACAAAGTAGAACTGAAACTATTAACCGATCAATGATCAACATCTTGATCGATCCAAAAAGTAATTGTTCGATTAACCGTCACTTTTGAACTACTGTATTATATGAGTCAACAAAGGAACAAACTTGCTCCAAAACAGGCAAACATTGGCACACTGACTCACATCAATTATATGAGACAGAGTAAAGCATGCAAGTTACTTGATGACATACTTGTTTACTTGCATGATCACCATACTGTATCAGTAGCTGGAAATGGCCATTCTTAACACTTACCCATTGCGGGTAGCAAAGGATACTTGTAAAATAAATCCATGAATTACAAAAACATAGCTTTTGACTTCTCATTGGAACGAGCTGAACGAGCTCGTTCTAGTGAGGGGTCATAAGCTATGTTTTCGAGACAAAAATTGAAAACATAATAAATTTGAATTTGAATGGAAATTTGTGTATATAGGCCTAGTCGGTTTTGTTTGTTACGTTAGGTAAAGGGTGCATGCTGTAAATTATCAACGGATTGGCAATTATTCAGATATCTATTTGGACAAGTGATTAATTGTTTAATCAAGGTTAATCCAAGTGATTAATCGATCAAGAAAACCCCTTAACTGTTTCAGATACAACGTGTTTGAAGTTAAGCCTACAAAACTGATAGATACCAGTAACCAACTTGGATATTTCACTGGGTCGAACTGTGTGAAATCAAGATCCGTTACAGGTGGAAAGTGTATCAGATAAGCATGAATAAGATTTCAGTCAGTTAGCTGAAAAAATTCACACTAATCATACCATGTGACCTCCAGAAACACCAATTAGGAAAATGTGTTTCATCATCGGTGGCTCAGGTTGTATCTTTATATCAATGCTTTCCTGCACGAAATTTACGAATTCTATGCTTTCCGTTTCTGTGTGTTATAGCATGTAGGGACAGTGTATGAGTGGTGGGAACGGGGAATATCCAGGGGGAGGGGGGTTGTTACGGGCCTCTGTGCAAAAATATAGATTATGGTCAATTGTTATTATATATCCATTCACAAAGTTTACAACTCAACTTTAAAGCTTCAGAACAACTCTTTGTTTGGAAAAACGCGTGTCGCACTTTTTCTCCTTTTAACGAGTATGACATCTCTGGACCATCAGCAAGAGAAAAATTATCCCGGCGAATCAGTGTCAGAAAATCGAACAATATTTTCTGGCTGCGGTTGTGGATCAGTTGTCCACCATCTTACCCGGAGGGTATATTTGGGCCTACACCAGTTATCTTTCCTGTCCTTGAAGTAGGATACCTCAGCCGTCTGACCCCCGCCAAATAACCGATTTTTTGATAAAGAACGTCTAAATGGAAGAGAGGAAGGAAGAGAGTCGTTATTTAGCATTCTAGTATCACCCAAAGAGCAGGATCATCCTAGGATAAAGGACAAGAGCAGCAACCGCTACTTTGAGGAGTGACGGTGGTAGTGTGCATTGTGGGGGCTAACACTGATTCTGTGTTTTTTACCAACAACCAAAAGGAATCAGTCGGCTGGAATATGCTACTTCCAGGACAGGGCTTTTGTCGGTACAAATACTAGATGGCGGCCGCATGGTTCTTTTACAGGGAACACTCGTGAGATTTGATGACCATTCAGGCAAAAAAAAAATCATTTTTCCGTTTTGTCTTTATTTCTAATATTCTGTTTATTTTCCTTTATTCGATGTAATAATGATGTCCTCAGAGCGTTATATTCGGCAAAATAATTCCACGTTTTCTTGTTTCGTAACGAATCATCATGGGAGCATGGAGAAACTACTGCTGGAAGGTGTCTCAAAGAGAAATCACGATCGTTTCTGTAAAGAGACTTCAGGGTTAGTGGCAACTCAGCATCGAATCGATAGATCCAAAATCCCTCTATCCCCATCTGATGTTTTTGCTTACGTCTAAGATATACAGGAAGTCATTTAACGTTGAATAAAATCGCCCACTGAGTGTTTGTCGTGAGCGCGGTGGCTCAGTGGTAGACTGTTAGACTTCTGTGGTCGAGGTTCCGAGTTCGATCCCCGTCCTGGACGACTCGCTTTGTGTCCTTGGGCACTGCACTTTATGCAGGTTGCCTAAATGGATGCACGATGACGCCATGTACTGAGGCATATTGCACGTCGATTGTGCACACCCGCTGTAACAATGCTTGAGCGGTACTTGAAAAGAGTTAGAATGTTGAGAAACTGACAGTTGCTCGTGGATGCTCGGTGGTTCTCGCCGGGTACTCCGCCTTCATGGACCCGTAAAACTGTGAGGGTCATGATTAGCCATTGTGCATAAGTATGTGACCTTACACACCAATAAATAAATATGGAGAAATTAATATTGAAAAAAAACGACTCAAAGAGAAATCGCGATCGTTTCTATAAAGACACTTCAGAGATAGTGGCAACTCAGAATCGAAGGAATAGAACAAAAATGCTTCTGTCTTCACCTGATGTTTTTGCTTACGTCTATGACGTAAGGAAATCATTGAACAATGAACACAGTCGCTCCACTAATAGTGTTTGTCGTAATTTTGCTATCAAGGTCTTAGTCGAGATATTTAGTATTAATTCAGAAAGTGCCTGACGAATATTCCAGAAATATGAATCTCATTTTTGACCATTATCCCTCGTTATTAACCCTTTTTCCAGAAATCTGCCACACCCGTCGTCAATTTACAAATTGAGCATTTAAAAAATATTATTTTTCCAAAAAAAAAAGAAAAGAAAATTCAAAATTAAATAAAATCATTTCATGCGACCCCATCATCAGAACGAGCTATTCGAGGGTTTCACACGGTATGGTTTCGAAGACATTTTTTTTTTAAAAATGTGAAAAGAAATAACGTAATAACTTTTGATATCGTGTATAAGGTTAACTTTCTACTTTGTTGTCAAGTAACCATTTTTCCAAGGCAACTGAGAATTTATATAAAGACAGACTTCGATGAGTTCAGCCAAACGAGAGAATTGGAAAAAAAATCTTGTTGGATTATTGGAAAGATTTGCCCCAAATTTAGATAATTCGTCATCAGTTCTCAGCGTTAATTTCTTTTCTTGGGCTGCAGTTGAGCTAAAAGGGATTTTTAGCTCAACTTTGACGAAGTCAAATTTGAGCTATTGTCATGGCCCGTCGTCCGTCTGTCCGTCCGTCCGTCTGTCCGTCTGTCCGTACGTCAACAATTGGCTATGGCTTGGGCTAGATGTCGTATTTATGAACCGAACTTTACGAAACTTCTTGTGTACCTTTGTTATGACCCTGGGACGGGAACGAGTGTTTTTAGATGTGGTCCGAAATTCAAGATGGCTGCCAGCGGCCATTTTGTACCGATGATGCAAAAATCAGCTTTTTGTACAGAACTTCTGTATGAAAGTTCTGATTTGAATACAGTTTTGTATAAATGTTTAGTACCATGGGATACATCACATATAATACGGGTTTTTTTTTCTCGTGCGTAAATTATGCAAATTAGACTAACTTTGATTTATTTAGTGTTACTTTCAGAGCTGTGAGTGCCAAGCTGCTATGGCTCGGGCTAGAGGCCGTATTTATGAACCAATCTTTACGAAACTTCTTGGGTACCTTTGTTATGACCCTGGGACGGGAACGAGTGTTTTGGGGTGTGGTCCGAAATTCAAGATGGCTGCCAGTGGCCATTTTGTACCGATGATCCAAAAATCAGTTTTTTGTACAGAACTTCTGTATGAAAGTTCTGATTTGAATAAAGTTTTGCATAAATGTATAGTACAATGGGATACATCACATATAATACAGGTTTTTTTCTCGTGCGTAAATTATGCAAATTAGACTAACTTTGATTTATTTGGTGTTACTTTCAGAGCTGTAAGTGCCAAGCTGCTATGGCTCGGGCTAGAGGCCGTATTTATGAACCAATCTTTACGAAACTTCTTGGGTACCTTTGTTATGACCGTGGGACGAGAACGAGTGTTTTTGGGTGCAGTCCCAAATTCCAGATGGCTGCCAGCAGCCATTTTGTACCGACGATGCCGAAATCTGTTTTTTGTACAGAACTTCCATATGAAAGCTCTGATTTGAATAATTTTTTGTATGAATGTTTAGTACCATGGGATACATTACATATATTACAGGTTTTTTTCTTGTGCGTAAATTATGCAAATTAGGCTAACTTTGATTTATTTAGTGCTACTTTCAGCACTGTGAGTGCAAATCCCAATACGGCTCGGGCTAGAGGCCGTATTTATGAACCGATCTTCACGAAACTTCTTGGGTACCTTTGTTATCACTGTGGGACGAGAAGGAGTGTTTTTGGGTCCAGTCTGAAATTCAAGATGGCCGCTAGCAGCCATTTTGTTCAAAATTAAGTGCAATCAGATTTTTGCGCAGAACTTCCAAATGAAAGATCTGATTTGAATAAATTTTTGTATGAATGTTTAGTACCATGGGATACATTACATATAATACAGAGTTTTTCTCGTGAATAAATTATGCAAATTAGGGGTCCGGGTGGGACTTAGAAAATTTTGGACCAAAATCCGGAAATTAGTTTTTTGGTTTTTTATGCGTTTTGGTCAATTTTAAGACAAAAAAAAAAAAAATTTTTACTCTGAAAATTTGGGTTCCGGGTGGGACTTAGAAAATTTTGGACCAAAATCCGGAAATTAGTTTTTTGTGTTTTGATGCATTTTGGTCAATTTTAAGAAGAAGAAGAAAAAATTTTAGTCTGAAAATATTTTGTTTGGGACTGAAAATTTCCACACAAAAATAATAATCTACAATGACTGGTCTTAATCTGTAGTCCATTACAGTCACCTTGTAATTCTTTTATTATTGTTGACTGGGCCAAAACAAATACTAATTCCTGTCATATTCATTATTCTGTTGTCTTGGTCACAGCAAGTACTAATTCCTGTCATATCCAAGTTGAGCTACAGAGTCATTGACTCTTTCATTTTGTTATATTTTATTGGAAGATCAATTCCCATCCTAATGTTTTACCCAGATAATCGAAATCTAAGACAAAAGTATTGAAGGCACAAACAAAATTTCAACTAATGAACTTCCGGTCTGAACCAAGGAGTCCACCAACAGAAAGTTTGTTTGTGGTCTGTTTTGAGACTACCAGTTCACGTAAGTCAAGGACACACAACCCTAACTTTGCAGAGGTTTACTTTTTGTATCTGAAGAGGAAAATGTCTATGATGTTTTCTACAGTAATTCGGTGAAAACTTCTGCACACCTTAAAACCGTTTCACATTTCATGCAATTACAGATGCTGGCCTTTTTTTCAAACGCCCATTAGTTGTGATTGCATGTTTTTTTCCTACGGACAGTCCCACGTTAAATTTATTATTCAGACATCTATTGTTAATGTTATGAATTTTCCGTGATGTATACAAAGTGATTATATTCTAATAGATTCCTGGAAGAGACTGGAGTTTAACCTATTCAAAGTGAGACCGGGGAAGAGTCCAAAAACATGCAACGTTGGGAGCATAGGAGTTCTCGTCAGGTTTCCATAAGTTTATTTATTTATTTATTTATTTATTTATTTATTTATTTATTTATTTATTTATTTATTTATTTACTTACTTATTTATTTATTTATTTATTTATTTCTATTTAATCAATCGACCATTGGAAACACCTACAGTTAAAACGAACGAACTGTGCACTTATCTAGGCTTAATTGCGCGTAGTAATTGCACGCAATTGCCATATCGAATGGCACCCAAAGCAGGGCAGGTTCTCCTGGTTACCCATAGTAAACACAGGCAATGTTTCTGCCAATGGACCTCCGGGTTACCGTGAGGTCCATTGGCTTAAACATTGCTTGTGCACAGGCCATATGTACAGGATTTTATAGCCTTACAATGTACCGAATTTAATAGCCATGTGTACAGAATTTGATAACGCGTAGATTAACGCGAAGATCGACGTGCACTTTGTGCGCATTTCATGACAGGGACTTCTAGTTTTAACTGTACACAAAACAGGCGAATATTATTATTATTTATGTATTCATTTATTTATACATTGGAGTTTATCGACGCTTTCAACAGCCAGTGTCATATCGTGTCGAACAGTTTTATTGAAGACGGAAGTCGGAGCACCCGGGGAGAACCAATAAGCAGTGGTGCGTAACTGTTGGCTGTGCAAGTTACTAATGAGATACACACATGTGTTAACATTGGTTGAAAGCACTGCAGAACGATGCAGAACATAGCGCTACCATGCTCCTACGCTGACTACTTGGACTAAGCCACGCCGATGAAGTGGATCGGGACCGATCTAAACCCTTTCGAGCTGCAGTCAAATAATCTAAGTTGCGAGCCACCGAGCCCTTGCGCAATATGAATTAAATGTTTTAAGCTCAGATCCTGTTGTATGCGATTTCCGTTTGGCTGGATCAGAATGGTCTTTAACAAGGATTATGGAATTAGTCGCTAGAGTGTTTTGATATGTGGTGTAAGTGGTTGGGCGTGGGAAGCCCATATCTGGGCTTTATTCTGAAGTACTGGTACCATAGCTTAACGACTTCATATTCAGTGGCCATGATTCATATTATCTTTGGAGTAATAGTATTTATTCAGCAAGGATTTGCCTTGTTGCAGTTTTTGGCGAGAGCCCAGAGGCACCCTCCAATAACTTGTAACAAACCAAAAATATATGAATACAGTTTGATGGTCAAAAATAATCTAGCCCTCTACAAGTTAACCCTTTACCCAACGAATCGCCCGCATCCGCCCGCGTAATATCCAAATTCAGCAGTTGAAAAAATATTATTTTTCAAAAAATGTCAACAAAATCATATCATGTGACCCCTCGTTGGAACGATCTCGTCGAGCTCGTTCCAGCGAGGGGTCACATGATATGGTTTTGTTGAATTTTTTTGAAAAATTAAAAAAAATGATATTTATAATAATCAATTTTGGTACCGTCTGCGTTGGGTAAAGGGTTAACAGATCATTGGTGCTAAATTATTGAAATTGTTGATTATATATAAGGATTTAACTTTACCCGATTGTGTTGGCGTTGGTGTGACGAGACGTGACGTGACGTGACGTGACGTGATGTGAATAAAATTGGAACCGGAGTAATTCTCTAAAAGATCCCGCCAACATTTTGTGAACTGAAATTATCTAGTTTTGTTATTCTATTACGGCGATACCCAGAACGTGTTATTTTCTTATAGATTTGTCTGGAAAGGTACAGTTTCAAAGCCGGTTGGTGAGGGGTCTATACACGAATATGTAATTCTGTTGGCGTGCTTTTTTTCTGACTGAGAGTTACGAAAGAGATTCAGAGTATGTAATGTTTTCTTGTTGTTTGTTTTGTATTGTTTGTTTGTCATTTGGGTATTTTCTTCAATTAGACGTAGATTTAAATAAATGCGTTGCAGTTATTCATTAAAATTGCACTTTATCTTATTTTATCGACAATTTGCTTAACCCTTTACCCAACGTAACGACCAAAACCGGCCAGCGCTATTCTCAAAAATCGTCAATTAATTTCTATTATTTTTTCATTTTTTTGTCTCAAAAACATAGGTTATGACCCCCCATTGGAACGAGCTCGTCGCGCTCGTTCCAATGAGGGGTCATAACCTATGTTTTTGAGACAAAAAATGAAAAAAATTAGTTATTTAATCATTTTTTTGGCAAGTGACGTCTGCTTTTCATGTTAGGTAAAGGGTTAAAAAAGAAATCGGAATCATCATATAATTAGTGATACAAATTTCGATAATAAGGGATCTTGAATCGTTATTGAAATAAGAATGGAAGTTACGTGACGTCACGATAAACAAACGCACGCGCTTCGGGCTATTTTAATTTACTGATACACACAGGTAATTTCTTTCAGAAACCGATAATGCTGCAACATATCACGAACCA
Organism: Pictodentalium vernedei; assembly: GCA_031216915.1. Classification (NCBI taxonomy): domain Eukaryota; kingdom Metazoa; phylum Mollusca; class Scaphopoda; order Dentaliida; family Dentaliidae; genus Pictodentalium; species Pictodentalium vernedei. Next base: position 459,380,546 of record CM062292.1, on the reverse strand, counting down.
AGATTCCCTTAACTTACAATCTGTGTTTAATACATAAACAATCCACCATGCGAAACACCGACATAAAGCAGACAAATATCATTACTTGCAACAGGCAGTTAGTGAAGATGAAAATGTAACGCCAGTCTCAATGAGATTTGCACACTTATGGAAAGCATGAAAGAGAAAAACACGGTAACTGTTTCCACCGTCCAAACACATTTCAAAAGCTCTTGTGAAAGGAAGAGCAATTCCATTGTTATCTGAAGCTGTGAATTATCCCTTCATGAATGTTAGCAGTGACTTCCACCATAGGCACTTGTGTTTGTATTTGTTTCAATAGTCCAAACACCTCCTGCGTTATTCAAAAATAGTATTTTTTAAAGGAATGTGGAATTCTTAATCGTATTTGTCAGTCCAATTTCTCAATCTGGCCTGCCATTTATCTTTTGTAGTTGTATGTGTGAAAATAAATTATTGGCGATACAAGAGGTTATACAAGGGTTTAATATATTCCCAGTTTTCTATAGTAACGGGAGCTGGAGTGAAATTGAACTTCGAACCAGGAACGGGGGAATGTCCAGGATAATATTAGGTAAATTTACCAGAGTAACAAGACGCATCTATTTTTGTGAAAATGGGCATTTATTGGCAATATACAATCTCCATTCGGTAATGCGCTTTCCTGAGAGAAGGGTGAAAACCCAAACCCACATCCAATTCGTCTTCATGTTCAGAATCTCTAGTTTTCTCACCACTACCTCCTGACTTCAACTCCCTCTTCACTGCCGTCTACAGTTTCCTCTGCTTCTAGGAAACTTTTGATGTCTGTGAAGAATGAATTGACATTGAAAGATATAGTGAATAGTGAGTGATACTAGCGATTGTGGAAGTAAAGACGAGCTTGAACTTTAAAGCGAGTGAACATCTTGTTGTTGAGGAGAGAAGTCCCCTGGAACTGATTGAGAGCTAAAGTGATTTGGTGAAAAATGTTCTTCAATTTAGAAAACTTCCGATCAACACACAAACAGTGCCATGCGTGCTTTCCAGTTCCGTGCTATAGATTCCCCGGGTATCGTGACCCGCTTTCGAAACCGGGAAATCCAGCTCCAAATCCAAGGTTATACCTATTATTAATTCCCTTCACTCTAAAATAAGTTGGGTTAAAGCAACTCAAGTCAACTGGGTCCTAGGGGGTGGGGGTGGGGTGGGAGGGGAGGGGAGGGGAGTTGACCGCCCCCTACTAAGCGGGTCCTCAGGTGGCGGGTAGAGGACGGCCTGCTCAACTGGGCAGGTTTGCTGGTTATAAATTAGCAGGTTTGCTCAATTGAGCTGGCTTGCTGCGGAATATACAAATACGCAGCCCCGGACCAAAATGGTCATTTCTGCTAATAACATCTTGCAGGCACCTTGTTCTCCCGTGAGGTGCGTTCCGAAGGCCCGGGAGGAAGGAATCCTGACAGTTGAGAACAGATTGGGTCCCGGTGAGGACAAATCTCCAGGATGGATATCAGGTCATAAACACTGCTTTGGTCCTGATCTCTATCATGGAGGTACCTGTTCACTACAGTGATTTGTCCCCAACTTCGGGAGTAGAAGGATGGTCTGGCCAGTCGGGATCCCCTACACCAAAAAGTACTGGATGTTACGTCGGAACGGGGGGGGGGGGGGGGGGGATTTGGTGGTTCTTCAATCAGTCATTCCTTTTAATCACACACTATTATTGCCAGTGTGTACTGTTTTAAACATTCTATTTTATCAAATACTTAGTTTTGCTGCACTGTCTGTTTAATTTATACATGGCAACTTTAATTCCAGTGTTTTGTGCAGTGATTGGTTGGATGACCGCCATCTGAAGACCTGGCACTTCCACACATGGGCCAATCAGTCAGTGGTATGCCTCGGCATCAACACTGACTGAGTATACTGCCCCATACCAGGTATGTGAGAATACCGGCAACCCGGTGGGTTCACTGCGTGGAAGTAACCCTACCCCTTGTTGGACTCCGTGGTGGGTGGGAGGCGGGGCAGTGAACAATTTACAACATACAATATGGCAAATCAACCAACAAAATCCAAACGACCTTTTACAGTTACTGACCTTAAAGACTCTGACTCTGACGATGATTTAATTGCATCCTTAATACCACCAGAAGATAACCTTCCAAAATTTATCGTTTTACATTCTACAGACGAAACTAAGAGATTAAGCACAATAAACCCCTTTGCCCTTGAAAAAGCCATCAAAGGTATTGTGGGAACTGTCAAGGAAATTAAAAAACTAAAATCTGGAGATTTATTAATACAACGCACAATGCAAGCTCAGGTACACAATCTAATGCACAAAAATCAAATTGTTGATTTTAATATTAAGGCTAATTTTCATAAAATTCAAAAATCCAGCAAAAGTGTCATACGGACTCCTGAATTGGCAGATATGAATGAACAAGAAATTGCATTTGAACTCAAACCTCAAGGAATAACAGCGGAGAAACTTATTGAAATCAAGAAGGAGGGTAAATTGATGAAAACAAACACATATGTATGTACCTTTAATGGCACAAGACCCCCCAAAAATATTAAAGTTGGCTACTTGAACGTCAGAGTGGATCTGTATATTGCAAATGCACTTCGATGTTTCAGGTGCCAAAAGTTTGGTCATGGGCAAAATACTTGTCGAGGCAAGTAGACATGCCACAAATGCAGTAACATTCATAAAAAACAATGTGAAACTACAACATATAACTATATTAACTGTCAGGGCAATCATACGTCATCTTCGAAGGACTGCCCTGTCTGGAAAAAAGGAAAGACAATACAAAAAATCAAATGTGAAAAACAAATTAGTTTCAAAGAGGCCAGAGACATTGTGTCATCCATGTCTGGCATGAATATATCAACTCCTTCATATGCCACAACATTAAAAAAAAATTACCTACACGATCGGTCGAATGTCAGACACCGTGGACATGACTCAGCAATAGCGCCATTCCATGTTTATTACAAGCCTTCACAATACAGCATTCAGACCAAGTAGAACCAAAATCAACGCAAACACCTTCAGCCACTCAAACAGCAACACCACAGGAAACATCAAAAACAAATTCGGAGAACAAACAAGAAAAATTCAACCCTGAAGACAAAGTAAAGGATGCAAAACCCGAACAAAAAAATGACCAAACTAAAGTAAAACCTAAACTAGAAACACATAATCTAAGTCAGAGTCAGAGAAGAAAGCTAGAAAGAAACAAAAATAAAATTGAAAAACACAAACACTTCTCAGAGAGAACACCAACGGCTCTTCAGGACCCTGTGACCCGCGACAGGTTTGAAGGCCTTGAAGAGATGGAAGTCGGTGATCGCATTGGTGAAATGTTCGATCCCTTATGCTCGAACCCCTCTCAAACTAAGTCCCCAAAGAAAAAATCACCGATGAAACACACTAGGGCTATTTCGCCCATACGTCCACCATCCCAATCTCCAACCAAATATGGATAATGCACAGAGAAATAATATCATACAGTGGAATTGTCGAGGTTTTAGAGCTACTTTCAATGAATTTGGTATTCTCAGCCAAAAATATAAACTTGCAGCTTTTTGCCTGCAGGAAACTCTTTTAAAGGAACTCTAGATCATTCAGCTTTTAAGCAGTATACATTGTATAATACCTGGGCAGACGAAACTGATCTTCATATTCGTGGAACGTCCGTCTTGGTTAGAAACGACATTATTCACAGTCCTGTATCTTTGCAATCAAATTTACAGGCTGTAGTGGTACGCCTAACCTTAGACAAGACAATCACCTTATGTTCTATTTACGTTTCACCGAGTAAAACGCTACAACTGAATGATTTTGAGTAATTAATCCAACAACTCCCAACTCCGTACATTTTGGTGGGTGATTTTAACGCGCATGGCCCTATTTGGGTAATTCCTGCAGTCAAGAAGATGTAAAAGGTAAAACTGTAGAAGTCTTCATTACAAAACATGATTTGTGTTTGTTTAATGACTTATCTGCATCCCGTATTTGGTTCGTATACATCAATTGATCTTTCAATTGTATGCTCTTCTATCTTCCTTGATTTTTCTTGGAAGGTAGAAGATGACTTGTGCGGGAGTGACCACTTTCCAGTTGTGTTGGAGAGTGTAGTTCCGGCGGACGATGAGAGAGTGCCCCAGTGGAACTTTCAAAAAAGCCGATTGGGACACTTTCTCATCGCTTTATTCTGAATGCCTCACACGGGAGAAATTTCAAGATAGTGCTGATCAAATAGAACATTTTACAAACGAGCTGCTTGACATTGCAACTACAGTTACCCCTAAAACCTCGGCAAATCCAAAACGTTTCACCAAACCATGGTTTGATAGTGAGTGTAAACAGGCTATAAAAGATCGGAAAAAATTGAAAGGAATTTCAACAAGTCACCAACAACACATAATTTGGATAAACTGCGTATTAATCGGGCAAAAACAAGACGACTTATAAGACAAAAAAAGAGAAAAATTCTTGGGAAACTTATGTTTCTAAAATTAACCAAAACACACCAATCACAAAAATTTGGAAAATGATTAAAAAGATTAAAGGAAAAGAAACAAAATCAACTGTACAACACCTGAAGGATAAAAACACATTAATCACATCCAAAATAAAAATATGTCGAAATAAAGTCAGGTATACAAGGATCTATACAGATGGATCTAAAGATGGTGACAAAGTATCATCAGCTGCTGTTATTGGTGGTCATATTACCTCAATCAGAATACCTAATCAGAGTTCTATTTCCACAGCTGAAGTTAAAGCTATTCAACTCTCACTTGAGCGCATCGAGAATGCTCAGGAAAGAAAGTCGAACATCTTCTCCGACTCTCTTTCCTAATTACTTGCTTTACTCAACCCCAAGTTGAAGAACCCTCTCATTTTGGAACTTCGTGAGAAGTTAACAACTCTCATGTCTGACCAGCATGATATCGTGTTTTGCTGGTTACCCGGCCATATAGGTATCGCTGGTAACACCAAAGCGGCCAGTGTAGCAAAACAGGCTTTAACAAAGGCTCTCACTGATTTTAACATCCCTTTCAGTGATTTCAAACCGCAGATTAGTAGCTACATCAAATCTATGTGGCAGGCGGAATGGGATGGGGCAACTAATAACAAGCTTCATCGCTTCCGACCAAACATATTTGATCACTACCCATCCAGTAACCTTTGTAGAAAAGATCCTGTTATTCTGGCACGGCGTCATATTAGTCACACACGACTTACACATTCCTTTCTGTTAGAGGGTAATATGCGACCTGAATGTGTCCCACGTCAGCAGGTGTTGTCAGTGGAGCACATTCTCTTAAACTGTACTGATTTTTATCTTGTTAGAGGGCAGTACTTCACAGTTGGACCCCGTAGAGATCTATTTTACAATACGAGCCCACACAAAATTGTATCATTTTTGAAAGTAATCAACCTTTTTAACAAATTTTAAATTGTTTTTATTTTTTTAATCTAAACTCATCAAGTCTCATTTCATCAGGTTGATTTGTAAATTATTCATTTCCCTTCTCTACCCATTGTTATTTTATCACTCCGGTCTTTGACAGATCTATTGTAGTTATTTTATATTTTTTCAATCTTTTTACTTCTGAAATGATGACTTTTTACTTTCCACTATTTTCTCGCCACGATATAGCCTTAGCTGCTGATGTGGCGTTAAGCACAAATAAATAAATAAATAATTCCGTATCAGACAGATTCAACGTCCGGTAAGCACTCGAATATCACATATACGCATTGTTATTACGCATTAGTGGCGCTGTGGCGTTGCGGTAACCGGTTACAGTCAGATCACTGAAGTTAGACAACGTCGAGCCCGGTTAGTCCTCGGATGGGTGACCGTCTGGGCAATCGATTCGGTCTCCCGCGTTGTGTCCTTGGGCAAGGCTCTTATCCCCGATTGACTACATGGGGGCACAAAGGCGCCGTGTCTAAGACATACTGCACGCCGATGGTGCGCTTGTCTTCAACCAGTCTAACCCTGCCTGTGTTGCAGTGCGGAGATACGATGTTGGGGAGCTGGCAGCAGCTCGTCGTTGCTCGGTGGTTCTTTCCGGAAAATCCGGCTTCCTTCACCCGTAAAACTGTCACCGGCACGATATGACCTTGGCTGTTAAAATGTCTTTAAACCCTAATAAATAAATAAATAAATAAATAAATAAATAAATAAATAAATAAATAACGCATTAAAATATGAAATTCAAAATGTTGACCAATTCTAACCTAATTTAATCTGAAACTCGAAGGAAACGGGCTTTATGTAACGGGATTGTTAGATAATTGTATTGTCATGACCAAATGCATGTTCTGTAATTGGTATCAGTTTCTATGTCGTGTGTTTGCCTGCAGGGTTCGTTGCGATCCGACTGTAAACAGGACCTCGAATCTGATACACATTCCAGAGCATGCACATTTTCATGATAATGCATATTTATCATGCACTGAATAAAAACAAAATCATGTATTTTTTTTGTACATTGAACTTTGCCGTAAAATTCCATCACAAACTTGAATATGTACAAAGTCCATTCATTTTTTTTGCACATTTCTCACTCCCAGTGTGTTGGTGATAGATAGATTTGTACAATGGTTGTACACTTGCAGAAGTGTTTTATTCTTCCTTAATCTTATAAGTATTTCTTTACTTTAACACTGTAGTTTTCACCCTCTATAGGCTGATGTCAAAGTTCTACAATTTCAAACAGCGAATTCTACCCATATAGCCATTAAGACTTTTACTGATTCAATTTTGTCTGACAAGGCTTAATGTACTCTTTCAAACACGATCGAATTGGTTCAGTTCCGAAATGTACAGTACGAGGAGAGTGGATTGTAACTAAATCACCCGCGGAGTGGAGTTATCACCCAAACTTTCAAATTTTGTACATATCGACAAAAACAGAAGCAATGTTTCAGCCAATGGAACTCGGGGTTAACCCGGAGTTCCATTGGTTGAAACTTTGCTTGTGCTTGTTATGCTTTGCAACAAATTTGCAATTATTGCTTGGGTAGAATCTCCACTCTGCAGGTGATTTAGTGATAATACACTATCCACGTACTGTAATATGAGAATATTTTCAGCTTGAACTGGAGAACTGTAATTTGTTGGACAAATTGCGGGCTTTCCCAACTTTCCAATGTGAAAATGCAGAATACATTTCGCAAACACTTTGTGTTTGAAATTAACCATTTCCAAAACGATAGACAAAAAGCATCCAAAGTTGGCTAATTTTGGCATTCTCTCACGGTTCTCTTATTCACGCCCTCATTTTGCTTGGGGTTCAATCTTGAGATTAAAAAGTAAACAGTAACTTTCTTGTACAATCATTGCTGCATCTATCCATACCAAAATAATTGCTACAACAACCTTGCAATTAGAGGAAATGAGTACAGATGTTTGCAAAATTCACTGAAAAATATTTTTTTCTGGCAGTACTACTCTTTACATGGCCAAAACTTATGTTGTGTTAATCCCCAACGCATAACTTACAGCAGAGGATTTGTTCATTAGGCATCTCTATCTATAGCAAAACAAAGTGTTTAGAATTAACTCTTTCCAAAATGACAGGAAGATGCAACCAGAGTTAGCTAATTTTGGAATTTTCCGATGGTACTCTTACCCTCATTTGCTTGAGGGGTAAAGATGAGATGAAAAACTAAACAGTAACATTCTTCTGTAAGCATTGTTGCATCTATGCATACCAAAATAATTGTTACAACAACCTAGCAATTATGAGAAATTTGCCCTTGAAGTTAGCAAATCTTGAATATAATATGATATATTCATATCATTTGTGGCCAAAAGGGGTCAATGTTGGAATGTTTGTGTGGTGATTTTAGTGTATCATACTATGCTCTTAATGCGTGAACATCAATCACAGACTGAGTGTCTGAAAAGAGACATGGACTAATCTTGAATCTTGTTATTTGAATGAACATGTACAGGTTGAGGGTACTCCAATTCAAGGCATGACAACTGGGTGAGTGTTAAAACTTGGAATAAAACATATAACAGCAAAATTGTTCTTGGATGAATGCCCTATCTTCTCGTGAAAATAACAATTATTCCGACACTACCCTTATGGGAAGTCCCAAATCTGCCAAGGGTTAAACTTTTAATAATAACATATAGAACAAAATTTACTTACAGATCATACTTTGACTGCTGCAAGCTCAATCAATTAAAAATGGAGTAAATCGTCACCTAAACTTACCAAATTCTAAAAACATTGGAGTTTTTTTTGGACGGTACATACTTTTATGGAACCAGAATGGGATAGGTTAAACTTTACAACCAAACTTACTACAGCAAATATGCTTGGTAGTCAATTGTGAGCACGTACATGAAAAGTGTTTGAAATTAAGCCTTTCCAAAATGATAGAAAATGCACCAAAGTTGGCCAATTTTGGCATTTTCAAACGGTACTCTTATTCTCGCCCTCATTGTGCTTGAGGGTTAAGTCTGAGATTAAAAAGTAAACAGTAACTTTCTTCCACAATCACTGTTGCATGTATCCAAACCAAAATAATTGTTACAACAACCTTGTAATTAGAGAGATTTGCTCTTGAAGTTGGTCAGTTTTGAAGAAAAAAATCTATATTCATATAATTTTTGGCCAATGGGGGTTAAAGTTGAAAGATTTGAGTGGTGTTCGTGCTGTATTATATTATGTTCTAAATGTGTGAAAAAAATTGAGCTAAATAACTGCAAACAATTTTGAGACATTTGAAAAATGGTGAAATTTTTACGGTTTTGGTAGAATATTTTGAAAATACGCGTTTTCACAGACATGACGATACCGCATTTCACTAGATTTTATGACATTACATAAGTATGCCAAATTTGGTGAAAATCGTATAGCTTATTTTTCAGTAGTTCAACAGACAAAATTCAAGGAGGAAAAAAAAATTAAAAATAAAAAAAATAAAAAAAAAAATAGAGAAGAAAAATTTTGAAGAAGAAAAATAACAAGAGTCTTTCCCAAACTGGGTTTGGGAAAGCCTAAAAATAAAAAAAATAGAAAAGAACAATTTTGAAAAAGAAGAATAACAAGAGTCTTTCCCAAACTGGGTTTGGGAAAGCCTAATAATGGACCTTGCTGAAGCCAGCCATATTTCCATACCATAAAGTCCTGACAGTGCCCCTACAACCTGAATCCTCTCTATTTTACCCCCTTGGGAACCTCGGAAGTGCAGCAGCGCTTGTTTATTGCGGTAAGCAAGTTCTGCATTATTGGCAAAATTCGACCCGGAACCAACGCCTGTGGTGGAAGTCCTTTATACTGGACAGCATGGGTATAAACAAATGGCCAAACTATGTTGCTTTCATTATGTAATTTACGAGGCTTAACGTGACCTTGACAGCACTTAATAAATCCTGTTTACTGGTGTATTATTTATCTGTATAATGGTAATAATTCTATGATTTCGTGATCAGAATAGAATGATTGGGTACATGTATTTGGACCACACTAAACGAGATATTATGCTGCAGTGATAACGAGAAATTGAGCATGGAAAAATCTACACTTCAATCGCAGATGACTGTAGAGTAGTCGCAAAAGCGAATGAGAAAATCCGGTGTGTCAAAGTGAATTGTCTTATTATAGTTTTTGGTGTTTTCATAAAGACGTTTTGGTGGAATAAATATATCTTAACTCTTAACCGGCTGAGTATTTTCAAAAAATTTTTCATCGAACCTAGTCATGGCTGCTGTGAAGCAGCCATGACTAGATTTAATGAAAAAAAATATGTAAATTTAATTCAAGAACTCATTGGTGAAAAATCCATTTAGTTTACAGAGAGAAAATTTGATTTGCCCGCATTATACATTTCTCTATTGCCCAAGTAGTTCTGTCCTGGGCAGGCATATCTGCGAGTAGGATGCTAGGAGTAAAGGCATTCATTAGCAGTATACATTTATCTGCTGTGATGGGTTCGGGGACATTCGGTGATGACTCCTTTTTTAATTTTGGATATTCTAGGATTAAGTGGAACTTGAAATTATAAAAGCATCTCCTGGACTGAAAAAATGAATTAATAATAATAATAATTAACATACTGAGTGCTAGAAGCCACTATCATGGCTCTGGTGAAAAAAGCTGAAAGCCACTCTAGTGACTTTACAGCGTATTGATTATCTTGTTTGCCCATGACTTGAAAAACAAAAACTGATTAACAAAGTTGTTTTATTATAATTTATATGAGAGTGCCAAGTGTCACTCTCCAATGAATTATAACAAAATAACTGTTGAGTACAAAATCTTACTAAACTAGGACTCCTTTTGCATGTAGCGTGGCACCCTTTAAAAAATGCTCCAATCTAACCCTGCCTGTGCCGCGGTGCAGAGTTCAGAGTTACGATGTTGGAGAGCCGACAGCTGCTGATCGGTGCTCGTTGGTTCTCTCCGGGTACTCCGGCTTCCTCCACCCGTAAAACTGTCACCGACATGATATGACCCTGGCTGTTAATGTGTCGTTAAACCCTAACAAAAAAATAACTTTCAGGCCAAAAACATATGATCGCATCACTTTAATTTTGGCATTCAGATATCTTTGTCATGTAAATCTCTTCATACAACGTTTTCAGACCCCAAAACAGGGTTTTCATGCAACAAATAAGAGCGAAAAATTGACACCAAGGGAAGTACCGGCCACGAGACATATTTTCCGGGAATTCCCTACAAAAACACATCAAATGTAAACTATAATTTCCAAATATTAGGAAAGAGGTAAGCAAAATTTGAATCAAACCAACGAAATCACCCTTACATCACTCTCCAGGTAACATTCCTGGAGATATGTATTAGTTCTAATAATTAATAGGGACAAAACATGTTAGTGTTTCCTTTGAAAAACAGCATCGTGAGTGAGAAAATACATGTTTATATAAAAAAAAATCCTGCTAAACTAAGACTTCTCTTGCTGGTTGGATGGCTTCTTTAAAAAAAAATATACTCACGTTTCAAATCACCTTTGAAAAATAATTTAGCACTCATCCAGTTAATTCAAAATACAATGTTTTCATATTTAGAATTCACTTAAAAAGCTTTCCACTTTCCACGGTCCAGTATAAGTATTACCATACGTTTCTTCATTCATGCACCCTATGTAACGTGTAACTTACTCTGTGCATTTATTCCTCCTCCGGTATTGCATATTTCCATGTAGTGTGTGATATGGCATCCTATCATCAAATCCTGTGAAATGACTATGGTAAACCAGTGTGTGTCAGCTTATCATCTAACTCTGTTCAGCACACAGAGTTAGTCACTATTTTCTTTTTGTTTGTAAACTACTGTGAACAGGGTAAGTCACTCTTTTCTCTCTGTTGAAAAATAAGATCTCTCAGCTTTGTTATGCAACGAGCTATGTACATTACACAGCCTTATGGGGGTGTAATGTAGCATTTACCATTTTTTATAACCATTTTGTAAAAAGAAATATTATCTGAGCATCTGACCCTTTGCACTGTACAGCCTTAGCCCTTTACCTAACGAATCGGCCGCATCCGCCCGCGTAATATGCAAATTGAGCAGTTGTAAAAATTAAATGTCTCAAAATATTTCAACAAAAACATATCATGTGACCCCTCATTGGAACGAGCTCATTGAGCTCGTTCCAATGAGGGGGTCACATGATATGGTTTTGTTGAAATTGTTTGAAAAATTTTAAAAAATTGTATTTAAAATAATAAATTTTGATATCGTCTGCGTTGGGTAAAGGGTTAGGGCAAATCTCATCTATATTAACTCTTTATCAAACAAAATGACAAAAACCAGCCAGAACAATTCTAAAAATCATTTACAATGAGCTTATGACCTCACTTTGGAATGGATCGTGAAAAGTTTTTTTCAGTTAATTCCAAAAAATGTAAACATTCTATTTTCAATTATTAGCTTATTAATAAGAGCAGATGCTTCGTATTCCCTCAATTTCATTTAATCATAGATAAATACAGACTGGCTTGAATGGTAATTTGTTAAGTACAGATATATGTGCTTTGTTTGTGGTTATTGGAGCTTGCAAACAGATATTCTTCATTTAGTGGGAACAAAACAATAATAGTATGGCCAGTGTGAGATGGTGGTCAGTCCTCTTTAGATGGCAGCATTGGTGTAAATGATTAACTCAACTTGACTTCATACTTGCGATGCTTTTAGTAATTAAGGAGTTTGTGAACAGACAGCGTCACGTGTTTGACATAGCTTTGCTTTGAGTGCGTTTTAAATGGACACCAAACGTGCCACGATGGATGATGTGGGATGCATTTTTGGCGAAGAGCCTGAGAGGAGGTGACCCCTCTCATAGTAGGGGATATGGAGTCCTTATCTTGGATTATTAATTAAATTATTACCCAAAACTCTTCAAAAGAATTGGGCATTGTTGTCTAGGCGGGGCAGTGCGAATTACATACCGTTAAAATGGTTTAGTACAGCATGACAAATGAAATCTTGCTGTGTTGGTTGTTCGTGATGATCAAGCGATTCCAGGTCACACAATTTTCGACAACGGTAGGGAAATGGCTTTCAAAAAGAAAGCACCACTGCTTCATACCTATGTTGCCGCTCTGATGTTAATGTAACCATAGGTTCTGAAAATGACCGTAAACACCAATAAATTAATAAATTCCATTGGACTACTTCGTATGCACCTACACATAGGTAGATTTATTTATTTATTTATTTATTTATTTATTTATTTATTTATTTATTTATTTATTTATTTTATTTATTTATTTATTTATTTATTTATTTATTTATTTATTTATTTATTTATTTATTTATCTGGGTTTAATAACATTTCAGTAGTTAGGATTGTATCGTGCTGGGCAGTTTTACAAGTACATGTAGAGAAAGCTAAAGTACCTCCTAAGTTGTGTCCAGTAACTCTCCATCTCTCTCACTTAACCCATCACATCACTGCAGGTTTAACATCGAACAATCTGCATGCAATACTCTTACCTGCCTTATAATAGTGATGGATGAATAATAGTGATGGTAGGTTATTTGATTGTAAATAATAATAGTGATGGCTTTTCCTCGATTCTTCACTGCCAAATAATGCTGTTTGCTGGTTGTTTTTTTTATAGTGCCTTCAGTAGCAAACTGCACTGTATCGATTGGTTAAGTGTCTTTCCCAGTGACACAATGCCGATGAATCGAGTGTGCGTCAAACTTACAACCCTTTAATCTGAAGTCCAATGCAACAGTGGATGAACTATGAATCTTCCTGTTGGGTAATTGAATTACTAACAACCTATCGTCTTGAACATAATCTGACCCCCAAAACTAAATTAACATTCTACAAGTTTAACAAAGTCGTGTCAACAGCCAGGACTGAATTTGTGGGAATCCATTTGGATTGTCTCGAAAATGTTTACGAGAATCCATACCTGCTATCAGTGTACCAGGATCCTATGAGGCCACCATGGTTGAACCCTTGTTGTACACATGTTAACCCTTTACCAAAGACAACTTAATTTTTAAGACATAAACTGATTGCGCTGGTTCCAATGACAGCCATATTTATAAAATTTTATTGACGTGTCAGGATATTTCAGGTCGTCTTAGCCTTGTATTGGTTAATTTGTCGCTGCTATGTTAGGTAAAGGATTAAATTAACTCAACTCTTTTCACGCGAATGCTAGCAGAGGTGCTGCGTGAAAAGCCTGGACTGTGTTTGTTCTACAAGTGAGGGGGAGGGGTATAACAATTGATCGGGGGAAGGGGCCCTTTTTAGGACCAGAGTAGAGTGTGAGTGGGTTCTGATGAGTGTCAGGCTCTGTAACGCTTGGTATTAAGGGTTACTAACATGTTTCTCTTTTATCTGGTAGTGTGCAAAATTACAATTGAATTTAAAGGTGATTTATAAGGGAAAATGGTTTTGGTTCTTTGGCATTCTCTCAGTGAAATTAAACCCTCTTGTTAAACATTTTTATTGACTTGCGGTATCTTTCAAAATTAGTTTGAAATCGTGGGATTCAAAATGTTACCGTTTCTGCTTGTTGAATATTTATTTGCACATGAACGCGTGATTAAAAAGAGCATATGTTTATTATATATGTTTGGTGAACTTCCAGTTTGTTCTGTTCTATAGAAAATATCTCAAATATTATGAACATGGTATGTTTTTATGAAAAGGTTCATATAATCACGTGACAGTAGATGCTTTATATAAAGAACCGCGCATACGTTTGAATGGGTTAAGAATTATTGCACTCGATATCTTTGGCCCAGGATATCACGAGAGCCTTCGGCTCTCGTGATATCCTGGGCCTAAGCAATCGAGTGTGAAATTCTCAACCCATTCAAACGTATGTGCGGTTCTGTATTTATCACACGCCTCCAAAGAACAACCAATCTACACGAACATTGACCTGAAGGCACTTTCTTAGTTCATAATTGCTGCTGTTCCTTCGTTGCCAAAAACAAGAAGACATCACTGTTAATGGCCCGGGTACCAAGCCTAATTAGCTTTTTAATTTTTACGGCATTAAATCAGTCAAAACCAGTTGACAGCGATCAGTGTCAATGTCACGAAGATAGAACTTCAAATATTGACTAAACTGCTGGGAATAACACTACAAAAAGTTTTTAAATAGCTAATCTGTTTTGCACACTCCGTCATTATCTGACAAGTTGTGGAAAGTATTTGTCTCAACAAGCCGGAAAGCCGGCTAGTTGAGATCCCATTCTGGACACCACCTCGAATCTGATAGAAACCACAGGACATGCACATAATCATGATAATCTGCTGCATTTATCGTACATGCATATCAGTGGAAACCCCGTGTTTTACATTAATAGGTGTGTGATAAATAGACAATATGCATATAGTGTTTTATTATATCTGGTTTATACAACGAGCTGAAATATAGCTAATATTTTCGAGGCTCTGCCGAGGAAGTATTAACTATATTTCAACGAGTTGTATAAACTAGATATAATAAAACACTATATGTATACTGTTTTTATCTGATAATAAACAGCAGTTTCACTCGTTGAGGCTTATATTCAACTTTATCCTGATTCCCACGCCTCCGTACAAAACGAGATAAAGCAAATGGGACGAGACATACAGAGTTACGTTCCTTATACCACAAAATCGATGACGGCGATTGATTCACACTTTCTAGGATTTGTCACTACACTGAAACAAAAAAGTTAACATGTTACATTTGCGTGAAATCAGTGAAAAGTGGTCTGTTTGGTAACTTTTTCTTTCGGAATCGGACAATATTGGAATAACTCACTGGAATTTACGTTTTGTTGGTGGTGTCTTTGAAGGCTTTTCTGTGAACTGGTAAGTGTATAGGCCAATATTAATAATTTCTGCATTTAATTTTAATGTTACTCCGAAGAAATTACTAGAAAAATTGTTAAACATTGTTCGTTGACATTGTCATTTCTAAGTGATTTAGAATGTTTAAGGGTACTGCTGCTGCTGGGGCGGTGTAATTATGACACTTTGTCTGTTGAATTGGTGATGCTATTGCGGAAGCAATCTAACTTGAAGCTAAAAGGCACGTTGATTTTCTACCGTGTTCAGACAGTATGTTGGAGTAATGTGTATTCAATTGAGAAGCCTCCACTTTCCATTAATTATGGTCCACTTTTGATTTTTGTTTACAATTTGTACGAAACGTTTTATTCAGGTAGCACTAGCAGACGAACTTGTAATTAGGGCAGTACTTTGATCGTGGACGTAGCCGCAACTACAAATAGCACCCTACACGTTATTGACAGTCTAGGCATTTCTGTTTAATTAGGGAATTGATTCTAGAATTATGGTTTTGAATGAAGTAGTTTATAATTATTTCTTTATTTCAGCTAAATAAAATTTACATGTTCATACTTATAAAAAATATTTCATATTATTTCGATAAAATATCACTTGCTCCTTCAACGAAGAATTCAAACCTGCATTATGAAAGTTATGAATGAAAGAAAATGTAATCGAACGAGGTCAAAGGTCGTTCGCATAAATTATAATTATATACTACACCCGTTGTATATACTTCAAGTATATACAACGGGTGTTATACTCTATGGTTATTAGATGATACAGAGATGAATGTAACTTTATTGATAATCAAATAACGGAACATAATTATGTGGATCTGCTTTATATCATTTGTGAAGTGATGTTAAAGTGTTTTTATGAAGTATGTGTGGATTTGCCTTGGCTTGCTACAATTTATAAGAGAGTATATGTAGGAACTTCCCATAAATTTTAACAAGGCATGAACATGAGAAAAAATGTTTCTGATCAAAAATGTGTTAGTAATTTACCAGTTATCAAACAAAAATAATGAAACAAAAGCCTCCCTCTTCGACGATTTTAAAAAAAATTAATTGCCCGAGAAATTAATGTAATTGGTCTGAAATTTAATTAATTTATTAGATATCGTCCCTTGGCAATCACCAATAAATTGTGACAAAACAAATTAAAATCAACACTTATTTCCTACTGTATAGCTTAATGCATATAGTGTGAAGCCACTAAAGTGGCTTTCGGCACTTTTTAATAGAGCCATGTTAATGGCGTTTAGCACTCCGGCAGTTATAAAATATGTTCTTAATGGAGAAAGATTTACCTCTAGGAAGGGTATTGAACACCTTAAGAATTTGAGAGGGTAATTGTTTTCATCCCTGCATTTTATAGAATGCCAGAAACATCTTTGAAAAGCCTTGTTTTTCTTCTTCTCTCGAGAATATTTGATACCTAACGTAAGATAAATAAATGAATTGGGATGTGTGAGGACTTAATGTAATAGAACGAACCACGAATCACATCACGTAAAATAAATAATATTTTACTAGCATACTATTATTATCAAAATACTTCTGACATTAACCCCTTGAACCCTAGTCGTATCTTCCATATCAGTTCAATGGCAGCAACGGGAAGAGTCCATATTCTTTATTTGGGGATAGACCAATTAATCTTTTCAACGTGTAGCCTTGGGGCTGCACGTTGAAAATATTGATTGGTCTACACCACATCTTCACTCAAAAGTCAACCTACTTAATAAAATTATGAAGTATCATGTTGCTGGGCCGGAAAGCGGCCTCTTGGGTTCAAGTGTTAATACATCCCTAGTTAATTTGTCTGACGGTTTCATCTGCATGGGAATGATGTGAAGACAGTTGAATTGACTCTACCATCTCCACGCCAAATGCCCTCGCTCTCTCACTCTCGCTCGCTCTCTTTCTTTCTCTTCTCTCTCTCTCCTCTCTCGTTCCCCCTCTCTCTCTCTGTACCACTATCTTCCTTCTTTTTTGTAAGTAAATATTAAAAGTATTCTACTCCCAGCTTGTACCGTAAATTTATTATTGTTAAAAGTGGTCTAACAATTTTGTACAGATTTTATAGCATGTTAACAGATAAGTACATTTCATTTAGAATAATTTACTTTTTCAGATCATATATATGACTTTGATTATGTGAGTGATAAATACAAATGTGGAAGGTTTGGATAATGCAACATGAAACAAAATATACAGGTATGATTTGGAAAGTTCTGCCTCGTCGTTATCGACCGAGAACAAAGATAGGAAAACTATTTTTGCTCATCTTGTTGCTTGCATGCTTCCTCATCATCCTGAAATGTTCTAAGGAAAGTTACAGTAAAAATAAAGCTGGCAATGTTTCAGTGAGTCAGATTGTGCGTGGAAAATCACATCGTAAAAATCGCGACCATAAGTGGCGAGAACATCCTGGTGACTTCCAATTTGTTGTGTGCCGACATCCAAAGTTAGACTTGAAACATGATGTCTTACAAGAAGCGTTTTACAAGATGGAACCATTGCAGTGCAACGGAACAAGTTTATTTTATATGCAGAATGGTATTTTGAAATTTAATAATAGCGTCATTAGTCCAACAAAAATTTCAAAATGTAACTACAATGGTATTGAGTGGATACAGGACAGTTATAGTTCAGAGACAAATCTATTAACAAAAGAAAAAGTACCCTTCGACTTCATTCCAAAGCTTGATTTTATCCACATTTCTTGTTTTAGAAATGACCTGTCTCAAGAACACGAGAAACTGTTTCCCACATATGTACATACCAATAGTACCATAGATTCGGAGGAAAGTCCATCAGCTGATGGTATATTCTCGGATGAAAGATCGAATAATTCTGCTCCTGATTTTGAACAGTATCTTGTACATGTGTATCCCAAGCCTGATGTTTTTTCTCGAATATCGAAGATAAAACATAATCCTGATAACACAGGAATGAACGCGTTAATAATAGCCTTAGATTCAATGTCTAGACTGTCTTTCATGAGAAAGTTACCGAGGACATACAAGTATTTGGATGAACATTTGAAGTCTGTCATACTGACAGGCTATAATATTGTGGGTGATGCAACAACTGCAGCTATCATACCCTTGCTTACAGGTAAATTAATAAAATCAGTTGTCATTAACAAGCCTTGATTCGTTGAAGATATATTGTTTTTTACCAGTTGATACTGCTTTAGTACCGGGTCAATGTTAGAGGCAGCGGACCTGGAAATAAGCCCTTATTTCTACGCCTTGGGTAGGAAGATACAGTTTCGAACACTAATATATTGTGTGTCAGTCCGAACCGGATGTGGAAAAATGGGGCTGTAATTTGTAGAAGAGACAAATTGGATACAAATTGGGATTATGATATTTCTTTGGCTCATTTCAACTACAGAACATTTTTTCTCTTTGACCTTTCTCCTTCCTGATCAACTATGAGCTGCCTTAATGGAAAGCAGCATTGTTCAATCAAATAGGATAATGTACTGCAAATTCAGAAAATGTTCTCGTTAGTTGTCGCTAATTCTGTAATGAATAACTCAAATAGAGGATGACAGTTGTGAAAATAATTTACTAGATAACCAAATGGAATAACTAATTAAATTTATTTATTATACGATAAACGATAGATTATCGAAGAAATTGAGGAAAGATAGAAATCGTATCCCCCACTGTGAAGCTATAGAAATTTTCACTTCACGCTATCAATCAAAAATGGCGGCTTTCAGAGCATCACTTCAAGGTGAATACGAGACAAATTATCACTGGAAATGATCAGTTGGTTCTAAAAACGTATAATGAAAAAAAATCTAGTGATTTGGTGCGGATACCGATCATTTTCAGAAATAATTCCACACATATTCACCTTGAATTGATGCAGGAAACCAGCTAGACCAAACATGGCCTGAAAGTCCGTATTATCAGTTTTTGGTTTGGTATGTCCTTTCAAAGGACGTACCAAACCAAAACCTTATATTACGGACTTTCATGCCAGGTTTGGAATAGAAACCCGCCATCTCAATCAGATCGCAAGACGCTATCTGTTTCGAATATCGATCAAATCAATTCCGTGTATCAATGATTCAATGCGCTGTTTACTTTCATGCATCAATTCATGATTGAAATCAGACTTTCCCTTCTTCTCCCCTCTTCCTCTCCACAGGTGTGTGTGAACGAACTTGCAGCTTTTACATTCTGCGACTAAACAGCCGTGCGCCTTAGTTCCAGCTAAAAGCGATTAACCCTTGTGTGTATGAGTCATCTACATCTGCTACGTAATATACAACTCGTGCCCTGGAAGAATTGTTTTCAAATCATTTCATGTGCCCCCCTCACTGGAACGATTTCGCCAAGCTCGTTCCAATGAGGGGGGGGGGAGGAGGGGGGGGGGGTCAAATGAAAATGATGTAGGTTTGATGAAATTACATTTAAGAATTGGGGCACAAAATTAGAATAATAGAGATTTTGCTATGTGTTTTCCGTAAAGAATAAAAATCTGTTCATATGCCAAATAATAGAACAATGCTTCCATGAAAATGTGAACAGTATAGTTAAAACTAGTTATAGTTAATACAAGAAGTCCTGTCATGAAATGCGAACAGATAGCAAGTTGATCTTATGTACAAAGTTTGATGCCATTACTATGGTCATAACGCGCAGATTAACGCGCAGATCGGCGTGCTAGTTGTGCGCATTTCATGACAGGCCTTTTAGTTTTAACTGTAACGACATCAGCAAGGTTGAAATATTAGACATGCTGGATAATAGTCATCACTGTCGGTAAAAATCAGGTTTAACCACCTTCTCCCCATCCCTCTTCCTCTCCTCCGGTAGTCATCTATGTGACACACCCCTGGTAATAATCAATTCTTTTGTCGATAACTCGTTCAACGATGATGGCATCTACCACGTCAGTTCAACGACAGTGAGTGAATGAGTCCATATTCATTACTTGGGGGTATACAAATTAATATTTTCAACATGCAGCCCTTGAAAATATTAATTGGTCTATCCCATATATCCACTTATCAGTCATCCTACTTAGGGAAATTATGAAGTATTTTGGTCCCGGCCGTAAAATCGGACCCTCAGGTTCAAAGGGTTAAGTGGCTGGTTAGGGGATGAGTTTGTAACAAACGAACAACCTAACTTATTATGTACTGTAAGGGTCCATCCATGGAGATGTCCGTGCATCCATATCATTTTGATATAGTTTCTAGCTGATAACTTTATTGGCTACACATTTGGCTACGGTATGTGCTTTACTCATCTTTATACCATGATTACCTCTTCTACTATATACGAAAAGCCTATGACATAAATTTGAGCTTTACACGCCAACCGTGATGAACACGCCATCAATGGGATTTCAATAGTAAAAATTTACACCTACAGTAGAACTACATCCAAGATGACCTTTGGTGACGTCGACCTGAATGCAAACTTGTCTAAATTTATCGCACGTCGCCTCGCGAAGAGTGAAATGGAAATGGCAATTATTTATTACGTTTTTAAATGGGTTGACCTCATAAGATGACAAAAATATTAACAGACATGCATTGTCTCATGTTAATAAAGCATGCATGACTCGAAATAATATATTATTATGTTATTAAAACGAAAAAGGCTGAGTTTCTTTTTTTCATTTCGCTTCGGCGATAAAATTGACAGCGGAAGTACCGCCCACCAGTGCCTGTGTAAACAAAAAAACAGATTCGCACGTATGTAGGTCTCGTGCTCAGTAAGTCATCTATGTGACACACACCTGTGCCCAAAAATAATAATAAAATCGTGAAAAAATAATAGCGACTCTCAATAATCTGACGATCATGGTATAAATAAAATATACCCAAAATAGCTTGGTGTACCAAATGTTCACCACTCGTGGTGAAGTGGTGTTAACCGCGCGCCGAAGGCTCGCGGTTAACACCACTTCACCACTCGTGGTGAACATTTGGTATACCAAGCTTCTATGGGTATATTCTATATGTACTCACTGGAAAAGGTCAAGTTAGAATTTTGGATTTATTTCCCTTTTTAGCTCAACTATTTCAAAGAGTAGGTGAGCTCATGTGGTGACTCGGGTATGGTGTTGTCGGCATCAGACGTACATGTGCAATATTGTAAGAAATAGTGTTTAGGTCATTTTCGTAAAGTCCATTTAAATATATAGGCTATAGGGGACTATAACAACAGTATCCAAATATAATACTGCGACTTTTCCCCAATTTCACCTGAAATTTTCTTCCCAAACTTGATCAATTTCTTGTTTTTAAGAATTAGCGTTTAGGTCTTAGGTTTAACTGCTTTTTTCAGATCGAAATTGTCATGTTTTTCTCTGTCTTTGTCAATGTTAAGTTGTAAAAGTTAGTTTTTAAGCAAGTTTTGTTTCTATGTGTCTTTCGAGGTGATTGACATGGCAGACTGGGGTGACTGAAGTCCATTTCAGTAATATTTAACCACCATTTGATGTATCTTTTCAGAATTGTTTGGTAGTTTTAGTAAAAAACGTTATTATTTTATATGCGTTAGAATTAGCGCTTTGTACCAACCACTTTTGTAATACAACCACTTTTGTAATAAAGTTTATTACAAAAGTGGTTATCGCGTACCAACCACTTTTGTAATAAAACCACTTTTGTAATAAACTAACCTTTAGTGTAATAAACTCATTTCGGTGATAAATCACGGACGTCCATATAAACTCATTTCGGTGATAAATCACGGTTGTCCATTTTATAGTCGGACATTGGGATGGGGTGAGGGACTAGTTTGCCTAAACATGTGTTGCGCCCACTTTTGATATATTTACCATTTTTGATATAGCTTGCCACTTTTGTATAAAAATCGCCCACTTTTGATGTAGCTAGGCACTTTTGATATAAAATCGACCACTTTTGATGTAAAAGAAACGGCCACTTTTGATAAAACGAACAAGATCACCACTTTTGGTAAATGCCCACTTTTGATAAAATCTATCCTCTCTTCATATATTTGAGTAATCTTGTTTGCTTCTTTGTTTGTTAGTTTGTCCTCCATAGACTCGAAAACGACTAGGCTGATCGGGTCGAAATTCGGCCTGGGTGTGTAATTGCGCCCGGAAAGGATTGGGGCTTCCGGGCATGGCTTGGGGGCCCGACTTCGCGTATGCGCAGTGACGATATCGGAAAATACTCGGCCGATTGTGACGAAACCTGGGATATAATTATATGATCCATAGTGTAGGGATTTGCAGGTACGGGATGGGGCTCGACTCCAAGCATGCGTAGTGGCGCATTCGGAAACTACTATTTCGATCGGGACGAACCTTGGGCTTTGTATGTGGGGTCCACCAGGTAGTCATTTGTCACCGTCGGGTTTGGGCTGGGGGCCGTCTTGGCGCATGCGCAGAAACGACATGGGAAACTTCTAGGCCGATTGGGAAGAAACCTGGGATTGTGTATGTATGGTACATCGGGTAGTAATTTGCCACCGCCGGCTATGGCCTGGGAGCCAATATTTGTGCACACACCATGATAAAAAAATCCGGCCAAAGTCGAGCACCCCATCTAGTCAATATATATATTTGAGCAATCTTGTCCTTTTGTCTGTCTGTTTGTTCTCAATAGACTCGAAGATGGCTGGGGCGATCGGGTCAAAATTTTGTCCTGGTTGTGTAGCTTGGGCCCGAAAAGGACATAGGCTATTTGAACATGGAGTGAGGGGCCCGTCTTCGCGCATGAGCACTAACGATCTCGGAAATTGCTGGAAACGAAACTTGGGATATGTATGTAGGGCCCATCGGGTAGTGATTTGCCACTATCGGGTATGGGTGGGGTCCGTCTTCGCGCATGCGTAGTAACGGTCGTGTTAATTACTGGGCCGAATGGAACAATACTTGGAATTTGTATGTAGGGTCCATCAGGTGGTCATTTTCCAACTATGGGTGGGATCCAATCTTAGTACCAATAACCCGGACGAAGTCGGGCACTCCATTTTATATATATTTGAGTAATCTTGTCTGTTTGTTCTCTATAGACTCGAAAACGACTGGGCCAATACAGACGAAACTTGGCACGGGTGTGTAGGTTAAGCCCGAGAAAGGCATAGGCTATACGGAGATTGTGATGGCGTCAGTTTTCGCGCATGCGCAGTAACGATATCGGCAATTACTTGTCCGATCGGGACACAACTTGGGATTTGTATGTAGGGTTCAGCAGGTAGTGATTTGATATAGTCGAGTATGGAATGAGGCCGTCTTTGCGCATGCAGAGTGACCATTTTGGAAACCACTGGGCCGATCGAGACGAAATCTGGGAATTGTATGCGTGAGAGACTAGTTTACCTAAACATGTTTGAGTGTCGTTCGATGGAATAACGTGTCCATTCACCAGTTAAAACACGGTGTTGACTGACGAAAGTACGCAACCACTTTTGCAATACACTTTATTACAAAAGTGGTTATCGCGTACCAACCACTTTTGTAATAAAACCACTTTTGTAATAAACTAACCATTATTGTTATAAACTCAGTTTGGTGATAAATCACGGACGTCCATTTTATAGTCGGACATTGGGGTGGGGTTAGGGACTAGTTTACCTAAACATGTTTGTGTGTCGTTCGATGGAATAACGTGTCCATTCACCAGTTAAAACATGGTAGTGACTGAAGAAAGTACGCAACCACTTTTGCAATAAACTTTACTACAAAAGTGGTTATCGCGTACCAACCACTTTTGTAATAAAACCACTTTTGTAATAAACTAGCCATTATTGTAATAAACTCATTTCGGTGATAAATCACGGATGTCCTTTTTATTGTCGGACATTGGGGTGGAGTGAGGGACGTTATTCCACAGAACGACACACAAACATGTTTAGGTAAACTAATCCCTCACCCCACCCCAATGTCCGACTATAAAATGGACGTCCGTGATTTATCACCGAAATGAGTTTATTACAATAATGGTTAGTTTATTACAAAAGTGGTTTTATTACAAAAGTGGTTGGTACGCTTTAACCACTTTTGAAATAAATTTTATTGCAAAAGTGGTTGTATTGCAAAAGTGGTTGGTGCAGCGCTTACGTCTACTTTTATGCATATTTTGCTATTTTAACTTCTCATTTCTGTATATTTTGTTATTCGTAGGACATCTTTAGATATCAGCTCTACAGTATATACAGATTTGATGGATTTTTAATTTCTTTTGAGTCATTTTTTTCCGGAAATAGTCAATTTATAGACTGTAAAAGATTGTGTTACGGTCGAGCTTTGTTTCTGTGGTTCTGTCCAGGTCATTGTAAATATATTGTCATTGTGTACATTTGTATATACAGAAGGGTTAATCCTTTTTAAGAAAATTGTTTTGTTTTTTTTGGTCTAAATATTTATATTTTTCTGTTCATACTCAATTTATAAGTGGTAAAAGTTTATGTTAAGGTGAGTTTTGTTTGTATGGGTCTATCCAGGTCACTGATATTGTAGATTTAGGTTGCTGAAGATCATTGCAGTAATATTTAACTCTTATTTTATGTATCTCAACTTTAAATTGTAAAGGCTTGTGTTAAGAAAAGGTTTGTTTTTGTGGGTGTTTTTCTGGTGATTGGTTTTGTAGACAACGGTTAATGAAGACCATTACAGTAATATTTAACCCTTATTTGATGTATCTCAACTTGAAGTTGTAAAAGTTTGTGTTAAAGCAAGTTTTATTTTTGTGGGTGTTTTTCTGGTGATTGATAATGTAGACAACGTAACGGCCAAAACTGGCCAGTGCTATTCTCAAAACTCGCCAATTAATTTTCATTATTTTTTTCATTTTCTTTCTCAAAAACAAAGGTTATGCCCCTCATTGGAACGAGCTCGTCGAGCTCGTTCCAATGAGGGGTCATAACCTATGTTGAGACATAAAATGAAAAAAAATAGTTATTCAAGAATTTATTTTGCAAGTGTCGTCTGCTTTATACTCAAGATGCCCATTTTAGAGGACTTCCGTTTCAAGCATTGGTGACTGGGTCCTATTTTACCAGGAAAAGAGAGCTTGTTTACAACAGTAAACAAGCACTTCTTTACTTCCCGGGGGTCTCCGTGTGGGGGTCAGGCCAGATTGATGTCTAGAAGAAGGTCATATCTGCGTAATAAAACACCTTTATTTTGAATAATTTTATAGGGAAATCGGAAATGGAGCTGCCAGAGACGAGAAAAAATCAAATGAATTCTACTTTTGTGGATGCATATCCTCTGGTCTGGAACGATTTTGTAGAAAATGGATATGTAACAATGTTTGCTGAAGATGAGCCACGTATAGGGACATTTAATTTGAGGTTAAATGGTTTTGAAAACATTCCAACCGACCATTACATGCGTCCATTTTGGCAGGTCATTTGGGAGTCGAAGCTACGAAAAGACAGTCCACGGTATTGTACAGGAAACCTGCCGCACCACCAATACTCATTGAATTATGCTGAAGACTTCTTCCAGAAATATAATAATGTTTCTAAATTTGGTTTTGTTTTCCATAACGAGTTAACACACGCGAATAACAATCCAGGAGAATATATTGATGAGGATTTATTAAAAACTCTGAAAAAATTGCAATCAAAAAACTTTTTAAATAACACTATGCTCATAATAATGGCTGATCATGGTTTCAGGTTTGGTAAATTAAGGAATACTGTGCAAGGAAAATTAGAAGAAAGACTTCCAATGATGTCATTATATTTTCACCTTGGTTTCGTGAAAAATATGCTAAGTATTATGGAAATTTAGTTGGGAATTGGAGAAAATTGGCAACTCCTTTTGACATTCATGAAACATTCCTTGATATATTAAATGTGACAAGATTGTCTCAACGTGTGAAATATAATAGTCGTGGCATTAGCCTTCTGCGTGACATTCCATTTAACAGGACGTGTTCGATTGCTGGCGTTGCTATGCATTGGTGTGCCTGCTTACAACAGGAGAGTCTTGATATTACAAATGAGAATGTGGGGATGTCTGTTAGACATATTTTGTCTGTGATAAATAAAGAAACAGAACCACAACGAGGGTTATGTGCTAATCTAGAATTGAAGAAAATCCATGAAGCAAATTTGGTAGTTCCAAATGAAAAGGTGAGTGTGTATACCTGATACAATGCTTCCTTTCTGTTGATAAAAGATGCATAAACAATAGAGTACTTGGGTACTTAACCTTATAAATCTAAACTGTTAGTGTGAGCTAAAATAGAGTTGGGGGTACCAAACCTTATTAAACCTTCACCCAACACAGACGATTTCAAAATTTATTATTTTAAATATCATTTTTTTTCAACTAATTTCAACAAAACCATATCATGTGACCCCTCGTTGGAACGAGCTCGACTAGCTCGTTCCAACGAGGGGTCACATGATATGGTTTTGTCGAAATTTTTTGAAAAATAATATATTTTCGACTGCTGAATTTGCATATTACGCGGGTGGATGCAGGCGATTCGTTGGGTAAAAGGTTAAGCTGTACTGTTGGGTGTGCATTTCCAGAATTGAAGAAAATCCATGAAGCAAATTTGGTACTTCCAAATGAAAAAGTGAGTGTAAATATAAGATATAAAACCCAATGCAATTTGTCTTTTCTCTTGACAGAGACGAGTGAATAATAGAGTACTGGAGTTATGAACCGTATTAAGCTCTACTGTTAGTGTGAGCTAAAAGAGAGTAGTGGGATACCGAATCTTATTAAGCTGTACTGTGAGCTAAAATAGCGTACTGTTTACCTGTTGATGGGGAGATAAAATAGAGTACTGAGGTATCTAACCTGATTAAGCTGACTGATAGGGGAGCTAAAATAGAGTGCTGGGTTACCTAATCCTATTAAGCTGTACTGTTATTTATTTATTGGTGTTCAAGGTCACATACTTATGCACAATGACTAATCCTTTATACCATGACCATCGCTGTTATTTTTTCTCGATTTTACTGAACAGCAGGCGTACATACGGGGGAATCTGTTTTTGTTTACATGAGCATCGATGGGCGTTACTTCCGCTGTCAATGTTATGGACGAAACAAAATGGAAAAAGAAACCGAGCCCTTTTCTTTTTAATAACATAATAACAGATTTCCAGTTATGGATGATCTATAAACATGCGACGATGCATGTTTGTTAATTTTTGGCATCTTATGAGGTAAACCCATTTAAAAACGTAATAAATAATTGCCGGTTTCATTTCACTCTTCGCGAGGCGACGTGCGGTAAATTTAGACAAGTTTGCATTCAGGTCGACGTCACCAAAGGTCAACTTGGTTGTAGTTCTACTGTAGGTGTAAATTGTACCTAATGAAATCCCATTGTTGGCGTGTTCACCACGGTTGGTGTGTAAAGCTAAAATTTATGTCATAGGCTTTTCATATATAATACAATAAGCAAACATTGTATAAAGGGCTTGTTTGCACATCTTCAAGATCAATGTCACGCGCCATGCGTTGAAGATCAAACGTCATATCTCAGCCATAAATTTGAAACTCCGGTCACTGCAATTATCAAACCTAACACAATCATTAAAGCCAGTTAGTGTTATTTTAACTCCAGTAACATTTCTTCTTTCGTTATTTTTCAGGTATTGAAATATATCAGTAGCAAAGATAAAGATCAACGCGTGGCAAATTTTAGTAAAAGTATCAACATGGATATTGCTCACTATCAGATCACCATAGAAACAACACCAAATGATGCCCTTTATGAAGCCACAGTGCTGCATATTATCTCCAAAGACAAGTACTTCCTACCTGTGTCTGACATCAGTAGGATTAATATCTATGGAAAACAGCCAGCTTGTATTATGAAAACATTTCCTCATCTTAGGAAATACTGCTATTGTAAATCTGGTGAACTTTAGCTACACAAACGTAAACCTTAGCAACTATTTTAATATTTTATAACAGTGGTGAGTAATGCAACACACATGCGCCACTTTCGAATTTTACTAGGATTGTCGATCGGTCACGCTGAAATCGATTAGTATTTTTCATTGTCGAAGAATTGTTAAATTTTACACCGTTTTAGACATTTAATAATTTAAAAAAAATGATGAAAAAACTATTGTTTCTAAAGGTAAAAGGTCAAGAAGGTCGACATGAAACCTCAAGAAGCCGTTAGAAGCATTTGTCTTTTAGGCACATTCAAAGCTTTGATGTTCTGAACTTTTGAACCGTCGGTGTAATAATCAAGACGGGTCGGCAGTTGCGAACTTGTGAAGTTCGCAACTGACGACCGATTTTGATTATTACACTGTCAGGGTTCAAAAGTTCAGAACATCAAAGCTTTGAATGTACCTAAAAGAGAATCGTCTTCGTTGTTTACTTTAGATAGGTCAACAGGCTTGAACTTCATTTTTAACGACTTCAAGGAGAGGGAGAAGGGTGTCATCTAGGTACGATTAATCGATTATTATCGATAATTTGCGACGAATAATCGACTCCTAAATTAAATTCAAAAATCGTGACAGCCCTATATTTTACTTTACTTTTATATGTCATGCTTTGTTCTAAACCCTTTACCCAACGTACAATATATCAAAGTTTATTATTTTAAATATTATGTTTTCAATTTTAAAAAAAAAACCCAGATATTTAAAACAAACTGTATCATGTGACCTCCCCCTCAGTAGAACGGGCTTGAAGATCTTGTTCCAATGATGGGGTCGCAGGATAGGGTTTTGTTGAAATGTTTTGAAACATAATGTTTTGTAACTGATTTTTTAGGTAAAGTGTTAACTGTTTGTACACCGTTCTGGGGGCTGTGTCCTGGATTATAAAAGGACTCAGGGGCAGTTCCCCATTCCTCCATCTCATAACAAAAGTGGGATCGGCATTAAAGTAGCATAATTTATCCTATAAAATGGACGTTTATTCGAACAATAAAAAATAAGATAAATTTTTGCTTTATTCACCTTGTAGCAGCTGAAAGAATTTATTCCTATAGTAGAGACGGACTTATTGACCTCTGACCTCTACCGCATTCGTATTGTCATGACCTGTTTGTGAGAGACATAATGAACTGGCGTTTATCAAACGTTGACCGTCGCTGAAATGTTCAGTTTTATGACAAAGTTCAACTCTGTCTGATAATAAAACGAACAACAATTAACAAAGAATACACAAAGTAAATCAATCGAAACCAAGCATTGCAAAGCACACAAGTTCCATTGTAAAAGGCGGGGGCATGAGGAGTGGCGTTTCATTTTCCAAATTAGGAAAGTGTAAATAAACAAATGCACGTGACGTCTTCTTTGTTTATAAAACCCAAGTTGAATCGACGACGAAAAAACAATAATAAACAACGAAAATAAGAAGATAAGCATTGTTCATTTAATAAAGTATTTTGCAACTTTAACTCAAGCTTTTATTTTTAGACAGAAATGAATCTCAGCGACTTGTTTATTTTTGGTACGTTTGCTTGTCGATCGAGTTGGACCAATGTGGTCCTCACTTCTCGCAGTGTTTTAAAGCGAGTAACAGCACGATTTCGCCGCGACTGCACTGTAAATGATTTATGGGATAAACAAAATAAACGTATAGTGTTTTTAAGTGAAAAAATTATTCTACTCGTAGGATTAAGAATGACACCGAGTCGCCGTCTTTTCTATATATATCACATGTCCACTATTTTTGTTACACGTTGGTATTGCACCGTATTTCACTTGTGAAACAATTGGAGAAAACTGTAAACTATTTTTAAAACATTGTATGCTTTAAGCGGATTATGTTATAGAGGTGTTAAAATTATAAATTTACTTAACCCACAGCCCACAAATATCCATTTTTATATTACTTTAACGAAGTCCCCCACTCCCAAGTGTATTCTTCCTTGCGAGCTCAATCAATAGGTCTCATGTTAAGTATAGTGCTTTCGTTTGACCATTTTTCAATTGCTTAAAGCATTTATTTTGTGTTGGTTGAATTATTTTCCTCATTGGAGAAGCCACGCAAAACTACATTTTCTCTGACATTCACAGCAATCTGCTTGTAGATTTCTATTTCATGGTATAATCTGGAGCAATCATAATTCTTTGACAGTGCACAGGCCCTCGACACGAGTCATTTTAACCCTTTACCCAACGTAACGGCCAAAATCGGCCAGCGCTATTCCCAAATATCGCCAATTAATTTTCAAAATATTTTCATTTTTTGTCTCAAAAACATAGGTTATGACCTCTCGTTGGAACGAGCTCGTCGAGCTCGTTCCAACGAGGGGTCATAACCTATGTTTTTGAGACAAAAAATGAAAAAAATTAGTTATTCAAGAATTTTTTTTTGCAAGTGTCGTCTGCTTTTCATGTTAGGTAAAGGGTTAAAAGATAAAAATACATGAGTCCCAATTCTATATAAAAAAAAACCCCATAAGATATAAAACTAAAAAACTCGCCTCAACTTTGGAAAAAATTATTTTTCATACATCCTGACAGATATGTTCTAAGATTTCTAGGTAGCGCACTTACCCTTTCTAAGTAGCGTTCTTGCCCCCCCCCCCCCCCCCCACCTCCACATAAAAAAAATAAATAAATAATAAGTCCCACCAAAACAAATTGTGCCACTTCATGTTTCACATAGTTTAACGAAGATTCCAAACTGATCTCTAATATTGGCCTCAAACAAGCTCTGTTTTACAGTTAAAATAAAGTTTGGTAACCAATGCATGGTGTAGTAGTCATTTAAAATGGGCAACATGGGTATAAACGATTGGTTGGACATGATTTTATATTCATGATGCAGTCACGAGTAGCCATGTGTAGACATATGTTAACTTAAACATCAATAAATAAAAAAATAAATGTTAGTCTACACACTCTAGAAAGCCCCGATTTACTTTTAGAGCAATCACTTTTGCAAAATTTTCAAACTTCAAACCCTTACCCTACCACAACCCACGCCTCCCCTACCCACCCCCCCCACCCCCCCCCCCCAAAAAAAAAACAAACAAACAAAACAACTGACTAGTCACCCCCACTACAGAAATCTTGTAATATCCTATACCAAAGCATGGAAAACGCATTTAGTCTTGTGAATATTTCAATGTGCTTAGATCAGGAAGCTGTATGGAAAGCTATTTCCAATTAGGCCTATCAAAATATTCTTATTTCTCAGGCAATTTTTCCTCATTTTTATGATAAGGAAGGGAGGATTTTTTGTTAATTCACAAAACAGTTCTGAAAATACATGTAGGTGGAATCAGAAATTTAACTACTTACACTATTGTGTGGCAAACCAACGTTTTCAGCAGTGAACATTGCCCATAATGTAGCTGAAAATTTAACCATTTATATCTTGTTTGACAGAGCTCTGTGAGCTCTGTCAAACAACGTATAGTTGGTTAAATATTTGTCCTGGAAGTGCAAAATAATGTCATTGAAAGATTTCCAGGTGAAAAGGATGATGAGGAAGGTGCCTCAGAAACAACATTTTTTGTTTGTTTATAGTCTCAAGTCCAATATTATAAGGCACAGGGTGTTTAGTTGGCAGACACAGTGTCATATACGGCGAAGATAAAACAATATTAGGTGAAGCGAAGCCGAACCTAATATTGTTTTCTCTGAGCCGTATATGACACTGTATCTGCCAACTAATTCGCCTCACCTAATATTGTTTTCTCTTCGACGTATCTGCCAACTAAACGCCTTGTAACGTATTTATTATGCACGGCATGCTAAAATGTCATTGGGGACGTTAACTCAACGAATAGTTAAATGATGAGCACTTCTCGGAAAATGTAAACAAAGCAGACGATGTTTACATAAGCAACAAGGGGAGTAATTTTGCTTCCGCATTCTAATAAATCACTCGTAACTTGTTCTATAATTGCCAATGTTTTGGACTAGTTTGACATTTTATTATAACAGTTTCATTCAATCGATTGTAATGTTTATACGGCGGGGCTATTTTATACGGTGGGTCTTCTGTACGACTGCGCTGCAGCATGTACGTACGTGTAAATTAAAAGCTGGGGCGTATGGATATAATGAAAAAACAAAATGGCTGACGGGCACCTAATAGTAAATTAATATTGGGTTCTTTTCAACCATTCTGAACCTATTGCGGAGTCTATGTCTCTTAGTAACTTCATTTGATTGGATAAACAAATTTACTAGCATAATAATATAAGTTACGGGATGTTTAGTGGTTTCACTTCCCACATAAAACAACTAAAAGTTAAATGTAAGAAAGTTCTGAACCTGCTGAAAGTTGTTGGTAGCGCCGATTGGGATGCTGACCAAAAAACTTTGCTCCATCTGTATAGATCACTTGTTAGGTCAAAATTAGATTACGGTTGTGTAGTTAACGATTCTGCAAGGAAATCATATCTCAAACCACTTGATGCAATTCATAATAGTGGTATTAGAATTAGTCTAGGGGATTTTCGAACATCCCCTATAGACTCGATGCTTGTTGATGCAGAGGAACCTTCTCTTGAGAAGCGCAGAATTAAATTGTCTCTCCAATATGTCTCTAAACTTTTGGCCAATCCTTCAAATCCTGCTTATAATTGTGTTACATACCCTCAAAATGTTGATTTCTTTAACCGCCACAAGAAACATATTCCTCCGTTGGGAATTAGAATTAAACCCCACATGGAGTCTGCCAAAATTGAACCACATACAATAAAACAAAATCGTAAAACACATATTCCTCCTTGGCATCTTAAAAAACCTACAGTTATTTTGGACCTTGCTTCTACCAAAAAATCCGATACCAATTCCTTGCAGTTCAAACAAAAATATGCCGAAATAAAGTCCAAGTACAGTACATATACAAGGATCTATACGGATGGATCTAAGGATAATGACAAAGTATCATCAGCTGCTGTTACTGGTGATCATGTCACCTCAATCAGAATACCGAATCAGAGTTCTATTTTCAGAGCTGAAGTTAAAGCTTTACAACTCGCTCTTGAACATATCGAGAATGCTCAGGAAAAGAAGTCGATTATTTTTTCTGCCTCTCTTTCCTCTTTATTTGCTTTACTCAACCCCAAGTTGAAGAACCCTCTAGTTTTGGAAATTCGTGAGAAGTTAACAACTCTCATGTCTGACCAATATGATATCGTGTTTTGCTGGTTACCCGGACATGTAGGTATCGCTGGTAACACCAGAGCAGACAGTGCAGCAAAACAGGCTTTAACAAAGGCTCTCACTGATTTTAACATCCCTTTCAGTTATTTCAAACCACATATTAGTAGCTACATCGAATCTATGTGGCAGGCGGAATGGGATGGGGCAACTAATAACAAGCTTCATCGCTTCCGACCAACTATTTCTGATCACTACCCATCTAGTAACCTTTGTAGAAAAGATCATGTTATTCTGACACGGTGTCATATTGGACACACACGACTTACACATTCCTTTTTGTTAGAGGGTAATATGCAACCAGAGTGTGTTCTTTGTCAGCAGGTGTTGTCAGTGGAGCACATTCTTTTACATTGTACAGATTTTAAGAATGTTAGAGGGCAATACTTTTCAGTCGGATCTCTAAGAGATTTATTTTATTTGACAAGCCCGCATAAAATAATCTCATTTTTGAAAATAATCAACCTTTTTAATCAATTTTAAAATTGTTTTTATTCTTTTAAAATCCATATCTATATCGCAGGTTGATTTACACAGGATATTTTTTTTCAACATTCGCATCATGTTTCACATTCCTTAGTTTTTATACTTCACATTTCATATTTCGTCGACTCCTTTTTTAAATTATTTCATGGTGGATAATGGTCTTTTTTTAATTATACTTTTATCGCCACGATATAGCCTTGGCTGCTGATGTGGCGTTAAGCAACAATAAATAAATAAATGTTTAGTGGTCGGATATGGTGTCACGAGGGGCGAAGTGAGATTAATATTAGGCGATGCGTTAGCCAAGCCTAATATTTATTTCACTGAGGTCAATATTTATTATGTCAGCGGACAAAATCCAGTTTGTTCCTTTAATTAATCGGTCCGGTTATTTATGTGAAAATGGAAACAAGCAAACGAAAGTTCACAATGTAAGGGCAGTAACTCTATTTAGCAATCGTTCGTCCTGAAGAGATTATCGATCGGTACGATTTGCATCTTAAAACATTGAGCAAGCGGGTGGGGTTATCGATCAAAATAAGTTGCTCAATTTGGGACACATATTATTAACAAATTATTTCTTTTTGTTCAAGTGAGTTTAATGAAGCTTTAATCACATTCAACTGACGACTCAGGACGTTTGCTGTAAGATTGACATTTTTGAGATGAGGCTGTTGTATTTTATTTCTAAAAACAATATGGTGGTCTCACACCTAATGTTGATTTCATATGGGGTCAGCGATGACTTCATCATCGACCTGATATGGCTTCAGAGGCAGCCACCATTTATCCACGCTAATTGGCTGATCCCCAGAGCTGACATAATAAGTTCTTTTCTCAACCGAAAGTTACTTTCTTAGGCTGATCAATCAGATCTTGTCTTACGATGTCAATCCTCTAAAATATGACGACTTCAAGATCTTAGCACATCGAAGTGGGTTATCATTTGGAGAAAATTGTATTAACTAACGTATGGTTTAATATATGATTTTAACATGAGAGAGGGGAGGGAGAGATGTGGTTTGAACATTAAACTTCAAACCAGGGCTGGC
Organism: Pictodentalium vernedei; assembly: GCA_031216915.1. Lineage (NCBI taxonomy): Eukaryota > Metazoa > Mollusca > Scaphopoda > Dentaliida > Dentaliidae > Pictodentalium > Pictodentalium vernedei. The sequence goes on along the minus strand of CM062292.1, from coordinate 459,345,611 downwards.
AGCAGTTAACGTTTCAAACGTTAACGTGTTAAATCATTTTAACAACGTTAAAACAATTTAACCAAGTTAATAACGTTTAACTTTGAAGATTATAATTGTATAATATGTAGCATTGCGTCGTTATCTGGTGTTTACCCATTACGGATCGCACGTACAGATGACGTCGAATTTTGCGCCATTTGACGAAATTGAAGAACACGAATAATTTAGATGTCCGTCAATTATAGTGGCCCCATTGCTTTGGAGGAGAGACCACGAAGCCCTCCTACCAACGTTGGCGAAGTTGGACCGTCGATATTTTACGGTACAGCTTCAGCTGAACGCTTATTTTCCATGTAAGGACTGGTATTCGAGCAACGGTGGATGTCTCTTTCTAAGGATTCGGCCGCAGCGATTGTATTCTTAAATGAAAACATCGCTGAATGTTAGAATTTACGTTAACCTGCGGGAACTATCTTATCTACTCGTCCCCCGAGTTCCAATGTGTTCTATGTGCCAGAAGGCTGCCAGTAGACACATAGAACACACTGGAACTCAAGAGACGAACTGTACGTAAGTTCAATTATATTCAAATTCAAATCAATAAAAATGGCCGAAGTTATTGAAATTTTGTTCATTTTAACATTTAACGTCATTTAACTCGTTAACACAGAATTATTTAACACGTTAACGTGTTAAGGAAAATTTTAACTTCCCCCCAGCCCTGCTTCAAACTAATAGCCCAAGAACATTAGGTTTCACTAGGGAAAAAAATCGGAGAAAGCTGATTTTTTCAGGGAATGTCGAGTACATGTCACTGAACGATTAGACAAAAGTCCCCTAAAATCCCAGTTGAGCTTTTTTTTCTACAGCCTTTTTTCGAAAACGCGTTTGAAAAAAAAAAAAAATCGCACGAACTTTGTAACCTCGAATTGATCCAACTATATTTTTTGTTTACGCGTATTTCGAGCTACATAATGTGTAATATACATTTACCTAGAGGAAAATGTGCATTCTGTGACAATTTCTGCGAAAAATTATTGAAAATTCACAAAAAAGTATCGGATTTACGCAAAAAATGACGATTTTCCTAACGGATTTGCCCAAAGGGTCGTAGTACAGAACGGGATGTTAGTTGGACAGACGATAAAAAATCCACCACCATTTGAAGACTTTTATCATTGCTTACAAAATAGACATTATGGAAGACCCCCTCTGCTTCTGGCCGAGTTCCCCTTTTGGCATAAAATTCGTCAGCATGAGAACTCAACTATTTTCGGGCTTGGGACCGAACAGACACGTCTGTGTCTGGCAGCATTAGATCAATAAATAATATTTACAGAATGTACAAAAATCAATAAATAATATTTACAGAATGTACAAATCAATCAACATGGATTAAGTTACATTGACTATTATCAACGCTATATACAGAAATGACATGACCTATATACATATTATTCATCGAACTCAGAAATTTCCGACAGGACAGTGTTTCTGTGGTTGTTACAAGAATCCGAACTGCAATTACACAAACCTGAGCAAGAGAGTCCTGCCTTCTTACACCCACACCTTTTTGTACAAGCACTCTTGCAACCACAACTGATGAGATTCAGTAGGTTATCGGGGGCACATGGCTTTGTGGCTGCAGTCGGTACAAGAAGTCCATTGTCTAGCGACCACCCCCAATCCGTCGGAGGAAGCGAAGTGCCCAGCCATTGTTGGACCTGGAGATAACATCTGTAGACATGTTGTTGTGCAGCATCGCTGCTTGGTGGGAGTGAGGCTAGGTCGATGGGTTTATTCAGTTTAGATTTTGCTACATAACGCTTGTAAGTGACATATCTATATTGGTTGAGAGAGGAAACAGTTTTACTCCCGTATAAGATCAGGAGAAGTTGTTCCCCGGCAGCGGCTACTGCACTTGGTGTACTGTCATCCGCCAAAATTGTGTTGACATACTCTTGTGAGTCGCTAGTAACATCGGAGACAATTGTACTGAATACTTTCTTCTTACCAACTCGAAAGAGTGCAGAAGTAGTGTCACAACCACTTATAGAATGTGCTACAAGGAGGTTGCTTCTATGGTCACCCATTTTGGTTGCTATTTCACTAACTGAAACTAGTAAGTTTGGGGTAATGGAATACATCATGTGAATATTACATCCCGGTTGAACTCTAGAGGTAAGAATGACTAACAAGTCTGTGTCTGTTCCCACAACGACAACATTGTTGTCATCTTGAGCGATGTCAAGTGCAGTTTCGGCTATCAGTACATCAGCATCAGCCTCGGCCTGCTTGGACTGAATATTGATAGCAGATAGCTCCTGCATTAGAAGATCGATCAGTTGGGTTTTGTTCTTGGCATTTGCAAGGAAATCGGATTGGGGTGTGGTGGCTGGTAACCCGGGTGAGATATTGATATGAATGGAATACCTGTCTTTAGATCTACGGGCTTGTTCCATGCCCTTTGTGGACATTGTACAAGCATAACCATCAAAAACAACCACGACGTTCGCCCCAAAATGTCTCACTAGATAATTGGAATATGATGTACATATGTCCTTATAGGACGACTGTTTAGGCCATACAACTGCCCTCAATAAAAATCCACCATCTACAACAAACAGAGAATGTTCTGGGATTTTAGTTTGCTCGGAACCGTATGTTTTGAGGATCTTACCGAGCGTGCTTTTCTGTGTCTTCCTCATTCCAGTAGAATCAAACAATGCTGGTGGTTTCGGGGCGAGTTCATATTTGAGATACTCTTCCATCTCTGCTTGTGACTGAATAACACATGTGATGCGGTTGAACAGAATTGTGGGGTCAATCACTACCTTACTTCCACGGACTTTGATGCTATTTGCCATCGATGCGAACGACTACACATTGTCAACACGTCGTAGTTTGATGCTGTTGAACGTTTTGCTTACAACATTCGATACGCAACATTCACCAATTTTGCGAACTTGGTCACAGTTCACAGTTTCGTCGGCCACAAGCCCGGTCGCTATAGAGACTAATTGTAGTGGATCTCTATTCTGAAAGGGGGCATGCACTCTGAGCCAGTTCAATAATTTGGTGATATCATTGGCATCAGTCAATTGTGAACTTTGACGGAGATCCCGATGTTGTTCGCCATGACCAGTGTGAACATGAACAAAATTTTCGAGAGCATTACATATCTGAAGGCAAAGAGGTAGTCCATGTACCCATTTCGCAACAGTGATATCGGTTATTCCCCTGCCATGTGTGAGACCACCAGGGAGCTTGAACATTCTCATTAAGCACTGCTCTATGGTCTGATCAGAATATATCCCGTCCCAGAATTTATCTGAGCGCCTTATGGTAAAGTAACCTTTCTCAGTGAACAACTTCAAATCATCCTGTTGCATTATTTCTGTTAGCTCATCCATCTGCTGCAAATAGAGATGAGAACTTTTTGCGTATGCAAAATGACCACCTGCGTGAAATACTGGAATCATATTGCGAACACAATATGTGTGGAGTTCCCAGTCGCCTGTGCGCTCTGCTCTCAAGAACAACTGGAGAAGACCTACTTGCTCGTAGTATTGTACCCAAAGCTTTCCTGTGCGTCCTACGGACGCATTCTGGAGCAGTTCGTGTAATTTTGACAGTAGATGGTTGACACTTTCTTGATTGACAGCGTCAGCTGTTGTACAGTCACCTCTGACAAGTCCACAGAATATTTCATTGACTTCTGTGCAGTCTATGTTATCTAGTGTTCGGCTTTCTTCAAACACAAGTTTTGTAATGGCAATTTGTGTTAGCAAATGGGCACGAACTGCTCTTGAATATGCATGACCACTGATCAAATGATGGATTGACCCACCAGCATAAACAGTCCCCCAAAGATCATCCAAGCCGCTACCAGACATGATCGAACCAATTGCCCCTAAATATGACATGGCGTGCACACATTACATGCCAATGCATCTTGAGTGTAGGCGAACACAACATTATGTGATTTAATCGAACATGGAAATTGAAACAATGATGCTATAATACGGTATTTGAATGAGAAAAGTCGATGCCGTTTGAATTTGAGTTTAGGGGGTATGGTTAATATTTCACACGTTTCACCAGTTCATTATGGAATAAATGACTATTGTTATATATCATTTCTGCAATTTTTGATATATAATTTAACTCCCAAAGTAGTCGTAGATTTGATTTAATGGACGTTGTGTACCGTTGTGTGTATGAAAACAATAATTTTTTTTTCGTAATTTTGTACATTTTCGTGAATATTTCACCATTGAGTGTGAGGATTGGTACAAAGTTGGCATTTTCTGTTGGGGATATGTATTCTCAATATAATTCAGCACGATATATATGATTCTCACCCTACTAAGGCGAATAAGAATGAGAAATATGGAGCTGGGTCGAATTTTTTTTAAATTTTTTTTTTCATCAAAAAAACGCTATAACTAAAAAAGCTCAACTCGGATTCGCGGGGACTTTTCACACTTTATCCGCAATGTGTGTCCCGGAAACATATAAAAAATCAGCTTTCTCCGATTTTTTTCCTTACTTTCTCATTTTTATGTCTAATGTGCCTGGACTATAAATTGTCGACGGTTTGATCCCGACCAGCGGCAGTTGCCTTCTGTCCTTGGGTAAAACACATAATCCCAAATGCACGGTGGCACTGTACGCGAAGGCAGACTGCATGTTGACGTGCACTTCCCATCAGCCACTGCTACAGCCAGCCTGTGTGGAGTTGGTCTGTTGGGGAGTCTGACAGTTGCTTGCTCGTTTTTGTCTGGTCATGGTCTTATCAATAAATACTTGACAGCCACTAGTTTTTCGTCCCCTGAGTTCCAGTGTGTTCTATGTGCCAGTAGGCACATAGAACACATTGGAACTCAGGGGACGTTTTGGTGTGTATGTTTTGGTCTGGTCATGGTTTGATCTATAAATAATTGACAGTCACTCTCTGTTGGTGTGCATGTTTTGGTCTGGTCGTGGTTTGATCTATATATATCCGATAGCCACTATTTTTGGTGTGTGTGTGTTGATCTCTAAATACTCGATAGCCACTACATTTTGGTGTATTTTTGTGGTCGAGAGCAAATTGCATTTTTATAATGGATTCCACTTGTTTATTTTACAGGCCAGATCTACTAATGATTATATATTGCGGGTACAGCTTTCTTGTGCGCGTCGGCTTAATGCGTCTTGGTTTTGTTAGTTGAAGGGTTATTCGCTTCATGTCCACTGTCTGTCGGTTGTTGGCTTGTCTGTAGTTCTGGAGGGAAATTCTATTGTTTTGGGGAATCTCGGTTTGAAATTAAGAGTTGAGAAGAGTACCCGTTATGGAGGATGTTGCTGTTTGTTTGACAATTTAAATTATTTGAATCTAAATCTTTTCGAAATGGTAAGATCATTTAAATTATTTATATTTCGCTTATTAATTGTTGCTCTGCTTGCAGAACGATCATTGTTAAACACCGATCGTTGGACAGTCAGATCAACAATGAATCGCTTACTTTACCTTTTTTCGCTAAAAGGGTTAGCCTCCATAAGTTGATTATTGATAGGTATTCATGTCATTTTAATTATATTTTTCAGGTTTTATAAATATATATATATAGTGTACAACGACATAGGTTATTTGTGTGCTTTAATTATTAAATAAAATGGAGAGAAAGAAGATGTGATATGTAAATAAACTTGTGATTATATCATGAGAAAGGAGGTCGTTATCATTCGCGCTGAGTCTCACATGACGTCATACCCGGCAAGTAAACGTCCTGTAACGTATTTATCATGCTGCTAAACGAGCTAAACAATAACTTAAAAGACAACAGTCAAGTTGCGTGTGTCGAAAATGTTGCCACAATGAACTGGCTTTCCATAGTAAGAAGAAATTGCTTTCAAATTTTGGGGCTGATTTGTTTCTATGGTAATTCCCGGAGAAGGTCAAAACAACGAAATAAGATAAAAACGACTCAACAAGTTTCAAGAAAACTTTATATCGAAATAAAACACGACTAATGTATGACCAGACATCAATCAGTTCATTCGATACAGGAGTGTTTATTTATTTATTGTGGATGGTCATGTTGATATCGCGTCGCCTACAAAGAACCGTAACTCTCCCCCGTGTCAAAGCACATTGAATTACTGCCCCTCAATCACTACTATAGTATTTTGACTGGGTATCATTAAAATTGGGCGAAATTTGTTTGAACGGGAAAACTGTGAGTGATTTTGTCACTTTTTGTGCGTTATTTTGTTTATTTGCGTCATTTCGCTCGCGCGTCTTTTTATTTGTACGAAAATAGGTTAAAACGTGAGGTGGAAAAATTAATTCGAAAACAAAATGACGCCCTGCAGAGGGGGTGTATGGGTCATACACGGTCACTGACAGTGTATGGTCTCAATCCCATAGCTGGTTCCCCATTGAATAACCTTGTATCGCATAGTCCACCGATGCTATTAGAGCACGCTGATTGGTCAAATTAAACATGTGCCTGTGCTGCAGTGCGGAGTTACGATGTTGGGGAGCTGGCAGCTGCTCGTCGTTGCTCGGTGGTTCTCTCCGAGTACTCCGGCTTCCTCCACCCGTAAAACTGTCAGGGTCATGATTAGCCATTGTGCATAAGTATGTGACCTTAAACACCAATAAATAAGTAAATAAATACATGTGGCATGATAAACTTCCATACAAAGCGACGGGCTTCATATCAGGTGAGGCGTATAACATATATATTATGTCGCAAGTCTATGTAAATCAAGGGATTAATAAATTTTCACGAGAAACAAAGAACGACGGGACGTTTATTTTTTGGAAATCGCCATGGACAGTTCCGCGCAGAATCATCAACAGTAACTGGCACTGGTACAGTACGTGGAGAGTGTATTATCACTAAATCACCCACAGAGTGGAGATTCCACCCAAGCAATAATTGCGAATTTGTTGCAAAGCAGAACCGGCACCAGCAATGTTTCAGCCAATGGACCTCCGGGTTAAACCCGGATGTCCATTGGCTGAAACGTTGCTTGTGTTTTTTGTCGATATGAACAAAATTTGAAAGTTATAGCTTGGGTGATAATCCCAGTCCGCGGGTGATTTACTTACAATCCACTCTCCACATACTGTATGTATTAATGGTGAGAGTAAACAATATTCGCTGTTCGAAGTGCGATATTTGTTTACAAAATAAAACGTGTCGATATAGGCATGTCTGAAATACCCATGAATTCATTTACTGTCATTACCACCCGAAAAAGGATTAACAAAGCACTTTAAATGTTCGACAAATGACTTTAAATTTAATCTGTTTAGTAAACTATAAAGAAAGTGTTCGCTTTAGCATGAAAACTCGATATAGTCAGAAAAGAGTCGTGGAAACGACAAAGGGACTATGAATAATATTTTCTGTCCATTTTTTAAATATATAATGATGTTTTAAATCAATAAATACGGTACCTTGAAAATATGTTTGGTACTTAAATTCTCTTATTTTGTTTTAATTCAAATTTTGAAAGTTTGAAGTGAGCGGAAATGCATCAATGCATCAAAAATAACAACGACTACTATTGAACTGATATTACATAATACCAGGTGAGTTAGCTGATACAGTGGAACCCTAATATGGTATTCCAGCATTCTGATTGGACAAACTAACTTTGAGGAATAATAATATCAGCAAGTGATCGGGTTGACGGTAACTGGTCTGTAGGTTTTATACCAGGCGAGCCTGGTATAAAACCTACACACCAAGTCCTATCCAGAACCCGGGCACTTGCTGATAATGTTACGAATATACCCCAGAGATGACCTTCAGGAATAAGGTTAATGAAATGTTGAATAAAAAATAACAATTTTACATACCTTTTCATGCATTTATTGTCATTACCACCTGAAAAGGGTTAACGAAGCACTTTTAAACGTACAAAAATCCTCTTTAATCTGTTGAGTAAACTGTAAAAAGATATTCACTTCAGTATAAAAAAATCAATAGAATCGTAAAAACAACAAATAACTTTTGGGACTACAATTATTATTTTCTGTACATTTTCAAATATTTAATTTTAAAATCAATAAATACGGTGCCTTGAAAATATTTTCTGTACTTAAATTCTCTTATTTTGTTTTAATTCAAATTTAAAAAACTCGAAGCGAGTGGAAATGCATCAAAAAGTACTGTCGGCTACTCAACAGAGAAAGATAACTCTAGGTCACCGTATATTAAGGTCACACCTACCGTGTACATCACATGGCATCCTTAGCCAATAAAATTCGGGGAAATATCAGTAAATTTGTCAGCTCATTAAGCAGATTCACTAAAACGTTCTCCACCCCTTCAAATCTGCAGGCGAGTTTATCCCGCTGAAATTGAATGTTCGTTGTCAAATATTTCATGGCTTTAATCTTTCAGAACATGCAAATGTACGACCTTGTCGAGGAGATTCGCACATAAATAATGCTAAATCTGGCTTAAGAGCCATACCATATGGCAATTCATCGACTTGCAGACTTGACTCCTTGTCCATTTAGGTTACCTTAACTGTGACCCGAGGTTGTAACGGCGCAACATGTGGCCATTTCTACGTGTATAGGTGAGAGGGAGGATCCGTTTGATCTCACAGATATCAGAATCACTGATGTTATCGTACATATGGCATGTGCTATGGCACTAGACACCCGTGTGGCAAACGGAAGATGATCGAAACTCGCCATACAACTAACGGGAGAACAAGTCCCGAAAATCAAATCAAGCCCTTGAGCGACTTGATTGTAGAGGACGGGTTAATTAACCCCAGGAGAATGGAAAGGTGTTTTAAAGATTATCCAAAACTCCAAACAGGGTGCCTTGATTGGGGCTGACAGTTCATACTACCAAATCACCCGCACTGTTACAGTGGTTTAGAGTTTGTAATCGTTCATGGAGTCAAATCCATCAAATCTATCCCAGCTGAAAGACAGCGATCTCATGGCTAAGAAGGTAGTCAAACACTTTGAGGGTTCACTTCAGGGGACCATGACTTACCCCAACAGGCAATGGAAAATAGAGGAGTGGGTTAGAGAGGGTCCATATAATTGGAGTTTGTTTAGAACGTGACTTCCTAACCGACTTAGAGGTTGGAAAACCTATCATCGTTAACGTAAAACAGACCGCGACTCCCAGAAGACAGTAATCAGGGTTGATGTGTTAACGGAACATTCACTCGGGGCGCAAAACCTGATGGCACGCCGGTTTGTCACCGATTAAGTCGAGGGAAATTATATAATGAGACACCAACCGAAGCAGTACCCTTGTCGGAGCCCCACAAAGATGCCCCCTGGTTTAGATTTTGTCCCACGTTCGATACTTATAGGTGGTATTAGGTAACTGTGGGTCCTTTGTGGAATTAGATTATTAGTTCCCATCGAATTGAACATTGAACACACTCTGTCCTATTGTAGAATGTTGGGTCATATAGTGACAAAGTGCCATCATACAGCGACATAGGTAGCCCGAAATTGTGGAAATAGGTAGCCCGAAATGTTCATGCCAGACATAGATTTATCTCACAATCGGGGCGTTTTTGCACTGTTACGCAATTAAAGCTTAATGTATCTGGGCTCTTGTTCCGAATCCGTATCAAGGACCCCTGATACAAGCGTGTGATTCTGCTGTTGCCAAAAACAACGGCATTAATAACATTTTTCGATCGCTTCGCGTTTTTCCCTTCAGAGAAAACAATATTAGGTGAGGCGAAGCCGAACCTAATATTGTTTTCTCTGAGCTGTATATGACACTGTATCTGCCAACTAAACGCCCTGTAACGTATTTATTATGCACGGCATGCTAAAATGTCACTGGGGAAGTTAACTCAACGAATAGTTAAATTATGCGCGCACTTTTCGGCATCTTGGGCTGGTTTGTAGCCTTTTATTGGGATTTTCCTGAACGCTCGAGTCGAGGCTTCTCTCTTAAGTTAAAGGATTAGCTTTCACTATGAAATGTGGAAAACTCCACCTCAATAAACGATGAACGGCATATTTTAAAATATAATAAACCTTTACACCAAGAGGGATATTTAATTCACCAGAAAGTATTGCAAAAGTAAACAACCAAATTCACGTTGATGAAACACACAGTTGCTCCACTTCGCAAGACAGTATTCAGTAAAGTGAATCCCAGTGACGTAATTTTCTCTGTAGTGTAACATCATCACTGACCTCAATATGGAGATCAATGAACGCTATTCTATTTTTCAATTTGCGTCTTTCCATCGATAAGGCAAATGCTCCTCTTAAAATAGTTTTATAACACATTTTGTGGTCAATATTGTGAGACAAATTTATCATCACCACAGTGTGTGTCTCCGGAAATTCTGATCAAGTCTCGTTGTAGGCACAGAATCGCATTTCGACTCGCCCTAACGGGCTCATCGAAATACTGTTCTGTTCCTCCAACTCGACTTGATCTGAATTCCCGGAGACACACACTGTGGTGATAATCTGTTTGTAACTTTGTCTTTGGTCTCTTTGAATACCTTTCATATTTTGTGTTTTAGATGATCTTTTCTTTCTTCAATAACTGTTGTCGCATTTGGTTGTAGTATTTACACGTGGCTGATCATGATTTTCGCCGCATTTGTAGCATATATTTTGGTATCTATAGACATCTTGAGAATACTAGTCAAAACGTAACCACGCTAAAACGTACCATCACACCTTTGTCAAAACGTAAATTTATTTCGCTCAAAGCGTAACTTTTTTAAAGTCAAAACATGACATTATTCTTGACGGCTTAGTACGTTTGTCTTTAACGTGGAAAGGGGGCACGGTGGCGTTGCGGTAATCTTTTCTTGTCAGACCACCGAAGCTAAGCAATGTCGAGCCCGGTTAGTCCTTGGATGGGTGACCGTCTGAGCGATCGATTCGAACTCACGCGTTGTGTCCTTGGGCAGGGCATTTCACCCCGACTGTCCACATGGAGGCACGGCGACGCCGTACTAAGGCGTATTGCACACCGATGGTGCGCATGTTTTCAACTAATCTAACCCTGAGTGTGCTGCAGTGCGGAATTACGATGTCGGGGAGCTGCTCGGTGGTTCTTTCCTGGTACTCTGTCTGCCCCCACCAGTTAAACTGTCATCGACACGAAATGACCCTGGCTGTTAATGTGTCGTTAAACCCTAATCAATAAATAAATAAATAAATTAAATAAATAAATAAATAACGTGAAAAAACTTGCGAATGAGCTTTCCTTCGAACTCCATAAGTAGCGTTCATTTATTTATTGGTGTCTAGGCGCGCATAAAACTGCACAATGGGCCAATCGTGACCGATGAGTAGCGTTTAACCGTAGAATGGAAAAGTATTTCATGATATATTTCATGAAATGTCCATGGGGCACTCGCTGGTTAATTTGTTGCATCGCGTGTTGTAAAGGATGGGGGATTTTGTCGAGGTGTGGGAGTGGGGGGAGTTTTTGTAGGAGGGAATTTCGTCGTGGGTGGATTTTGTCGCGGACTCCTCAAATTTGGGCTTGTGGGTCGGAATAAGTGTAAGTATTCCAACATCACGTTTATTTACCATTAATTAGCACTGTCCTTTTAGTTTCTTTCTTTCTTTGTTTCAATAAATAATAATAATAATAGCATGTTGTATGTTAGAAGGAGCACATACATGTTTATATAAAACTGTTTTCTTACAATGCCAACTGACACTCTACAATAAATTGTAAAAAAACAGTTGTTCATCAAAATTCTGCTAAACTAAAACTTCTCTTGCTGGTTGCATGGCTTTTTTGAAAAAAATATACTCACGTTTCAAATCACCTTTGAAAAATAATTTAGCACTCATCCAGTTAATTCAAAATACAATATGTTTCGTTTTTAGAATTCACTTAAAAAACTTTCGACAATCCAGTATAAGTATTATGTAAAATGTAATTAACTCAGTGCATTTACACAGCCTCAGTTAGTGTATATTTCCATAGAGTGTGTAATATGGCATCCTATCAACTAATCATGTGCAGCGGCTATGGCCAACCAGTGTATGTTAGTTTGTCATCTAACTCTGTGCAGTGCACAAAGTTAGTCACTCTTTTCTTTCTGCTTGTAAGTTGCTAGTTACAGGGTTAATCACTCTTTTCTTTCTGCTTGTAAATTGCTGTGTACAGGGTTAATCACTCCTTTCTTTCCGCTTGTAAATTGATGTGTGCAGGGTTAATCACTCTTTTCTTTCTGCTTGTAAATTGCTGTTAATCACTCCTTTCTTTCTGCTTGTAAATTGCTGTGTGCAGGGTTAATCACTCTTTTCTTTCTGCTTGTAAATTGCTGTGTGCAGCGTTAATCACTATTTTCTTTCTGCTTGTAAATTGCTGTGTACAGTGTTAATCACTCCTTTCTTTCTTCTTGTAAATTGCTGTGTAGAGGGCTAATCACTATTTTCTTTCTGCTTGTAACTTGCTATGTCCAGGGCTAAGCACTTTTTTCTCTTTGCTTGTAAATTGCGGTGTACAGGGTTATTCAGTCTGTTCTTTCTGGTTGTAAAGTGTTATGTACAGGGTTAATCACTTTTTCTCTCTGCTTGTAAATTGCTGTTACAGGGTTAATCACTCTTTTCTTTCTGCTTGTAAATTGCTGTGTACAGGGTTAATCACTCTTTTCTTTCTGCTTGTAAATTGCTGTGTACAGGGTTATTCGGTCTTTTCTTTTTGCTTGTAAAGTGCTATGTACAGGGTTAATCACTCTTTTCTTTCTGCCTGTAAATTGCTCTGTACAGGGTTAATCACTCTTTTCTTTTTGCTTGTAAATTGCTGTGTACAGGGTTAATCACTCTTTTCTTTCTGCTTGTAAAGTGCTGTGTACAGGGTTAATCACTCTTTTCTTTCTGCTTGTAAATTGCTGTGTACAGGTTAATCATTCTTTTCTTTCTACTTGTAAATTGCTGTGTACAGGGTTAATCACTCTTTTCTTTCTGCTTGTAAAGTGTTGTGTACAGGGTTAATCACTCTTTTCTTTCTGCTTGTAAATTGCTGTGTACAGGGTTAATCACTCTTTTCTTTCTGCTCGTAAAGTGCAGTGTACAGGGTTAATCACTCTTTTCTTTCTGCTTGTAAATTTCTGTGTACAGGGTTAATCACTCTTTTCTTTCTGCTTGTAAAGTGTTGTGTACAGGGTTAATCACTCTTTTCTTTCTGCTTGTAAAGTGTTGTGTACAGGGTTAATCACTCTTTTCTTCTGGTGAAAAATAAGATCTTCTCTATTATACGACTAACACTGTACATCACATAGCCTAATGGAGGGTGAAATATGGCATTTACCATTTTGTATAACCAGAAAGTGTGACTAACCCTATACAGGGTTAGTCATTTTTTCTGCTTTTTAAAAAAATATTAACTGAGCATCTGTCCATCTGCACTGTACAGCCTTAGGGTAAATCTGATCAATATTAACTCTTTACCCAACAAAATGATAAAAACAGTCAGTGCTATTTTCAAAAATCTTTTAAACTGAGCTCATGACCTCACTTTGGAATGGATCGTGGAAATTTTTTTTCAGTTAATGCCAACAAATTATTAGCTCGTTATTAAGGGCTGATGCTTCGTTATACACTCAAGTTAATTTAATCAGAGATAAATATAGACTGGGCTAGAATGGTAATTTGTTAAGTACAGATATATTTGCTTTATTTGTGGTTCATGGAGCTTGCAAACAGATACTCTTCAATACGTTATAACAAAACAAGAACAGTATGGCGAAGGTGAGTTGGTGGTCAGTCCTCTAAAGATGGCAGCATTGGTTTAAATGATTAACTCAACTTGACTTCATGCTAGCGATGTTTTTATTAATTAAGAAGTTCGGAAACAGCCCGCGTCACGTGTTTGCCATTGGTGTGCTTTGAGTGCGTTTTGAATGGACACTCAACGTGCAATGATGGATGATGTGGGATGCTGTTTCGGCGAAGAGGCCGAGAGGGGGTGACCCATCTCATAGCAGGGGTTCTGGAGTCCTATGGCAGTGCAGGCCGTCAACAAATATTTCGAAATACTTTCGAGATAGCTGCAGCCCGCCAGCAGAGTTCTTAACGAAGGATATGAGATGGGGTATTTTTTTCAGTGCAATATATAAGAAGAACACTCTTATTGTGTGTTGAACGACTCTTGTCATTTATCTAACAGTTGACTTAATTTGCACCCAAAAACTCGGAACAAGCGTTTGTATCAGCCCCTCTGTACCGATTTCGTATCAGACAGATTCAGCTTCCTGTAAACACTGGGCTATCACATATATACAATGTTATTACGCATAAGTGGCGCGATGGCGTTGCGGAAACCGGTTCTGTTCAGATCACCGAAGTTAAGCGACGTCGAGCCCGGTTAGTCCTTGGATGGGTGACCGTCTGAGCGATCGATTCGGACTCCCGCGTTGTGTCCTTGGGCAAGTGAGTCTATATGATTGTCCACATGGGGGCACGATGATGCCGTATACTAAGTATGTCATGTACCCGGACAGGGAGCATTTGGATGATCCCATAGATGATCTCATGTGACGTCATGTCGCGTGACCCAGTGGCGCCATGTTGTGTTGTCATGGTAACCCGCGTGAGCGGCCATCTTGTGGCGTCATCACCATAGTGATATGTGGTGTTAGTGCGCATGCGCAGCACGCATTGTTAGGGGGATACGTGTTTCCGTCGTCCATTTCGTATACTGGAGGCCGCCAGTTTCTATGGTAGTACGTGGTTGCTATGTGACCTAAAACCTTCTAATAGGATAGGGGTATGTTCGGAGGGTGTGTTCGATTGAACAGGAGTAATTTCCCGTTTCGTAGAATTACCACAAACAACCCGACAATCCCTTCAAATCACCAAAATCCACTTTATTTGATATGGATTCTTCAAGAATCCTATTTAGGACCGCCAAACCGTATATTTGAATAGTAGCACGTAGTGCTATAGTACAGAGGGGGCCCCTGGGGGTAAGTTCGATTAAATTAGAGTAGTTTTACAGGTTCCGATTTTCCCAGAATCCCTTTTTGGATCCCTATCCCATGCCGTTTTTTTTCCCAATAAAAGACACGTTCGTTTGGTCATTATCCAGAATCCACTGATTTTTCTAACCATTATTTAAATTATAAAAGTAGGGCCCATATGTGTACATGAAGGCCAGGAAGCTAACTTCATGTCCCACAGTATACTCATGTGAGGATCTACCCATATGTTAAGCTAAGAGAATCCATTTTTTGTCGTATGAGGTTTAATTTACCATCCCTCTTAGCCTCATTTCGGTATTTGAGGATATCTATGGCATGGTATTGTATTGTTGGAGGATATATTTTGAGGACACCTTTTATAAGTTATGATTTGAAGACACTTTTGGGGTTTGTTTAAAAATAACACTATTTTTTTTAAATTTTTATTCAACAACAAAAATATAACATTTTATGGAACCTTCTATGGTATGTAGATTGTCAGATGTTCATAAACAGTCTTTCTGCAGATTGGACATCTTCTCAGTGGTTTACAACTGTCTTGGCACAGGCACAAATGGTTACATGGTGCGGAGCGACATTGGCTTCAGCTAATAAACGCACACTACATTTTGTCCTCCGTGAATCTTCTTGAAATGATGTGTCCATTTCTTCTTTGATGGCCATTTCTTCTTCTTGAACTTTTTCAACATTCATGCATTCAGGTGGTAAATTATGAATGTAATAACAGTCTGGAGAATATTTTCTGTGTTCTTCTATAACATCATCTTCTTTTTCCCAGAAACGAACAATAATACCACACAATGAAAACATTGAGTTCTGTCTCCTGTCCCCAAATAAAAAAATCCAGCTTTTGTCAGTTCATTCGGGGTTCTCAGACTTTCACTTTGTAACATGAATTGAAATGTCTTGAGACGATTTTCTTCCAATGCATACTTGATATATTTTGGTGGTCTTTGTTCTGGTGTCTTTCTTATTTTCTCTTCTCCGCGTAATAACTGATCCAGTACTGGTGGTGGAACATCACGAAAATACGTTTCGAATGAAACGCTCATTCTCTCTACAAAGTCTCTTGGATTTCTTGTTTCTTGGTTTCTTGATTGATATTCATTCAGTGCCATCTTGATCAAACATGGAATAGTGAACATTCTTCAATCCTTTTTATTTCCATTCTTCTTTAGTTTTCTTTCTCTCTTTGGTTTGGGTTCTCGTATTTCAAGGCTTCTCTTCTTTGCAATATCCACTGCTTTGGTCACTTGTTCCCAATCTCTTGTGATAAACTTGAACCCAATGTATGTCTGTGCCAAATTCAAATAATCATTTCCTAAGCCTGCAATGTGGAATTTTATTTGACCACTGTTCCCTATGGTCGCCAAAGGCCTGTGTTCTACCCATTGCCCATGTTCCACACTAGTCTGTATGGAAATAAGTCGAGTTCGCTGTTGACACACTCACAAGATTGTTCATTGATGAGAGACATCATGCACCGAGAAAGTCTTGGTCTGTACAGTTCTCCTTCTTTTTGTCAATTTGCGAGTTATGCGTGGTGCGGGCCTTTTTATACCTTTCCTGCCGGGTGGTTTCGGCCCACCAATCACTTCAATCCAAGCTTCTGCACCAGCCTCTTTGACTCTTTTGATTGCTGCCTTTTTACATTTTTCTCTTCAATGACATCTTCGGCAAAGGCCGCTCCTTTTCTCACGAGCTGTTTTCAATAAAGGTAACACCATATTCTTCAGTTCTCCCAATATACTTCCCAAACCATAATCTCTCTGTATTTGGGCTCCAGAAAAAGCTGATAGACCCTTCCCAGCTTGTTTCGTGTAATATTCTTCGTATAATTTGGACTTACAACAGTAAGTCATGTTTATGTGAAATGAAGAGATCTACAATTTCTGAAATGAAGAGTCACTGTCACTTTCCCGAACTCGAATGGTACTATGGCTCCTGTGTCGTCCCTTATATACACCCGGACGGTACTGAAATTGTTTCGTTCCACTGGTACATAATACACATTCTCAAAAGAACGGGTACGATACGAAGAAGTGGTATTCTTGTATCCCCCACGACTTGGTCACGAACCAAGTCACAGTATACAGAGAGTGAATAAAATCCTTGGTTGACATCGGCAACTCTGGAAGAATTGTAAGTTCCTGATTTAAAAACACACTCATTAAACCCCAAAATATTTTGAAGAGTAGGACTCAATATGACCACGACTCCATCACGTGATACGAACTTTACCGGTCACTTCATCCAATTCGAAATCTACCTTGTCGTGACGAGGCAAGAGTAATTCTTTACCACCATTGATAGACCGAATCACATCAGTGGGATCCGGATAACGACCTTCCTTGAGAGTAAGTCGATAATTCCTTTTCCGAAGACCAGAACACTGTAACGAAATCTTCTTCTCCACGAATATTGAACCAAGTATTTGGATACTGAATTTCTGCCAGACCTACTTCCCATTCTCCCGTGAGATTCACTGTTTGTGATAACTGAGTGTTGCACGCAGTCAACGTGTTTTCGGGAAACATGTTCATAGAACTATTACTTGGCAGAGTCAAATAAAACATTACTTTTTCTTAATGGTTGGATTAGGTAACAAATATCCTATACTACTACTCAAGAGAACAGTCCACAATTTGCTGTCTGTGTTCTCGAGAGTGAGATTAACGACACTGGTAATGATGATGATGTACAAAAATGATTATTTGTGAAAAGTAAGTGATCGTGCTCCTTGGAATTCTTTTTCCAAACAGAGGCCAAGAACCGTTCGACCCTTCTTCCATTTTGAAGAAACCTCAGAGGTTCCCTTCCTTTTATAGGTGAGCCGACTCTGTTTGATCCACGAATTGAACGAATATCCCAACCACTTTACTAACAATTCCCTTTTCCTACCTCGACCAGGTTTCTTGAGTACGTGTTCGATTTTGTAAATAGTTTTATATGAAACTCGCTGAAGCTCTTCAGTGTAGAACGACCCTTTCAGTACTTCCCCATTATCATCTTGTAAGATGTATGTGACTGGATGTCCTTTCTTGGTGGCTACCACTGTGAATAACTCTTCTGTCCAATTGGGCAAATAACCTTTCTCAAAAGTTTTCTTAACTTTACTGATTCTCACTCTTTCCCCCACTTTGGGGTCTTGTGTTTTATGGGTTTGCCATAAAGTGTCTGCCAAACCACTTCTTGATTTTCAAAGTTCACGGCAATGGGGGTCATACCTATACTACGAGGATGAGAATGATTATATGATTTCACCAAGTTTTGAAGTGGAAAAATTAGTGTATCGCTCTTGGCAAAATATATCCACATCTTGGTTCAATTGAATCTTTCTATTATGGCACATTTTGTTCCCACATTCTGTGTAGTGAAAAATTCGACTTTGTGATGTTTGAGAAAATTCTGAAATTTTCTGTTTAGAAATTCTTTGCCTTGATCAGTTTGTAATTTTTCTGGTTTACGACCTTGTTTGAAAATCGTAGTAAAAGCTTTTACGATGGAATCACCAAGTTTGTTTTTGAGGGGCCTGACCCAAGCATATTTACTAAACACATCTATACATGTCAACAGAATTTTTGTGTTTTTATTGAATTTACTTATGTTTGCTACAGCTACCAAGTCAGCTTGACACTGTGTATCTATACCACTAACTATCACTTTCCTTCTTGGAAATGTACTACGAAAAGGTTTGTGAAGAGTGTATGTGTCTTGAGTCTCTAACCATTTTACAACTTGTTTAGTCTTTTTCCTGGACTGCTCCATAAAGAGCGTCTACACCTCCAAAACTACCAGGCGCTTCCGAATCATAGTATAATGCTTCCATGACTGCCTTGTTCAAGTGTCAACTCTATTTATACCCTTCTTCAGTCCACTTTGGCGTTTCTGTTTTCTTTCGTTGTTTAAGTTCCGACTTTATCGGTGCCTGTTTCATAAAATCCCAACGTTCTTTATGACCAATCAATTCTTGGGGTACCTTACTATCTCGCAGGGCTTCGGCCAACATTTTCCATCCCTTTGGTTGGAAAGATTTCGTCTTCTTTTAGAAGATCTGTTACATTCGACCTTACCACTGTTTGATCTTTGTAGACAAGTTCACCCTTCTCATTCCAAGATACATTTGGGTCACCTCTAATACGATTCAACAACAACTTTCCCTTTCTCTTCATTGTCATAGGTACAGAATCGAGAATGTCTTCGTCTTCATTATCTTTCTCGAAATCGACCCTAATGGGTCGAGGAGCCATTACCTTTTGTTGAAATGTCAAGTATCTTTGTAAAACTTGATTATATTGAGTCATCTTTTCATCAGCTGAAAGAAAAGGACATCGAGAATATCTCTCATTTCTCTATTTAATGATGAAACAGCCAGTCCATTCGGTTGTCTTGGAGTCTCTTGTAGACGTTCCAATAACATTGGTTCTACAAAAGGAATCTTCTTTGCATTTTCCATCATCCAAAAATACCTTTAAGAGCACCCAATAGTACAGGAGGTAACAATGCACCCAGGAATCATCCCCTTTCTGCAACATTTGTCTCTTCCTTTTGTCAGAGGTACCTTTATTTGCTAGGGCCCTCACTAGTTGTTTCTGACGAACGAGTTTAGTTCTCTGAGCTTTGGTCAGAGGTACTGCCCCCTTCAGTATATTCGATGCACAGTCACACAAACAGGTAATCAATTCTTTGTCTGCATGTTTTAGTATGGATTTTACGAGTGTGGGTTTCGATTTAATAAGAACCTTGAGAAGAGCGATATTGTGCTTGAGACGGTCAGACATACTTCTGACTTGAGTCAGACTTGTTGCTCCCCTTTTATACTTTTCGGAGGTACAAATATTGGGTTTCCCCTGGAGAAATTTGACCTCTTAATCTCATGTGTTCAGGAGTATGTTGTTTGAGATCTATTAAAAGGTAACCTAATGGGGCCGAAGTGGCATCTTCGAAAACTTCTCTCAGAAACTTGGAATGACCAGGATACATCTGTGCTGCCAAGTGTGAGATCTGAGAACGATCCCTAGGATTTTTAAACAAGATCATGTAATGACTTTTGAGAGCTACAGTACTATGGACTTTATTTTTGTCGAATAAATTTTGAACAATGTACATTACACTTATCTTACGGTGATGACTACCCTTAGTAAATAATCTAGAGATTCGAATATCTGCATCGAGCATTAGATCATCCAATATGACTAAACTATCAGATTTTAATTCTTGAGGGAGCCCCTCTACGAATTCTACTTGGAGTAAAGTATTGTATAATGGTTGCCATTCACTATAACATCAAATGATGTGACTTGGAACAGGTGATATAATATTTTTAATGTTTTGAATAACTCGATTTACAAAGGAAGATTTACCACTACCATACAATAAACAGGTGAATGGATGCTTCCAACGAGGATTCATCTTTGTTGTTCTATGTGGGTACTACTCCCTTTTTATACCTTTTGTGGATGTGGCCATAATGGCCACTGAACGTGGGTACTAATCCCCCTTTATACATTTTGGAGAGGTGGTCCATATGACCCTGATCCAAAAATATACACTGCATTGGTGTCCCTCTGACTTACTGGCTGGGGACAGTTTGAGTTTGTTTGATATTTGTCAAGAAGATAAACATCAAATACCTTTAGCGTCATTACTACCTTTTTTTCTTTTTTCTTCATTTTATACTTTTTTTTCTAAAAAACAAACATCTATTTATAACATCTATTTACATCTTCAGATTGAGTGATTCCCTGAAGGTCATGAATTCAATCACCAAATCCATAATACACCGTCTCTGTTCATTTGTGAGGGGTTTCTCGTACATATCTTCATACTCTTTCTGTACTGGTGGTGAATTCATTCCAGAAGTATTATGGTGCCACAGTATATGGACATCATTCTTGTTAACTCTTTCAGATGCTTCACTAAAACAGGTTATAATCTTCTCTTCTTCAGACATCATGAGGCATACATTATGATGAATCTGACTTGGGTGGTGCAGGCTGCAAGCCGAGAGGTCCTCGGTTCGAATCCCACTTGCGGCAACCGCGTTGTGTCCTTGGGCAAGACACTTCACCCCGACTGCCTACATGGGGGCGCGATGACGCTGTGTACTAAGGCGTACTGCACGTCGATGGTGCGTATGTCTTCAACCAATCTAACCCTGCCTGTGCTGCGGTGCGGAGTTCAGAGTTGTTGGAGAGCTGACAGCTGACAGCTGCTCGTCGTTGCTCGGTGGTTCTCTCCGGGTACTCCGGCTTCCTCCACCCGTAAAACTGTCCATGGTCACGATTAGCCATTGTGCATAAGTATGTGGCCTTAAACACCAATAAATAAATAAATAAATATCTGACTTGGGTGATCGACTGTACATCCATAGCATTTTTCTTTCACTACAGCGTCAATGTTCTCTTCGACATAATGAGCATATGCCAAGCAAAGTTCATCTTGCATGCGAACTTCCCTGAGTTCACTATCAATTTCATCAACGATCAATGGCCGTGGTTGGGTTATTCTCACTGTGATCTTCTTCTTCTTCAAAGGTGGTTCTTGAATTGTTTTTTTTTTTTTTGAAGGCTTCATGGTTAGTATGCTTAGAAGGTTCAGTGTCTTCAGGAACTTCAGTTAAAGCTGTTTGTTGGGTTTTGATGGATGGGTCTACTTCTTCTATTTGGGACTTCAAGGCATTCCATTCTTCTAAAGATAGAGCAGTACCAGGCTTTTTGTCTTTTCCCTCAAAGTATCTTCTGAGAGATGAATCTTCAGTTCACCCTGGTACTGGGTGACGTTAGCATAAGTCTGCTTGGTGCCAAGTCGGAACATCTTCTCTGGTCAATGGTTCGATCGTGAATGATGCCAAGTCCATTCTTTGCCTAATCTTATATATCTGTGACGGACGTGTTTGAAAACATCACCCCAATTCAACAAATTTTGATCGAATTTTTGATTCTTGGTAGGGGTTTGTGTTTGTTTCCTATAGGATTACAGGTTAAATTTGGAAAATTTAGAAAATTAGTATAGAAGTCAATGGGAAAGAAACACAATGAGAATATACTAAACTGATTGGTTGATTAACTTCGATCTGATTGGTTAGTTTGGCGAAAAAAAACTGTAATCTTGATCCTTAAACTGTAGTACATGGCCCTCTGCATTTTATGCTGGCTTGGGACAGGTCAAGCTACAAACATCTGTTCAATGGAGATAAGTCAAATAACTCAGTGTATTCCCACCCCACACAGTTCGTACCCTCATGGCCAACTTTGCAATTCAGTTTTCTGGCATAAAAATTTCTCATTTCCTTTAAATATTCACAATAGAGAATTTCTTAGTAATGATAATGATGATGATGATTTATTCCTTTGGTTATACAATAGGGGTAGCCTAAAAGACACCAGGAATCAACTCTTTTTTTAAATGAAACTAAAAAGTTTTGAATGAAACTAAAAAGTTTTTTATAAAAATGTGTATCATCCGGTTCCAATAGGGGTAACCTAAAAGATACCATGAATCAACTTTTTTTCTAAAATAAATGGAACTAAAAAGTTTTGAATGAAACTAAAAAGTTTGTTGCAAAAAACAAAATGTGTATCATCTGGTTCCAATAGGGGTAACCTAAAAGATACCACGAATCAACATTTTTTTAAAATAAATGGAACTAAAACGTTTTGAATAAAACTAAAAACATTGTTACAAATGTGTATCATCTGGTTCCAATAGGTGTAACCTAAAAGATACCATGAATCAACATTTTTCAAAAATAAAAGAAACTAAAAAGTTTAGAATGAAAATAAAGAAGTATCCTCCACTTCCAATAGGGTTAGACTAAAGTATACCAGGAAATTCCAACATGATGATGATAATGATGATAAAAACTCTCTGTATTAGAATAAATAAAAAAAGAAAAATCTTTACACCAGAGAACTATATTGCCTTGTAAGACTTGCCATGTAGGATTTATTTGAGGACTTGCCATTAAGGACATTTGAGAATGCCACAAAGGACTTTAGAGAAAAAATACTGCCATTTAGGACTTGATGAGGACTGCCATAAAGGACTTAAGAGAAAAATACTGCTGTATAGGACTTTATGAGGACTGTCATAAAGGACTTTAATGAAAAAAAGACTACAATGTAGGACTTTAGAGAATGCCATAAAGAACTTTTTAATTAGAGAAAATACTGTCATAAAGGACTTTATGAGGACTGCCATTTAGGACTTTAGAGAATGCCATATAGGACTTTTTAATTAGAGAAAAATACTGCCATATAGGACTTTAGAAAAAAACTTTGGTGAACGTAACATGATTGAGTAGACCACCTAAAATCCATTACGGTTTTTAGGAATTTTTCGGTCAGCTAAACAGGACTTTTTGTAGGCAAAAGCTAGACTTTTTCTTGTTGTAGAAAATATGACACTCACTCAGTTGTTTCTTCTTTAAATCTCTAGTGGTATAGTGCTAACTCCATCTTCTAAAACTCTTCGTTTTGGGTAGAAATACAATAGTCCATCTCTGCTCTGCTGGTAAGTATTCATAGTGTTGTCATTCATAACAAATCCTCGGTTGATGTCGGATCCACTTTGTTGAGTCTTCAAAACTTGCAAATATTTGTCTTTCGTCAAATCATTGTAACGTTTGCTGATTCCTTTACAACTAAATTTATTGGTGGCACCAAAAAAATAATATGTTTTACTACACAGTCCAACAATGCCGGTTCCTTGCCATTCTGCCTTGAACAAGCCTGGAGTTCTCCTGTCAAAACGCTTTCCTTCTTGGCAACACGAGGGTGACAGCCATTCTTTTCCTTCTAATTTGGTTTTCACATAATCATCTCTGTGGAAACTACAACACTCTGATGGAAACCACTTGTGATGCTCTTTGTAAAACTCTACTCTCTTCTCTGGTTTCACTAATTCATCTATGGATGGTGACGAGGTACATAGATATGCAGAATCTGTGCGCATTTCAGCATATTCGAAATCTTGGCGGTTGATAAAAGTATCGATGACATCATAATAGAACTGAAGCATCCGGAGTTTCGCATACTGGTAAACAAAGAATCCGATGTGGAGTGGCAGATCCGACTTGATGGTCGTCTTGTTGAGTTCAACTTCATCTAAAATTTCATCTAATTGATTCAAGGCTCTGAAGGACATGTCATTTACTGCTTTGGTGACTTCTTCATCGTTGCAATAGCCCACACGTCGATGCTTCTCTTCGTTGGTAACGGTTTTATCATATCCAAAATTTCCCAACAGCTTCATGGTATCGGCAACGATCGACTTGTCAGGGTCAACATCTCCTTGTCTTCTTGCTCCAGATACTTCATTGCCAAATTTCTCAAAACATCTTCTTGGTTTATATTAGATAAATATATATAGTGGTCAACTTCAATACCATCCTGGTGGTACCACTGCTGCAAAGGGGTTCCAAACAACATTTTTTCTGCTACACAGCTTCCAATCAAACTTCTACGAGGTTTCTTCATCATTCCATTCTTCTCAGCAAAGGACTTCATGTGTTCACCAATATCATCTATGGAGATATCTGTATTCTTGAAGATAGGTGTCATCTCTTCAAAGTACTCTTTCAGGTGATCTGGTACATGTATATGACATTCAATCAACATTCAATCAAACTAAACAGTTCACCGAACTTCACTTTCTTCAACACTTCTTCGTCTGTCATTGCACCATCTATTTTGTCTGAAAAGTTCTCTTTCAGGAAGGCTTTGAGTGTGGCATCGGTCTTCTTCATCTCTCTCCACTCACACTCCCAGATTTCAACAAGTCTATTGCCCAAATCGGTGAAGTACTTTGCATTGGTACGGATGTCTTGTAGCAGTTCTTTCATGGATTTATCTCTGACTTCATTATGGAGGATAGGAAGACCATTCTTATCTTTCATGCAGGTATGTCCGTGCCAGAAGCAGCCATAGAATAGGTATAAGTATGTCTCTTTGCACCAACCATCAACAGGCAACTTCGACCAATCATTTTTTTCAGCTCCGTTAAACTGATCTGATGTGGATGTCATCTCTCATCGATAGAAACTCTAACCATTGTTCGGCCATTTTACCATACTTCATAGGATGTTCTGGTTTAAAATGGTTTTCTTCACGACGTCTAATACTCCAACCCGTTGGCATTTCTTACTTTAGGCACCATAGATATAATGCATTCGCATTCGCATACTTCCACGTGGTTTTGCTTCTTCGCCATATTTTGTTTCTCTGATTCGGGTAACATCTCTCTCGCGGTACCGGTTGAAGATAATTGAAGGGCCACCAACGATATTATCTTTCACTAACTGATGCAGGTCTTTGCTTTTCGGGTTAAATAACGTGAAGTAAGTGTCATCATTCATGGTTTGAAACAGGTATTTCAACGTAAGGCCTGGAACACTGATACCATCTTTAAACATATCGATGTGGCGTTCTCGATAGAAAGCAAACTGCTTGTGAACTGCTTCATGGGAATGGTTTTACATCTCGGTTATTCTACTAGATCAGAAAATCACGGAAAGTTGTCATCTCCGGTCGTTCCACACGTGCTGGCATTTCTGGTATTCTTCACTGAATATATCTTCTTTCTTGAGAGGACTGTAGATGGCTTCATGGTCTGGTAGGTGGTCTTGATCCAGTTTGTCCAAGCTGTCGATCCATTCATATGGTAAAAACCCTTTTGTCACGGAACAGCCAAATGCTTTCAAGGACTTGTCATAGCTGAATCCTGGAGCAAGGTAGTTGCAAATATCAACAAACTTGAAACATTATGTCGAAACGCACAGGTAGTTATTAGATTTCTTCACTGCAAACTTGAGTGGAATCTGTCTCTTCAGGTATGCCATCAGTTCATCCATGTTGTATTTTCCAAAGTTGAATCCGATCACGGGCATCTCTTGCAGGTAGTCTTGAAATTTCTTCTCCAACTTCTGTAAAGGTTGCATTTTGGGTGTATCTTCTCCAGTAGCTCTGGCTTCCGCTTCCAGCGTTTCATCAATTTTCCGTCTGAGTTTAAATAAGGTCCACGCACGATAGGTCTGCATAAGTTGGTGGCAATGAGACGAAATATCTGTGAGGTATGTCATCATTTATTCAACAAGTTCTTGAGAATTTCCGTTAGTAATAAAACACGTCGGTTCTTGGTATTCTGGAACTTTACTACATTATACTCACACTCAATGGTCGGTGTTCTGCTTCCCATATCAGTTTATCACTGTCGGCAGGTAGACTGGACTTGACAAAGTAACTTTCAAAATCAAAGGTTGCACGGTATGGATACAATTTCTTCTCTTCAGGCACTTCTATACCTTCATCTTCTAGCAGATCAAATACGGACTGGGATGGAAGGTATACCAATGGTACGGACCACCAACATACTGGTAATTCACTTTATCTGTACATGTTTTCTCCTGACTATTAAGTCTGTAAACTTTTTTTCTTAATTTGCCGCATTTGCGGCATTCAAATGATTTACAGTATTGGTCTATATAGATGATGTAGCTAAAATGGTTCTTGTAGACGTTCACATACATTGTATTCTCAAACTTTCTGTGAGATCTCTGGACTAATTTGGCAACAGTTTGGTCATCATCATTCTTGACAAGTTCATATACTTTCATATTAACTTAAAAAAACATTTCTCCAAGTCGGGTAATTCGGCTAAAGTTTCTTCCCGGAATTCATTCTTTGGCTTCTTTGTATACTTGTTGTGAACGACATCTGTTGTATTATTCAAACTGTGTGCTGTTGAACCGCTCCATAAAGCTAAACATAGGAAAATACACAGGTTGTCATCATAATAAAATTGGTGAGCTTCATCTTTCACCAAAGCTTTTACTTGTTCTGGAGAATGTAATCTGGAAGATCTTCTACCATTCCAATTGGGTGGTCTTTCAGCTTATTCACATAAAAGTGATGTTGGTTACTCTCTCCACAGGCCATTTGATGTTTGGGCGTTTTAACTTGGCCCATTCTAAGATATCTTCTTCCATGACATCATTTAGGAATTCTTCAAAGTCTTCTTCGCAGCATACGAGTTGTGGAACATCAAGTACCCGAGCGTTGTTTTGTGATGGATGGTAATACTTCAGTTCATTCGTTTCATTGTGTATCAGGATAAAACCAAAACTAAAGTTAATTTTAAATCTTAGGTGTTGTGGCAGAAATGCGGTAGTCATCAATTCATCAGTCATCATCTTCAGGTTCACATCGTTGACCCGGTAGTTATACTTGTCCTGGACTCTTCTGTTCATCATATGGCGATTTCTAATAGAACTCCAGTTATCTTCGTATACAATCAAAATTTCATGAGTCTCTTCTTCGGACATCATATTCTTGTCAACATCAAATGGGTCAACATCATAACGGGTAGTCGTTGTGGTCCGTGGTTGTTTGGTTGGTCCTCTCTTCGGTTCATCAGTCTTTTCTTTTAGCTGGTACAGGAACTGTCGGTGGGCGACGCTCTGGTGTCGGTTAAAATGGAGTAGGTGGTTAAACTCCTGGCCGCATTCCATGCATGTATAGATCTCCAAACATTTCTTCAGATGTTGATCCAGTTTCTGCTTCGAAGCATAACTCTTGTTACAGTTGGTGCAGTCGTAGGTCTTCTTCTCTCTGATTGGTGGATTAACTTCGCTCTGATTGGTTAGTGTAGAAATATCTTGATCCTCATTAATTTTATTTAAAATCATACAGTTGGAGGTGTCATTTAAAGAAAGTGCTAAATATAGACCCTAACAATTAGTTAGGGGGTCAGTTAAAGAGGTTACTAAAAATAGAGCGTATGAATTTATAAAAATATAATTCCAGGTAGAAGCAGAGGATTCTGGGTAATAACCAAAGGAACGCATCTTTTATTGGGAAAAAACGTCATGGGATAGGGATCCAAAAAGGGATTCTGGGGAAATTGAAACCAGAAAAACTACTCTAATTTAATCGAACGTACCTCTAGGGGCCCCCTCTGTACTATAGTACTACATGCTACTATTAAAATCTACGGTTTGGCGGTCCTATGTAGGATTCTTGGCGAATCCATATCAAATAAAGTGGATTTTGGTGAGATTTTCAGGTTGTTTGTGGTAATTCTACGAAACGGGAAATTACTCCTGTTCAATTGAACACACCCTCTGAACATACCCCTGTCCTATAAGAAGGTTTTAGGTAACATAGCAACCACGTGCTACCATAGAAACCAAGATGGTGGCATCCGACATACAAAATGGACGACGGAAACACGTATCACCCTAACAACACGCGCTGCGAATGTGCTCTCACATCATGTATCACTATGGGGATGACGTCACGAGATGGCCGCTCACGCGGGTTACCATAACAACACAACATGGCGCCACTGGACACGTGACATGACGTCACTTCCGAGGTCATCCAGCGATGTCGTCCAAATGTGGGGTGAAAAACCCGAGACATACTACTTACGCCGATGGTGTGCTTGTCTTCAACCAATCTAGCCCTGCCTGTGCTACAGTGTGAAGTTACGATTTTGGGGAGCTGACAGCTCTCGTCGTTGCTCAGTGGTTCTCTCCAAGTACTAAGGCTTCCTGTTCCCGTAAAACTGTTACAGAAACGATATGATCTTGTCTATTAAAGTGTCTGTAAACCCTAATAAATAAATAAATAAATAACGCATTAAAATATGAAAAACCAAATTGTGAACAATTCCAACCCAATATAAACTGAAACACGAGGAAAACGGGCTTTATGTAACGAGATTGTTAGTTAAATGTATTATCATGACCAAATGCATGTCCTGTAATTTGTATCAGTTTCCCTGACGTGTTTTTGCCTGACGGGTTCGCATGCGCTCTCACATCACGTATCACTATGGGGATGACGTCACAAGATGGCCGCTGACGCGGGTTATCATGACAACACAACATGGCGCCACTGGGTCACGTGACATGACGTCACTTTCGAGGTCATCCACCGATGTCGTCCAAATGTGGGGTGAAAAGCCCGAGACATACTACTTACGCCGATGGTGTGCTTGTCTTCACCCAATCTAGCTCTGCCTGTGCTGCAGTGTGGAGTTACGATTTTGGGGAGCTGACAGCTCTCGTCGTTGCTCAGTGGTTCTCTCCAAGTACTCCGGCTTTCTGTACCCGTAAAACTGTTACCGAAACGATATGATCTTGTCTATTAAAGTGTCTGTAAACCCTAATAAATAAATAAATAACGCATTAAAATATGAAAAATCAAAATTGTGAACAATTCCAACCCAATATAAACTGAAACACGATGAAAACGGGCTTTATGTAACGGGATTGTTAGATAAATGTATTATCATGACCAAATGCATGTACTGTAATTTATATTAGTTTTCGTGTCGTGTTTTTTGCCTGACGGGTTCGTTGCGATACGATTGTAAACAAGAACTCGAATCTGATGCACATTCCAGAACACGCACATTTTCATGATAATGTATATTAATCATGCCCCGAATAAGAACAACAACATGTATTTTATTTGTACATTGTACATTGCTGTAAAATTCCATCACAAAATTGAATATGTGCAAAGTTCATTCATTTTCTTTGCATATTTCTCACTCCCAGTGGGATTGTGTTAGATAGATTTGTACAATGGTTGTACACTTGAGAAGTGTTTTATTCTTCCTTAATTTTGTAAGTATTTCTTTACTTTAACACTGTAGTTTTCACCCTCTATAGGCTGATGTCAAAATTCTAAAATTTCAAACAGCGAATTCTACCCACATAGCATATAACAATTTTACTGATTCAAGTTTGTCTGACAAGGCTTAATGGACTCTTTCAAACACGATCGAATTGGTTCAATTCCGAGATGTAATATGAGAATATTTTCAGCTTGAAATTGTGATGTTTCGACATATGAACACAGAGGTTCAGTTAGTCATACCACTACAAAGTAATAATAATAATAATAATAATAATAATAATAATAATAATAATAATAATAATAATAATAATAATAATAATAAAAATAATAATAATAATAATGATGATGATGATGATAATAATATTAATAACACAAATAATACAAATAATACAAATAATAATAATAATAATAATAATAATAATAATAAAAATAATAATAATAATAATAATAATAATAATAATAAAATAATAATAATAATAATATAAATAATAATAATAATAAATAATAACAACAACAACAATAATAATGATAATAAATATTCAGAACCACACTTATGTTTGAATGGGTTAACGATTACTGGACGAGAGCGAGTGGTGCAGGGATACCACGAGAGCCGGTAGGCTCGAGTGGTTATCCCAGCGCCACACGCTCGAGTCCAGTAATCGTTAACCCATTCAAACATAAGTGTGTTTCTGTATTTATTGCACACTCAACCCTGAAAAAAAATTCACTGTAATTAATCGCTAATTTAATCAAACGGTCGACCATCTGAACGGCTGAAAAAAATTTAGAGAGAAACGGGCAATTTTGTCAGAGAACCAGTCTTAAGTCTTTGACCTTGCCACCTGTAGAATCGCTGTTGATTCATTTTATTCGCAAAAAATGTCGGTCCGACCACTTAAAACTCAAAGGATTGCGTTCAACATATCAGACGTCACAAATTATGAGGTCTAAAATGCGTTTTCAAAAGTGTGTGAGAAGGCATCATTATATCTGGAGGATGGAAAATGTAAAAGGGTTTTAATTTAAATACGGTGCGAACTGGCCGCTCTGTTTAAATTTCGTGCTTTTTAAACTGAAACTGGGCCTAAAATATAAGTTTGAACTCGGCTTGACTGTACATGCACTACTGCCACTAGACTATCGAGAAAAGACATTTTGCGCAATAATTAACCTTCCGGGGCATTCATTCGATCATTCAGAGTAACTGAGGCAGTTTGAGATTCCATTCTGAGAGAACTCTGCAGTCTTGATAAGTTAGCACTTTATTTTTCAACATTATAAGGTTTCTGACTTGAAATTTAGCCTTCTTTTTATTTTACCTCAAGTCTTGATAACCTTTGTTTGAAATGGGCTGCACTAACAAATAAAGGCTTTAGGTTGTCTACAATAACTACAGATATACAAAGGGGATATATATTGCACGATAACTGCAAGAAAATGCCATGTCTTGTCTCCACAATTAATTTAGTTTGTACACATTTTTTACAACCCCCCCCCCTCTCCCCACCCATCTATAACCTGACAGCGTTTTCTCGAAAGCTCACGAAATGAGCATCCAACAGTATTAGTCAGAGGCTCGAAGAGAAATAAAGGAGGGGGCGGGGGAGTTGTTCTCACCAGTAAGCTCCAACTTATTTGGTTGATAATATTTTCAAAGATTGATTAATGTTTACATTATTTTGTACTGACCCTTACTGTAAGGGTGGAATTGGTGATAGTTAATCAGTAAATGCATGTACTAGCTGCCAAACATCTGCAGGCGCGGTCGGCTTGTCGCCGTCTGTTTTTCCGCTTCATGGTAACCAGTTTTCAAGATTGTTCTAGTCTTGCTTCCTGGGAACTACTTCAACTTCATTTGCTCTTCAAAGTTTGTTTGCGTTGGCAAACGTGCTGCTTTATTGCCGAAGTGTGAGTCGAATAGGATTACACAGTAGACCTCGTATCGACTCGTCGGCAGCACGCAGCGGTGAGGGCAACATTGTAACACAATTTTAAGGGAACTGTACAAGTGGCGGGCTGCAATATCGAACCCAGTTGGACTTTTTTGACCTAAAATTAATTAAGGTTTCCTCGATTTTCAATAACGAAGCAAAGGTTGAGTTTCACTTTTCCATTGGGAGGATCGTGGGCTGTGGTTTTGAAACAGGGAGGATCGTGGGCTGTGGTTTTGAAACAAGGTGTGAAAACAAAATAAAATTTGAATAACGACTTCTATGAATGGCTGTGGGTGGTTTCTTGGTTATGTTAGTAAAGGGTTAACTATAAAATCACGTGTTGTCTTTGACAGTAATCGTTATCTGGTATTCTCGTCCATGTCGCCTCACATTCTGCTCCCACCAACCATTTCGTAGATTTACTCATACTATTACTACCTCCAAGCTAATGGGAGGAACGGTGTCAGCAGAATCAAGGGAGCGACATTTCGCAGTTGATCATCAGCGACACTACGCACGCATGCTGGAATGAGACCAAATCAAGACATAATAACTGGAATCCACAATGTTGCTGTGTAATACCAATTCCTTTCTCTTTCTTTTGCTGATCTTTCTTTCTCTTTTTCTTTTATATCTCTCAGGGAAAGGCAGGAAGACAGCCAATCTGGCTATGCCTTCCCCTGCCAGTATACAATGCTTTAATTATTGGGATTTTGTATTTATATGTACTATAAGAAATATATTTGTGTGTTGAAATTTCAATATGTTAACTCCATGTACTATATGTATACATTGTTATATTTTAGTATACTGGCAAATAAAATATCAGAAATTTCTTGTCAGATATCATGTGTCTTTCGTGACTTTCGATAGTTTTTAGCACAGTTGAGCATCAAACATTTTGTAACGAGAATCAGTAATTCCGACACTACAGATAAATATAGCCGATGGTTCTCATTGGTTATGTTCCACAGAACGCAAGAACCAGTCTATCGAGAGAACTTGTGCACGCGAAGGGAACTTTTTATCGGATCGCACTAGAGCTTTCTGGTTAAAATTACCGCATGCCCCTAAAATCCATGTGATCGTGACAAATACAGTTACGGGTGTGTAATAATAATAATAATAATAATAATAATAATAATAATAATAATAATAATAATAATAATAATAATTGACTTTGCTGAAGCCAGCCATATTTCCATAGCAGCTACCCAAAAGTCCTGACTGTGCCACGACGACCTGAATCCTCTATATTAATCCCCTTGGGAACCTCGGAAGTGCAGCAGCGCTTGTTTATTGCGGTAAGCAAGTTTTGCCTTACTGGCAAAATACGACCCGGAACCAACGCCTGTGGTGGAAGTTCTTTAAACTAGACAGTATGGTAGAAACAAATGGCCAAACTATGTTGCTTTCATTGTATAGTTAACGAGGCTTAACGTGACCTTAAAACCAATAAATAAATTTAAATAAATCCCCTTTACTGGTGTATTCTTCATGCTGTGAAGCAGCCATGACCAGATTTAATGAAACAAATTATGTAAATTTCATTCAAGAAATCATTGGTGAAAAATCCATTTAGGTTACAGAGAGAAAATTTGATTTGCCCGCATTATACATTTCTCTATTGCCAAAGTAGTTCTGTCCTGGGCAGGCATATCTGCTAGCAGGATGCTAGGAGTAAAGGCATTCATTAGCAGTATACATTTATTTGCTGTGATGGGTTCGGGGACATTCGGTGGTGACTCCTTTCTTAATTTTGGATATTCTAGAATTAAGTGGAACTTGAAATTATAAAAGCATCTCCTGGACTTAAAAAATGAATAAATAATAATAATGATTAACATACTGAGTGCTAGAAGCCACTATCATGACTCTGGTGAAAAATGCTGAAAGCCACTCTAGTGGCTTTACAATGTATTAAATACCTTGTTTGCCCATGACTTGAAAAACAAAAACTGATTAACAAAGTTGTTTTTTTATAATTTATTTGAGAGTGCCAAGTGTCAGTCTCCAATGAATTATAACAAAATAACTGTTGAATACAAAATCTTAATAAACTAGGACTCCTTTTGCATGTAGCGTGGCATTACAAATCACCTTTGAAAAAAATGCTCGCATTACAAATCACCTTGAAAATATAATTTAATACACTGCGTTAATAAGATGAACAACAGAGCCGCGGAACGGGGGGGGGGGGGGGGGGGGGGCTTCACCACCCCCTCCCCCACCTTTTTTGCAGGGCCATCTTTTTTTGGATGCATATATTTTAACACAACCAATGACTGGTGAAACAAGGGCGGGTCTAGAGCCTTCCCCATATTTTCGTCAGCTATGTTTCTCTCGTCCTGGTTCAGTTTCAATGGATTTCGGATCATTTTTTGCAGTAAGTGGCAGGAAACGCTAAAATGTATAGTATACAGTCTGTTAAAAATCGGTTAACTGAAATAGATCGTAATCTTAAAGACATACAAGTACCAAATCCACCCAGACAAGATAATTCACTGACAGGATAATTGCTGTTAACATCTGGTAAAGCATACAGGTGAGGTCTATTTATCAGCTTTGGTCGTTACGACCAAAGCTGATAAATAGACCTCACCTGTCTGCTTTACCGACGTTTTTTAACGGCTCTCAAAGTGTGAAATTCAAATTCATCTCCTGAAAAATCTCAAAATATCTGCTCAGTTGCATGGAAATTACGTTTTGAGAATTTAAAATTTCCCGTCATACCGACGACCATCCATCGTCCGATCCAGATCCCCCACCCCCACCCCCCCCCTCCCCCCCAACTTTGAAAAATCGTAACGCCGCCCAAGAACAAGACAATCAAAGTAAATAGTGAAAGACATGAAGGAGCATTAATGCATTCTGACTGACAACCCAGTTGTATCAGACTTGAGGGTATCAGTCTAATATGCTATATGGAAAGAGGTAAGCAAAATTTGAATCAAACCAACGAGATCACCCCACTCTCTGCAGAAACACACAGTGTTATTGTCTTACATCACTCTCCAGATTTCATTCCTGGAGATATGTAAATGTCACAAAGAAAATGTAATCTGTGTCAGTCCGATATAGGTGACGAATATCATTATATCCTTGTCTGTGACGAGTTAACGGAACTGAGGAATAAATATATTAAATCATGTTATAGACGACACCCGAGTATGTATAAAGCCCAATCTCTATTTGCAAGTACAAACATCAAACTAATCTTAACCTCTCCAAATTTGTAAAAAACCTGAAATCATTTTTAACGCCTACTTAAGAGTAATAACAGACCCCCCCCCCCTCCCCTCCCCTCCAGTACGAGCAAATCCGCACGCAAAGGTCTAGACCAATTTCAATGTGACCCTAGATTATGTGTAGGTGAGTGTATGGTACATACGTGATATGGGTGTATACGGAAGTATACTATCATGCACACATATATGTCTCTGATGTGCTCGTATGCGCATGCGCGGGTGCACGTGCATACACGTGTACGTGCGCGCGTGTGTACATGTATTTTGAGATATTTATACGTGTTTGATTTTCGTGTGCGCCGTGTATGGCTAAAGATCAATCTTAATTATCAAACACCTAACATCCCTGAGCTCACCCTCCTGCATGCGTGCACACACCCAACCTTTCGCGACCAGGAGAATTCTCCAGGTCATATTTCGTAAAAAGTGTGTAGTGCACGAGGGTGAGATCTCGGGTAAATGTTATGTGTCTACAATTTACATTGGACATATTTTGTATGCTGAAATGTCAGAAAATAGCAAATAAATTTTATTTTGAGGCCCGGTCCTGCATGCATCATTATGCCTGTTTTACTCATCGTAACAGCCCATCTCCGATAACACCCATAAATGAAATTAAAAACTATTAGTAGGACTGGAACGCAATCGATTGTATCATGCACGGGGGAGCTCACTGAGTCCCGTCGTGTATGATACGGCCGACCGAAGTTCTTGACCACAAGGCAATACTGCCCGAACCCACACACCGAACACATAAAATATCATAGCCCGATATATCAGACGACTAGAGTTTACATACCTTCTCCGGCAGACCTCATTCGTGTAGCCTCTCCAGTCTTCTCCACTGAAAATTAAGAACCTTTTCGTCCAAGGCAGGGGGGTTTTGCCAACAGTACGGTCACATAACCTCAAGAGGTTGTGGGAGAGTACTGTTGACAACACTCCATGGTACCCTTTAATTTCGAACTTCGTATGCAATGAACAATCGACATACAGCGCTGGAGAGGTTACACGTATAGCACATGTATATATACGGACTGCCCGGGCATGTAATGTATTAAAATTTCTCTGTGTTAACACTTGCTTTACGCCATGTAAATGGTTAAAAGTGAATAAATGAAATGAAATGAAATGAAAAATTACATCTAATGATTAATAGGGACAAAACATGTTAGTCTTTCCTTTGAAATACAGCATCGTGAGTGAGAAAATACATGTTTATATAAAAATAAATCCTGCTAAACTAAGACTTCTCTTGCTGGTTGCATGGCTTCTTTGAAAACAAATATACTCACGTTTCAAATCACCTTAGAAAAATAATTTAACACTCATCCAATTAATTCAAAATACAGTATCTTTTCAATTTTTAGAATTCACTTGAAAAACATTCGACAATCCAGTATAAGTGTTAACATTAGTTTCTCATTCATGCACCCTTTGTAACGTGTAACTAACTCTGTGTATTTATTCCTCCTCCGTTGGTGTATATTTCCATATAGTGTGTGATATGGCAGCCTATCAGCTAATCCTGTGCAGTGGCTATGGTCAACCAGTGTTTGTTGGTTTATCATCTAACTCTGTGCAGTGCTGCACTCTGTTCTTTCTGCTTGTAAAGTGCAGTTCCCTCAGGCAGTTATAAGATATGTTCTTAATGGAGAAAGATTTACTTCTAGGAAATTGAATACCTGGAGAATTTGAGAGGGCAATTGTTTTCATCCCTGCATTTTATAGAATGCCAGAAACATCTTTGAAAAGCCTTTGTTTTTCTTCTTCTCTCGAGAATTTTTGAAACGTAATGTAAGATAAATAAACAGAAATGAACAACCTAATAACAGTTACTGATAGTGACACAATGATAACATATTGCCGCAGGAGAAGCCTTACTGTATGGGGACTATAAAAAAAAAAATAAAAAAAGGAAAGAAAATGTCGAGGTCTATGGTCCAGTAGCTGACACATTATCTGAAGAAGGAGGATAAAGCAGTCCTTTGAAAAGTTCCCGTCTTGTTTGTATTAATCGGGATTTTTGGGGCGAATTCATGTGAAGGAAGTATAATTCCAATTCACAATATCGACGCAGAATTTCAGTTCGACCTTGAAAGCTGGGCTGACACCTTCTCGCCTTGCAGGAATAAATGAACTTTTTGTACAGAAGAACTAGAAGAGAAAGATTATTTTCTTCAGACCACAAAGTGGTATCATTAGTATTATTATCATTATCATTGTTATTATTATTATTATTATTATTATTATTATTATTATTATTATTATTATTATTATTATAGCCAATAAGAACAAGAGCTCGCGTATCACTGAAGCATTAATAATTATACAAATGTTATAACCTAGATGTGATCAGCATGAATTCTGTTGAAACGTTTCCAAAAAAGTCCGGAAAACTGATATTTTAGCGCTTTTCCTTATCATTAGTATTATTATCATTATTATTGTTATTATTATTATTATTATAGCCGATAAGGATAAGCAGAATGTACACAGTTCAGTTTCCGACAATTTGCATTTAAAAAGACATCACGTAAAATAAATAATATTTTATTAGCATACTATTATCAAAATACTTCTGTCATTAAACCCTTCAACCCTAGTGGTATCTTCCATATCAGTTCAATGGCAGCAACGGGAAGAGTCCATTTTCTTTATATGGGGATAGACCAATTAATATTTTCAACGTGCAGCCTTCAGGCTGCACGTTGCAAATATTGATTGGTCTACACCACATCTTCACTCAAACGTCAACCTACTTAATGAAATTATGAAGTATCATGTTACTGGGCCGGAAAGCGACCTCTGGAGTTCAAAGGGTTAATATATTCCCAGTTAATTTATCTGATGGTTTCATCTGCATGGAAATGATGTGAAGACAGTTGAATGGACTCTACCATCTCCACGCAAAAGGCTCTCTCTCCCTCTCTGTTCATCACTATCTTCTTTCTTTTTTTTAACTAAATATTAAACGTATTCTAGTCGCAGCTTGTACCGTAAATTTATTATTGTAAAAAATGGTCTTACAATTTTGTACAGATTTTATAGCATGTTACCAAATAAATACATTTCATTTCATTTAGAATAATTTACTTTTTCAGATGATATATATGACTTTGGTTGTGTGAGTGATAAATACAAATGTGGGAGGTTTGGATAACGAACGTGTATCCAAAACCAACATACGTGAAACAAAGTATACAGGTATGATTTGGAAAGTTCTGCCTCGTCGTTGTCGACCAAGAACAAAGATAGGAAAACTAATTTTGCTCATCTTGTTGCTTGCATGCTTCCTCGTCATCCTGAAATGTTCTAAGGAAAGTTATAGTAACAATAAAGCTGGCAATATTTCAGTGAGTCAGATTGTGCGTGGAAAATCGCATAGTAAAAATCGCGGCCATAAGTGGCGAGGGCATCCTGGTGACTTCCAGCTTCTTGTGTGCAGACATCCAAAGTTAGACTTGAAACACGATGTCTTACAAGAAGCATTTTATAAGATGGAACCATTGCAGTGCAATGGAACAAGTTTATTTTATATGCAGAATGGTATTTTGAAATTTAATAATAGCATCATTAGTCCAACAAAGATATCAAAATGTATCTACAGTGGTATTGAGTGGATACAGGACAATTATAGTTCAGAGAAAAATCTACTAACAAAAGAAAAAGTACCTTTCGACTTCATTCCAAGGCATGATTTTATCCACATTTCTTGTTTTAGAAATGACCTGTTTCAAGAACATGAGAAATTGTCTCCCACATATGTACATGCCAACAGTACCATAGATTCGGAGGAAAGTCCATCAGCTGATGGTGTATTCTCGGATGAAATATCGAATAATTCTGCTCCTGATTTTGAACAGTATATTGTACATGTGTATCCCAAGCCTGATGTTTTTTCACGAATATCGAAGATAAAACATAATCCTGATAACACAGGAATGAACGTGTTAATAATAGCCGTAGATTCAATGTCTAGACTGTGTTTCATGAGAAAGTTACCGAGGACATACAAATATTTGGATGAACATTTGAAGTCTGTCATACTGACAGGCTATAATATTGTGGGTGATGCAACAACTGCAGCTATCATACCCTTGCTTACAGGTAAATAAATAAAATCAGTTGTCATTAACAAGCCTTGATTCGTTTTGAAGATATATTGTTTTTTACCAATTGATATTGCTTTAATACCAGGTCAGTGTTAGAGGTAACAGACCTGGAAATAAGCCCTTATTTCTACGCCTGAGGTAGGAAGATACAGTTTCGGACTCTAACAGATTATGTGTCAGTCCGAACCGGATGTGCAAAAATGGGGCTGTAATTAGCAGAAGAGACAAATTGGATAAAAATTGGGATTATGATATTTCTTTGGCTCATTTCAACTACAGTACATTTTTTCTCTCTGACCTTTCCCCTTCCTGATCAACTATGAGCTTCTTGTTCAGTCAAATAGGATAATGTATTGCAATTTCAGAAAATGTTTTTGTAAGTTGACGCTAATTCTGTAATGAATAACTGAAATAGAGGATGACAGTTGTGAAAATAATTTACTAAATAACCAATGGAATAACTAATTAAATTTATTTATTATACGCTAAACGATAGATTATCGAAGAAATTGCGGACAGATAGAAATCGTATCCCCCACTGTGAAGCTATAGACATTTTCACTTCACGCTATCAATGAAAAATGGTGGCTTTCAGAGCATCACTTCAAGGTGAATACGAGACAAATTATCACTGTAAATGATCAATTTTTTCTAATAACGTATAATGAAATGTAAATCTAGTGTTTTTGATTGGATACCGATCATTTCCAGAAATAATTCAACACGTATTCACCTTGAATTGATGCTCCAAATCCGCTTGTCCAAACATGGCCCGAAAGTCCGTATTATAAATTTTTGGTTTGGTACATCCTTTCAAAGGACGTACCAAACCAAAACCTTATATTACAGACTTTCATGCCAGATTTGGAATAGAAACCCGCCATCTCAATCAGATCGCAAGACGCTATCTGTTTCGAATATCGATCAAATCAATTCCGTGTATCAATGATTCAATGCGCTGTTTACTTTCATGCATCAATTCATGGCTGAAATCAGGCTTTCCCTTCTTCTCCCCCTCTTCCTCTCCACAGGTGCGTGCGACCGAGCCAGAAGTTTTTACATTCTGCGAGTAGACAGCCGTGCGCCTTAGTTCCAGCTAGAAAGCGATCAACCCTTATCCGTATGAGTCGTCTGCTTCTGCCACGTAATATGCAACTCGTGCCCGGGAAGAATTGTTTTTAAAAATCAACAAAATCATTTCATGTTACCCCTCACTGGAACGATTTCGTCAAGCTCGTTCCAATGAGGGGGGTCAAATGATGTAGGTTTGATGAAATTACATTTAAGAATTGGGGCACAAAATTAGAATAATAGAGATTTTGCTATGTGTTTTCCGAAAAGAATAAAAATCTGTTCAAAAGCCAAATAATAGAACAATGCTTCCACGAAAATGGGAACAGTATAGTTAAAACTAGTTATAGTTAAAACTGGAAGTCCTATCATGAAATGCGCACAGATAGCACGTCGATCATATGTACAAAATTTGATGGCCTTACTATGGTCTTACTATGGCCTTACTATGGTCATAACGCGTAGATTAACGCGCAGATCGGCGTGCTATTTCTGCGCATTTCATGACAGGCCTTTTAGTTTTAACTGTAACGACATCAGCAAGGCATGTCATCGACAAAGGCACAGTCTGATGATTTAGTTGGAATATTAGACATGCTGGATAACAGCCATCACAGTCGGTAAAAATCAGGTTTAACCTTCTTCTTCCCTCTGCCTCTCCACAGGTAATCATCTATGTGACACATCCCTGGTAATAATCAATTATTTTGTCAATAACCCGTTCAACTCTGATGGCAGCGAGTGAATGAGTCCATATTCATTATTTGGGGGTATACAAATTAATATTTTCAACGTGCAGCCCTTGGAAATATTAATTGGTCTACCCCATACATCCACTTATCAGTCATCTTACTTAGGGAAATGATGAAGTATTTTGCTCCTGACCGTAAAATCGGACCCTCAGTTTCAAAGGGTTAAGGGGTTGGTTAGGGGATGAGTTTGTAACAAACGAACAAACTAACTTATTATGTACTGTAAGGGTCCATCAGTGGAGATGTCCGTGTATACATCTCATTTTGATATAGTTTCTGGCAGATAACTTTTCTGGCTTCACATTTGGTTGCCGGCATGTGCTTTACTCGTCTGTATTCACTGGAAAAGACAGGTCAAGTTCGAATTTTGGATTTATTCCCTTTTTAGCTCAACTACTTCAAAGGGGTGGTGAGCTCATGTGGTGACTCGGGTATGGTGTTGTCGGCATCAGACGTACGTGTGCAATTTTGTAAGAATTAGTGTTTAGGTCATTTTCTTGAAGTCCATTTAAATATGTAGGCTATAGGGGGCTATAACAACAGTATCCAAACCTAATACTGTGACTTTTCCCCAATTTCACCTGAAATTTTCTTCCCAAACTTGATCAATTTCTTGTTTTTAAGAATTAGCGTTTAGGTCAACTTTTGTGCAAAGTGTGTGTCCTTAACTTCGCATTCTGTGTATTTTTTTATTTGAAAAACATGTTTAGGTATTAACCCTGCTGTACATAAAAAAATAACTGATTTTTTTCAGATCGAAATTGTCATGTTTTTCTCTGCCTTTGTCAATGTTTAGTTGTAAAAGTTAGTGTTTAAGCAAGTTTTGTTTCTATGTGTCTTTCGAGGTGATTGATATGGCAGAGTGGGGTGACTGAGGTCTATTTCAGTAATATTTAACCACCATTTGATGTATCTTTTTAGAATTGTTTGGTAGTTTTAGTAAAAACGTAATTATTTTATATGCGTTAGAATTAGCGCTTACGTCAACTTTTATACATATTTTGCTATTTTAACTTCCCATTTCTGTATATGTTTTTATTCGTAGGACATCTTTAGATATCAGCTCTACAGTATATATAGATTTGATGGATTTTTAATTTCTTTTGATTCAATTTTTTTCCGGAAATAATCAATTTATAACGGTCGAGCTTTGTTTCTGTGGTTCTGTCCAGGTCATTGTAAATATATTGTCATTGTGTACATTTGTATATACAGAAGGGTTCATCCTTTTTAAGAAAATTGGGGTTTTTTTGGTGTAAATATTTATATTTTTCTGGTCATACTCAATTTATAAGTGGTAAAAGTTTATGTTAAGGTGAGTTTTGTTTGTATGGGTGTATCCAGGTCACTGATATTGTAGATTTAAGTTGCTGAAGATCATTGCAGTAATATTTAACTCTTATTTTATGTATCTCAACTTTAAGTTGTAATGTGTGTGTTAAGAAAAGGTTTGTTTTTGTGGGTGTTTTTCTGGTGATTGGTTTTGTAGACAAAGGTTAATGAAGACCATTACAGTAATATTTAACCCTTATTTGATGTATCTCAACTTGAAGTTGTAAAAGATTGTGTTAAGGCAAGTTTTATTTTTGTGGGTGTTTTTCTGCTGATCGATAATGTAGACAACGTAACGGCCAAAACTGGCCAGTGCTATTCTCAAAAATCGCCAATTAATTTTCATTATTTTTTTCATTTTTTCTCTCAAAAACAAAAGTTATGCCCCTCATTGGAACGAGCTCGTCGAGCTCGTTCCAATGAGGGGTCATAACATATGTTGAGACATAAAATGAAAACAATAGTTATTCAAGAATTTGTTTTGCAAGTGTCGTCTGCTTTATACTCATGATGCCCATTTTAGAGGACTTCCATTTCAAGCATTGGTGACTGGGTCCTATTTTACCAGAAAAAGAGAGCTTGTTTACAACAGTAAACAAGCACTTCTTTACTTCCCGGGGTCTCCATGTGGGGTCAGGCCAGATGGATGTCTAGAAGAAGGTCATATCTGCGTAATAAAATACCTTTATTTTGAATAATTTTATAGGAAAATCGGAAATGGAGCTGCCAGAGACGAGAAAAAATCAAATGAATTCTACTTTTGTGGATGCATATCCCCTGGTCTGGAACGATTTTGAAGAAAATGGCTATGTAACAATGTTTGCTGAAGATGAGCCACGTATAGGGACATTTAATTTGAGGTTAAATGGTTTTGAGAACATTCCAACCGACCATTACATGCGTCCATTTTGGCAGGTCATTTGGGAGTCAAAGCTACGAGAAGACAGTCCACGTTATTGTACAGGAAACCTGCCGCACCACCAATATTCATTGAATTATGCTGAAGACTTCTTCCAGAAATATAATAATGTTTCTAAATTTGGTTTTGTTTTCCATAACGAGTTAACACACGCGAATAACAATCCAGGAGAATATATTGATGAGGATTTATTAAAAACTCTGAAAAAATTGCAATCAAAAAACTTTTTAAATAACACTATGCTCATAATAATGGCTGATCATGGTTTCAGATTTGGTAAATTAAGGAATACTGCGCAAGGAAAATTAGAAGAAAGACTTCCAATGATGTCATTATATTTTCCACCTTGGTTTCGTGAAAAATATGCTAAGTATTATGGAAATTTAGTTGGGAATTGGAGAAAATTGGCAACTCCTTTTGACATTCATGAAACATTCCTTGATATATTAGATGTGACAAGATTGTCTCAACGTGTGAAATATAATAGTCGTGGCATTAGCCTTCTGCGTGACATTCCATTTAACAGGA
Source organism: Pictodentalium vernedei (assembly GCA_031216915.1). Classification (NCBI taxonomy): domain Eukaryota; kingdom Metazoa; phylum Mollusca; class Scaphopoda; order Dentaliida; family Dentaliidae; genus Pictodentalium; species Pictodentalium vernedei. The sequence goes on along the minus strand of CM062292.1, from coordinate 459,302,115 downwards.
CGTGTTCGATTGCTGGCGTTGGTATGCATTGGTGTGCCTGCTTACAACAGGAGAGTCTTGATATTACAAATGAGAATGTGGGGATGGCTGGGAGGCATATTTTGTCTGTGATAAATAAAGAAACAGAACCACAACGAGGGTTATGTGCATTTCTAGAACTGAAGAAAATCCATGAAGCAAATTTGGTAGTTCCAAATGAAAAGGTTAGTGTGAATACCTGATACAATGCTTCCTTTCTGTTGATAAAAGATGCATAAACAATAGCGTACTTGGGTACTTAACCTCATAAATCTGTACTGTTAGTGTGAGCTAAAATAGAGTTGGGGTACCAAACCTTATTAAACCTTCACCCAACGCAGACGATTTCAAAATTTATTATTTTAAATATCATTTTTTTCAACTAATTTCAACAAAACCATATCATGTGACCCCTCGTTGGAACGAGCTCGACTAGCTCGTCCCAACGAGGGGTCACATGATATGGTTTTGTTGAAATTTTTTGAAAAATAATATATTTTCGACTGCTGAATTTGCATATTACGCGGGTGGATGCAGGCGATTCGTTGGGTAAAGAGTTAAGCTGTACTGTTGGTGTGCAGTTCTAGAATTGAAGAAAATCCATGAAGCAAATTTGGTAGTTCCAAATGGAAAAGTGAGTGTAAATATAAGATATAAAACCCAATGCAATTTATCTTTTCTCTTGACAGAGGCGCGTGAATAATAGAGTACTGGAGTTGTGAACCGTATTAAGCTCTACTGTTAGTGTGAGCTAAAAGAGAGTAGTGGGGTACCGAATCTTATTAAGCTGTACTGTGAGCTAAAATAGCGTATTGTTTACCTGTTGATGGGGAGATAAAATTGAGTACTGAGGTATCTAACCTGATTAAGCTGACTGATAGGGGAGCTAAAATAGAGTGTTGGGTTACCTAATCTTATTAAGCTGTACTGTTATTTATTTATTGGTGTTTAAGGTCACATACTTATGCACAACGGCTAATCGTGACCGTGACAGTTTTACGGTTGGAGAACAGGGGCTCGTTACAAACAATGATTCACACACTAAACACCAAAGTGTTAAAACTGACACTTTCAAGGTGTTAAACCCATTCTAACTCTTAGGGTTTGATTTTAACACTCAAAGTGCAATACTTTAAGCACTTAGACATTACAATCGTCAGACATCTGAAACTTGAATGGATGGCACTTCCCATGTGTCTGCATTGGTGGTTCTTCCAGAATGGTCCATAATTTGATTTGCGCTTGATGGGTACATAATTAAAAGGACACAACGCAGATGACGCGGATCAGGCTTGAGAGTTCGAGCCTGATCCGCGTCATCTGCCTTGTTTCCTTTTAAGTGTCGCGACATTACACTTGTCAAGTGGTATTATTGTAACACCTGTCAAGTTCTGGGATATCTACACTTGAACAAAGTGCTAGTTCAGCACTTGGTTAGTGTTAACTACAGCACTTGAAGTGTAGTTTTTAACACTTTAGTTTTTAGCGTGCAGGAATAAAATAATATTATAAAATTAGCATAACTGGATGATATCCCCACTAGTGCATAATCTAATAACAAAAGGGAGGACACACAATTCCTTCCTGATTTTTCAAACGATTCTAAATTTTTTCTGTTTACGTTCAGCCATCGTCTTATAAGCACTGTTTTGTCGGGAAAAGACTTATCTTCCAGACTGCACACATGTTTTCATCATTTTAAATTAAAATCAATGCACAAAACATGATTTATTGTCACTTTCTTTCGAAAAGAACTCTGCTGGTACCGGATGCTTGGCTTTTCATCTGTTGAGTCTCATCACGGCATCCCTAAGAAAAGTCGGCCATGAATGTTTCGTCCGCGGCGGCGTTCCGTTTTTGGTTGTCATGCCTGTCATATTCAGAGGCCGGAAAGTGGCGGGGAGGGCTGTCCCAAACAGTTTTGAGAATTTATGTGAAAAGTATTTGGCAAATGTGTGTCGACAATTGCTTTTATTATTGTTATCGCAGTTTATGTGTGCTTACAACTAAATTGCCAGTGTTCGTCTCTATTTTAATGTTCTCAACCAAAGTACTTGAGTTTACTTTTCGAGTGGACAGATTACATAAGGTTGGCATATTGTTCGGTCTGGGTGATTTCAGGGAATTATTGGACCAGTCTACCGACAGCTTGTCAGTGCTGTGGTCGACTAATACGCAAACATCGCCCGGATCACTTCTTCACTAGCAAAGTTTTACATTAATCTCTCTGAAAGGGTATCAAAAATGCCGTTTACATTTCAGTGAACCTGACTTTATTATTTATTTGTTCCTTTGTTTATCGAGTTATTACACTCTTAAAGCGTGAATGTAAGATTGTTTCCGAATACGTTATGGATCAATGAAGACGAACTATCCGCACAAAACTATGAGACATCGACATATAACTACCAGACTTGTCAATTTACTCAAACTCATTGATATGCGAAACTTGTTTTAGATTTTATGTGTACTGACCACACAAGCAAGTAGATTTGTTGTTGTTTAAATACAGACGCCGGGAAAGGGGGTGGGGAGAGGGGAGGGGGTTATTTGGTGTAGATTCAAATTCACGGTCTTTCGATCAGAAATTGTCCACTTACTACACAGCCTCATTTCTTTCAGCGAAGAATGTGCTTTTTCATGTTTTAGTAGTTATCTTCCTCAGCTCTTATATGCTGGACAGCTTCAGTATTTATATGAATTTTCTTCAGATGCATAATTTAGAGACTGTCTGTGGCATGGGTGTAGAATGAGCGACCATCCTTTCATCCCACCGCCCCTTGTTTCAGAATTCTGTTGGATTTTTTCTAACTCGCATGATGTTAAGGTTTAATATTATTATTAGACACTGCCAACAGGTGCTGCTTCGTATCCACTCCCACCCCACCCCCGAAATCGAATGCTTCGGCATGGTCTCACTTTTTTTAATGAACATACCTTGTTTAACCCTTTACCCAACGAATCGCCCGCATCCGCCCGCGTAATATGCAAATTCAGCAGCTGAAAAAATATTATTTTTCGAAAACTTTCAACAAAGCCATATAATGTGACCCCTCTTTGGAACAAGCTCGTTCCAAAGAGTGGGGGGGGGGGGGGGGGTCACATGATATGGTTTTGTTCAATTTTTGGGAAAAAAATTAAAAAATGATATGTAAAATAATAAATTTTGAAATCGTCTGCGTTGGGTAGAGGGTTAATGTGGTAAACAAGCTCTGTTTCGCTGATAAAATAAGACCCGGTCACCAGTCCCTGAGATGAAAATCATCTAAAGTGAGCTACATAGATGTGAACGATTGGCTATTCCTGACTTTTTCCATGTTGCGGTCATGATTATCCATTGGGCAGAAATGTGACCTTGAAAATAAATAAATAAATAAATAAATAAATAAATAAATAAATAAATAAATAAATAAATAAATAAATAAATAAATAAATATAAATAAATAAATAAATAAATAAATAATGGACCTGAAAGGGTGTCAGGCACAACACTCACAACCAAGTGATCCGGTTCTTGACTCCTACATATTGCCTGATGGTTCTAGAATTTCTCGAAATTATCCTCAATAATTACAATGCCATACTGACAACAAAAACTTGACCAGAAAATTAGAAACACAGATGCTACTATCAAATACAGGAAACGAAATAGAATACTTGAACTGGGGCAACCAAACACAAACGAGCATTAGACACCAGCATGAGTGATCCACTTAACCACAAACGTTGCACGATGTGTGGGGATCATTCTTGGTGCACATGATGTACGAGTCCAGATGCGGCTTGTCCTGCCAACCATGGTGCTCAATGGCCATAGGCCCCTGGCTTGGGACTGCATGACTAAATATGGGACCCACAGGGTCAAAAGGGGTCCCCAAGCCACAAGCTCACAGAAACGAGAAAGAGGGAGAGAGAGGGGGAGTGGAGGTCTCTGTATTTGCAGGAATTTGAATTCGTGTATCGTAAATCACCAACTGCACTTCGTGTACACTAGCATATAGGCCTCGGTTGAGTTCGGTCCTCGAAACGAGACAGGTATCCAGTATTTGTATATGAAGGATCCATGGACAAAAGGAACCATGTCCACTACACTCGATAGTGCTCCAACATATGTGCATGATGCCCTCCCAATCACACCCTGAAAAATAGTCTTCTTTATTGAAAGTTGCATTTTATTCAAGGGTTTCAAAAAGCACTAAAGGTGCACTCTGTTTCTTCCGTTGGGGACTCCTTCAAGTGTATAGAGTCACTAAACCCAAACCACATGCAGACTGCATATTCTCCACCGATGAACATGCTATTTACATCTTGTACGAGCTTAGTAAGAATCGAGCATTTTGCTCCTTTTCATACGCAATTTTCAACATTTTCACCCGCCGTGCCGAGCCGTTATCGCCCCATGCGTCTTGCCCCCCCCCCCCCCCCCCCCCTGGTGGTTTGAGAAACGAATAATGTCCGTATGCAGAAATAAAAGAAAACAATCAAGTGGGGTTTTATCCATGGAGACCCCGTTCTTTTTTGGAGCGTTAGAGGAATCGTCATTGGGAAAGTATAATCTGCTTCTGTCTTGTTTCTAATCGTTTTGAGTAGCGAACAAACAACGACTCTTGGCAGGATTACATTCTTCAACTTCGCCGGTTTGGGAATAGCCCTACGTGAAAAAGTGGACAAGAGACATGGGGTGCAGCAGAACCATGATGGCATCTTTCACAACGTTGGGGGTGGGGGTAATAGATTGCACACAACACTCATTATTTGACTCGATCTTCCAACTTAACCAGTGAAATAATTAAAGAATTAGTTCAGTTAACACACTACTTAAAGTCTGCGATGCAATTCGTACAAGATAGGAGATGTCTGCCCATTTCTACACCATGTTTTACTCACGGTCAGCACCAGAATATATACTAAGTATTTCAAGAACGTGTGACAAATATAAATATATATACTACTCAAAGTTTGTTGAGCACCAAGTATATCCAACTCCCTGTTTTACGTTTCAGTTGAAATATTGTTATGAAACGTGTATATTTTTTTATTAATTATATCTTTAATGATTTAAGCACAGAAATTAAGATTTTGTTTGTGTTTCACATTATTTTTTAGCTTTTGAATACGATAACCATGGAAAATGGATATTATTGGCAAAAGAGGAAATTTTTCATATTTGCCAAAAAGTTGACGGAGCGAACTGATATGGGTTCAATATCGAGTAGGAGATCCATTATTGTTTATTACAGTTTGACAACGCCTTCGCATGCTCCCAATCAGGTTTCCAGATGGTCCTTTGTGGGATGTTGTTCCATTTTTGGGCCAGCATGGCACAAAGCTCCTGGACACTTCTTGGTTGGACTGGACGAACTGAAATGGCAAGCTGCAACTCATTCTAGACATGTTCGATTGGATTGAATTCAGGGGATCTTGCTTGCCAGTCAATACGCTCAATCCCATCCCTCTGTCGGTACTCCCCGACAGCATGGACATTATCGTCCGTCAGAATGAATCTATCACCCACTGCACCAGCATAAATCTGACGTGGGCAATGTTGGCTGCATGGAATCGCTCTCCTGGTCTTCTCCATAGCCTAGAACGCCTATCTGTGTTGTCTAGGCAGTACCTTGACTCATCTGTAAGAAGGACAGGTCGCCAATCTTTTCTGGTCCATCCAACGTGATTCATGGCCCATTCATATCGTGCCTGGTGGTGATTCTGGGACAGCTGAATGCAAATACATGGTTTTCTCGATCGGAGACAACCTTTGCACAACCTTGCACGGATAGTCTGCGTCGAAACATTTACCCCGGATGCATTCTGAAGGTCACTGCGAAGCTGGGTTGCTGTGTCAAATCGGTTCCTGTCGGCCTGAATGATCAAAAACCGGTCTTCAGCTGCAGATTTTGCCCTGTCTCTGCCACCACCATGTCGTCTGACTGGTGTGCCACATTGCTGAAATCTTGCCTAGGCTCTAGTGATCGCCATATGGTGCACACCAAGAGCTTCACCAGCCTGACGACGGGTTCCTCCATCTCTACAGCCCGCCACATTTCTGCTTCAGACAAATGTCTTCTTACATTTCAATTCGCCGTATTCAATCATTAAATCACAAGGGTGTGTGTTGAAATGAAGACCGAATGCCCTACACATCCCATGTACATGTCAACAGTACACGAAAACATCATGAAAATGAAGGGGTAATGCTTTCCTTGACTGCCACGAAAAGTCTGCCTGTCAAGAGAGCTAATGTGAACACAGGTGACCATCTCAATACATTCCTCAATCATATACACCAAAAATATTGGAAATGTGTCACAAGAAAATTTCACAATGATGTGTCAAATATGTGGTGCTTAGTGAACTTTGAGTAGCATATAAAAGTTGCTTTTTTCAAAGTCATCATGCCTTATAAAATGCATTTTGCTGGCCGTTTATCAAGCATGTCTGATATCGTTCATCCTCTACCATGGAATACATACACGGGAGGAGGCAAAATGCCCAATACTAGTTAAAATATGAAAAAAACTGAAGAGGGTCACAATGGACCCGTATAGTGAGAATAAATCAGACTTGCAAACGATGATCTGGTTTGGTCCGCATCATTTTGAAAATATAGAATATACCCATAGTAGCTTGGTGTACCAAATGTTCATCACGAGTGGTGAAGTGGTGTTAACCGCGAGCCTTTGGCACTCGGTTAACACCACTTTACTACGAGTGGGGAACATTTGGTACACCAAGCTAATTTGGGTATATTTCATTTATACCATGACCATCAGATTATTAACCCTTTACCTAACATGAAAAGCAGACGACACTTGCAAAAAAAAATTCTTGAATAACTAATTTTTTTCATTTTTTGTCTCAAAAACATAGGTTATGACCCCTCGTTGGAACGAGCTCGACGAGCTCGTTCCAACGAGGGGTCATAACCTATGTTTTTGAGACAAAAAATGAAAATATTTTGAAAATTAATTGGCGATTTTTGAGAATAGCGCTGGCCGGTTTTGGCCGTTACGTTGGGTAAAGGGTTAAGAGTCGCTGTTATTTTTTCTCGATTTTACTGAACAGCAGACGTGCAAACGGGCGAAGATGTTTTTGTTTACATGAGCATCGATGGGCGTTACTTCCGCTGTCAATGTTATGGACGAAACAAAATGGAAAAAGAAACGGAGCCCTTTTCTTTTTAATAACATAATAACAGATTTCCAGTTATGGGTGATTTATAAACATGCGACGATGCATGTTTGTTAATTTTTGGCATCTTATGAGGTAAACCCATTTAAAAACGTAATAAATAATTGTCGGTTTCATTTCACTCTTCGCGAGGCGACATGCGGTAAATTTAGACAAGTTTGCTTTCAGGTCGACGTCACCAAAGGTCAACTTGGTTGTAGTTCTACTGTAGGTGTAAATTATAACTAATGAAATCCCATTGTTGGCGTGTTCACCACGGTTGGTGTGTAAAGCTAAAATTTATGTCATAGGCTTTTCATATATAGTACAATAAGTAAACATTGTATAAAGGGCTTGTTTGCACACCTTCAAGATCAATGTCACACTTGAGCGCCATACGTTGAAGATCAAACGTCATATCTCAGTCATACATTTGAAACTACGGTCACTGCAATCATCAAACCTAACACAATCATTAAGGCCAGTTAGTGTTATTTTAACTCCAGTAACATTTCTTCTTTCGTTATTTTTCAGGTATTGAAATATATCAGTAGCAAAGATAAAGATCAACGCGTGGCAAATTTTAGTAAAAGTATCAACATGGATGTTGCTCACTATCAGCTCACCATAGAAACAACACCAAATGATGCCCTTTATGAAGCCACAGTGCTGTATATTATCTCCAAAGACAAGTACTTCCTGTCTGTGTCTGACATCAGTAGGATTAATATCTATGGGAAACAGCCAGCTTGTATTGAGAAAAAATTTCCTCATCTGAGTAAATACTGCTATTGTAAATCTGGTGAACATTTGCTACACAAACGTAAACCTTAGCAACTATTTTAATATTTTATAACAGTGGTGAGTAATGCAACACACATGCGCCACTTTCGAATTTTACTAGGATTGTCGATCGGTCACGCTGAAATCGATTAGTATTTTTCATTGTCGAAGAATTGTTAAATTTTACACCGTTTTAGACATTTAATAATTTAAAAAAAAATGATGAAAAAACTATTGTTTCTAAAGGTAAAAGGTCAAGAAGGTCGACATGAAACCTCAAGAAGCCGTTAGAAGCATTTGTCTTTTAGGCACATTCAAAGCTTTGATGTTCTGAACTTTTGAACCGTCGGTGTAATAATCAAGACGGGTCGGCAGTTGCGAACTTGTGAAGTTCGCAACTGACGACCGATTTTGATTATTACACTGTCAGGGTTCAAAAGTTCAGAACATCAAAGCTTTGAATGTACCTAAAAGAGAATCGTCTTCGTTGTTTACTTTAGATAGGTCAACAGGCTTGAACTTCATTTTTAACGACTTCAAGGAGAGGGAGAAGGGTGTCATCTAGGTACGATTAATCGATTATTATCGATAATTTGCGACGAATAATCGACTCCTAAATTAAATTCAAAAATCGTGACAGCCCTATATTTTACTTTACTTTTATATGTCATGCTTTGTTCTAAACCCTTTACCCAACGTACAATATATCAAAGTTTATTATTTTAAATATTATGTTTTCAATTTTAAAAAAAAAACCCAGATATTTAAAACAAACTGTATCATGTGACCTCCCCCTCAGTAGAACGGGCTTGAAGATCTTGTTCCAATGATGGGGTCGCAGGATAGGGTTTTGTTGAAATGTTTTGAAACATAATGTTTTGTAACTGATTTTTTAGGTAAAGTGTTAACTGTTTGTACACCGTTCTGGGGGCTGTGTCCTGGATTATAAAAGGACTCAGGGGCAGTTCCCCATTCCTCCATCTCATAACAAAAGTGGGATCGGCATTAAAGTAGCATAATTTATCCTATAAAATGGACGTTTATTCGAACAATAAAAAATAAGATAAATTTTTGCTTTATTCACCTTGTAGCAGCTGAAAGAATTTATTCCTATAGTAGAGACGGACTTATTGACCTCTGACCTCTACCGCATTCGTATTGTCATGACCTGTTTGTGAGAGACATAATGAACTGGCGTTTATCAAACGTTGACCGTCGCTGAAATGTTCAGTTTTATGACAAAGTTCAACTCTGTCTGATAATAAAACGAACAACAATTAACAAAGAATACACAAAGTAAATCAATCGAAACCAAGCATTGCAAAGCACACAAGTTCCATTGTAAAAGGCGGGGGCATGAGGAGTGGCGTTTCATTTTCCAAATTAGGAAAGTGTAAATAAACAAATGCACGTGACGTCTTCTTTGTTTATAAAACCCAAGTTGAATCGACGACGAAAAAACAATAATAAACAACGAAAATAAGAAGATAAGCATTGTTCATTTAATAAAGTATTTTGCAACTTTAACTCAAGCTTTCATTTTTAGACAGAAATGAATCTCAGCGACTTGTTTATTTTTGGTACGTTTGCTTGTCGATCGAGTTGGACCAATGTGGTCCTCACTTCTCGCAGTGTTTTAAAGCGAGTAACAGCACGATTTCGCCGCGACTGCACTGTAAATGATTTATGGGATAAACAAAATAAACGTATAGTGTTTTTAAGTGAAAAAATTATTCTACTCGTAGGATTAAGAATGACACCGAGTCGCCGTCTTTTCTATATACATCACATGTCCACTATTTTTGTTACACGTTGGTATTGCACCGTATTTCACTTGTGAAACAATTGGAGAAAACTGTAAACTATTTTTAAAACATTGTATGCTTTAAGCGGATTATGTTATAGAGGTGTTAAAATTATAAATTTACTTAACCCACAGCCCACAAATATCCATTTTTATATTACTTTAACGAAGTCCCCCACTCCCAAGTGTATTCTTCCTTGCGAGCTCAATCAATAGGTCTCGTGTTAAGTATAGTGCTTTCGTTTGACCATTTTTCAATTGCTTAAAGCATTTATTTTGTGTTGGTTGAATTATTTTCCTCATTGGAGAAGCCACGCAAAACTACATTTTCTCTGACATTCACAGCAATCTGCTTGTAGATTTCTATTTCATGGTATAATCTGGAGCAATCATAATTCTTTGACAGTGCACAGGCCCTCGACACGAGTCATTTTAACCCTTTACCCAACGTAACGGCCAAAATCGGCCAGCGCTATTCCCAAATATCGCCAATTAATTTTCAAAATATTTTCATTTTTTGTCTCAAAAACATAGGTTATGACCTCTCGTTGGAACGAGCTCGTCGAGCTCGTTCCAACGAGGGGTCATAACCTATGTTTTTGAGACAAAAAATGAAAAAAATTAGTTATTCAAGAATTTTTTTTTGCAAGTGTCGTCTGCTTTTCATGTTAGGTAAAGGGTTAAAAGATAAAAATACATGAATCCCAATTCTATATAAAAAAACCCATAAGATATAAAACTAAAAAACTCGCCTCAACTTTGGAAAAAATTATTTTTCATACATCCTGACAGATATGTTCTAAGATTTCTAGGTAGCGCACTTACCCTTTCTAAGTAGCGTTCTTGCCCCCCCCCCCCCCCCACCTCCACATAAAAAAAATAAATAAATAATAAGTCCCACCAAAACACATTGTGCCACTTCATGTTTCACATAGTTTAACGAAGATTCCAAACTGATCTCTAATATTGGCCTCAAACAAGCTCTGTTTTACAGTTAAAATAAAGTTTGGTAACCAATGCATGGTGTAGTAGTCATTTAAAATGGGCAACATGGGTATAAACGATTGGTTGGACATGATTTTATATTCATGATGCAGTCACGAGTAGCCATGTGTAGACATATGTTAACTTAAACATCAATAAATAAAAAAATAAATGTTAGTCTACACACTCTAGAAAGCCCCGATTTACTTTTAGAGCAATCCCTTTTGCAAAATTTTCAAACTTCAAACCCTTACCCTACCACAACCCACGCCTCCCCTACCCCCCCCCCCCAAAAAAAAAACAAAAAAAAAAAACAAACAAAACAACTGACTAGTCACCCCCACTACAGAAATCTTGTAATATCCTATACCAAAGCATGGAAAACGCATTTAGTCTTGTGAATATTTCAATGTGCTTAGATCAGGAAGCTGTATGGAAAGCTATTTCCAATTAGGCCTATCAAAATATTCTTATTTCTCAGGCAATTTTTCCTCATTTTTATGATAAGGAAGGGAGGATTTTTTGTTAATTCACAAAACAGTTCTGAAAATACATATAGGTGGAATCAGAAATTTAACTACTTACACTATTGTGTGGCAAACCAACGTTTTCAGCAGTGAACATTGCCCATAATGTAGCTGAAAATTTAACCATTTATATCTTGTTTGACAGAGCTCTGTGAGCTCTGTCAAACAACGTATAGTTGGTTAAATATTTGTCCTGGAAGTGCAAAATAATGTCATTGAAAGATTTCCAGGTGAAAAGGATGATGAGGAAGGTGCCTCAGAAACATTTTTTGTTTGTTTATAGTCTCAAGTCCAATATTATAAGGCACAGGGCGTTTAGTTGGCAGACACAGTGTCATATACGGCGAAGATAAAACAATATTAGGTGAAGCGAAGCCGAACCTAATATTGTTTTCTCTGAGCCGTATATGACACTGTATCTGCCAACTAATTCGCCTCACCTAATATTGTTTTCTCTTCGACGTATCTGCCAACTAAACGCCTTGTAACGTATTTATTATGCACGGCATGCTAAAAGGTCATTGGGGACGTTAACTCAACGAATAGTTAAATGACGAGCACTTCTCGGAAAATGTAAACAAAGCAGACGATGTTTACATAAGCAACAAGGGGAGTAATTTTGCTTCCGCATTCTAATAAATCACTCTTGACTTGTTCTATAATTGCCAATGTTTTGGACTAGTTTGACATTTTATTATAACAGTTTCATTCAATCGATTGTAATGTTTATACGGCGGGGCTATTTTATACGGTGGGTCTTCTGTACGACTGCGCTGCAGCGTGTACGTACGTGTAAATTAAAAGCTGGGGCGTATGGATATAATGAAAAAACAAAATGGCTGACGGGCACCTAATAGTAAATTAATATTGGGTTCTTTTCAACCATTCTAAACCTATTGCGGAGTCTATGTCTCTTAGTAACTTCATTTGAGTGGATAAACAAATTTACTAGCATAATAATATAAGTTACGGGATGTTTAGTGGTTTCACTTCCCACATAAAACAACTAAAAGTTAAATGTAAGAAAGCTCTGAACCTTCTGAAAGTTGTTGGTAGCGCCGATTGGGGTGCTGACCAAAAAACTTTGCTCCATCTGTATAGATCACTTGTTCGGTCAAAACTAGATTACGGTTGTGTAGTTAACGATTCTGCAAGGAAATCATATCTCAAACCACTTGATGCAATTCATAATAGTGGTATTAGAATTAGTCTAGGGGCTTTTCGAACATCCCCTATAGACTCGATGCTTGTTGATGCAGAGGAACCTTCTCTTGAGAAGCGCAGAATTAAATTGTCTCGCCAATATGTGTCTAAACTTTTGGCCAATCCTTCAAATCCGGCTTATAATTGTGTTACATACCCTCAAAATGTTGATTTCTTTAACCGCCACAAGAAACATATTCCTCCATTGGGAATTAGAATTAAACCCCACATGGAGTCTGCCAAAATTGAACCACATACAATAAAACAAAATCGTAAAACACATATTCCTCCTTGGCATCTTAAAAAACCTACAGTTATTTTGGACCTCGCTTCTACCAAAAAATCCGATACCAATTCCTTGCAGTTCAAACAAAAATATGCCGAAATAAAGTCCAAGTACAGTACATATACAAGGATCTATACGGATGGATCTAAGGATAATGACAAAGTATCATCAGCTGCTGTTACTGGTGATCATGTCACCTCAATCAGAATACCGAATCAGAGTTCTATTTTCAGAGCTGAAGTTAAAGCTTTACAACTCGCTCTTGAACATATCGAGAATGCTCAGGAAAAGAAGTCGATTATTTTTTCTGCCTCTCTTTCCTCTTTATTTGCTTTACTCAACCCCAAGTTGAAGAACCCTCTAGTTTTGGAAATTCGTGAGAAGTTAACAACTCTCATGTCTGACCAATATGATATCGTGTTTTGCTGGTTACCCGGACATGTAGGTATCGCTGGTAACACCAGAGCAGACAGTGCAGCAAAACAGGCTTTAACAAAGGCTCTCACTGATTTTAACATCCCTTTCAGTTATTTCAAACCACATATTAGTAGCTACATCGAATCTATGTGGCAGGCGGAATGGGATGGGGCAACTAATAACAAGCTTCATCGCTTCCGACCAACTATTTCTGATCACTACCCATCTGGTAACCTTTGTAGAAAAGATCATGTTATTCTGACACGGTGTCATATTGGTCACACACGACTTACACATTCCTTTTTGTTAGAGGGTAATATGCAACCAGAGTGTGTTCTTTGTCAGCAGGTGTTGTCAGTGGAGCACATTCTTTTACATTGTACAGATTTTAAGAATGTTAGAGGGCAATACTTTTCAGTCGGATCTCTAAGAGATTTATTTTATTTGACAAGCCCGCATAAAATAATCTCATTTTTGAAAATAATCAACCTTTTTAATCAATTTTAAAATTGTTTTTATTCTTTTAAAATCCATATCTATATCGCAGGTTGATTTACACAGGATATTTTTTTTCAACATTCGCATCATGTTTCACATTCCTTAGTTTTTATACTTCACATTTCATATTTCGTCGACTCCTTTTTTAAATTATTTCATGGTGGATAATGGTCTTTTTTTAATTATACTTTTATCGCCACGATATAGCCTTGGCTGCTGATGTGGCGTTAAGCAACAATAAATAAATAAATGTTTAGTGGTCGGATATGGTGTCACGAGGGGCGAAGTGAGATTAATATTAGGCGATGCATTAGCCAAGCCTAATATTTATTTCACTGAGGTCAATATTTATTATGTCAGCGGACAAAATCCAGTTTGTTCCTTTAATTAATCGGTCCGGTTATTTATGTGAAAATGGAAACAAGCAAACGAAAGTTCACAATGTAAGGGCAGTAACTCTATTTAGCAATTGTTCGTCCTGAAGAGATTATCGATCGGTACGATTTGCATCTTAAAACATTGAGCAAGCGGTGGGGTTATCGATCAAAATAAGTTGCTCAATTTGGGACACATATTATTAACAAATTATTTCTTTTTGTTCAAGTGAGTTTAATGAAGCTTTAATCACATTCAACTGACGACTCAGGACGTTTGCTGTAAGATTGACATTTTTGAGATGAGGCTGTTGTATTTTATTTCTAAAAACAATATGGTGGTCTCACACCTAATGTTGATTTCATATGGGGTCAGCGATGACTTCATCATCGACCTGATATGGCTTCAGAGGCAGCCACCATTTATCCACGCTAATTGGCTGATCCCCAGAGCTGACATAATAAGTTCTTTTCTCAACCGAAAGTTACTTTCTTAGGCTGATCAATCAGATCTTGTCTTACGATGTCAATCCTCTAAAATATGACGACTTCAAGATCTTAGCACATCGAAGTGGGTTATCATTTGGAGAAAATTGTATTAACTAACGTATGGTTTAATATATGATTTTAACATGAGAGAGGGGAGGGAGAGATGTGGTTTGAACATTAAACTTCAAACCAGGGCTGGCAGCAGTTAAAGTTTCAAACGTTAACGTGTTAAATCATTTTAACAACGTTAAAACAATTTAACCAAGTTAATAACGTTTAACTTTGAAGATTATAATTGTATAATATGTAGCAATGCGTCGTTATCTGGTGTTTACCCATTACGGATCGCACGTACAGATGACGTCGAATTTTGCGCCATTTGACGAAATTGAAGAACACGAATAATTTAGATGTCCGTCAATTATAGTGGACCCATTGCTTTGGAGGAGAGACCACGAAGCCCTCCTACCAACGTTGGCGAAGTTGGACCGCCGATATTTTACGGTACAGCTTCAGCTGAACGCTTATTTTCCATGTAAGGACTGGTATTCGAGCAACGGTGGATGTCTCTTTCTAAGGATACGGCCGCAGCGATTGTATTCTTAAATGAAAACATCGCTGAATGTTAGAATTTACGTTAACCTGCGGGAACTATCTTAACTACTCGTCCCCCGAGTTCCAATGTGTTCTATGTGCCAGAAGGCTGCCAGTAGACACATAGAACACACTGGAACTCAAGAGACGAACTGTACGTAAGTTCAATTATATTCAAATTCAAATCAATAAAAATGGCCGAAGTTATTGAAATTTTGTTCATTTTAACATTTAACGTCATTTAACTCGTTAACACAGAATTATTTAACACGTTAACGTGTTAAGGAAAATTTTAACTTCCCCCCAGCCCTGCTTCAAACTAATAGCCCAAGAACATTAGGTTTCACTAGGGAAAAAAATCGGAGAAAGCTGATTTTTTCAGGGAATGTCGAGTACATGTCACTGAACGATTAGACAAAAGTCCCCTAAAATCCCAGTTGAGCTTGTTTTTCTACAGCCTTTTTTCGAAAACGCGTTTGAAAAAAAAAAAAAAAAATCGCACGAACTTTGTAACCTCGAATTGATCCAACTATATTTTTTGTTTACCCGTATTTCGAGCTACATAATGTGTAATATACATTTACCTAGAGGAAAATGTGCATTCTGTGACAATTTCTGCGAAAATTATTGAAAATTCACAAAAAAGTATCGGATTTACGCAAAAAATGACGATTTTCCTAACGGATTTGCCCAAAGGGTCGTAGTACAGAACGGGACGTTAGTTGGACAGACGATAAAAAATCCACCACCATTTGAAGACTTTTATCATTGCTTACAAAATAGACATTATGGAAGACCCCCTCTGCTTCTGGCCGAGTTCCCCTTTTGGCATAAAATTCGTCAGCATGAGAACTCAACTATTTTCGGGCTTGGGACCGAACAGACACGTCTGTGTCTGGCAGCATTAGATCAATAAATAATATTTACAGAATGTACAAAAATCAATAAATAATATTTACAGAATGTACAAATCAATCAACATGGATTAAGTTACATTGACTATTATCAACGCTATATACAGAAATGACATGACCTATATACATATTATTCATCGAACTCAGAAATTTCCGACAGGACAGTGTTTCTGTGGTTGTTACAAGAATCCGAACTGCAATTACACAAACCTGAGCAAGAGAGTCCTGCCTTCTTACACCCACACCTTTTTGTACAAGCACTCTTGCAACCACAACTGATGAGATTCAGTAGGTTATCGGGGGCACATGGCTTTGTGGCTGCAGTCGGTACAAGAAGTCCATTGTCTAGCGACCACCCCCAATCCGTCGGAGGAAGCGAAGTGCCCAGCCATTGTTGGACCTGGAGATAACATCTGTAGACATGTTGTTGTGCAGCATCGCTGCTTGGTGGGAGTGAGGCTAGGTCGATGGGTTTATTCAGTTTAGATTTTGCTACATAACGCTTGTAAGTGACATATCTATATTGGTTGAGAGAGGAAACAGTTTTACTCCCGTATAAGATCAGGAGAAGTTGTTCCCCGGCAGCGGCTACTGCACTTGGTGTACTGTCATCCGCCAAAATTGTGTTGACATACTGTTGTGAGTCGCTAGTAACATCGGAGACAATTGTACTGAATACTTTCTTCTTACCAACTCGAAAGAGTGCAGAAGTAGTGTCACAACCACTTATAGAATGTGCTACAAGGAGGTTGCTTCTATGGTCACCCATTTTGGTTGCTATTTCACTAACTGAAACTAGTAAGTTTGGGGTAATGGAATACATCATGTGAATATTACATCCCGGTTGAACTCGAGAGGTAAGAATGACTAACAAGTCTGTGTCTGTTCCCACAACGACAACATTGTTGTCATCTTGAGCGATGTCAAGTGCAGTTTCGGCTATCAGTACATCAGCATCAGCCTCGGCCTGCTTGGACTGAATATTGATAGCAGATAGCTCCTGCATTAGAAGATCGATCAGTTGGGTTTTGTTCTTGGCATTTGCAAGGAAATCGGATTGGGGTGTGGTGGCTGGTAACTCGGGTGAGATATTGATATGAATGGAATACTTGTCTTTAGATCTACGGGCTTGTTCCATGCCCTTTGTCGACATTGTACAAGCATAACCATCAAAAACAACCACGACGTTCGCCCCAAAATGTCTCACTAGATAATTGGAATATGATGTACATATGTCCTTATAGGACGACTGTTTAGGCCATACAACTGCCCTCAATAAAAATCCACCATCTACAACAAACAGAGAATGTTCTGGGATTTTAGTTTGCTCGGAACCGTATGTTTTGAGGATCTTACCGAGCGTGCTTTTCTGTGTCTTCCTCATTCCAGCAGAATCAAACAATGCTGGTGGTTTCGGGGCGAGTTGATATTTGAGATACTCTTCCATCTCTGCTTGTGACTGAATAACACATGTGATGCGGTTGAACAGAATTGTGGGGTCAATCACTACCTTACTTCCACGGACTTTGATGCTATTTGCCATCGATGCGAAAGACTTCACAGTGTCAACACGTCGTAGTTTGATGCTGTTGAACGTTTTGCTTACAACATTCGATACACAACATTCACCAATTTTGCGAACTTGGTCACAGTTCACAGTTTCGTCGGCCACAAGCCCGGTCGCTATAGAGACTAATTGTAGTGGATCTCTATTCTGAAAGGGGGAATGCACTCTGAGCCAGTTCAATAATTTGGTGATATCATTGGCATCAGTCAATTGTGAACTTTGACGGAGATCCCGATGTTGTTCGCCATGACCAGTGTGAACATGAACAAAATTTTCGAGAGCATTACATATCTGAAGGCAAAGAGGTAGTCCATGTACCAATTTCGCAACAGTGATATCGGTTATTCCCCTGCCATGTGTGAGACCACCAGGGAGCTTGAACATTCTCATTAAACACTGCTCTATGGTCTGATCAGAATATATCCCGTCCCAGAATTTATCTGAGCGCCTTATGGTAAAGTAACCTTTCTCAGTGAACAACTTCAAATCATCCTGTTGCATTATTTCTGTTAGCTCATCCATCTGCTGCAAATAGAGATGAGAACTTTTTGCGTATGCAAAATGACCACCTGCTTGAAATACTGGAATCATATTGCGAACACAATATGTGTGGAGTTCCCAGTCGCCTGTGCGCTCTGCTCTCAAGAACAACTGGAGAAGACCTATTTGCTCGTAGTATTGTACCCAAAGCTTTCCTGTGCGTCCTACGGACGCATTCTGGAGCAGTTCGTGTAATTTTGACAGTAGATGGTTGACACTTTCTTGATTGACAGCGTCAGCTGTTGTACAGTCACCTCTGACAAGTCCACAGAATATTTCATTGACTTCTGTGCAGTCTATGTTATCTAGTGTTCGGCTTTCTTCAAACACAAGTTTTGTAATGGCAATTTGTGTTAGCAAATGGGCACGAACTGCTCTTGAATATGCATGACCACTGATCAAATGATGGATTGACCCACCAGCATAAACAGTCCCCCAAAGATCATCCAAGCCGCTACCAGCCATGATCGAACCAATTGCCCCTAAATATGACATGGCGTGCACACATTACATGCCAATGCATCTTGAGTGTAGGCGAACACAACATTATGTGATTTAATCGAACATGGAAATTGAAACAATGATGCTATAATACGGTATTTGAATGAGAAAAGTCGATGCCGTTTGAATTTGAGTTTAGGGGGTATGGTTAATATTTCACACGTTTCACCAGTTCATTATGGAATAAATGACTATTGTTATATATCATTTCTGCAATTTTTGATATATAATTTAACTCCCAAAGTAGTCGTAGATTTGATTTAATGGACGTTGTGTACCGTTGTGTGTATGAAAACAATAAATTTTTTTTCGTAATTTTGTACATTTTCGTGAATATTTCACCATTGAGTGTGAGGATTGGTACAAAGTTGGCATTTTCTGTTGGGGATATGTATTCTCAATATAATTCAGCACGATATTTATGATTCTCACCCTACTAAGGCGAATAAGAATGAGAAATATGGAGCTGGGTCGAATTTTTTTAAATTTTTTTTTTTTCATCAAAAAAACGCTATAACTAAAAAAGCTCAACTCGGATTCGCGGGGACTTTTCACACTTTATCCGCAATGTGTGTCCCGGAAACATATAAAAAATCAGCTTTCTCCGATTTTTTTTCCTTACTTTCTCATTTTTATGTCTAATGTGCCTGGACTATAAATTGTCGACGGTTTGATCCCGACCAGCGGCAGTTACCTTCTGTCCTTGGGTAAAACACATAATCCCAAATGCACGGTGGCGCTGTACGCGAAGGCAGATTGCATGTTGACGTGCACTTCCCATCAGCCACTGCTAAAGCCAGCCTGTGTGGAGTTGGTCTGTTGGGGAGTCTGACAGTTGCTTGCTCGTTTTTGTCTGGTCATGGTCTTATCAATAAATACTTGACAGCCACTAGTTTTTCGTCCCCTGAGTTCCAGTGTGTTCTATGTGCCAGTAGGCACATAGAACACATTGGAACTCAGGGGACGTTTAGGTGTGTATGTTTTGGTCTGGTCATGGTTTGATCTATAAATAATTGATATCGTCTCTCTGTTGGTGTGTATGTTTTGGTCTGGTCATGGTTTGATCTATAAATAATTGATAGTCACTCTCTGTTGGTGTGCATGTTTTGGTCTGGTCATGGTTTGATCAACATCCGATAGCCACTATTTTTGGTGTGTGTGTGTTGACCTCTAAATACTCGATAGCCACTACATTTTGGTGTATTTTTGTGGTCGAGAGCAAATTGCATTTTTATAATGGATTCCACTTGTTTATTTTACAGGCCAGATCTACTAATAATTATATATTGCAGGTGCAGCTTTCTTGTGCGCGTCGGCTTAATGCGTCTTGGTTTTGTTAGTTGAAGGGTTATTCGCTTCATGTCCACTGTCTGTCGGTTGTTGGCTTGTCTGTAGTTCTGGAGGGAAATTCTATTGTTTTGGGTAATCTCGGTTTGAAATTAAGAGTTGACAAGAGTAGCCGTTATGGAGGATGTTGCTGGTTGTTTGACAATTTAAATTACTTGAATCTAAGTCTTTTCGAAATGGTAAGATCATTTAAATTATTTATATTTCACTTATTAATTGTTGCAATGCTTGCAGAACGACAGTTGTTGAACACCAATCGTTGGACAGTCAGATCAACAATGAATCGCTTACTTTACCTTTTTTTCGCTAAAAGGGTTAGCCTCCATAAGTTGATTATTGCAAGGTATTCATGTCATTTTAATTATATTTTCCAGGTTTTATAAATATATATATATAGTGTACAACGACATAGGTTATTTGTGTGCTTTAATTATTAAATAAAATGGAGAGAAAAAAGATGTGATATGTAAATAAACTTGTGATTATATCATGAGAAAGGAGGTCGTTATCATTCACGCTGAGCCTCACATGACGTCATACCCGGCAAGTAAACGTCCTGTGACGTATTTATCATGTCACTAAACGAACTAAACAATAACTTAAAAGACGACGGTCAAGTTAGGTGTGTCGAAAATGTTGCCACAATGAACTGGCTTTCCATAGTAAGAAGAAATTGCTTTCAAATTTTGGGGCTGATTTGTTTCTGTGGTAATTCCCGGAGAAGGTCAAAACAACGAAATAAGATAAAAACGACTCAACAGGTTTCAAGAAAACTATATATCGAAATAAAACACGACTAATGTATGACCAGACAACAATCAGTTCATTTGATACAGGAGTGTTTATTTATTTATTGTTGATGGTCATGTTGATATCGCGTCGCCTACAAAGAACCGTAACTCTCCCCCGTGTCAAAGCACATTGAATTACTGCCCCTCTATCACTACTCTTGTATTTTGACTGGGTATCATTAAAATTGGGCGAAATTTGTTTGAACTGGAAAACTGTGAGTGATTTTGTCACTTTTTGTGCGTTATTGTGTTCATTTGCGACATTTCGCTAGCACGTCTTTTTATTTGTACGAAAATAGGTTAAAACGTGAGGTGGAAAAATTAATTGGTACTTAAATTCTCTTATTTTGTTTTAATTCAAATTTTGAAAGTTCGAAATGAGTGGAAATGCATCAGTTGCATCAGAAATAACAACGACTACTACTGACCTGATATCACATAATACCAGGTGAGTTAGCTGATACAGTGGAACCCTGATATGGTATTCCAGCATTCTGATTGGACAAACTAACTTTGAGGAATAATAATATCAGCAAGTGATCGGGTGGACGGTAACTGGTCTGTAGGTTTTATACCAGGCGAGCCTGGTATAAAACCTACACACCATGTCCTATCCAGAACCCGGGCACTTGCTGATATTGTTACGAATATACCCCACCGATGACCTTCAGGAATAAGGTTAATGAAATGTTGAATAAAAAACAACAATTTTGCATACCTTTTCATGCATTTACTGTCATTACCACCTGAAAAGGGTTAACGAAGCACTTTTAAACGTATAAAAAATCCTCTTTAATCTGTTCAGTAAACTGTAAAAAGATATTCACTTCAGCATAAAAAAATCAATAGAATCGTAAAAACAACAAAGAACTGTTGGGACTACAATTATTATTTTCTGTACATTTTCAAATATTTAATTTTAAAATCAATAAATACGGTGCCTTGAAAATATTTTCTGTACTTAAATTCTCTTATTTTGTTTTAATTCAAATTTAAAAAACTCGAAGCGAGTGAAAATGCATCAAAATAGTAGTGTCAGCTACTCACCCGAGAAAGATAACTCTGGGTCACGGTATATTAAGGTGACACCCACCGTGTACATCACGTGGCATCCTTAGCCAATAAAATTCGGGGAAATATCAGTAAATTTGTCAGCTCATTAAGCAGATTCTCCATAAAGTTTTCCACCCCCTTCAAATCTGCAGGCGACTTTATCTCATTACCAAAACCCGCTGAAATTGAATGTTCGTTGTCAAATATTTCGTGGCTTCAATCTTTCAGAACATGCAAATGAACGACCTTGTCGAGGAGATTCGCACAGAAATAATGCTAAATCTGGCTTAAGAGCCACACCATATGGCAATTCATCGACTTGCAGACTTGACTCATTGTCCATTTAGGTTACCTTAACTGTGGCCCGAGATTGTAACGGCGCAACATGTGATCATTTCTACGTGTATAGGTGAGAGAGAGGATCCGTTTGATCTCACAGATATCAGAATCACTGATGTTATCGTACATATGGCATGTGCTATGGCACTAGACACCCGTGTGGCAAACGGAAGATGATCGAAACTCGCCATACAACTAACGGGAGAACACGTCCCGAAAATCAAATCAAGCCCTTGAGCGACTTGATTGTAGAGGACGGGTTAATTAACCCCAGGAGAATGGAAAGGTGTTTTAAAGATTATCCAAAACTCCAAACTGGGTGCCTTGATTGGGGCTGACAGTTCATACTACCAAATCACCCGCACTGTTACAGTGGTTTATAGTTTGTAATCGTTCATGGAGTCAAATCCATCAAATCTATCCCAGCTGAAAGACAGCGATCTCATGGCTAAGAGGGTAGTCAAACACTTTGAGGGTTCACTTCAGGGGACCATGACTTACCCCAACAGGCAATAGAAAATAGAGGAGTGGGTTAGAGAGGGTCCATATAATTGGAGTTTGTTTAGAACGTGACTTCCTAACCGACTTAGAGGTTGGAAAACCTATCATCGTTAACGTAAAACAGACTGCGACTCCCAGAAGACAGTAATCAGGGTTGATGTGTTAACGGAACATTCACTCGGGGCGCAAAACCTGATGGCACGCCGGTTTGTCACCGATTAAGTCGAAGGAAATTAAATAATGAGACACCAACCGAAGCAGCACCCTTGTCGGAGCCCCACAAAGATGCCCCCTGGTTTAGATTTTGTCCCACGTTCGATACTTATAGGTGGTATTAGGTAACTGTGGGTCCTTTGTGGAATTAGATTATTAGTTCCCATCGAATTGAACATTGGACACACTCTGTCCTATTGTAGAATGTTGGGTCATATAGTGACAAAGTGCCATCATACAGCGACATAGGTAGCCCGAAATTGTGGAAATAGGTAGCCCGAAATGTTCATGCCAGACATAGATTTATCTCACAATCGGGGCGTTTTTGCACTGTTACGCACTTAAAGCTTAATGTATCTGGGCTCTTGTTCCGAATCCGTATCAAGGACCCCTGATACAAGCGTGTGATTCTGCTGTTGCCAAAAACAACGGCATTAATATCATTTTTCGATCGCTTCGCGTTTTTCCCTTCAGAGAAAACAATATTAGGTGAGGCGTAGCCGAACCTAATATTGTTTTCTCTGAGCTGTATATGACACTGTATCTGCCAACTAAACGCCCTGTAACGTATTTATTATGCACGGCATGCTAAAATGTCACTGGGGAAGTAAACTCAACGAATAGTTAAATTATGCGCGCACTTTTCGGCATCTTGGGCTGGTTTGTAGCCTTTTATTGGGATTTTCCTGAACGCTCGAGTCGAGGCTTCTCTCTTAAGTTAAAGGATTAGCTTTCACTATGCAATGTGGAAAACTCTACCTCAATAAACGATGAACGCCTTATTTTAAAATATAATAAACTTTTACACCAAAAGGGATATTTAATTCACCAGTAATTATTGCAAAAGTAACAACCAAATTCACGTTGACGAAACACACAGTTGCTCCACTTCGCAAGACAGTATTCAGTAAAGTGAATCCCAGTGACGTAATTTTCTCTGAAGTCTAACGTCATCACTGACCTCAATATGGAGACCAATGAACGCTAGTCTATTTTTCAATTTGCGTCTTTCCATCCATAAGGCAAATGCTCCTCTTAAAATAGTTTTATAACACATTTTGTGGTCAATATTGTGAGACAAATTTATCATCACCACAGTGTGTGTCTCCGGAAATTCTGATCAAGTCTCGTTGTAGGCACAGAATCGCATTTCGACTCGCCCTAACGGGCTCATCGAAATACTGTTCTGTTCCTCCAACTCGACTTGATCTGAATTCCCGGAGACACACACTGTGGTGATAATCTGTTTGTAACTTTGTCTTTGGTCTCTTTGAATACCTTTCATATTTTGTGTTTTAAATGATCTTTTCTTTCTTCAATAACTGTTGTAGCATTTGGTTGTAGTATTTACACGTGGCTGATCATGATTTTCGCCGCATTTGTAGCATATATTTTGGTATCTATAGACATCTTGAGAATACTAGTCAAAACGTAAAACGTACCATCACACCTTTGTCAAAACGTAAATTTATTTCGCTCAAAGCGTAACTTTTTTAAAGTCAAAACATGTCATTATTCTTGACGGCTTAGTACGTTTGTCTTTAATGTGGAAAGGGGGCACGGTGGCGTTGCGGTAATTTTTTCTTGTCAGACCACCGAAGTTAAGCAATGTCGAGCCCGGTTAGTCCTTGGATGGGTGACCGTCTGAGCGATCGATTCGGACTCACGCGTTGTGTCCTTGGGCAGGGCATTTCACCCCGACTATCCACATGGAGGCACGACGACGCCGTACTAAGGCGTATTGCACACCGATGGTGCGCATGTTTTCAACTAATCTAACCCTGATTGTGCTGCAGTGCGGAATTACGATGTCGGGGAGCTGCTCGGTGGTTCTTCCCTGGTACTCGGTCTGCCCCCACCCGTCAAACTGTCATCGACACGAAATGACCCTGGCTGTTAATGTGTCGTTAAACCCTAATAAATAAATAAATAAATAAATAAATAAATAAATAAATAACTTGCGAATGAGCTTTCCTTCGAACTCCATAAGTAGCGTTCATTTATTTATTGGTGTCTAGGCGCGCATAAAACTGCACAATGGG
The DNA here is from genome assembly GCA_031216915.1 of Pictodentalium vernedei. Classification (NCBI taxonomy): domain Eukaryota; kingdom Metazoa; phylum Mollusca; class Scaphopoda; order Dentaliida; family Dentaliidae; genus Pictodentalium; species Pictodentalium vernedei. The sequence continues at coordinate 459,277,160 of CM062292.1, read as the reverse complement.
CCAATCGTGACCGATGGGTAGCGTTTAACCGTAGAATGGAAAAGTCTTTCATGATATATTTCATGAAATGTCCATGGGGCACTCGCTGGTTAATTTGTTGCATCGCGTGTTGTAAAGGATGGGGGATTTTGTCGAGGTGTGGGAGTGGGGGGAGTTTTTGTAGGAGGGAATTTCGTCGTGGGTGGATTTTGTCGCGGACTCCTCAAATTTGGGCTTGTGGGTCGGAATAAGTGTAAGTATTCCAACATCACGTTTATTTACCACTAATTAGCACTGTCCTTTTAGTTTCTTTCTTTCTTTGTTTCAATAAATAATAATAATAATAGCATGTTGTTATGTTAGAAGGAGCACATACATGTTTATATAAAACTGTTTTCTTACAATGCCAACTGACACTCTACAATAAATTGTAAAAAAACAGTTGTTCATCAAAATTCTGCTAAACTAAAACTTCTCTTGCTGGTTGCATGGCTTTTTTGAAAAAAATATACTCACGTTTCAAATCACCTTTGAAAAATAATTTAGCACTCATCCAGTTAATTCAAAATACAATATGTTTCGTTTTTAGAATTCACTTAAAAAACTTTCGGCAATCCAGTATAAGTATTATGTAAAATGTAATTAACTCAGTGCATTTACACAGCCTCAGTTAGTGTATATTTCCATAGAGTGTGTAATATGGCATCCTATCAACTAATCATGTGCAGCGGCTATGGCCAACCAGTGTATGTTAGTTTGTCATCTAACTCTGTGCAGCGCACAAAGTTAGTCACTCTTTTCTTTCTGCTTGTAAGTTGCTGGTTACAGGGTTAATCACTCTTTTCTTTCTGCTTGTAAATTGCTGTGTACAGGGTTAATCACTCCTTTCTTTCCGCTTGTAAATTGCTGTTAATCACTCCTTTCTTTCTGCTTGTAAATTGCTGTGTGCAGGGTTAATCACTCTTTTCTTTCTGCTTGTAAATTGCTGTGTACAGGGTTATTCGGTCTTTTCTTTCTGCTTGTAAAGTGCTGTGTACAGGGTTAATCACTATTTCTTTCTGCTTGTAAATTGCTGTGTACAGGGTTAATCACTCTTTTCTTTCTGCTTGTAAATTGCTGTGTACAGGGTTAATCACTCCTTTCTTTCCGCTTGTAAATTGATGTGTGCAGGGTTAATCACTCTTTTCTTTCTGCTTGTAAATTGCTGTTAATCACTCCTTTCTTTCTGCTTGTAAATTGCTGTGTGCAGGGTTAATCACTCTTTTCTTTCTGCTTGTAAATTGCTGTGTACAGGGTTATTCGGTCTTTTCTTTCTGCTTGTAAAGTGCTATGTACATGGTTAATCACTCTTTTCTTTCTGCCTGTAAATTGCTCTGTACAGGGTTAATCACTCTTTTCTTTTTGCTTGTAAATTACTGTGTACAGGGTTAATCACTCTTGTCTTTCTGCTTGTAAAGTGCTGTGTACAGGTTAATCATTCTTTTCTTTCTACTTGTAAATTGCTGTGTACAGGGTTAATCACTCTTTTCTTTCTGCTTGTAAATTGCTGTGTACAGGTTAATCATTCTTTTCTTTCTACTTGTAAATTGCTGTGTACAGGGTTAATCACTCTTTTCTTTCTGCTTGTAAAGTGTTGTGTACAGGGTTAATCACTCTTTTCTTTCTGCTTGTAAATTGCTGTGTACAGGGTTAATCACTCTTTTCTTTCTGCTCGTAAAGTGCAGTGTACAGGGTTAATCACTCTTTTCTTTCTGCTTGTAAATTGCTGTGTACAGGATTAATCACTCTTTTCTTTCTGCTTGTAAAGTGTTGTGTACAGGGTTAATCACTCTTTTCTTTCTGCTTGTAAAGTGTTGTGTACAGGGTTAATCACTCTTTTCTTTCTGGTGAAAAATAAGATCTTCTCTATTATACGACTGACACTGTACATTACATAGCCTAATGGAGGGTGAAATATGGCATTTACCATTTTGTATAACCAGAAAGTGTGACTAACCCTATACAGGGTTAGTCATTTTTTCTGCTTTTTAAAAAAATATTAACTGAGCATCTGTCCATCTGCACTGTACAGCCTTAGGGTAAATCTGATCAATATTAACTCTTTACCCAACAAAATGATAAAAACAGTCAGTGCTATTTTCAAAAATCTTTTAAACTGAGCTCATGACCTCACTTTGGAATGGATCGTGGAAATTTTTTTTCAGTTAATGCCAACAAATTATTAGCTCGTTATTAAGGGCTGATGCTTCGTTATACACTCAAGTTAATTTAATCAGAGATAAATATAGACTGGGCTAGAATGGTAATTTGTTAAGTACAGATATATTTGCTTTATTTGTGGTTCATGGAGCTTGCAAACAGATACTCTTCAATACGTTAGAACAACACAACAACAGTATGGCGAAGGTGAGTTGGTGGTCAGTCCTCTAAAGATGGCAGCATTGGTTTAAATGATTAACTCAACTTGACTTCATGCTAGCGATGTTTTTATTAATTAAGAAGTTCGGAAACAGCCCGCGTCACGTGTTTGCCATTGGTGTGCTTTGAGTGCGTTTTGAATGGACACTCAACGTGCAATGATGGATGATGTGGGATGCTGTTTCGGCGAAGAGGTCGAGAGGGGGTGACCCATCTCATAGCAGGGGTTCTGGAGTCCTATGGCAGTGCAGGCCGTCAACAAATATTTCGAAATACTTTCGAGATAACTGCAGCCCGCCAGCAGAGTTCTTAACGAAGGATATGAGATGGGGTATTTTTTTCAGTGCAATATATAAGAAGAACACTCTTATTGTGTGTTGAACGACTCTTGTCATTTATCTAACAGTTGACTTAATTTGCACCCCAAAACTCGGAACAAGCGTTTGTATCAGCCCCTCTGTACCGATTTCGTATCAGACAGATTCAGCTTCCTGTAAACACTGGACTATCACATATATACAATGTTATTACGCATAAGGGGCGCGATGGCGTTGCGGAAACCGGTTCTGGTCAGATCACCGAAGTTAAGCGACGTCGAGCCCGGTTAGTCCTTGGATGGGTGACCGTCTGAGCGATCGATTCGGACTCCCGCGTTGTGTCCTTGGGCAAGTGAGTCTATATGATTGTCCACATGGGGGCACGATGATGCCGTGTACTAAGTATGTCATGTACCCGGACAGGGAGCATTTGGATGATCCCATAGATGATCTCATGTGACGTCATGTCGCGTGACCCAGTGGCGCCATGTTGTGTTGTCATGGTAACCCGCGTGAGCGGCCATCACCATAGTGATATGTGGTGTTAGTGCGCATGCGCAGCACGCATTGTTAGGGGGATACGTGTTTCCGTCGTCCATTTCGTATACTGGAGGCCGCCTGTTTCTATGGTAGTACGTGGTTGCTATGTGACCTAAAACCTTCTAATAGGATAGGGGTATGTTCGGAGGGTGTGTTCGATTGAACAGGAGTAATTTCCCGTTTCGTAGAATTACCACAAACAACCCGACAATCCCTTCAAATCAAATCACCAAAATCCACTTTATTTGATATGGATTCTTCAAGAATCCTATTTAGGACCGCCAAACCGTAGATTTGAATAGTAGCACGTAGTGCTATAGTACAGAGGGGGCCCCTGGGGGTAAGTTCGATTAAATTAGAGTAGTTTTACAGGTTCCGATTTTCCCAGAATCCCTTTTTGGATCCCTATCCCATGCCGTTTTTTTTTCCCAATAAAAGACACGTTCCTTTGGTCATTATCCAGAATCCACTGATTTTTCTAACCATTATTTAAATTATAAAAGTAGGGCCCATATGTGTACATGAAGGCCAGGAAGCTAACTTCAAGTTCCACAATATACTCATGTGAGGATCTACCCATATGTTAAGCTAAGAGAATCCCTTTTTTGTTGTATGAGGTTTAATTTACCATCCCTCTTAGCCTCATTTCGGTATTTGAGGATATCTATGGCATGGTATTGTATTGTTGGAGGATATATTTTGAGGACACCTTTTATAAGTTATGATTTGAAGACACTTTTGGGGTTTGTTAAAAAATAACACTACTTTTTTTTTAATTTTTATTCAACAACAAAAATATAACATTTTATGGAACCTTCTATGGTATGTAGATTGTCAGATGTTCATAAACAGTCTTTCTGCAGATTGGACATCTTCTCAGTGGTTTACAACTGTCTTGGCACAGGCACAAATGGTTACATGGTGCGGAGCGACATTGGCTTCAGCTAATAAACGCACACTACATTTTGTCCTCCGTGAATCTTCTTGAAATGATGTGTCCATTTCTTCTTTGATGGCCATTTCTTCTTCTTGAACTTTTTCAACATTCATGCATTCAGGTGGTAAATTATGAATGTAATAACAGTCTGGAGAATATTTTCTGTGTTCTTCTATAACATCATCTTCTTTTTCCCAGAAACGAACAATAATACCACACAATGAAAACATTGAGTTCTGTCTCCTGTCCCCAAATAAAAGAATCCAGCTTTTGTCAGTTCATTCGGGGTTCTCAGACTTTCACTTTGTAACATGAATTGAAATGTCTTGAGACGATTTTCTTCCAATGCATACTTGATATATTTTGGTGGTCTTTGTTCTGGTGTCTTTCTTATTTTCTCTTCTCCGCGTAATAACTGATCCAGTACTGGTGGTGGAACATCACGAAAATACGTTTCGAATGAAACGCTCATTCTCTCTACAAAGTCTCTTGGATTTCTTGTTTCTTGGTTTCTTGATTGATAATCATTCAGTGCCATCTTGATCAAACATGGAATAGTGAACATTCTTCAATCCTTTTTATTTCCATTCTTCTTTAGTTTTCTTTCTCTCTTTGGTTTGGGTTCTCGTATTTCAAGGCTTCTCTTCTTTGCAATATCCACTGCTTTGGTCACTTGTTCCCAATCTCTTGTGATAAACTGGAACCCAGTGTATGTCTGTGCCAAATTCAAATAATCATTTCCTAAGCCTGCAATGTGGAATTTTATTTGACCACTGTTTCCTATGGTCGCCAAAGGCCTGTGTTCTACCCATTGCCCATGTTCCACACTAGTCTGTACCAGTCGAGTTCGCTGTTGACACACTCACAAGATTGTTCATTGATGAGAGACATCATGCACCGAGAAAGTCTTGGGTCTGTACAGTTCTCCTTCTTTTTGTCAATTTGGGAGTTATGCGTGGTGCGGGCCTTTTTATACCTTTCCTGCCGGGTGGTTTCGGCCCACCAATCACTTCAATCCAAGCTTCTGCACCAGCCTCTTTGACTCTTTTGATTGCTGCCTTTTTACATTTTTCTCTTCAATGACATCTTCGGCAAAGGCCGCTCCTTTTCTCACGAGCTGTTTTCAATAAAGGTAACACCATATTCTTCAGTTCTCCCAATATACTTCCCAAACCATAACCTCTCTGTATTTGGGCTCCAGAAAAAGCTGATAGACCCTTCCCAGCTTGTTTCGTGTAATATTCTTCGTATAATTTGGACTTACAACAGTAAGTCATGTTTATGTGAAATGAAGAGATCTACAATTTCTGAAATGAAGAGTCACTGTCACTTTCCCGAACTCGAATGGTACTATGGCTCCTGTGTCGTCCCTTATATACACCCGGACGGTACTGAAATTGTTTCGTTCCACTGGTACATAATACACATTCTCAAACGTTTTAGAGATAATATTCCCATATTTTCCACGAACGGGTACGATACGAAGAAGTGGTATTCTTGTATCCCCCACGACTTGGTCACGAACCAAGTCACAGTATACAGAGAGTGAATAAAATCCTTGGTTGACATCGGCAACTCTGGAAGAATTGTAAGTTCCTGATTTAAAAACACACTCATTAAACCCCAAAATATTTTGAAGAGTAGGACTCAATATGACCACGACTCCATCACGTGATACGAACTTTACCGGTCACTTCATCCAATTCGAAATCTACCTTGTCGTGACGAGGCAAGAGTAATTCTTTACCACCATTGATAGACCGAATCACATCAGTGGGATCCGGATAACGACCTTCCTTGAGAGTAAGTCGATAATTCCTTTTCCGAAGACCAGAACACTGTAACGAAATCTTCTTCTCCACGAATATTGAACCAAGTATTTGGATACTGAATTTCTGCCAGACCTACTTCCCATTCTCCCGTGAGATTCACTGGTTGTGATAACTGAGTGTTGCACGCAGTCAACGTGTTTTCGGGAAACATGTTCATAGAACTATTACTTGGTAGAGTCAAATAAAACATTACTTTTTCTTAATGGTTGGATTAGGTAACAAATATCCTATACTACTACTCAAGAGAACAGTCCACAATTTGCTGTCTGTGTTCTCGAGAGTGAGATTAACGACACTGGTAATGATGATGATGTACAAAAATGATTATTTGTGAAAAGTAAGTGATCGTGCTCCTTGGAATTCTTTTTCCAAACAGAGGCCAAGAACCGTTCGATCCTTCTTCCATTTTGAAGAAACCTCAGAGGTTCCCTTCCTTTTATAGGTGAGCCGACTCTGTTTGATCCACGAATTGAACGAATATCCCAACCACTTTACTAACAATTCCCTTTTCCTACCTCGACCAGGTTTCTTGAGTACGTGTTCGATTTTGTAAATAGTTTTATGTGAAACTCGCTGAAGCTCTTCAGTGTAGAACGACCCTTTCAGTACTTCCCCATTATCATCTTGTAAGATGTATGTGACTGGATGTCCTTTCTTGGTGGCTACCACTGTGAATAACTCTTCTGTCCAATTGGGCAAATAACCTTTCTCAAAAGTTTTCTTAACTTTACTGATTCTCACTCTGTCCCCCACTTTGTACTTTGGGGTCTTGTGTTTTATGGGTTTGCCATAAAGTGTCTGCCAAACCACTTCTTGATTTTCAAAGTTCACGGCAATGGGGGTCATACCTATACTACGAGGATGAGAATGATTATATGATTTCACCAAGTTTTGAAGTGGAAAAATTAGTGTATCGCTCTTGGCAAAATATATCCACATCTTGGTTCAATTGAATCTTTCTATTATGGCACATTTTGTTCCCACATTCTGTGTAGTGAAAAATTCGACTTTGTGATGTTTGAGAAAATTCTGAAATTTTCTGTTTAGAAATTCTTTGCCTTGATCAGTTTGTAATTTTTCTGGTTTACGACCTTGTTTGAAAATCGTAGTAAAAGCTTTTACGATGGAATCACCAAGTTTGTTTTTGAGGGGCCTGACCCAAGCATATTTACTAAACACATCTATACATGTCAACAGAATTTTTGTGTTTTTATTGAATTTACTTATGTTTGCTACAGCTACCAAGTCAGCTTGCCACTGTGCATCTATACCACTAACTATCACTTTCCTTCTTGGAAATGTACTACGAAAAGGTTTGTGAAGAGTGTGTGTGTCTTGAGTCTCTAACCATTTTTACAACTTGTTTAGTCTTTTTCCTGGACGCTCCATAAAGAGCGTCTACACCTCCAAAACTACCAGGCGCTTCCGAATCATAGTATAATGCTTCCATGACTGCCTTGTTCAAGTGTCAACTCTATTTATACCCTTCTTCAGTCCACTTTGATGTTTCTGTTTTCTTTCGTTGTTTAAGTTCCGACTTTATCGGTGCCTGTTTCATAAAATCCCAACGTTCTTTATGACCAATCAATTCTTGGGGTACCTTACTATCTCGCAGGGCTTCGGCCAACACTTTCCATCCCTTTGGTTGGAAAGATTTCGTCTTCTTTTAGAAGATCTGTTACATTCGACCTTACCACTGTTTGATCTTTGTAGACAAGTTCACCCTTCGCATTCCAAGATACATTTGGGTCACCTCTAATACGATTCAACAACAACTTTCCCTTTCTCCTCATTGTCATAGGTACAGAATCGAGAATGTCTTCGTCTTCATTATCTTTCTCGAAATCGACCCTAATGGGTCGAGGAGCCATTACCTTTTGTTGAAATGTCAAGTATCTTTGTAAAACTTGATTATATTGAGTCATCTTTTCATCAGCTGAAAGAAAAGGACATCGAGAATATCTCTCATTTCTCTATCTAATGATGAAACAGCCAGTCCATTCGGTTGTCTTGGAGTCTCTTGTAGACGTTCCAATAACATTGGTTCTACAAAAGGAATCTTCTTTGCATTTTCCATCATCCAAAAATACCTTTAAGAACACCCAATAGTACAGGAGGTAACAATGCACCCAGGAATCATCCCCTTTCTGCAACATTTGTCTCTTCCTTTTGTCAGAGGTACCTTTATTTGCTAGGGCCCTCACTAGTTGTTTCTGACGAACGAGTTTAGTTCTCTGAGCTTTGGTCAGAGGTACTGCCCCCTTCAGTATATTCGATGCACAGTCACACAAACAGGTAATCAATTCTTTGTCTGCATGTTTTAGTATGGATTTTACGAGTGTGGGTTTCGATTTAATAAGAACCTTGAGAAGAGCGATATTGTGCTTGAGACGGTCAGACATACTTCTGACTTGAGTCAGACTTGTTGCTCCCCTTTTATACTTTTCGGAGGTACAAATATTGGGTTTCCCCTGGAGAAATTTGACCTCTTAATCTCATGTGTTCAGGAGTATGTTGTTTGAGATCTATTAAAAGGTAACCATATGGGGCCGAAGTGGCATCTTCGAAAACTTCTCTCAGAAACTTGGAATGACCAGGATACATCTGTGCTGCCAAGTGTGAGATCTGAGAACGATCCCTAGGATTTTTAAACAAGATCATGTAATGACTTTTGAGAGCTACAGTACTATGGACTTTATTTTTGTCGAATAAATTTTGAACAATGTACATTACACTTATCTTACGGTGATGACTACCCTTAGTAAATAATCTAGAGATTCGAATATCTGCATCGAGCATTAGATCATCCAATATGACTAAACTATCAGATTTTAATTCTTGAGGGAGCCCCTCTACGAATTCTACTTGGAGTAAAGTATTGTATAATGGTTGCCATTCACTATAACATCAAATGATGTGACTTGGAACAGGTGATATAATATTTTTAATGTTTTGAATAACTCGATTTACAAAGGATGATTTACCACTACCATACAATAAACAGGTGAATGGATGCTTCCAACGAGAATTCATCTTTGTTGTTCTATGTGGGTACTACTCCCTTTTTATACCTTTTGTGGATGTGGCCATAATGGCCACTGAACGTGGGTACTAATCCCCCTTTATACATTTTGGAGAGGTGGTCCATATGACCCTGATCCAAAAATATACACTGCATTGGTGTCCCTCTGACTTACTGGCTGGGGACAGTTTAAGTTTGTTTGATATTTGTCAAGAAGATAAACATCAAATAGCTTTAGCGTCATTACTACCTTTTTTTCTTTTTTCTTCATTTTATACTTTTTTTTCTAAAAAACAAACATCTATTTATAACATCTATTTACATCTTCAGATTGAGTGATTCCCTGAAGGTCATGAATTCAATCACCAAATCCATAATACACCGTCTCTGTTCATTTGTGAGGGGTTTCTCGTACATATCTTCATACTCTTTCTGTACTGGTGGTGAATTCATTCCAGAAGTATTATGGTGCCACAGTATATGGACATCATTCTTGTTAACTCTTTCAGATGCTTCACTAAAACATGTTATAATCTTCTCTTCTTCAGACATCATGAGGCATACATTATGATGAATCTGACTTGGGTGGTGCAGGCTGCAAGCCGAGAGGTCCTCGGTTCGAATCCCACTTGCGGCAACCGCGTTGTGTCCTTGGGCAAGACACTTCACCCCGACTGCCTACATGGGGGCGCGATGACGCTGTGTACTGAGGCGTACTGCACGTCGATGGTGCGTATGTCTTCAACCAATCTAACCCTGCCTGTGCTGCGGTGCGGAGTTCAGAGTTGTTGGAGAGCTGACAGCTGACAGCTGCTCGTCGTTGCTCGGTGGTTCTCTCCGGGTACTCCGGCTTCCTCCACCCGTAAAACTGTCCATGGTCACGATTAGCCATTGTGCATAAGTATGTGGCCTTAAACACCAATAAATAAATAAATAAATATCTGACTTGGGTGACCACGGCCATTGATCGTTGATGAAATTGATAGTGAACTCAGGGAAGTTCGTTCGATGACTGTACATCCATAGCATTTTTCTTTCACTACAGCGTCAATGTTCTCTTCGACATAATGAGCATATGCCAAGCAAAGTTCATCTTGCAAGCGAACTTCCCTGAGTTCACTATCAATTTCATCAACGATCAATGGCCGTGGTTGGGTTATTCTCACTGTGATCTTCTTCTTCTTCAAAGGTGGTTCTTGAATTGTTTTTTTTTTTTTGAAGGCTTCATGGTTAGTGTGCTTAGAAGGTTCAGTGTCTTCAGGAACTTCAGTTAAAGCTGTTTGTTGGGTTTTGATGGATGGGTCTACTTCTTCTATTTGGGACTTCAAGGCATTCCATTCTTCTAAAGATAGAGCAGTACCAGGCTTTTTGTCTTTTCCCTCAAAGTATCTTCTGAGAGATGAATCTTCAGTTCACCCTGGTACTGGGTGACGTTAGCATAAGTCTGCTTGGTGCCAAGTCGGAACATCTTCTCTGGTCAATGGTTCGATCGTGAATGATGCCAAGTCCATTCTTTGCCTAATCTTATATATCTGTGACGGACGTGTTTGAAAACATCACCCCAATTCAACAAATTTTGATCGACCTTTTGATTCTTGGTAGGGGTTTGTGTTTGTTTCCTATAGGATTACAGGTTAAATTTGGAAAATTTAGAAAATTAGTATAGAAGTCAATGGGAAAGAAACACAATGAGAATATACTAAACTGATTGGTTGATTAACTTCGATCTGATTGGTTAGTTTGGCGAAAAAACTGCAATCTTGATCCTTAAACTGTAGTACATGGCCCTCTGCATTTTATGCTGGCTTGGGACAGGTCAAGCTACAAACATCTGTTCAATGGAGATAAGTCAAATAACTCAGTGTATTCCCACCCCACACAGTTCGTACCCTCTTTGGGGATTTTTTTTTGTTCATTAAAAAACAAAAGAAAAAGAAAACAACATGGCCAACTTTGCAATTCAGTTTTCTGGCATAAAAATTTCTCATTTCCTTTAAATATTCACAACAGAGAATTTCTTAGTAATGATAATGATGATGATGATTTATTCCTTTGGTTATACAATAGGGGTAGCCCAAAAGACACCAGGAATCAACTCTTTTTTTTAAATGAAACTAAAAAGTTTTGAATGAAACTAAAAAGTTGGGGGCGCGGTGGCTCAGTTGGTAGAGGTGCAGGCTGCCAGCCGAGAGGTCCTCGGTTCGAATCCCACCTGCGGCAACCGCGTTGTGTCCTTGGGCAAGACACTTCACCCCGATTGCCTACATGGGGGCACGATGACGCTGTGTACTGAGGCGTACTGCACGTCGATGGTGCGCATGTCTTCAACCAATCTAAACCTGCCTGTGCTGCGGTGCAGAGTTCAGAGTTACGATGTTGGAGAGCTGACAGCTGCTCGTCGTTGATCGGTGGTTCTCTCCGGGTACTCCGGCTTCCTCCACCCGTAAAACTGTCACGGTCACGATTAGCCATTGTGCATAAATATGTGACCTTAAACACCAATAAATAAATAAATAAATAAATAAATAACTAAAAAGTTTTTTATAAAAATGTGTATCATCTGGTTCCAATAGGTGTAACCTAAAAGATACCATGAATCAACATTTTTCAAAAATAAAAGAAACTAAAAAGTTTAGAATGAAAATAAATCCTCCACTTCCAATAGGGTTAGCCTAAAGTATACCAGGAAATTCCAACACGATGATGATAATGATGATAAAAACTATCTGTATTAGAATAAATAAAAAAAGAAAAATCTTTACACCAGAGAACTATATTGCCTTGTAAGACTTGCCATGTAGGATTTATTTGAGGACTTGCCATTAAGGACATTTGAGAATGCCATAAAGTACTTTAGAGAAAAAATACTGCCATTTAGGACTTTATGAGGACTGCCATAAAGGACTTTAGAGAAAAATACTGCTGTATAGGACTTTATGAGGACTGTCATAAAGGACTTTAGAGAAAAAAAGACTACAATGTAGGACTTTAGAGAATGCCATAAAGAACTTTTTAATTAGAGAAAATACTGTCATAAAGGACTTTATGAGGACTGCCATTTAGGACTTTAGAGAATGCCATATAGGACTTTTTAATTAGAGAAAAATACTGCCATATAGGACTTTAGAAAAAAACTTTGGTGAACGTAACATGATTGAGTAGACCACCTAAAATCCATTACGGTTTTTAGGAATTTTTCGGTCAGCTAAACAGGACTTTTTGTAGGCAAAAGCTAGACTTTTTCTTGTTGTAGAAAATATGACACTCACTCAGTTGTTTCTTCTTTAAATCTCTAGTGGTATAGTGCTAACTCCATCTTCTAAAACTCTTCGTTTTGGGTAGAAATACAATAGTCCATCTCTGCTCTGCTGGTAAGTATTCATAGTGTTGTCATTCATAACAAATCCTCGGTTGATGCCGGATCCACTTTGTTGAGTCTTCAAAACTTGCAAATATTTGTCTTTCATCAAATCATTGTGACGTTTGCTGATTCCTTTACAACTAAAGTTATTGGTGGCACCAAAAAAATAATATGTTTTACTACACAGTCCAACAATGCCGGTTCCTTGCCATTCTGCCTTGAACAAGCCTGGAGTTCTCCTGTCAAAACGCTTTCCTTCTTGGCAACACGAGGGTGACAGCCATTCTTTTCCTTCTAATTTGGTTTTCACATAATCATCTCTGTGGAAACTACAACACTCTGATGGAAACCACTTGTGATGCTCTTTGTAAAACTCTACTCTCTTCTCTGGTTTCACTAATTCATCTATGGATGGTGACGAGTTACATAGATATGCAGAATCTGTGCGCATTTCAGCATATTCGAAATCTTGGCGGTTGATAAAAGTATCGATGACATCATAATAGAACTGAAGCATACGGAGTTTCGCATACTGGTAAACAAAGAATCCGATGTGGAGTGGCAGATCCAACTTGATGGTCGTCTTGTTGAGTTCGACTTCATCTAAAATTTCATCTAATTGATTCAAGGCTCTGAAGGACATGTCATTTACTGCTTTGGTGACTTCTTCATCGTTGCAATAGCCCACACGTCGATGCTTCTCTTCGTTGGTAACGGTTTTATCATATCCAAAATTTCCCAACAGCTTCATGGTATCGGCAACGATCGACTTGTCAGGGTCAACATCTCTTTGTCTTCTTGCTCCAGATACTTCATTGCCAAATTTCTCAAAACATCTTCTTGGTTTATATTAGATAAATATATATAGTGGTCAACTTCAATACCATCCTGGTGGTAGCACTGCTGCAAAGGGGTTCCAAACAACATTTTTTCTGCTACACAGCTTCCAATCAAACTTCTACGGGGTTTCTTCATCATTCCATTCTTCTCAGCAAAGGACTTCATGTGTTCACCAATATCATCTATGGAGATATCTGTATTCTTGAAGATAGGTGCCATCTCTTCAAAGTACTCTTTCAGGTGATCTGGTACATGTATATCACATTCAATCAACATTCAATCAAACTAAACAGTTCACCGAACTTCACTTTCTTCAACACTTCTTCGTCTGTCATTGCACCATCTATTTTGTCTGAAAAGTTCTCTTTCAGGAAGGCTTTGAGTGTGGCATCGGTCTTCTTCATCTCTCTCCACTCACACTCCCAGATTTCAACAAGTCTGTTGCCCAAATCGGTGATGTACTTTGCATTGGTACGGATGTCTTGTAGCAGTTCTTTCATGGATTTATCTCTGACTTCATTATGGAGGATAGGAAGACCATTCTTATCTTTCATGCAGGTATGTCCGTGCCAGAAGCAGCCATAGAATAGGTATAAGTATGTCTCTTTGCACCAACCATCAACAGGCAACTTCGACCAATCATTTTTTTCAGCTCCGTTAAACTGATCTGATGTGGATGTCATCTCTCATCGATAGAAACTCTAACCATTGTTCGGCCATTTTACCATACTTCATAGGATGTTCTGGTTTAAAATGGTTTTCTTCACGACGTCTAATACTCCAACCCGTTGGCATTTCTTACTTTAGGCACCATAGATATAATGCATTCGCATTCGCATACTTCCACGTGGTTTTGCTTCTTCGCCATATTTTGTTTCTCTCATTCGGGTAACATCTCTCTCGTGTTGAAGATAATTGAAGGGCCACCAACGATATTATCTTTCACTAACTGATGCAGGTCTTTGCTTTTCGGGTTAAATAACGTGAAGTAAGTGTCATCATTCATGGTTTGAAACAGGTATTTCAACGTAAGGCCTGGAACACTGATACCATCTTTAAACATATCGATGTGGCGTTCTTGATAGAAAGCAAACTGCTTGTGAACTGCTTCATGGGAATGGTTTTACATCTCGGTTATTCTACTAGATCAGAAAATCACGGAAAGTTGTCATCTCCGGTCGTTCCACACGTGCTGGCATTTCTGGTATTCTACACTGAATATATCTTCTTTCTTGAGAGGACTGTAGATGGCTTCATGGTCTGGTAGGTGGTCTTGATCCAGTTTGTCCAAGCTGTCGATCCATTCATATGGTAAAAACCCTTTTGTCACGGAACAGCCAAATGCTTTCAAGGACTTGTCATAGCTGAATCCTGGAGCAAGGTAGTTGCAAATATCAACAAACTTGAAACATTATGTCGAAACGCACAGGTAGTTATTAGATTTCTTCACTGCAAACTTGAGTGGAATCTGTCTCTTCAGGTATGCCATCAGTTCATCCATGTTGTATTTTCCAAAGTTGAATCCGATCACGGGCATCTCTTGCAGGTAGTCTTGAAATTTCTTCTCCAACTTCTGTAAAGGTTGCATTTTGGGTGTATCTTCTCCAGTAGCTCTGGCTTCCGCTTCCAGCGTTTTATCAATTTTCCGTCTGAGTTTAAATAAGGTCCACGCACGATAGGTCTGCATAAGTTGGTGGCAATGAGACGAAATATCTGTGAGGCATGTCATCATTTATTCAACAAGTTCTTGAGAATTTCCGTTAGTAATAAAACTCTTCGGTTCTTGGTATTCTGGAACTTTACTACATTATACTCACACTCAATGGTCGGTGTTCTGCTTCCCATATCAGTTTATCACTGTCGGCAGGTAGACTGGACTTGACAAAGTAACTTTCAAAATCAAAGGTTGCACGGTATGGATACAATTTCTTCTCTTCAGGCACTTCTATACCTTCATCTTCTAGCAGATCAAATACGGACTGGGATGGAAGGTATACCAATGGTACGGACCACCAACATACTGGTAATTCACTTTATCTGTACATGTTTTCTCCTGACTATTAAGTCTGTAAACTTTTTTTCTTAATTTGCCGCATTTGCGGCATTCAAGTGATTTACAGTATTGGTCTATATAGATGATGTAGCTAAAATGGTTCTTGTAGACGTTCACATACATTGTATTCTCAAACTTTCTGTGAGATCTCTGGACTAATTTGGCAACAGTTTGGTCATCATCATTCTTGACAAGTTCATATACTTTCATATTAACTTAAAAAAACATTTCTCCAAGTCGGGTAATTCGGCTAAAGTTTCTCCCCGGAATTCATTCTTTGGCTTCTTTGTATACTTGTTGTGCACGACATCTGTTGTATTATTCAAACTGTGTGCTGTTGAACCGCTCCATAAAGCTAAACATAGGAAAATACACAGGTTGTCATCATAATAAAATTGGTGAGCTTCATCTTTCACCAAAGCTTTTACTTGTTCTGGAGAATGTAATCTGGAAGATCTTCTACCATTCCAATTGGGTGGTCTTTCAGCTTATTCACATAAAAGTGATGTTGGTTACTCTCTCCACAGGCCATTTGATGTTTGGGCGTTTTAACTTGGCCCATTCTAAGATATCTTCTTCCATGACATCATTTAGGAATTCTTCAAAGTCTTCTTCGCAGCATACGAGTTGTGGAACATCAAGTACCCGAGCGTTGTTTTGTGATGGATGGTAATACTTCAGTTCATTCGTTTCATTGTGTATCAGGATAAAACCAAAACTAAAGTTAATTTTAAATCTTAGGTGTTGTGGCAGAAATGCGGTAGTCATCAATTCATCAGTCATCATCTTCAGGTTCACATCGTTGACCCGGTAGTTATACTTGTCCTGGACTCTTCTGTTCATCATATGGCGATTTCTAATAGAACTTCAGTTATCTTCGTATACAATCAAAATTTCATGAGTCTCTTCTTCGGACATCATATTCTTGTCAACATCAAATGGGTCAACATCATAACGGGTAGTCGTTATGGTCCGTGGTTGTTTGGTTGGTCCTCTCTTCGGTTCATCAGTCTTTTCTTTTAGCTGGTACAGGAACTGTCGGTGGGCGACGCTCTGGTGTCGGTTAAAATGGAGTAGGTGGTTAAACTCCTGGCCGCATTCCATGCATGTATAGATCTCCAAACATTTCTTCAGATGCTGATCCAGTTTCTGCTTCGAAGCATAACTCTTGTTACAGTTGGTGCAGTCGTAGGTCTTCTTCTCTCTATCGTACTTGGTACGCACATGGCGGTTCCGGTTGCAGCGGTCCGTAAAGGTCTCCCTACATTCTTCACAGGCATAAACTTCAGTCCTGGTAACGGTAGTAGCAGCATCAGACTCCAACTTCATAATTTTTTTTGCGAAAGCAAAATTGCTACAGAAAACTCTCTAGCGATGTATTCATTTCGAAGGATCGAAACAGAATGACGCGACGTTACTCTTCTCCGGAATTTATCTCTACGTGACGGACGTTTTTGAAAACGTCACGACGTCGCAACGTTTTTTCATCGATATTTTCATTCTCGATGGGCGTTTATGTTTGTTTCCTATAGGATTAAGTTAAAGTTGGGAAAGTTAGAAAATTAGTATAGAAGTCAATGGAAAAGAAACACAATGAGAATATACTAATCTGATTGGTGGATTAACTTCGCTCTGATTGGTTAGTGTAGAAATATCTTGATCCTCATTAATTTTATTTAAAATCATACAGTTGGAGGTGTCATTTAAAGAAAGTGCTAAATATAGACCCTAACAATTAGTTAGGGGGTCAGTTGAAGAGGTTACTAAAAATAGAGCGTATGAATTTATAAAAATATAATTCCAGGTAGAAGCAGAGGATTCTGGGTAATAACCAAAGGAACGCATCTTTTATTGGGAAAAAACGTCATGGGATAGGGATCCAAAAAGGGATTCTGGGGAAACTGAAACCAGAAAAACTACTCTAATTTAATCGAACGTACCTCTAGGGGCCCCCTCTGTACTATAGTACTACATGCTACTATTAAAATCTACGGTTTGGCGGTCCTATGTAGGATTCTTGGCGAATCCATATCAAATAAGGTGGATTTTGGTGAGATTTTCAGGTTGTTTGTGGTAATTCTACGAAACGGGAAATTACTCCTGTTCAATTGAACACACCCTTTGAACATACCCCTGTCCTATAAGAAGGTTTTAGGTAACATAGCAACCACGTGCTACCATAGAAACCAAGATGGTGGCATCCGACATACAAAATGGACGACGGAAACACGTATCACCCTAACAACACGCGCTGCGAATGCGCTCTCACATCATGTATCACTATGGGGATGACGTCACGAGATGGCCGCTCACGCGGGTTACCATAACAACACAACATGGCGGCACTGTGACACGTGACATGACGTCACTTCCGAGGTCATCCAGCGATGTCGTCCAAATGTGGGGTGAAAAACCCGAGACATACTACTTACGCCGATGGTGTGCTTGTCTTCAACCAATCTAGCCCTGCCTGTGCTACAGTGTGAAGTTACGATTTTGGGGAGCTGACAGCTCTCGTCGTTGCTCAGTGGTTCTCTCCAAGTACTAAGGCTTCCTGTTCCCGTAAAACTGTTACAGAAACGATATGATCTTGTCTATTAAAGTGTCTGTAAACCCTAATAAATAAATAAATAACGCATTAAAATATGAAAAACCAAATTGTGAACAATTCCAACCCAATATAAACTGAAACACGAAGAAAACGGGCTTTATGTAACGAGATTGTTAGTTAAATGTATTATCATGACCAAATGCATGTCCTGTAATTTATATTAGTTTTCGTGTCGTGTTTTTTTGCCTGACGGGTTCGTTGCGATCCGATTGTAAACAAGAACTCGAATCTGATGCACATTCCAGAACACGCACATTTTCATGATAATGTATATTAATCATGCCCTGAATAAGAACAACAACATGTATTTTATTTGTACATTGTACATTGCTGTAAAATTCCATCACAAAATTGAATATGTGCAAAGTTCATTCATTTTCTTTGCATATTTCTCACTCCCAGTGGGATTGTGTTAGATAGATTTGTACAATGGTTGTACACTTGAGAAGTGTTTTATTCTTCCTTAATTTTGTAAGTATTTCTTTACTTTAACACTGTAGTCTTCACCCTCTATAGGCTGATGTCAAAATTCTAAAATTTCAAACAGCGAATTCTACCCACATAGCATATAACAATTTTACTGATTCAAGTTTGTCTGACAAGGCTTAATGGACTCTTTCAAACACGATCGAATTGGTTCAATTCCGAGATGTAATATGAGAATATTTTCAGCTTGAAATTGTGATGTTTCGACATATGAACACAGAGGTTCAGTTAGTCATACCACTACAAAGTAATAATAATAATAATAATAATAATAATAATAATAATAATAATAATAATAATAATAATGATAATAATAATAAAAATAATAATAATAATAATGATGATGATGATGATAATAATATTAATAACACAAATAATACAAATAACACAAATAATAAGAATAATAATAATAATAATAATAATAATAATAATAAAAATAATAAAAATAATAATAATAATAATAATAATAATAATATTAATAATAGTAATAATAATAATAATAATAATAATAATAATAATAATAATAATAATATAAATAATAATAATAATAATAAATAATAACAACAACAACAATAATAATGATAATAAATATTCAGAACCACACTTATGTTTGAATGGGTTAACGATTACTGGACGAGAGCGAGTGGTGCAGGGATACCACGAGAGCCGGTAGGCTCGAGTGGTTATCCCAGCGCCACACGCTCGAGTCCAGTAATCGTTAACCCATTCAAACATAAGTGTGTTTCTGTATTTATTGCACACTCAACCCTGAAAAAAAATTCACTTTAATTAATCGCTAATTTAATCAAACGGTCGACCATCTGAACGGCTGAAAAAAATTTAGAGAGAAACGGGCAATTTTGTCAGAGAACCAGTCTTAAGTCTTTGACCTTGCCACCTGTAGAATCTCTGTTGATTCATTTTATTCGCAAAAAATGTCGGTCCGACCACTTAAAACTCAAAGGATTGCGTTCAACATATCAGACGTCACAAATTATGAGGTCTAAAATGTGTTTTCAAAAGTGTGTGAGAAGGCATCATTATATCTGAAGGATGGAAAATGTAAAAGGATTTTAATTTAAATACGGTGCGAACTGGCCGCTCTGTTTAAATTTCGTGCTTTTTAAACTGAAACTGGGCCTAAAATATAAGTTTGAACTCGGCTTGACTGTACATGCACTACTGCCACTAGACTATCGAGAAAAGACATTTTGCGCAATAATTAACCTTCCGGGGCATTCATTCGATCATTCAGAGTAACTGAGGCAGTTTGAGATTCCATTCTGAGAGAACTCTGCAGTCTTGATAAGTTAGCACTTTATTTTTCAACATTATAAGGTTTCTGACTTGAAATTTAGCCTTCTTTTTATTTTCCTCAAGTCTTGATAACCTTTGTTTGAAATGGGCTGCACTAACAAATAAAGGCTTTAGGTTGTCTATAATAACTACAGATATACAAAGGGGATATATATTGCACGATAACTGCAAGAAAATGCCATGTCTTGTCTCCACAATTAATTTAGTTTGTACACATTTTTTACAACCCCCCCCCTCTCCCCACCCATCTATAACCTGACAGCGTTTTCTCGAAAGCTCACGAAATGAGCATCCAACAGTATTAGTCAGAGGCTCGAAGAGAAATAAAGGAGGGGGCGGGGGAGTTGTTCTCACCAGTAAGCTCCAACTTATTTGGTTGATAATATTTTCAAAGATTGATTAATGTTTACATTATTTTGTACTGACCCTTACTGTAAGGGTGGAATTGGTGATAGTTAATCAGTAACTGCATGTACTAGCTGCCAAACATCTGCAGGCGCGGTCGGCTTGTCGCCGTCTGTTTTTCCGCTTCATGGTAACCAGTTTTCAAGATTGTTCTAGTCTTGCTTCCTGGGAACTACTTCAACTTCATTTGCTCTTCAAAGTTTGTTTGCGTTGGCAAACGTGCTGCTTTATTGCCGAAGTGTGAGTCGAATAGGATTACACAGTAGACCTCGTATCGACTCGTCGGCAGCACGCAGCGGTGAGGGCAACATTGTAACACAATTTTAAGGGAACTGTACAAGTGGCGGGCTGCAATATCGAACCCAGTTGGACTTTTTTGACCTAAAATTAATTAAGGTTTCCTCGATTTTCAATAACGAAGCAAAGGTTGAGTTTCACTTTTCCATTGGGAGGATCGTGGGCTGTGGTTTTGAAACAGGGAGGATCGTGGGCTGTGGTTTTGAAACAAGGTGTGAAAACAAAATAAAATTTGAATAACGACTTCTATGAATGGCTGTGGGTGGTTTCGGCGGTTATGTTAGTAAAGGGTTAACTATAAAATCACGTGTTGTCTTTGACAGTAATCGTTGTCTGGTATTCTCGTCCATGTCGCCTCACATTCTGCTCCCACCAACCATTTCGTAGATTTACTCATACTATTACTACCTCCAAGCTAATGGGAGGAACGGTGTCAGCAGAATCAAGGGAGCGACATTTCGCAGTTGATCATCAGCGACACTACGCACGCATGCTGGAATGAGACCAAATCAAGACATAATAACTGGAATCCACAATGTTGCTGTGTCATACCAATTTCTTTCTCTTTCTTTTGCTGATCTTTCTTTCTCTTTTTCTTTTATATCTCTCAGGGAAAGGCAGGAAGACAGCCAATCTGGCTATGCCTTCCCCTGCCAGTATACAATGCTTTAATTATTGGGATTTTGTATTTATATGTACTATAAGAAATATATTTGTGTGTTGAAATTTCAATATGTTAACTCCATGTACTATATGTATACATTGTTATATTTTAGTATACTGGCAAATAAAATATCAGAAATTTCTTGTCAGATATCATGTGTCTTTCGTGACTTTCGATAGTTTTTAGCACAGTTGAGCATCAAACATTTTGTAACGAGAATCAGTAATTCCGACACTACAGATAAATATAGCCGATGGTTCTCATTGGTTATGTTCCACAGAACGCAAGAACCAGTCTATCGAGAGAACTTGTGCACGCGAAGGGAACTTTTTATCGGATCGCACTAGAGCTTTCTGGTTAAAATTACCGCATGCCCCTAAAATCCATGTGATCGTGACAAATACAGTTACGGGTGTGTAATAATAATAATAATAATAATAATAATAATAATAATAATAATTGACTTTGCTGAAGCCAGCCATATTTCCATAGCAGCTACCCAAAAGTCCTGACTGTGCCACGACGACCTGAATCCTCTATATTAATCCCCTTGGGAACCTCGGAAGTGCAGCAGCGCTTGTTTATTGCGGTAAGCAAGTTTTGCCTTACTGGCAAAATACGACCCGGAAACAACGCCTGTGGTGGAAGTCCTTTAAACTAGACAGTATGGTAGAAACAAAT
The DNA here is from genome assembly GCA_031216915.1 of Pictodentalium vernedei. Taxonomy (NCBI): domain Eukaryota; kingdom Metazoa; phylum Mollusca; class Scaphopoda; order Dentaliida; family Dentaliidae; genus Pictodentalium; species Pictodentalium vernedei. Next base: position 459,255,400 of record CM062292.1, on the reverse strand, counting down.
GGCCAAACTATGTTCCTTTCATTGTATAGTTAACGAGGCTTAACGTGACCTTAAAACCAATAATTAAAACATGGTTATGACGTCACCTTTTGTTCTTTGCGTACTTTATCTGGTTTATTGTCTTGTCCCGCAAGAGTCTATTGTCCCGAAACTGTGTGCACTATTTTTCATGTGAACGTCCAATAAGTTGCAGAAAACTGTCCATTATTTCAATAATGGACACTTTTTTCAGCCTATTGGACTGTGACATACAAAACAATAGACTTTGACACCAAGGCTTATGTAACAGCAGCGCGCGTATTGAAGTACTGTTTGGGACAAAGAATAATGCATTCAAGAAATATTTTCTCAATCCATGTTGGTGCATTTTTAGTATTATTCACCATACAAACACACTGAAGCTAAGAAATGAAACAATCATTCATTTCAACAGTTTTTCCATTTTTAATCCAGAAAGAAAAACAATCACAAGTCTGCAGAACATAATTTTGATTTACGACAATTTATCAAAATTTGAGCTTTATGCTTACACTTCCACTTTCGATGTGGAGCTGTCTTTTACTGATTTCTTCGTCTTTGTCTGGTGAATTTTCTTTTAACATTTTCGCACTGGATGGTTTTGAATGAAGAATATCACTTATTTGCATGAGCTGACTGTCATTAGTGCGCTTATAACATCTTACGGCTGTGGATCTGTGTCCCGTTTTCTCTGAAATTAACTGCTCGTCGACACCCGCTGTGTAAAGGCGTGTAGCGGCTGTTGCGCGCAGTGAGTGGTTGGTAAAGTGCCCAACAAAGCCTGCATTTCCACAGAGTTTAGCTACAGTTTTCTGTAAAACATGCACTCCCACTGGTGAATGTCCGTACCACATTTTTGGGGTTGGATTATTGAGGGGGCGTAAATATAGCGCATCCGCCTTGCCATTTCGTGGTCTGGAAAGAAATAACAAAAATCTATAAATTGAGGTAAAAGAAAAAAGTTAAAAATTAAATTCTCAACTGGGATCGGATCTTTAAACACCATAATGTTAAAGAAGTTAGAAATATTATTTTACCGAAGGAATGAATGACATCCATCCAAAGTTATAAAAACGCGACTTTAACAAAACCATGAATGACTAAATATTTTCTCTTTTTTTCGGGGGGGGGGGGGGGGGTATCATAAACATATTTTAAGGCCCATCATTGGAACGAGCTCAATGAGGGTTTTCCAACAGGGGTCATAAGATACGTTGAGGAGACCAAAAAATGAAACATAATAAAATTTGAATGGCAGTTTTATTAATGTCGCTGCACTGTTTTGTTTTTAAATTACGTGGGTGAGGGGGGGGGGGGGGGGGGGTTAAATATGTAACTGTTAACACAGTGAGCGCGCCAGGTGTTAACTCTTTACCTAACACTAGTAGCAGACGACATTCGCAAAATATTTTTCGTATAACTAAAAACTTTCATTTTATGCTTCCAAAACATAGGTTGCGACCCCTCATTTGAACAAGCGCGTCGCGCTCGTTCAAATGAGGGGTCACAACCTATGTTTTGAAAGCAAAAAATGAAAATATTTAAAAAATCGAATGGCGATTTTCGTGTATCGCTCTGGCCGGTTTTGGCCGTTACTCTAGGTAAAGGGTTAAAGAAGAACATATCTCTTCGACAACTTTGTTTTACAACCCCAGCACTAAACACGTATGCACATTATTTATTTAATGGTGTTTAAGGTCACTTTCATGCATATGTGTTCAACTATTAACACAACAAAGGCTGAAAGTAAATTTTATCAAATCGTTTTTAGACACATTCAGCTCCATTGGCGACAAAGGTTTCATTTTTGTCTTGAAAACATACCCTATGGCCCTTCATTGGAACATGCTTAACGAACTTCTTCCAAACAAGGGCCATAAGGAATATTGTGGAGGCAAAAACTGAGAACTTAATCAAATTTGAATGGCGATTTTTGTGAATGTCGCCGCACTGATTTCTTTTCAATTACGTGGGTAAAGGGTTAAATATGTAACTGTCAACACAGTGAGCGTGTCAAGTGTTAAGGAAGAACATATCGTCGCCTGAGTGCCATAGGGGACATAGAACACTATAGCACTGAGGCGACGATATCTCTTCGACGACTTTGTTTTACAACCCCAGCACTATACTCGTATGTGCAATATTTCTATTCATTCAATGGTGTTTAAGGTCACTTTTATGCATATTAGTCAACTATTAACACAACAAAGGATGAAAGTAAATTTTATCCAATCGTTTTTAGACATATTTAGCTCCAGTGGCCACAAAATATTCATTTTTTGTCTCATAAACATACCTTATGGTCTATCATTGGAACGAACTCAACGAACTTCTTCCAATCAGGGGTCATAAGGTTTGTTGCGGAGGCAAAACGTGAGAACCTATTCCCATTTGAATAGCGAATGTCGCTGTACTGTTTTTTTTCATTTACGTGTGCAAAGGGTTAAATATGTAACTGTTAACACTGTACGCGCGTCAGGTGTTAAGAAAGAACACATCTCTTCGACGATTGTGTGATACAACCCCAGCACTATAATCGTGTGAACATAATTTTATTTATTTATTGGTGTTTAAGGTCACTTTCATGCATCTTTGGTCAATTGTGACAACAACAAAGGTTGAAAGTCAATTTTATCCAATCGTTTATGCATATTCTGGCGATGCCGAAATATCATCCACAGGCGCGAGCGTTGAGGGATGCTTTTCAGGAAGGCCGGTGTAAAAGAAATGCAAGTCAATAGGAATAGTAGTCCCCCTGGACTATAATTCCGCGGAATAATAGTCGTAGGACTGACATTTCTTGGAATAGATGTCCAGAGGATATCTATTCCTAGAAATGTTAGACCACCGACTATTATTCCGCGAAATTACAGTGAAATGAAATGTAGATTTTCCTTCATTTCATGCAATTTCTCACGAGGCGGGGGGGAGGAAGAGGTCATATGGTAATTTTCCCACATGAACTCATTCGAAACCCTTCATACGCATTTTTAAGGATTTACAGTGATTTTATGCGACAAAAAATACACCATCACCAACAACTAAAAATGACCCCCCCCCCCCCCCCCCCATCCCCGTCGGTACAATTTGCTAATTTTTTTTGTCTTTTTTATGCGAAAAAAATAATCACTCCATTACAAAATGTGTAGTGCAGATAAATTGATCTATAGTGCAGATACATCATTATATCTCACTAATTGGCAACGAAATTTCTCTATTCTGATTTCATCACATGCTATCGTATTTTTGGGGATAGCATATAATAAAACCATTTATTTAAATTGTGACGGATCAGTCATATCAAAGCCAAATGGTCGAGAGGAAGTCCAAGTCGCCGTAAGCTCTATACTTTTTTAAAGTACCTTATTATGCTATGTTGATTGACTTCCTGAATGGGAGAACATTTGGATAATAAAACAGCTTAGCGGTGTGGCTTTTTTTTTTAAATTTAGCTTCCGGTCAGGCGATTGGATTAATTTTAACTGAAGGTTTCGAAGGAATGTAACAGTTCCCCTATTCCAAACGTACAAAAAATAAAATATTGCTAATTCAAAGTTCACACACGGTCGCTCCTATATACCCCTCTCCCCCACAATAACCACACACGCACAACCCCAATTTTTTTTTAAAATACACAAATAAATGGATAACTCGATTTTGGTATAGAAATGTATTATGCAACTCCACTGAGGAGGACGTTTGTTCTTCCATATCCATTGAGAGTATTTTTTATGTTAAATGAGTTGTACCGGAGTTTCAACTTCGAGGGTCATGTTGTGTCAGACAGTGGCAGAGGAAAGACCGGAGAGTCCAAAGAGCAACTGTCAAGCCTTCAAACATTCTAATTCCGCAGAATCAGGATCAACATCGGTTAACGGAAAGTACACCATCGACGTGCGGTACGCCTTAGCCACAGGTGAGAAATTGAGATTGAGTATCTTGCTCAAGGATACGGCACTTATGACGCGGACCATCGAACCGTCGACCTTTCGGTGTCAAGCTCGATGCTCTAACTAATGGGCTACCACGCGCACCCAGACAGGTTACGTGGATATACACTGACAGAAAAAATATGAGAAATTTAATTCGCTTCCCGAAGATCATTTACACTAGTGGGGGTCACATTGAGACACCTTGCAGAAAAAAGAAGAGAAGCCTGAGCACATTGCATTTGTTGAAGGTTGAATACTAATTTAATTCATTGACCCATTGGGCTCTAGGATGAAAGTGTTGTCAATCACAAATGACTCGATTGAATTGTCCAACTGTTAGTTACTTTGAATGGACGTTAAGCCTGAGGCCAGGAGAGGGCTGTCTACACCCCTCACCCCCAGTCCTGAGTCTGTAAAAGTTGCATTTTTACACAGTTTAACATTTCTTCGAGACACGTTTGGGTTAGAAAATGTTAAAATTATTGCCCTAAAAGTAGGTCTTTAAAACGCAACCTCAGACCTTTACCACCCAAAGCTTTTCGAACAAATTAAGCCAGGTACATTCGAAAATGTGACCGGATTCCTATCCAATAGGTGATTGTTCTTTTGAATCTGTCATAGACAATCGATTTTTTCAAAATTAACCCTCGAATACCCATTGGACCCTAGAAGTGTGTGCGTGTGTTGGGGTGGGGGTGGATCATTTCACACCCACGCCCATCTTGACGCCACGCGACTTGGTGATGCGCTCGGAATCACTTTTCAAGAAAAATCTTTCTTCCCCTCCCCTATAAGTAAGTTGTCCTATACCGCTATGAAGAAGGAGTTTGGTGGTTTTCGAGTGAGTTACTTGCATTATTTTATTAAAAGTATTATGTTTGACAAACTTACCTGAGACTTAGGTATTTCTCATACAAGTTGACAGGACATCTGTCGGGTTGGTGTTTATTTTCATAAGCCCTTGTCGTTTTTAGGTCCATTTTTCTGTGTTGCAATCCTCCATAATTTGTCTTTGAAACATCCTCGGTATACAGTAGATATTTATTCCCCTCGCTGTCGGTGTGTACAGTAATCTGGCCTAAAGGGCCAACTCTCAAATTGCGATGTTCCTGGCCGGCTCGCAAGGCGAAATGTAAGCCAAGCTGGTAAATAAGCGTATCCAGGAGCTTTTGTGGAGTGTCACGACCAAGAATATTTTTCTGCCACATGATTTCCTCTTGCTCCTCAGAAATAACTTCGGCCTTTTTTCGTTGAAGGCCTAATCCGAGACTCGACAATTCCTTCATTTTTGCGTCTAATACACGTCTTAGTCCATCAAATACCTTATCGTCCAGAAAGCTAATAAGGCGCCCACACTGTCGCAAATGATGTTGAATGGAAATGACTATTTCGTATAATGTATTGGGGCGGTGATCACCCCCATTTTTGTTTTTCACTTCAGCAACAAAATAACTGAGGGATTCGTTTAAATTTTCGTCCGTCATGGCCATAATTTCTTGATTCTGTAGTTTAGAAGAAACGTTTGTCACATTTGAGAGTTTGGCAGATCTTTCGATCTGCCATTTGCGAAACAAATCTACAGCCCATTTCGATTTATTCTCAGTCTTTTTCGAGAGACCTTTCTTTATCAGTTCGTCAAGATCTTTTTGTTCCATTGGTTTCGAAAACCTTTCTGTTAATTCTTCCGTTATTTGTGAAACTTGAATGAGTTCATCGTCGGAAACATCCGAAAATAAAGAACTTTTTAACTCAAAATTGGGTTGATTTCTGACAGGGTTTTCTGCAGCTTGCGAAGCTTCAACAAGTTCATCATCGGATATATCCGAAAACAAGAAGCTAGTTGAAGGGAAGTTTTGTTCATTAGATTCCGTTACTGGTAAAATCACCCGTGTTTTTGATTGTGTCAGAAAAATACTGTTCTCATCGGAGGATGACATTTTCACATCGATAATAAATGACGACTGACCCGTTCTAATTTGTTTCGGGGACAAAAGAGCACGCGGGTTCATGGTCACGTGATGGACATTTCCCATCACTGTCCATTATGTTAACAATACAACCAAAAAGCAACTTTCATTATGACACACTGGCAAACTGTCCGTTATTAAAACTAAGAAATCCATGCGTTCTCACTTGATTACCGTTTCCCGGGAGTTTGCGGTATGTTCCGCCAAGTTGATCACACCCTGTGGGAGTGTGTTCAGTTGCAGGGCAATTTTTATTATTTCTGCGATACTGTCCATTATTTGAACAATGTGGACCATGTTTTAAGTAGGAGAAAAGCCTCACACTGTCTAATATGTGAGAGAATGGATCAATATCGGCGCTAACGCGCCTCTATCGATCCATTCCCTCACATATTAGACAGTTTTCGGCTTTTCTCCTTTACATAAATATAAATAAATCCTCTTTACTGGTGTATTCTTCATGCTGTGAAGCAGACATGACCAGATTTAATGAAACAAATTATGTAAATTTCATTCAAGAAATCATTGGTGAAAAATCCATTTAGTTTACAGAGAGAAAATTTGATTTGCCCGCATTATACATTTCTCTATTGCCAAAGTAGTTCTGTCCTGGGCAGGCATATCTGCTAGCAGGATGCTAGGAGTAAAGGCATTCATTAGCAGTATACATTTATTTGCTGTGATGGGTTCGGGGACATTCGGTGGTGACTCCTTTCTTAATTTTGGATATTCTAGAATTAAGTGGAACTTGAAATTATAAAAGCATCTCCTGGACTTAAAAAAAATGAATAAATAATAATAATGATTAACATACTGAGTGCTAGAAGCCACTATCATGACTCTGGTGAAAAATGCTGAAAGCCACTCTAGTGGCTTTACAATGTATTAAATACCTTGTTTGCCCATGACTTGAAAAACAAAAACTGATTAACAAAGTTGTTTTTTTATAATTTATTTGAGAGTGCCAAGTGTCAGTCTCCAATGAATTATAACAAAATAACTGTTGAATACAAAATCTTAATAAACTAGGACTCCTTTTGCATGTAGCGTGGCATTACAAATCACCTTTGAAAAAAATGCTCGCATTACAAATCACCTTGGAAATATAATTTAATACATTACGTTAATAAGATGAACAACAGAGCCGCGGAACGGGGGGGGGGGGGGGCTTCACCCCCCCCTCCCCCACCTTTTTTTGCAGGGCCATCTTTTTTTGGATGCATATATTTTAACAAAACCAATGACTGGTGAAACAAGGGCGGGTCTAGAGCCTTCCCCATATTTTCGTCAGCTATGTTTCTCTCGTCCTGGTTCAGTTTCAATGGATTTCGGATCATTTTTTGCAGTAAGTGGCAGGAAACGCTAAAATGTATAGTATACAGTCTGTTAAAAATCGGTTAACTGAAATAGATCGTAATCTTAAAGACATACAAGTACCAAATCCACCCAGACAAGATAATTCACTGACAGGATAATTACTGTTAACATCTGGTAAAGCATACAGGTGAGGTCTATTTATCAGCTTTGGTCGTTACGACCAAAGCTGATAAATAGACCTCACCTGTCTGCTTTACCGACGTTTTTTAACGGCTCTCAAAGTGTGAAATTCAAATCCATCTCCTGAAAAATCTCAAAATATCTGCTCAGTTGCATGGAAATTACGTTTTGAGAATTTAAAATTTCCCGTCATACCGACGACCATCCATCGTCCGATCCAGATCCCCCACCCCCACCCCCCCCCCCCCAACTTTGAAAAATCGTAACGCCGCCCCAGAACAAGACAATCAAAGTAAATAGTGAAAGACATGAAGGAGCATTAATGCATTCTGACTGACAACCCTGTTGTATCAGACTTGAGGGTATCAGTCTAATATGCTATATGGAAAGAGGTAAGCAAAATTTGAATCAAACCAACGAGATCACCCCACTCTCTGCAGAAACACACAGTGTTATTGTCTTACATCACTCTCCAGATTTCATTCCTGGAGATATGTAAATGTCACAAAGAAAATGTAATCTGTGTCAGTCCGATATAGGTGACGAATATCATTATATCCTTGTCTGTGACGAGTTAACGGAACTGAGGAATAAATATATTAAATCATATTATAGACGACACCCGAGTATGTATAAAGCCCAATCTCTATTTGCAAGTACAAACATCAAACAAATCTTAACCTCTCCAAATTTGTAAAAAACCTGAAATCATTTTTAACGCCTACTTAAGAGTAATAACAGACCCCCCCCCCCTCCCCTCCAGTACGAGCAAATCCGCACGCAAAGGTCTAGAGCAATTTCAATGTGACCCTAGATTATGTGTAGGTGAGTGTATGGTACATACGTGATATGGGTGTATACGGAAGTATACTATCATGCATACACGTGTACGTGCGCGCGTGTGTACATGTATTTTGAGATATTTATACGTGTTTGATTTTCGTGTGCGCCATGTATGGCTAAAGATCAATCTTAATTATCAAACACCTAACATCCCTGAGCTCACCCTCCTGCATGCGTGCACACACCCAAACTTTCGCGACCAGGAGAATTCTCCAGGTCATATTTCGTAAAAAGTGTGTAGTGCACGAGGGTGAGATCTCGGGTAAATGTTATGTGTCTACAATTCACATTGGACATATTTTGTATGCTGAAATGTCAGAAAATAGCAAATAAATTTTATTTTGAGGCCCGGTCCTGCATGCATCATTATGCCTGTTTTACTCATCGTAACAGCCCATCTCCGATAACACCCATAAATGAAATTAAAAATTATTAGTAGGACTGGAACGCAATCGATTGTATCATGCACGGGGGAGCTCATTGAGTCCCGTCGTGTATGATACGGCCGACCGAAGTTCTTGACCACAAGGCAATACTGCCCGAACCCACACACCGAACACATAAAATATCATAGCCCGATATATCAGTCGACTAGAGTTTACATACCTTCTCCGGCAGACCTCATTCGTGTAGCCTCTCCAGTCTTCTCCACTGAAAATTAAGAACCTTTTCGTCCAAGGCAGGGGGGGGGGGGGGGGGTTGCCAACAGTACGGTCACATAACCTCAAGAGGTTGTGGGAGAGTACTGTTGACAACACTCCATGGTACCCTTTAATTTCGAACTTCGTATGCAATGAACAATCGACATACAGCGCTGGAGAGTTTACACGTATAGCACATGTATATATACGGACTGCCCGGGCATGTAATGTATTAAAATTTCTCTGTGTTAACACTTGCTTTACGCCATGTAAATGGTTAAAAGTGAATAAATGAAATGAAAAATTACATCTAATGATTAATAGGGACAAAACATGTTAGTCTTTCCTTTGAAATACAGCATCGTGAGTGAGAAAATACATGTTTATATAAAAAAAAATCCTGCTAAACTAAGACTTCTCTTGCTGTTGCATGGCTTCTTTGAAAACAAATATACTCACGTTTCAAATCACCTTAGAAAAATAATTTAACACTCATCCAGTTAATTCAAAATACAGTATCTTTTCAATTTTTAGAATTCACTTGAAAAACTTTCGACAATCCAGTATAAGTGTTAACATTAGTTTCTCATTCATGCACCCTTTGTAACGTGTAACTAACTCTGTGTATTTATTCCTCCTCCGTTGGTGTATATTTCCATATAGTGTGTGATATGGCAGCCTATCAGCTAATCCTGTGCAGTGGCTATGGTCAACCAGTGTTTGTTGGTTTATCATCTAACTCTGTGCAGTGCTACACTCTGTTCTTTCTGCTTGTAAAGTGCAGTTCCCTCAGGCAGTTATAAGATATGTTCTTAATGGAGAAAGATTTACTTCTAGGAAATTGAACACCTGGAGAATTTGAGAGGGCAATTGTTTTCATCCCTGCATTTTATAGAATGCCAGAAACATCTTTGAAAAGCCTTTGTTTTTCTTCTTCTCTCGAGAATATTTGAAACGTAATGTAAGATAAATAAACAGAAATGAACAACCTAACAACAGTTACTGATAGTGACACAATGATAACATATTGCCGCAGGAGAAGCCTTACTGTATGGGGACTATAAAAAAAAAATAAAAAAAGGAAAGAAAATGTCGAGGTCTATGGTCCAGTAGCTGACACATTATCTGAAGAAGGAGGATAAAGCAGTCCTTTGAAAAGTTCCCGTCTTGTTTGTATTAATCGGGATTTTTGGGGCGAATTCATGTGAAGGAAGTATAATTCCAATTCACAATATCGACGCAGAATTTCAGTTCGACCTTGAAAGCTGGGCTGACACCTTCTCGCCTTGCAGGAATAAATGAACTTTCTGTACAGAAGAACTAGAAGAGAAAGATTATTTTCTTCAGACCACAAAGTGGTATCATTAGTATTATTATCATTATTATTGTTATTATTATTATTATTATTATTATTATTATTATTATTATTATTATTATTATTATTATTATTATAGCCAATAAGAACAAGAGCTCGCGTATCACTGAAGCATTAATAATTATACAAATGTTATAACCTAGATGTGATCAGCATGAATTCTGTTGAAACGTTTCCAAAAAAGTCCGGAAAACTGATATTTTAGCGCTTTTCCTTATCATTAGTATTATTATCATTATTATTGTTATTATTATTATTATTAATATAGCCGATAAGGATAAGCAGAATGTACACAGTTCAGTTTCCGACAATTTGCATTTAAAAAGACATCACGTAAAATAAATAATATTTTATTAGCATACTATTATCAAAATACTTCTGTCATTAAACCCTTGAACCCTAGTGGTATCTTCCATATCAGTTCAATGGCAGCAACGGGAAGAGTCCATTTTCTTTATATGGGGATAGACCAATTCATATATTCAACGTGCAGCCTTCAGGCTGCACGTTGCAAATATTGATTGGTCTACACCACATCTTCACTCAAACGTCAACCTACTTAATGAAATTATGAAGTATCATGTTACTGGGCCGGAAAGGGACCTCTGGGGTTCAAAGGGTTAATATATTCCCAGTTAATTTATCTGATGGTTTTATCTGCATGGAAATGATGTGAAGACAGTTGAATGGACTCTACCATCTCCACGCAAAAGGCTCTCTCTCCCTCTCTGTTCATCACTATCTTTTTTCTTTTTTTTAACTAAATATTAAACGTATTCTAGTCGCAGCTTGTACCGTAAATTTATTATTGTAAAAAATGGTCTTACAATTTTGTACAGATTTTATAGCATGTTACCAAATAAATACATTTCATTTCATTTAGAATAATTTACTTTTTCAGATGATATATATGACTTTGGTTGTGTGAGTGATAAATACAAATGTGGGAGGTTTGGATAACGAACGTGTATCCAAAACCAACAGACGTGAAACAAAGTATACAGGTATGATTTGGAAAGTTCTGCCTCGTCGTTGTCGACCAAGAACAAAGATAGGAAAACTAATTTTGCTCATCTTGTTGCTTGCATGCTTCCTCGTCATCCTGAAATGCTCTAAGGAAAGTTATAGTAACAATAAAGCTGGCAATATTTCAGTGAGTCAGATTGTGCGTGGAAAATCGCATCGTAAAAATCGCGGCCATAAGTGGCGAGGGCATCCTGGTGACTTCCAGCTTCTTGTGTGCAGACATCCAAAGTTAGACTTGAAACACGATGTCTTACAAGAAGCATTTTATAAGATGGAACCATTGCAGTGCAATGGAACAAGTTTATTTTATATGCAGAATGGTATTTTGAAATTTAATAATAGCATCATTAGTCCAACAAAGATATCAAAATGTATCTACAGTGGTATTGAGTGGATACAGGACAATTATAGTTCAGAGAAAAATCTACTAACAAAAGAAAAAGTACCTTTCGACTTCATTCCAAGGCATGATTTTATCCACATTTCTTGTTTTAGAAATGACCTGTCTCAAGAACATGAGAAATTGTCTCCCACATATGTACATGCCAACAGTACCATAGATTCGGAGGAAAGTCCATCAGCTGATGGTGTATTCTCGGATGAAATATCGAATAATTCTGCTCCTGATTTTGAACAGTATATTGTACATGTGTATCCCAAGCCTGATGTTTTTTCACGAATATCGAAGATAAAACATAATCCTGATAACACAGGAATGAACGTGTTAATAATAGCCTTAGATTCAATGTCTAGACTGTGTTTCATGAGAAAGTTACCGAGGACATACAAATATTTGGATGAACATTTGAAGTCTGTCATACTGACAGGCTATAATATTGTGGGTGATGCAACAACTGCAGCTATCATACCCTTGCTTACAGGTAAATAAATAAAATCAGTTGTCATTAACAAGCCTTGATTCGTTATGAAGATATATTGTTTTTTACCAATTGATATTGCTTTAATACCAGGTCAGTGTTAGAGGTAACAGACCTGGAAATAAGCCCTTATTTCTACGCCTGAGGTAGGAAGATACAGTTTCGGACTCTAACAGATTATGTGTCAGTCCGAACCGGATGTGCAAAAATGGGGCTGTAATTAGCAGAAGAGACAAATTGGATAAAAATTGGGATTATGATATTTCTTTGGCTCATTTCAACTACAGTACATTTTTTCTCTCTGACCTTTCCCCTTCCTGATCAACTATGAGCTTCTTTAATGGAACGAAGCATTGTTCAGTCAAATAGGATAATGTATTGCAATTTCAGAAAATGTTTTTGTAAGTTGACGCTAATTCTGTAATGAATAACTCAAATAGAGGATGACAGTTGTGAAAATAATTTACTAAATAACCAATGGAATAACTAATTAAATTTATTTATTATACGCTAAACGATAGATTATCGAAGAAATTGCGGAAAGATAGAAATCGTATCCCCCACTGTGAAGCTATAGAAATTTTCACTTCACGCTATCAATGAAAAATGGTGGCTTTCAAAGCATCACTTCAAGGTGAATACGAGACAAATTATCACTGTAAATGATCAATTTGTTCTAATAACGTATAATGAAATGTAAATCTAGTGTTTTTGATTGGATACCGATCATTTCCAGAAATAATTCAACACGTATTCACCTTGAATTGATGCTCCAAATCCGCTTGTCCAAACATGGCCTGAAAGTCCGTATTATAAATTTTTGGTTTGGTACATCCTTTCAAAGGACGTACCAAACCAAAACCTTATATTACAGACTTTCATGCCAGATTTGGAATAGAAACCCGCCAACTGAATCAGATCGCAAGACGCTATCTGTTTCGAGTATCGATCAAATCACTTCCATGTATCAATGATTCAATGCGCTGTTTACTTTCATGCATCAATTCATGGCTGAAATCAGGCTTTCCCTTCTTCTCCCCTCTTCCTCTCCACAGGTGCGTGCGACCGAGCCAGAAGTTTTTACATTCTGCGAGTAGACAGCCGTGCGCCTTAGTTCCAGCTAGAAAGCGATCAACCCTTATCCGTATGAGTCGTCTGCTTCTGCCACGTAATATGCAACTCGTGCCCGGGAAGAATTGTTTTTAAAAATCAACAAAATCATTTCATGTTACCCCTCACTGGAACGATTTCGTCAAGCTCGTTCCAATGAGGGGGGTCAAATGATGTAGGTTTGATGAAATTACATTTAAGAATTGGGGCACAAAATTAGAATAATAGAGATTTTGCTATGTGTTTTCCGAAAAGAATAAAAATCTGTTCAAAAGCCAAATAATAGAACAATGCTTCCACGAAAATGTGAACAGTATAGTTAAAACTAGTTATAGTTAAAACTGGAAGTCCTATCATGAAATGCGCACAGATAGCACGTCGATCATATGTACAAAATTTGATGGCCTTACTATGGTCTTACTATGGCCTTACTATGGTCATAACGCGTAGATTAACGCGCAGATCGGCGTGCTATTTGTGCGCATTTCATGACAGGCCTTTTAGTTTTAACTGTAACGACATCAGCAAGGCATGTCATCGACAAAGGCACAGTCTGATGATTTAGTTGGAATATTAGACATGCTGGATAACAGCCATCACAGTCGGTAAAAATCAGGTTTAACCTTCTTCTTCCCTCTGCCTCTCCACAGGTAATCATCTATGTGACACATCCCTGGTAATAATCAATTATTTTGTCAATAACCCGTTCAACTCTGATGGCAGCGAGTGAATGAGTCCATATTCATTATTTGGGGGTATACAAATTAATATTTTCAACGTGCAGCCCTTGGAAATATTAATTGGTCTACCCCATACATCCACTTATCAGTCATCTTACTTAGGGAAATGATGAAGTATTTTGCTCCTGACCGTAAAATCGGACCCTCAGTGTCAAAGGGTTAAGGGGTTGGTTAGGGGATGAGTTTGTAACAAACGAACAAGCTAACTTATTATGTACTGTAAGGGTCCATCAGTGGAGATGTCCGTGTATACATCTCATTTTGATATAGTTTCTGGCAGATAACTTTTCTGGCTTCACATTTGGTTGCCGGCATGTGCTTTACTCGTCTGTATTCACTGGAAAAAGACAGGTCAAGTTCGAATTTTGGATTTATTCCCTTTTTAGCTCAACTACTTCAAAGAGGTGGTGAGCTCATGTGGTGACTCGGGTATGGTGTTGTCGGCATCAGACGTACGTGTGCAATTTTGTAAGAATAAGTGTTTAGGTCATTTTCTTGAAGTCCATTTAAATATGTAGGCTATAGGGGGCTATAACAACAGTATCCAAACCTAATATTGTGACTTTTCCCCAATTTCACCTGAAATTTTCTTCCCAAACTTGATCAATTTCTTGTTTTTAAGAATTAGCGTTTAGGTCAACTTTTGTGCAAAGTGTGTGTCCTTAACTTCGCATTCTGTGTATTTTTTTATTTGAAAAACATGTTTAGGTATTAACCCTGCTGTACATAAAAAAATAACTGATTTTTTTCAGATCGAAATTGTCATGTTTTTCTCTGCCCTTGTCAATGTTTAGTTGTAAAAGTTAGTGTTTAAGCAAGTTTTGTTTCTATGTGTCTTTCGAGGTGATTGATATGGCAGACTGGGGTGACTGAAGTCCATTTCAGTAATATTTAACCACCATTTGATGTATCTTTTTAGAATTGTTTGGTAGTTTTAGTAAACACGTAATTATTTTATATGCGTTAGAATTAGCGCTTACGTCAACTTTTATGCATATTTTGCTATTTTAACTTCCCATTTCTGTATATGTTTTTATTCGTAGCACATCTTTAGATATCAGCTCTACAGTATATACAGATTTGATGGATTTTTAATTTCTTTTGATTCAATTTTTTTCCGGAAATAATCAATTTATAACGGTCGAGCTTTGTTTCTGTGGTTCTGTCCAGGTCATTTGTAAATATATTGTCAATGTGTACATTTGTATATACAGAAGGGTTCATCCTTTTTAAGAAAATTGGGGTTTTTTTGGTGTAAATATTTATATTTTTCTGGTCATACTCAATTTATAAGTGGTAAAAGTTTATGTTAAGGTGAGTTTTGTTTGTATGGGTGTATCCAGGTCACTGATATTGTAGATTTAGGTTGCTGAAGATCATTGCAGTAATATTTAACTCTTATTTTATGTATCTCAACTTTAAGTTGTAAAGTTTGTGTTAAGAAAAGGTTTGTTTTTGTGGGTGTTTTTCTGGTGATTGGTTTTGTAGACAAAGGTTAATGAAGACCATTACAGTAATATTTAACCCTTAGTTGATGTATCTCAACTTGAAGTTGTAAAAGTTTGTGTTAAGGCAAGTTTTATTTTTGTGGGTGTTTTTCTGGTGATTGATAATGTAGACAACGTAACGGCTAAAACTGGCCAGTGCTATTCTAAAAAATCGCCAATTAATTTTCATTATTTTTTTCATTTTCTCTCTCAAAAACAAAGGTTATGCCCCTCATTGGAACGAGCTCGTCGAGCTCGTTCCAATGAGGGGTCATAACCTATGTTGAGACAAAAAATGAAAAAAAAATAGTTATTCAAGAATTTGTTTTGCAAGTGTCGTCTGCTTTATACTCATGATGCCCATTTTAGAGGACTTCCGTTTCAAGCATTGGTGACTGGGTCCTATTTTACCAGGAAAAGATAGCTTGTTTACAACAGTAAACAAGCACTTCTGTACTTCCCAGGGTCTCCATGTGGAGTCAGGCCGGATTGATGTCTAGAAGAAGGTCATATCTGCGTAATAAAACTCCTTTATTTTGAATAATTTTATAGGAAAATCGGAAATGGAGCTGCCAGAGACGAGAAAAAATCAGAGGAATTCTACTTTTGTGGATGTATATCCTCTGGTCTGGAACGATTTTGAAGAAAATGGCTATGTAACAATGTTTGCTGAAGATGAGCCAATAATAGGGACATTTAATTATAGGTTAAATGGTTTTGAGAACATTCCAACCGACCATTACATGCGTCCATTTTGGCAAGTCATTTGGAAGTCAAAGCTACGAGAAGACAGTCCACGGTATTGTACAGGAAACCTGCCGCACCACCAATATTCATTGAATTATGCTGAAGACTTCTTCCAGAAATATAATAATGTTTCTAAATTTGGTTTTGTTTTCCATGGCGAGTTAACACACGCGAATAACAATCCAGGAGAATACATTGACGAGGATTTATTAAAAACTCTGAAAAAATTGAAATCAAAAAACTTTTTAAATAACACTATGCTCATAGTAATGGCTGATCATGGTTTCAGGTTTGGTAAGTTAAGGAATACTGTGCAAGGAAAATTAGAAGAAAGACTTCCAATGATGTCATTATATTTTCCACCTTGGTTTCGTGAAAAATATGCTAAGTATTATAGAAATTTAGTTGGGAATTGGAGAAAATTGGCAACTCCTTTTGACATTCATGAAACATTCCTTGATATATTAGATGTGACAAGATTGTCTCAACGTATGAAATATAATACTCGTGGCATTAGCCTTCTACGTGACATTCCATTTAACAGGACGTGTTCTATTGCTGGTGTTGATATGCATTGGTGTGCCTGTTTACAGAAGGAGAGTCTTGACATTACAAATGAGAATGTGAGGATGTCTGGGAGACATATTTTGTCTGTGATAAATAAGGAAACAGGACCACACCGAGGATTGTGTGTACTTCTAGAACTGAAGAAAATCCTTGAAGCGAATTTGGTAGTTCCAAATGAAAAAGTGAGTATCAATAAAAAATAACAAACCCAATGCAATTCTTCCTTTCTGTTGACAAAGGCGAGAGAACAGTAGAGTACTGGGGTACCGAACCGTATTAAACTGTACTGTTAGTGTGAGCTAAGAGAGAGTAGCGGGGGTACCTAGTCTTATTGAGCAATACTGTTAATGCAAACTAAAATAGCGTACTGTTTACCTATTGATGGGGAGATAAAATATAGTACTGAGGTACCTCACCTTATTAAGCTGTACTGATGGGTGGGGGGGGGGGGGGAGGGGTGGAGCCGAAAACAGAGTGTTGGGTTACCTAATATTATTAAGCTGTACTGTTAGTGAGAGATAAAATAGAGTACTGGGGTACCTATCACTATTAAGCTGCACTGAAGGGGGAGCTAAAATAGAGTGCTAGGGTACCTATCCATATTAAGCTGTACTGAAGGGGGAGCTAAAATAGAGTGCAGGGTACCTAATCTTCTTAAGCTGTACCGATGGGAAGATAAAATAGAGTACTGGGGTATCTAACATCTAACCTTATTAAGCTGTACTGTTAGTGTGAGCGAACACAGAGTACTGGAGTATCTGACCTTATTACGTTGTACCGTTAGTGTGAGCCAATATAGAGTACAGGGGTACCTAGCCTTATTGAGCTGTACCGTTTGTTGGGGCTAAAACAGAGTACTGAAGTAACAAACCTTATTAAGCTCTACCGTTAGAGTCAGCCTGAAAATGGGTTCTGGAGTTCCTAACGTTATTAAAGCTGTAAGTACAGTTAATGTGGGCTAAAGTGGAGTACTGGGTACCTAACCTTATTAAGCTGTACTGTTGGTGGAGCTAAAGTGGAGTACTGGCGTACCAAATTTTATTATGTTGCAGGGTTAGTGTCAGCTAAATAGAGTACATTATTAAGCTGCACAATTTGCGGATCTTTAATAGAGTGCTGGATACCTAACCTTATTAAGCTGTACCCTTAGTGCTAGCGAAATTAGAGTACCGGGGAACCTGCCCTCATTAAGCCGTACTGTTAATGGGAGCTAAAATCCAGTACTGGGTTACCTAACCTTATTAAGCTGTACTGATGGAGAGCTAGAATGGAATATTGGATTACCTAACCTTAATAAGTTGGACTGTTAGTGTGAGATTAAATGGAGTATTGGAGTACCTAACCTTATTAAGCTGAACTGATGGGCAGCTAAAACATAGTACTGGGGTGCCTAACCTTATTAAACTGATCTGTTAGTGAGAGATAAAATAGAGTACTGAGGCACCTAGCCTTACTAAGCTGTTCTTGTTGGGGAGCTCAAATAGAATGCTGGGGTTTCTAACCTTATCAACCTGTCCTTGTGTGGGAGCTAAAATAGAGTACTGGGGTACAAAACCTTATTAGGCTGTACTATTAGTGTGAGCTAATATAGAGTTTTGGGGCACCTAACCTTATTAAATTGTACCATTAGTGGAAGCTAAAATAGAGTGCAGGGTTATCTAACCTTATTAAGCTGCACTGCTCTGGAGTACCTAACCTTATTAAGCTGTGCCATTAGTGGGAGCTAAAACAGAGTACTGGGGGTATCTTATCCTGTTAAGCAGTACCGTTAGAAAGAGCTAAAATAGAGTACTTGGGTACCTAACCTTATTAAGTTGTACTGTTAGTGTGAGCTAAAATTCAGTACTGGTGTACCTAACGTTATTCAGCTGTACTGTTAATGTGAGCAAAAGTACAGTACTGGGGTACTTAACCTTATTATGCTGTACTACTAGTGTTAGGTAAAATAGAGTACTGAGTCACCTAATCTTATTAAGCTTCACCATCATACCAATAAATAAATAATAAATAACAGTAGAGCTTAGTAAGGTTAGAAACCCCAGTACTCTATTTTAGCTCCCACTGACAGTGGGAGCTAAAATAGAGTATTGGGGTTTCTAACCCTACTAAGCTCTGCTGTTATTTATTATTTATTTATTGGTGTTTAAGAGCTCTGCTGTTAGCGAGAGCTCAAGTAAAGTACTTGTGTACCCAACCTTATAAAGCTGTAGTGTTAATGTGTGCTAAAATATAGTACTGGGGTACCTAACCTTATTAAGCGGTTCTGTTGGTGTGAGCTAAACCAGACTACAGGGACACCTAACCTTATTAAACTGTACTGATGGAGAACAAAAATAAAGTACTGTGGTACACAACCTTATTAAGCTGTACTGTTAGTGTCAGCTAAACCATAGTACTGGTGTATCTAACCTTATAAAGGTGTACTGTTAGGCAGAATTAAAATAGAGAACTGGGATACCTATCCTTATTAATCTGTTCTGTTAATATGAGCCAAAATAGAGTTATGGTCTGTCTAACATCATTAAGTGGTAAGTGCTGTTAGTGTGAGCTAAAACAGATTACTGGGGTGCCAAACCTTATTACGCTGTACTGTTGGGACAGCTAAAATAGAGTGCTGACGTACCTAACCTTATTAAGCTGTACTGATGGGGATGTAATATAGAGTACTGGGGTTCCTAACCTTATTAAGCTGTGCGGAGAGGAACTAAAATAGAGTACCCTGGTGCCAAACCTTATTAATATCTGCACTGATAGAGGGAGCGAAATAGATTGCTGAGTTGCATAACCTTATTACAATGCACTGATGGTGAGCTAAAAATTTAAGCTGTACTGTTAGTGTTCTCCCAAACTGCTCAAGCGTTATGACCAGCAAGTGAATATGTGTATATTCTAAAATTTTCCATCTGCAACAATTGTAACCAGCTTCCCCCACCCCAACCTTAGATTTCTTATGGATTTTCAAATGAGACTCTTGTGTGCGCAACTCCCCCTCGTTATCTTCCCTGAACTTAGATATATTATGGACTTTCAAATGCGATTCCTGTGTGTGTGCAACTCCTCCTATGTTATTGAACCGATTACGATGAAACTTCTCAAACATTATGACTAGCCAGTGAACATGCGCATATTCTAAAATTTTTCATTTGTGACAATTTTAACCACGTGATCTCTCCTGCATTATATTTATTATGGATTTTCAAATAAGATTCCTGCATGGGCAACTCCTCCTACGTTATTGGGTTACCTTTGTAAGAGTCTGGCGTGCCTATTGATATCGTGTTCATGACGTAGATAGACAGCACCAGTAGGACCAGTGTACTATATCCCGAGGTACCCCAAATATTGAGGGGTGTGTGGCCATAATGACACCACTGTACTATCTCGAGGTGACCCTAATATTTTAACATGATATTTTACACTAGTCATGGAATATCTTACTGAGGTATACATACCGAGGTAATAGGAATTTTACCTCAGTATTAAGAGGGAGTGTGTTGGATTGTTCTACTGTGACATACCTCAGAAGGTTAGATGCACCAATGTAAAGCTTTTAGGCTACCCTTTACCTAACTCGAAAGGCAGACGACACTTGCAAACAAAATTCTTGAATAACTTTTGTTTTTTTTTTATTTTGTGCGTCAACGATATAGGTTATGATATGGTTATAAGCTATGTTTTTGAGAAAAAAAATGAAAGAGTAATGAAAATTGAATAGTGATTTTAGCTGAACTTGACATCATCAAGTATTAGCTATTGGATGGGTTGCAATCCGTCGTCCGTCTGTACGTCCGTCCACCCAAAATTCCTTGAGCACACCCTACAGGCCGCAGCTCACACCCGATCATTTCAAATTCCATACGTTGCTTTGGAGCAGTGTCTAGATGGGAGCAGTTGAATTTTTCCGAATTTTATTGAAAAACTTGGCCGCCATCGGCCATCTTATATTTGGCATAAAATTGTCAACAATTCCAATGACACGTCCTACAGGCCGCACTCGATCCTTTTCAAATTTCATATGTAGCTTTGGCGTCATATGTAGACGGGAGCTCGCAAATTTTTCAGATTTATGTTGAAAATCGTGGCCGCCAGCAGCCATCTTGGATTTGACCTATAAATTGGCAACAATTCATTAGCGCACTCTACAGGCCACATCTCTCACCCATTATTTTTTAAATTTCATCTGTAGCTTTAGTGTGATTTCTACATATGTGAGCTGTCATTTTGTTCTGAATTTCGTTGAAAAACATGGCCGCCATCTGCCATCTTGGATTTGGCATATAAATAGTTAACAATTCCATTTGTGCAGCCTACAGGTCGCATTCCTCACCCAAGGTTTGGTATGTATCTTTGGTGTGATATCTTTTCTGGAGAAACCTGATTGAATGACTTGGCATTACTGGAGCTTTCTATTTAGTTCGGTCCTTTCTTGGAGAAGTTGAGCTGCAGTGTAAATGACACTTTCATTGTGAATAGTGCTGGCCTTTTTTACCGTTACGTTAGGTAAAGGGTAAAAGTGGATGATAGTTAAAGAATGAAAGAGTCAATGACTCTGTAGCTCAACTTGGATATGACAGGAATTAGTACTTGCTATGACCAAGACAACTGAATAATGAATATGACAGGAATTGGTATTTGTTTTGGCCCAGTCAACAATAATAAAAGAATTACAAGGTGACTGTAATGGACTACAGATTAAGACCAATCATTGTAGATTATTATTTTTGTGTGGAAATTTTCAGTCCCAAACAAAATATTTTCAGGCTAAATTTTTTTCTTCTTCTTCTTAAAATTGACCAAAATGCATCAAAACACAAAGAACTAATTTCCGGATTTTGGTCCAAAATTTTCTAAGTCCCACCCGGACCCCTAATTTGCATAATTTATTCACGAGAAAACTCTGTATTATA
This sequence comes from Pictodentalium vernedei, assembly GCA_031216915.1. Classification (NCBI taxonomy): domain Eukaryota; kingdom Metazoa; phylum Mollusca; class Scaphopoda; order Dentaliida; family Dentaliidae; genus Pictodentalium; species Pictodentalium vernedei. Next base: position 459,233,665 of record CM062292.1, on the reverse strand, counting down.
TGTAATGTATCCCATGGTACTAAACATTCATACAAAAATTTATTCAAATCAGATCTTTCATTTGGAAGTTCTGCGCAAAAATCTGATTGCACTTAATTTTGAACAAAATGGCTGCTAGCGGCCATCTTGAATTTCAGACTGGACCCAAAAACACTCCTTCTCGTCCCACAGTGATAACAAAGGTACCCAAGAAGTTTCGTGAAGATCGGTTCATAAATACGGCCTCTAGCCCGAGCCGTATTGGGATTTGCACTCACAGTGCTGAAAGTAACACTAAATAAATCAAAGTTAGCCTAATTTGCATAATTTACGCACAAGAAAAAACCTGTAATATATGTAATGTATCCCATGGTACTAAACATTCATACAAAAAATTATTCAAATCAGAGCTTTCATATGGAAGTTCTGTACAAAAAACAGATTTCGGCATCGTCGGTACAAAATGGCTGCTGGCAGCCATCTGGAATTTGGGACTGCACCCCAAAACACTCGTTCTCGTCCCACGGTCATAACAAAGGTACCCAAGAAGTTTCGTAAAGATTGGTTCATAAATACGGCCTCTAGCCCGAGCCATAGCAGCTTGGCACTTACAGCTCTGAAAGTAACACTAAATAAATCAAAGTTAGTCTAATTTGCATAATTTACGCACGAGAAAAAAAACCCGTATTATATGTGATGTATCCCATTGTACTATACATTTATACAAAACTTTATTCAAATCAGAACTTTCATACAGAACTTCTGTACAAAAAACTGATTTTTGCATCATCGGTACAAAATGGCCGCTGGCAGCCATCTTGAATTTCGGACCACACCTAAAAACACTCGTTCCCGTCCCAGGGTCATAACAAAAGTACACAAGAAGTTTCGTAAAGATCGGTTCATAAATACGACCTCTAGCCCGAGCCATAACCAATTGTTGACGTACGGACAGACGGACAGACGGACGACGGACGACGGGCCATGACAATAGCTCAGATTTGACTTCGTCAAAGTTGAGCTAAAAATAGACTGAACGACCAAATGTAACTACATTTGTTTAACCCTTTACCTAACCTGAAAAGTAGACGACACTCTCCAAAAAAATCTTGAATAACTGTTTTTTTTCATTTTTTGTCTCAAAAACATAGGTTATGACCCTTCACTGGAACGAGCTCGACGAGCTCGTTCCAATAAGGGGTCATAACCTATGTTTTTGAGACAAAAAATGAAAAAAAATAATGAAAATTAATTGGCGATTTTTGAGAATAGCGCTGGCCGGTTTTTTCAAGTTACGTTGGGTAAAGGGTTAAATTTGTAGATAATATTTTGCCCTCAATACATTGACACATTCACATTCTACAGAGTTCCGGGAACAGACTTGGAATTTCAGTAAGGGCCATTCAAGGTCATGGAATCATGGAAAATGGGCCAGGGGACCGTGGACAGTTTTGAATATTCACGAACTTCATATGCCGTCAAAGCATGTTATCATATTTAAATGGCTTTATAAACTGCAGTTCATGAGGCTTAACTCCTTCATTGCTGCTGGCAGATATTCCTGCCCAGGATACAAAAGCTCTTGCGACTGAAATAAGTATAAGTTGGGCATATTTAATAAAATTCCATTGGTGAACTGAAGGGACTTTTTGACCAATGAGTATTTTAGTCAAATTAAGATGAATTTTTCTTCATATCTAGTCACGGCTGCTTCACAGCAGCCATGACTAGATTTGATGAAAAATTATCTGAAAATCTTCAACGGGTAAGATTTGGTGAAAAATAGTTTAAACATACTCAGCTGGTTCAGTGTTAATCATGGCAGCAACCCTCCTGCTATTTCCTCTCCTCCCACTTCTCTTTAAGAGAAGTGGGAGGATGTTGTAATGAGCAGAAGCAGGCGGTCGTAGTTAGGATTAGTGGAGAGGTGGGGCGGGTAGTTTTAACATTTAAGAATTTCACCTCGGTAATGCTCTGAAAAAATGCTGAAAAAGTGGAGAAATGGCTTTGAACAGCCCTGGATTTATCAGTCTCTCTCTGCATGAACACAGTTCTATCAGGTTTTATACGCCTGTTTGAAAAGCGGTAGTATTATGTAATCAGTCTGTCCATCCGTCTGTCCGTCTATCCGTTAACATTTTTGGTTTCCAAACTATAACTCCACTTTAGTTTATTTCATCTTCACCAAAGTTGGTATTTGTATTACCCAGCCGGTAATACAGGCCACGTTAGAATATGGGTTGCGTCAAATTCTTTTTACATGGGTTACGGGGCCTTTTTCGACTTAGAACGGGCGAATTAAGCCTCGCCAGGCGGTGCTTTTGTTAAATATGTTGTGTAATCATGCAACATACCTATGGGGTAAAGATGTTCTGGGAGAACGTGTGAGTATGTATGTATATCTTTCAGAGTAATAGCATGTTCGACTTAGTACATATTACCTACAAAGGCATAACATACTCTTCTTATTCCATTATATTTGTTGTATATATATATTTCTATGTAAAAAGTTTTGGATTTTGTGGATGTTGTAAAATGTGCATTTGTCATATATCTAAAATTTGGAACGAAAGACAATAAACGTATAATAATACCCATAGAAAAAGGGATGGGACAAGAGATCCCTTGTCCACATGGTTCAATCATCGTTACACACAAGGGATCAGGATGTATGAAAAATCGGGATGGCATTCATGTAGAACGCAAGAACTATAAATGATTTATTTATTTATTTATTTATTTATTTATTTATTTATTTATTTATTTATTGGTGTTTTAAGGTCGCATACACTATAAATGATATATATATGCATATATATAATATATTAGACTATATCTTACCTCCTACAAGTATCTGGGAATTTCATTGGTTCAAAGACGTCACATGCAGACTGCATATAAAACCATATACTGCCTGTCAACATCAATATACGCTGACAGCTATGGGTAATCTCCCCTTTGTTCATTGATTATTCAAAATGGCGGCATCGATAAACGCTTCAAGTTAAAAGATTGAGTGTTGGAAGCCCATATTTGGTCTGAAATGCAGGTTAGGCAACTTAAAAGGCTTCATATTCTGTGGATGTGTGTCATGTTACCTTCGAAATGAAACTGTTTGGTATGTATGAATTTGCCTTGTTACAATTTATGGGAGAGTGCTAGGCACTCTCCCATAAATTGTAACAAGGCAAAGACACGTGAACACAGTGTGAGAATTCTCTCATTAATTTTGATCGCTGTTGTTATTAGTTCTGTGCATCGATGCAGCAGTCAGTAAGATATATTCGAAGCTCGAGTCCAATATGGAATTAACTGACACCATATATACCATATTAGGCCACCAACAAACTGTGTAACTAATAATATCTGTCACACAGATAAATATATCTGTGTGACAGATATAGTCCAGTATATTGTATATCATATATAGTCCATGCGTCTAACATGACTACCTTCCCGAAAAATCATTGTGAAGACTTTAACTATGGAATTGGAAAGTCTGCCCAACATTCATTAAACACCAAAATCAGTATTTAAATTTTATTTGGTGTCAAGAATTATGTTTTGAAAGGAAATTGAAGAAGACTGTTATTATTATTGTTGTCTGCGGTTTGTCTTTATCCAACCCGAATAGCAAAACGACGTTACCAAACTAATTTCTTGAATAATTAAAAAAAAGTTCATTTTCTCAAAAAAATAGCTCATGCCCTCTCATTGGAACGTTCTGAATGACCTCGATCCAATTAGGGGTTATCAGCCATGTTATCGAGACAAAAAAAACACTAATAGAATTTCAATGGTGTTGCGAATGATGCTGAAATACTTCGATTATTACATTGTTTTATGGTTTTAAGTGATTTCAAGTGAATTTTCTCTACTGAGTTTACGAAAACCGAACTGAGCTGATGTTTACTGAGGATCAGATTAATTTTACTGAACAAGGTTCAGAAATCGTGACACGTTCAACATTCCAGTACTGGGTAGTCTAACCTCTCACATAATGTAATGACAAAAGCTGGCTAGTGCCGTTCGAAAATAAAATGCCGTTCGCCAACCATATTTATTACCATTTTTTGTCTTGAAAACCTGGATTATGTCCTCTCATTGGAACCAGCTCATTTCAACGAGGGGTCATGTTCTATGTTTTTGAGACAATAAATATTTAGATCTCCAGGAAATGTTTCTGCAAATATCGTCTGCTTTTTGCATGGAGTAGACAGTAAATAAACAAATAAGAATAGATTAATTCAATTATACTAACTCACAACTTTACCACATCGATGTTGACTTCTGACGTCAGTTCTGACGTGTTGTGAACGATACGGAGCTATTTGATGAAGATGGTGTGATAATGAATATTATGAATCTTTGTTTTCAACTCAAGAGGCAGGCGTTACTGTGTAAAACATATTGGTTGGGTTTGTCGGCTAGAGTAAAATTAATGTGCTTTGGAATACTATCTATGGTATGCAATTCCAATGTTAAGGAAATTAAAATATGTGACCCATGAGGTAAAGTATCAGAGATTATTAGGAGGAGGTGAATAAAGGCCTACCCTCCCAAAGATTATTAGAGACGTGGTGGACATAGGTCCACTCTCTCAGAGATTATTAGGGAGGGTTGGACGTAGGCCTACTCTCTCCGAGATTATTAGGAGGGGTGCACATAGGCCTACTCAGATATTATTAGGGAGTGGTGGACATAGGCCTACCCTTTCAGAGATTATAAGGGAGGAGTGGGCATAGGCCAACCTCTCAGAGGTAATTAGAAAGGGATGGATATAGAGCCACCCTCTCAGGGATTATTACAAAGGGGGTGAACATAGGTCTACCCTCTCAGAGATTATCAGGGAGGGGTGGGCATACGCCTTTCAGAGATTATTAGTGGTGGACGTATGGCTATCCTCTCAAAGATTATTTTGAAGGGGTGGATATAGGCTATATCCACCCCTTCAAAATAATCTTTGAGGGGATAGCCATGTCCACCACTAATATTCTCAGAGATTATAAGGGATAACTGGCCTTTCTGAGAAATGTTATAATTCGGCCTTCTACAGTACCATGATCACAAACACTGAGAGACAACATTGATCGGATTGTCACTGGGTTGTGATGTGTGTGAATTATTTTTCTACTTTTCACACTTCATACCTGTAGAATCTCACCTTTTAGAAAAGTAGTATGACATCATTAAATCAGAAATACAATTTGTGTTTGATTTTTTATGATTTGGTTTTGATTTCAAAATATTTTATTTATTAAATCTCGACGCACTGGCGTGTAAGTGTGTCACAGCCTAATTGTGATCTGATCACGAAAAATGCCATTTTATGATTACAGAACTACAGATATGACGTCCTGTATATCGGAATGATTCTGACTGTGCTTCATCGGGCTGAGGAGAGGTCTGGGAGTTTCCTACCTCCTAAATATATGAAAATCTCAAGATATCACTCTCAACATTCGAGTGCTACTCCAATTATCTGCCCGCAGGGAAGGAATGAAGTGAACAAGACTGTTGGTCTCTCTCTTCATCCGTCTATCATCCCCGTGGGAACCCTAAGAAAGAGGTGAAGCAGTGGTGTTTACTGTGATAAGCAAGCTCTGTTTTACTGGTAAAATAGGATCTAGTAATCAATGCCTGGGATGGATATCTCCTATAATGGGCAGATAACAATAATTATACTATTTATTAAAAAAACAAAACAGTGAAGTCCCTATTACACCAACGGCAAAGCGTCTTCGTTTGCGCGGGATACATGACCCATTTGTAGATTGCGATCCGCCTATCTGAGATATTTTTATACTGGCAATCGTTCATTGCGAAGAGCAGAAAATTTGATTTGGGATTTTTTTAGTGTTTTTTTTTTTATTTTCGAGCTAGTAAACAATTTCTAAATTTGACATTATAACAGTCAATTACTCTTTCAGGGTATGGTATATTTATGACGTAAGTATCAATTCGGACATAATTTTATCATTTGTCCTTCGAGTTTTTATTAATGAATCGATTTGAACCCAACACAGTGACATTGACAACACTGCTCCGGCCCTCTAAACACAAGAATTACCCGGAATCACCTGATCTACTCGTACATGGTATTTATTTTCTCTCTTGCTAATTCTTAGGTAGTATTCACTCACTGGGAGTTGCTGAAAAATTGTTCTTATAAAGTATCTGATAATCAGAAATAAATATCCCACTTCTTGTGCCTGAATTCTAAACTCGAGTAAAGAAAAATTATGTTGACTTGTACAAGGTAGTGCATTTTTAATAGTTCTAGTAGGGCGGAGCTTACAGCTATTAATCACTGTAACGCTGTGCTTTATTGGACATAATTTACTTTCTAAGTTCTCGTTTATAATCAAACCCGGAAATCCCAATAAATCACACTTTGGAAAGTAATAAAGTCTGATAATTGTTTTTTGTTGAAACAACAGTTTTTTCCAACAAGTAGGCACATTTATCACCGTCCATGACTCGTGCTTAAAGTTCGGAGGTTTTTTGGTTTTCCGATTTTGTTGTGTTTTTTTATGATACTGATCTAACGGTGTTATCGTGTTTGTGCATGGACTGATCACACTATCTTACTAGTTTATCGGAGCCCGGTGGCTCAGAGGTAGACTGTTGGACTTCTATGCTAGAACTCCCGAGTTCGATCCCCGTATGTGACGACCCGCGTTGTGTGCTTGGGCAAGGCACTTTATCCCGATTGCCTACATGGGGTCACGGTGACGGCGTGTACTAAGGCGTATTGCACATAGATGGTGCACATGTCATCAACCATTAGAAATCTTGCTTGAGCGAGGCTTGAACAGAGTTAGAATGTTGAGGAGCTGACTCTTGCTTGTTGATACTCGGTGGCTCTCTCCGGGTACTCCGGCTTCCTCGACCCGTAAAACTGCCACGGTCACGACTAACCATCGCGCACAAGTATGTGACCTTAAACACTAATAAATAATTAATCTTACTAGTTTGGATATAGTGACCCATATGGACTTTCGTCACTTAGTTTATTGGGCAAAGGGACAAATACGTCGTTTATTGGGCAAAATGGGCAAACAAGTCGTCTTCTTATTGTCACATTTTCTCTCTCTTATTGACTCGTCCGAGTCAATAAGAGAGAAAAAGTGACAATAAGAAGACGACATAGGTCAGATAATATATTCATTTGTTACTCTATTGTATGTTTCTTTATGACTCAATGGGCTTAGAAACTGATCCTCCAGAACTCCTAAGAATGATCAAATGGAAGTTAAGCTGAACCCAATGGTGATACTTACAAATAGGACTTTTTGTGGGGAAGTTAAGCTGAACCCAATGGTGATACTTACACATAGGGCCTTTTGCGGTGAGTGGTGTTGTATTGTCGGTATTTTCCGAGTTGCGGAGACTGCAGCGTTGTTTTTACTGAAAAACTGAAACGAAACCTAGGGTATTTCCCGAAACCGAACCTAAACCGAATCTAAAAAATGAAAACTGGGCAAGCGCTCGTGTAAAATAAAACGTTCAGGTCCACACTCATGAGATAATTCCCGATATTCAATAAAACAGCGTAGATATCCTCTATATCGATGACATTTGGTAAAAAACTCTTACAGTTGATTTATATTCCTAATTTCTTGTTTTGAAAGTCATATCATTATATGGCCAAATCATCGGGAAAAATACCTACTTGTTGGACTGAACGGAGTCAGTACATCGTGGAATTGCCACAACATTCCATACCTGATGGTTTAAGAAGGCGTTTGCCGTCACTCCATACACCTCTCACAACTTTATTTCAATTGGTTTGTTGGTTTGGGTTTTCCACAGTGCAAATGTTGAGCGCTAAAAGTACTTCCTGGAGGGCATTTGTGGCCGTAGTTAATTTCATTTTGGGAGAGTTTTAAGGAGTGAGGGCAAGCGCCCTCCTCAAACCGTGAAGAATAATAAAAGGTATCATGACTTTGTAACAGGCAAATGTTACATACTATCATGCTGACGTTGAGTGCAATATGGTGGAGTAATGGGCAAGCCTTCCTAGACAAGAATAAGGAGAGCAATAATGAACATCGTTGATTTTACAAATGAACAGGCCTGACATTAAGATATTTTAACTAAGCCAAAACTCAGAAATGAATCAGACTATACTTATTATGCTTGCTTCATACTTTCGATAAATATAGCCTGAGGGTGTGCCGGGTATAGAAGTACTAGTGCTGCAGATCATACCGCAAAATACCGATCCAGTACTGGTCCAGGTCTTGACCATGGCCTGGACTGCACCACCCGAGCTGTAATGGTACACAAAGGAGCCAGGTCAGTCCGGGGAGGGTCAATGATGTCCAGAGTGGCATTGTAATGTGTCAGATTATCACCAGTTCAGTACACAACACTCATGTTTTGACTCGACCTTCCAACTTAACCAGTAAAATAATTAAAAGATTAGTTCTGTTAACTCACTTCTCACAGTCTGCGATGCATGTCGTACCAGATAGATGTCTGCCCTTTTCTACATCATGTTGTACTCAATGTCAACACCAGAATATATGAAAGTTGCTTTTTTCAAAGTCATGATGTCTTATAGAATTCTTCAGTTTGCTGGCAGTTTATCAAGCATGTCTGATATCAATAATAAAAATCTGCGTTCATCCTCTACCATGGAATACATACATAGGAGGCGTCAAAATGTCCTTTATTAGTTAAAATATGAAAAACACTGAAGAGGGTCACCATGGACCGGCATATTGGGGGAAAAGTAGACTTGCCAACGATGATGTGGTATGGTCCGCATCATTGTGAAAATATAGAATATACCCATAGTAGCCTGGTGTACCAAATGTTCATCACGAGTGGTGAAGTGGTGTTAACCGCGAGCCTTCGGCGCACGGTTAACACCTCTTCACCACGAGTGATGAACATTTGGTACACCAAGCTAATTTGGGTATATTTCATTTATACCATGACCATCAGATTCTCAAGAGTCGCTATTATTTTTTCTCGATTTTACTGAACAGAAGACGTGCATACGGGCGAAGATGTTTTTGTTTACATGAGCATCGATGGGCGGTACTTCCGCTGTCAGTTTTATCGACGAAACGAAATGGAAAAAGAAACGGAGCCCTTTTCGTTTTAATAACATATTTCCAGTTATGGATGCTTAAAAAACATGCGACAATGCATGTTTGTTAATTTTTGGCATCTTAAGAGGTACACCCATTTAAAAACGTAATAAATAATTGCCGGTTTCATTTTACTCTTCGCGAGGCGACGTGCGGTAAATTTAGACAAGTTTGCATTCAGATCGACGTCACCAAAGGTCAACTTGGTTGTAGTTCTACTGTAGGTGTAAATTTTAACTAATGAAATCCCTTTGCTGGCGTGTTCACCACGGTTGGTGTGTAAAGCTAAAATTTATGTCATAGGCTTTTCATATATAGTACAATAAGTAATCATGGTATAAAGAGCTTGTTTGCACCTCTTCAAGATCAACGTCATACTTGAGTGCCATGCGTTGAAAATCAAACGTCATATCTCAACCATAAATTTGAAACTGCGGTCACTGCAATCATCAAACCTAACACAATCATTAAAGCCAGTTAGTCTTATTTTAACTCCAGTAACATTTCTTCTTTCGTTATTTTTCAGGTATTGAAATATATCGGTAGCAAAGATAAAGATCAACGCGTGGCAAATTTTAGTAAAAGTATCAACATGGATGTAGCTCACTATCAGATCACCATAGAAACAACACCAAATGATGCCCTTTATGAAGCCACAGTGCAGTATATTATCTCAAAAGACAAGTACTCCCTATCTGTGTCTGACATCAGTAGGATTAATAGCTATGGGAAACAGCCAGCTTGTATTGAGAAAAAATTTCCTCATCTAAGTAAATACTGCTACTGTAAATCTGGTGAACAGTTGTTACACAAACGTAAACCTTAGCAACTATTTTAATATTTTATAATAGAGGTGAGTAATGCAATACGCATGCGCCATCTTCGAATTTTACTTTACTTTTATATGTCATGCTTTGTTCTAAACCCTTAACCCAAAGTACTATATCGTCGCCTGAGCGCTAGAATGTTCTATGTCCCATAGGGGAGATAATACATAGTCCCATAGGGGAGATAATACATAGTCCCATAGGGGAGATAATAAATAGTCCCATAGGGGACATAGAACATTCTAGCACTCAGGCGACGATATATCAAAGTTTATTTCTTTAAATATTATTTTTTTCAATTTAAAAAAAAAACAAATATTTAAAACAAACTGTACCAGGTGAGCCCCCCTCATTGGAACGGGCTCGAAGAGCTTGTTCCAATGATGGGGTCATATGATATGGTTTTGTTGAAATGTTTTGAAACATGTTTTATTAACTGCTCAATTAGTAAATTACATGGATGGATGTACCTGATTTTTTAGATAAAGTGTTAAATGTTTGTACGCTGTTCTGGGGTTGTATCCTGGATTATAAAAAGACTGAGGGGCAGTTCCCCATTTCTCCACCTCATAACAAAAGTGGGATCGGCATTAAAGTAGCATAATGTATCCGAAAATGGACGTTCATTCGAACAATTAAAATCTTTGATAAAGTTTTGCTTTATTCACCTAGTAGCAGCTGCTAATGGGATGATAAATTTTCCCCGTAGGTTTAACACTGAAAGAATTTATTCCTATAGTAGAGATGTACTTATTGACCTCTGACCTCTACCGCAGTCGTGTTATCATGGCCTGTTTAACGTTTGTGGGAGACATAACGCAAGAAAGACGCCAGAAAGCGTAAAAAAGGCACTGAAAACAAGCGCATTTTCGCCCGCGCTTTCGGTGTTCATTAACTTTGTATCAACTTTATAATACATGTACAATATAGCAGCAGAGCACTGTAAAACATGAGAGTGCAATTTTTGTGGATTCATGGCTCTAAACTGTATTTATTTATTATTATTATTATAATGAACTGGCGTTTATCAAACGTTGACCGTCACTGAAATGTTCCGTTTTATGACGCATTTCAACTCTGTCTGACAATGAAACGAACAACAATTAACAAAGAAAACACAAAGTAAATCAATCGAAACCAAGCGCTGCAAAGCATACACCTTCGATTGTGAAAGGCGGGGGCATGATGAGTGGCGTATTATTTTCCAAATTAGGCAAGTGTAAATAAACAAACGCACGTGTCGTCTGCATTGTTTATAAACTCCAGCTGAATCAAAGACGAAAAAAGCAAACAACGAAAATAAGAAATATAAACATTGTTCATTTAATAAAGTATTTTGCAACTTTAGCTGAAGTTTTTTATTTTTACACAGAAATATTTCACTGCGCCTTGTTTATTTTTTGGCGGGTTTGCTTGTAGATCGAATTGGACCAGTGTTGACCTGACTTCTCCCTGTGTTGTGTAGCGAGTAACCTCACGATTTCGCCGCCGCTACCCTGTAAATGATTTATGGGATAAACAAAATAAACGTATAGTGTTTTCAAGTAAAAAAAATATTCTACTCGTAGGATTAAGAATGAAACCGACTCGCCAGAGGCTCCTCTGTTTGTTTCTTAATCCTGCGAGTAGAATCATTTTTTTTTACTTGAAAACACTATACGTTTATTCCATATATACTTCTCAAAGTTTGCTAAGCACCAAATATATCCAACTACCTGTTTTACGTTTTAGTTGAAATATTGTTATGAAAAGTGTATATATTTTTTATTTAATTATATCTTTAATGATTTTAGTACAGAAATTAATATTTTATTTGTATTTGACATTATTTTTTAGCTTTTGAATACGATAACATGGAAAATGGATATTATTGTTAAAAGATGAAATTTTTCAAATTTGCCAAAAAGTTGACGGAGCGAACTGGTATGGGTTCAATATCGAGTATGAGACCCATTACTGTTAATTACAGCTTGGCAATGCCTTCTCATGCTCCCAATCAGGTTTCTGATGGTCCTTTGTGGGATGTTTTTCCATTCTTGGACCATCATGGCACCAAGCTCCTGGACACTTATTGGCTTCACTGGACGGACTGAAGTTGCAAGCTACAACTCATTCCAGACATGTTCGATTGGATTGCGGTCAGGGGATCTTGCTGGCCTGTCCATACGCTTAATCCCCTTCCCCTATCGGTACTTCCGGACAGCATAGGCAACATGAGAACGGGCATTATCGTCCATCAGAATGAATCTATCACCCACTGCACCTGCATACAATCTGACGTGGGCATCCAGGATCTCATCAATATACCGATGTGCAATCAATATACCACGGTCAAGGACACAGAGCTCTGTACGTCCATCGCAGCTGATACCGCCCCAGACCATTATTGACCCTCCACATAGCGGTCATATCCAGCAATGTCGGCTGCATGGAATTGCTCTCCCGGACTTCTCCATATCCTAGAACGCCTATATGTGTAGTCTAGGCAGTACCTTGTCTCATTTGTAAAAAGGACAGGTCCCCAATATTCTCTGGTACATCCAACATGGTCCATGGCCCATTCATATCGTGTCTGGTGGTGGTTCTGGGACAGCGGAATGCGAATACATAGCCTTCTCGATCGGAGACCACCTTTGTTCAACCTTGCCCGGATAGTCTGCATTGAAACATTTATCCCGGATGCATTCTGAAGGTCACTGCGAAGCTGGATCGCTGTGACAAAGCGGTTCCTACGGGCCTGAATGATTAAAAACCGGTTTTCAGCTGCAGATGTTGCCCTATCTCTGGCACCACCATGCCATCTTACTGGTGTGCCATACTGCTGAAATCTTGCCCAGGCTCTGGTGAATACCGTATGGTGCACACCAAGGTCTTCACCAACCTGGCGATGTGTTTCCCCTTGCTCCACCATCCCTACAACCCGCCACATTTCTGCTTCAGATAAATGTCTTCTTACATTTGCAATTGCCATATTCAATTATTAAATCACGAGGATTTGTGTTGAAATGAAGATTGAATACCATACACACAGAACACGAAAACATCATGAAAATCAAGGGGTGCATGCTTTCCATGACTGTCACGAAACGTCGGCCTGTCAAGAGAGCTAATGTAAACACTGGGGACCATCTCAATACATTCCTCAATCACATACACCAGAAATATCGCAAATATGTCACAAGCAAATTTCACAATGATGTGTCAAATATTTGGTGCTTAGCAAACTTTGAGTAGTATATATCACATGTGCACTACTTTGGTTACACTTTGGTATTGCACGGTATTTCACTTGTGAAATAATTGGAGAAAACTGTAAACTATTTTAAAGGAAATGTATACTTTAAGTAGATAATATTATAGAGGTGTTAAAATTATAAATTTATAAATTTAATTAACCCACAGCCCATAAATATCCATTTTTTATTACTTCGACCAAGTTGCACCCAAGTGTATTCTTCCTTGAGAGTTCAACCAATAAGTCTGATGTTAAATACAGTATTTTTGTTTGACGATTTTTCAATTGTTTAAAGCATTTTTTCTGTTGGTTGAATTATTTTCCTCATTGAAGAAGCCAAGCAAAACTACATATTCCCTGACATTCACAATAATCTCCTTGTAGATGTCATCTGGAGCAACCATAATTCTTTGACAGAGCACAGGCCCTCGTCACGAGTATTTGAAGTAATAAAAAGTAGATAAAAATACATGAATCTCTACTCTATATAAGAAAACCCATAACATTAAAAAACATAAGATTGGGGATGGCTCTCTTCAACTTTGGAAAAGTTTATTTTTCATACAAATCCTGACAGATATGGTCTAAGTTTTCTAAGTAGCGGATTTCCCCGTTGTTTATGTATGTACTTCTCCTTGCTACTTGATAGCCACTCTCTTTGGCGTGTATGCTTTGTCATGGTTTGATCTATAATACCCGATAGCCACTATTGTTTGGTGCGTGTGTTTTGGTCTGGTCATGAAATGATTTCAAAATACTTGATAGCCTCTATCTTTTGGTGTGTATGTTTTGCTCTTGTCTTGGTTTGATCTATAAATATCTGATAGCCACTATCTTTCGGTGTGTATGTTTTGGTCTGGTCGTGGTGTGATCTTTAAATACTTCAGAAGCACTATCTTTTGGTGTTCATATTTTGGTCCGGTCATGGTTTGATTTCCAAATACTTGAAAGCCACTATATCTTGGTGAGTATGTTTTGGCCTGGTCACGGTTTGATCAATAAATACTTGATAGCCACTATCTTTTGGTGTGTATGTTTTGCTTTGGTCATGGTTTGATCTATAAACAGTTGATAGCTGCAATCCTTTGTTGTGTATGTTATGGTCTGGTCATGATGCGATCTCTAAATACTTGATAGCTACAATCGTTTGGTGAGTATGTTTGGGTCTGGTCATGGTCTGATCTCCAAACACTCGATAGGCAATATCTGTTGATGTGTATGTTTGGTCTGGACATTGTTTGATCTATAAATACTTGATAGCCACAATCTTTTGATGTGTACGTTTGCTTTGATCATAGTTTGATCTGTAAACGGTTGAGAGTCACAAACCTCTGTTGTGTATGTTATGGCCTGGCCTTGGTGCAATCTCTAAATACTTGATAGCCACTATTGCTCGGTGAGTATGTTTTGGTCTGGTCGTCTAGTGGTTTACAGTATATAGTCCATCAGAGAGCAAAACCCTGCAAACCTCGCCCATCTGAGACACGGCGATCTGAACTACGTGGTCAAGAGAGTAGTCAAACACTTCGAAAGTGCCAGCAGAGGACAATGACCAATGACAACAGACATCAGATAATACCAGAGTGGATAGAGAGGGTCCATTGAACATGTGCCAGAATTGATAACGTGGCTAAACTCGAGAAGATAAAGTGAATCGTCATATTGGAAGGCATGCCCATGAAGATATCCACAACAGAGAAAGTACGAACTTGGGGAATAGTATAATAATGATGAAAAGTAGAACTCATCGTCACCAATGACGACGCCTGGCCCAAACGCCTCCACTTCCCGCAGATTATGTAGGATCACATCTTCGAAGGTGGTAAATGGCAGTCCATATGGAAGCCATCCAAATGAAGCAAATGAACTTGGGTGAGCGAGACAAGCAGCCTACCGTCGGCCAGTTCGTGTTTCAAAATAGTCGGACCTACTGAACACCGGAAAAGGATGACGCTCTAATCGAAGCAGGCATGGACTTTGGGACGAAACCCTGACGGACAGAGTATTCGGGAAAATCCATACCGCAGCAGTCACTACTATAAAAATCAACACTTGAAAGCCGCCCCCAGTCCTCTTTGCAACCTGATATTGATAAAACCTGCGTGGAGCATGGGCATGATGTCCTCTGGAACGCAGAACTATAGCATGTCGATGAAGTAGTCTGCAACGACATGAAGGCGCGCTACCCGAGAAGTTTTTAGGTTTCTAAATTGGAGACTCCACCCAACTCCGAGCATCAAGAACAAGTACGATCCATGTAGCAAACAATGACAATCAAGCCTTTGCCAAGCGGCATTGGTACCGGTCGCCCACTGAGTTCCAATGTGTTCTATGTGCCTACTGGCACAGAGAACACATTGGAACCCAGGGGACGCGGCGTTACCCAAATACAAATGTGGGCTTTCGGCCCCAAAGTCTACCAAATGATTCCAAATGATTCCAGCTTGTTTTTCCAACGTTCCCAAGAGAAGAGATTGATAGCGACTGGGCCGCTTTCCTTTCTGAGCAAATGTGATAACCTAGCCAACTTAGAGATTGGAGAACCTCTCATCATTTACGGGGAATAGTTTAACGTATAACTCACCAAAGAAGACCGATATTAGATATACGGTATTAACGGAAAGTCCACTCAGGGCAAAAACCATATGGCAAACAACTGAGACTTCGGTTTGTCACTGGTTCAGCCGAAGTATATTATCTCATGAGAGGTACCAACCGAAGCAATACCCCTTTTCAGTTCCCCGTAAAAGGTCCAAATCCCACCCCACCCCCCGCGGTCAGATTTTGACCTACTTTCGATGCTTGTGGGTGGTGTTAGATAATTATTTGTTGTTTGCGGAATTAGAATAGCTCTCATCGAACACACCCTGTCCTATTATATGACGCTGGGTCCAATAGTAATCGAATGCCGTAAATGGATAGCCAGAAATCGAGGATTGGGGAAAAGAATTCGAAGTGGATAAATATTTGTCGGGCTGATTTAGAAATTCCAAACAATTTCTTACAGCATCCAGCATAAAAACTATCCGTTACTCAATTGAACATTTGTTAGTTTATATGGAACTACGACACCAAAACATCTCTTGTGAGCTAGCTCGCCGTGACGTCGTGTTTTTATTTAATTTAAAATGAGTGCTTTATTGATTTTTTTTTTTTTTGTTGGTGGGGGGGGGGGGGGGGGGTGGGGTGGTTGTTGATGATTTTCAGTAAAATTATACTTTTGGGGAAAATAGTAATAACTAGATTTCTAGTCAGTTTTTATTTGGCCAATCTACTCACGCAGAGACATTTATTCTTAATAATTTCTTTTCAACTTTTAATAGCTATTTGAAAAGAATTTGTTGATCATTTCGGTTTTAAAAGGTTAAGACAAATGTACATTTAAATATAACAAATCAATACATTTCGTTAAAATTCGTCTAATTTTCCATTGCAATAATATTTTATTTTTTATGCATATTACTTAAATATTCTTACATTGTTTTGTTGTCAATGAGATGTTCTTTATCCATCAAAATGATTACAGTTTGACGCCCATTTTAATTTTATAGGTTTTTGTGTAATACCCCTTGTCTTTATCTTCTAAAAAAACAAAATAGTGCCCCCCCCCCCCCCCCCTCTTGTAGTCTAAAGTAATTAGGTAAACAGCCGTTTAATTAAACACGCCCCATCCTGTTGCGAGACGTTCAGTTACAAACAATCACGAACCATTAAAACCTTAGATGGTGAACAAAATGGATGGCGGACACACGTGATACCCAAATAGCACGCGTTGCGCACTGACGCCACGTATCAAAATGGTGATCAGCAAGATTACCAGTACAACCTTACATGACGTTACTGAATTGCATGACTATGACATCACATGTGAAATCCACCGTGAGATCCACCAAACAAGGTTCGATCCCCACATCAACAATTCACAAACAATTTAAAACACTTCTTGAATAATGAAATTAGCGCTCATATGGCATCACTTGAAACCTTTATCACAATTTCATGATTCCGTTTTCAGGATCCCAGCAATCAGGAAAAAAGTACACAAATAAACTCGAAAACAAACTAATTAGAATGAACGGCGATGATGAAACAAAACAGGCGTCTGTAATGAAACTATTGCTGTGTATACGAAAGTCCAACTTGAATGCCTGATGTGAGATCAAATTTATAATAATGAGGCACTTCAAGGTGGTATAATAATAATAAAACAGAATACAACAAGGGAGACACAAACATCGGCCAGAGTTGGAGTCTTAGCTACATTTTACGAGGAAAAACGCCAACGACGTAAGTGGGATTTTCACGAGCGTCTTCTACGCAATTATAAGCAGGCTTTGATAGATTAGCTCACAGTTTAGAAACATTATGGAGGGACAGTTTTTAGCCTGCGCCTCTCAAGAGAAGGCTCATCTATTTCAACAAGCATTGGATATTTGGTAATGTTCTAAAAACACCCAGGCAAGTTCTAATACCACCCTTACGAATTGCATCAAGTGCTTGGAGGTACAACTTTCTCGCGTAACCCAAAATCACACAACCATAATCTACAGTACGTGGAGAGTGTATTATCACTAAATCACCCGCAGGGTGGAGATTCCACCCGAGCAACAATTGCAAATTTGTTGCAAAGCAGAACCAGCACCAGCAAAGTTTCAGCCAATGGACCTCCGGGTTAAACCCGGAGGTCCATTGGCTGAAAAATTGCTTGTGTTTTTTGTCGATATGTACAAAATTTGAAAGTTATAGCTTGGGTGGTAACTCCACTCCGCGGGTGATTTAGTAACAATCCACTCTCCACGTACTGTAATTTTGATCTAACAAGTGATCTAAGCAGATGGAGTAACATGTATTTGGTCAGCACCAAATCAGTTCTACCAACTACCTTCAGAATGTTCAGTGTCCTTTTACATCTAACCTTTAATAATTACATTGTTAATGTTGTTATACGTTTTGGGTCCAAATACTCAATTCCCATTGGTCAGCTGGATGAAAACGTCATGGCCGAATGTAATTCATTTTCCAATGAATACATTTGGTCGAACTTTGACCCGCATTTACGGTAGAGCACAGTTGACAGAATGTAATTCGGGCGTTGTTTGGGTGGGTTTATAACTTTTAGCGCCCCCCGCAGTGATCAGTGATTACAGTTTACTGATATGTTAAATAAATTGTTTTGAACATTCCAAGTTTCATTGCGAAAGACGGCAATTTTGCCACCGCGCCCCCATATATACGTTATTACCAACACGCGGGGTTCCAAGATGGTGTATTAAAGTGGAGACCTCGTCTATGGGCATATATCGACGAGTCCGTTAAGACGAGTGGAGACCTTGTCTCTGGGCATATATCGACGAGTCCGTTAGGACGAGTGGAGACCTTGTCTCTGGGCATATATCGACTAGTCCGTTAGGACGAGTGAATAATTGACCCAGAGGCGAGGTCTTGACTTCAATACACGATCTCGGAAACCCACATAGTGGTAATTACCAAATTATCTTACAATATTCCCCCTTTCGTGACTTGTTAGCATATATTTTGACATTCAGCGTTTATGAATTAATTTTTTTATGAATGAACGCCTGGTAGGTCTATATAAAAATATCATCATGGCGGGTTTTTTATGACGTTTCCAAGCCTGAAAATAAGCAGGCTGACATTTGTAGAATGAGGTCCCCAGAGGGGGAATTTGATGATGCTATCCTATACAGTGGGTCAATTATCCTCTGGGTACCTCTTTCTATTTAGTTTTGAGACCCTGATTTAGATTGAGGTTCACAGAGGGTAAATTTAGTGATGCTACCCTGCAATGCAGGGTAGCATCACTAAATTCACCTCTGGGCACCTCATTTTGCAGATGTCAGACTGCTTATTTTCTGGCTTGGGCGTCACTTGTTATCTATGTTTCTAGGAAAAAAATATAATTGTAGATAAATTACGCCAGCTCAGTCAATTGTCTAAGAACTTATGTAGCTCAAGAGGATTTTCCTTACTGTTGAGGACAAGTCCTCTTGATACTTGTGTTCACTAATCGGACTAAAATAAGTAATTTTCAATCATGTTGTTCATGTCGTTCGACTTTCATGTTGCGCGTGCGGATTTGGGTCTTCAGGTGAGGATGAAGGCAAATGTGTATGATGGTTGAGGTTAGATTTTGCAGATGTTTGCTATGGTTACTCGAGTAATAATCTGCGTGGATCAGGATGAAATTTTATATAATTGTGATGTGTCTATGAGAAATTTGCAGATTGATAGAAATTTACTAGCTGAATTTGGAAATTACTTGATTCCCATATATGTGTTTAACCCTTTACCCAAACAATCGCCCGCATCCGCCCGCGTAACATACAAATTCATTCAGCAGCTGAAAAAAATTATTTTTCGAAAAATGTCAGCAAAACCATATCATGTGACCCCTCTTTGGAACGAGCTCGTTCCAAAGATGTGTCACATGATATGGTTCTGTTGAATTTTTTTGAAAAAAATTTAAAAATGATATTTAGAATAATACATTTTGAAATCGTCTGCGTTGGGTCAGTAAGGCCAGTCAGAATAGGCCTTACTGACCGAGCACTTAATTGGTTTTCCTTGTACCTTAAGGATCATACACAGAGTGTCCTTATTGGCAGTGAGTCGTCAGACAAAGTCACACTACGTTTTGGCGTCCCTCAAGGGTCGGTGTTGAATCCCCTACCTTACACCGTCTATTTCTTTAGCTCATGGCCTTGACTTTCATTTTTACGCAGATGACACACAGCTGTATATTAGTTTTACTCACACCTTTGAGCCTGGAGTTTGCAGTAGGATTGAACTTTGTATTTCAGACATCAAGGCATGAATGACTGAAAACTTTCTTAAATTGAACGATGACAAGACAGAAGTAATATATAAAGGTCTACCTTCGTCGCAGATGAACATATCAAACATGTCTCTCGCAGTGCATTTTTTCATCTTGGAAATATTAGCAAAATTCGACCCTTCAGTGATACACAGACAACACAACAGCTTGCCTACGCCTTTGTTACCAGTCTCTTCGACTACTGCAACTCTCTTCTGATTGGCTCTAAAACATCTATTCTTGAAAAGCTACAACACGTCTAAAATTGTGCTGCAAGGGTCATAACTAGAACTCAAAAGCACTGCCATATAACACCAGTACTCTCTGAGTTACACTGGCTACTCATCAATCAAAGAATTCAATTTAAAATTGTCTGTTTGGTGTTTAAGTGTATATCGGGATCTGCACCATCCTTCTGTCCGATCTGCTTACCATGAACAAACCTCCGAGGTCTCTTATGTCATTAGGTCAACTCAACCTGGTTCAGCCCGTATCTAAATTTACCAGTGCTGGTGATAGGGCCTTTGCGGTTGCTGGCCCAAGGCCTTGGAATTCTCTTCCAATCGACATAAAAAATAGTAAATCACTTGAATCATTCAAGTCTGGTACTAAAACCTACCTTTTTCGAAAGGCATTTCCTTCAGCTGTCTTTTAATTTTGGTCATAAACTGACATTACGCCAGTGTGACTGGGTCAGTGAGTATTGCCTTGTTACTCGTCAAGTCACACTTACAGACTTGTTTTGGTAAAGTTGTAGTTTGTTTTATTTTGTTTTAATTCAATACCCTTTTTCTTTTAGGTTCTGTCGCTTAACGCCACGATATAGCCTTGGTTGCTGATGTGGCGTTGGGCACCAATAAATGATAATAGTGATCCATGTATCAATGTATCAGTGAAAGAATGTACCTGTATGTGTGTATATGTATGCATGCAATTATTGTACAGCCATTGAGCGCCGTGTGTGGATTCTAGGCTTTAAAATTATTATTATTATTATTATTATTAAAAATTATTATTATTATTATTATTATTATTATTATTATTATTATTATTATTATTATTATTAAAGGGTTAATCCGAGTATTTTTAAGATATATTTCATCAAATCTAGCCATGGCTGATGTGCTGTGCTGCACTGTGAGGCAGCGATGACCAGATTTTATGGAAAATTCATCTAAATTTAACTGAAGAAATCACTGGGGGAAAAAAACATCCAGTTCGCAGGGAGGAAATTGGATTAAATACACCCAGATTATACATATTTCAATGGCAAGAGAAATCATGGCCTGGGCAGGAATATCCGCCAGCAGTATGAAAGGAGTTGATGCTCACTGTAACGCTTGAGAAGGCCGTGCTGTATGGGGTATTTAGTAACTGCAATGTAAATATTAATCACTGATTGGATGGTCTCACAGAAGGTAGGAACTATTTTTTTCTCTCTCTGAAGCATTTTCACTCCGAGCAGGCTGAAAATGAGATTTGAAAATTAATTAAATGTCTGACTACCAGTTGCCGCGTGGTGTGGTAGGACGAACGGCATGAGAATTGAGAAGAATTTTATCTGCATTTGTTTCTGTGCACTCAGAGCGTCTTCGGAAGTTCGCGGGGAGTGATAGACAAGACTTATATTATTTTTTTATTACCATCATTTAATTTTCATAATCTTCTAATAATGATTTGCGCCATTTGAAAGAGATTTACGTACCTCTCAAGTGAATGACAATATCACTGTCATTCAACTGCGAGGCCCGTGATTATAAACGGAGGGGTGCATGTTGACCTATAAGTGTTTAATTGGGTGGAGATTTGTACGATCCGTGTGGTATTCCCCCCCCCCCCCCCACCACCCCTGGCTAAATTGCTTAGTTATATTGCAAGAATTAATTACCTTCACAGAAGAGGACGTCACATTATTTCTGAGGGTTTCGTTAAAGTTCAACAAGACTGTGTAGGAAAATCTTCAATTATTGTACTTAGTTCCTGGTATAATTGTTATAAGTACTAAAATTAACCTCCGAAAATGTTTTCGAGCCGTACTATATGAGTTCCTGTTTATGGAAATATCTGTTCACCCAGTACCTATTCCACAAACTTGTTTGTGTGTCCATAATAACCTTAAGTAATCCGTGGGTCCCTCGACTATTTGGCATTTGGAAGAAATTTAAATGAGCTGGAGTGTGGGGTCATCATTACCCAAGTCCTCAAGTAGGCCATCACCTATTTTTAGATTCATTTGTCCGGAATATTTAATTTGGTTGGAAAAAGCGAACTTACGGTTCCGACCAATTGATATATTCCAGACGACGGTATGTGAAACATTTCGTAAAGATTCATTTTTTGTCAATCAGAGCTGGAAATGTTGTTTAACCCTTTACCCAACGTAACGGTCAAAACCGGCCAGCGCTATTCACAAAAATCGCCAATTAATTTTCATTATTTTTTTCATTTTTTGTCTCAAAAACATAGGTTATGACCCCTCTTTGGAACGAGCTCGTCGAGCTCGTTCCAATGAGGGGTCATAACCTATGTTTTTAAGACAACAAAAATGAAAAAAATTAATTATTCAAGAATTTTTGTTTGCAAGTGTTGTCTGCTTTTCATGTTAGGGTAAATTTTTATCAACAGTCGATTTGATCGACATTATCACGACATTAATCAGAAACTCCGTGGTGGGATTGGGGGGGGGGGGGGGGGGGGGTCCGCAAATGATCTGGATGCCAAATCACGGAACTAAGATTACATTCTCGATTAATGTTTTCAGCCGCACACACAAAAAACATCACCAGAATACTATCCTGCTTTGAGAGAAATGATCCTTTCAGAGCGTACTTTGTTTCGTTCCCACAGTATACATTAGGGAACTAATTATTTTAATCAAAATTAGAAGCTGTTTACAGAACCAAAATCAAACAAATGCAACTGCAAAATGTTAAATGCACATCAAATTGCAAAGCAGGTTATTTTTGAATATGCAAGAATGACTGATGCAGCAGTAAACATCTCTGCATGGGTTTTGCAGCATGTGTCGCCAGTGCTGAATATACGACTTTGTACAAACCAAGCTCATTGCGAGTTTTTAATTGTGACGAGAATACATCACATAGTGAATAATCACAATCTGGTGAGGAGGTAAGTTAAATATTCTGCATAAGTTAATCTTGAACCAACACTTACGTTTTGTATACATGCGTGTCGTTCTTGGAGATAAGAAGTTTTCAGAAGCGAATTCTGCGGGTATGGAGACATATTTTCTTTATCATGTAATAGGTACAGGCATGTGGTAAAGTGGAACTCCGTTAACTGAATAGCCATTTTGCGACTGAAATTATTCTGTTAATTGGAGTGTCCAATGAACAAAGATTTGGTGACCTTGCAGCATTCCGAGTATAAACGGGGAATTTATTTTAACACATCTCGTTTGACAGAGCTCCCCAAGCTCCAAGAGCTCTGGCAAACAGGATATAATAAAATAAGTGTTTGTGTTGGATATATATGGGCCAAATAGGTCTATTGGTAATGTGATGTGGAGACTGGCGAAGTGATTCCTCCTCGTGCTACATTGTTTTTTTTTTCATTATTTGATTAACAGGGATTTACCCAAAACTAGGGCTGTCACGATTTTTGAATTTAAGAATCGATTAATCGTCGCAAATAATCGATAATAATCGATTAATCGTACCTAGATGACACCCTTCTCCCTCTCCTTGAAGTCGCTAAAAATGAAGTTCAAGTCAGTTGACCTATCTCAAGTAAACAACGAAGACGATCCTCTTTTAGGTACATTCAAAGCTTTGATGTTCTGAACTTTTGAACTGTCAGTGTAATAATCAAGACCGGTTGTCAGTTGCGAACTTCAAAAGTTCGCAACTGCCGACCGGTCTTGATTATTACACTGCACAAGTTCGCAAATGCTGACCGGTCTTGATTATTACACTGACGGTTCAAAAGTTCAGAACATCAAAGCTTTGAATGTATCTAAAAGACAAATGCTTCTAACGGCTTCTTGAGGTTTAACGTCGACGTTCTTGACCTTTTACCTTTAGAAACAATAGTTTTTTCATCATTTTTTTTTTAAATTATTAAAAGTCTAAAACGGTGTAAAATTTAACGATTCTTCGACAACGAAAAATACTAATCGATTTCGGCGTGACCGATCGACAATCGATTACTCGATTAATCGTGACAGCCCTACCCAAAACCCTATATGCCATTAACAGGTAAACTTTGTACTGAGGGTTTGGTAAATGGTTTTGTGCTTGGAAGTCACATTCAGTGAACAGGCTTATTCAATCAAGAGATATCCAATTAAGTGGACTCATCTGTGATAATTCAGGTATGTGACAATATTAATAGAATATAGTTTTTTTCCAAAATAAACGACACATGACTGTCTTCACCAAAAAAAATCATGTATTAAAGAATTTTGAGAAACACGTGAAACAGGTCTTAGACAAGCAAATAAAACCAATCAAGACACCCTAAACCTCCAGTCCAGATTGATATTTTTGCTAATAAATTCGATTAGGAATTTCATAACCACTTGAAAAATATCTTTTTTTTGCAACAACACAGGAGATGTTCGAAATTTTGAAACAGACATAAACGAACTTTACATGGGCTGGAAATTACTGTTCAGTTTAAGGAAGAAATCATCTACAACTTCGTATCAAAATGGAACTGCTCTACCATTCACTAGATTTTTATAATATCGGTGCACTGTTTGAAACAGTTGCTGCATTTTACTAATTCTCAATCATCGATATATACGCAGAACGACACACGCGTGTGAATGGGTTAATCGAAATGGCACGAGTGTCAGCGGGGAAAGGTAAAGTTTAATTTTTCTGCGATGCCGATTAACCTATTCACTTGCGCGTGTATCGTTCTGTGTTTATTACACACCTTCACGTCTATAAAAACAATTATCAGAAGGACATTCAGCAATTCATTTGACAACTATCAACAAAAACAACACATTTTATCGCCAACCAAATTTGCTAGGGGAACCCGTGTTACTATTTCCTAAGCTCCAATGTGTTCTATGTGCCTACTGGCAGGCTACTGGCCTACTGGCAACCCACTGGCACCCTACTGGCAGCCTACTGGCCTACTGGCAGCCTACTGGCAGCCTACTGGCAGCCTACTGGCCTACAGGCAGCCAACTGGCACCTTACTGGCAGCCAACTGGCACCTTACTGGCAGCCTAATGGCCTACTGGCAGCCTACGGGCACCCTACTGGCAGCCTACTGGCCTACTGGCAGACTACTGGCCTACTGGCATCCTATTGGCCTACTGGCAGCCTACTGGCAGCCCACTGGCACATAGAACACAGTGGAACTCAGGGTACGATTTTTAGCTATCGCTAGTGATTGAAATTATAACTGCAGTGTACGATTAGTAGAAAATTCCAGTGAAATTTCGCTTCAAATTAAAAACGTCCGCAACCCCACCAGCAACTGGTGATTGCCTTGCAGTGGTTCTGCACTATTGCTATATGTGGATTCACTAGCATACCACTTAACAAAACCTATTGTGGGTACAACTGTACTGAGAGTATATTTATACAAATTACAGGTAAATGTTTTTTATATTTGTCTGTGGAGGGTGAGATTGTGTTGGCCACAACTTTATCACCCCCCCCCCCCCCCCCCCCCCACTCACACACACACCCAATCAACAACCGTTAACTGCCTTGCAGTAGTCCCGTGTTGTGCTATGTATGGAATCTCTTGTTCATATAGCCGACCACTCACAGCCATAACTGTTATAGTCACGCAATGATGCTTTGAGTAGCTCAACAGATTAAATTGGCCCCTGATCATTGCAAGTGTTCTTATAAAAGACATAATTATGACTTAACAAAACCTATTTTGGGTACAACTGTAAAGAGATAGTATTTATGCAAATTATTGGCACATTCCTAGTTTTTGATGTGGCTATGGAGAGTGAGATTGTGTTGGTCATCCCCATCAACAACTGCCGGTTGTCCTTCTGTAGTCATGTATTGTTGCGATATGTGGATTCATTGGCTCCGATAGCCAACTAGTCACAGCCATATGTTGTGAAATTCAAGCAATAGTTCTTGCTGTGGTTCTCATAGATCAGATTGGTTCCTGTAATTTGGGTATAAATATAATATGAGAGTATTTTTGTACAAATTGCTGGTACATAATTGGTTTTTGATATGGCTGTGGATTGTGAGCCCCTCCGACAGCCACCGGTTGCCTTGCAGTAGTTCTGTATTGTTCAGTTGGTTGCAGCATAGTCAGAGTAGGTCCTTTTGCTCGGCGGGCATAGAAACGACTCAACAAAATTTACTCGGGGCACAACTGCAATGAAAGTATATTTACAGAAATTACTGGCTGCTGTTGTGGCTGTGGAGAGTGAGGTTGTGTTGGTCACAACTTCACCCTCCACACCCTCATCAACAACTGTGGATTGTCATACAGTAGTCCTGTGTTACTGCTGTATTTGACAGGCATAGCAATGACTTAAGGTAATTCTAAACTGAAGATTGTAGTTTGAGTGGACAGGTGGAAAACATGATGTTTTTTGTTCATTACTTTTCAATAGTAATGGTTATTTAATACATGAATGATTGTTTCCTATCTAATAGATTACAAAAATGTGATAAAAATTGAAAAAAAAAGAATTTACTCACCAAAAAAAATGTTTTTGAAAATCCCTAACTCACGGTCAACTTCCTGCCACAAAAACTTAAAATTAGAATCTCACATTGAAGGATATGTTTTTTATATGCACTAGAGAACAACAGTTAAGTCGTAACCTTTTAACCCTTTACCTAACATGAAAAGAAGACGACACTTGCAAAAAAAATTCTTGAATAACTAATTTTTTTCATTTTTTGTCTCAAAAACATAGGTTATGACCCCTCGTTGGAACGAGCTCGTCGAGCTCGTTCCAACGAGGGGTCATAACCTATGTTTTTGAGACAAAAAATGAAAATATTTTGAAAATTAATTGGCGATATTTGGGAATAGCGCTGGCCGGTTTTGGCCGTTACGTTGGGTAAAGGGTTAAAAAAAAAATCCAATTTTATGTTAATTTGAATTTTTGAAGGCCCACTGCATGCACTGATCCAGCCATTTTTTCACAGAGAACTATTTACAGTTCAAAAGTATGGCACACCACACTAATCAGTAACCTAGTTTACGTCCCCTGCAAATATTTGCTATACAAGTGATATATCTGTTCTGCCCTCTTCCACAAGTAAAACTGTCTTGACATGAGATGACCCTGTAGAAAGTGGATCAAACCCTGACTTGACTTGACCTGCATTTTATGTTGATACACCTACACAACAAATTCTATTTGATTCTGTCAATTACAGCTCAAGTGATTGGTTGGAAATGGAAACTAAAAAAAATAAAGTTAAAAAAGGGGCATAACTTTGGCAAAAATTGTCGTACTGCACGATTCGAACTGGACCTGTATTTTATGTTGATACACCTGCATACCAAATTTCATTTGATTTGGTCAACTATAACTAAAGTTATCATAGGGAAACCACAGTGGGACGGATACACGCACGGACGGACACCGGCTATTTTAATAGTCCCCCGAAAGATTTGTACAGGGAAAAAAGCTACTCAATAATTTTGACTGCAACAGCAATAGACCAACTCAGCATTTGATGCTGGTTCACATCCCATCCACAATATAGACCCCTTTAACAGTGGCACATTTCCAGATTGGACTGGAATCATGCAGCATTCCCAAGCCACCTTCAGTTTCGACCAGTATTCAGTATGTTTGTCATAAAGGTTTTCTCTTGATTCCTGTGCCCTCTTACTAGTATGTACACTGTGAAACCTGTACAGTAAATATTGTAAACAGTGAGTTCAGGTTTTAGGCTCTAGTGTTGACAAACTATTTTATTAAGATTCAGTCTGTGACTTGTAGACTAGTACCACCCACACCCCCAGTGGTATGATACAGTTATGCATTCTTCTCAACCATTTTTCTTGACATTATGTTTTCATGAAAACATTTTGTTTCCCCAAAACATCCATTCAAGATGTCGAAGAGTCCCATGAAATGACAATCTCTTACTTCTTTATCACTATGTACTTGTATTTAATATAACGAGAAGACAATATTTATGACAACTTTCTTTCAAGTATTTATCTAACACACTGATCAAATCACTATTGTTGCACAGATAAATGACCATTCAGATTTTATTATTTGTACAAATTTTGCAACACAAACATAGCAAGTGATTATGATCTTCAACGGTAACTGATGAGCTTACTGGAGCCATTCCAACGGGAGGTTATGAGCTCTGTTTTTAAGGAAGAAAGTGTATATATTCAGTGATACGAGAAAACATCACAGAAGTGCCACCTTTCCTCTGCATTATTGGAAGTGTTAATCGTTTGCCTCCCAAAAGTAATCTTTACCATTCCAACCAAAGCTTGTTCACATGAGATGTTGGCTGAGGTACAGAAAACAAAAAAAAAGAAAACCTTTCAATTATATGTTGGGGAATTGTGCTGCCTTGATATGCCCACTACATCAGAGCCTCGTGTGGTCACATTCTGTGGCCAAATTGAGGCCTCATTCCCAATGGGGTACATGCAATAACATTCCTAATATCTGGCACAAAACATTATTACTTCTTAACTTATACAGCATTATCAGGTTACAAGACCAGTGCTTTTCTGACAGTTGACTCTAATAAATTGATACCCATTGTAACCTATATCCTCTCTGGAAAAAAAGCTTCCAGCTGGGTTTATGTCTAGATGGCTAAATGAATAATTTCCCCACGACCATGAAAAGGTCTCTTTCCCAATTTACCTGGATCAAACCACGAACTGTACATGTAGGTTAGATACAGTGCTTTTCATATCCAGTCAAGTTAATACAGTTAAAAAGCTGTGTTTTACCCATGGCCACCATGTTAAACGAACACATAGGAATATATGAAGAAAGTTTGCTGGAATTTACTTTTAACCTTTTTCCTAATACTGTGAATCCATCCATCCTGTGTTATTAGTAAGAATTTTAGAATACCTTGACCTGTTGAATAATAGTGCTGAATTACTATTATACATCAAAATTTGAAGAAACATTTCAGTCACCACTATTATTTAAAAGAGCCCAAAGGTGAATTAATTTTCAATAACTTTTATCAAATGTGCAAGACCTCACCATTTTTCAGCCATCAATATTCTGAGGCAAGTAAGAGTGTAATGCAAAAATAAACCAACGGACAGATGGATGGACATACTTTGCCTGATTTATGGAATGTATAATGTCTTGTGAAGATTACGATTTATTTTTGTGTGTGTGTGGATCTCTTAGACTCTTATGCTATTCAGAGTGGCCGAGCCATTGACAATGAATTCGTATATAATCTTCTTGGTATTTTGGTTATCTAATTACTGTTATTTAATTCCGTTTTGGGGGATTTTTGATTATTTAGAGGCCCTATTTGTAACATAGTGCAGAGATTTTTTGTGAAAATGCAGATTTATTAGCCAATAGTTCGATAAGCCAAAGCACTCAAAAATTTGAAGCTCGATTGTGTCTTGTGTGTGTTGCCATACTTCACTTTCGTTGAGAATTTCTATGCAACGACAGATAAAATAATTTCCTAGAGAAAAAATGCATGTTCACACTTCTGCTATATTTTTATTTGTGATTAGTGGGTCTAGTGGGGTGGATAGAAAGAAAAAAATATTATTTTTCGCACTTTGAACAAGCGACTTACCAACGCATGTGACTTTCCGGTGACAACAACTTCGATCAACAAATTCTTGCTGACATGAGTCTAATTGCCCACAGATTATTCGAAATTATCGATGATCTTTGTGGATTGCAAACAAATATAATGAAATACATCGTTTACAATGAATCGCAATGTAAATCGCACCAGATCGCAAAATTAGGAGCATTATTTCTGGAACTCACAGAAACCAGACGGAAACGGGGCCGAATGACAGACCAATAAAGTTATATCATCAATATTACATGACGAACAATAGTTTCCCAGATTTGCGATTAAAAGAAGTGAAAAAGCAACAAGTTTACGAATATTTCAACAACGAAAGAATACAACATGGGTTTCTAATTCCACTGCATGTCACAGTTTTGTTAATTAAAGATAACTGCAATTTTTTTTCTCTATTGGTTTGGTAATTTTGGCGCATAAATACAAACTAATGACAAGGTCGATCCATGTAAGCAAATTGGTTGCTTCAGTTGGTGGGAGAAGACTATTTACATACAACAGACAATCAATGCAATTTGCCTCTATTAGTCTGCTTCCCTTGAGATATATCGACAATCAGAATTTCAGCAGTGACATTGTCATGAGAATTTACGAGACATATGGCGAGATCTTTCGTCGCAATGCTGCCCACAACCGTCAGTGTTTTGAATTTCCCACCGTAAACATGGCCGACACTTTTGAGACTGAAACGACCCAGGTTAACAACGTGCTTAGTCCTATCTTCAATGTGTTTTATTCAAAATTAAGACTCAACTGCTGCAGTACATTACTGATAGCTTACGTTGGTTGCTCATTGGAAGGTGAGGCGTCTCGCTATTTTTTGAAAACCTGACCATGCCATTTCCAAGTTTTTGACAGTACACATTTTCTAATGTCTCCAAATGACTCGTAAATTTGTTAAATGCATATTGTGCGGGTCCCATCGCGTTCTTTGTGACATGATCATTCCCCCAACCCTGGTATCGAATGGGAAGGCTGTTTCGGTGCCAAGTTATTGTTCAATGAAATGTTTACATTTTCCTATGTTTCTGGCTTCCATGTTGGCAGCCATGACTTTAGAATCACCTTTACAAAACTTACTTGGGACACAACTGCAAGGAAATCATATTTGCACAAATTACTGGTTGTTGACGGGATGTGGGGAGTGAGGTTGTGCTGGTCGCAGCTTCACCATCTACAGCCCACCAACAGCTGCTGACTGCTTTGCAGTTTCCCTGTGTTGTTGCTGTGTGTGCTGAGTTTGACGGTCATAGCAATGACTCAACAAACTTATTTGGGGTATAACGGTAAAGAAAGTATATTCATACAACTTACTAGTTATTGTTGTGGCGGTGTACAGTGAGGTTGTTGTGTTGGCCGGAATGACTGCTGAATGCCCTGCAGTAGTCTTGACCTGTTACTATAAGTGGATTTATTACCTCAGATAGTCAACCAGTCTCAGCCATAACTGTAATATTCATGCAATTATTCTTCAAAGAATTCTCATGGATTAAACTGGCTTCTAGTTAGTGCAAGTGCTTTTATTTAACAGAAATTACAATCACCATTTTGGGTACAACTGTAATATAAGGATACTTACACAAATTGCGGATTGTTGGTACAGCTATTGTTGATATTGCTATATGTCATCACAACAGATATAACTGCAACATTGCCAGTGCAAGTGCCCTTATTCAACAAAGATAATAATGACTTAACAGAACCTATTTTTGGTGCAACTGTACCTATACAAATTACTGGTAAATTGCTGTTTTTTTGATGTGGCTGTGGGGAGTGAAGTGGTGTTGGTCACAACCCCCCCCCCCCCCGATCCCAATCAACAACTGTTAATTTCCATGCAGCAGTCCCGTGTTGTTGCTATATATGAATTCTCTGGCTTAGATAGCAAACTAGTCGCAGCCATGACTGTAATAGTCATGCAATTGTGCTTCATACAGTTCTGAAAGATTGAACTGGCCCCTGATCAGTGCCACTGCAAGTGCTCTTAATCAACAAAAATTACATCACCTATCTTGGGCACAAGTGTAATAGCAGTATATTCGTACTGACTGTTGGTTGCTGATAAAGCCATATGTGGTCGCAACAGATGGGATTGCCACATAGTCGATGCATGTGTTCTTATTAAACATAACTTTGACTTAACTAAACTTAATTTGGGTACAACTGTAATGAAAGTATATTTATACAAATTACTGATTTTGATGTGACTGTGGAGGGTGGGGTTGTGTTGGCCACAACTTCAGCCTCCGCAGCCCCACCAGCTACTGCTGATTGCCTCGCAGAGATCCTGCATTGTTGCTATATGTGGATTCACTAGCCTACTACTTAACAAAGCCTATTTTAGGTACAACTGTACTGAGAGTATATTTATACAAATAAAAGGTAAATTCTTGGTCTCAATATTTGTCTATGGAAAGTGAGATTGTGTTGGTCACAACTTTAGCCCCCCCCCCCCCCCCCCCCCCCGTCCACCCCCATAGACCCATCAACAACCGTTAATTGACTTGCAGTAGTCATGTGTTGTGCTATTTTTGGATTCTCTATCTCATATCGCCGATCAGTCACAGCCATAACTGTTATAGTCATGCAATTATGCTTTGAGTAGCTCTACAGATTAAATTGGCCCCTGATCAATGCAAGTGTTCTTATAATAGACATAACTACGACTTTACAAAACCTATTTTGGGTACAACTGTAAAGAGAGTATATTTATGAAAATTACTGGCACGCTGCTGCTTTTTGATGTGGCTGTGGAGAGTGAGGTTGTGTCGGTCACAATTTCATCTTCCACAGACCCATCAACAACAGATAGTTGTCTTTCATGTTATGTATTGTTGCTATATGTGGATTCATTGGCTCCGACAAAACTTATTTTGGGTACAGCTCGCCTTTCCTGGTACAACCCCTTAACTTCTTGTACCACCATTAATATTGTCGGGTTTCGGTACAGTCATTAACACATTGAAGTTTTTTTTATCTCATCCGTTCTCAGTCACTGCAGCTCAGTCTTCAATGTCGTCACAGTTTAGAAAAACAAAACCAAAAAATCCTCAATCCATTGGTACGTTCTCCAGCATTTTATAATTTCTGTTGACATATTGCCTCATTTTTTCCAGCTTTTATGTGAACCAATAATAACAACCATCCGAATACAGTTAATTTTGTCGTGAGCTCAACTGCCCAAAGCTAAGACATGCATTGTAATCTTCAGCAACTGAAAATGTGTGCCACTAGTTTATTGTCATATCTTTGGCACAGTCGTGTCTTTTCATTCGACAGTGAAGTTCGTGCAGCTCTGCCTCCTTCAGAATAAGAATGAAAGTTGCTGCTCGGATTTTCAAACAAACAGCAAATTGACCCTTTCTAGTCCTTCGTGGCCTCTTGTTAATTTATGAGAGATAGATGTACCTTTATGTAACCTGTAGTCTGAACTAGGGCTGTCGCGATTATTCGATTAATCGACTAACCGTCGACTATTGAAGTAGTCGACGTTTTTTTATTTTTAGTCGATTGTCGTTCATTTTCAAGGTGGTACACGTCCACTACATGTCGGGGCTAAATTGCATTGTTTTGTGAGGTGAATGATCAATGAAGGTGAATAACTTTAAATATCTAACCATAGTTAACATTCATATCCGGAAGACTGTACGACTGTCACTGACTGTGTAAGAAAGAACACTCACAGTTACTCGAGAAGAATAGATTCTTCTGAATTTCTCCAGTCTTGTACACAGGAATGCACCCATTGGAAAACCCAAAGCGCGGAAGTGACAAAATTATGACGAAAGTCAGAACGTCAGATCACTTCTCAAAGTTCGGAACTTCAGACTAAGATCCAATTTTAACAACTGATGAGGGAATGCATAAATCTCAATGTTCAAAATTTCGAGAAACTTATTGCAGAAAGGAAACATATGCAGGAACGTTCTTTGGTAAATTCATTTTAATTCATCGGCTTCAATCTAGTTCAAACTTTGACCCACAGTCAGTAATATTATTTTTGGGGTTGGTACGTCCTACAGGACGTACCAACCCCCAAAATTGTATTACGGGCTGTGGATCCAAGATTGGACTACATGTAGCTTCAGTCGGGACCGATTTGTTGTTCCCACAACCCCACTTCGTCTGAACACACTGGTGCCATTGTCATTTTCAGAGTTTTACGAACAGAAGAATGATTTGCTAAAAAATCATGGGAAGCGACTATTAATCGACTAACCGTCGATTACTGGTCACGATTAGTCGATTACAAAAAATGATAGTCGCGACAGCCCTAGTCTGAACAATAGCCCATCCAAATTGTACTTCACCACTGACACACAACTGAACAGTAACCTGAGAAAATGTTGTAACGTTAGGACACTATTGCTCTGCGCACCTGACTTAGCTGGTTCATCTCAGATTATTTCAATTTTTGTTCATGTATGTTTTGTATATAATAACCTTTAGATTTTTTCTTTTATATATGTTATTCATCGCTGAATGTGTCAGAAGAGGTCAGAAGAGGTCATAAAGATTATGCTTATCAACAACTTCCCCAGGCCGACCAGTGCCAGCTTCATTATAACGGCTATAAACAATGAGATTAAAAATGGCGAGCCCAAATAGTGTAACCCTGGATGAGATACAAACTGACAGTCGGTACGATCTTTCAAAGCTCTTCAGTCAAAACCAAAATAATGATGAATGTGATTTAGATAACCTTTTATCTTCAGTTGATGATTGTAAATATTATTCCCCGGAAGAGTACAGAAACCTAGTGGCCGACATACAAAATCCATTATCGCTTTTCAATATCAATTGTCAGGGTATAAGTGCGCACTGGGACTCTCTAGTCAGTCTTCCGGGGAACCTTCGAAATAATAATGAAAGCTTTGACATTATCGGACTTACGGAAATTTTTAGGGTACCAGAAAACGTTGACTTCGAACTTAATGGATACCACCCACTTCTGATCAATACGAGCCCCAGCCCTAATGATGGTAGAGGGGGTGTTGCTTGTTCATAAAAGGCACTTTAAAAACAAAATACGCAACGATCTCACTGTTTTCATACCTCATTTTTTTAGTCTCTCTTTGTGGGAATATTAAATAATCATCGATCGTTTGTGGTTGGTGTGAAATATAGATCAAATACCCCACCCAAAGCTGATCTCGATAGGTATATTTCCTCACTTTCCCAGATTATTGAAAAAATAAACCAGGAACATAGAACGTCTTATATTATGGGAGACATGAACATTTGTTAAAATTTCAAAACCCATCCTAAAACAACTGAATATTTAGACACCATAATCAACCAAGGCTTTCTTCCGCTCATCATAAAACCAACTCATGTGACAGAACACTCTGCTACCTTAATAAACCATATCCTGTCCAACAGTCCATCAACTAATTACAGAACTGGGGTAGTTATTACAGATCTGGCCGACCATTTTGGTACATTTTATTGCCAATCAAATCCGACGAAGGAAGAAAGAAAAACACACAATATGAAACGAATTTTCAATAGCTGTAATTGGAGAACATTTAAACACCTACTGACCGAAACTGATTTCTCATCGGTACTGGACTCGACTTGTGTAAATGAAGCATACAATAGTTTTGTCGACTTATACCTTATTGTATTCAAAACGACATTTTCACTAAAAAAGTAGCCCAAAACAATAAATATATAAAGCAGCAACCCTGGATGACAAAAGGTTTTTTACAATCTAGCCTAAATAAAGAAAAACTCTTCTGAAAAAAGCTAAAAAACCCGACTGAACAAAATAAAAAGAAATGCAAGATGTTTTGTGACATATTCAATGAAGTAAAGCGGACGAGTGAAGCTATTTGTTATGACAACATTCTATTTTTCAATAAGAATGACATGACAAAAACCTGGGAAATTCTAAGGAGTGCAATTCATAAATCTCCCAATCAGTTGCTAGCTCCTACGAACTTCCTGGTGAATAACGATGAGATCAGTGACCCTAACGACATCACGAACCATTTCAATGAATATTTTTCAAAAATCCAGAAAACTTCTGAGCAAATCCCCAATACCAATGTAGAGTACACAGATTACATGACGAGGCCAAATCCAAGTAGCTTATTCATGGCACCAACATCACCTGCTGAATTAATTTCAATAACGAATTTAATGAAACCCAAAACGAGTGCCGATTGTGAGAGCTTATCTACCAAACTTTAAAAAATTCGGTTCATGAAATTGCAGGAGTTTTGGCCCATGTTATAAATCTATCGCCATCCAGTGGAATCGTCCCCGAGAAAATAAAAATTGCCAAAATTGTGCCAATCTTTAAATCAGGAGACCCTCAGAACTTTAAGAATTACCTGTCTGTTAGCATATTCTCAAAACTGCTAGACAGAACTATTCTAGAAAGATTAACAAGCTTCCGAACTAAGTACGATATCCTGTAACAGCACCAGTATGGCTTTAGGAAAAAACACTCAACTTTACAACCCGTATTACAACTTCTCCAGAGCATTGCAAACAATAATGACAAGGCGACGAAAGATTGAACCCTATCGCTATTCCTAGACTTATCAAAGGCATTTGATAATATTAGCCACAGCATTTTATTGAAAAAACTAGAGTATTATGGTGTTAGTGGCCTTACCAACAACTAGTTTCAGAGTTATTTAGATCGACGAGTGCAATACGTCACTTATGGCGGAGCAGTTCTGGATTCGCGAACACTGAATGTGGTGTTCCGCAAGGATCAATCTTAAGTCCTTTTTTTAATTTATGTAAACGATTTTAGTGCTGCCACACAGCTAGATCTCTTGTCCTTTGCTGATGACACTACAGTTCGTACTTCTCACTGTTGTCTTGAATCGCTTTTCAGTGTTGCGAACAGCGAGGTTTTTCAAGTTACCACATTGGAGCACTGCAAACCACCTTGTTTTGAATGCCCCAAAAAACTAGGTATATGCTGTTATGCCCACCAAATAAAATATACAATACAAACGATAGACGTTTGGGTGTCTACAACCAGGAAATCTTGTTGGCGGAAACAAATGGCGAGTCCGTGATAACGTTTCTTGGCATATACCTGGACAAAAACCTTAAATATAAGTTTCACGTCTCTAATATATGTACTAAAGTATCGAGAGCACTTTATGTAATGAACAAGCCAAAACACATCTTACCATACTCTGCCCTTGAATCTCTGTACTTTTCACTAATACACAGTCACCTGCAATACGGAATCGAAATATGGGGTCATAGTAATGCCGTTCCCAGATTATCCTCACTTCAAAAGCGAGCAATTCGCCTAATTGATAATAAAAAATACAAATGCCACACTAATCCACTGTTTAAAAAGTGTAGAATATTAAAACTGAAAGTCCTCTACAAGATGAATGTATCCTTATTTATGTTTGACTGGCACCACTCTAATTTACCAAAATCGTTTGAAAACTTCTTTAATATCAATACATATCCAACGGGCATGACAACGAGGCAAGTAGGCCTGTTGCAGTGTGGTAAACCAAGGACCAAATTTTCGGCTCAGTTACCAAAGTACGCTTTTCCGAAAATATGGAATGAGCTCGATAGAACTTTAAGAGAAACTCCCACTAGAAGTTCATTCAAGAAGAAACTTTTCATGACAATTGTAAATTCATATTCTTCAAGCGTAACATGCAATAATCCCCACTGTAACGATTGCAGACGTCAATGAAGGTTGGATCAATGATAAGGTCAGGTGTCTTCCATGTCTTGTTTATTGATCTATTTGTATTCTATCCCATTATCCAAATCTCATTTTTTTTATCTCATCATCCCGTTACAGATAAGGAACTGTTTGGAAATCAATATTGTAATTATAATTATTTTCTAATGAACCAGATAGCTTCTTCTGACACATTTTCAACACATTTATGTTACTTTAGACAGCTGGTAGACGGCCAATCTGACCATGCTTTCTCCCAACAGAATACATGTATAATCAATTACCTACATTTACAGATTTTCACAATTATTGTACTATAATATTCTGTTGAATAAACTTTACTTACTTACTTTACTTACGTCTGTCAACGATTTTCTTCTTCACATGTATGTGGAACGGATTTTCATTTTCGGCATGGTTTAATGTTGCTGTAGATAGGGATTCAAAAGAACATGCGCGTAATAAATAATATTTCTACAGTTTGGATACCAGAAAATCAGAAAATCAGCAGTGGGTTCCGAAAATTAAGCAAAATTCCCAAGAATGTCGCTTGATAGTTGGTTTAAAAATGCACCTAGGTATATATTAGTCATTCCAGACCTACCCTTAAAATAACACCTTTCAAGGTTAAATTCCCATAGGAAATTCCCAGACCAGTGTGCCGGAGAAAGAAATGAGCTCTAAAAATCCTAAGGGGAAATTGTAAGGGAATTTTATTTAGAGAATTAAAAAAATATAAATTTTTTAAAAAATAATAAAAATAGGAAAAAATATAACAAATCTTCCGTTCCAGCCCACCTCACCTACCCTCACCCAGTGCCAATGTAACGGGAGAAATTTCTAGCACACTCGGACAATTTTCAACAACGTTTTTCGCACTCGTGCATTTGTCAATGGGGATTTCAGTGTTAAAATGACTCATCCAAGTTGTCGAGGCAGCTCCTTCCATCCCATGGCTTTCCAGATTTCCGCACGCTATGGGAGATTAGCATTGAAATTTCTACAGATTTGCCACAAATTATACACGTCGGGTAAAAAGTTTAAAGGTTAACATCGCATAGGATATTTCCAGCCCATGGGCTTGAAATGAAATAGGTAGGTCTCAGTTGTGTTAAATAAATGGGAGACTTTTTCGTGCGTTTCTTTGCATTCGCCTATGGGGTTTTCAGTGATAAAATTGCTCGCCCGCAGCCAGTTTTGAAAATATCCGCCTGTCTGAATGGAGTAGAGAATCTCCGCGATAAACGTGAGGAATAATAAAAGAAGAAAAAATGTTTTTAACCCTTTACCCAACGTAACGGCCAAAACCGGCCAGCGCTATTCTCAAAAATCGCCAATAAATTTTCATTATATTTTCATTTTTTGTCTCAAAAACATAGGTTATGACCCCTATCGAGCTCGTTCCAACGAGGGGTCATAACCTATGTTTTTGAGACAAAAAATGAAAAAAATTAGTTATTCAAGAATTTTTTTTGCAAGTGTCGTCTGCTTTTCATGTTAGGTAAAGGGTTAAATTTTTGATTATTTACATTATTGTTCTTTTATTACTTTCCAAAGTGTGATTTACTGGGATTTCCCGGTTTGATAATAAACGATAATTTCAATAGTGAATTTTGCAGTCAATAATTGAGTCATGTATCCATGCGCGGAAACGAAAACGCTTTGCAGTGGGTGTAATTGGGATTTCATCGTTTTTTGGGGTTTTTTTAACCCTTTATCTAACATGAAAAGCAGACGACACTTGCAAAAGAAAATTCTTGAATAACTAATATTTTCATTTTTGTCTCAAAAACGTAGGCTATGACCCCACATTGGAACGAGCTCGATGAGCTCGTTCCAATGAGTATTCATAACCTATGTTTTAGAGACAAAAATGAAAAAACAATGAAATTTAATTGGCGATTTTTGAGAAACTTGTAAAGTTCGCGAATTGGGGCAAAACACCCTGAGACAAAACACCCTCAGACAAAACACCCACAGACAAAACACCCTCGGAAAAAAACACCCTGAAGACAAAGTCCCCTCACCTTAACTGAAAAAGTGACCAAAACCCCCTCACTCAGAAAAACGGACATTACCCCATGCGGACATTACCCCATTGAGGGGCGGACATTACCCCATGAATGAAAAACAACCAACTCTTGGCAAGTTTTATTTTTTATTCATATATTTCAAACGTAAAAAAGTATTTACGCAACAACTCAGCACATAGTATATTTTAAGCACATTTTAAAAAAACATTTTTAGCAACAAAAGAGCACATGATATATTTAGTACATTTTTAACCCTTTACACTTGCAAAAATAATTCTCGTATTACTAAATGAAAAATTTCATTTTTTGATTTCAAAACATAGGTTATGATCCCACATTGGGTCGCTTATGAGGGGGTCATAACCAATGTTTTGGAAGCAAAAAAGCTATGTTTTTTTATACAAGAATTCAAAAGTTTTAGTTATTCCATAATTTATTATGCAAGTGCCGTCTGCTACACTCGTTGGGTAAAGAGTTAACCCTTGCTGAACAGCGCTATACACACAGATCCTCATTCAAATTTTATTATGTTTTAAATTTTTGTCTTCAAAACATTGCAGGCACAGTCCCTTCGGCCCTAGATGGTGGGTGAATGGCTCTAAAAGAACCTGACACATATGTACTGTCAAAATAGTCTAGTAGTGATTCAAAGCCCTCACACTAGCGATCGTGATAAAAACAACTATTGAAAACCAAACTGTACCAAAACACATAAAAAGTTTGTTGTTTTCCCAGCTAGTCATTGTTATAAAAGCACCCAAGCTGTAACAAGAGTACCATTAAAGAGACTAAATTAAAGTTAACTCACAGGAAGAAGTAATTTCAATTTCAATTTTTTTTTACTTAGAATGGAATCACTTAAAACAGTAATCTGAGGGGGTTTTGTCATGAGGGGGTTTTGTCTACCATTGCAGAAAGTGAGGGTTTGTCTGAGGGGTGTTTGTCTTGAGGAGGTTTTGTCCTGTTACCATTGCTACCAAAGATCGCAACTGCCGACCGGTCTTGATTATAACACTGACGGTTCAAAAGTTCAGAACACTAAAGCTTTGAGTGTACCTATAAGAGGATCGTCTCCGTTGTTTACTTGAGATAGGTCAACTGACTTGAACTTCATTTTTAACGACTTCAAGGGGAGGGAGAAGGGTCTCATCTAGGTACGATTAATCGATTATTATCGATTATTTGCGACGATTAATCGATTCCTACATTCAAGAATAGTGACAGCTCTAGTTGGAACGAGGTCGCTGTGTTAGTTATTCAAGAAATTGCAAGTGTCGTCTACAAATGTATTCTCTCTCCACTCTGAGTCTATTATCCGCGTTGGGTGGTGGCATAGACTAGAGAAGGAACTCTATGGTGGGGGTTAACTGAAATTACTCCCTTGTAGGAACCCAAAGTGTAACTTTGGTTCTTTGCCGAGATAAATAAGTTCTGGCATGCTTGGCAAGCAGGACCCCAGGAAGAAACGGTGGTTGTTTGCTGAAGTAAAACAAGATTTGTTTTACTGATAAGATAGAGACCGGTAATGAATGTCTGAACTAATATTGAACCGAAAATGTATAAACGGTGGCAAACAATTTCTCTTCTGTCACAACATGATCTTAACCCTTTACCTAACATGAAAAGCAGACGAGGCTTGCAAAAAAAATTCTTGAATAATTACTTTTTTTCATTTTTTGTCTCAAAAACATAGGTTATGACCCCTCGTTGGAACGAGCTCGACTAGCTCGTTCCAACGAGGGGTCATAACCTATGTTTTTGAGACAAAAAATGAAAAAAATAATGAAAATTAATTGGCGATTTCTGAGAATAGGGCTGGCCTGGTTTTGGCCGTTACGTTGGGTAAAGGGTTAAGTACCAATAAGAAACAGTGGTTGGTTGCTGAAGTA
Organism: Pictodentalium vernedei; assembly: GCA_031216915.1. Lineage (NCBI taxonomy): Eukaryota > Metazoa > Mollusca > Scaphopoda > Dentaliida > Dentaliidae > Pictodentalium > Pictodentalium vernedei. The sequence goes on along the minus strand of CM062292.1, from coordinate 459,192,321 downwards.
AACGAGTTCTGTTTTACTTGTAAGATAGGACACGGTAACCATTGCCTGGATTAAAATTTGGTATAAACGGTGGTAAACAATTTTTATTACTTTCCAAAGTGTGATTTGTTGGTACTTTCGGGTTTGATTATAAACGATAACTTCACAAGTGAATTATGCAATCAACAATTCTGTCATGTATCCGTGCGCGCAAACAAAGACGCTTTGCCGTGGGTGTAATTGGGACTTCTCCCCGTGGGAACCCCGGGAAGTAAGCAGCACTTGTTTACTGCGGTAAACCAGTTCCGCTTTACTAGTAAAATAGGACCCAGTCACCAATGCTTGGGGTGAAAGTCCTCTAAAATGGGCAACATGTTGATCATCGATTGACTATCCTTGACTTCATCGCCATGTTGTGTCACGATTAGCCATTGTGCATAAATATGTGACGTTAACCACCAACAAACAAACAAACAAACAAACAAATTGGGACTTCATTGTTTTTCTGTTTTTTTTAACACAAAAAGCAGACGACACTTGAAAAAAAATTCTTGAATAACTATTATTTTAATTTTTTGTCTCCAAAACATAGGTTATGACCCCTCATTGGAACGAGCTCGATGAGCTCATTTTTTGTCTCCAAAACATAGGTTATGACCCCTCATTGGAACGTGAAAGTCGATGGTGCGCATGTCTTCAACCAATGTAACCCTGACTGTGCTGCAGTGCGGAGTTACGATGTTGGGGAGCTGGCAGCTGCTCGTCGTTGCTCGATGGTTCTCTCCGGGTACTCTGGCTCCATCCACCAGTAAAACTGTCACGGTTATGTTTAGCCATTGTGCATAAGTATGTTACCTTACACACCAATAAATAAATAATAAGTATTGGCCCCTGGCCGTATTTTATCTGATTTCAATTAATGACGTTGAATTTACTGTAAATATTTAAACCTGATTTTCAAGGCAAACTATAGCTTTTCAATGGATAAAACATCAGCCGAATAGAAACAATTGGCAATTTCTGAAACATAACCCTTTCTTCCCTAAATCACGCTTCAGTGTGGCTTAAAAGCATGCGTAGACATAATAGGGATTGCTTTACCAGATCGCGTTAAAGGGGTCCAAAGTAATGGAGTCTGATTGATATTCGTGTTAGATATATAATAAAATGTTATTCCACCCTCCCATTCTATACGACACACGGGTCCCTCCCCATCATGGGATGGGCACTGGTTGATTTGAGCTGAAGTTTTATATTCCTTCTTAATAATTTTTTTTCTGAATCTGCCCCTGATGAACACAACGCTCAAATACGATTATATTTGTGTCCTAGCAAAGAGCTACAATGGCAGCCCTTTTTGAAAGCATGACCCAAATCCGTCCGTCAGCCTAGTTGTTCATGAACTGATGACTTAATCCTTTTCCCAACATAACAGCCAAAACCAGCCAGCGCTATTTACAAACATCGCCAATTAATTTTCATTGTTTTTTTTCATTTTTTTGTCTCAAAAACATTAGTTATGACCACTCGTAAGAACGAGCGCGTCGAGCTCATTCCAATAAGGGGTCATAACCTATGTTTTTGAGACAAAAAATGAAAAAAAATTAGTCATTCAAGAATTTTATTTGCATGTGTCGTCTGCTTTTCATGTTAGGTAAAGGATTAAATACACCAATGAGACCACTGTGTCAGATTGTAATTCCGAATCCTATACCTTATTGGAACTGATTGTAACTACCCGTCCGATTTTAGAATGTACATTAAAGTAATAACTTATTTGTTTCCGGTCTATGCATTGGGAACGTTCCACTCAATTTGAATCCATGAAGACAACAATAAAAAGGCAATGATGTCAAGAAAAAGAAAATTGTGTGGGATGGCAGGAAGACAGCCTCTCAGGCTATGCCATCTCCATGCAGTGTACACTCACTTTATAATTTGTTTTATTTGTCTTACATTGTATAGCTGTATGCTGCAGAATAAAATTTCAATTCAATTAAAAAAAAAACTACCCTAGATACCGAGAGCATGTCTGCCAATATTTATAGAGGAATTAAATACAATTAAAACTAGAAGTCCTGTCATGAAATGCGCATAAATAGCACGTCGATCTGCGCGGTAATCTACGCGTTATGACCATAGTAAGGCTATAAAATTCTGTACATATGGCCTGTGCACAAGCAATGTTTCAGCCAACCTGGAGGTCCATTGGCAGAAACACTGCCTGTGTTTTCTATGAGTAACCAAGAGAACCTGACGTGCGTTGGATGCCATTCGATACGCACAATTAAGCCCAGATAAGCGCACAGCTCGTGACAAGATTTCTAGTTTTAACTGTATACAAAAACAAATTACCTGCACTTACAACCACCAACACCGTTTGCCAACAAGATACAGTGTTAATGATGGTATTGTCCAACTGAAGTTATGAATCATCTCAATATTAAAAAATAAGTTTTGTTTTGAGTGCTGTATGTACGGCAACAGTTATATAATGAAAATTGTTTTTGGCGTGTCAAAAGGCAAATCATCTCTTGCACACTAAAATCGGTTGGGTTACAAATCAACCCAAATAAGATGGGTTGAGTGAATATGAACCCATTTGATTTGATTTAAATTTTAACCCATCTGATTTTAGGGTGTAGTTACATGACAGCTGTGAACTACCGTAATAAATACAGTATTTTTAAAATTGAAGGTTTGGATCATGCACACTACAGGTAACACTATATATAAATCAATGAATGGACGAAAGAAAAAAGAAGGAACAGGAGAGATAAGAACAAAAATGAGAGGAAGAAAACGTGAGTGTACAAAACAACTTGAAAACCAACTGTTATAAAGAAAACAAATACAGTAGAATCCTCTTAATTGGATATCCATTTTGCCAGTGAAAATTATTCAATTAACAGGAGTATACAATTAACAGGGATTTGGTCAGTTTCCTGTGTGCTGGAGGTAAACTGAGCATTTATTCTTTTATATCTTGTTTGACAGAGCTCCTAGAGCTCTGTCAAACAAGATATAATAGAATAAATGACTGTATTGAATGTAGTGAGGCCAAAAAGGTTGATAAATAAGGGGAATTTGGAGCGTGTCACAGTAACTTTTTCGACATATTACAAAAATTTATATACAATTAACAGGAGTTTACTCTATAACCCATATGCAATTAACAGATTAAATTTGTACTGAAGATATGGTAAATGGTTTTGTGTTTGAAAATGATATTCAATTAACAGGGATATGCAATTAAGAGATATCCAATTAAGTGGGCTCTACTGTACAACCTGCCCAAGCGCAGTACATGTCCTTTTTGCTTCTTGCCAAGAATTTCAAGTTTCAAGTACCATCTGCATTTGTGACACTCTGGAGCCATGTAACACACACACCCACACCCACACACACACCCACCCACCCACACACCACACGTACACAGACTAGATATTGATACCTATTTCTCCGTTGATAGGAAGTGGAAATATAAAAACATATAACAATATTTCTTAATGTTGCGGCATCAATCAGCACGTTTATTATTTACAGGCAGATACTGCGTATGTGTTGTTGTTTATAGATATGGAGAATAAAAGAAGAATTGCCGTCATCGGTGCAGGAGTAAATGGCTTAGCGTGTACTGTGGAAATTTTGAAGGCCTGCAGAAACGTCGAGGTCACCATTATCAGCGATAGATTCTCTCCTGATATTACAAGTGATGTAGCTGCTGGTATTTGGGGTTTCTGCTTTATGGAGGCTACTTCGCCCAAGAACATGAGGTAACAGACTTTTGTTGTCGTGCAATAATTAGTCATGTTAAGTCATGTTAAGTCATGTTTAGCATTTGTAGTGAAATTGCGGTATATATTAAGGTATTCAGCGATGCCCATTCAGACCGTCATGGATTAAAACCTCCCCGATTACACTCCGACCCGTCCACGTGTGTTTGTATTGACCCCTTAATTAAGGTCACGTGATTATTCGAAATTCAAATAGTCTCTCACATCAACATCCTGATTTGATTGGAATCGATTTTATTCGTTATCAAATTACGAATATGTGATCAAATAGAATTGGTCGCGATTGATCAACGATAATATCGTTTCAAGCCTGACAGATCAAGAAATGGCCGAAGACATACTGCATTAGCTGTCTCTCACGTATTTATGCCATTTCGGAACTGAATCTCACAAAATGTCCTAAACAGGCCCTCTATATTATTAGGGGTATAATACCCCCCTCTTTCGTTTTCTGGATGCACAACACATCTGCATACCGTATGCTGCACGAATACTGACACGACGTGACATCGAACACAAAGTGGTTCATTCCCGTCGGATTTTCGCATACTATCCAGAACTCCCACTGCAGCCATCACGCCATTATGTTTACGCTGTATTTAGCAATGCATAAGTTTAAAACAGGGTATACAGTACGTGGAGAGTGGATTGTAACTTATCACCCAAGCTATAACTTTCGAATTGTGTTCATATCGACAAAAAACGCAAGCAACGTTTCAGCCAAAGGACCTCCTGGTTTAACCCGAGGTCCATTGGCTGAAACTTTGCTTGTGCTGGTTATGCTTTGCAACAAATTTGCAATTATTGCTTGGGTGGAATCTCCACTCTGCGGCTGATTTAGTGATAATACACCCTCCACTTACTGTATATCCATTAAGTGTTCGTATACATGATGCCAGTTTAGATGCAAAACAAGCTTTGAAAATCTAGTTTCTCCGCGAACCGTTTGGCGTCTTTTGATGAATTAATTATATTGCCCCTTGAGTGGAGTATGGCGCCATATACACTGCTAACTTATTGCAAAATGAACCCTATTGCACTCAGAGGACTACGTGCAGTTTTCCCAATAATGACCTGATCAGGAGAGAGAGAGAGAGAGAGAGAGAGAGAGAGAGAGAGAGAGAGAGAGCGAGAGAGAGAGAGGGGGGATCTGTCTGAACGTAGAACGTGTCATCACATCCACTTCATAACGTTGTGAAAATGGGAAGTCGGGAACGTTATCATTTAGTTGATCCGATTCGACAAAATAATTCATCCACCCGATTCGATTCGATAATCTTTCCGAATCGAGGGGCCCTGCCTATTACCCATGTACGTGACCGGGTGCGATTTGAATCGGCGTCCAGAATTTGATGAGTGCATTTAAACATTTCAGGATGGTTCCGCCCCAAGCATATCACCTGGTAAGTGCTATCGAAGGGTAATTTAAAATTCTCGTACGTGTTCTTTTTTCAGTTTCGGTGACAAAATTCACGCGTCCATCAATTAAAAGAAAAAAAAAAAACGAGTGAACGACGGCATGTTTCACAACCATCCGCTATAAAGCGCTGTCAGTGAAGTAAACAGACGTGGGTCGAAGTTGCACTGCCTAACTGGATAACTGCATCAAGGGACTCTTGGGCTCGATTGTCTCATGCTATTTATTTTAGCTTTTGGTCTCAACCTCAGTCCATTCTCTTCTCCACCATTTCACCGGATTATTCGTTTGGTTCTTTCATTCCATATTTATTTTGCGCTGAATTTTGAGTTTCAGACAAAACACGTATTAGGTTGATAGCAATGTTCTTCTGCAGACGAAGAGCTTCCATTCCTCGAGTTATTTGGCATTTCATTGTTATGCAATCTTTGCAGATTCATGGATTACGGGATTGGGATCAATGAATACTTGAACGGAAAGTTAAACAACAAAACTTGACAAAAAAGAATCAATTCTCAGTCCTCCTCAACACTTGTCGATGCCGAGACATTTTAGCTTCACTAATTGGTAGAACTAAAACGGTTAACCGATTAATCGATTAATCACTGATCAACGCCTTGAGCGATCTAAGAAGTAATTGATCGTCTAACCGTTATTTTTGAACTACTGTATTATATATGTTAACAAAGGAACAAACTTGCTCCAAAACAGGCAAACACTGTCACACTTACTCACATCAATTATATGAGACAGAGTAAAGCATGCAAGTTACTTGCTCACATACTTGTTCACTTGCATGATCATTATACTGTATCAGTAGCTAGAAATGGTCATTCTTAATCCTTTACCCAATGCGGGAAGAAGCAGACGATACTTGCAAAATAACGAATTGCTAAAAATTGTCAACTTTTGCCTAAAAAACATAGCTTATGACCCCTCATTGGAACGAGCTCGACGAGCTCGTTCCAATAAGGGGTCATAAGCTATGTTTTTGAAACAAAAATTGAAAACATAATAAAATTTGAATGGAGATTTTTGTATACATGTAGACCCAGTCGGTTTTGTTTGTTACGTTGGGTAAAGGGTGCATGCTGTAAATCATCAACGGTATGGCAGTTACTCAGAAATCTATTAGGGCAAGTGATTAATCAGTTAACCAAGGTTAATCCATGTGATTAATCGGTCAAGAAAACTCATAAACCGTTTCACTTGTACTAATTGGTTCATTCCCATCAGTCAATCATGGTAAAAAAATAAAATACTTGTCGACCCGTGTTCCAATCAAGTACTTGATACTAAGGCTATACGGTATTACCACCGCGTGTGTTTCCGAGATGGCGTAGAGAAATGGAGACCTCGTTTCTGGGTATATATCGATATATACACCTGGAACTTAATTAAGCACCCCCTGAAATGTTTCATGACAGGGAAGTTGCTGTTACTGATTATTATGTTTTAATGATTGCGATGTCTTGCAGTACATTTCATCTAGTGAAACATGATGTTTCTGGTTGAAAGCGTACCCCAAACACATCCCTTCGCCCACGTGAAGCATGCTTCCCACGAATTCCCCAAAATACACTTATCATCCACATGCAATATCTGGGTATAAAACAAGAAAACTTATCACTTATTTTATCAATAAATGTTGACATGGCAAGGAGGTGACAGTCAGAGGCACTAAGATGGCAAATCCGTTGGCATGCATGCAACAGGCATGTCATTCAAAGCTATTGGAAGGCGCCTTGTCTATAGTCATTCTGTCATCAATAGACTTGTCCGAAAACATCAACAAACCAACGACGTTAAGGGCCGACCAATGCCCGGACTACCCCAAAAAACCTCTCCTCAGGAAGATCAGAGTCTGTCACGCGTCGTTAGGCGTGAATCCTTTGCTGCAAGTGGGGTTTTGAAACACCTTTTGTTCCCCAAACAGGCGTTTGTGCAACAGAATTGTCCGAAACCGTCTCAAAGCACTGGGTATGAAGTATGGGGGGGGGGGGGGGGGGTCATCAAGCGTACAACTCTGTCCGATCAGCATCAAAAATGACGTTTGGATTGGTGTATGGCAGGACACAATTAGAATCTCAGGACGTGGAGGAGAGTCCATTGATCAGGCGACAGTAGCTTCCTACTTCACGTCACAGATGGTCGCATGACAGTGTGGAGGCATAGAAATACTGCTTTCGTGCCCAGGAACATCAGACCCACTATTCCTTGTGGTGGAGGATCAGTAATGATCTGGTGATGCCTCTCTCATGATTGTAAACTTGACACGGTGACTACACATCGGAATCTCAATGGTTATCAGTACATTCGCGACATTCTCAGTCCGGTTGTTATGCCTCATTTTGACAACCACCCGTTGGCTACTTGCCCTATATTCTTGGACGACAATGCAAGACCTAATCGTTCCCAGGGTGCGAGAGCATTCCTTCAGAACAACGCAATTACAACACCATCTTGGCCTGCAATGAGCCCCGATTTGAAGCCCTTAGAACACATCTGGGACATTCTTGGACGTCGTGTGCAAGCAAGGGATGCGCTTGTACAGAAATTGGCCGATTTGGAAGCTGCATTGCTTGAGGAGTGGCAACCGTTGCCTGTGGATCCTTTCAAAAGGCTCACTGGTAGCAATATGGGGAGGGTTCAGTCTATCATCCAGGGCACGTGATGGATACACTAGCTTATTGTGTTTTGGATATCACAGGTTACATTTTTTGTCAGTAATTACCGGCATTGTTTCAACACGGACCGTTCCAGCACCAAACATATCGAGATAATATTGTTTTCACCAAATTTCATGTAATTAGCGCCATTAAATTACTGCATATTTTCATCTTTGTGTTGTCTTTCATTTGTCAAGACAAACAAACACGTTTGACCAACTGAAAGATATCACGAGAGTAATGGCAGTTTCTATTAACACCAATGCGAAAAACAGGGGGTGCTTAATTAAGTTCCAGGTGTATATGGACCAGAGACGATGTTAAGTCTTCAATACCCACCCGCAGAAATCCGCATAATGGTAATAACCAATTTATCTTACAATATTCCTCTCTTTCCTGACTTGGTTGGATAATGAAGAGTTTGGGTACAGTTTTCAACGGCGACTGTTTTGACATTTATTCAGCGTGTGTAAACCGATTTTTTTATGACGGAAGATCGTGAGGTCGTGCTATATCGCCCTTGCGTCATGCATATCTTAACCCTATAAACCCTAAAGGTCGGTTTTCCGGCCAAGGAATATTATAAGTTATACTTCCATAAAGTAGGGTGGCTCTGAAGTTAAAGTGTTGGGTAGACCAATTAATATTTTCAACGTGCAGCCCCGAGGCTGCACGTTGAAAATATTAATTACTCTACCCCCAAATAATGAATATGGACTCTTCCAATTGATAACATTGAACTGACATGGAAGATGCCAGTGTTCAAAGGGTTAATCACCAGTCGTTGTTGTTTACCATAAAGTCCATAATAGTGTTTCTTCATTTGGTATTTCACATCTAACGCATAGTAGGCCTTTATGAAAATATCACCGTGGCAAGAAATGATTTAGTCTAATCTAATTCGTTAAGCTGGTGATTTATTTATCATTCAATTACTGCTATCGAAAACGTTGACCTTGACTTGTGTAATAACTCGATGCCAGTTGGGTGCAGGAAAATCATGTTCTCTTTCTGAATCGAATGATTACACCTGTGGTTTCTTCTCTTGATTTTGCCAACGCGTTTTTGCTTGTATTGGAGTATTAAATAAATTCTTATAAGATAAAAAAATAATACAGAGAGTCAAAGGAAGAGAGTTTTGACGAAAGGAAGCAACTTTCATGAACATTTTAACCTTGAGAGTTCCACCGAGCAGCGGCAAACAACTGTTAGGTTAGCATTTGATGAAGTCAAGTACATCATCTGCGCGCGATACACCATTGACGTGCAATGAATCTCTCTACACATAACCATCATGCCCCCACGCGGGAATTGAGTATAGGTATTTTGCCCAAGGACACGAGGCAGCACCTACCTATCAGAATCCAACTGTCGACTGTTCGGTTTAAAGGCCAATAACCACTGAGCTACCGAGAGAAGGTAAGTAACTATTCGGAAGTGTTCTTAACATCTTTCTTCCATGCGTTTCTGAAATGTTATGTCATAACACTTATCTTCCTAAATTAATCCACTGTACACTAATGTCGAAACTTTCAACGTACAGATTTCCCATAATGCACTACAGTTAAAACTAGAAGTCCTGTCACGAACTGTGCGCTTATCTAGGCTTAATTGCGCATAGGAATTGCGCGCAATGGCCATATCGAATTGCATTCAAAGCACGGCAGTTTCTCCTGGTTACTCATAGCAAACACAGGCTCTGGTTCTGCCATTGGCTGAATCATTGCTTGTGCACAGGCCATATGTACAGAATTTGATAGCCTTACTATGGCCATAACGCGTAGATTAACGCGCAAATCGACGTGCTATTTGTGCGCATTCCATGAGAGGACTTCTAGTTTTAACTGTAGGAATTGTAAACGCAGCTCTGTCAATATTGCAATGCTTAGAATCCACTTCGTGTTATGGGTAAAATTTGTTACTTCTGATTTCGGTATTTTGATATCAGAGTGTAGAGTGTTTAAAAAAATATTGATATCAAGTTTAACTTGAAGTTTTTTCTTTTTTATTTACTTCAGGAAATGGGGATATGCGACATTGGACTACATGAAAGATCTGGCTACGAGTCCCCAAGCGAGCATTGTTGGCGCTGGACTCATCTCTGGATACATTGGACTAACGCCAGAGCCAGAGGCGAGTAATTAATCCGATCCTTATTCAACAACATATATTGATTGAACATGTTAATATATAAATATGAAAAGGAATTGGCCATGAAACCCCAAAAATAAAATTCAAATTATGTAATTCGACAAATAATGTGTTATAACAGTAGTGAATAACTACAGTTAAAACTAGAAGCCCTGTCACGATACGTGCGCTTATCTAGGCTTAATTGCGCGTAGGAATTTAGCACAATTTCCATATCGAATGGAATCCAAAGCATGGCAGATTCTTGTGGTTACTCATAGCAAGCACAAGCAATGTTTAAGCCAATGGACCTCCGAGGAAATATGATAGCCTTACTATGGTTATAATGCGCAGATAAACGCGCAGATCGACGTGCTATTTGTGCGCATTTCATGACAGGATTTCTAGGTTTAACTGTATATATGACTTACAAGCATTGAAAAGTGATTGTTGGGCGTTATTTTATTCTCAAAACTGTATTAATTTAATTAATAAGAGCAATGTGCACGTTTTTTCAATATATATGTCAAAACTCTAACTGAATGGTCCAAAAAATTAATTGGATTTTGAAAAATGAACTGCCAATTATTTAAAGTGTAAACAGAGAATTGGTCCCTGTGGAAATCTGACAGAACACGAAAGTTCTGACGAAAATCTAGGTAGGCGAAAAGGTCACTTAATTTATTTATTTGCCACTGATTAATGGTCAGGCTGAACTATGTTGACACATATACCTGTTTTTGAACTTTAATACTAATCGATTAATCGATTAATTACTGTTAATCCACTGGGCTTAGTTGGTGGCATGTCTTTACAAAAGGCAGTATTTAATTAGATAAATATTTCATAACGTCGCGACTGACTCGCGTCTGACTCGCGACGGTATGAAGTTTTTATCTAATTAAATAGACTCCCCTGTCATATTGAAGAAAAACATGCCTCATTGCTGCGACTCACTTACATTCAGCGTTGAAAGTTTGTCCAAACGAAAATTACCACACCTTATTGTCAAAAGAAGTAATGACATATTTTGGGTGTTTCGTCATCTATGGCACTCTTCACTGCCGCACTGCTTTTCCTCTTCACAAGTGACGGAAACAATTTTTGGTGCCAACATTTTCGCAAACGAGAATATTTTGGGTGCCAAATCACGTTTTTTATGTAATTATTGTCTAAATTGGCACCCGACAGAGTGAACACTGGGTGGGGCTATTATCGCCTTCCCAGTTATAAATATTTACCATTTGTCAAACTTGAAACACTTGACAGCATCCTTGTTAATCGCGTCCGATTCGCTTCGATCACATGTCGGCGATGTGGCAACCAGTATAATCGAATGTCAAGGTCGTTTGGAGAATCGGTTCGGAATTCGATAATCACAGTGGTCGTATTTTTGTGAACATCTTTAGGCAATGCAACTTTTCTCTGTACTATATTTTTAATAAATAAACAAAAAACCCGGCGGTGTTTCTCTTTAGTTATCAAAACAATAGACAAGGGCCACCTCTTCCTATTTATTTATTTATTTATTTATTTATTTATTTATTTATTTATTTATTTATTTATTTATTTATTTATTTATTTATTTATTTATTTATTTATTTATTGGTGTTTGATGTCACATATTTCTGCACCATGGCTAATCATGACCATGACAGTTTTACCGGTGGAGGAAGCCGGAGTACCCGGAGGGAACCACCGAGCAACCGTCAGCTCCCCAACATACCAACTCCACACAAGCAGGGTTAGCATTGGCTGAAAACAAGTGCACCATTGACGTACAGTATGTCTTAGTACACAACGCCACCATACACTCACGTCGGCAATGGGGGTGAAGTGTCTTGCCCAAAGACACAACGCGGTTGCCGCAGGTAGGATTCGAACCAAGGACAGCAGCCTGCACTTCTGCCAACTGAGCCCCCCCCCCCCCCCCCCCCCATCTCTTCGTATTAAAAATATGTGATAATTGCAGAGACAAAACGCATGTTTTTTGTGTAGGATGGGGAGAAGGAGGAGCTTCAGTAAATAAATGTTAAATATGGTCAGGCTTTATTTATACTGACTTCCTCTTGGACTGAATCGATGAGTGTGGACATTGTGTTTTTTCAGAAAGCTTGTTGCGGACTTCAAAACGATTATTACGTGGGAAGCCGTCAACTCACACAAGAAGAGCTAAAGCTCCTACCGGGATGCAGGTAATTCTCCATATAGAGTACATAAACTTTGAAATTACTCGTGAAACTTCAAACCAATGTGATAGTTTTATTTGGGAGAGGGCGTTTTATAAAGGAAAGATTGCTCTGTGGTTGCAAAACAAATTGGCGGGATGGCATCAGAGCAAGAAGCTCTTTGGGTGTGTTATGTAAGAGAAAATTACCGGAGCTTTTGTGATGATTGATTGACTGATGATTTTATTCTACGGTATACATGTATAATACAAGTGAAAAGGTAATACCAGAAGTACAGAAAACAATGTGTAATCGAAGACAAACATTATGACATGAGATCGGAGTATATACAGATTATAATGATAATGCGCATTTCCTGTGATTTGTATCAGATTCGAGGTGGTGTCCAAATAGCTATCTCAACGAGCCGTCAAGTTGTGAACCCATATTTGGACACCACCCAGAATCTGATGCAAATCACTGGACATGCACATTATCATGATAATTCATTTATCTAACGATTCTGTCACATAAACTGATTAAATCTTAAATTATTAATACAGTTTTGTGACATAATGTTGGGCAAGACAAAGTTAAAAAAAAACATATTTTATGGAATTATATTGTTGAGCACTCTGACAAACAATGAGTAAAGCAGTCATCACAATTTTCAAACTTGTGTTGTCAAATTGTTCACTCTCAGTGTCACTTCCAATGATGATCCGCTTGACTTTACGAGTTTGCGACGAGGGCACATTCTCAGGAACGGGGTTGGTGTAATATTGAATTGTGCAGTTTCTACTTATTGTAATAATTTAGCCAATCGCCCGTAACTGTCGCTGTTGCGTTACTTTAAAGGAGTCGCCTATATGACACGAAAACAGAATAAGTCATCTATATGATAAGGAGTCGGAACACATTATGTGATACGTACTGTTTCTCGTGGTTTTCGGGCAAAAATCTGTATGATTGTTAGATAAATATGTATATCATAGGGAGGCGTCTTCCTCCACCCCTTCCAATTCAGTTAAATATAGGCCTCGAGTTTTATCCTTCCGTGATGGCACAAGTGCCATATATATTAACTCATTCATACACGCATGTCATTATGTATTTATTACACGCCTTCGCTTCTATAAAAAAAAATTAGAAGGACACTCAGCAACTTGACAACTATCAACAAAAAGAACACATTTTATCGCCAACCAAATTTGCGAGGGGAACCTATGTTACTATTTCGTCCCTTGATTTCCAATGTGTTCTATGTGCCTACTGGCACATAGAACACATTGGAACTCAGAGGACGATTTTTAACTATCGCAAGGGCTTCAAATTGTAATTGCGGCGCACGATTTCTAGACAATTCCAGTGGAATTTCGCTTCAATTTAAAAATAGTCCGTCAACGATTTCGATTCCGCACATATGTGCGGAACAGATTTATATTTTCCGAAAAGATTAGTGTTGCTATAGATGGGGATTTCATAGAACAGGCGTGTAATAAAAAAACATTATGACATGAGATCAGAGTAAACATGTATATCATAGGGAGGTGTCTTCCAGTCACCCCACCCCTTCCGATTCAGTTAAATATTACTTTGTGTCGGACCTGTGTTTGGATCACATTCGCACTAATCCTGTGCGTATATTGTCCGTAAATTTTCATCATGCGTGGCAGACCTGTCAATTGGTTGAGAATTCTTCCTCTTTGGGCCAGATCTATTACAATCGATTGATAGGTAAATTCAGTAATCCAATTCTGAAGCTTGTAACGTGACTCAGAGCTGAATCAATATGAGTCTACTTATAATTAGTATAAGAAATGTAATGGCCCCAAAATATATAGAGGATATGGAATGAGTGTTTTTCTCATATAATATTTATGAAACGAGTCTAAGAATTGTCCGTTTTGGCGCGCCTTCTATTTATCATATGACACACACACGCACAAAGTAGCCACTTAGTAACTCTTTTTAACCCATCACCTAACTGGAGTTGCAGACGGCACTTGACAAAGACATCCCTGTATAACTAAAAATTTTCATTTTTTTGCTTCGAAAACATAGGTTATGACGAGCTCGTTCCAATGAGGGGTCATAACCTATGTCTTGGAAGCAAAATGAAAATATAAAAAAAAAATGAATGGCATTTTTCTTGTAGGTAAAAGATTAATACAATATAATCCACCCTAAATAGGACAGATAACTTAAATTTTCCCTACTGAAATTATGCAAATGTGACCCAGTTGTATTTTGTTTAGTCAATCAAATTGTCCAGTTTTGAAATTGACCAATGAAAGCTCCCAACTCTAATTATGCAAATTATGAAAATGTGGCCCAGTTGTATTTTTTTCAGCCAATCAAATTGTCTATGTTTTGAAATTGACCAATGAACTTGACGGAAGGCTTTATGTATCACTGATAAATATGAAAACAAAATATCAAATGTTTTAAAGTGAACAAAACGGACGAGGTATATGATAAAGGTTTATTTTACATAGTATTATAAGTAAATCCTATTTGAATTGGTTTTCGTCGACAGACCACTGTATACCCAAACCAATAGGTAGGACCAATAACTAAATAGATGAACCTAAATGTGATGAAACCTGGAGGATTTTGTTAAATCGCCAAGTTTTCAACAGCCTAAAAACTGCCCATAGAAAAAAAAACTGAAAGGAAACCGTATTAGTCTATTGAACTGTCTGTCCCCCTTTCATTGACGACTATAGTCTTCGTGCTTAACTCTACTTGACAGTTTCGCAATTAAAGCAGTAAATATCAACGAAGTAAATGGGTGGGGGAACTCTAACATTTGAAACATACAGCCCGGAAGCAGCAGATTTCAAATTCCAAATTTCTCGCCCTGAAACTTTATTAAATGTTTAGGTTACTCAAATGATTCGATGTCGAAAATGTTTGTATCGGTAACCACCAGTTATCGCCAAGACAGTCGACACAGTTTGGGTTATTACATTGCCCGTTGTCGGCATATCTGTTAAGAAATTGTTTTCTCAATTCATCTTGAAACGTACGCCTGCATGTGATTTGTCGTAATCCCTCACCCAGACTATTCCAGAATTTGGAGTACACGAATGTCGGAAGGGCTTCAAGAGATCTGGTTCTCGATTTTCCCTCTTGCAACAAGCCGAACTGTCAAGTCAACCTTCAGAGTCTGTCACCTACTGCTCCGAAAAAAATTGTTAAAATATTCTGTCAGATTGTTGGTTCGCCAATCCCAGATTAAAAGAGTCACAAGGAGCGCAAAAGATCGCCTATTTTTAAGGATGTTTTCGTTGAGAAATAAATGGTCGGTGTGAGAGTTGTATTTCGCGTTGGTTATTATTCTGATGCAACGTTTCTGCTGCACAAATCATTTACTTGAGACTCTGTTATTGCTCCATACCTGAATCACATACATCAAATTGCTTTGTACAAGTGTAAAATACAAAATTCTCATACAGTCACGTGATACAATATGTTTTACCTTATTTAACCCTTTGAACCCTTGTGGTACCTTCCATGTCCGCTCAATGGCTGCAGTTGGAAGAGTCCATATTTATTATTTGGGGTTAGACCAATTAATATTTTCAACGTGCAGCCCCCAGGCTGCACGTTGAAAATATTGATTGGTCTACCCACACATTAACCTTGTAGCGATCCCACTTACTGACATTATGGCGTAGCTTGTGACCCGGTCGGATAAACGGCCTCTGGTGTTCAAAGTGTTAAGATATAATTTGCTCGAACTATTTTAGAGCAGATATTTGATAAGTGGGCCTTGTATGAAAGATGCTCATTGATAATAATGCCTAAGAATTTTAGTGAGGTTTTAACCAAATCTGATGCGACTCTAGTTATTTTTTTGTTATTTATAATTACATCATTGTACAGAGGAATTTTTCTTTTATTACTCGGATTAATAATGATAAATTTTGTTTTTGATGTGTAGAGTAGAAGCTGGTTTGTAGAACACCACAAGGCGATATACAATAGAAATAGAATCAGCCCAAGGTTCGAGCCCTGTGGCATGCCGGAAGAGATTCGTAATCATTGAGGGCAACGTATTGTGACCTATCAGATAGACAGCTTTTAAACCAATTCAAATTAACTCCACGTATTCCACAGTGTTCTAATTTGTGTAACAGGATATTGTGATTTATCGCGTCGAAAGCGTTAGAAAGGTCGAGAAAAAACTGCCAGTTTATTATTTGTGCTTTCTTTGTTATTTTCTTCGACAACGTGCCGCAATAACTGAAGGGCAGAATGAATTGTAATGTTTCTTACGGAAGCCATATTGTTGGTGAGTAAAACATTATATTTGTCTAAGAAATTATAAAGGCGATCCGTCATAATTTTCTCCAAAACTTTAGAGAATGTAGGTAGAATATTAACTGGTCTGTAATTATTATGGTTATGTGGGTCGCCAGATGTATAAATCGGAACAACTTTTGCTATTTTTCATTCTGCTGGGAAAAATGTCTTGTTCAAACGAGGTGTTGTCAGTGTGAGTCAATGATTATATCAATTATATACTTAAGTAGAGACGGGGATACACTTTCGCAATCTTTGCTTTTTTTTGCTTTCATCCCTTTCATGATATTAATTACTTCCAGCATGGAAGTGGAATTCGAGAAGAAACTATCCGAAAAGTTCCCAGATAGAATCTCAATTTGTTGTTTGATGAAACTAGGAGACATTTTGTCATCCACGGTTGGCATTTAATGAGCCTATTGTTCAAACGAATTCGTATGAGTGGTCACGCCTGTTCAAACACATTATGAATAATACTTTTAATTGTATCATAAGCTATATTTAGACACTCTGACTCGAACACAATTGAAAAATCACACCCCGAAAGTATATTAATAAAATGTATTGTCTCTTCATTAAATTTACCTGTCATTATTCAGGATAGATCGGCGGACTTTTTACTCTCCTTTTCAATAAAAAATGTACCAAAATGGTCCGAGACGTCCGGTATTATAATTCCGGAGACGGCAGTACGCGTGATGTGATTTGATAAAATATGGTCTATGAGAGTCTTCGAGTGTGATGTTACTCTAGTGGGCCTTGTTGTATGAGGTAAAAAATCCTTGACAAACATCAAATCTGTGAACCTTGCTGTTTTAGGATGTGAGTGTGAGTCCAGTTTTAACCCTTTACCCAACGCAGACGATATCAAAATTTATTATTTTAAATATATTGTTTTAAATTTTTCAAAAAATGTCAACAAAACCATATCATGTGACCCCTCGTTGGAACGAGCTCGACGATGATATGGTTTTGTTGAAATTTTTTGAAAAATAATATTTTTTCAACTGCTGAATTTGCATATTACGCGGGCGGATGCGGGCGATTCGTTGGGTAAAGGGTTAACAAATCAATTTTTGAATCACCCATAATCTTCGACGTTAATGTATCACCTTTGTTTTTCTTTTTAAGGGCATCCGTGATAATATTTAATTTGGAGTTAAAGAGATCTAAATCAGGTTGAGGGGGCGTATTGGGTTTATAGATAACTGCTATTAATTTACAAAGATTTACAATGTTTGATCTCTTCAGGGAGCGACTCAAAAACATGTGGTATAAATACAGTTAGATCATCTCTTACATGGTACCTAATATCACTTTTACCTATAAACCCACCCCGCCTCGACCATCGTCCTCATTCCGTCTGATATTTTTTAAAAGATTATGATAACCGTCTAATTTATATGAGATGTTTGTTTGTTACTGAAATAACTCGGTAAGGGCGATTACCTCGAATTTGTTTTCTCTTTCCTGTCGGGAGGATAGGAGAAAACCAGTGGAGTCCCAGTGAACAGATAAACTTTGAATATTAAAATGAAACAGGTTTAACGAAACTCATCAGGTAGATAGTACACTGCAAAAAAATGTAGGTTCTCTTTAGAACCAAAACTGGTTCTAATCTTGTCCCTGAGATGGAACCAGTTCTGTTTAAACAGTATTTATTTCAAATCAAATAAATTTATAGAGATTAACATTAAATATTAACAGAAGTAAACATTTAATGTTAATGTCTATAAATTTATTTGATTTGAAATAAATACTGTTTAAACAGAACTGGTTCCATCTCAGGGACAAGATTAGAACCGATTTTGGTTCTAAAGAGAACCTATATTTTTTGCAGTGTAGGCACAATCCAAGTTTTGTACATTAAAAGGGACATCTCCTCTTCGGTTAAGTCGCCCATTTTATTGCTAAGCAAGCTTATGAAGTCGAATCCCCGCACCCCGTGTCCACAGTAATGTTATATCTCAGCATCGACAGGAACGACCCAACGGTTGCTAGAAAGAATGTAGCAGAAATAATCAAAGTTAGTGGAACTGGGTTTGAACAATACACTTAATAAATTAATAGTGATCTGACACAAAGTTTATTCCATTTGGTCCGCGTCCGAAAACAGAACAATAATTGTAAGTATGTACAGACAGGACGCGATGTGTGTTTGAATCGGTGGGTGTTTTACATAACGAGTTGGGATGACGTAGTCATATTTCGCCAAATAATGAGGGTACCAGGGCAAAAACCAGCATTTTCTTTGCTCGTGTTTCACGAAGCCACCACCAGAGCTTTAAAAAAATGTGATGATGGGTATTGTTGTTCAAAGTGAGATCAAATTACGTGAATTCAGGGAGGGGGAGTGGGTCTGAAAAGGCGAGAACAGGGAATGCCGAATGTACAGCTAAAGACTTACAGAGAGCTTGGAAAAGTACGTATCAGAATTCCTCAAATACTTGTCCAGTTGGCCAAGACTCGTTGATAAGGTAATGGAAGAATGGAATGAAAACACGAGAGATGAGTGGATAAGGGTTAACATGAGTTAAAGGGTCTACTTTATAGATGGAGAGATTCAGAAGGCGCAAATTGGGAAATTATATCATCATTTGTACTGGAATGTTACTTTACTTCAAACATATTTTTATTTGCCATAACTATTAAGCAAAAAGTGATATGAGGACAAGTGCTTTCCACTTAGTAAAAACCTCCGCTCCCATAACATGAATACAGAGAATGGTACAATGGCGGAACAAACAAGTTTTTGAAATTCATAAATGTAAAATAAACTATCTGAAACGGTTTATATATATATGTGTGCATGTGTATAAATAAATATGAATATGTAGCAGTAAACAAAGACAGAAAAAAGGAAGAAAGAAAGAAAGAAAAGATGTTATGTCCCTTTTGCATTCTGTGTCTCTCTCGATTTGAATCAATTAATATTCAAAGCCAAAGGCCGCTTGGGCGCTGTTCTGATTAGGATGTGTTGATAGAGTGGGGATGAATAACCTTGTGGGAACATGGTTGGTGTAGACATGATCGTTTTTGGACAATGGCAGATCAAGGGAAGACCCAATAATTCTTATTATACATCAGCCGAATACAAACGATAGAAAACAATGCGAAATTATTTTACAAGAAATATAAGCAATTAGTGGTGTTGTGAAGAAGAGGGAGAGGGTAATTTGTCCTGTCTGTCATGGCTCGCTCAAGTTCCGACTGATCATATATTTCAACTTCATCATCAAAAGTAGGACGGGATGTTGTTTTCCCCCTCTTTGAAGATCTCAGTGGATGACCCCGGAATTGACGTCATGTCACATGACTCAATGCGACATGTTACGCTGTCACTGTAGCCGGCGTAAGTGGCCATGTTGTGATGTCATTGCCATAGTGGTACGTAGTTTTAGTATACACGAGCAGCGCGTGATGTTAGGGTAATACTTGTTTCTGTCGTCCATTGTGTATACTGGAGGCCGCCATCTTGGTTTCTATGGTGGCGCGTGGTTGCTATGTGACCCCAAGCCATCTAAAGAATAGGGGTGTTTACGGAGGTTACGTTTCATTGAATCGGGGTATATCCAGTTGCACAAATGAACAAGACAATCACCAAAAAGGACTTCGAGAACCCACATCTTCGACTAATAAGAGTAGTACATAGTGCTTTTGGTTCTAAATAGTGTGCAGTGTGTTCGGTTGTATAAGAGTATGCTTACTGCTTCATATTCCTGCAGAATCCTTGTTTTCCACCTTTTACAATCGCTATTCTAGCTACTCTAACCCTTGCAGTCTATCTTGTCGTAGATACCCTTTACTACCCCCTGTCCCGACCTCTGCCCTCGTCCAAGTCTTATAATTACCAGTCAGATTGCTTGATTTTCCGTGATGTGTACCTACTCATACAGAGTAATGTCTCTTGTGTACAACAAATGTCGTCTCTGTCGCTTGTGACGCTTTGGTTATCACAGTATTAATAATTTCCTTTTGGTGACCATTATAACGTTCAGGCGAAAAGATATATGATCGCATCACATTAATTTTAGCATTCAAATATCTTTGTCAAGTATAGCCCTTCAGCCAACAGGATGTCATGCAACAAATAAGAGAGAACAACTGACAAGAAGGGAAGTACTGGTTAAGAGCACATATTCTTCAGGAAATTTCCACCAAAAACCCACCAACAGTCAATTGTATTTTTTAGATTCAAAAAGTATCTAATCACCCTCTTTATTTTTCTGGAATATTCATCAGTAATATAAGATGCCAGTAGGATGCTTCAAACGTAGACTAAAACGATATATTTTCCCCAGATTGCTTAATTTTGGAAATTGCATAATTTACGAGTTCAACGTTTCAAGGCGGGTAACTCTAATTCAAATATTTAGTACAGTAATACCGTAAACCTGAAAGGCAATCGATCAGGAATATGTATTACTTGAACACCTGTAGTCTTATCCAGGAAATATTCTATCGGTAGTGACTCGAGCATGCATCTCTCGGACGACTCGAATCTTATCGAGCGTCGAGCCCGGTTAGTCCTCGGATGGGTGACCGTCTGAGCGATCGATTCGGACTCCCGTGTTGTGTCCTTGGGCAAGGCACCTAACCCCGATTGTCCATATGGGTGCACGATGACGCCGTGTACTAAGGCGTACTGCACGTCGATGGTGCGCATGTCTTCAACCAATCTAACCCTGCCTGTGCTGCAGTGCGGAGTTACGATGTTGGGGAGCTGGCAGCTGCTCGTCGTTACTCGGTGGTTCTCTCCGGGTACTCCTGCTGCCTCCACCGTAAAAAAACTGTCACGGTCATGATTAGTCATTGTGCATAAGTATGTGACCTTACACACCAATAAATAAATAAATAAATAAATAAATAAATAATCTTATCGAGCAAATAAACTATCGAGTAACTGATCGATCGAGTGGGTCCACAAACGGTTCTATGACTCATCTCAGAATTTATGTATACTTATGACGTGGTGATTTACTACTCAAGGATACTTTTTGAAGATATCTGTTACAAGATATCTTTTCAAGGATATCTATTTGATGACAGTTATGGTTCTTAGTACATGTTTGTCCATGCCATCCTGGTTTCTGTGGTGGCACGCGGTTGCTATGTGACTTCAAAGTCTCCAATTAAGGAATACTGCATGGCTTGTCGTTGACTACGCCCATATAGTGCCCAGTGAGGTGGTGTAGTTCCCTACGCGAAGACGCTTCGCGTCGGGAGATACACCACCTCACTGGGCACTATATGGGCGTAGTCACCGACAAGCCATGCGCTAGTCCTTATATTATATCGAACAACAGGAAAATGCAAATTAACCAAACAATCTACAATCCAAATTGTAAACATGTAATGATGTCTTTATTTTAAACAATAAAGGAGAAATGAGAATAATGTGTGGATATTGATAATTGTTCGACACAATGATACTATTCCTCGCATCTGCCAATGTCTCACTCCGGGTTCTAAGGGTAGATCACGACTCGTCATCGATCTGCCCTTAGAACCTGGAGCTCGGCTCGGATACATATTTTGTACATCCACATTATTGTAATAATCTCTATTTATCGGAACGTATCACCTCAGAAAACTTTGCGGCTATTCTTGCGACACTAAAAAAACTAAGTGTATATTTTTTTAGGTAAATCGAATTGTCTAATTGGTGGCCTGGATTTTCTGCCACCAGTTTGGATAAATCGTTGCTTTGTACGTTTTTATAACCAGAAAATGCGTATAGTGCCCGTGCTAAAAATAGAAAACATATATTGCCCGCATGAAGTGACCCTTCAGCTCTGTGCTGGACAACTACACCAAATAGGGTATCACCTTTCAGCCAATCAGAATACGAAGAAGTCACGTGAGGTATAATATTAGGATATAGATATGTTCAAGGTTGTGTTCCATTGATTAGGGGTATATCAACTTACCCAAATAAACCTGGCAATCACCCCAAATCACTGCTTCCCAGAGATGGTGTAAAACCAAGCAACGCGATAACTTTCATCATCGACAATGTTTGATAACATTAAATCTGTTGGGCTGTGACTGTAGTACTGACCTCTAAAAACACAGAACTACACGCTCATGTAAATGTGTTAATCGATTTGGCACGAGTGCCAAAGAGGGAGGATAAACCGAGAGGCCATCCACGACACCTTCACGTCTATAAGGCGTCCTCCCAGGACGTCTTCACGTCTATACAAACTATTATTTGAAGGACACTCAGCAATGGATTTGACATTTATCAGCAAATTATTTCGCAATCGAGTCCGTTTCGGTTGATCAATCGTCTGCTAATGTTTACAAACACATGAGCGATGCTGGGGAATTCCCGAGGGCAAATTTATAAATAGGTCAGATTTGTGGTGTACGTTTGTTTGTACTATTGTAGTACATGCATATTTGAGCAAGTTCTATTCAATTTGTTATCCTTATACAGCTAATAATGATTGGAATGAACTCTCCCTTCTAAACTTTAGAAGTACTTCCATACACAAAGATAAGATGTTTTACAGATAGATAGTTACTTCATTAGGAGCAAGCATAATACAACACAGACAACAATGAACAAAATTACAGAACACTTATTGACGTACATATGTATACCCACAGGGGATGACATTGCCAGGTTGGCTGCCTATCTGCCATCCCCTTTATTTAGTTCGTTGTCTTTGCGACAGCTTATTAGAACGCAATCGCTTCCTTTAAACCGCACGGCTTCCGTGATTGTAGGACAAAAGGAGATTCCAAGTAGGCGAGGTTATGATAAGTTTTGACAGATGACGTGCTCGTCCAAAAATAGTCCGTCAACGATTTCCGCTCGGCACATGTGTCCGGAACGGATTTTCATTTTACATATGGCTTAGTGTTGCTGTAGATGGGGATTTAATAGAACAGGCGCTTAATAAATATCTAGGTTGCTGGGACGCCTTAGACAAAACAGCACGTGGAGAGTGGATTGTAACTAAATCACCCGCGCAGTGGAGTTATCCCCCAAACGATAACTTTCAAATGTTATACATATGGACAAAAAAACACAAGCAATGTTTCAGCCAATGGACCTCCGGGTTTAACCCGGAGGTCCATTGGTTGAAACGTTGCCTGTGCTTGTTATGCTTTGCTATTGTTTGGGTGGAATCTCCACTCCGCAGGTGATTTAGAGATAATGCACTCTACACGTAGTGTATATAGAAAAGTGTCTCCACCGCTGCCATCTGTTTTAAAGAGGGGGTGGGGTGGGGGCAGGGGGAGGGCAGAAGGTGCTTTAAATATACTACACTCAACAACAAACAAATGTCTTGGGTGTGTTCCGGTTCCCTGGGCTTCGCAATCTCTGATTGCTTTTCAAAGAGGATACTTTGGTATCTGCGAAAAATGCATATGTTGAAAATGTGCACGTGTTTCGTGAAAATGCAAATAGAATATTTTAGTCATATTTTAGTTATTATTGGCCAAAACAAGTGCCGAGAGGATAAAGTTGATGAAGTGTTATTAATTTTCAGGCAAGGTAAACGCCATGGCGTTTGAGGAAATGAAAGCTTTCACGTCATCAAACGCCATGAATTGGGAGGCTCTACCGCGTTGAATTACTTGACGCCAACCTTGTGGGAGGAGTTGGAGGTGGGGTGGGGGCAGATTGAGTGGAGAATCTTTTCGCTGACGTTCCAGCAATCGAGTTGTTTAGAGATTATTGCTGTAGTCGCAATCTAAAGCCCTCACTTCATCAGACGTTCTTTTGTTTATCAAGCCAACAAATTTTCCAAAAACTCTCCACTTAATTTATTCTATGAAAAACAATTAACACATATTGTAAATATTCAATTTGTATTGCTGCGAAAAATGTGAACATCATCAAAATATTCATTTTCCACATCCATTAATGAATAATAAATGTAAACACGGTATCGCTATGTGTTATCGTTGTACCATAACTGTTTAGCTATCTCTGTGTATATTCTGTATATTTGTATACTGTGAAATAAATAATCAATCGGTTAATCAATCTTTAAAAATCGATCGACGATTGGAGGTGTCAAGAAATTTAAAAAAATGGAATTTGTAAATATTTAATTCCCCCGTGGAAACCCCGAAAAGTGAGGCAGTGCTTGCTCATCGTGGTAAGTCTAAGCTTGATTTGAATTTTCATCTCCATTTTGCGTCACGATTAGCAATTGGGCAGAAATATGTGACCTTAAACACCAATAAATATATAAATAATTATTCACTTTGCATTTTCGTGAAAAATGTACACGTTATCCAGATATTCGTTTTCCATAAACATCAAAGTCTATTTTTTGAAAAGGGATTGACTGCAGCAAGGCACCGAGAAATTGAAAACCGAGAAATGTTATCTTTTTTAGCATTGTTTCGCCATTTCTAAGTATAACAACACCTTCGCCCATCTTTCGTCCGAAAAAACGGTGGCGGCTGGGACACTTCTCATAAACTGACCCCATGATCCCAGCGTTCCAGCAATCCATTTGTTTGGAAATCAGTTCTGCAATCTGCATTTTAGATATATATTTGTGCAAGTCTCGCGGAAATAGCTGGCCAGAAACAATATTGCTCCTCACGCGGACCGCATCATGCCCCGCTGATTTTGGGACCACTACGAATTACTTTCTTGGTCTTGTATTTTCTTGTCAATAGATTTAAAAATCTCTCTGTGCCCAGTTGTATCGTAGACAAAAAATAATAGAAATTATATGTTCACCCATTGCTTATTTCATATTTTTCTTTTCACTATATAGAACAATTTCTTGTTACACTGGGTTTCAATGACTTTCATTGTGTATGCACTGACACATTGGTCATATTAATTTTCATCAAAACTATTTTAATTGCAGTATTGGTTGGTTTTTTACATCGGCCCAGTTAGATCCTGGTTTATATTTACCGTGGCTTATGAAGAGGTAGGTTGATTTTACATTACATTCTAACACGACAAATGCTACTGAATTACTTTTTTCTGTCGATTATATTTGCAAATACTCCCTTTCATTGAGTTCAATATTATGTTCGAATTGTTTAGAATTATTTTCTTCATGCACGTTTCAACTCAACCTATGTCAGCAAAACTTCTGATCGAATGTTTGAATTTATCCTTTAAACCTCTGCACTCTGAGGTCAAAATGGCAATGATTTCAGCAGCAAATACTTAGCATAAGCATAATGCAGTTTGATATTTAACCAAATATACCTCGTTTGACAGAGCTCCGTATTTGGTTAAAGTCATATAATTGGTTAAAGTCGTAGCTACACAAGAGAACAAAAGAGTGATTGAATAACATTTTGTTGTAATACGAGAGTGCCAGAGGTTAAAAGGGGTTAAAATTGTATCCTTTAACCCTTTACCTAACATGAAAAGCAGACGACACTTGCAAAAAAAACTTGAATAACTATTTTTTTTCATTTTTTGTCTTAAAGACCTAGGTAATGACCCCGCATTGGAACGAGCTCGACGAGCTCGTTCCAATGAGGAGTCATAACCTAGGTTTTTGAGACAAAAAATGAAAAAAATTAATAGTCGATTTTTGAGAATAGCGTTGGCCGGTTTTGGCGATACGTTCGGTAAATGGTTAAAATCAAATCTATCACAGCTGTCATATCATTTGTTGAAAAAATGTCTAAAGCGTTTGGTTGGTATCCAAGAACATTTATTTATTTATTTATTTATTTATTTATTTATTTATTTATTTATTTATTTATTTATTTATTTATCTATTTATTTATTTATTTATTTATTTAGTTATTCTGATATAACGACACTTTATACAGCCAGAGTCACCTAGTGTGTCACACTTTACGGGTGGAGGAAGCCAGAGTACCCAGAGAGAACCACCGAGCAACGGCAAGCAGCTGTCCGACAACACAAAGTACTAACTCCGCCTAAGTAAGGTTAGCATTGGTTGAAGACAAGAGCACTATCGACGTGCAGTATGCCTCGGTACACTGCGTCACCATGCCTAAACGTGGGCAGTTGGGATGACGTGCTTTACCAAACGACACAACGCAGTTACCCCTGGCGGGAAAC
Source organism: Pictodentalium vernedei (assembly GCA_031216915.1). Taxonomy (NCBI): domain Eukaryota; kingdom Metazoa; phylum Mollusca; class Scaphopoda; order Dentaliida; family Dentaliidae; genus Pictodentalium; species Pictodentalium vernedei. Next base: position 459,165,814 of record CM062292.1, on the reverse strand, counting down.
GAACCGAAAACTTTTCGATTCCAAACCCAATGCCGCAACCAATGGGCAACCGCGCTCACTAACCTAGAATGACGCTTAGAAATCATAATTTAGGAATGAGATGTTGCTTCTGGTGCTGGAATCTTTACAACGATGATTTCGTTATAATGAATGACAATGATTTTCAAGGAGACTTCCTATCTGGGAAACCTTTTGGATTTTCTTATCATCAGGTAACACTTGAAACGTTGGACGAGAGCACCTTGGTTTAGAAGAAAGCAAAATATGTTAATTCCTCATTATTGGGCTGAAACGGTTGGCTCATTTTAACAACCGACTAACCGAGAGCTATAACCGGAAAATGTCCGGTTAACCGTAGCCGTTATTTCACCGAATCTGGGATCAAAACTATAGGAATTGGAAAGCAGTATTCTCAGAAACTATTCCTTAGTGTGTATACAAACGAACGTTGTCGAGTACTCGACAACATTCGTTTGTATACATACTACGGAATAGTTTCAGCAGTTACTCAGTTCTCACGGAAATTGCCGATCATTAACGAAGTCTTGAACGCCAAAGTCGATTATTTCTCAATATTTTCAGCACTGCTTCGAGGTGAAATCTATCCCAAAGGAGAAGCGGCAGATTTACTACGTTTTAACCGTGGAATGACGATCACTATCGATATTTCAGATAACCGGTTGACGTTTTTTTTAATCGGTGAGGTAGGTAACCGGTTTCAAACCGGTTAAACATTTCAGTACTACCTAATTATGCTATTGTCTGCTTCGGATATTAAACCACATACAACAATACAAATACAGAACATAATTAGAAATAGGTATTCAAATACAGAGAATATTGAATGAGTGTCTTGATCTCTCAATATTTTTAAGTTTTTTCGGTTTTGCCGACCATCTGGAGGCAAAACAGGAAATTTGTAGACAAGTTACATAAATATCTAGTGACCAAAGCACGAATTTCATATACTGTTTATCATATGACACCGCAGTTACCAAACAGCACAAGATCAGTAAGTTGATATTTTGAAATAGCGTTATTTTAACCAATCAGAAAGCGTTCTTTTTGAAACTTGACCAATCAATCAACTGAACAATCAATCGACTGAACTTGTTTTGAAGCACTGATTAATATTTAATGAAAATATGAAACGGTAATAACCCGAGAAAACGTAGAAATCATATGATAAATGTATTTTTTCAATAATCGTTTTTTTATTTTTACAAAACTGAACAACAGAGAAATAACAAGTGGACCTTTTCTTCATCACGAAACACACTGAAACGCATTTTATAAGAATCGGATACTTCCACTCGTTTCAACCCTGAATTGATGCACAAAAGTAATCAGCGTACTGAATCATTGATACGCGGAAGTGATTTGATCGAAACTCGGAACAGATTGCGTCTTACGATCTGATTCATCTGGCGGGTTTCTAGTCCACACATGGCCTGAAAGTCCATAATATAAGTTTTTGGTTTGGTACGTCCTTTAAATGGAAGTACCAAACCGAACACCTATGTTACATACTTTCAGGCCATGTTTGGACTAGCGGGTTTCATGCATTAATTCAAGGTGTATACGTGTTGAATTACGGCTGGAAATGATCGGTATCCACTCAAAAACACTAGATTTGTTTTCATTATACCTAAATATGATTATTACACTGATTTTGAGCACACAGTGAAGTGAAACAGAATTTCACAGCAATGTTTTTATCATATCATATAAGCGATATGTTGACATCTGAAGAATTGTCATATATAGAGGATATGGAATGGGTGTTTTTCTCATATAATATTTATAAAACGAGTTGAAGAATTTTCCGTTTTGGCGAGCCTCTGGCGAGCCCAAATGGAAAATTCGGACGAGTTTCATAAATATTATATGCGAAAAACACTCATTTCATATTCTGTTTATCATATGACACATACACGCACAAATTAGCCACAAATTAGGACTTTTTAACCCATCACCTAACTTGAGTTGCAGACGACACTTGAAAAAAACATCCTCGTATAATAAAAACATAGGTTATGACTCCTCATTGGAAGGAGCTCGTCGAGCTCGTTCCAATGAGGGTTCGTGACCTATGTTTTGGAAGCAAAAAGTGAAAATATAAAAAAAAATGAATGGCGTTTTTCTTGTGGGTAAAAGATTAATACAATATAACCCACCCTAAATAGGACAGATAACGTAAATTCTCCCTACTGAAATTATGCAAATGTCACTAAGTTGTATTTTGTTTAGCCAATCAAATTGTCCAGTTTTGAAATTGAACAATGAAAGCTCCAGACTCTGATTATGCAAATTATGAGAATGTGGCCCAGTTTTATTTTGTTCAGTCAATCAAATTGTCTCGTTTTGAAATTGACCAATGGAATTGACGGAAGGCTTTATTTATCACTGATTAATATGAAAACAAAATATCAAATGTTTTAAAGTGAATAAAACGGACGAGTCATATGATGAATTTGAATATGAGGTGCAGATATCTCCGCACGATTACTGTCCAGATTGCCCACACTGGGGTACTTTGCCGCTGTGTAGAAAGACGCAGTGCACGTCGATGATACACTTGCTTTAATCCACTTCTAACTCTGCTTGTGTTCGCCGCTGCTTGGTTGTTCTCTCAAAGTAGGGTTTCCCGTCTTTCTCCACCCGTAAAACTGACCGACACGATGCGAACCAAGCATTCCAAAGTGTAGGTAAGCCTCCCCTCCAACAAAGAGATAAACAAACCAATACATATAGCACATAGTAGCTTGGTGTATCAAATGTTCACAAAGAGTGGTGAGGTGGTGTTAACCGCGAACCTTTGGCGGTGAACATTTAGCACACCAAGCTACTTTGGGTATATTTTGTTTATACCATGATCGTCAGATTTGCAAGAGTCGCTATTATTTTTTCTCGATTTCACTGAGCAGCAGCAGTACACACGTGCGAATATGTTTTTGTTTACATGAACACCGGTGGGCGGTACTTCCGCTCTCAGTTTTATCGCCGAATTGAAATGGAAAAAGAAACGCGCATATCATGGGGGTCTTTTTCATTTTAATAACGTAATAACATACTATTTCGAGTTATGGATGCTTTATTAACATGAGACAATGTATGTTTGACAGTTTTGATATCTTATGAGGTAAACCCATTTAAAAACGTAATAAATAATTGCCTCTTTCATTTCACACTAAGGGGGCGCGGAGGCGTCGCGGTAACCGATTCTCGTCAGATCACCGAAGTTAAGCAACGTCGAGTGCGGTTAGTAGTAGTTGGAGGGGTGACTATTTCAGCGACTGATTCGTGCTCCCGCGTTGTGTCCTTGGGCAAGGCACTTAACTCCGATTACGATGTTGGAGAGCCGGCAGCTGTTCGTCGTTGCTCGGTGGTTCTCCCCGGGTACTCCGGCTTCCTCCACCCGTAAACTGTCACCGACATGATATGACCTTGGCTGTTAATGTGTCGTTAAACCCTAATACAAAAAAATCACACTAAGCGAGGCGACGAGCGATAAATTTAGACAAGTTTGCGTTTCGGTCGAGGTCACCAAAAGTCATCTTAGATGTAGTTCCATTGTTGTTGTCAGTTTTAACTATTGCATTCCCATTGCTGGCATGTTCACCACAGACTCACGTGTTCACCACGGTTGGTGTGTAAAGCTAAAATGTATATCATAGGCGTTTTATATATAGTAGGATAGGTATTCATGATATACATTGGTGAATATTAATGAAAGGAACTGTTTATTACATTTTGAAATTGGACGATGGTGGCCCTCAACCTTCTTTGTGTTTCAAAGTACCAATAACACTTTTTAAGCAATAACGTAAAAATATTGATTGGAATTTTCAATTTTCTTTTAGATACTAAAACTAACATGATACGAATAATATACTAAGAAAGTTGTTCTCTCATTCATAAATGATGCAAATTAGTCAACCAACTTTTTTTTAAAATGGAGTAGACTGAACGAGAAAATTGACTGAATAACTAAATTAATTTGAAATCAATTGTTATGAAAACTAATGGCGCAATTTAACAAGAGGAGTTGATATCAAAGCCTTCAGGATTACACCTCAAAGCTACATAAACAAGGATGCACCTATCTCACTATTTTTGGGTGGCTAGTGCACATGTCAGGGGATCGATATCTCTTTGGATGGCTATTGTTTGTTCTGCAGGAATATTCCGTTCAGAGATTCAAGGCTGCGAGAGATGAATTACTATAGTTGCTCGCATAACCCTTTAATAAAAGCACACGATAGATCATTTGACATTTTAATATTTTCTTCTTAAATACTTCGAATAAAAATCAATACAACCATATTATGTGACGTTACGTTCCAATGAGTGGTCACACGATGTGATTTTATTGCTTTTCAAGAAAAATAAAAAGGTTTTCCAACTGCTTATTTTGTAAATTACACGGGTGGTTCCAGCCGATCTGTTAAGTTAATTGTAACTTTATGGGCCATGTTTTGGGCAATATCTGTTTGAGTCGATTTGCATGCCAGTGAGTGCTTTGAACAGATAGTATTTCTCATTTTAATTTCTAATTTCAGTGCGAAGGAAATGGGTGCCAAAGTGATACAGCGAAATGTTACCTCATTTGAAGAGGTATTATACCATATACCGCACAAACAGAATGTGACACACCATTTTGAATGGGTTATATTTTCAGCTCTGTTTTGGTTTGGCGAATGAAGGATTCTTTAAATGCATCCTGGTTCTAAGAGCTAACCACCGGGTCATTCGGGAGGGCGTGGCCTGCCACACGTCTCTATAAATTTATCCTATTTTCCAAGTACAAAGATGTGCATACAATCGAGATGTATTTTTTTCAGTAAACAGTGTAGTCAACTAACAAAGTAGTGGCTAATAGAATCAAGATATTCCCTTGTTTGGAACATCCAGGCATTCAGGCGTCTCGCCTCTTTATAAACAAACTTCACACTGGGCAAGATTGGGATATTTCACAACTGACTAGAGAAATGAGCTGGAAACTCATATTTAGTCTTTATTATGCCCCCGACTTGGTCGGAGGGGGCGTCTAGTGGAGAGCTGCGTACGTTCGTATGTTCAAGCGCAACGCAAATATGTCCGTCCAACAGATTTGCTGCTCTAGCACGTTCGTACGTTCGAACGTTCGTGCGTAACGCAAATGTGTCCGTCCAACATATTTGCTGCTCTAGCACGGTCATTATTTGTCGGATTTGTATCCTACAGCGGAATTAACATCTTCGCGTAAACATTTACAGAATTATTTCCCCTTGTTTAACTTAGGGGCTTATTTTTGAAAAATGATTGAAAAATGTGTCCGTCCAACATATTTACTACTCTAGCTCTGTCATCATACGTTGAACTCAAATAATTTTTACCATGCTTGTTCCTCAGCATGGCGGAACGGATCCTACAGCAGAATTAATATCTTCGCATGGGCATTTACAGTGTTATTTGCCCGTGTTTAACTTAGGGGATGATTGAAAAATGTGTCCGTTCAACATATTTGCTGCTCTAGCTCTGTCACCATACGTTGGATTGAAATAGTTTTTGCTATGCTTGTTTATATTAGTACAGATTGCTGCAGGCACGTGCCACGCTTTTGATGGCATAATGTTATCCATGGTATTGTAGGAGGTGGCATATGCCACGCTTCGCGTTGCTCTTGTTCAGAAATGAAGGCGCTGTAACACGAAGGTTTTGTGCTCTTTGGATGTGCTTCAGATTTCTTTGCAATGAAATTATTAAAGATTTGCGATGTTATAATTTATGGGAGAGTGCCTGTAGGCGCTCTCCCATAAATTATAACAAGGCAATGACATACACACTAAAGACTAAAGTGTTAAAACTGACACTTTCAAGGTGTTAAACCCATTCTAACTCTTAGGGTTTGATTTTAACACTCAAAGTACAATGCTTTAAGCACTTAGACATTACAATCGTCAGACATCTGAAACTTGAATGGATGGCACTTCCCATGAGTCTTGCATTGGTGGTTCTTCCAGAATCGTCCACAATTTGATTTGCGCTTGGTGAGTACATAATTAAAAGGACACAACGCAGATGATGCGGATCAGGCTCGAGAGTTCGAGCCTGATCCGCATCATCTGCGTTGTTTCCTTTTAAGTGTCGCGTTTTACACTTGTCAATTGGTATTATTGTAACACCTGTCAAGTTCTGGGTTATCTACACATGAACAAAGTGCTAGTTCAGCACTTAGTAAGTGTTAAATACAGCACTTCAAGTGTAGTTTTTAACACTTTAGTTTTTAGCATGTATGAACAAATTTTAACAACCAAAAATAATTCTGCACTCTATCAGGTAAGAGTTCGTTCAGCATTTCCTGCACTACGGTTGGGGATTATTTAACATAAACACACGTGTTTACAAAGAAAATCGAAACAATAATTGTGAGAAACGGCTGCGATCGTATGTTAGAAATTGTGTCACACGTATTTGTCTGCTAGTAGTGGTCACGTGATGCGGGGATAACTATTTATTACTCTTCGACTTTCTTTAGAGCGGATAAGGTAAAGATAATGCTGTAATTTCTACTGCTGTATAGACTTTGATGACCTTAGAGATAATTATGTATGTGGAGGTGCCGGCTGCAAGCCGAGAGGTCTTCGGTTCGAATCCCACCTGCAGCAATCGCGTTGTGTCCCTTGGCAAGACACTTCACCGCCATTGCCCAGTTGGGGGCACGGTGACGAGGTGTTCTAAGGCGTAATGCACATCGATGATACACCTGTCTTCAACCAATGCTTACCCTGTTTGTGTGGCGTTAGTATGTTGGGGAGCTGACAGATGATCGCCGTTCCTCTGTGGTTCTCTCCGGATAATCCGGCTTCCTCCACCCGTAAAACTGTCGTGGTCATGATTAGCCATTGTTCAGAAATATGTGACCTTAAACACCAATAAATAAATAATAAATAATAAATAAATACATAATTATGTACGTGACTCATCAATCATGCAGGTACTCTATATGGACCATGGTATTGTTAAAATTGTTCAGTTATACCGCAATATTACCTATTTACTGTGCAATATTTTGGGATGAAGCCAGGGTGGTGTGACATTGTGCGTTTTTGTATGGATAAACTTCAAAGCTGGTTGCCCAGACGTGTGTCTTGCCCTGACCCCACTGTCTTTTCGAGGTAAGCGTGTAAATAATAGTTACCCACCTAGCTGGGGTGTTCAGGGATTTGAAAAAAAACAGGCAGCATGCGGTGAGTGACTCATAGCCGCGAACAGGTACATACTTATTGCATTGGTAGAACAAGTGTAGGGGAAAAGGTGTAGGACGAACTGAAGATCAGAAAAAGAGGGAGGGAAAGGCATGTACATTAAAGAGTATTTAAAACCGTCGTAACGTTGATCACAGATCTAAAAGATGTCAGCACCTCGGCTGAGGTATCGAAAGAAATAATCTAAAAAAAAAAAAAAACTATTACCATAGGGAGTGTGTACTGTGCGGTGGTGGAAACAATCCCGAGTGGAATGATTCAATATACTCAACACTTAAATCCAATATCACGGAATTGGAATACAAGGAACTTGGTATAATTTTGATGGGCGACTTTAATGGACATATAGCCGATAAGGAAGAACAGGGGCGGGGATACGAAAGTCAACAGCAATGGAAGGAAGCTGTTAGACTTCACAAATAAGCTCGGTGTGAAGATTCTGAACAGGAACGTGTTGTGGAAGGGGAAATGGTCATGAGAGAGGAACGACAGAAGAACAATAATCAACTATATTCTCACAGACATTGACTAATGGAGGGAATGTGGAAAGCAACGAGATCAGGGTTGCAAAGAAATTCACTTATATTTATATGGAGAAAGAGGGAGACAGACACACAGAAGCAGAAAGAAAGAAAGAAAAGAAAGAAAGAAAGAAAGAAAGAAAGAAAGAAAGAAAGAAAGAAAGAAAGAAAGAAAGAAAGAAAGAAAGAAAGAAAGAAAGAAAGAAAGAAAGAAAGAAAGAAAGAAAAATAGAGAGAGACACACAGAGAGAGGAGAGACAGAGACGGAGAGGGTGAGGATGAAAAAAGGTGATTGTGATCAAGAAAGACTTTACATTACGATGTGATAATTTGAAAAAAATAATTTGTACCACCATAGTCATGTTGAACAACCTTATGAAGCGAAATGAAACTTTCTTACTTTGTTTGAGGTGAAAAGTAAAAAAAAAAAAAAAAAAAAATATTAAATACAGTAAAATACAGTAAATTCAGATTTGTATTATATGTCTAGATGTTTTTACTTTTATTGGGTAAATACGTTTTTGTAAGATAAAACGAATTAGTTTTATTACGTTTCATGCAAGATTTGATTTCCAGGAATTACCCTTGACGAGTAGAGACTTTCACATGTGACTTCATGAAATTCTTCTCCACAACCCAGTTAGAATTTTCATATCCTGGGAAGTATTGTTAAACTGCAGGGAAAATTGTCGTGTTGTAATTGTTTCTTTTACCGGGCTACTGGTAAGGAAAGCAATCACGACATGACATTGTTTATGTTTTCAACATTTTTAAGTAGTCAAGGGAGAAATTGAACCGAGAAGATGCTTACATCTAAAAATGAAGTTTCGTGTGGTTTGATTGAATGTACAGAATCAACTAAACTTAAATAGATTTGCGAACCACACTACCCGAAATAAGTGTTGATTTCCACAAAATAATTATACATTAGCATTTGAAAGGTTTCGTAAATATTTAACTGACATAAAACAGGCAGCATCGTTTGAAAATTATTCAAAAGAATCACGCGACAAAATACTTCATTATTTTTACTTAGATACCAAGAAGGAACATGAATCAGATCAGATAATCACTGCACTTGCAACATATCACGATGGCTTTTTTATTTGACAACTTTGATCGACCAGTCTTTGGAGGGACACACGGCCCTGTCGGAATCTAATGTACGCATCGCCTATGACTCAGGGTACATAACATTCTGACTGAGAACATGCGGTTGTGTAACCCGCCAAAGATCCGTATAACTATTATTGAAATGTAATATTCTTCTGTTGCGAACTAAAATTCAGTATTTTAATCTTTTACTGAATATATCGACCATAACAAGTCAGCGCTATTCACATAAATCGCTATTCAAATTTTATTATTTTTCTCCTAATTTTGACCTGAACACACATTATTATACCTTATCATCCCAATTATTGGAACAAGCTCATTCGAATGAGTGTTCATAAGCTATGTTTTTAAGGCACAAATAAAGTTGTTTAGATATTAAAGAATGGTTATTCCAAGGATCGTCTGCTATTCGTATTAAGTAAAGAGGCAGACGATACAATTTAAAAAGAGGAAAAAGTGTTAATAATGTATTAAAACCTAACTTATCTATTAAGATTTTTTTTCAAACTTTCTTATTTCACAGCTTATGGAATTGACCTATGCATTTCTCATGTATCCAATTTATAGTTCATTAACACCGCTAGAAGATAGATTTGTTTTCATTTTTGTTACTAGCTGGAAGACTATGACCTGATAGTGAACTGCACTGGCCTGCGAGCTCCAGAACTGACTGCTGACACAGAAATGATGCCTTCTAGAGGGCAGGTTATCAGGGTAAGAAATAAATAAATACTGGTGCCAAGCTTTCAAGCCACCCCCACCCAAGACTGAATATAAGCAACCTGTCATTTGCAAAACGAGGTCCCCAGAGGGTGAATTTGCCGATGCTATCCCATACAGTGGGCCAATTTATTCTTTAGGTACATCTTTCTGTTTTGGTTTGAGACACCTTGATTCAGGCTGAGGTTCACAGAGGGTAAATTGTGTGATGCTACCCTGCTGTGCAGGGTAGCATCACCAAATTCACCCTCTGGGACCTCATTTTGAAGATGACAGTCTGCTTATTTTCAGGCTTGCCCCCACCCCAATCTTATTCTGTAAGGAATTCTACAGTGTAAACAATCTAGCTATAAAATAACCCATTGTCTATGTATAGACTCACTCGTCTGAAATATTTCACCTGGGGGCAGATACTATAGACATTTTACAGTTGTATTTTGTAGAATTGTATTTTCCAGTTATGACTTTAAATGGGTTGAAAATGACCAATTGCACTTTCAAAGATGTGACAGTTTGCATGTTGACAAATTGCCATATATTTTAAAATGCTAATGATTTATTTTAGTCAGTTATATTAATAGGTGGCATACAATCCTAGAAAATACAATTGTAAAAATTTTATAGTGTTGACTCCGGTTCGGAAAACGAACATACGGTTCGATTTTCCGACCAACTGGTATATTTCAGACTACTGCATCTTACCAAAATACAAATGCTACATTTTATTTGAATCAACAGGAGAAATGTTGCTCAGTCGAAACTTCATTTGACCGAATGTTTCAGGACATCGTCATTGGAAACAGAGACTCATCACAGCCGTAGTTGTATTATTACGCCGCGTAGTTGCACCAATTGTGTTTATATGTTGGTGCTTTCAGGGCGAATTGAATGCTTATGGATAATAATATCTATAACTGGAGCACGAAAAAATATTTGTAAATCTATTTGAGTAAAAGGACTCCAAATTACATCAACGTAGTCTGCGCGCAAATTTCCACGAACAGTGAGTAAACAAACAGTCTATAACAGCGTCGATTTCCGAACAAAATTACATTGGTGACCTGAGAACTTACATAAGTATATGTGCGAATGCCTCCTAGAAAATTTTCTCTCAACCACCAGCCCATTGAGATACCTGTATCTCTGGTGAGATACCTCGGTGCGATAGATCTGTCCTAGTTTAGTTTAAACATATTTTATTTGCTCACAAAATCGCAAAAGGGATTGGAGTACAAGTGCTTACCACTTAGAAACACTCCTCTCCCATACATAAAGTTCATATATGTTTACATGACAGCAAAACAACTGCAATACAATTCATTACTGAACAAAACTAGTAATTGGGGAAAAACAAAACAAAAATACTGTCAAAAAAAAGCACAAAACAAGAAAGAGAGAAAAAATAAATAATAATAAAAACATACCGCCCCCGCCCCCCCCCCCCCCCCCGCCCCTGAACGACGTGGAAAGCATATCAAAATTAATGGCAAGCTGAAATTCAAAGGACCAGAAATAGAATGAACTACTACGGTTCTTGTTCAGACTACGAAGTGAGTGAAATAGTGACCCAGTCGAAGTCTCGCCCTCTCCCTTGCAATCAAGAGCTGCATCGTACATGTAGATCATCTAACAAGCCTGGATAAATCTCCTTGAATCTGAAATATACCGCTGTACAGCAGAAAAAATAATTTCACTGTTTCTTTTTGTGAGGTACCTTCGCCATATAAAATCTGCTGTACCCTTGTAATATTGAATTTTGTCAAGGTCTGAAACATGATAATTCTTATATTGTCATAGTTTGGACAGGAGAAGAAAAAGTGTTTAGCATCCTCAAAACCGCCCCACACGAACAACGAGGAAAATCAATTAAATATTTCTCATATTTATCAGAGTTGAGATCACTACACCCATTTCTAAGCTTACAGTGCACGACGTTGACTATTCTTTTCCCAAAATTGAAATATGAGGGTGGTTTAACTGGTCTTCGTGATATAAGACGTCGGAATGAATAGACCGAAGGGCTGCTTCTAACAGCATCTGAATAATTATTCCAAATAGCAATACAGGCTTGGAAAAATGACCGTTTGAATAACTCAGTTCGCATGTGAAACTGTACAAAGTTGTCAGCATCTCGTAAATTGTGCCGAGTCACGTCACGAAAGGTAGATGGTAGAATATTTTGAAGAAATCTCGGTGCATTTCCGAGCACGATATTGTAAAACGTACTCATGGATTTAACAAATCTTCTCTCCTCAAGAGACTGTCACCCAAGTTCAAGGAGCAGCCGCTCGTGAGATACAGATCTAGTTATGCCGGTTACTATGCGAGCAGCGTCATGATGAACATCGTCTAATCTCTTAAGTAAGGACTTGGGAGCCCCAGACCACACTTGACTACCATATTCAGGAATGGGCAAAATAAAGGATAGATACATTTGTTCTAGAGTTTTGCGATTCAGGGTAAACTTTAGTTTTCTCAGCTGCGATAGTCGTGAATAGGCTTGTTTGCAGATATTAGCAATATGTTTGTCCCAACCAAGGTTTGACTGCAGAACGATCCCCAGATGTCGGTGTTCTGCAAAATCGAGAGAAATGCCACGGAAAGTGACGTATGGATAGATAAAATCGTCGCACAGGGTAAAGAGCATTGGCCTTGTCTTATCAGGGTTAAAATTAACAAGCCTTCTTTTGGACCACTGTATAACTCTGTCGATATCAGCATTCAATTTCATGGCTAATATCGCTATGAACCGTTCACTTTGAGTTAAGCAGGTGTCGTCAGCGAACAGTCTGCAGAAACATTCTAGATCTTCCGCAATATCATTGATGCAGACCAAAAATAGGAATGGACCAAGGACGGAACCCTGTGGGACACCGCATGGCACGTCGCGATATTGCGATAAAATAGAATTAATTCGAACTCTTTGTTTCCGATCTATCAAATAACTTCTAAACCATTTGAGAAGACTACCAGAAATTCCATATTGTTTTAATTTAAAGATCAGACCCGGATGCCAAACTCTATCAAACGCTTTGGATATGTCACAAAATACACCACAACTGAAAGACCGGTTATCTACCGAATTACATAATGTGTGGTAGAGCTCAAGTAACTGATAAACATTACTACTAGATCTGTCCTATCCACCTCATATAACCACCTTTATTTGAATATTTAATGACCACCAGTCTATTTTACAGTATAGTCGCCGTGGATTGGTCGTAATCCACGCATGGGCAGTGATATCCATGCATGCGTTCACCAGGTAATAAAAATCATCATTAGCAACATTTTAATTAATGATGCACCGGGTTGCACCCTGTGCTTCATCAATTAAATTGTTGATGGCTATTCCTATCATTAACGTTTCTAATCTCATATCATTGCGCCAGTGGAAATATTGCACACCAGTGGAACACGACCAGTCCACGATAGTAGAGTATGATCAAAACTGTTTTGTTTACTTAAGTAATTTCTCGCAAGTTTCGAAATTATTTTCTCGAGATAAAATACGAGCACACTTTAGACTTCTCCCTATATGTGCTTGTATTCCAGGAGACGACACGCGACTTTTTCGAGTCAGAAATCCGATGGGAAATCGAATCGACGATAGAGATACTAAGAGGATCTGTTCCATCTTGTCTGTCGAATCTCGGAGATCGACAAAAATAAAATATTGGAAAATCTTCGATAATCTGAGAATATTCCGAGCTTTACCAGTTCTGGAGAATTCATTGCATTTTTTTTCCAAGAAGACATTAATGACAGTGAAGATATCGCTAACCCAGATGAAGTTGATTCCAGATCCAAACCATATATTTTTTATTCGGCATTTTTAAGTGTACCCTCCCTTGATTTCGTCGAGATCTCTCGAAATTACACATCCTGACACAAGATGTCACAACGTGTAATCTATTGTCGGCATTCTCACGTGTCTTATCGGCGGAGTTGGTCGATTTGGTGGTGGTAACTCGTGTGTGGGACATTAGAAGTCGTCAAAATTGCAAAAACATGTAATCTTCCACCTGCGTTTTGTAGCGTCTCTTCAACGGATGCGGTCTGTTGCAACGCACTTTGTAATAAAAGTTGCAGAATGTAATATTTATTACAAAATACAACTACATGAATGGGAGAATTTTGTAAAATACAACTACATGAATGGGAGAATTTTGCTAAATGTAATTATTATTACAAAATGCCACTACATGGATTGGAAAAACGCTGCAAAGTGTAATAATTGTTACAAACTGCAACGAAATAGACTTGACAAGAGTTGCATTATGAAAGTAACTTTTTTTCGAGCGGGGCAATCAGAAACTAATTCAATTTATATACAAGTATGCAAATCTGTGTCTATATGTTTGTACGACTGTATGAGGGTATGTTGTGTGCACTTCTACACGTATGTGAGCGGGTTTTGTAGATTTTAGAAGTTTTATTACAAAATGCAACTACATGGACAGGAAAAAAAGTTATCAAATGTAATAAATATTACAATACGCAACAGAAAATATCTCACAAGAGTTGCATTATGTAATTGACGTTTTTTCACACAGAATTATCAGAAAAGTACAATGAGGGTATTGGCGAGTATATCCCGTCTTGTTACTGTTAAGGACGCAGAATGATCTTGTAAGCACGTTTAACCCTTTACCTGACATGAAAAGCAGACGACACTTGCAAAACAAAATCTTGAATAACTAAGTTTTTTCATTTTTTGTCTCAAAAACATAGGTTATGACCCCTCGTTATGACGAGCTCGTTCCAACGAGGGGTCATAACCTATGTTTTTGAGACAAAAAATGAAAAAATAATGAAAATTAATTGGCGATTTTTGAGAATAGCGCTGGCCGGTTTTTGACGTTACGTTGAGTAAAGGGTTAATATAAATATTTGTTTCCTGTTTGAACGCTTTCCTGTCCATTATTTATTTATTTATTTTATTATTGGCGTGGGTGGGGGAGAGGTCCATAATACAATAGAAAATACTGCAAACAAACACTTCACACATGTTAGTAGATTCGCACATAAAAGGACACAAAATGAACTTCTAAGCACGCTTTATAGAAATATTTTTTCCTGTTTAAACGGTTTCCTTTCCATTATTTATTTATTTATTTATTTATTTATTTATTTATTTATTTATTTATTTGGGGGAGAAATCCATATGACAATTAGTCCGTATTTCAATGACGAGCTTCAGAATCTATTCGAATGGTGCTCTGTGAACCAGTTAATGCTGAATGCTAAAAAAACCCTCGTATATCCTACTTAATCCAAATAAAGGTAGAAACAATAATCTCTGTCATGCGTTAAAAGTAAATAACGAAAATATTAACAAGGTTGGGGCCATTGAAACAAAAACTCTGTGTTACTCTTAGAAATTAGCATTGATGAACAGTTATCCTACAAGGCTCAAATATCCCGATTATGCTCGAAAATAACACACGCAAACTATAGTCTCAACAAAGTTAAAAAATATCCTCCCTCACAGCCATTTGGTATACGGAATCCAGGCATGGGGCATCTCAAGAGCTATAAAAAAACTAGCTTTCTTGCAAAAGCGATCATTTCGAATAATTAATAACAAAAGGTACAATTCTCATACAGATCCCCTGTTTAAAGGAAACCAAATACTCAAGGTTGGTGATTTGTTTAAGCTACATGCACTACTGTTCGTGTTGAATGGCAGGACGGCAGATTACCGGTTTCTTTCAATGATATATTTAAAATTATTGACAATACAGCTGGTAGGACAACCAGACAGTCTGGCCTCCTACATAGAAAAAACACTGACCCAAACTCTGGATAAACTTTATACTCCTTCCCGAAACTATGGAATGCTCTGGACGACACAACTCGTAATATTAGCGACAGAACTATGCTTAAGAACAACTTAACTTTCACATTCATTTCCTCATATTCCAGTTAAGTCAGCTGCAACAATCCCCACTGCCCTGATTGCACTTCGTAAACTTGGAAATTGTCAAAATCATGCTCTGCGTCTTCATCTGAAATCCTCTTTTTGTGCAACCTGTTGCGCTTCCTCCTTACAGTTGTGCTATGTAAAATAAATATATTACACAATTAACAACTTGCAAACAATAATCTAAACAAATAAATCATAACATTCGTCATCCTACGCTAAAGATGCAGCTAACGTAGACTCCACGCCCAAACATCATGACCTACCTCTTTGTCGGAGTCTAAACTATACGAACTTCACGATAGGACTTGTTACCGCCCTCAGGTGTTATGATGAGTAGTGGAGGGAGTCCTGTAAGCAGGTTGCTTCTTGCCAGCATTGAAGCACCATCTTTCCTCCGGCGTATAAACAAAAGCACCAAACCTCCGATCCCAGAAAAGAAATGATTCGATCGCCAATCTCCATCATGTATCACATAATTGGTTCTAAGTTCATTCATTTAATCACAGTCTGTTTGCAACCACCCCGTCTTCTAGGGGGTGGCAGGTAGACAGCCAATCTGGATATGCCACTTCCCACGGTATACTACTCATTACATTTGTGCAATATGTTTATTTGTAATCATTTTACATGTACATGTATGTGTGAGGTGAATAAAGAATCTGAATCAGAATCTAGTATGAATGCTCAGTAAATGTGTGGGGTAGACCAATCAATATTTTCAACGTGCAGCCTCGGGCACGTTGAAAATATTGATCGGTCTACCCCCCCCCCCCCCCAAAAAAAAAAAAAAATAATGCATATGGACTCTTCTAATTGCTGCCATTGAACTGATATGGAAGATGGCACTAGAGTTCAAAGAGTTAATATAACGGAAAGGAATTTTAAAATGGATGAGATGCTCTGCTAAAGACTGTTTTGCTGCATTTTCTGTCATTATTACCGGAGATACCAACATGTCCAGGTGATCAGCAAAATACGATATCATATTGGTCAGACACGATAGTATTCAACTTTTCACCAAGTTCCAAAATGAGAGGGTTTTTCAACCTGGGGTTGAGTAAGACAAGCAACGAGGAAAGAGAGTCGGAAAATATGATCGACTTCCTTTCCTCTTCATTCTCTGTGTGTTCGAGCGGTACCTGAACAGTTTTACCTTCAGCTGTAAACATACATGTATGTGTACCGTGAATAAAGAATCTGAATCTGAAAAAGAATCTGTATCTGAATCTAAGACAATAGAAAATGCTGCAATCAAACACTTCACACATGCAAGTAGATTCGCACATAAAATCACACACTAACAGCATTCAGTTAAGAAATACAGAATGGAAGTTATTTTAGTATTTGTATAATAAGATAAATAAAATCCTGATTGCTCTGTTTCAAAAAAAGTTTATTTTATAACGCAATTCCTGTCGAGTCTATTTCGTGGCAGTTTGTAATATTTATCACGTTTTGCAACGTTTTTCCAGTCCATGTAGTTGCATTTTGTAATAACATTTCGAAAATCAACAGAAACCATATTCCGTTATCGTAAACACCAATAAATAAATGAATAAATAAACGAACAAATAAATAATATATTAATTACTTAATAAATAAATCAGTATGACATAAATTGTTATCACACGAGCAATATAAATATTTCAGTGACGTCATGTGGGGTGTGGTTGAAGAAAATTCAAATTGAAGTGATGTGGTGGGGGAAGGGTCGAATGGGAAATCTACATCTCGTGGAAAGATATTTGGCAAGCCTCGTCCTTGCGTGGAATACCTTACCCCTCGGGTGAGATTTATCCACCCTACCCACACCATCGATGTTAATACTAATCCCCTTTAAAGCCGTGTCGTGTTATAATACTTTGATGGCTCTCCTCACATGGCCAAGAGGAGCGATTAGCTCTCCTCAAGCTTACAAAAGCTAAAAGTGGCAAAATGAAGTTGTACTATTAATGAATTCTGCCTTGCCTAGTGGGCGTTGTACATTTTATTTGGTGCTGCTAACCAGGTAGTCTCTGTGAGACGGCTACACTTCCCCTCCCACACCTCCGGGCCTTACCAAGGCCCGGGGGTATGGGAGGGGCAGTGTGGCCATATTGCAGAGACCACTAATATGCAGAGATATGAAAACCTGTGGGTTTTAGGAATAGGCTGTTGTGGTAATCATTATTTTCTGAGGCTAGGAGCGCTATTTTTCGCGCTCCCCAATTTTTTTAAGTCGAGATGTAGGCGAGAGAATAAATCGCTCTCCAGGCCTGTATGTATACCGTTGGGTATAACATGGACAGGCAGGCTGTCTTCCTGTTACTCCCTATTTAAATTATGATGCAACATTGTACATAAAGAGAGTGCAAGTACTGCCTTCCTCTTCTTTTGGGATGTTATTGTGCCTCAGCAAATTAATACTGAACAGTATCCCAACACTCACAACAGAATGATGTTACCACTCTTTACACATTAACACTCTTGATTATGAGACTATGTAATTTAACCGCTAAATATCACTACTGTTTGACGATCTTTTCCTGGTCCCCGGAAAATCTACAGTGTGGAATCCGATTCCGTTTCACTATAGTATGACGGACTATTTACGGGTGCTTTCTAATTCGCATAATTAGCCGTTCCGGTCGCAGAGAGTTCTTTACTCCGAGCTGGAATGGATGCGCTCGAACGGCGGTCCGGTTTTTTTTTTCGTCTTTTTCATGATAGTTTTGTATCGTATTCAGGCGCATCGGGGATTTCCCGGAAGTATGTACCTGTTACAAAAATAAGTGTAAACAAAAATAGTTCTTTTTTACTTAAAATTAAATTTACCAAAAAAAGGTTGGGGGAATTGTTAATGCTAGCGTTGTCATGAGACGTTGAACTTTAAGTCATATAATAAACATTTTGTCGCTGCAGCTCCTTTCATCCGGCGATCTGACCTCCTCAACTCGACGTGATCCTACGACCCAGATTACTCCACTGTCGCGATAATATGCATGTATCAAACATTTGGGTCTGACTATTACTTGGACCAGTTTGAAACACACAAGCAATTCAGGACCAGTATGGGACTTGATGGCTGCTGTGTAATTCAGACTCCACACTACAACCCCGACCTCCACCATTGACCGGAGCAGTATAATCTATCTTGAACACTATTTGACTGGACTTAGTGGGGATAAGTCCTGTCACGAACTGTGCGCTTATCTAGACTTAATTGCGCGTAGGAATTGCGCGCAATTGCCATATCGAATGACATCCAAAGCACGGCAGGTTCTCCTGGTTACTCATAATAAACACAGGCAGTGTTTCTGCCAATGGACCTCCGGGTTACCCGCAGATCCATTGTCTTAAACATTGCTTGTGCACAGGCCATTTGTACAGAATTTGGTAGCCTTACTATGGTCATAACGCGTAGATTAACGCGCAGATCGACGTGCTATTTGTGCGCATTTCATGATAGGACTTCTAGTCTTAACTGTATACCGTGGGGGATAACATCGCCCAGATTGGCTGTCTTCCTGTTACTCCAAATTTATATTTTATTGCAACATTGTACTGGACATTATAGAATTTTTAAGAGAGTGAAAGTACTGCCTGATCAAATGCTGAACAGTATCACAGCACTAAAAATTGAATCCTGTTAACATAACATTCTGAATCAAACGTTTGGGTCTATTACTTAGACCAGTTTAAAACACACAAGCAATGCAGGACTAGTATGGGACTTGATGGCTGCTATGTAAATTAGACTCCCCACCACAAACCAAGCCTCCACCATTGACCGGGGCAATATAATATATGTATCTTGAACTATTTGGCTGGACTCTAGTGGGGGCAAATTCTGTGACGAGCTTAAATATCACACGAAATAATGTTTATATTTATCAATTTGTAAGGTAATTTTACTACATCCATTAAAGTTTGTTTGAAAAGTGAACAAACAAACAAGAATGGCATTTTAATGTGATCGGGTTTGACCTTTCGTGTTACTAAACTCGCATCAGATTGTGTTACATTTAAAAAGTTTTTTTTCAGAGATTTGCCTTTTCTGATATCGCTCACATCACCGATTAGAAAACAAGATTTAGCTATTCTTGTTGGTCATGATTCGAGAACTTGTACATGGAAGCAATATTCATTGTACAGAATCGTCTCGTAATACAACGGTTTATTCGTTTCCGGTTTGTGGAAGGAGTTTGATTCCTGAACCAAGTTTGTTACAAATAATATTATCTGCTGCTAAATAAATGCCACTTTTCTCCCGAAATCAGAGTACCTTCCTCAGCGCGATATGTCAACACTGAGACATTTTTAGGCGGCACTGGCATTTTTGTCGCGTTGAGCAGGTTTACCCCTGGTGGGATTCGAACTGTGGACCTTTCGGTTTGACGTCCAGTGTTGTAACCACTGAGCCAACGCGCCCCTGGGATATTTAACCCTTTACCTAACATGAAAGGCAGACGACACTTGCAAAACAATTCTTGAATAACTGAAGGTTTTCATTTTTTTGTCTCAAAAACATAAGTTATGACCCCTCATTGGAACGAGCTCAATGAGCTAGTTCCAAAGAGGGGTCATAACCTATGTTTTTGAGACAAAAAATGAAAAAAATAATGAAAATTAATTGGCGATTTTTGACAATCGCGCTGGCCGGTTTTGGCCTTTACGTTGGGTAAAGGGTTAACTATAACCCAGATGTTTAACTTTTACCCAGACTGACAAATTTTTCAACCACCTGATCGGGGCATGCCCTCAACAGAGGCATACCTTGATGATATAGTTGGAATATTTGTTCATTCGGACTTGGGATACATGTATCAAAGTCGGGACAAATCCTCCTCCTCTCCTCCCCTCCCCGATGCACTATCTTCACGACCCCGCTAGGAATTAGAATACTATTTTCTCACGTGTTCCACTCACGATTACCGGTCAATTAATAAAAAATAAACAATCACTCAAACACTCGTGTTTTGATTGGATCATTTTACGGAAATTCCCAAACATTCAAATCCTTAACGTTTACTGTTAGTTGTATTCGGTTTCCTCTTCTGGGAAACTGTGGGTATGCCATTGTTCTTTGGAATATGATCACCCAACTAGTACTTCATGTGAGACAGTGAATTGAAATGTCCACTACATAATGCTGAGCATATACCAAAGGGCGCCCATCTCTGATATATCTCGTCATCAAAATCAACTTTTCATAAAGTAAAATCCTCTGAAATTATTGGACTGATGAGGAAGGTCCAATTAAAAATCGTGTAATTGTCGAGAAAACACCCACGCTATGAGTACAAAATAAAGCGAAGTTTCCCTTTGCTCTCAAATATCTGTCCGTTGTTTTCTTGTAATAAAAGTTACAAAATGAAACTTGGCTTTTTTGGAAAGGCAATTAGAAGCAATTGATTAACAGTCCGTTTTAGCTCCTTTTTGAACGAGTGTATTTTTAAAGTAATTTGCAAGTATTTTTTTTCCCAGGAAAAAAAAAATAGCGAATCTTACCTCGTAGAATTTTATATTAATGGGAAGGAGAGTTCCTATATTTTATCTGATAACCATAGAGTATAACAACCGTTGTATATACTTGAAGTATATACAACGGGTGTTGTATATAATTATAATTTATGCGAACGACCTCTGACCTCTTTCAATTCCATTTTCATTCATTCATTCATGAAACATCGTTATATCACAGGACAGGTTTTAATTGTACGCTTATTGCACTTTGTCAAAATCCTCTGATGGTGTCATTTCTTATTTATTTTGCTTCAATAAAGGCAACCTAAAATTTTGCTTCAAAACATTGTAGAAATTACTTGAATGTTAATGGTAATTAGTATGCGGCGACTGCGAACTATTTATAGTCACGGCCTCGATCAAAAGTACTCGCGGAACTGCGCTAATTAAAAGTTCGTCTGCTCTACCTGAAAAAAAAAACACTTCGTAAAAATTGTAAACAAACGCAAAATTATTTGTTATATTGGGACTACAGCATAAAACACGGAAGAAAACTGGAACTATGTCAAAAAAGAATAACTCTACTGAAACACCGTTTTGTTACTGTTAATAAAATAGTTGAAATTTATTTTGTTCCAGCGCATTTACATGATGCAAGAAGTGCAATCGCACTTTACAATCGCCGTCATCGATTTTGTAATGTAAGGGACACAACTCTATGCGTCTTGTCCTATTTCTTTTGTCTCGTAGACTGGTTTTCTTTGGAGGCCCGTGGGAAGCATATATAAGTCGGGTGGACGCACGAGACGGGTGTCTGTTTGTTATCAGATAAAAACAATAAACATATAGTGTGTTTTTATATCTGTGTTATACAACGAGTTGAAATATGGTTTATTTTTTCTCGGCGAAGCCTCGAAAAAATAAACCATATTTCAACTCGTTGTATAACACAGATATAAAAACACACTATGTGTTTATTGTCTATATATGTCACGATGCGCACAGTGTAGATAAAATGAAACGAAAAAAGAAAACAAACATTTATAGATCATCAGAAAATGGGGAAACGTTGTTTTCATATTTTCCAATGCGTTTCTGCAGAGAATAATGGTCAAACGTTCAAAATGATTCTGAAAAAACAGCAAAAAAATAGTGTCTTTATTTTTGTGCTACACTAAAGGAAAATGCTCGAAGTTTGTGAAACGATTCGTGCATCGATAAAACAAAGCAGCTAACATTTCAAACTTTTAATTATTATAGGATTATCTCATACCCCGAGTATTAAATTTACTGATGGCTTCTGTAAATTAATGGGGGCCAAGTTTTCCGTAAATCTCTTCCAATGACAAAACGTATTATCCATGGGAGAGAATTTCAGACGGTGAGGGCAGATCATATATATAAAGGGCAAGTTGTAACATTCTATACATTTCAGCAATTTTTACCCTTTACATAACATGAAAAGCAGACGACACTTGAAACAAAATTCTTGAATAACTATATTTTTTCATTTTTTGTCTCGAAAACATAGGTTATGACCCCTCTTTGGAACGAGCTCGACGAGCTCGTTCCAAAGAGGGGTCATAACCTATGTTTATGAGAAAAAAAATGAAAAAAATAAATAGAGAGTAATCAATTTGTTTTGAGCGTTGCGGTAAATAATTCATCGAGAGACGGGACGTGAGTAAATCACAAGGGCGTAGCCCGAGTGATTTACGAAACAGTCCCGTCTCGAGATGAATTATTTACCGTAACGCTCAAAACAAATTGATTACTCTGTTTATTACATGACATTTGGAATAAAGAGGTCTTTTACTATAATAATTCAACCCAAACTATTGTCATATATAATCCAATTTAGTGTAAACACGGAAACATTTCTAAAATTAGCAGGAAGGAAATACGAAATAGTCCTTCTCGAGGCGAATTATATATCGTAACTTGCCGTAAGAATGGGTCACTATCTTTAGTAAATGACATTTTAGACCAAAATGTCTTTCATTAAAAATAATTCAACACAAAATATTCGCAAATGCAACTCTGAAATACTTATGAAATTGGCGCGTATGAATACATCACTTTCTGTGTCAAATCCTCGATTGGAAATGGCCCAGTTTTATTTTTGTGACTTTCGTTCGATATTTTACTATTTTATGTGGCGTTCCAGTCGCATTTGGGGAATGGCATTCAGCCATAAGATAAAACATTTCTATTTGGATTTTGTCAACTGTGCTAACGAACCTGTTCATAGAGGAAAGAAAGGATTTTTAAAAATATTCAGAAGGAAAATTCATTTTAATTAACTGATGTGGAACTGGAAAACAAAACATCAACAAATCGGTGGGGGCGTGGCTTATATACGTCAGTCGTTCCAAAGTTACTATTGAAGTGACATAATTCACTCGTGACATTAGCACTTTTTAATCAACATTAAATTCAATGCAAAACGAACTGAGGAATGTAATAATGAAAATTAATTAGCAGTTTTTGTGAATAGCGCTGGCCGGTTTTGGCCGTTACGTTGGGTAAAGAGTAAGCAACTATTTAATAATTGGTGTCAATAATCAGTTCTCAATCTAGTTTGCACAAAGTCTAGGAAATAAAAAAATGTTTAAAGTAATCAGTTTCATTGTGATTACAGCTTTCTGAAGTTTTGAGAATTCAACATAAGCCGCACAGGGGATTGCAATAATCAATGTATTTTGTTTTTCGTTATATCAAGAAAATTAAATTATTTTACTTGATGCTGCTGTTAAACCTTTTGTTGCTTTATTAGCAACACCCGAGGGACGGACTGGGCTGAAAACGTTATCCCGAAATCCATCGAAAGGGTTAACATGTTTAGTAGAAACGAACCCGCTGATAATCTTAATATTTTGGGCCTATAAAATGCCAAATTCTTTTATCTGAGCTATTTACCACCGACGCACCAAACAGAGTTTTATAACGAGGAAACTTCAATGGACCGGAACCCACGGGATCGACCTTGATTCGGTGTCGTGTTAGAAAATTGTGATTTTCGAGCGAAAATTTGGAAGCCATCGCACCTGGGTCATTCTTCGACGCCCCGTGTACACCGCATGAGTAGTGTTATAACGAGAGGGTTCCAATTTATATTAGCGGATAACAGAAACGCAAGTTTTTTTTCTGCGGTAAATATTTCAAATGTGTTATGGATGATTATTTCATTATTTGTATTTTGATGTTATTTCTTCATTACTGATTAAATTTTGAGGAGTTTTTTTGTCTTAACACAGACGGCGTTTATCTGGATAATGTTCAAACGTGGGTACCCTACGCCATTTCCTAATCAAAATCAATAGCAGGTGTGCCCACCCCGGGCTTCAGTCACTGCTTTAACTCTCCTTCCCATTGACCACAGCAAGTTGCTTATGGTCCTTTGTGGGATCTTATCCCACTCCTGAAGAAAGGTCTGTGCGGGCTTGTTATTTGGGACGTTGACGCGCTTTCTGACCCTCCTGTCCTGCTCGTTCCACAAATGCTCGATCGGGGATAAATCTGGACTGAAGGGTGGGCAATTGAGAACTGGACATTGTTTTGGTTAAGGAAGTCACGACAAACCATAGCAACGTGCAGCCTCGCATTATCCTGCTGCAACGTAAGGTTACGCGCATGGATAAGTGGACGGACGTGAGGCATGGCGACCTGATACAGATATCTTACGGCTGTAAGATTGCCCTGGATGACCACGAGGGGTGTTTCCACGCCATGAGAAATCCCCCCTCCCCATACCATGACAGACCGTCCCCTGAATCTGCCGTTTTCGTTATTGCACGGGTCAGAATATCGCCCACCTCGACGTCGGTAGCGACGCTGTCGTCCATCTGACCTGTAAACCACGAACCGAGACTCGCCAATGAATAACACACGTCCCCAGCGGGCCGGGTGAAACCGATTTGGTGCATGTGCATGCAGCCATTGCAATCGACGTTGACGTTTCTTGTGCATAAGTTGCGGAACAACGTAGGGACGTCGTGGCCTTAAATTGAACTCCCGCAAGCGATTCATAACTCTTCTTGGACACACTCCGTCGCCGTCTGAAATCGGTTACGGAGGTGTGAGATTCGTATGCCCCTATGCTCGGACGACCGCTCCTGGGACGGTCAGCTAATCTTCCTGTGGCTATCATATGCCCAACTAAAAAGTTATCATTGACTCATGAACAACAGATTGCTGGGCGACGAGACGTTGTGATTGGCCCTGCATAATTGGAGCAATAGCCCTACCT
Organism: Pictodentalium vernedei; assembly: GCA_031216915.1. Classification (NCBI taxonomy): domain Eukaryota; kingdom Metazoa; phylum Mollusca; class Scaphopoda; order Dentaliida; family Dentaliidae; genus Pictodentalium; species Pictodentalium vernedei. The sequence continues at coordinate 459,140,584 of CM062292.1, read as the reverse complement.
CTATCAACTTTGAACATTCCCGGTATTTTGTTTTTCAACTGAGTTGAAATGAAATGTTGTGCAATCTGTGTGTACTGTTCATAACTTCGATTTGGTATAGTTTTCGAGCCCATAGTACGTGGGACCGCCCCGGATGCACGTTTTGTCGAAAAATATGTTGAAAGCATGCAGCGTCGCACGTGGTCATGGTTGACTGAATGTTAACCAAAACTCTTCAGACAGTACACTTTGGTAGCTATGTGTCACATTTTACTACATTTGGTCTACGGATAAAAAAAATTATATTACCCAAACTGAACTTGCGTTTCTTTTTTCCGTCAGTATAGCTCACCGGGAGTTGAGAAGGGAACTGGGAAAATTCTCGTGCAACAGTACTGCGAGCCAGCCACTTGTAGATTCTAAGTGTTTCAAATGCCCGTGTGTATCAAATTCTCTCATTGCATCAAATTTCCTCAGTGTATCAAATTTCCGGAAGCTATTTTTATAGTATAAAAAACCTTCCCCGTGAAATTCCGATCAGTTTTCTGCCGTGCGTATTTTCTTTGTTGTATTTATCATCTGCTGTTCTGACATTACGGAATCAAAATAAACATCTGTATTCTGTCAACGAATGTAAAAGATAATCTCACTTTTCGGTTAGTAATGGCGTAATAGTGTGCGCGTTGACCACATCTATTTGCAACGAAGTTCGAGAATGCCATAAACTGTCACCGCTGAAGGGGTGCACGGGAGGAGATTAGTGAAGGAATGGAGGATCGTAAACAGCCAAAAACTGAATCTGATATGTGACAAGCAAACGTTTCTTGCATGCGAATATAAACATCAAATAAATTTACGATTTATGTTTTTTGCATACAAATACAGACATCCATTTGTATTAATGAAAGGCTTAAATACCAATATAAGAAATAAAATGTTGATCAAAAAATCTCCATGGGTATTGTTTTATCGAAAATGTTGGGGTAGAATAACATATAAGAGCTGGAAATGTCTGGGGATAATGCCCCCGCTTTCCCAAGCTGCCGTTGACGTCATTGCTATTCTATCCCCCGTTTCATTTATTAGGAAACTAACATTCCGTTCAGACAAAACCTCAGTAAACGGATTCTCTGTTCACACGTCAGCAACGATTACAGATGGGTGGGATGGTGGAAAATCCTCGGTCATATTTGGCTCCCTTAAAGGCAGCCGTACTACTGAGGGAATTCAACACTGAATTGTTGACGTAAAGCATTTCCGATCTTTTTTTTCTTCTTCCAATATTTTTTCTTTCTAATCTTCTTTTTAACTCCTTACCTAACACGAAAAAGCAGACGACATTTGCCAAAAAAATTCTTGAATAACTAATTGTTCTCATTTTGTGTCTCAAAAACATAGAGCTTGTTTCCAACGAGGGGCCATTAACCTATGTTTTTGAGACACAAAATTAAAAATTAATGAAAATTAATTAGCTATTTTTGAGAATAGCGCTGTAGGGTTTTGGTCGTTATGTTGGGTAAAGGGTTAAGTAAACCGAAACTAAGTAATCTCTTGTTGTTTTTTTTGTTTTTTTTGTTGTTTTGTTTTTGTTTTGTTGTCTTTTTCATTTTATTTGTTTATTTCTCTAGTTAATAATGAACATAGTATGCTGTCTTTTCTTCGACGCCCATATGTATAGATAGATAGATAGATAGATAGATAGATAGATAGATAGATAGATAGATAGATAGATATTTTATTTAACGGCATATTTTTAAGTACATGTAGTTGCATTTCTTACAATGTGTAATACATATACAGAAGTAATAATCTATACCGTTGGGAGATGACATAGCCAGATTGGCTGCCTTCCTGTCATTCCCGTAATACATCCCATAAACACTGACTACATGATCTGCGTCTTAGGCGTTGATAGAAATGATCTGAGGACAGTTATGTGTAAATTTTTAACTCTAGACCTGGTGACCTTCCACATTACTTTATAGATGGACGAGATATCCAGATTCATTAATGGAATTTAACCTCTTCGGATTAAATTGGAATCTAATCCGAAGGTGCAGGGACAGATATCCACACAAGCCACATACATTAATGTAGCCTATGTGGATGCCTATTACTACCCCTTCGGTTCAAATTACAATCATGTTATAATTACCAGACCCGACTGGATGGAGGCTGATTTTAGAAAAATATGGTACGGTTCGAGTACCCAGCATCAATCAAAAACGTAGTATGAACCATATTATACATACTACGTCCCAGGTTTGTCGACAGTTCAAGGCACTTAGATTGCCGATTTGCAAACCTACTGTGGAGTGCAACAGTCAGGGCAATATGGGTTGTCACATTGATAGCTTTCTTGATATGAGGACAAAAGTTTTGTTGTTAATTTATTTTTAAATTCTTTCCTATTTTCTATATTTCGTAATCCAGGTTCCAATTCATTCCAAATTTTGGGAAGGGCATATGCAGGCAGCCTGTCTAATGCTTTTGTTCGGGTTTTCTCAATACGTACTAGACCTGTTTGCCTTGTATTCATGTTTGCTCGTGCAGTGGGAAAGGTACAATAGTGTTCGAAAGAATCCAGTAGATTTCCATTTTCCCAGTCAAACATAAAAAGACAGGCATGTAGTTTGTACGAATCAGTGATTTTCAGTATCTTATCTTCTACGAATAATGGGTCTGTATGAGAATTAAACCTTTTATTATTTAATATTCTAAGTGAGCGTTTCTGTATTTTCAGTAGTTTATTGATTCCTCTCGAATTTCCCCATATCTGAATACCATACACCAAATGACAGTGGACCAAGGAATAATAAAGCATCTTCATGACATGCTGTGGTAATAGTTTTTTTTTTTGCCTTGTTCAGAGTATAATTTGCCCATCCAATCTTAGAACATATTTTTGATATATGTGTTTGATAAGATAAGTGTTCATCAATATGTATACCTAAAAAGTTCAAGGATTTCTCTTCTTCATTTAAACCCACCCCTTTTAGTTTTTTACCATTCATGAGAATATCAGGATGTCTGCAACTAGTAGCTTTGTGGTTTGGGTTAATAATAATGTATTTGGTTTTATTGGCGTTCAGGGCGAGTTGATTTGCTGAGCACCACTCATATATTTTATTGAGTTCATGATTAAAATGGTCAGCTATGGAATTGGATTTGGGGGCTGAATCCAGAGCAGTTGTGTCATCCGCAAATGACAAGAGGTTGAAAGATGTAGAATGACTAATATCATTTATGTATAATAAGAATAAGGTCGGCCCAAGAACTGAGCCCTGTGGAACTCCACATGTCAGTTCTATCAGTTCAGACTTGTCTTCACCATGTTGTACATATTGCACTCTATTCGAAAGATAGCTTTTAAACCAACAATTACTAATGCCTCTAAATCCATATTTTTCCATTTTGGTTATCAAGATGTTGTGGTTTATCGTATCGAATGCCTTGGATAGGTCAAGGAATGTCGCTAATGTATTGTTTTTACTTTGTATATTAACTTTCTGCTTTGCTTTTTATAGGTTTTGGCACCTTGGGTGAAACATTTTATGGTAAGAGTCCATTCATGGGGTTTGGAAGATTATATTGTACCAGGGTAAGCTTTTGATATTTTTAAATATACTCCCTCTTGTATCCATGCGCATAAAGAGGACCATGCCGTTCAACTCTTTGTCTGTTGTAAATAGATTTTGCTGCAGAGATCAAAAGGAGCCTGTTACCTATAGTTGAGGAATGTTACTCTTTGTTGTTAATATAATATACCCCTATATATAGCAGACGTACTCTTAACAGTTATTTCTTCAAACCCGACTTCGGAGATTTGTTCATGAAATCAGCTTTTCAGCAGCCATGATTGATTTTTATGAAAAATGAACAAAAAAAAAAAAATAAACCCTTATCAGTTTAAGAGTTAAATCGGCGGGTTGCAAATTAAATGGCTTATAGTATATATTTTAGCAAAAATGAATAAGAAAATTTATTTACATCTGCCTGATTCTGTTGGGTGGCTATAGTTTCTCAATTTGTACTATTTCCAGTGTCAGAAACTACTTATCCCTACTTTGGGACTGCTCGTTGAACGTATTGATTGGTCTACCCAATATATTGACTAAGCAGCCATCTGCTGAATTAACTGGTAGAGTGCTAAATTATTTTTGGTCATCCAAATTTGTTCACATACCTTTGCCTTGTTACAATTTATGGGAGAGTGCCTGTAGGCCTGTAGGCACTCTCCCATAAATTATAACAAGACAAATCCCTACAGTCTAAATAATATCACTTCAAAGATAATACAAAGCAATTCCGCTGAGTATGAAGCCTTCAAGTTGCAATACCTTCACCTCAGAGTAAAGCCCAAGTATGGGCTTCCAGCACTCTACCAGTTAAATTATGACGTATCATGCACGTGGAAAGGCAGTATTTCGTGTTCAAATGGTTAAATTGTTGACATCACTTACGGACACAATTTCTTTTCGTTCACTTTGTTGTCAGTACCATATCACCAGGGGGGGGGGGGGGGTCGATTTAACGGACACTGGACTGAAAGAAGATGTCACCGACCTTGTAAACTATGACAAAATATCGTCAGCAGGAATAGATGCTTTCTAATGAGCAACTATTTCAATCTTTTCTCTCTCATATCAAACACTTTTTTCACTTTGTTCGCTTGCGAATTGTTAGACGGCAACGTAGGCCTAAACTAAGAATGCCTGAAATCTGATTGTAAGAATAAGACGTAAGGGACGACACAAGCTGTCAGATCACAAGCTTAATTATGTTAAGAATTCAACGTTGTTATGTGCTTTTTGTTTGTCCGCTTTTTCGTGGAGTTTGTGCGATGACTGCCATTGATGAAATGTACCTTAACACACGTGGATTTACAGATATTTTTTCGTGCTCCACTAATAGATATTCTGATCAATAAATATTTATGTCGCTTTGACCACATCACGCTATTAACATAACTGGTGGAACTACGTTGTCAAATCTTACAACTACATCCGCATCGAGTCCTCATTGATAAGTATTTACTGTGCGAACATGTCTTATCGTACTGTAATGTCTTTAAATATTCGATGAAACCAATTATCAATTGAGTCACAGGGAGCGCGGTGGCTCAGTAGGTAGAGCAGCAGGCTGCAAGCCGAGAGGTCCTCGGTTCGAACTCCACCTGCGGCAACCTCGTTCTGTCCTTGGGCAAGACACTTCATCTCCATTGCCCGCGTGGGGGCACGGTGGCGTTGTGTACTAAGGCGTACTGCAGGTCGATGGTTCACTGTCTTCAACCAATGCTAACCCTGCTTGTGTGGAGTTAGTATGTTGGGGAACTGACAGTTGCTCGCTGTCGCTCGGTGGTTCTCTCCGGGTACTCCGGCTTCCTGCACCCGTAAAACTGTCACGGTCATGATTAGCCATTGTGCAGAAATATGTGACCTTAAACACCAATAAATAAATAAATAAATAAATAAATAAATAAATAAATAAATAAATAAATAAATAAATATTCCGGACAAATGAATCTAAAAATAGGTGACGGCCTACTTGAGGACTTCGGTAACGACCCCGCACTCCAGCTCATTTAAATTTCTTCCAAATGTCAAATAGTCGAGGGACACACGGATTACTTAAAGTTATTATGGACACACAAACAAGTTTGTGGAATAGGTACTGGGTGAACAGATATTTCCATAAACAGGAACTCGTATAGATGTGGCACTGGCGGCTCGAAAACAATTTTCGGAGGTTAATTTCAGTACTTATAACAATTATACCAGGAACTAAGTACATGTTACAATAATTGTAGATTTTTGTACACAGTCTTGTTGAACTTTAACGAAACCCTCAGACAATATGTGACCTTAAACACCATTAAATAAATAAATAAATAAATTGAGTCACATTTCTTGCGCTGATTGAAAAAAATGAATGTTTCGTTTACTTCAGACTCAGTCGTGTGCAATATTTCAGTTGTTCGCTTTCCCGACCAAATAAAATAATAACCTATGTTTTTGAGACAAACAATGAAAATATAATGAAAATTAATTGGCGAGTTTTGAGAATAGCGCTCGTTTTGGCCGTTAGGTTAGTCAAAGGGTTAAGGACTGGGCTGGTTCTAAGCTATAACAAAGTCGGACACTTTACATGATTTGACTGGTGGCTGGAGAGCTTGGGTTTGGCCTAGCGCAGAAGAAATGGCGAGTACTGCGTTTATTCCTAAAACCGATCTGCCTAAATGGAAAGGAAAAGCGAATAAATTTGAATTTCGTAATCTGTGTCTGGCATTTAGTGGAATACGCCGATAGAAACTCAACTGTTTCATTCAAGAACGAGGAGCAACGTGTTCCAAGATGGTTGAAGTAGAAAACAGACATCGAACTTATTATGGGTGGAAACCGCATACCACAGGTTTTTGTATGTTTACATTAAAAATTGTGACGATAAAATATTACAGTAGTTCTTGTGTTTTGTCTACCATTTTCCTAAAACGCAATCGCAAACCGTAGTATCAGTAGCGATAAATATTCTGCGACAAAAGATCTTGCATCACTACTGCAGTAGCGATGTTAGTCACCCCACTATGTGAGAAACGAACGTACGTGCTACTGATAGACTATTTCAGTGGCATTGGAAATCACAAGTCATTTCCTTCAAAGATTTGTAAGGCTGTAATGAATGATGCATCTAGCTTGCCTCAACATACATTCCGAGCTGCAGGGAACTACGCGTTCCAGTACATAAGTACATGTACGTAAACAATCCACTATGAAAACATCAAAGCAAAGAACATGAAGGTAAATCGTAAAAAATAGAATGTAAAAGCCAGAATATTTTGAAACGCAACGTCAATCTCACTGCGGTTTATATCCTTCTAAAAATATGAATGATGTGATCTCATGCATTTAAAGAGACTCTTGCACACAACAACATATAATTCCCTGGTTTATTTTGCAAACTACACGCCAATCCCTTGGGTGACCTCATGATCTGAATTATGTTTGGTTCGAACTATTATTGGTCTACGATAAAAACAAACTTGGGCTGCGTTTGATTATTTTTTACCACCTTGTACAATTTCATTCGGGTTGGAGAACTTTCCTCACATACCATTGAGAAATAAAGTAACATTATCTTGGTCAGTTGAGTGAGGGTCTTTGTTTGTTAAAGACTATTTTGGGGAAGTCATGATTTAGGGGATAACTATGTTGTATTTGATTGTTAGGGGCCGTAAACGATGGTTTTACTGTCACAAATTGAGTTTTGCCGGCGACGCGTTAGCGGAGCCGGTAAAACGGATATTTGCGACAGTAAAACCATCGTTTACGCCCCCAAACAATCAAATACAACATAGTTATCACTATGTTAATATAATTCGGACGAAAACGGGGATAGTTTTTTATGTCCTAACTATAAAACAACGGCTTGTTGAAGACAATCGAAGTTCGAGATTTATAGTAATTGTATTAGAATATAAGGTTTGTTATCTGAAGGGTAGAAAAAAGTTGGATTTGCTCATCGTGCTTGTAAACAATGTTTTATCACCACTCAACTTGTTTTAAGGAGGTACAGCTACGAGTCTCCTGGCGATAAAAGATTCTGTACACTCACAATTTGCAAAAAGCACATTTTTATTGCACACCTGCTGTATGGAATCCCCATCAAAAGTAACACTAAACCATGCGGAAAATGAAAATCTGTTCCGGACACATGTGCGGAACGGAAATCATTGAAGGATTATTTTTATGAAGAAGCTAAACTTACTGAAATTTTCTACAAATCGTGCACTACAATTAAAATTTGAATCGCTAGCGATAGCTAAAAACTGACGAAATAGTAACACAGGTTCCCCTCGCAAATTTGTTTGGCGATAAAATGTTTTCCTTTTATTGATAGTTGTCAAATGAATTGCTCAGTGCCCTTCCAATAATTGTTTTTACAGGCATGAAGACGTGTAATAAACACAGGGCGACACACGTGTTTGAATGGGTTTATCGATATGGTACTTGTCTAAAACACATATATATTGATATTGTATTATCTCAAAATTTGAAATTGTCTCGTTGTTTGATCATGTACTTATATGATGTGTGTGGAATAAATTGAGAGTGCGAGGTGGAAAACCAAATAATTTCTTTGGTTTCGCCACCTCTAACTTTACTCGAAGCTTATGTAGACTTATGTTGGTTTGATGGTAACATTGCCGGATTAAGCGATGATTGGTCTGAAACAAGTAGAGTATATTATAAATGCGGCGTAAATTGACACAAACACTCTCGTGGATTCGTAAGCAATTACTCTCGTGGATTCGGAAGCAAGTAAAGTTATAAAGCAAATAAAGTTATTCGGGTCACAAAGGATTTAATTCCCACATCGTCCCTGTGCGCCTTCGGCGTGCTGAAACTTTTCATTTCATTCATTAATTCACAAACACATACATATTAAAACGTAACATCTAAGAACAGTGTTCTGAACTTTCTCTACTCAGTTGCTCATTAAGTTTTTAAGTTGCTCATTGGAAGTCGTTTCATTTGAGAAATTTTAAGCACTCAAAAAACACTTGAGTGTTTGTAAATTTCAAAACCCACTTTTAGTGCGTTATATGTACATTTTGCTTGACCCTTTACCTAACGTAACGGCCAAAACCGGCCAGCGCTATTCTCTAAAATCGCCAATTAATTTTCACTATTTTTTTCATTTTTTGTCTCAAAAACATAGGTTATGACCCCTCGTTGGAACGAGCTCGTCGAGCTCGTTCCAACGAGGGGTCATAACCTATGTTTTTGAGACAAAAATGAAAAAAATTAGTTATTCAAGAATTATTTTTGCAAGTGTCGTCTGCTTTTCATGTTAGGTAAAGGGTTAATCAGAAACGATTCACAAACTTTTGTCCTTCGCTCAAACTCTATAATAGATTGACCAATTCATTTTATCGATTTTGTGAATGGCCAACCCATTTGATAGCTTGAAAGCATTTAGTGTGGGACCCTTTAAAGTGCGGGGGACCGTAGCATATGTTAAATTTGATTGTTCGATAATCCGATGTTAGATGGTGCCATTGCTATAGAATCAGATGTACTTTTCAACTTTAGAACAACATTATCTTCTCATACTTATTGGTGAAAAATACAATAGGTCGATTCATTTTGCCAGTTAAAAGTGAGAGATATCTGTGTTTTGTTCAATATTTGCAGGCCGAGGTTTTGTGTCTTAGGGGGTGTTTTTCAGTATAACAGGACAGATACGGAAATTGAGAAAAGTGATCACCAGACAATATGGAACGGATGCACGGAAGTACTACCAAGTTTGAAAGTTAGTATTTTTACATATATTTCACACTCATTTTAATCTTACCTGCTCGGATGAACCATCCTCACAATAAAATCCTTTGATATCTGTTTTTGAAGATGAAATTCCCTCCTTATCTTCTTGTACAGGTCATTGCATTTTGTGTTTTTTTGTTTTGTTATTTATCACCTCAAACATTTTACGTTCAAAATAGACATTACATAAATTTATTTTTACACATGTTTCCTGAATGTAAATAATTCGAGATACACAATTTTGGAGGTATTGAAGATTTGTTCTCGAAGATTATTGTTTTGAATTTTCTGAAATTAATTAATTGAATGTGTCGTATTCAGGTTAATACATGCTGACTTTGAAGTTGGGCCTTCGAATCGAATCTCAAATCAAATCGGGTCTTTTATTCGAAATCGAATTGAATCTCAAATCGAATTCTGGGCGTATTGAAGATGACAAATAAGGGGTAGGGTAGTGTAAACCTGATTGTTCAGACTGTGACGGCTCAAGCGCCGACTGATAAAATATTGCAGCTACATCATCAAGGCATGCCTTCCTAGAAGGCATGCCTTGATGATGTAGTTGGAATATTACCCAGGATCGAGAGCGACATTTACCAGCACCAAGCACAGGACATGACTAGCCATCAGCAACAGCTCATCATCAACATTGCTTGGAAATTTTAACTTCGCTTTCAACAGTGGTAAAAACTAGTGAGACTGGAAATAGCATGAGAGGTAGCAAGGGTCACATGCTATTTACGTTAATATAGAGGAAATTACACTCTGTCTTAAATTATTATGTTATTTGCAGCATAATTAGCGTACAATTTCCATCTGAACTATCCGTTTTGTGACACCACGACAGTTACGTATACCAATGTATATTCCAGTGTAAAGATTCGAAGGGAAACGAATCGGGCAGCTGATTTCGAATCGAATCGAATATCAACTTAAGAATCGAAATCAAATCGAATCTAGAAGCTTCGCAGAGCACTACTTTGAAGTTAAGGATTTGATTTTGAACCAAATTTTTATTTTGCATTCGAAATTAAAACTTCAACTTTGAAGTTGAAATTCTGTCATCCAAATTGAAATTTTTATTCTCTGTGGTGGGCCGGAGGCTAGGAACTTACCATTTACCGAAATTCTGGGAAAGAGTTAGATATTTCCGAACGTTTTCCCGGGTCGTTGACCCGACTGATACGAACTTTTATATAACTCTTTAAAATAATTCTAAATGAAAGTAATTCATTAAAATATTCACAAATAAACGTTTTCCTGCACAAGACTACTCCATTGTCATACACTTTTTTGTACGACTTTAGTGGATCTATTATTTTTGTTTACAAATCTGGATGGGCAGTTTTCAGTCATGGACCTGTCATTATTGTCATTCCTGCCAGTGTCATAAACGAAAATAATAGCCTTTTACTTTTCTAGTGTCTACATTTTTATCATTTGTTGGTTTTTGTGTCTCAACGACGGAGTTGGTCGATTTTGGCTTTCATCACTCGTATGTGGAAAAGTAGAAATCATTACAAAATGCAACAAACTGTGTATTTTGCTGTCTGTGTTTCGCAGTAGAGATCTATCGGATTAGGGAGAGGAGATTTTCCACCCCATCCACACAATTCGATTTATCGCGGTTCTGTTTGTCTGTGACGAAGGAATATATATATTATATGTTGTTTTTGTGTATACATTATTAAATAGAAGGGAAACTTTTTTTTTAATAAAATTCAAAATCAAAAAATAAATATTAAAAACATGTTATATTTAAAGACTAAAAATCCTAAGGAGAAATAGGAAAATATGAAGACAGATCTTCTGCACGAGAAGTTTCTCATAGACCTCTTCTACGGAGCATGAGCCCATCTCGTGGATTTAAACTTTCTTAAAGCGATGAGCGAGAGATGTCCTGGATTGCATGTCAGATGGATTTACCAAGGCGCACACCTGTTACACCGCTGAACACAAAGACGCTATAATACTGTGTTTTGCCTCGGTATTGGAAAAGCTCTACGAGGACGAGGTGACAGAATTGTGGAAGACAATGATCAAATGTCGAAGGCAACTACAGCCTTTGGATTTTGAAATTGAGGAAATCCTGAGAAATCTCACGAATTACGATCGAGGAAGTATTTTGCATTTATTACAGGATAGAGAATATCGACTCCGATCTTATAAAGGGGAAAAATTCAAAATATTTATTATATAGGAAAACAAAGACAAACAAACAAAAATAAGAATAAATATAAATATATATTATAAACATATTTTTACAAAATAAAAAAAAAGAAATTTAGCATATTTGTTTTTTTATGTTTTGCAGATTTTGTTCCGTTGTTTTCTATACATAGTCATATCTTTCATTAGCAGGTGAGCTGTCACTCTTCCCCCTTTATTTTTATGTAATTGTTTTGATGACCATGTCCATTATCGTTTGTTTATTCACATTTTCCAGTTTTTTCTCCAGGCGATCTACAACATCTTTATCGATTTTCAGAAATATCTTGTCTTTACCGTAGATCAGAATAAAGTCTACATCCACAAACTAGTATTTCTCTTCTTCTTCTTTCAGAATCCCCAGACACGAATTTTCCAACTCTAGAAACTGCTCTACTTGATCTTCAGTCAGTTTTACTCCAATGTTATAATAATCGTATTTATACTCAAACTTTATCCCCTCAGTGTCTTCCAATCCGATTGTATGAGGTTTCAAAAGAAAAAGATTTACTTTCAGCTTTCTTGTAAGGAATGGTTGTTTCATTTCGTATTTTTGTACATGGACACTTTTTGTGATTGATTTTTCAAATTTAAATTTTTTATTTTTTTAATTTCCCTATTATATATATGAAAAAATATGTTTATATTTTTTTGTTCAATTTTTGTTTTTTTAAATGATTCTAAATTAAATTATAGCTTCCTTGCAAACTTTCAATTTTTTTTTTACAATTAATTAACTTTTTCCACAAGCACATGAAAGACTATAACAGAGAGCCACCGAATGTCACATCTGTAGAAGACCGTTCACCGAAACTTCAGCATCCAAATACAAGAAAGTGAGAATCATGATCAATATACAGTAGGGACCTGCGAGCCGGGGATAAAACTTCGAGCCGAATCTCGAGCCGAATCATCCCTCTGGTATCGAGTCGAGTCGAATCTCGAACCTTGAAACCGGCGCGACGGCGATATTCGTGCTTCCATACTCATAGTCTGCAATACCGGTACTCTGCATGCTGGATGAGTTCAGAATCAATTGGTCTGGAATCGAGTATTCTCGCACTGCGAGAATACTCGATTCCAGACCAATTGATTCTGCCGGGGGTTTAATAATCAACAAAACTGGAGAGCTAATACGTTCAGAGAGCGATTTATTACACTATCGTTAGCGTATGACGGCGTGTTCTTGATGCGAGCGAGTGCACATATAATTCGCCGTTTGAACAGAGGTCGGTTCGAAAAATACGAATCGGACGGTGAGGTATCGAGTCGAATCGAATCTCGGCGATGGTTTCGAGTCGAGCCGAATCTCGAACGGTTCGCAGGTCCCTACTATACAGGTAATAGCAATAAACGATAGATATAAAGTCTAGAAGATGGTGAATCAATATTGCAATACGAGCAAATTCGAACACCTATGAGAGTTGAAGAGGGAGATAGAATTAATTTTATGATGAAGGCGACTAATCCCAAAGCTATAGTATTTGTTTTGATCGACCTTTGAATGCATACACAATGGATAAAATGTTTAATCGAATTGAACTTTTGAATTTCTTCAGGGAAAAAAACTAAGGAAGTTTGAGAACTTTATTTTTAATGCGTCTATCTCATAAGTGATGGGATCTGTGTAGTTTCGCATTCTTGCAACATTTTTTTTTTATATTCTAATAATTGTATTTTTTATTTAATTTTTTATGTATTTATCTTTTTTTAACTTCTACTTAATACGATTATTTTTTTTCATTATTAATTGCAATTGTCCGGAATATAAAAATCGTTGAATCCATTCCTATATGTTCCATGGTATTTACTACTTGTCAGATCGATGACCACAAAATTATAAAGTGGATAATCCCACAACCACCTTCAAAATTTCTTGAATTCTCTTTTGCTCATGTCATTGGCCACGTGATCATCATAAATATGATTAAGATTCTTGAAATCTTGATGAAACAGACACAAAATTTTTTGAGTTCTTTCTTATGGTCTGACTGAAAAAGATAGAAACCATCCATGTTGCTGTGGAATCCTCGAACGTAGTAAGATCCTCACCGATTCTGTTTCTCCCATCATCGAAGATCATGAGATTTCTGTGCTCACGAGGAATGGGCAGATCGTTTGATTTTTTTTTTTTTTATAAATTTGACATTCCACATTCTTAGAGGATCTGTAATGAGTTTCTCTTTGATTTAAGATTTATGAAACGAGTGTAGACAATTTTATTTTAGCGAGCCTCTTGTCAAAACGAGTCTTGTTGACATTTAATAAACAGACTGCAACAAAACTCTCATTAGTAATTCAATTGCCAACAATAAGAGAAGCAAATCCAAAGAAGGGATTTGCAATTTCTATATTTTATAAACTTTAATCCGAGTCGCTGTCGGACACAATGATGCGCCTACGTTTCTGAGCGGGTTGGGCGGATGATGTTTCTGGGTTATGAATGTGTATCTCAAAGTGCCCACCATAAATGTTGCCTGTGAACATATTCTGTAGTCTACCCGCAAATTGTGTGTTTCGATCAATGGAATTTGTGTTAGAAATTGACTGGTTTTGATAAACTACATCTGTGTCCATGGATTTAGGATATTGAGGCCTATTTTCAGTTTGAAGATTGGAGTTAGATAACACACGATAAATTTGTTTGTGTTGTTGTTCACTGATATGGCTGTAATTGTTAATTGACTGGATATTCTTGTGCCCTGTGATTTGCTTAAGCTGGTGAGCAGGGATGTTATTTTCACTAAGTTTCTGAACAAGATGTTTGCGAGCACTTTGATCAGTAAGTTTCTTTTCCGGTGACAGACCAGCTGCTTTTGCCATGCACTTCATGATCGAGGAAAGTTTATTTCCAATCGGCTGTCTTTTAAACCACTGATCACCGACATTCATAATATCTTGTTTATTATGTGTTGCTATATAAAAAAGGGTCACTTTCGTCACTGTAACCAGAGAGCCTTAACAGAGAGTACTTTTTTATAAATATTCACAGGACACCTTTCTGGTAAATCAAAGTTACACCACATTCTGGGTGGCACACTTCGAACATCTCTCACATTGTCACCAGGGCGAGTTTTTGTTTGTCTTTCTATAAACTGTAAATATTCCTGGCTATTTGGGTCCTTGTGCAAACTAGCATCCTCCCAACACATTTTACGGTGCTCATCTGAGCCCCGTAAACCAATGTGAATAGTGTTTAAAAACCACAAGGAGTTTATTATAGATTCGGGTGTCGAAGAACCCAGTTGACCGCTTTGCCACAAAATGTCAATTTCATTGTCACTTATTGGCTCCGTCTTCATTTCCCCATTGCCCAAGCCACTTCGTTTCAGTTATCGTTGTTTGGCCTTCAATATGTCTCTCACTTTCACAAATTCTACACTGCTAACTATTGTGTGGCCATAATTAAAACGTTTTAAATTTCTATCAATACTGGAAATAAATCCACGCAAGAGCTTGGTTCATATTCAGAGCCGTCAGATTTTCTGACTGACAGGATAAATTTGCATAAAATAACACACAGTTCACTGGGCGGTAAGTTGTGAATTTCACGATGCTCATTTATATCATTGCTTTGAAAAAAAATGTCTTACTAACTTCATATCATAAAAGGTCTTGCTTAAAGTGTTTTTATTTGTTTCTTTTTCAATAAATCCATCTATATCTGCACCGCTGACATTAACAAAACGACGCTGTTGAGTTGCGTCCGTTTGCTTAGCAATGCCAACAGTTTCTAGGCAATCTAGCGTCTGGTAGCGTTCATCGTGTAATAGGCTCAAACGTTCTGCCGAGAGAGTCACTTCAAAGTCGATACCTATTATTTTCACAGTGTATAACAAGCCTTTTGTGGAATCAATGATCTTAACAATTTCCCCTTCTCCTTTTCCATCTGTTTTCACAATTTCGTTCACTCGATAGTTAAGTACACGCGCCATGTTTTGTTTGTAAACAATGGAGTGGTACAATATGAATATTAATTAGGTGATGAGGCTTAAAATTCAGCCAATGAAAATCCTTGCAGGTCATATTACACGTGTTCTCATATAGAAGAATATCAGATGGATTTTTTCATTGAACTTTACAATAGTCATGTGATAAAATGTTTTATTATATCCCAGTTCTTTCGATGTTTCTTTCAAGATCGTTGTTAGCGATGGGTCGCATTTTTCGATTTTCTTTCAGTTATCAAAGATTCTCATTATAACGTCCTTCGGTAAATTTGCGCTCAGAGCGTTTCACAATAATTCATATCAATCTTGAAAGAGACTCTTGCCAAATATGAACAATCTGTCATAATCCAACCACTCCAGTCTCAACAACTGATTCATCTACAGATTCGTCTTTCCGCAATTCGATTTTCCGCTATCAGTCCTTTTATGCTTTGGCATAAGAGTTTGTGATTCGATCTCTCAGTCTTTGGTGCATTCCACAATAATTACATTGTTAATGTGGTTATACGTTTTGGGTCCAAATACTCAATTTCCATTGGTCAGCTGGTTGAAAACGTCATGAAAATTCATTTTCCAATGAATACATTTGGTCGAACTTTGACCCGTATTTACCGTTCGAGCGCAGTTGACATAATGTAATTCGGGCGGTGTTTGGGCGGGTTTTTAACTTTTAGCGCCTCTCGCAGTGATCAACTCCTTTGCTGTTTCTTTGGTGACATTTCCCAACTGTGGTATAAAGCCCGTTACTAAAATACTCGTTTCTATTTCTAAAGTTGAAAAAATTAAAGCTTATTTGTCCTTGGGATATCATTTAGACGGAACAAAGGCCTGCGCTAGTTCTTGATTCCAACGACTGAAAGCTGTATGATTTTCAACAACGGCGAATTCAATTCTTAAATAAATATTTGATTCCATTCTTGTTTTGTTTTTTTTAAAACGATTTGCATTTTATTCATTTATTTATTGTATATGATAAGTTTGTTTTTCAATTTTTGTTCTTACTTTAAACCATTTTCAATCCGATTCACTGCAGTTCAACCGTTGATCATAGCGAGTTCCTGTATCGGCTCTACGCCAGAACCCTTGAAATTTCCATATTTTGTGTTCGCTAGAACCTCTTACAATTTTGACGACAATTTCTGTCGTTTAGCCAGTGGCGGTCTTATCAACTTTTGAATTAAATATCGTCACTTCTCTTGCCAGCTTCCGAAACGATTCTATTGCTCTTTTCCATCGCAGCTTAATTACCCATATCCATCACGGTCTTTTTTCCAACCGGTGGTTGAAGCGATCTGTTTCCCACATCACATGTGAAGGTGCGTGACAGAGATCCCATCATCGAATCATGCAAACCCGATCCGCAATAGACATAAGCTTTCATAAATCCTCTGTTCCTTATCACTATTTTTTTTTAATAATTATTTTTTTATTTATTTTATTTTTTTTTAATTCCTATTTTATTTTTTATTATTTATTTCCCCTTCTTTCAACACGTTCATGATCGATTTGTACGTTTCTCTGTTCAAAACCTTCTGTCGCAATAATTCATTGCACATGCTCCCCAACTAGTTTCTCACTCTGGTATTATCGGCTTTTCAACTCACCATCAAGCGATTTAATCTCTCACTCACTGTCCGCTGACCGATTTCATGAATGCTCTATTTGCATCCCATATGAGTTTACCATGTTCTTCCACTTCGATCTTTTACTCGCCTTTGGTCACGTTTCTCTGGAATCGTTGTTTTTTCATAACATTCGTCCGAATCAGGATATCGCCGTAAGCTTCGTAATGCTCTTCCTCATAATCGTTAGGTTTAGCCAGCACGAGCAGATTTCACAATCCGCCAGTACCTTCATGTTATCGATCTTCGACAAACAGATTTTACTCGTCTGTTATTTCCACTTTTTTTCACCTATATAGACACTGTAATCGTCTCCGAAGGCAGGATCAGCGCTCAACGGGTTCGTCTCATATAAATAGAGAGTAATCGCTTGACTGGACTGGTTACATGAAATAATTCGTGAGAGGTGGGGGACGTTGTACAACCCACGAGTGCGCGAATGCGCATGAGTATTTTACAATATACTCCCTCGCCACGAATGAATTATTTCACGTAACCAGTCCAGTCAAGCGATTACTCTGCTTATTACTTTTCATTATTAACGATAATTATATGATTTAACTCTTTACCAAACGTAACGGCCCAAAACGGCCAACGCTATTCTAACAAATCGCCAGTTAACTTTCATTATTTTTTTCATTTTTTGTCTCTAAAACATAGGTTATGACCCCTCATTGGAACGAGCTCGTCGTGCTCGTTCCAATGAGGGGTCATAACCTATGTTTTTGAGACAAAAAATGAAAATAATAGCTATTCAAGAATTTTTTTTTGCAAGTGTCGTCTGCTTTTCATATTAGGTAAAAGAGTTAAAAAAAAACAAAAAATAATGAAGTCCCCATTACATCCACGGCAAAGCGTCTTCGTTTGCGCGCACGGATACATGACCCAATTGTTGATTGAATAATTCACTTGTTAAGTATCGTTTATAATCAAACCGGGAAATCCCAGTAAATCACACTTTGGAAAGTAATAAATTCGCTTAATCTTCGGGTTTCATATTGCCGGCATCTGCCATCGTGTCACCGATCGTGCACGCAGTATTGATCGTTGATATTTCACTCTTCGAATCGATCTCAATTATGTCTACCTTGGAAGGACTTGGCGGAAAGTGCTGCTACTGGCTACTGGAGAATGTGTTTATGGGGGGCGAGGTACGAAATTAAATGTTGGCCAAAAAAGTATGTAACTATTAGTCTGACCAGAAGTTCTGTAACCGTAATTCGGATCATAAGGTTCGTGAATAGAAGTCAGACCAGAAGGTCTTTAATTAGATGTCCTACTTTCTCTTTAGGGTTTCGATTCTTGGTCGTCTCCCGTTTCATCTCGATATCGTCCATTCGTTTAGCCATATCGCTCTCTCGAATATTCCTCTTCAATTCTAGAAATCGACGAACCATCTCGTCTCTCAGCCTAGGGTCTTTGATCTTAAAAAATTACGTGTTTTTTTTAAATATTTTTTCCCCTTTTGTTTTTTTTTAAAATTAATTATTAGTTATTATAGTTTTGAATAATTTTTCTTTCCTATATAACAAGAAGAAAAGATAAAATAAATAAATATAATAACCCACGTTTTAGTCATTGACAACGAGTAATGATGCCAGCACCCTTAAATGTTGTTATCCAGCTTTCAACATTTTACCAAAGTGAACCGTCTCGGATATATACGGATCGGATCCTAGTTCGCTAGGCGGAGCTCACCCTCTCACACAACCCATCCTAAACAAACCACGAGAAACCACATACACA
The DNA here is from genome assembly GCA_031216915.1 of Pictodentalium vernedei. Classification (NCBI taxonomy): domain Eukaryota; kingdom Metazoa; phylum Mollusca; class Scaphopoda; order Dentaliida; family Dentaliidae; genus Pictodentalium; species Pictodentalium vernedei. The sequence goes on along the minus strand of CM062292.1, from coordinate 459,121,756 downwards.
GCTTCCGAACGATTAATATATCTCTTTAAATAATCGCTCAGTCGAGTAGAGTCACATCAGCTCTTGTACGTGGCAAAACGCTACTTGTCAAAAATGACTATCATTTAGAGGAAAAAAATCTCTCAAAGTATGAGGAATCAATAATAAACAAAACCCCATTGTGTTTTAGTCGTTGTCGATAAATGAAAATACACAAGTTTCGAACAAATACTATCGGAAATATCCTTTTTAACAAGGATCCCGATGGGATCTTATAAAATAATAAAACCTACAGAGAAAAGGATTTCAAGTTTTGGTAAAGGCCAAGAATAGAGGACCGCGTGTTTTTTAAGAAGATAAAACATTTTTTACAACTTTTTTGGAGTTTCTTATCATTCTAAGACATGTTTTACACAAAATTAGCCCAAAACACCGATACCTACTGACAAAAAGCATCACTTTCAAACCTTTTTATACTCTGTTAACTTTATTCTCCAAACAATTATTTCAACAACAAAACCTGCGGTAAACAGGTACGCGATTCTTTGTTTTTTTTCCGCTATCGTATATACTCCATTTGATCGGAGTATACGAGGGTGTAATTACAATGGGATTACGAATTAGGGTCAGTTTGGGATGGATACAGGTTAGCTAACCCGTACCCATCCTAAACTGACCCTAGTACGCAAAGAAGGCAATAATCAGAATACTGCGACCAATGCATTAGGGTCAGTTTAGGATGGGTACGGGTTAGCTAACCCGTACCCATCCTAAACTGATCCTAGGATGCAAATAAGGTAATGATTACTCCCCTGTGACGTCACAACGAAACATCCGCAGCTCCATTTCAGAACGCAGTCAGAAATTCATTTTGTTTCAAAAACCCGTCTCAGAGAAAAGGGTTAAAAGTGATGATTTTTGTGAGTGGGTATCGGTGTTTTGGGCTAATTTTGTGTAAAATATGTCTTAGGATGATAAGAAACTCAAAAAAGTTGTGAAATATGTTTTATTTTCTTAAAAAACGCGCGGTCCTCTTTTCTTGGCCTTTACCCAATTTTTCGTCGTGCACAATTCCGTATTTACATAAAATAGCGACAGTGATAAATATCTAATTGAATCGTTTCTCAAAGCTACACAATACACAATGTTTATTAAATACATCAAACAATCAAATATTGAAATTAAAATTGTTTTTAACGACAGCAGTTTTTCTCTTTTCATGAATTACTTCTTCTCATCCGAGTGTTATCAATTAAATAAGTAAAAGTTTTTCTCGCTTTCAATTTGCTGTGAAAAGAATTATTTAAAGTACCTTAAAGTACTTTTATATTGAAATACTGTCTTAACCCTTTACCTAACATGAAAAGCAGACGACACTTGCAAAAAAAATTCTTGAATAACTAATTTTTTTCATTTTTTGTCTCAAAAACATAGGTTATGACCCCTCGTTGGAACGAGCTCGTTGAGCTCGTTCCAACGAGGGGTCATAACCTATGTTTTTGAGACAAAAAATGAAAAAATAATGAAAATTAATTGGCGATTTTTGAGAATAGCGCTGGCCGGTTTTGGCCGTTACGTTGGGTAAAGGGTTAAAGAAATGCGGTTTTAACAACGAAATCTTCTCTTAATTGAAGTAGAGATTATTTTATTTCTTCTCAGAATGAGGGGGAGGGGGAATTTCCCCTCTCTCATCCGAGAGACCTCTACCGAATCGACCTCGCGAGCCGTAGGCACATTGCGAAACGCAAATGGAAAAATACACAGTATTTGCATTTTGTGATATTTCTAATTTTCTACATACGAGTGATTACAGACTAAAGACCAACGCCGTCGAAGCGGAATTAAAAAAACTGAGAAAAAATTACAGATTTCCATCAGAGATATCTCGACGAAATTGATGAACTCGAGTGAGGAACACGTAAAAGAATAGTAGAAAATATATGGTTTGGAACTCCACTGTAATCGCTGTCTTGTGGGGAAAGAATGCAAAGAATTCTCGGACTGGGTCAGAACTGGATGATTTCGAAATTTTCTAAGATTTTCTAAGGTTTTATTTTTGCTCGATCTCCGAGATTCGATCGACGCGACAGGGCAGATCCTCGCATTATCTCTATCGGCTACACGATGTCCCATTCGATTTCCAGATCGAAAAAGCCGCGTGTCGTCTCCTGGTATACAAGCCCAGTTTGCAAGAAGTCTAAAGTGGTCTCGTATTTTCTCTCAGGGAAAATAAAATCGAAAATCGGGAGACATTACCTAAAAATTAGAATTAATTGGACTTCAAACCGAAAAGTCGACAGTTCGATCCCCGCCAGGGGTAACTGCGTTGTATCCTTGGACACGGCAGATAATCCCGATTTCCCTCGTGGGGGGGGGGGGGGGTGGATGGGGTGGTGGCGTTGTAGCGCTGTATACTAAGGTGTACTGCACTTCGGTGGTATGGTGCACACTTGACTTCAATCAATGCGAACCCTGCTTGTGTGGAGTTAGTAAGTTGGGGAGTCTGACAGTTGCTTACCGCTGAAAGGCGGTTCTCTCCGGGTATTTCGGTTTCCTCCGCCTTTAAAACTGTCCGACACGAGGTACTGAAAGTGTCGATACAACTCAAATAAATAAAGCAATAAATCTAGGAAATGTTGAAAATTCTGGCGCTGTTGTTCTGTTGAATTGTTATATTTACTTTGCAACTTGAACAATATTCCTCAGATTTGTATAACTTTCCTCGTTTTCATTTGTAATAATAGCATTTCATTCAAGTGTGCGCCAGTTTTGTAAAGTTGGGTATTTGTGGAGGCTTATTGACACTTTCAATAGCTAGGTCATATCGAGTTGAGAGTAACGTGGTAGAAGAGAAAGAAAATATGAGTAACGTCCGGACTCTTCAATTTAATTACCAGTGGTAACTAAAATTGACTTATTTGATGACTGGTTTGCGATCAAGATTGTGTGTGCAATTGCAGACTCCTGTTGCTACACGGGAAAGCATATTGACGCAATGCGCAATGCGAAGACATAATAAAGATGACGAGGGTCGTGTCAAAAACCTACATCATTTCGAACTGAAGTTTAATACGATAACCACGTGGCCATTCACCTTCGATCATTGTTCACCATACATGCTTCAGGTTTGTATGTTGGACTGTTTGAAAATTACTTGCATATGTACAGTGGTTACTCCCTCAATATCAGTACCCCATACATGCACATAACGACACACGCGTGTGAATGGGTTTATAGATCTGGCACGAGTGCCAGCGGAAAAGAATAAAAAGAGAGGCGGAAGGCCTCAAGTTTTATTCTTCAGCGATGACACAAGTTCCATATCGATTAACCCATTCACACGCATGTGTTGTTCTGTGTTTATTGCATGTCTTCACGTCTATAAAAAAATTACTAGAAGGACACTCAGCAAATTTGACAACTATCAACACAAGTGACATTTTATCGCCAACCGAATTTGCGAGGGGAACCCGTGTTACTACTTCTACCATGAGTTTCTACTGGTTCATAGAACACATTTGAACTCAGGGGACGATTTTCAGCTGTCGCCAGCGATTCAAATTGTAATTACGGGGCACAATTTGTAGAAAATTCCAGTGAAATTTCGCTTCTCTTTAAAAATAGTCTGTCAACGATTTCCATTCCGAACATATGTGCGGATTTTCATTTTGCGCATGTTTTAGTGTTTCTGTAGATGGGGATTTCCTAGAACAGGCGTGTAATAAAATATAAACCTGGATGTTGAATTCGTTCGTCTGTCCGGACGGCTAGACGGACGAACGAACAGACGGATAGACGGGCAGACAATCAAGAGTTACGACCTGACATATTAGGAACTCTGTTGCATCCATATTTATGAGCTTTCATAGAACAGACGTGTAAAAAATAATACCCATCCCAGGTACTCTTGTTCTTGTTTTGAACAGCATATGTTTAATTTAGCTAGATCATCCAATCTGTTCAATTGTCTGCAACAAACTAACACTCAGATCATTCCAATCATCGAAATCCCCCCCCCCCCCCCCCCCCCACGGTCACATCGTTATCTGTATGATCCAACATTCGTAGACCCATTCTAGATATGTTATGAGTTCTATCTGCTTTAGACTAAGTATTCTGACTTTCAAAGATATGTTTATGTACTAGTGCGCAATGTGTACACAGTAAAGGTAACACACAGGCACATGCTGGATTGTCAATATGTGCGTGTGTGTTTATGCGCAATGTGTGCACATCACATACATGTAGACACATACGGGTATTTGAGGATACCCATGACATGATATTGTATCATTTGAGGATACCTTTGGGGGTACCCTTTGGGGATACTTATCTGAGAATATCTATTTGACGATAGTTATGGCGCCCAGTATGGCCTTCTAGACCACCCCACGCCCTTCATGGCTTCAGTACCACTACTATTGTATTCACCCAATACTATTGTATTCACCCAATACTGTAGTCTTTTACGACTCTTGCAGTCTTGTAGCTTTACTTCCATGTACTATTACTATTGGCTACCACTGTTCTGTCCTGTCCTAGAGTGTCTTACCATTACTGACTTGTACCATTTCGTCGTCTGAGTGCTAGAATGTCCTATGTCCCCTAGGGGACATAGGACATTCTAGCACTCGGGCGGCGATTTACTGTTCGAGTAGCCTTACGATGCATTGGACGAAGCTGACCATATGATAAAACAATTGATTTTTTTCTCAGCCCACGAAAGATATCTGTTCCAGTGTTTCCTCCTCTTCACTTTTGAATTTCTGGGCCTACTCCATTCAACTGACTCCATTCCACTCCACCCTTTCCGTCTTAACTTATACGCATTTCACAAGGTAAACTTGTTCCCTCAAAATATATACACATATTACCATCACAATATAATAGTAGATGCTGAAGGTGATGTGACACCCACATGAACAATCGTAATAATTCACGTTGAAATGGCTGGCCTACATGCGTGGCCTACATTGACCAACTTAACCTATTTGGTAATAAGTATAGAATATTTTAGGTTGCACTGGCTGGCGAACACAACTTACTTTGCAATAAGTTTATTACATTTCAGATTGCAGTGACTGGCTAACACAACCGACTTTGCAATAAATTTATTGCATTTCAGGTTGAATGACTGGCGGACATTAACCAACTGTACAATAACTTTATTGCATTTCAGGTTATAATAGCGGGCGAACAAAACCGACTTTGCAATAAGTTTATTACATTTTGCGTCGTATTTTTTTAGGTTGCGAAATTTGTCGATCGGCGAACACAACCGACATTGCAATAAGTTCATTTCATTTTGCTTCGTGTTGCATTTTAGGTTGCAGCAGGTGTACTATAGCCAGCGAGTTTCACCCTTTCCTGTAGCTGCCGCAAGGAAAGTGAACTCAGTGATCATGAGAACTCCAAATAAAATACTAGATTATTATTTTTGACGGTGTGCAATGACGTATTGGTTCATGTACTGAACTCCTCATTGCCAGTCTGGATAGCCGAAGGGATCGCCTCCCGGCGGGGATTACTTACAAACATTCTAGATTCCTCCAAAACACACACACACACACACACACACACACACACACACACACACACACACACACATCATCGCGCATTTATGGGGACTCTTTTCTCTTTTATTCTCGATGACAAACTCCTCCCCGCAAAAACGATAAGACAAATCTTTGTTTTATTTACGACTCGGCGAAAACTCACGAAGTTCTTGTTGTAATCCAAATATTACTTTCTGAAAACTCACAAAATCGGGAAGACAGATCCTCCTCCCCACATTTACCCAATCTGCACAACACACATACCGACACATTTTTTATGTGAATACGAGTAAATGGTTTTCTATAAAATTTCAGAAGGCGAAAATACTGAAGTCCATTTCTGGAATTAGACCATTTCGCACAGAGGTCAGACTGGAGGCAGAAACCATACGAACAGCAAATAACACTTTGACGGTGCGTATTTTTATCCATAAAAAGGCATTTTCTTTTTTTGTAAACTGACAGGGTCGTTGAACGATGATGCTATCAGAAACATGAAGATTGATTAATCAATTAACTAGCTCTCTGGGATGTTTGGTAAGATACAATTTTTATTTGGATTTTGAATGAAAAAAGTAGAAACTGATAACGGATTGAATTTAATTAGAGCTCTGCGAACCACACATTTTTGATTCGGACCGAATCGCGAATCGAATTATGTCTATTATTCGCAATCGAATCGAACCACGAATCGATGCACGAGCGACTTAGAGATTGGTTAACCCTTTACCCAACGAAGACGATATCAAAATTTATTATTTTAAATATCATTTTTTTAAATTTTTCAAAACATTTCAACAAAACTATATCAAGTGACCCCTCGTTGGAACGAGCTCGACGAGCTCGTTCCAACGAGGGGTCACATGATATGGTTTTGTTAAAATTTTTTGAAAAATAATATTTTTTCAACTGCTGAATTTGCATATTACGCGGGCGGATGCGGCCGATTCGTTTGGGTAAAGGGTTAAAGAAAAAGGATGCTGCCGTAAACCTCATTTGTCCCGACTGTGATGGTATGAGCCCCTTGTGAGAAAATATTATAATTACATTATTAAGGCATAATAATAATACACACATTTATATAGCGCCAAAATTATAGTTCAGAAGATATAGAACCATATGCTAAGGCGCTGTACATGTTACTGAGCTCATGCAAAAATACAAACGGAATATATACATCACTTGTAGGCTTTTTGAAACAGGTATGTTTTGAGATCATTCTTGAAAAGGTTGACATTTGACAGTCTTTTTAGGTGTTCTGGTAAATTATTCCACAAGTGAGGGCCAGCAAATGAGAATGACCTATCTCCAAAGGTCTTACACCTATGTTTTGGAACATGTAGTAGCATTTTACCATCGGACCTCAGGTTGTATTGACACACATTCTTGGTATTAAGGAGTTCTTCTAAGTAGGCTGGTGACATGTTGTTTTGTGTCTTAAAAACTAATAATAAAGTTTTGAAAATTATTCTGTACTTGACTGGCAGCCAGTGCATATCCCTCAGAACAGGAGTGATGTGTTGAGATCGTGATACCCTACATACCACTAGGGCTGATGCATTTAGTACCATCTGCAGGCGAGAGCACTGATATTGTGGAAGGTTGAACAGTAAGGCTTTACAATAATCCAAATGTGAAGTTACAAAGGCATGAACTAGGGTTTTTGTTGAGTCTTTGGTGAGGAACTGTTTTATCTGTTTAACTTTGTATAGACCTCTGAAAGCTTTATTGCACATATTTGTAACATGTCTGTCCATAGACATTGTAGAGTCGAAGAAGGCACAAAGATTACGTACACTGTTACTTGCACTGATGGCGGAATCTCCTACCTTCACTGATTTGATGTCAACTTTAGTGAGTTGTTGTCGTGGAATATTACTCCAGTGAGGATTATAGTCTATCGTCAACAGTGTTTGGAAACTAAATTGGCTTTCAATAGTGGTAGTGGTTAGTGAGACTGGAATTGACATTGATGGTGACATGGGTGCTGTTGGTATTTATTTTAATATAGTGGAAATTACATTCAATTTTTATTTTCAACATTGTTTATACATAATTTTCCATCTAAACTATATGTTTTATGAGACGACGAAGATGGCTGATACCAAGATATATTTTCGTAAAAAACAAATCGAAAGGATACGAAGTGGACAGCCGATTTCGAATCGAAACGAATGCCAACTTAAGATTCGAAATCGAATCGAATCTCGAAGCTAAACAATATCCCTAGAATTGTTAATTGCGTGTAATAAGACAGTATAAGTTAACACAACTAAATGAAAAGTACTTGATCTGAATTTCATTTTTGCAAATTGATAGTTGTCAAAAATCTAAAGAAAATTATTATTGCCTCTAAAAGAATATTCTTTTTCAGAGGGACAATATACCGCTAATTTGAAAAAAAATGAAGTAAGATTTTGCTTGTATATGAAGGAGCATTAGAAAAACATTGTATACAAATTGTAAGACACCAAAAGTAACGCGACATTACTAAACCCTTCACAAAACGTAACGGCCAAAACAGGCCAGCACTATTCTAAAAAATCGCCCATTAATTTTCATTATATTTTCTTTGTCCCAAAAACATAGGTTATGACCCCTCTTTGGAACGAGCTCGTCGAGCTCGTTCCAATGAGCGTTATAACCTATGCTTTTGAGTCACAAAATGAGAAAAATTAGTTATTTTCATGTTATGTAAAGGGTTAAAAGGGTCAAATCTGTAATTAAAAAAGTTTCAATGCAGACGAAATTTCAGACAAAATGACGTTGTGAAGATATAAACAAAACACCCGAAATATGTCGGAAGTAAACAAATCCCAGTGGCATCACCCCGACAGCCGAAGGTGCAAATTAATGTTCCAGAATATTTGAAACATAAAGACAGGTTGGACAGCCTAAGTGAGAGGGTTAATTGAGAACTATTCAATTGAGATCTCGGACTTGGAAGTGGACACAAACTAGGGTAAAAAATCGTCTGAGAAAGAGTCATGGCGGATTGTAACCTGAATTGGCGAGAAGGGGTCATAGCAAAAAGGTCTTTAGCTGGCCTGAGTGCGTGATAAAGGGAAGCCAGATTTTGAAGAGTACCTTGAAGACATCTTTGGTGGGTCACTGTTGTTCAAGATGAGGTCGCGGTCTCTGGAGCTTAGGGAAAAAACTGAGAACGACAATGAAAAGAAGTGGAAATGTGTAGTGGAGACTCGGGAACACTTCTATTAGAATGTCCAAAGTACCAGTCTAACAGAATAAGTTTCACCGAGAGTATGATGGGGAAGTGGGATGGGAGAATGATGGCGCGTAGTTAGTGGGTGACACAAAGGAAAGGGTTAGTATGCTTATCCGAGATATTGGAAATAATGGGGTCCGGGATATCATCAAACAGTTTGTCTCAGAGTGTTGGGAGGAGAGAAGAGGTGTGGGGATAAGGAGGCATTTGGGAGCACACAGCGAATTCAAGGACTTCTCACATGAGAACCGCGACCAATGAGCAGCTGGCCAAAGTGTTACTATTGTTATATTATCATCATTTCTGAATACACGTGATTTCTAACTTAAGTTAATGTTGCTGCTGTTCGAATAAATGAATACCATGGACAACAAGTGTACATTATTTGGCAACAGTGGGGCATTATTAGATCAAATACTTTGTTTCATTTCATAAATTGCAGGTAGGCTCCAACAAAACCTGTAGCACGTTTATCGACAGCGGCTATCTGAAATAGATTTCGTTGACGCTATAATACACTCTCTCATAATTAGTAATAAAACAAATTTATATAAACAAAATAACATTTGTGTTTGGCTGAATATGAAATATAAACAAGGGAAGTATTGACTTTTGCTCTGGTATCCTCATTTTTCAAAGTCCTGATGTTGGCGTCTATTTAAACAACCAGATTCGAGTCAAAATTTACAAAACAAAAATAACATTCTGACTGCTTGTTCCTTGACAAATACTTTCCACAACTCGTCATATAATGATGGAATGTTCAAAACTTAAATGCTATTTAAAAACTTGTTCTTGTGTTATTCCCCTCAGTTCAGTCAATATTTAAAGTTCGATTATCGTGGCCGTGACTCTGATCGGTATCTATTGGTTTCGACCAACTAAATAGCGTAAAAATTAAAAAGCATATTAGGGTTGGTACACGGCCAACTAACAGTGATGTCTCGTTGGCAAAGAAGACAACGCAGCAATTATCCAGCTGAAAGGTGTTTTTAGATCAATTTTCGTGTAGACTGGTTGTTACATGGGAGGTGTGTGATAAATACAGAACTGCACATACGTTTGAATGGGTTAAGAATTATTGCACTCGATTGCCTTCGGCTCTCGTGGTATCCAGGGCCAAAGCATTCTGGTGCGATATTCAAACGTATGTGTGGTTCTATATCAGTATCCATACCATGTCGATAAGGCAATTTGGCCAATGTTGATATATATTAGTGTGTGGGTCGCTTGTATAACCCTTTACCTAACCTGAAAAGCAGAGGACACTTGCAAAAATAATTCTTGAATAACTATTTTTTTTCATTTTTTGTCTCAAAAACATAGGTTATGACCCCTCGTTGGAACGAGCTCGACGAGCTCGTTCTAACGAGGGGTCATAACCTATGTTTTTGAGACAAAAAATGAAAAAAATAATGAAAATTAATTGGCGATTTTTGAGAATAGCGCTGGCCGATTTTGACCGTTATGTTAGGTAAAGGGTTAATCGTCCACCTCCACCCCCACAAACTCGCCAAGTTCACAATACTACCTAGGCCCATGCATGTCAGAAGATAATGTCATAGGGGAAGACTAGGTGAATAAATGTTACTAGGAAATGCACCAAGAGGACCCCAGACCTGGAGAAATTTTTGATTTTTCGAACTGAACGAACGCGGCTTCCTTGCATCTGAGCAATCGTTGGCAGTCCACAAAGAGGGCATTTCGATGGCATTTTTATACCATCTTCAAATATCATTCGGCAAAAATGGTTCCACCGGGGGAGGGGTGGGCATCAGGAAGACCATGGTTCGGAGAATTCGAAGATTTTTAAAAATGAATGAACGGTGTTTCCTTTCATCTGAGCTATCAATGGAAGACTAGCCTGTTGGTATATCGAAATGTCCTCTATGTGGACGGCCAATGGAGACAATTCGATATATCGGCAGTCTATGCAATCAGATCCCTTTCACCTTATGGTCATTTTTACGCACCAAAAGGTGTTAGGCTGAGTCAGTTTTGGGGGCCCCAGGTGGAACCTAGTAGGGGGCCCACTCGGAATTTTCTCGGTGGACCATTCGGCTTGTCGGCTTCTGGATAATGAGCTAACTCATGCTGCGTGCACCATGGTGATTATCATTGTAAATACTTCCCACTCTCAACAATTCCACCCAAAATACTCATTCACCCAACACCTGGAAGAATCAATCCAAAACTTCACCCGCAATCCTCTCGTCAAATATAAGGCCTTTCCTTGTTCATTGGACTGGTCTCTTCACAGTTCAACGTTGAAAGTCTATTTACCGTTAATGTCTGATTTCTAGACGGGGGCGAGAGGTAAAACATTAAAATAAAAACAAGGCTCTTCCTCTCAAATAAGCACAACGTGTCTGACAACAGGGCTTTCAACATGCTCCACCTTTTTATACAGAAGGGTATCTATACGAGTTCTTACTTCGATGGGAGTAGTACTGAAATGGTTTCCCGGATAATCGGTTACCTACCTAACCGATTAAAAAAAACGTCAACCGGTTATCCAAAATATCGAGAGTGATCGCCATTCCATAGTTAAAGCAGTATATCTGCCGCTTCTCCTTTGGAATAGATTACACCTCGAAGCAGCGCTGTATTTCTTGAGAAATGATCGACTTTGGCGTTCAAGACTTCGTTAATGATCGGCAATTTCCGTGAGAACTGAGTAACCGCAGAAACTATTCCGTAGTATGTATAGAAACGAACGTTGTCGAGTACTCGACAGCGTTCGTTTGTATACACACAACGGAATGTTTCTGAGAATACTGTTTTCCAATTCCTATAGTTTTGATCTCAGATTCGGTGAAATAATGGCTACGATTAACCGGATATTATCCGGTTCTAGGTCTCGGTTAGTCGGTTGTGAAAATGAACCAACCGTTTCAGCCCTAGATGAGAGTGATCTGATTGCAGCTGTGTCACCAGTCAGGACGGAGTGTTATCTTGGTGACCATGACGTGTTTACTATGGACTTACAAATAAAACAACAGTCGATGTCCAATCAAACATAGACTTAATCACCGAAGGTGAAATTTTGCGTTGAAAACATCAGCTCTGTTCACTCAGTCCAAGTTTACTCGTGGTATAAATACAGTATACAACTCGGATAGAGTGTGAAGGACAAAAATCAACAACCATTGGCTCCCTGATTCCAGTTCAATGTATTCCACCTTCTTTGTGTTCTCTCTAAATATTTAATGGTTTATCTTGCTCTATGTCACTGACATGATGCTTGAATGTGCATGGTTATAGAGCCTCACAAATTTTTGAATTTGGAATCGATTGTCGAATCGATCGCGGATATGCGATCAAATCAAATCGGCCGCGTTGAACAACAGTCGTGTCAGGTGTTTCAAATTTCTATCTGTTTGACAGGTCGGGAAAACTTGCGGAACATTTTAGCATACCACATGAGCGAACTCGTTATTAGTTTATAACTAAGAAGGTGGTAATACATGTACCCCTCCCCCCTCCCATTTATTTCTTGAGGGTGAACAACACGTCAGCAGCGGCGAGTGACACCACTCCCCACCTACCACGCCAGGAAATAAGTTTGCAATGCCAGTTCTCTCCTGGTCGTGCCTACGTACTTTCTTAAAAGACTAGATTTAATAATCGGATCTGTGTCATACACAAAGTCGGTCATACAAATGGAGGTCTGTTGTAGCCATTTTGGACTGTTGGGTGTACAGAATGGTAAAGTTAGTGTTACCGGTACGGTACGTGCTAATTGTTGTGTCGCGACATCTGCATGTATATTTTATGTATTAACTACGACATTTCGAAAACTATAAAGTTTTCGAAACCTAACATGAAAACAAGACGACACTTGCAAAAACAATTATTGAATAACTATTTTTTTTCATATTTTTCTCAAAAACATAGGTTGTGACCTCTCATTGGAACGAGCTCGACGAGCTCGTTCCAACGAGGGGTCACAACCAATGTTTTTGAGACAAAAAATGAAAAAATAAAGAAAATTAATTGGCGATTTTTGAGAATAGCGCTGGCCGGTTTGGGCCGTTACGTTGGGTAAAAGGTTAATCTACAATATCCCGACTCATTAATATTCCAACTAGCATGCACAAGGTTGAGAAAATGTATAGATTGAAACACGTTAACAGGAATGGAGGGGTAGACGAGGGCAGCGGTCAAGGTATGGTCAATTCTCTCCTGGTAGTAGCCACGGACTTTCTTGAACGACTGCATCTGATACTTGAACCTGTGCCATACACAAAGTCGGTAATGCAAAGGGAGGTCTGTAGTACCCTACTTGGGGTGTTATGGGGAGGAGGAGGAGGGGGGGCAAGATTAACCTGGAGTACCGGTATGGTACGTTTTAAATAAATAACTTTCGTCACGTTTACTACATGTATATTTTATTTATTCGCCAGTAACTTTACAAGAATTCTTGAGTTTTTTTTAACTATAATCCAGACTATATAATATTCCAAATACATCCTACAGGATCCTAGAGGATCTAGTTGGAATATTAATTAGTCCAGACTTGAGCCAGCACAATCGGGTCAGATCAGGTTTACAACACGTCCCACCCCACTTCTCTGTGACAGTAACCATGAACTTTCTTGAAAGGCTAGATTCGATACTTGATCTGTATCATACACAAAGTCTGTCATTACAAATGGAGGTCCGTAGTAGCCGTTTTGGGCTGTTGGGTGTCCAGAATGGTCAGATTAGAGTATCTGTACGGTACGTGCTTACTAAATAAGAAGTTGTGTCACGGCTACTACAGATACATTTAGCTGAACAGTTTAACCAATCTGGTAGCGTATTAGTGCCATTGATATTTAAAATCTTCAACTGTTATAACAGTTTATCTCACAATCGGGGCGTTTTTGCACTGTTACGCAACTAAAGTTTAATGTATCTGGGCCCTTGTTCCGAATCCGTATCAAGGGCCCCTGATACAAGCGCGTGATTCGGCTGTTGCCAAAACAACGGCATTAATATCATTTTTCGATCGCTTCGCGTTTTTCCCTTCAGAGAAAACAATATTAGGTGAGGCGAAGCCGAACCTTATATTGTTTTCTCTGAGCCGTATATGACACTGTAACGTATTTGTTGTGCACGGCATGCTAAAATGTCACTGGGGAAGTTAACTCAACGAACAGTTTAATTATGCGCACTTTTCGGCATCTTGGGCTGGTTTGTAGCCTATTATTGGGAATTTCCTGAACGCTCGAGTCGAGGCTTCTCTCTTGAAGTTAAAGGATTAGCTTTTGCTATTAAATGTGGAAAAACTCCACCTCAATAAACGATGAACGGGATATTTTAAAATATAATAAACCTTTACACCAAGAGGGATGTTTAATTCACCAGTAATTATTGCAAAAGTAACAACCAAATTCACGTTGACAAAACACACAGTTGCTCCACTTCGCAAGACAGTATTCAGTAAAGTGAATCCCAGCGACGTAATTTTGTCTGAAGTGTAACGTCATCACTGACCTCAATATGGAGATCAATGAACGCTATTCTATTTTTCAATTTGCGTCTTTCCATCGATAAGGCAAATGAAAAAGTTCCTCTTAAAATAGTTTTATAACACATTTTGTGGTCAATATTGTGAGATAAATTTATCGTCACCACAGTGTGTGTCTCCGGAAATTCAGATCAAGTCTCGTTGTAGGCACAGAATCGCATTTCGACTCGCCCTAACGGGCTCGTCGAAATACCGTTCTGTGCCTACAACTCGACTTGATCTGAATTCCCGGAGACACACACTGTGGTGATAATCTGTAATTACCTAAACTTTTGTAACAGTTTAACCAATCTTATAGCGTTTTAGTGCCATTGTAATTTAAAATTTTAAACTGTTACAACAGTTTAGCTAAACTGTTGTAACAGTTTAACCAATCCGATAGCGTATTAGTGCCATTGATATTTAAAATCTTCAACTGTTATTACAGTTTAGCCAATGTAATTTTAAAATGTTAAAATGTTATAACAGTTTAGCTAATCTGTTGTAACAGTTTAACCAATCTGGTAGCGTTTTAGTGTCATTAGAAGTTATCTTCGCCAACATGTATGGTATATGGAGATTTAATACTTAGATGTCAGTTTTTAAACACCGAGCCGCAGGCGAAGTGTTTAAAAGAGACATCCAGATATTAAATCTTCATATACCATACATGTAGACGGAGATAAATTTTTCGTCCCGTTCGAAACACAATGGAAACATTGTGGAAATAAATTTGCGGACGCCTTTCTCACTCTCTGCGATTGTTTTGTTTTCATAAACGCAAAAAACAACAGATAGAGTAACATCCCTTGCGTCGTTAAGGAAGCGAGTAAACAGTATGTTGTTGACATGTCGTCCCCTGAGTCCCAATGTGTTCTATGTGCCTAGGCGAACAAACGCGGAAAGCTTTTAGTTTTCGTCGATGTTTTGCGTGCGCTTATTCCCTGGATGTTGTTCGCTCTCATATAACTTGGATGTTGGGTGCACCCTTTGCCATGTCTATTTGTCCAAGGCATTCTGGTCAATCAAAAGACAGAATTTATAGGGATATAGGGACAATATAATTTAACAGTTTAAGCAATCTACCATATAGTAGTGCAGGACGTTACTAAAACGGGGTCCGACTGTAATATCTCTTTTAAATTCTTCGAGTATTCAACTGTAGCCAAAGTCTACCACATGTTTGGTAGTGATACAATGATATGTCAGTGGGTCGCTACTGGTAACGGAGAGTAGTTCAGTGAGAGGCGATAGTAATATAGTGGGAATGGGTAAGAACATTTTTAGAGCTGGGTATTGGGTTGGGGAAGTGACGCCATAGTCACGTGACACCGTGTTGGATTATTATGGTAACCGGCGTAGGCGGCCATGTTGTGACCATGGTATTGCATGTTATTGCGCATGCGGAGTGCTATTTATCTACTTAGGAATCTTCGAATTTTTCCTATTCTAGCTGCTCTCACCCAAGCATCCGATGAGGATTCAATTACGTACTCCTAGCCATTTGTGGACTCGACCTCTGACTTAGACCAAACAGGTCACCTCTTAATCTGAACTCCACCTCAGTCTCTTGCAAAGCGTGGAATGGTTATCGAGTAAACTACTGCGTTGAACATCACTAAATACAATTCTTACATCTTCACTGCAAAAGGATAGTCTCCTGTGTAAAAAAACAATTTGTGTGAAAGTCAGGGGGGACAGGATGAGTGTTATTCTCAAATACACACGCATGGATGACGACTAGCCATTACACACAACCCTTTTGTATGCATCATTGTCGTAGGGGAATGCAGAAACCTGTTCGTTGTCTTGTCTGGATCTCGAGGAATAATATGTGTTTGTCGTAAACATAAAAAGAGTCTTTATTTTTCCAGGTTATTCACAACTATGGACATGGCGGAGCAGGCTACACGTTCCACTGGGGATGTGCACAGGATGTTCTACGTTTAGTACAAAGTCACATTTCAAATCCGACAGCAAAGCTTTGACGAGGACAGGAAATGACTTCGAAGCGTTCTACGTATTTCTTTCAGCTTTATCTTTATCAACTGAATATGTTTTACCTTAGTCCAATTATAACGACGATAGCAGTTGAGAACAACATGGCGCCATATGAAAATGCTTTAGCTCAAAGAACGATATCAAGCTCTCAGGTCACCAGTCTAATTCGATGCCGTTATGGCCTGGAACTAGTCTAACCCTAAAATAGGTCATCGTCTGTGTTTAGATTCGCTCGTCTGGAATATTTCCGTTGATTGGGAAGGCGAACTTAATTGTTCGCTTTTCTGACCAACAGATACATTCCGGACGACTTAGTCTGAAAAAAATCATGTACATTCATTTTCTTTGAATCAAAGTTAGAAATGTTGCTCAATCGACACTTGATTTGATTGATATTTTGATCACATTACAATCAGAAATAAAGACTCATCACAATCGTAGTGTTGTGATTGCGCCGGATAGTTCCATAAATAACATCTTGATGTTTTTAACCCTTTGAGACTTTAATTATGCTGACGTTCAAACGTCACTGGGAATTCAGTTTCTTCAACGTTTTTCAAAATGCGACGTCAAACGTCGGAAAGTACAAATAATATTAGTTGTCCTTGTGTTTTCCGAGGTGTTTGGGAATTTACACCGGTCTGGGGACTCATACACCCTGAGGCGCAGCCTCAAGGTGTATGAGTCCCAAGACCGGTGTAAATTCCCATACACCCCGGAAAACACAAGGAGAACGGATTTATTTCCAAATCCTTTCGTTGTGTTATCTCTTCAGCTGATGTATCTTTCATAACAACACCCCATAAAATCGTAAAAAAATGAACATTAAATCAAACTCATTTAGACGATTTTCTTACTGAAATTCGTGGCTGAGAATTTCAACAACCCCTCCCCCACTCGTACTCCCCCACTACCTAGCCCTATCAATCGGCCATAAAATCGTTAAAAATTTGACATTAAAAAGTTCAAATCTAGCTCATTGAGCCCAACGAGCTGATCTCCTAGCTAAAATTTAGAGGCATAATTTCAGACACCCCCCCCCCCCCCCCCCATACACACAATCCCTTCAGTCGATCCTGAAATTGTGACAAAATGGACATTAAATCTATCTCATTGATCTGTTTTTCTTACTAAATTTAGTGACGTACAATCTCAGCACAACCCCCCCCCCCCCTCCCCGATGCTCCACCCACCCCATCCCCACCCCAATGAACACCTTACCAACCCCGTGCACCTTCACAGCACTTCGTGCCAGGATAGACCTATTCATTTTCTGACAACTTCACCAAACCACAGGCTGGGGACTAATGGAAATAAAATAATATATTTAAGACATAAAGTTTTATAATTAAAACTGAATATCACAGCTAATTCTGTATATAAGGTTCGGGACTGTTGTTTCACTTTAGAAATATAATTTCAACTTTTCCAATGGTGCAGTTACTGAAGATAGAGCACCTTCGTGGACCCCCGTTAGCTACCGTTAATGATGTTGAATCTATGGGGGTGCGTTTTTTATGCTCTCTCCAGTATATATTCAGGAGATCTTCCGGTAGTCGCACTACAAAAACGTGTCTGGAGGTCTCCACAAGGGATAAATAGAACAAAAATGGAGGTATTTTTGTCACTTGTCGTCGACGAACTCTCAGAAAATGATCAAACGGTGACCTGGTCACAGATATCGGCGCTGATTTACTGAGTGTGATGTTCGTTTAACAACATGTCGTTGTCTGAGAAATTAAAGTTTATTTACAATCTTGAAAAGGTTGCGTTTTTCTCTGTTACTGCTTTCCGTTTCGAATTTCGTGATATATGAATTCACGCAAAACGAAACGCTGAGCAAAATTTTTTATGAATAATTTGGATTGGTGAATTCATTGCAGTGATGTAGTCACGAGGGGGGACAGTGAGGTAGTCACAAGGGGTGGGGGGGGGGGGGGGGGACTCACCCCTCTCCCACATTGTTACAACCCTGGTAGCGTTTAGAATTTATTGGTAAGGAGCGAAGTTGCAAACAGGCGAATTTTGGTGACATTCCTTAAAGTCTTTATTAAATTGTTTATGCGGGATTTGGAAGTTAAATTTACATCGATTGATTGGTGCTGTGTTAATTGCCCTTCTTTTTGTACGCCCTCGAATGCAGAATAAATGCTTTGTTGTTGCGAAAATGACTTTGAACTCATCACACAATAACCCAAGTGTGTTTTTGCGGCCATGATTGATTGCTCTTCTTTCCAGCTTCTACCTGCATTTTAGAATGGAGAGATTGGAGATCTTCAGGAGATCTCCACACAGCAAACGGATGCAACTGGAGACCTTCTGGGGCTCTCCTGGAGAGCAAAAACGTACCCCAGGGGTGCTCTCTCCGGTAGATATCCAGGAGATCTTCCGGTAGTCGCACAACAAAAACGTGTCTGGAAATCTCCACAACGGTAATTTAGATTGAGTGTGATGTACGTTTAACAATATGTCGTTGTCTGAGATAATAAAGTTTATTTACAATCTTGAAAATGTTGCGTTTTTCTCTGTTACCGTACTGCTTTCCGTTTCGAGATATATGAATTCACGCAAAAAAGAAACGCTGAGCAAAATTTTTGATGAATAGTTTGGATTGGTGAAGTCATTACAGTGATGTAGTCACGTGGAGGGGGGGGGGGGGGTCCCATCTACACCCCTCCCCCACATTGTTACAACGCTGGTGGTGTTTGATATTTATTGGTAAGGAGCGAAGTTGCAAACAGGCGAATTGAGGTGACATTCCTTAAATTCATTATTAAATCGTTTACGCGGGATTTTGGAAATGTACGTCGCCTAATTGGTGCTGTGTTAATTGCCCTTCTTTTTGTATGCACGAATGTTGAATAAATGCTTTGGTGGTTACGAAAATGACTTTGAACTCATCACACGATAACCCAAGTGTGTTTTTGCGGCCATGATTGATTGCTTTTCTCTCCAGTCTCCACCTGCATTTTAGAATGGAGAGACTGGAGATCTTCAGGAGATCTCCACACAGCAAACGGATGTAACTGGAGATCTTCTGGAGCTCTCCTGGAGAGCAAAAAACGCACCCCAGGTTTGTCGTTGAAATCGTCAGAGAATAGAGCCTCTAGCATCGATACATCCAATGTTTCAAGTTCCCCATTGTGGTCCTCTTGCCGAAAAGTGTCCTGATTTCTGGGAACTGTCACGAGCGCTGCTGAAGTTGAAGGCTGTTCATTTGTTTCAGCGTGGTCGGAAACGGGTTTTTTGTTGCGTGCTAGAATTGTCAACAGTTTTATTAATTGTTGTGCCCATTTTGGAACTTTTTCCTCGGTTGAAACTCTGTGATAAACAGACAGAGAGTTAACTGATTTGTGTCCAGTTACAGGCATGATTGTGGGCAATGATTTCCTTGGTTGAAACTCAGTGATAAACAGACAGAGAGTTAACTGACTTGTGTCCAGTTACAGACATGGTTTGAGCTGGTGAGAAATTGTTTCTTGCCAAAATTGTGGTACCTGTTGCGTGCAGAGAATGGTTGGTAAAAACCTGTGACAGTTCCCAACATTTACTCAAACGTGTCATGAAACTCAGGGAATATTTTCCAGCTGACTGTTTTGTATACCAGGTGATATCAGTATCATTGAAAGAATGAAGGGGACGCTGCCATAATTTGTTATTTTCTGGATTAAGTTTTGACATGTATTTTTCAAAAGAGTGCACTGGACAAAACGGTGAGTTTTTCACTTCCGTCATGACGCCACCATAATTTTCTTTATCGGTCTCGAGTCTATTTTTAGAAAGTTCATCTTGAGCCTTACAGACGTATTTCAATTGCGTTGCGCTGTCAATTTTCACTTTAAACGTTTCCTTGATCATTTCACAAATATTTTCCATCCCCCTTCTACAGAAATACAAGATGGTCTTTATTCTGTAATCCAACGGGTGTCCGGGGCGACAAACGAATATTGTTGTAAAGTTTTTTGATATCGGCATCAGGTATTACCTGATAATACACGCAGTCACCTTTACCGGATGATTTAAGTTCACATAGCGCAGTTCTAAATCCTTAGTTAGAGGAATAAAATCCACTGTCTCTAATAATATCAAAACGTTTGAGGTGGGGTGGAGTTCTTAAATACCTGTTTAAACCGTATCTAAATTTATCTGTGGAAGAAGTTTTGTACATTTCACCTTCTTTTTTCAGGTAAAAGTGTTCCAATGTATCATTCAATTTAACAGGTGTGTGTAGCTTTCAAAACCAGCATCTTCTTCCTTTTCCAATAAATAAGTTCTTAATACATTGGCACACTTTTTGTTGCACTTGGCTGTATTTGCAGGTATCACATTTGTCCTTTTTTCCAAAATTTCAGTTTCAGTATGCTGGCCTGGCATTCTTAAAAATGCAGAAGAGCTGAAAATCGCTCTCCTCACAAGGCCTAGATCAACGATTAGCTCTCCTCAAGCTTACAAAAGCTGAAAGTGGCAAAATGAAGTTGTACTATTAATGAATTCTGCCTCGCCTAGTGGGCGTTGTACATTTTATTTGGTGCTGCTAACCAGGTAGCCTCTGTGAGACGGCTACACTGCCCCTCCCACACCTCCGGGCCTTACCAAGGCCCGGGAGTGTGGGAGGGGCAGTGTTGCCATATTACAGACACCACTAACATGCAGAGATTTGAAAACCTGTTGGTTTCAGGAATAGGCTGTTGTGGTAATCATTATATTCTGAGGCAAGGAGCGCTATTTTTCGCCCTCCTCAATTTTTTTAAGGCGAGTAATAGGCGAACGAATAATTCGCACTCCTGATAATGCCAGGCCTGAGTATGAATTGCAAAGCGTTTCTTAAAATTAATTTGAGCTATTTTTAATTAAGCAAGCTGCAGACACCAAAACAAAACGTTTCACATACATTAAAAAAAAAATGCACAATAAATGAATAATCCCGGCATAATACATGTATACTTTTTATTTTCTTTAAAATATTTGTATAATAATCTACTTCAAAATATTCAATTAACCATATATTTATTTTTTTCAAATAAAAAAATGAGTTAATAAATAAATATTTATAATATTATAAATTGGCAAGACTTTTTCAGCCTTTTTATCGATTATTGTGTATCCCTCTTTTTACACCGTAGATAACCACGGTGTAAAAATTAAAAGATACTATGGATTGCAAGTTACACCGTACCTCTCAGCCAATCAAAATGCAGTATTTTGTTTCATTTGGAAATAAAATATTTTTCACATTAGCGATTATCTGGTTGAGGGCTAGATTGGTGGTGCGAGTGGTGGTCGGAGCCCATTTCTGGTGTGCAAATGATACGGACTTCACCATACCTTTAATTTATATGTATACAGAGTGAGAGACAAATAGCTCAGAAATAAGATCATAAAAAACATGGGTAAAGACCGAATCAAAAGCCAGCAGGGACGAGAATACCAGACAAATTACATTGAGAATGAGTTACCAAAACATCTTGAGAGCTTGTTAATCCAGATAGTATCCCGGTGCTGAGTTGATGAAAGTCGGTACGAACTAATGGAGGGGATACATAACCGGGGATGCGTATAAATAACAACTAGATAGCACAATCTGGACAGTAGGAATTAGAACAGGAGATATTATTTGAGTATGTCGAAAGCAATCTTGTAATTAGCGTTTTTTCTGAACTTCTTCCTGTTTTTTTTATTTCCCTGATATCCCTTTCTAGTTCTTTCTAGGGCTGTCGCGACTATCATTTTTTGTAATCGACTAATCGTGACCAGTAATCGACGGTTAGTCGATTAGTAGTCTCTTCCCATGATTTTTTAGCAAATCATTCTTCTGTTCGTAAAACTCTGAAAATGACAATGGCACCAGTGTGTTCAGACGAAGTGGGGTTGTGGGAACAACAAATCGGTCCCGACTGAAGCTACATGTAGTCCAATCTTGGACCCACAGTCCGTAATATAATTTTTGGGGATGGTACGTCCTGTAGGACGTACCAACCCCCAAAATAATATTACTGACTGCGGGTCCAAGTTTGAACTAGATTGAAGCCGATGAATTAAAATGAATTTACCAAAGAACGTTCCTGCATATGTTTCCTTTCTGCAATAAGTTTCTCGAAATTTTGAACATTGAGATCTATGCATTCCCTCATCAGTTGTTAAAACTGGATCTTAGTCTGAAGTTCCGAACTTTGAGAAGTGATCTGACGTTCTGACTTTCGGCATAATTTTGTCACTTCCGCGCTTTGGGTTTTCCAATGGGTGCATTCGTGTGTACAAGACTGGAGAAATTCAGAAGAATCTATTCTTCTCGAGTAACTGTGAGTGTTCTTTCTTACACCGTCAGTGACAGTCGTACAGTCTTCCGGATATGAATGTTAACTATGGTTAGATATTTAAAGTTATTCAACTTCATTGATCATTCACCTCACAAAACAATGCAATTTAGCCCCGACGTGTAGTAGACGTGTACCACCTTGAAAATGAACGACGATCGACTAAAAATAAAAAACGTCGACTACTTCAATAGTCGACGGTTAGTCGACTAATCGAATAATCGCGACAGCCCTAGTTCTTTCAATAGTTTAGGAAATGCAAAGACAGGTAGCTTATCTCAGATTTTTGTTCCAGTTCTATGTATATATAGAAGACCCGTTTGGAGTGTGTTTACATCGGTTTGATTATTTACAGAAGGACAAATATTTGCAAATGTTGCCGGGAGAACAGAGAATCATGCAAATTATACAAGTCTTGTATCTTTAACATGCCGCCTTTAATAAACAGTGGGTCAGTATGAGCATTATATTTCTTATTATTGATGATTCGCATTGATCGTTTTTGTAGTTTAAACTAGGGCTGTCGCGATTATTCGATTAGTCGACTAACCGTCGACTATTGAAGTAGTCGACGTTTTTTTTTATTTTTAGTCGATCGTCGTTCATTTTCAAGGTGGTACACGTCTACTACACGTCGGGGCTAAATTGCATTGTTTTGTGAGGTGAATGATCAATGAAGGTGAATAACTTTAAATATCTAACCATAGTTAATATTCATATCCGGAAGACTGTACGACTGTCACTGACTGTGTAAGAAAGAACACTCACAGTTACTCGAGAAGAATAGATTCTTCTGAATTTCTCCAGTCTTGTACACACGAATTCACCCATTGGAAAACCCAAAGCGCGGAAGTGACAAAATTATGACGAAAGTCAGAACGTCATATCACTTCTCAAAGTTCGGAACTTCAGACTAAGATCCAATTTTAACAACTGACGAGGGAATGCATAAATCTCAATGTTCAAAATTTCGAGAAACTTATTGCAGAAAGGAAACATATGCAGGAACGTTCTTTGGTAAATTCATTTTAATTCATCGGCTTCAATCCAGTTCAAACTTGGACCCGCAGTCAGTAATATTATTTTTGGGGTTGGTACGTCCTACAGGACGTACCAACCCCAAAAATTATATTACGGACTGTGGGTCCAAGATTGGACTACATGAAGCTTAAGTCGGGACCGATTTGTTGTTCCCTCAACCCCACTTCGTCTGAACACACTGGTGCCATTGTCATTTTCAGAGTTATATGAACAGAAGAATGATTTGCTAAAAAATCATGGGAAGCGACTATTAATCGACTAACCGTCGATTACTGGTCACGATTAGTCGATTACAAAAAAATGATAGTCGCGACAGCCCTAGTTTAAACAGTCGATTACAAGCTTTTGAGCCTCCCCATAACGGAATTCCGTATATAAAGTGAGTTTGTATTAAAGTAAAATATAAAGTCTTCAGAACTCTGTGACGAAGAATTTTTTTTTTCACTTTGCCCAGAGTGAGACTGGCAAATGCAAGTTTCGAGCAGATTTGGGATATGTGTCCATTGTAGATTAGATTTTCGTCAATATTTATGCCAAGGAATTTTGCTGATTTTTCTTTCTGCCTGTTTTCAAATTTGTCGATAATCTGATTATTCATACATACATTCTCAAGGGAAGTATTTTCTTTGTGGGTTGGGTTGATCATTATATATTTCGTTTTCTTTGGGTTCAGATCTAAGTGGTTGGCGGATCACCAATTGAATATTTTTTGCAGTTCCCTATTGAATTCGTCGACCAGCGGGTTTATCTCCAATCCAGACTTGTATCCCGAGGTATCATCTGCACAAACGATAGAACATTTAATGTTATTGAATTATTTATATCCTTTACGTAAACAAAAAAAGAATAGGGGCTAATATTTAACCTTACGGTACTCCACGTGTTATTTCAGCTAAGTTCGATTTACTGTCACCAAAGAAGACATACTGTGTCCTGTTCTGGAGGTAGCTTTTGAGCCAGTGATTAGCATTGCCTCTTATTCCATAATGTTCTATTTTTTGAACTAGTATCTCGTGGCTTATAGTGTCAAAGGCCTCAGAGAGTTCCAAGAATAAGGCTAGTGTACTGTCTTTACTAACTTTGTTATTTTCTGTGGGTATATGTTTTAACAATTGCATAACTGTGTGCATTGTACTGTGATGTTTCCTAAAGCCATATTGGTGGGAAAGAGAATGTCGAATTTGTTTAACCCTTTACCTAACGTAACGGCCAAAACAGCCAGCGCTATTCTCAAAATTCGCCAGTTAATTTTCATTATTTTTTTCATTTTTTGTCTCTAAAATATAGGTTATGATCCCTCATTGAAACGAGCTAGTCGAGCTCGTTCCAATGAGGGGTTATAACCTATGGTTTTGAGACAAAATATGAAAGTAATTGTTATTCAAGAATTTTTTTGCAAATGTCGTCTGCTTTTCATGATAGGTAAAGGGTTAAAAACTTTGTTAGTCTTATAAACATAATTTTTTCTAGGATTTTTAAAAAACAGGCAAAATACTGATTGGTCTATAATTCGTGAAACTGCTTTCATCACCTGTTTTAAAAGTTGGGGTAACCTTAGCAATTTTCATCCTGTCGGGAACTACATGTATAACCTGGTTAAATGAGTTGTGCATAATATGCGCGAGTTGGGTGGCAATGAAGTTTATTGAGTGTTTAAGGATACTCGTCGATACATTTTCACAGTCTTCGCTTAATTTAGGTTTCATTGAATTTACGACATTCGTTTGTTCAGAAGGCGACGTCAGTATAATAAATATGTTTTGGGGTTGTTTAGTATTCAGTTACTCGTCAAATGACTTTGGGAGGGGGGGGGGGGGTGGATATCAGTTTTGAAGTCTGGTTGCCTATGTTTGCAAAGAAGTTATTAAATTCCTATGCAATGTCCTTTGGCGTATCTATTTTTTTCATCAAGATTGAAGAAGGAGGGTAGGGATATCTTATCTTTTTTCCTATTTAATGCATTATTCAAAACTTGCCATGTTTCCCGCGTGTTGTTCTCGTCTTCGGTGAGGATTTTTTCATAATACATAGCTTTGCTTTGCTTTCGAATTCTGTTAAATACCCGGCAGTAATTTTTGTAATTCCTAGCAATACTTTCTGAGGGAGATCGCAGCTTCTTGTTGAATAATTTTGTTTTGTTATTGGATGACACTAAAAGACCATCATCCACGGCTGTCGTTTTATGAATTTCTTATTTGGTTTGAGGCTTTTTAAAGGGAAGGCTGTTTCCAAGGCTCTCAAGTAGATATTCAAGAAGTTATCATAAGCTATATTGGGGCAGACTGCTTTCATAACTGCAGAAAAATCGCTCTGAGACAACAACGACTTAGAAAGTTCTATACTTCTCTACTTTATTTTCCCGGAGAGAAGGGGTTTTGAACATTCAGGTTTTGTATGGGCTAATTCAATATAAAAAGTTCCAAAGTGGTCTGAAACATCGGTTAGGAATATTCTAGATTTGAAACGATTAGAAACAGAGTTGGTCGATCAATCGATTACTTCACGATCGATTACGACCGATCTGTTACCCTGGTTGGTTTGGTGATAACAGGTGTGAAGCCTTTACTAAACATCACGTCAATAAATAAGTCTGTTTTGAGATGAGAAGCTACTTTTAAAAGGTTAATATTGAAGTCGCCCATCACCAGGCCTGTTTTCTTTTCCTTGTTATTTATATCAGTTAAATAATTCATTTTGATTGGAATAAGTCTATATCTGCTTTTGGTGCCGTATTTGGTCTGTATATTACGCCAATTATTTTTGACGAATGTGGGGAGCGCGGTGGCTCGGTAGGTAGAGATGCAGGCTGCAAGCCGAGAGGTCCTCGGTTCGAATCCCACCTGCGGCAACCGCGTTGTTTCCTTGGGCAAGACACTTCATCTCCATTGCCAGCGTGGGGGCACGATGACGTCGTGTACTAAGGCGTACTGCACGTCGATGGTACGCATGTCTTCAACCAATCTAACCCTGCCTGTGCTGCAGTGCGGAGTTACGATGTTGGGGAGCTGGCAGCTGCTCGTCGTTGCTCGGTGGTCCTCCGGGTACTCCGGCTTCCCCCACCCGTAAAACTGTCACGGTCATGATTAGCCATTGTGCGTAAATATGCGACCTTAAACATCAATAAATAATAAATAAATTTGACGAATGTTTTGACTTTAATTCAACAAAGATGAACTCAAATACATGAGGTATAAAAACGGAGAGTTCGTGACGAACACTGGAAGAAATTTCATTTTTTATGAACGGTCCAACACCCCCACGCCTGTCGTCGTCACTAGGTCTTGTGTTTGTTAATAAGGGGTGGTATCCTTCTAGAGTGTACGACACTTTTGAGGGGACTTGAAAGATTTCCGTAAGGCCAATAACATCGAATGTGTTTTCTTCATTATACAGGTCGGAAAGTAGCTGATGTAATGAATCCTAATGAGCATTTACACTTTGACAGTTGATGTGAAGTGCCGAGAAAGATCCACGCACCCCACCAAGTTCACTAACCAATTCACTGGGCAGGAGGTACTTACATTCAGTCAGTATTGTTAAAAGTGGACGTTGGGTCGTTGTCTTCGGGAGACGTCTCAATTTTATCATTCAGTAGGAGACCAAAGTCATATTCGGGATTAGTCTGGATCTCGTCCAAAGTGATGCTACCCGCCATGATGTCCAGACCGACCACCAACACCACAAACGCACGAACAACAGAGAGGGGTTAGTACAGATGCGACTTCATCTAGCACAATGTATTTAGTACCTGGTCTGGAAAAGATAATGTAATTCAATAATTCATCAGCACTGTTAAATGATAATAACTGTTGACACAATGTTGTATAGAGCAAAGAAAAATATAAATAAGAAATATGTACAATCGGTAATTTCTAGCATTCAAGGATGGTGCCGGGAATATGATTGTTCTGTGGTTTTTCATATACGTGTCACCCTAATGGCTGCTGAACGGTTATTACATTGACTATCGTGGAGTGAGGGTTGCAAAAATGTCATCAGTTCTCCATATAGAGGTGTTTTGTATATTTGTTCGGTTGCAATGTCTTGGAGTGTGCCACAAGACACTCTCCACAACACTGGAACAAAACAATTTCCACAGCATATCCAAACCATCGACATGATTACAACTTGTTTGGGTGTGGGGTGGGGGGCATCTCACATTATCCACCAGGTTGCAACAATGACATCAGTTCTCCAAAAAGAGGTATTTTTGCATTCTGTATTTTTGTTCAGTTGAAGTGTTTTGGAGCATGCCACAAGACACTCTCCACTACACTGGAATAAAACAATTTGCACAGCATATCAGAAACTATGACATGCCTGTTGATTCTTTACATAATTTTTGTTTTATATAAAATTGTTTGCTTACAATTTATTTGGGGGTCATCGCTCATAATCGACCAGGTTTCAGCAGGTGTTTATTGTGTAATTGTTTAGTTACAGTGAATTGAAAGAACAATAATTTGCAAAGCATATGTGAACAAATGGCAGGCTTGGCAATTTCAGGAGAGCGATTTTTTAGCTCTCCTTACTGCCCTCCTGAAAGAATTAAGGAGAGCGAAAAATTGCCCTCCTAAATATTTTGGTCTGGGATGATTGAGATTACATGTATTATGCTCACATTAAATTTTTGTTGTAAAGCAAAAATGTAATTTAACTTCAAGTCACATAACATCACGTAATTTCATTTTGAAAGTGGTTTAGTGGTAAAAGGTAATGGCTGCAACCATACCCAAACACAGTTGAAATCATTTGAAGCAAAATGGGTCACAGCAATATTTTTTTTTCTGTCAGTTTCAAGTTCAACAATTGACATCACAGTTTGAGGGGTAATTATTCAAGGAATATTGACACTATAATATACTACCATTACTACTATCCTGTCACTTGAAGCACTTGCACCAGGATGTGACTATAGATTCAAGCAGACCTGTTGTCCAAGAAAGTCATACACCTACCACTCCCACCTTCATCCCCAACCCCCCTTGGGGGGTTGAAGGTGGTAGTGGTAGGCGTATGACTTTCTTGGACAACAGGTCTGGGTACACACACAGGTCTTGTCAAGTGTGTATTCGGTTGTTGAGTGAGACATCTAGATGTCTAAGAGATTTCGCTTTACCTTAGTAAAGTTAATAAAATCACTGATGTAGTCTGTTGGTTTCAGTTTCAATGAGTTCGTTCAACTGGATACTTAAAATGCTGTGTAAAGCTAATTGCTCTCCTAAGCTGATTGAGGAGAGCGATTTTTTGCCCTCCTGCATTTTTCAGAATGCCAGGCCTGAAATGGCAGATGTAGATTCTTTACATTTTGCTTTTGTAGAAATGTTTGGTTACAGTTTATGTGGGGGGGGGGGGGGGGGGGCATCAATGACAGTGTCCACTACAATGGAACAAAACAATTTACACAGCATATTAGAAATAATTTATACCAGTGCATTCTTTATATAATAACCTTTTATGTAGAATTGTTTGGTTACAGTTTATTGGGGGGAGGGGGAGGGGGAGTGGCATCACACATTATCCACCAGATTGCATCAATGGCATCAGTTCTCCACAGAGAGGAGTTTTTTTTTATATAATTGTTAAGTTATCAATTATCAGAAACAATGTTATACCAGTACATTCTTTACATAAAACCCTTATATGTAAAATTGTATGGTTACAATTTATTGGGGGGGGGGGGGAGGGGAGTGGCATTACACATTATCCACCAGATTGCAACAACACATCAGTTCTCCACAGAGAGGTGTTTTGTGGGTTTTTTTTAGAATTGTTCAGTTACAGTGCATTGGAGAGTGCCACAGAACAGTCTACGCTACACTGGAACAAAACAATTAGCACAGCATATCAGAAACGATATACCAGTAAATTCTTTACTTAAAACGTTTTATGCAGAATGGTTTGATTACAATTTATTTGAGAGAGAGGGGGCATCATACATTATCCACCAGGTTGCATGTAACTCAAATCTTGTCATTTTTTTTTTTTGCTTTCTTTCGAAGAAGTGCTTAAAATTAACCTAAACACTTCACTCTCTCTCTGGAGCAGCCTCTTAACCCTCTAGGTGCAGCCAAACGACGTGATCAATTGCCGATGCTATCGTGGAGTGTTCCCCACTTACTCCTTGCTGTTTCAGTTAATTTTTGTTCTTTGGTGTACATGAATACTAAATTAAGACCAGTTACAACAACATGTGTAAGACAGGGCCTGAAACCCGAGATCTCTTCAAAAAGGATCTTGGCTTTCAGAACTGACTACATTTAAAAACTTTTGGAACAGATGGTGGTCGTAGTCATGTTCCATATATAACATTCTTTGATTCAGTACGTCGTGGAACTATGCTTTGTATGATACACAGTTAAGTCGCTATAATCAGGTATTCTCGGTCTATCCAATATTTCTTCAATAATTGTGATCCTTATATGCTCTGTAATTTTGTTAATAATACAAAATTGCTCAACTTAAAAACTGTTTTCCAATGCACGATCTGCTGTTGAGAAATTCTTCTATTTTTACAAGGGGCGACAGGAAGCCAGCTAACGTTGCTATGTTGCCTCCTCGCAGTATATCAAAGTATGTTAAAATGTTATTGATATACTGTGAATAAAGGTGAATTGAATTGAAAATTAAAGCTTATGATATTTTTTAGAGTATTTAGTCTGGAGTATTTCAGTTGGTCAGAAACGCGAACCATAGGTACGCTTTTCCCATAAACCTAATTATCCTAGACGATTGAATCTAAATATATGGGACGGAAGCTTTATTGCCCAGACTGATCCTAGGCCATTGCAGCGTTGAATTTCACACAGAATTTGACCGGGGGCTTCAGCGCATGTCTCTCTATATCTGAAAATCATCACAACCCTGTATACGAGCACCAAGATATGACACAAAGGGTCAAGCAAATCAAATATTCCTAAGTAGTTATCCACGGTCGTACGCTGGTGACCCTCAAAGAGAAATATTTTCAGCATATATCGGTTACTACTGACAAAAAAAGAGTGCAGTGACTGGAAAGTCTATACAGAGTATCCGGTTTTCGTGATATGGCGTTTAATAATGTGAAAGCTGTACGCTGTGCCCTCAGTCAGTAATTCGAATTGCCGGGAAGCCAACTCATCCCCTGAGTTCCAATGTGTTCCTACTGGCACATAGAACACATTGGAACTCAGGAGACGAACTGTCAGTATAACTTTCAATTGAAGACATCGATGCATGTTGGGAAGAAAACATCAAAAATATGCAGCACGAAGTTCACAAACGAAACAATCCATTTTATTTTGAAAGTTTTCAACAAATGTTTTACACATCAATTTGACAGAGAAAATGGTTACGCCCAGGAAAACAATATGCATCATTCAGAAAACAGTTTGCGCTCAATTTTATCATCAGGCAATTCTTGTGTGGACCTTCTGGCTCTCCAGGCATCCAAGACAACCAAGTCAATTGGTATCCTTTCCAACTTACAAATATCTCGTCGTTCATAATGTCAACTCCATCGACGTACATGTATTCTAAAAAATAAATCAACACTCGCCATTTATCAAGTGAGTGTACATAGTAACATTTAAAAAAAATATATTATGCCGCATGCTCACAGTTACTTGTAACCCCCGACGACTTATACGAAGACACCCAACCCTACATAACTGCTTCCAAATTTCTGAATGGATTTCAGTTATTTGAAAAAAGCGTTCACACGGCGCCTGCAATTTGTTTATTGTTTGATATAATGGTTGTTTTCAAATTTTCTGAGTGTTCTCTTCTCTCTTTCTGTTTTTAATCTGTATAATATTCAATGTATGGTAATTGTCACTGTTGAATTTGCGTCGGTTAGTTTTTTTTATTCTTTTAGTTTGTGCCTCTATCTAGAAAATACAATTCTAAAATATAATATTCGGTGTATGGTAATTGTCACTGTTGAATTTGCGTTGGTTAGTTTTTTTTTATTCTTTTAGTTTGTGCCTCTATCTAGAAAATACAATACTTGAAAAAACATTTAACCCTTTACCTAAAGTAACGGCCAAAACCGGCCAGTGCTATTCACAAAAATCGCCAATTAATTTTCATTATTTTTTTCATTTTTTGTCTCCAAAACATAGGTTATGACCCCTCTTTGGAACGAGCTCGTTGAGCTCGTTCCAATGAGGGGTCATAACCTATGTTTTTGAGACAAAAAATGAAAAAAATTAGTTATTCAAAAATTTTATTTGTAAGTGTCGTCTGCTTTTCATGTTAGGTAAAGGGTTAAAACGTTTTATAATTAATGGTCCCTGGAGATCGTGACTAGCTCGTGATCCGATCGAAATTAGCTTGCCGCTTTTCTCTCTTTGAACCTGTAGAATGCAATCGTCAAACAAAAACAGAAATGCAATGTTTAACCATTTATACAACGTGACGGCCAAAACCGGCTAGCGCTGTTCTCAAAAATCGCCAATTAGTTTTCATTATTTTTTCATTTTCTGCCTTAAAAACATAGATTATGACCCCTTTGCAAAAAAAATTCTTGAATAACTATTATTTTGATTTTTTGTCTCAAAAACATAAGTTATGACCCCTCATTGGAACCAGCTCGTTCCAATGAGGGGTCATAACCTATGTTTCTGAGACAAAAAACGAAAAAAAATTAGTTATTCAAGTATTCGTTTTTGCAAGTGTCGTCTGCTTTTCATTTTAGATAAAGGGATAAAATGACAATAAAAAAGAAATCGAAAAAACAGCCACCTCCTAATTGTTCATCTCTGCAGCAGACTCAAATTTACCAAAAAAATCAGACACATTTTAAATTTTGACCCTGTGACCTCCGCCATCCGCTCTGGGTACCACCTCCAAGTTCGGCCATCACGTTTGAGAATTTCCCAGGATAGTACCACATTATATAGCAATAACTATTATTTTCATTTTTTGTCTCAAAACCATAAGTTATGAGCCCTCAATGGAACCAGCTCGTTCCAAGGAAGGGTCATAACCTATGTTTTAGACAGAAAAAATGAAAAAATAATGAAAATTGGCGATTTTTGAGAATAGCGCTGGTCGTTTTTGAGCGTTACGTTAATAAGGGGTTAAATAATATAATTATCGTTAATAATGAAAAGTAATAAACAGAGTAATCGCTTGACTGGACTGGTTACGTGAAATAATTCATTCGAGGCGAGGGAGTATATTATAAAACACTCGTAGGCATTCGCGCCCTCGTGTTTGTACAATGTCCCTCACCTCTCATGAATTATTTCACGTAACTAGTCCAGTCAAGCGATTACTCTCTATGTAATTTCCATTTGTCGCAGTTGTCTTTGAGTGCTATCAAGCATAATCTCCAACTCTTTATCGGAGATGGCTAAAAGCACTGCATCATCTGTATATGAGAGGATTATGAGTTGCAGATAGCTTTGTGTATCGGGAGGGGCCGAATCCTTTATAAGTATCCCTGTGCAGTTGTTTTGATATAGGAATGCTAGAAGATCGTTCAATTACATTGTAAATAAATTGGGCGACAGGTTTTCCCCTTGCCTAACACCGACATTACTGACAAAAAAGTTTGATCTTTGGTGTCCTATCCTAACAGTTGATTTAATATCGTTGTTCGTATGTTTTATGACACGCAGTATTTTCCCATTAAAAAACTCTTGGGATAATTTTGACCAAAGCGCCGATCCCCAGCCATTATCGAACGCCTTGGAAAAATCTATAAATCCACAGTAGTGGGTTTCCTTTCTCAATGCCAGCAGTTCTCTCGGATTGCATTACGAAAGAAGATATGATGTAGCGTTGAATATTCGCGTCTGAACCGGTTCTCCGATAGTAGGTTATTGTCATCAAGAAATGTGATACGTTTACTCGGAATACTTGTGAATAGTTTAGATATGTTACTTACAGGCGTAATTTTTCTGTAGTTGCCAGGGTCAAGACCGTAGCCTTTATTTTTGTATATCGGTTTAATGCCATCGACTGTCCACACTCTGATGGGAGAATAACACTTTTCAGGATTAGGTTAAAGAACTTTACATAAATCACATCAAGTTTTGAGAAAGTAGGTTTAATATATACTACTCAAAGTTTGCTAAGCACCACATATTTGACACATCATTGTGAAATTTTCTTGTGACACATTTCCGATATTTTTGGTGGATATGATTGAGGAATGTATTGAGATGGTCCTCAGTGTTTACACTAGCTCTCCTGACAGACAGACTTTTCGTGACAGTCATGGAAAGCATGTACCCCTTGATTCCATGATGTTGTCGTGTACTGTCTACATGTACATGACATATGTAGGGTATTCACTCTTCATTTCAACACAAACCCTTGTGATTTAATGATTAAATATGGCGAATGCGAATGTAAGAAGACATTTGTCTGAAGCAGAAATGTGGTGGGCTGTAGGGATGGTGGGTGGAACAAGGGGATATCCATCGTCAGATTTGTGAAGCCCTTGGTGTGCACCATACGGTGATCACCAGGGCCTGGGCAAGATTTCAGCAGTATGGCACACCAGTCAGACGACATGGTGGTGGCAGAGACAGGGCAACATCTGCAGTTGAAGATCGGTTTCTCATCATTCAGACCCACAGGAACCGCTTTGCCACAGCAACCCAGCTTCGCAGTGACCTTCAGAATGCATCCGGTGTAAATGTTTCGACGCAGACTATCCGGGCAAGGTTGCACGAAGGTGGTCTCCGATCGAGAAGACCATGTATTCGCATTCAACTGTCCCAGAACCACCGCCAGGCACGATGTGAATGAGCCATGGATCACATTGGATGGACCAGAGAAGATTGACGACCTGCCCTTTTAACAGATGAGTCAAGGTACTGCCTAGATAACACAGATAGGCGTTCTAGGGTATGGAGAAGACCAGGACAGCGATTCCATGCAGCCAACATTGCTGAGCATGACCGCTATGGTGGAGGGTCAATAACGGTCTGTGGCGGCATCAGCTGGGATGGACGTACAAAGCTCTCTGTCCTTAACCGTGGTACATTGATTGCACAGCGGTATATTGATGAGATCCTGGATGCCCATGTCAGATTGTATGAAGGTGCAGTGGGTGATAGATTCATTCTGGTGGACAATAATGCCCGTCCTCATGTTGCCCATGCTGTCGGGGAGTACCGACAGAGGGACGGGATTGAGCGTATGGACTGGTCAGCAAGATCCTCTGACCTCAATCCAATCGAGCATGAATGAGTCGCAGCTTGCAATTTCAGTCCGTCCAGTCCAACCACCAAGAAGTGTCCAGGAGCTTGGTGCCATGCTGGTCCAAGAGTGGAACAACATTTCACAAAGGAACCTCTGGAACCTGACTGGGAGCATGAGAAGGCGTTGTCGAACTGTAATTAACAATAATGGGTCTCATACTCGATATTGAACCCATATCAGTTCGTTCTGTCAGTATTTCGGCAAATTTGAAAAATTTTCTCTTTTACCAATAATATCCATTTTCCATGGTTATAGTATTCATTTCCCAGATGAGTCAAGGTACTGCCCAGACAACACAGATGGGCGCCCTGGGATATGGAAAAGACCAGGAGAGCGATTCCGTGCATCCAGTATTGCTGAGCATGACCGCTATGGTGGAGGGTCAATCATGGTCTGGGGCGGCATCAGCAGGGATGGACGTACAGAGCTCTGTGTTCGTGAACGTGGTACATTGACTGCACAGTGGTATATTGATGAGATACTGGATGTCCACGTCAGATTATATGCAATCTTCTCTGGTGCATGCAACGTGGTCCATGGCTCATTCATATCACGCCTGACGTGGTTTTGGGACAGCGGAATGCGGAATGCGAATACATGGTCTTCTCGATCGGAGACCGCCTTCGTGCAACCTTGCCCTGATAGTCTGCATCTGAACATTTACCCCGGATGCATTCTGAAGGTCACTGCGAAGCTGGGTTGCTGTGCAAAGCGGCTCCTACGGGCCCGAATGATCAAAAACCGGTTTTGAGCTGCAGATGTTGCCCTGTCTCCGCCACCACCATGCCGTCTTACTGGTGTGCCGTACTGCTGAAATCTTGCCCAGGCTCTGCTTATCACCGTATGGCGCACACCAAGGGGTTCACCAACTTGACGATGGGTAGCCCCTTGCTCCACCATCCCTACAGCCCGCCACATTTCTGCTTCAGACAAATGTCTTCTTACATTTGCATTTGCCATATTCAATCATTAAATCACAAGGGTTTGTGTTGAAAGGAAGATTATATACCCTACATATGTCATTTACATGTAGACAGCACACGAAAACATCATGAAAATAGAGGGATACATGCTTTCCATGACTGCCACGAAAAGCCTGCCTGTCAAGAGAGCTAATGTAAACACTGGAGATCATCTCAATACATTCCTCAATCATATCCACCAAAAATATCGCAAATATGTCACAAGCAAATTTCACAATGATGTGTCAAATATTTGGTGTTTAGCAAACTTTGAGTAGTATATTAATAGTCCCTTTCTCTGTTGTGTTTATTGTTTGCTTGTTATTGTTATTACACCCCCACCCCCCCCCCCCCCTCCCGATGTACACCGTTAAGTTTTGTCAGATATTTGATCTACTTGAGATGTTCCATTATTTGTTTTCCAAACTGTCCTGTTAATTATTAAAATAATGGGAGAGTGGACGTCAGAATAAAGATCATTGAATTCATCAACCGTGAAATTGTCCAGATATTCAAGAAATTTAACACTGGCAATAAGGTAGTTAGTTAATAACGCTAACCCCCTTAAAGGTAACAGGTGTAATCATGTTTCTTTGTTATGAGGCGACAGAATTAGCTGTTTTTCCATTTAATCGTATTCTAGAAAACATTTATTTGTTACTTAATTATATTTTTTTTTTTGGTCTTGCATAATTTCTTTTATAATATAGAGAGTAATCGCTTGACTGGACTGGTTACGTGAAATAATTCATGAGAGGTGAGGGACGTTGTACAAACACGAGTGCGCGAATGCGCACGAGTGTTTTACAATATAGTCCCTCGCCTAGAATGAATTATTTCACGTAACCAGTCCAGTCAAGCGATTACTCTGTTTATTATTTTTCATTATTAACGATAATTATATTATTTAACCCTTTACCTAACGTAACGGCCAGCGCTATTCTCAAAAATCGCCAGTTAATATTTATTATTTGTTTTCATTTTTTGTCTCTAAAATATAGGTTATGACCCCTCATTGGAACGAGCTCGTTCCAATGAGGGGTCATAACCTATGTTTTTGAGATGAAAATTATTATTATTTTTATTATGAAAATAATAGCTAGTCAAGAATTTTTTTTGCAAGTGTCGCCTGCTTTTCAAATTAGATAAAGGTTTAAAAACAAAAAAAACAACGAAGCCACCGTTACATTCACAGCAAAGCGTCTTGGTTTGAGCGCACGGATACATGACACAATTGTTGGTTGCATAATTCACTTGTGAAGTTATCGTTTATAATCAAACCCGGAAATCCCAGTAAATCACACTTTGGAAAGTAATAAAATAAAATAATAAATTATTTGCTTCTAGTTTATGTGGAGTGAATAAACAGTGAGTAAATAATAACCCTTAAATTATTTTGTAAACGCTAATAACAGCCTCTTAATTTTTTACTATTGTATTATTTTTTTTCATTTGTGGGTTTTTTGCATCTAAAATACGTAAAATGGCCAGGTAATAATACTAAATTAAAATATCGCACTTTCATTGCAATAAAGCACCATTTGCAATGCTTTAGCATTGCAGAAGGTGCATTACAGCACTCAAATGACGTTACTTGGTTAATTTGTATTCATGTAATCAAATTTCATTCAGCTCTAAAATCTTCCATTTGGCACTAAAAAATAATTTCGCACCGAACAAAAATTCCTCTGGCCACCAAAGAATTTCGGGTCAGGGTGAACATTGGATATGACGGACAGCCATTGCAGTAGTATATACCAGGGCTCAGCCATTTCAGTAGGATATATTAGGGCTCGGTCTTTGTAGTAGTATTTATCTTACAATCAACATGTATTTTGTCTGTATTAACTCCGCAACTGTCGTGTATCCGACCCCCTGATACAGATGTTTGTGTCAACGTTCCTTTTGCGTGAGTTCTATTTTTTTCTTTTTGTTCATCCATACGAATAAATAGTTCGTTATATTTTCGTCTACATTCTTGAATTATCCCCAATATATTGTAAAATAAAATGATTATTACCATTATGTGGATGTACAAAATATGTATCCGAGTCTCGCTCCGGGTTCTAAGGTTAGATCACGACTCGTCTTTGACTCGTCGGGATCGGCCCTTAGAACCCGGAGCTCGACTCGGATACATATTTTGTACATCCACATAATGGTAATAATCTCTACATATTAGGCTTCGGTCTTTATAGTAGTACATATTAGGGTTCGGTGTTTATAGTAGTATATATTAGGGGTCGGTCTTTATAGTAGTATATATTAGGGGTCGGTCTTTATAGTTGTATATATTAGGGCTCGGTCTTTATAGTAGTATATATTAGGGCTCCGTCTTTATAGTAGTATATATTAGGGTTCGGTCTTTATAGTAGTATATATTAGAGGTCGGTCTTTATAGTAGTATATATTAGGGCTCGGTCTTTATAGTAGTATATATTAGGGGTCGGTCTCTATAGTAGTATATATTAGGGTTCGGTCTTTATAGTTGTATATATTAGGGCTCGGTCTTTATAGTAGTATATATTAGGGCTCGGACTTATAGTAGTATATATTAGGGTTCGGTCTTTATAGTAGTATATATTAGGGATCAGACTTTATAGTAGTATATATTAGGGGTCGGTCGCTATAGTAGTATATATTAGGGTTCGGTCTTTATAGTAGTATATATTAGGGGTCGGTCTCTATAGTAGTATATATTAGGGTTCGGTCTTTATAGTTGTATATATTAGGGCTCGGTCTTTATAGTAGTATATATTAGGGCTCGGACTTTGTAGTAGTATATATTAGGGCTCCGTCTTTATAGTAGTATATATTAGGGGTCGGTCTTTATAGTAGTATATATTAGGGGTCGGTCTCTATAGTAGTATATATTAGGGCTCGGACTTTATAGTAGTATATATTAGGGGTCGGTCTCTATAGTAGTATATATTAGGGTTCGGTCTTTATAGTAGTATATATTAGGGGTAGGTCTTTATAGTAGTATATATTAGGGCTCGGTCTTTATAGTAGTATATATTAGGGGTCGGTCTCTATAGTAGTATATATTAGGGGTCGGTCTCTATAGTAGTGTATATTAGGGCTCGGACTTTATAGTAGTATATATTAGGGATCGGACTTTATAGTAGTATATATTAGGGTTTGGTCTTTATAGATGTATATATTAGGGCTCGGTCTTTATAGTAGTATATATTAGGGTTCGGTCTTTATAGATGTATATATTAGGGCTCGGTCTTTATAGTAGTATATATTAGGGGTCGGTCTTTATAGTAGTATATATTAGGGGTCGGTCTCTATAGTAGTATATATTAGGCGTCGGTCTTTATAGTAGTATATATTAGGGCTCGGTCTTTGTAGTAGTATATATTAGGGGTCTGTCTTTATAGTAGTATATATTAGGGGTCGGTCTTTATAGTTGTATATATTAGGGCTCGGTCTTTATAGTA
The DNA here is from genome assembly GCA_031216915.1 of Pictodentalium vernedei. Lineage (NCBI taxonomy): Eukaryota > Metazoa > Mollusca > Scaphopoda > Dentaliida > Dentaliidae > Pictodentalium > Pictodentalium vernedei. Next base: position 459,082,539 of record CM062292.1, on the reverse strand, counting down.
GTATATATTAGGGCTCCGTCTTTATAGTAGTATATATTAGGGCTCCGTCTTTGTAGTAGTATATATTAGGGCTCCGTCTTTATAGTAGTATATATTAGGGCTCGGCGAACGAGATTAGGTTCGATTTCGACGTGTTGTCATTTATTGTCGACTTTCTGATGATGGCAGCTCATTCTGCAGTTTTCCGTGAAAAGGGATGTCCGTATTAAAACTACGGGTAAGTAAGTAACACTAACTTATTCGGAAAGTCAAATTAACAATGGGTGATACCAGAGATCGAGTTACATCTAGTTTGAAAAGATATATAGCGTTTCCTTCAACCACATTGGTGATATTTTGCCCATTTTTGTTCGAATATACCCAGAATGCTGAGATAACGATGGGATGTTAAAAATAGAAAAGTCTTACATAACCCCATCGAGATTCATTAAAAGCGATAGCGTATAGCGCACGAAATGTTGTCTGAACGAACGAACGAACGAACCAACCAACCAACCAACAAACAACCATCCATCCCCCACCCTTCATTTTATTGCCTTTCAGTGTCTTCCAATATTAGTACAAAATCAGAGAGACTTGAAACTTTTTTGCATTTTTGACTGATGCATTTTTATTCAGTTGCGTCTCCAATATGTTTGCCTTGTTTGCCTATAGGCATTCTTCCATACATTTAACATGGCAAATCCCCATACATTGAATACTTTTACTTCAAAGATAATATGAAGAGCATCGAAAGAATATGAAACCTTTGAATTGCAGTACCTCCAATTTGTTTTTTGAGGAATGTTTTATTTTTCTAATTAAAAATGAATTTAATTGTACAAATATGCACTTTCTATATTTCTGTATGTAAAAAGATAGCCGAAATCCTCTCCATGTTTGCTCACATTTTGGAAAAGAAAAAGAAAATATCCCTCAATGATTTGAAGAAAAAAATGCCTGAGAATCAATTTATTTTGTGAGGCCTTAGTCAACGACCGAAGTTGAGTGTTTCCAGTATTTCACGAGCGCCAAAGTCAAAGGTGTTGGTATTCGTGCAGCATGTGGGGTGAATGGTCGTTCACGCAAGTAAAGCTGAGTAGGGGGTGTGAGCTATTGTCAGATTATCAATTACGAATAAGTGTAAGTTACCATTTTCAGTATCTGATTTTTTTCTGCTCAATTTTTCCCCAATTTTCGAAACCTGTCAACCTTGAAACACTTGATACGATTGTCGATCATTGCTGCAGATTCAATTCGATCACTTTTCAGCGATTCGGTAACGAATTAAGTCGACGCGTGAGCCGATTCGAGAATTGATTCGAAATTCTAATAATCTCTGGGCCCTATTAATAATATCCAAAGTTATTGTGAGGAACTGACGGTACAACATGGTCTGAGCTTTGCGACTCGTACCTTATGTTGAACGAAGCCGCGAAGCCTCTCGGTTGAACATAGGCTTTAAAATGCAACCCTCAGACCATGTTACCGTCAATTCATCACAATAACGTATACAGTACGTGGAGAGTGTTTTATCACTAAATCACCCGCAGAGTGGAGATTTCACCCAAGCAATAATTGCAAATTTGTCGCAAAGCATAAGTGCAGGCAAAGTTTCAACCAATGGACCTCCGGGTTAAACCCGGAGGTCCATTGGCTGAAACATTGCTTGTGTTTTTTGTCCATATGTATAAAATTTGAAAGTTATAGTTTGGGTGATAACTCCACTCCACGGGTGATTTAGTTACAATCCACTCTCCACGTACTGTATGTTCAAATGAGATCCAATCAAAAAGCTAACACCAACATTGTGAAATGAACAAGACAACTTCAATGAACAAGGCAACTTTAACGATAATAAATTTAGTAAATGAACCTCTTGTGTACCCCACAACGTCACTGGAAAATATAATAAGTCAGTAACTTAAATGAAGGTCGAGATCACTCCATTTGAACTGAGATGCAATAACCTCGATTTGTTTTTATAAGTGGGTTGTGAGTATTCATCACATAGAATGATCACTGGCCTCGAAAATTTTGATTTTATTGGTAGCAAGCACTTTGAATCTCCTCCCATTGTTATCATCTGTTCAAATATTTCACTGGGTGACGTCAGACGGTAACACATTCGACTGTAGCCGTAAACAGAGAAAGAAACTTAGCGAGCTCTCGTCCAATTATAGATCGAGGATTTTAGTCTTATTGGAACATTTTATAGTGTTAGATGGTGTTTAGACTGGCCAGTCGGTTTCATTCTTAATCCTTCGAGTAGAAAAAATGTTTTACTTGAAAACACTAGACGTTTATTTTGTTTATCCGATAAATTATTTACAGGACAGTCGCGGAGAAATCGTGCTGCTACTCGCTACAAAACACTGCGAGAAGTGAGGAGCACATTGGTCCAATTCGACCGACAAGCAAAACTGTCAAAAATAAACAAGGCGCAGTGATACATGTTTGTCTAGAAATAATTCCCCTACAAACTTGAGCTAAAGTTGCAAAAATACTTTATTAAATGAACAATGTTTATCTTTCTTATTTTCTTTGTTTATTATTTTTTTTTTCGTCGGCGATTCAACTTGAGTTTTATAAACAAAGCAGACAAACACGTACATTTGTTTATTTACACTTTCCTGATTTGGAAAATGAAACGTCACGCATCATACCCCTGCCTTTCACAATCTAATTTGTGTGCTTTTCAACGATTGATTTCGAATGATTTACTTTGTGTTTTCTTTGTTAATTGTTGTTCGTTTTATTGTTAGACAGAGTTGAAATGTATCATATATTCTAAAATTAAACATTTTAGCGACGGTCAACGTTTGATAAACGTCGGTTCATGTTGTCTCCCACAAACGGAAAACTGGTCATGACAACACGAATGCAGTAAAGATTAGAGGTCAACAAATCCGTCTCTACTTATTGTTATTTACTTATTGGTGTTTAAAGTCACATACTTATGGCTAATCATGACCGTGACAGTTTTACGGGTGGAGGAAGCCGGAGTACCCGGAGAGAACTACCGGGCAACGACGAGCAGCTGCCAGCTCCCCAACATCGTGACTCCACACTGCAGCACATGCAGGGTTAGATTGGTTGAAGCCATGCGCACCGTCGACGTACAGTACGCCTTAGTACACGGTGTCATCGTGCCCCCATGTGGACAATCGAGGTTAAGTACCTTGCCCAAGGACACAACGCGGGAGTTCGAATCGATCGCTCAGACGGTCACCCATCCGAGGATTAACCGGGCCCGACGTTGCTTAACTTCAGTGATCTGACGAGAACCGGTTACCGCAATGCCACCGCGCCCCCTGTCCGTCTCTACTATTGGAATAAATTCTTTCAGTGTCAAACCTACGCGGAACATTTATCACCCTACTAGCAGCTGCTACAAGGCGAATAAAGCAAAAAATTATCCAGGACTTTGATCAGTCGAATAACACGCAATAAAATGGTTTGCCTGAAAAATAAACTCCCCTCATTATTTTGCTCATTATCTTAGCCTGTTATTCCATCACCCGACAACCCTTTAACATGAGTTGATAACAATTATCAGGTACTTGACGATCGATTTCAAAGAAACAACTGGACATCTATAAATGAATACCGCTCCTCTCAATATTTAATGTAATCTATACTTTATTTGATTTGGTAGCGACATCAAGTTCGTCTCGAACAAAAAGTTCTTTTAAAATTAAATTGATTGGAAGTGAGACAGTGAAAACGAAAAATCGAAAAGAAAGAACTCATTTCAGAATTCCAAACTGTCAATCGTCAAAACCTCGAGTGTATTTCTTCAAACAACTTGACGTCGTTCAATTTCGATAAGAACTAATGAAAGCAGACGACGGCTTTATCAGGTGTGACTGTCATTGTTAAAATATGATATTTCGTGGAGAATATAATTTTAAAAAAATACACACAACAATGAGATTGATAATAAAAGATAAAGAATTGGATGTAAAATCCACATACAGTTGAAACCAGAAGTCACGAATTGTGCGCTTATCTGGGCTTAACTGCGCGTAGGAATTGCGCGCAACTGCCATATCGAATGGCACCCAAAGGACGACAGTTTCTCCTGGTTACTCATAGCAAACGCAGGCAATGTTTCTGCCAATGGACCTCCGGGTTACCCGGAGGTCAATTGGCTGAAACATTGCTTGTGCACAGGCCATATATGCAGAATTTGATAGCCTTACTATGGTCATAACGCGTAGATTAACGCACAGATCGACGTGCTATTTGTGCGCATTTCATGACAAGACTTCTAGTTTTAACTGTAGCGCACATTGCTGATCGAAATTGAAAAAGTAACGACGCCGCTGATAATTCCAAATGAGTGAAAACGAACTGAAGGTTCAAAGCGGTGTCCAGTAGAGTAATTGTCGCTGCCCCCCCCCCTCCCCCCCCCCCCCCAATAAGAAACAATACAAACCTTCGGCACAATGCAACCTTCACGTAACATACAGAGCCCTAAAATGGTATCCAAGGTAGGGCTACCCACTCTATAAATGTCCAGATTCGCTCTTGGGGTACTAATATTGCAAATTTGTCTTGGGGTGGGAGGCCTAGTCCTAACTAGGACGCCTTGGCTGTTACCTCCCGGGGACTTAGTTAAGAATAGGGGAGGTTTCATTCCTCCTCACAGTGGCCTTCCAAATATCATGTCACCCCCCCCCCCCCAAAAAAAAAAAAGAAAACAACCCTTGCTACACCCTTTGACAAATCTTGGTGGGACGCCGAGCTGTGTCATTTATAACTGTACTGACCTGTGACTGCACTTTGCAATGAAAACTGTCTAAAATAGTAGAAAAGATTAAGCTTTGCGTCCTATGGTATTTACTAAGGTTTAATATCGGGAACGGGAATTCAAAAGCTCTGCGGCTCGAGATTCTGAAAATCAATCACGGTACTTGGAAAATTCATAAACCATGGTATCAATGAAGGTGTATTACAGTTTATGCAATAACGGCGAATATCAATTCTTACGGAACAAGCGTCGCCGTTGGAGCTATAATTTAATCTCGTGAACGGGAATTTCCCGGTTACCGCTACTGAAAATCAATGCTACTGCCCGGAAAATTCATAGACTAGAATCAGAAATCAAAGGTTGCGGAACGCAACCTTTGATTTCTGGTTCTGTCCTGTGAATTCCCCGCGTATTGGGACTGATCATCAACGAGAATCGTGACTGACTTTCCAAAAAAACGAGGACCAAAGAATTACCATATAAAATAAAACCTCACTCAGCTTGCCGCTGATGGCAATGCCCCAGTTAATTACCTTGTTGCCACCTTCTCCGTGTGCGGCCTTCTCTCTACTCCTCCCCATCCCAGCGAAACATAATATGCATCGTAAAGGAAACTAATAAAATTACTGACTAAAATACCTAGTAACAATTTAAATCTGATTTAAAAAATATAAATGAATAAAATAAAGTAATTACAGAGTGAAAATTTGAAACGAAGTATTGACAAACAAATTGCAATGCGGCCTCAAAATTTATCAATATAGTATACAAAGATAAATTTATATGTTGATATTGTATAATATTCAATAAAAGCACTTGGGGTGTACTCTTTGCCATTCTACTTCGTATTTTGTTCGGAGGGCTCTTATTTTTGTGTTTTCTGTCTTAGCGATCTTAGAGTACATGGCAACAGAACAACTCAATTCATTTCTTTAATTCAAATCCCCTGTGATGTTGGTGTGCATATTATTAGTTATCCTTGTGTTTTCCAGGGTGTATGGGAATTTACACCGGTTTGGGAACTCATACACCCTGAGGCGAAAGACAAGGATAATGGATTTATTTTTTGGTGTACTTAATACTTTAACCTTCATTGGGGGCAAAAACTGACAGAAAATGTGTACTTTGCAAGTTTCTTAAATAAAACCTGACAAATATGAGCCAGTTTCAATGACATCCCTATCTGAGTAGTATGTGAATTGGTTTTCAACCCAGTTCTGGTGGAGTGGATGCTGGAGTGGATGGATGATGTAATTAACATGACGTCACTTAACGAATATTTTTTTAATCACTTTAATTAATAACTGTTGGGTAATTAATTTTAATTAATGACTGTTGCATAATTAATGTAATTAATGTAATTAATGAGTATAACTAGGGTTGATTATAATAATTAGTATATTAATAAATGAATTAATAATGTTTACATAGATTAGTACATATTTTTTTTTAAAGTCATAATTTGGGATAGATATTATTAGATAAAAAAATAATATATTTAAAAATAATATTAAAGTTCACTGAACGTTGGACATATATATGAATGCTATCGACTGACCCTGACCTGGACACGTGCTAAGGTAAACACTGCATTGTGTCTGGGTGTAATTAAATCAATTTTTTTTCAAACGCGAACTACTATATGAGAGTGACAGATGTTGAGGCAATAAAATCTATTGTTCAAAACTTATGAGTGTAATAAAACCCTAATTAAATTAGTGATCAACATGCGACCTTCTTCCAGATTGTGAGATTCAAATTTTCAAATTCATCGATTTCTTAACGGTCTGATTTCTGCATTTTGACTGGTTCTCCAAAAAATCACAAGAGAAATCGCCCTAGTGTTATCAACTTTGAGAAAAATCAACTAGATTCTGGCATTTTTAAATGCACTGGACCACAATTAACTGTTAAACACCTAAGGGCTGTTTTGATAACCAACTATTTACTTATATTTATTTACTGGTGTTTAAGGTCACATATTTCTGCACAATGGCTAATCATGACCTCGACAGTTTTATGGGTGGAGGAAGTCGGAGTACCTGGAGAGAGCCACCGAGCAATGGCAAGCAACTGTCAGCTCCCCAACAGACTAACTCCACACAAGCAGGGTTAGCATTGGTTGAAGACAGGTGCTCCATCGACGTGCAGTATGCCTTAGTGCACAGCATCACCATGCCCCCACATGGGCAATGGGGGTGAAGTGTCTTGCCCAAGGACACAAACGACAGACACTCATGAATAAATCGATACACGCATTTCTGTCAAACTAATCCGCCATTTTGTTTTTTCGAGAAGTGTCTTATGGAATAAATTATTTAACGAAAATTATTAATGTATTATATTAAATGAATATACGCTATTTATTAGGGGGATTACGTCATAGCAATTAAGGTTATTAAATTTTTAAACAAATGACCGCACACTTGTCTCATTCACCCCTCCTCATATCCTCATTTGACCCCCCTTATTTGATGAGGAGCACCTCCACCGGTCAATCGAGTTATGCATCTCTGCTACTTGTGGCGTGATGACGGTTAAGTTGAATCAGCTGAAACCCTCAAGTTGCACATTTAAATGTCGAGATTTGACATTTCTCCATGTTTTTCTAATGTATCTTTCCTACTATAGGATTTCAGACAAAACGTGCACTGGAACTCCTTGACATCACCGTCTGTACGATGTACACTTCCCCTCTTCTGTTGAATTTGCTATTGAAACACAAAATTGACAGTTCAAAGTACCTTCTTGGTGGCTTTTCAGATGATCCGTTAATTCATCTCTTGAAAGTATTGGGGCATAAAGCACAGCCATGTATAGCCTCTCCCCCATGTACAGTAGTCTCATGGCAATTTCTCTTGTGATTTTTTTTAGAACCAGTCAAAACGCAGAAATCAGACGGTTAAAAAATCGATGAATTTGAAAAATTTGAATCTAAGAGGCTGGAAGAAGGCCACGTGTTGATCACTAATTTAATGAGGTCTTTATTATGCTCATAAGTTTTGAACAATAGATTTTATTGCCTCAACATCTGTCACTCTCATATAGTAGTTCGCATTTGAAAAAAAAATCGATTCAATTACACCCAGACACAATGCAGTGTTTACCTTAGCACGTGTCCAGGTCAGGGTCAGTCGATAGCATTCATATATATGTCCAACGGTCGGCGAACTTTAATATTATTTTTAAATATATTATTTTTTTTATCTAATAATATCTATCCTAAATCCTAAATTATGACTTTAAAAAAAAATATGTACTAATCGACGTAAACATTATTAATTCATTTATTAAAAATACTAATTATTATAACCAACCCTAATTACACTCATTAATTACATTAATTTAATTACATTAATTATACAATAGTCATTAATTAATTATGCAACAGTTATTAATTAAAGTGATTAAAAATGTTTATTAAGTGGCGTCATGTTAATTACCTTACGTAACTTTTTAATTAAGATGACATCATCCACCCACTCCATCCACTCCAGCATCCATTCCACCAGAACTGGGATGAAAACCAATTCACATACTACTTATCTGTAATATTTCATTGCACATGGATATTAAATTTCCTGTATTTTTATTTTTGTTCCAACAAAACCGAGCAGAAGGTATGAATTAATAATTGAAAATGGGTACTTTTTCAGCCATATCACTTGCTCTCTTATATTCTTGTTTTTACACCTGGTTAAACACGGTGTAAAAAAAGCCACTGTAGATTGAAAGTTACACCGTACCTCTCAGCCAATCAAAATGCAGTATTTTGTTTCATTTGGAAATAAAAATATGCATTCAGTCGGCTATGGATTAATAGAACACGGAAGATATGACACAATTAGGATTCCAAAAAGAACTATTTTGTTTGCATGCGATGCATTTTATAAAATGTCTGCAGTCAAATCAAATGTTGATTGAGAAATGTTTCTTGCCTTGATTCAAACAAATGAAGGTTTACAATATTTTTAGATTCAGTTGCTTGGAATATTTCAGTTGGTCAGAAACACGAACCATAGGTCTGTTGTTATTTCTGGGATTGAGGTGGCAAAATATGTCCCAAGTAACACTATTTTCGTTATTTCTCTCATGCTATCAATGTCAGGGAAACTGAGCTACTATTCAACCCGTGCTCAAAATAACTTTTTTTCTTTGCGTAGCAAAATGCTACGCATTTCTAAAAAAATGAATAGCATTTTGTAAAAATTACATAGCTATTTTTGTATACCAGAGTTATGTTATGCTGTTTTATATTGAATTCTTCCAAGTAGATAGAATAGTTTCATCCATTTCTGGGCATTTCCAAATGATCTGCAACACATGAAACATTTACTATATTTTTTTAACTGCCTTTAAGGGTTGCATGGACTTGTATACTGTTATAAATGGCGTCTTGGTTGTTTAATAGAGTTCTCAAAATGGAAGTTGGGATTTTTAATTTGATGGGCTTGTAGCTATTTTTAATGGACATTTTATGCAAAATGTTGTAAAAAACCAACAGAACTCATCTTACATATGAAGTTGCTAATGATGCTTGATGGAGAGTTAATATGAGTTATGCTTGGAATGTTCCACAATCAGAAGTAAAGCATCAGTGAACTAGTTTTCAAATTTGTTTGCAAATTTTCATTTACATTTTGCGATACAAGATAATCAACTGCAGCCTAATAGGCTGCAGTTGATTCTCTTGTATCGCGAAATGCTATACATAATTTAACATTGTGTAGCTTTTTTCAAGTTTTGCATAGCAAAAAGCGACGCGACACCGCTTATTTTGAGCCCTGTATTCAACCAGTCCACCCAATTCGAATTCATACTGTCTTCTGCAGAACCCCATTACCCGTTTGTAACCCCGGTGTACAACGCCACCTTAAGTGGATGGGACCGGAAGGGGATGCCGGTTTTCCATTTTGACACTAGATGATTTGTACAAGATAAGTATGTGTGCTGAGTAATTTCACCCTCCTGAATAACTGTGAATTGATGGTGTGAAGGCAAGGATTTCTTGAGAGGAACTCCGTCGTTAGTGCTCTATGCTAGTCACGTGGTTTGACAGTAAACCCAGTTGTTCACTCCGCTGAATATTTGCTACCCAGGATTATTTTTTGTTGTCTCTGAATACCCCGAATCTGCGTTTTGACCCACATTTCTATCTACTACTAAACTTGCTATTTGATTATTGCACACTCAAATCTTTTTTGAAGTGTATCTTTACTGGGCTAACCTTGAAAGCCACTTTACTGACATATTGGATGGAATGTCAGTAGATCCATTCACATTTCACCCTTTTCCTTCAGAAAACTCTATCCTGCCTTTACTCACATTTAATATTTCCGAACTGGTTTTTTCGCATTATAATTCGAAAACCTATAACTGTGGTCAATGTAACACGCGATTGACAAGAAACAGAAATTCTGAACTTGTACGAGCTCGGCATGCACTTCAGCCTAACAGGCCTCCAGAATATACACTTACTTGGATCTATGCATTTAGCTATGGTCTTCTATATCGAACACTGCGACCTCCACCAACCAAAACATACGAGATTAACAAATAACACCATGAAAACACGAGTTTCGATTGCGCGTTAACCTGCTTGGACACTTGCTATTGATAGCTGGGGTCTTCACGCATGGACATTAGAATTTAGCGATAGTTTACAAGTTCGACGTTTTAAGAGACCCTTAAAAATAACATTTTAAGGTATTCAGTCAATGCGACAGATCGTCAAGTCATTACTCAAAATTTTGATTTTTGTTTTTCGCAAATCTAAGTAATAAAGAAAATGCAAATGAAAACCCAATTTTATTTATTAGTTATTTATTTATTGGTGTTTAAGGTCACATATTTCTGCACAATGGCTAATCATGACCTCGACAGTTTTACGGGTTTAGGAAGCCGGAGTACCCAGAGAGAACCACCGAGCAACGGCAATCAACTGCCAGCTTCCCAACCTACTAACTCCACACAAGCAGGGTTAGCATTGGTTGAAGACAGTGCACCATCGACGTGCAGTACGCCTTAGTACACAAGGTCACCGTGCCCCCACGTGGGCAATGGGGATGAAGTGTCTTGCCCAGGGACACAACGCGGTTGCCGCAGGTGGGATTCGAACCGAGAATCTCTCGGCTTTCAGCCTGCACCTCTATCTACTGAGCCACCGCACCCCCGAAAACCCAAATGGGTTGGGCATTTATTACACACCTGTTCTATGTAATTCCTATCTACAGCAACACTAAACCATGCGGAAAATGAAAATCTGTTCCGCACATATGTGCGGAAAGGAAATCGTTAATAGACTATTTTTTAAATAAAGCGAAATTTCACTGAAATTTTATACAAATCGTGCGCCGCAATTGCAATTTGAATCGCTACCGATACATAAAATTCATCCCCCGAGTTCCAATGTGTTCTATGTGCCAGTAGGCACATAGTACACATTGGAACTCAGGGAACGAAATAGCAACATCGGTTCCCCTCGCAAATTTGGTTGGCCATAAAATGTGTTCTTTTTGTTGGTAGCTGACAAATGAATTGCTGGGTGTCCTTCTAGTAATTGCTTTTATAGACGTGAAGGCGTGTAATAAACACAGAACGACATGCGCGTGTGAATGGGTTAATCGATATGGCACCTGGGTCCTCTCGATCTATCCTTTCACGCGTGCACTCGTGCCATATCGATTAGCCCATTGACACGCGTGTGTCGTTCTGTGTATTTACTGTGACTATTCGATTCACGGAGAACACTATTGCTTTAACTTTTTGAACCCGAGAGGCCTTTTCCGGTCAGAGGAATATGATATGTCATAATTTCCCTAAGTATGAAGGCTGCTAATTAAATGTGTGGTGTAGACCAATTAATATTTTCAACGATTCAACGAGCTGCCCCAGGGTTGCATGTTAAAAGTATTATTTGGTCTATCTCCAAATAATAAAAATTAACTTTTCCAATGCTGCCTTTAAACCGACATGGGTGATACCACAAGGGTTAACACTAAATGTTACCATTATCTAGTGCACCGAGCTCTGTCAGAACTTCAACAAAATGCATTCGGGTGCTGTTGCTGTCAATCAGTGCGATATGTCCTCCACTTTCATTGCATTTATTCACGGCATCGATGCGGCTGATTACCGGACTCGTGCTGTACTTCAGGCAAAGAGTCATGTCGGGGTATACCCACAGTTTATAGCCCTTCTCTGAGCTACACGCGTTCTTGGAATCTGAAAAATAACCGTACCAAATGGTTTGTTAAAACAGGAGTAGAGAAGAAAGGAGAGGATTGCGAATGATACGACAAGGCAAACATAACCAAAAGGGGCAATATCATGGCATCATCGGCCTTGCGAACACTTACTTTAAAATTGTGTCTGACTGAACACGGTACAAGTATCATGTCTGACATTTTAGTCTTTGGTCAAAAGAGTACGTCGATATCTGACTTTTATTACACGCCTGTCCCATGAAATCCTCATCTACAGCAACACTAAACCATGCGGAAAATTAAAATTTGTTCTGCACATATGTGTGGAACGGAAATCGTTGACGGACTATTTTTAAACAGAAGCGAAATTTCACTGGAAATTCTACAAATCGTGCAGTACAATTACAATTTGAACCACAAGCTATAGCTGAAAATCGCCCCTTGAGTTCCAGTGTGTTCTAGGTGCACGCAGACACATAGAACGCATTGGAACTCATTGGCCGAAATAGTAACACGGGTCCCCCGTCAAATTTGTTTGGCGATAAAATATGTCCTTTTCGTTGATAGATTTCAAATGAATTGCTGAGTGTCCTTTTGAGAATTTTTTTTTACGTCGCGAAAGGATAAAACTCGAGGCCTGTGGCATCTCGATCTATCCTACCGCTCTGGCACTCGTGCCATATCGTTTAGCCCATTCACACACGCGTGTCGTTCTGTGTATCGACTGAGGCGTTTCATATGATCAAGAAATGTCGAGATATGATATATATAGATATGATAATAATAATTGGGAAGTGCTAAAACGCTATTTTACCTTTAATGTTATGTTCAGAACAAAACGTCTTCTTTATGAATGTAATCCATGCAGAATTAATTTAGTTTTAGTCGTTCAGTTGTGTTTAATTTTAGATGTCTCTCACTGTCAGTGTCGACAGAAAAAACATCTGCCTGAACGCGGTGTTCTGTCAAAAATATAACATATTTAATGATCTTCAAGTGTTGCACCAGTGTTCCTGTACCTTTCTAGATTCAATTGAACAACAAAACATAATGGATTTTGATTTCCGATTTCCGTTATTACTTATAGTCAACAAGGACAGATGGACTCCATTTCCTGCCTTGGTTCTGCAGGGGAGGGCGAAAATGAGAGCATTTTTTGTATAACAGAAATAACAAGAATATAGAAAGATGTTTTTGCAATACAGATAGGTTATTACCACCGTGCAGAGGTTGGGTCAAGGACGATGACCGTGTGCTGAAGTCGAGGCCTTCATGTCTAGATATATATCCATGAGTCCGAAGAACGAGCCATTGGGCTCAGAGGTAAGTTCGCGATTTCTTTACACTATCTTGGATCCGGTTGCAATGACATGTCTAAACAATAGCCATCATAAATGTGATTAACTTGTCATTTATAAAATAAATTATGTTGTTGATGGGAGCCAAAAAAAAAAAAAAAAAAAAAAAAGAGAAAACAAAAGCAACGCTGTTTTTTGTGATTGTTTCGTTAGATAGATAGATAGTTTATTTCTGCAGTATTATACGATACATGTGAATTAAACATATAATAAGTGATTGAACATAATAGGCACCACGCTGTACGTATGGCGAAAAACTGTAAGGAGGCGATATAGCCAGGCTGGCTGTTTTATAATCACTCCCTCTAGCATTGTCATTATCATTCTGGCAGATTGCAACAGTATTCAAAATATACTGAAACCACGCATACATACACATACATATACGTATATGTCTATGCACATATATAATGCACAGACACACATACATACATGCATATGCATACATGGATCCAATATTATATATACATACTTGATTTCTACTTGTTTTCGGAAATTTCTTTAGGGCAGCAGTCTTTCATTGTGATACGCTATTGCATTCAGTAAAGACATAAAATGTAAAACAGGGAAATTTGATGAGGGTCAGGATGACGATATATGTTTGTTAAAATGGGAGTTCATGTTTGTAATATTTCCAATCATACAGAACAATCTGGACAATATGGATTCAACACGTTACTGGTGATGAGTAATCCATGATTGTCTGGATTACTATGGCTTTCCTGAACTCTTTCCTATTAGGTATGCACCTGGTGTTGTTCTTTAGGGAGTTCCATAATTTTGGGAGATTATATGATGGAAGACTTTCAAGTAATTTGGATCTAGCGATATCGGTGTTCAGTAATCCTGATTGTCTGGTGTTCATCCCTGCCTGATTTACATTAACTCGGAAATAACTTTGAATGTAGGATGTCAATTTTCCAGTGTGCCAGTCATGAACAAATAACAATGAATGGATTATGTGAAGATCGGAAATCTTTATAACTCTGTTTTTTAAGGAATAACGGGTTATTATATTTGTTGTTATTCACGATGCGTATTGCTTGTTTTTGAAGTTTAAGTAGCTTATTTATCGATTGCGAGTGACCCCATATCTCAATCCCATATAAGAGGTAGCTATGCACAAGCGTGCAATACAGCGACAAGAGGGCCCTTTGTGGTAAAATATGTTTCACTTTATTAAGTGAGTAAATGGCTCTGCCAACCTTAGAGCATATTGCAGATATGTGGTGGGTGTAGCTTAGTCTTTCGTAAATTTTGTCAATGTATGTTCCCAGGAATTTTATTGGATTAGCTAGCTGGATTTGGTTGTTCTTTATCTGGGTTATTTTGGGATTAGGGTTTTATTAATGACGAGGGTTTATGATAATATAATTCGTCTTCCCCCTGTTCAGTAGCAGGCTGTTAGCTAAGTACCATGTTTCCAAATTACTGAGCTCATTATTAGATGTGTCACATAGGGCGTCAGTGTTATTATCTGAAGTTTATGCAGTAGTGTCGTCAGCAAATGATAACAGATTTAGAAGGGTTGAATTTGATATGTCATTTATATATATTAGAAATAATACCGGGCCAAGAATAGATCCCTGTGGCATCCCGCATCGAATATTCGAATAAGAAGAATTTTCGTTTCGGTAATTGACGTACTGCATTCTTCCCGAGAGATAATTCTGGAACCAGACATTCGCAATGCCACGAATGCCGTAAAATTCTAATTTCTTAACTAAAATATCATGCTGTATGGTATCAAAGGCCTTTGATAGATCTAGGAAAACCGCTAGTGTGCTGTCCTTCGATGCTTTGTTATTGTTTTCACTTATATGAAGAAACTGGAGGATTGGATGTGTAGTACAATGTCCTTATCAAAAACCATATTGGTGAGGATAAAGAATTTAGTTTTCATAAAGAAAACTATTTAGTCTTGTCAATATAATTTTGTCCAGGATTTTTGAAAATGACGGTTACAGACTTACTGGCCTGTAGTTGCTAAGGATCTCAGCGTCACCTGCTTTATATACTGATATTATTTTTGCGATTTTCATTCTGTCGGGAACTTTTCCACACTCAACAAATTGATTAATGATATGGGATAGTGGAACGGCTACCTCAAAAATAGTTTGTTTTACGACAGGAGTAAAGATTTCATCACAGTCTTTGATCGTTTTGCTTTTTAATTTTCTAGTTACATCTACGATCTCCATCTGTGTGGTTGGGGAGATAAAAAAGCTGCCTGGATGGTTTCCAGTTAAATTCTGTGAATAATGTGTATCAGGCCTTTTGATTTGTGAACTCGTTGCCTCGCCAATATGTGTGAAATACTTATTGAATTCGTCTTCAGTTATACTTGGATTTGTGATATTTTCGTTATTCACGCTGAAGTTCGTTTGTATCTTTGTATTTGAGTTTGATTTGCCAATTACGCCATTTATTGACGGTCATGATTAGCCATTGTGCATAAATATGTGACCTTAAAACATCAATAAATAAACAATAACGCCATTTATTATTTGCCAAGTTTTTTTTTAATATTATGTTTTTTCTCAGTACGAATCAGGTCATAGTGTAGAGTTCTACTTTTCCTTTTGATTTGGCAATAAACTTTGCATTTACTTTTGTTTGCAAGAGTTGGGTTTTTAATTTGTTTTTTTTTTTTTTATAACTTTAATTTGCTTCTCGAAGATGTCAACATGCCCTTGGTGATTCAAGGCTGTTTTTGTATATATTTATTTTACTTTTTTTTCTATTAGTGGACAACTTTCATTGAATAACCGCAGGTATGACGTTATAAAATTATTGTATGCTTCATTGGGGCACGATGAGTTTAATACATCGTTGAAATTATGTTGTGAAAGTTTTATTTTAAATGTGTTGATGTTTTTTGCATTCCTGTTTCTATAAAATACCTTTTCCGTCTCCACATATTGCTTTGAGTTGGAATGTTCACAATAGAAAGTTCCAAAATGGTCGGCTAGGCCTGTAATAATAATTCCAGTTTTTATTGGCTCTATTGAAGTAAATATGGTCGATAAGTGTGGCTGAATGTTCGCTGGTCCTAGTCGGCTTGGGTAAAAACGGAGAGAAAACCACTACTAAACATATTATTGATGAAGTCATCAGTTGGTTTGTGATGAGAGACTTTCAGTAGATCTATATTAAAGTCCCCAAGCAGGAGGCACCGTTTGTGTTCTGCATTAATTTTACCGCAGATGGTGCCAATGTTTGTAATAAATTGTTCTAGGTCTGCTTTAGGTTGTGTATTTGGGCGATAGATTATTCCCACTATTGTCGAGTGGTAATGTTTGCCACTTATTTCTACAAAGGGCGTTTCGCATACATGGGGGATAAAAACTGATAAATCTATGAGTATTTTGTAATTTATGTCGTCTTTTATGTAAAGGCCCACCCCACCCCTCCCGTAATCTTGTCTTACGTTAGTCAGTATGTCGTGGTATCCCTTAAGTTTCAAACAAGTGTTGGACTGGACCTTATGAATTTCAGTCAGTCCAATGATGTTAAACGCATTGTCAATCGATTGCTTTTCGGATAGAAGTTCAACCAGGTCTTCCGTGTGAGCATTAAGGCTACGACAATTTAAAATAAAGACATTGAGGGGTCTATTTAGACCACATGTATTTTGCGAAAATTCTTGTGGCATGTAGTATGTACAATTATCATATGACTCGTCCGTTTTGTTCACTTTAACACATTTGATATTTTGCTTTCATATTAATCAGTGATAAATAAATCCTTCCGTCCATTTCATTGGTCAGTTTCAAAACTAGACAATTTGATTGGCTGACCAAAATACAACTGGGACATATTTTCAAAATTTGCTTAATTGGGGTTGGGAGATTTCACTGGTCAATTTCAAAAAATGACAATATGATTGGCTGAACAAAATACAACTGGGTCACATTTGCATAATTTGAGTAGGGAAAATTCACGATATCTGTCCTATTTTGGGTGGGTTATATTGCATTAACCCTTTACCTAACATAACTACCAAAACCGGCCAGTGCTATACACAAAAACAATTTTTTTTCATTTGTTCTTCCAAAACATAGGTTATGGCCCCTCATTGGAACAAGCGCGTCGCGCTCGTTCCAATGAGGGGTCATAACCTATGTTTTGGAAGCAAAAAATGAATTTGTTTAGTTATATGAGGATATTTCTTTTCAAGTGTCGTCTGCAACACACGTCAGGTAAAGGTTTAAAAAGTCATACTAAGTCGTTAATTTGTGCATATGTGTGTCATATGATAAATAGAATATGAAATGAGTGTGTTTTTCTCATATAATATTTATAAAATTCGTCCGAATTTTCCATTTGGGCTCGCCAGAGGCTCGCCCAAACGGAAAATTCTTAGACAAGTTTCATAAATATTATATGAGAAAAACACTCATTTCATATCCTCTATTTATTATTAAGGTTTGATAATGGTGAATCAAATACGTCTCCAGTGTTGGGAGTATTTAGAGTTTGATCCACGTACTTACTACCAAACATACTACCAAACTTGTACTCGTCATTGTCCTGAATCTCGTCAAGTGTGACGCTACCAGTTACCATGGTTGCAAATGTGTGGCTTTGAAAGCATTGTAAGACCACTTCTGTTACCCATAACTTGAATGTCAATGTTATGCACTGGAACGCCAGCCATTTTTTGATGTATGATTATTAATGGTAAAATGAATCAACACTCTACCAGAAAAGCTATGTGTTTGGCGAGACATTTTTTTATGCAACAGAGAAGCATTAGGGTTGTTAAAATTTCAAAAACTATAAATATAACATATAAACATAATAGTATAAAAAAAACAAAATGTTTACTATATGTATACATCTTATTATCATATGACTATGACATTTTTACCCTAAATATCACTACTGTTTGACGATGTTTTCCAAACTGTTGTATCACACCGGGTGAGATTTTTCCGGATCAAAAGTCCATATCACACTCTTACGGAAATCCAAAATCCATATCACACTCCCACGGAAATATCCGAGAGTTTCCGTGAATAGTTTTCGTAACTAGGGAAGTCGTTGTTGTTTCGTCTGCTATTTTGTAACCGGCTTTTCACCGCATATTAATTAAAATGGCAAATTTGGGTGAATTTGACATCGAAACAATGTCATATGATAAACATATCATCATAACAGTGTGTTTTGATCCGTGTCGTCGCATCACGTCTCGTTGAGGTGGCCAGATTTTCGGATCACACGAGCTGCCGCAGGCAGCTCGTGTGATCCGAAAATCTTGCCACCTCAACTCGACGTGATACTACGACACGGATCAACACACTGTTATGATAATATCTATTTATGGTATACCTCTCTTTTGGGGGAAATTTCTCCGGTCACTACAGGAGTATAAATTTGAATTGCTGTAAGAAATTTTTGTGTCTTCGTGAAGGAATATGTATGTAAGTGTTTATGTGTGTGTGGAAAATCTATCACTTATCACACAAGCATTAATAATTAATTTTAACACGAACAGCATGATGCAGTCGTAAATACTGACATTTGATGATATAGAAACTCACAAATCAATGGCAACTGTAACAAGTCATTTTCGAATTTGGTGATCTGGAAACTCCTAAAGAGACGTCATTCGTTCGAAATGACGTCACTAAAAGCATGTTTTTGGATTCGACTACATTGTTACAAGATTGATGGCATGTTGCAGTTAAAGCTTAACAATGAAAGCTATTTTTTGTTCGGCATAATAAAATAATTAGAACGTTTCTTTTCATGTCCTAACTCAGGTACTATCGACCGATAGAACATGAAAGGAAAGGCTCTGATATTATACTATAAGTTACAGGGCGTTAAGTTGGCAGATACAGTGACAAAAAAGGCTCTGAGAAAACAATATTTGGTGAGGCGAAGCCAAACCTAATATTGTTTTCTCTGAGCCGTATATGACACTGTATCTGCCAACTAATCGCCCTGTAACGTATTTATTATGCACGGTATGCTAAAATGTCATTGGGGACGTTAACTCAACGAATAGTTAAATGATGCGCACTTCTCGAAAAATGTAAACAAAGCAGATGATGTTTACAAACGCAAGAAGGGGAGTAATTTTGCTTCCGTATTCTAATTAATCACTCGTGACTTGTTCTATAACCGCCAATGTTTTGGGCTGGTTTGGCATTTTATTATAACAGTTTCATTCAATCGAATGCAATGTTTATACAACGGGGCTATTTTATATGATGGATCTTCTGTACGACTGCGCTGCAGCATGTACGTACGTGTAAATTAAAAGCTGAGGCGTGTGAATATATTGATAAAACAAAA
Source organism: Pictodentalium vernedei (assembly GCA_031216915.1). NCBI lineage: Eukaryota > Metazoa > Mollusca > Scaphopoda > Dentaliida > Dentaliidae > Pictodentalium > Pictodentalium vernedei. Next base: position 459,062,935 of record CM062292.1, on the reverse strand, counting down.
TGGCTGACGGGCACCTTATATTAAATTAATATTGGGTGCTTTTCATCCACCCTGAACCTAATATTGCGGAGTCTATGTCTTAGTAACTTCATTTGATTGGATAAACAAATTTACTAGCATAATAATATATCATCCACAACTGTACAACGCTCTTCGGTATAGCAGCATGAGTTTCAGTGAAAACAATGTTTTCCTGTCGTTTGATTTAAAAACAAAACATATTGACAATGGTGTTCCCATTTCATCTTAGCTTCCTGATACCATGTAACTTGTTTTCGTGCAAGGAAAGATAATGAGGTTGGGTGAAGTGAAATGTGACTACAATCACGGCGTAACAGCTCCCACGCCATCTACGTGGTCGATGGAAGAATTTATAACGTTGATTGACAAGGCGCCAGCTTAGATGTGTGGGGAGGCATCCTAACAACCCAGTTCTATACAGATCAGTCGTTTGGGATTATATTTTTCTCTTCCTTGATTTTAGTGGTTCCCCGCACATTCCGGCCTATAACAGTTGCCTAGTGACACTTTATGCCGCACTGGTTACAATTCTCGCTGCTTCTAACCGAATTTTCTGCAGTTCGCCACCTTCGACAAGACCGCACCAGAGCATTCGAGAGTGAGTGGTGTAAATGTTCTATAATTTTTCTGCTGAGTCTTCCGGTCGATGGAAACTTTAAGTTTTCTTAAGTGGCTCACACTATTCCATGCGTTACATGCATTTTGTTAATGTGGGGATTTTTTTTCCCAGACCAACGGACATTCAGTATTTAATATATTTTAAAATAATCTCAATCCTCAATATTGGTACTGTACGATCCATCCGCCATCATCTATATCACATGGGTACAACCTTCGCCACAGCGTGGACCTAACAATTCCCTTCTGTCGCACACATTTACACCAAGGTCATTTTCACCCCTTTTACTGACTTTCTGAACGGTAATAAACTCTTCGTACCAAGTTATTTTTTTATTCAACGACAAATCGCATAAAGACCAAATATATCACTATACGCTGCACCTATCCTGTATTATCATCAATATCCACCTCTGTAAAGATTTATATGTCGCGTAGAACAGCTTGCATCACCATCAGACTGGTTGGTTGGGAGCGCAGTCTTATGGCGTTGAACTTAGTATAATGGATAGTCTTAGGATAATGAGAAGTTTACATAGAAACTAGCTTCATAAATCAGACTCAACTTATACTCGTAGCTTTTGTGATGGTTATACTGATATGTAGAAGTGTAAAACATTTTTTTACGAATTACACCTGTGCCCGATGTACAAGTTACCTGTAATATTCAATCACATTATTCGTAACATTACGTTGCATCCATACCGCGGAGCTGCAGACGCCTGTCACGCTAAACACAAATTTGATCGCTAGTAACGGACATGTGTTCGACGTGCGAGTCATTTGTAACTTCAAGTTCTTGGATCTTGTCTCACACATAAGAAGCAACGGTCATTAGCTTACCTCTTTGTGGAATCCGGTTCATACTCAGTTTACACTTCACAACCCCCCCCCCCCCCTCCCCACCCCCCCCCCCCCCCAATTATATCAATCTCTCTTCTTCCGTTTTATCTGATCTATTTTCCCCAATAACGTACCGGAAGTTGAAATTGTTCAATACAAGTGCAGGGTGAAATTATAAATTCTGAATATTACTTATATGTTATTCAACTCTCTCGCCATAGCTATCAGTGCTTGCACCCTGTGAGTTAGGGGCGGCTTATGTAAGTAGTAATACTTGCTGCCGAGACCCATTTTGTGTTAAGTGTGTATGTCATTATTGGATATTTTACACATTCCATATTTTCCTGTATTCATGCTTCGTTTTACAAATAGAATAATATTTAACTCTTTGGACCCGGGAAGCCATTTTTTCACCTCATTGATCGTGTTATGTCGTGGGTTTATAAAGTTGATGGTTTGTCCGTGAATTTCTATGGCGGTGCAATCAATATTTCCAATGTGCTGCTCCTAGACTGCACGTTGGTAATATTAATTGCTGTATCCCAAAATTGCGAATATGTACGCTTCCAATTTCAAAGAGTTAACCCCTTTACTGCCACGCCCACCTTAGCTATATGTGGAGGACATCTATGTACGCCTGTATGCGAGGAAGTTAACTGGTAGAGTGCTAAATTATTTTTGGTCCTTAAAGTTTTTCTGTGCATCTCTGCCTTGTTACAATTTATGGGAGAGTGCCAATAGGCACTCTCCCATAAATTGTAACAAAGCAAATCCTAACAGATAAAATTATATCACTTCAAGGATAATATGAACCACATCCACAGAATATAAAGCCCAAATATGAGCTTCCAGCACTCTACCAGTTAAATAAAATTTATGACATACTTGAAACTCAATCATCTGATTAATTGTTGGAAACGATTCTCTGGTGATAGGTTATATCTGTGCGTACCAGAACGTACAGATAATCATCATAAAATATATGACAATAGCGCTTTCGACAGTGTAAGTGTTACAATTGTCACTGGTTGACTTCCTAGTATACTTGATGTTGTTCTGTATATATTATTTAACTAACTGACACAAGCTCTAGGGCCATTAACCCCCTGAACACTGATGTCAAAATATCTAAATTTCAGGCAGAAAAAAATTCCCATAATGCAACTAGAAATTTAACCAATTCAATCTCGTTTGACAGAGCTCATTGAGCTCTGTCAAACGAGATTGAATTGGTTAAATTTCTAGATGCATTATGGGAAAAAACAGCTTCCTGAAATTTTGGTATTTTGACATCAGAGTGAAGGGGGTTAATCTAATGCTATGAGAAAGTTGATGCTGTTATGGTCTGGAAGCAGTGCAGCCTCATATAGATTCACTCGAGTGGAATATTCCAGTTAGCTTTTGCGACCAACTCACATATCCCGTATGATTCAATCTAAAAAAACCCTTCATCAATATTTATTTTCTGTCAGTCAAAGCTAGAACATTTTCTGGGTGCTTAACCCTTTCAACACTGGTGGTATCTTCCACGCCAGTTAAATGGCAGAAATTGGAAGAGTCCATATCCATTATTTTGGGGTAGAGCCTTCAGGCTGCACGTTGAAAATATTAATTGTTCTACCACACACGCTCACTTAGGAGCCATAAATTATGATGTATCGTGTTCCTGGACCAGAAAAGCGGCCTCTCGTGCTGAAAGATTTAAGCTTTCAAAAAGTACCCATGCTGCTCCACAGTACCTCAAATTTATTTATCTATTTATTGGTGTTTAAGGTCACATACTTATGCACAATGGCTAATCATGACCGTGGCAGTTTTACGGGTGGAGGAAGCCGGAGTACCCGGAGAGAACCACTGAGTAACGACGAGCAACTGCCAGCTCCCCAACATCGTAACTCCGCACTGTAGCACAGGCAGGATTAGATTGAATGAAGACATGCGCACCATCGACATGCAGTACGCCTTAGTACACGGCGCCATCGTGCCCGTCATGTGGGGTTAAGTGCCTTGCTCAAGGACACAACGCGGGAGACCGAATCGATCGCTCAGACGGTCGCCCATTCGAGGACTAACCGGGCTTGACGTTGTTTAACTTCGAATCTGTCGAGAACCGGTTACCGCAACGCCACGGTGCCCCCAGTACCTCAAATAGGTCATCGTCTTTGTTCAGAGTCAATCGTATGGAATATTTCAGTGGGTTGGAAAATCAAACCTGCGGTTCGCTTTTCTGACCCGCCGATATGTTCCTATCGATTAAATATGAAACATCTGAAACATTCATTAAGCTTCTTGTTCTGTGAGTCAATCAGGGACGTGGCGAGGGGGGGGGGGTGGTGTCACCACCACCCCAACCCCCTCAATCCTGGCCAAAATTTCTTATATTTGGAAATTCGGGGGCAAATCATGAATAGTTCGAAATTCCATCTACCTAGATTTTGGAGCTGCTTTGACGGTGCTGATGTCTCCTTTTCTTCCCAAAATTCCAATCGGTTTCAAATCGGCAAAGATTCTAACTGTTACTATTTACAACTACAGTGTACGCAATATCGAGCTTCATAAGTGTGTATGATGTCAATCGGCACGAGATTTCCATAGTACGTTTACGTATCGTAATAAAAAAAAATCCTCGAAATGCACCTTAAGAAAATCACATCATGTAAAATCGTATCTTGAGTTAATTCCATCATTCACAGTTACAAAATGATGAAACATCGAAAATTGATCATTGCAGCATAAGATCTGAGTTAATGTTAGGTTAGTGTGAATTGTTCAAAGTTCTAAGCTTGAGCTTTTGTTTAGCACATATTCAATTCCCAGAAGAATACAAAATGATAATAACGTGATAATTCTATCATAAATTTGTTGGCATTTCAGTTACTAGAATCAATTTTATGCCTACTTTCATGGCTTCATTTTCAAAATCTTTCTCGGTGTAGTGACTTTCCAACTACGGGGAGGGAGCGGGAGGGGGTTACCCCTCCCGGTCCCTCCCCATAGTTGGAGATTCACTACCCTACATCCCCAATCGGAAACCTCTAGCTACGTCCCAGGAATCGATGTTAGTAATGTTATTCAATCGAGACTTGATTTGGTCGACATTTTGATGACATTACAATCAGAAATGAGGACTGGCCTCAACTTTAGTGTTATGATTACGTTGAATATAGTTACACAAATTATGTTAAAACCTTGATATTTTTAAGGTGAATTAAATACTTATTCATTGAAATATCTATAATTGAGGCAGGAAATAATATATGTAAATCTTCCTAAGAGAATGCGCATCACATTACTTCAATTGTCGACTGTGCGTAAATGTCAACAAAAGACAGGTAAACAAAACACCCCATAACAGCATGGAATTCCAACAGAATTAGAAAAGTGGCATGAGAACTTGTTATTGACACTACAAATTATGTATATGTACAATTAGAATGAAGCGATTAATTATTCTGATAGAAACGAACTTCAAAAGTCTTCTTTCTCAGATCGTCTGTGCTCTGGTTGTTACTGTCCTTTGTACAGAATTGTATTTAGTCTAGACGTTTTTCTTCTGTTGCAGATACTATAAAACGTTTACATTTGTATTTTCTAGAATTTTAAATTGTAGTTAAGACTTTAACCCTTTACCTAACATGAAAAGCAGACGACACTTGCAAAAAAAATTCTTGAATAACTAATTTTTTTCATTTTTTGTCTCAAAAACATAGGTTATGACCCCTCGTTGGAACGAGCTCGACGAGCTCGTTCCAACGAGGGGTCATAACCTATGTTTTTGAGACAAAAAATGAAAATATTTTGAAAATTAATTGGCGATTTTTGAGAATAGCGCTGGCCGGTTTTGGCCGTTACGTTGGGTAAAGGGTTAACAGAGTTGAAATGATTTATTAACATTTTCAAAGATGTGGCAATTTCCATAGTTGGCAAATTACCATATCTTTAAAAATAACAGTGATTCATTTTAGACAATTATTATTAAAAGGTAGAAAATACAATTGTTAAAGTTTTATAGTATTACTTCCTGATGTCCTCTTTCTGACATAATGAACATGTTTAAGTCATCAACAAGACTTGTTTGATTAATGTTTAGAGTGGGCGTTTTCACCTGTATCGGGGACAATATATATCTACCTTCCTCTTACTCTCTTTCTTCCTCACCTAGGGGAAGGCAGCAAGACAGCCAATCTGGCTATGCCTCTCCCTACCGGTATACTTAAGTAACTTGTTGGTCTCAACCTTATTGGTTTGATTTCTGTATTGTGATTTGTACATTATATGTAAATTGTGTTTTATTTTCTGTATACTGGTGAAATAAAAAAAATAAAATATATCAACAAGACTTGTTTGATTAATGTTTAGAGAGGGCGTTTTCACCTGTATTGGGGAAAATATTCGCTTTTTAAAGTGAAGAAATAACTCAAGCTATGATTATCGACTAAACAATAGTAGATTGTAAGGGATTTCACCTTTTTTATGTTGCTAAGTGATCATTCATGAGAAAAGTTTACACTTGAGCTTTTGCGACAAGTAGATGGAAGAATAAATATGTCTATAACTCAATCATCCTGGATAGGTTATTTGCCCAACATTATAAGTCATTCTGTTTGTTGACAGCGGACATGGTCTCACGTTCGCTGCATGAAATTTATATTCAACCGAGGCGTTAGCCGAGGTTGAATAAATGTTTCATGCAGGGAACATGAGACCATGTCCCCTGTCAACAAACAGAATAACGTATATGTCCCGTTCTTACACAACTAAAATTGAATTGGAAAAAAAATGATAAAAGTTAACACCTTACCGAAACAACGTCTGCTTTCTAATATTCGCTGTACAACAACAAATTTTAAAAAGATTCGAATGAAGCGATTTCAGTTTATGTTACAGTAAATTAATGAAAAGAGACCTTATAATCTAATCGGTTTCATAAATAATTACCCATGTTTACATAACTAATCTTTTTGAACGTAATAACGGTACTTTTGTGTGTATTTTACTTCAGTTAAATGTATTTGTCTCAGTTTATTTCAAGTGAAAAAGACATTGAGATGAACCGTTGCTCATGGCAACGAGACGCTTTCCTTGACAGTGGACATAAGAGTCGCTGACAGTAGACATATGCGCGTGCCCGGCGACATAAAATAAAATCAACTAGGCATTGGCCAATCACTGCAAGGTATTGCGGTTGGTATCGGGACATAACCGTTTAAAAGATTAAGACATTCATTTATTTTGAAACAATAATTCCATGAACGCAAATTTGGTTAGCAGAATACAGGGCATTAGTTGAGTCCTGGGGCTCATCACCAACTACCTTAACCCTTTGAACCCTAGCGGCCTTTTTCCGAGCGGGAACATGATACGTCATAACGTCATTATGTAGGATGGCTGTTCAGTAAATGTGTGGGGTAGACCAATCAATCTTTTCAATGTGCAGCCCCGATGCTGCACGTTGAAAATATTGATTGGTCTGTCCCAAATAATGAATATAGACTCTTCTATTCGCTGCAATTGAACTGGCGTGGAAGATACCACTAGAGTTCAAAAGGGTTAACAAATAAAGCTAATTATTTGACTAAAGATCAGAGTTATCGAAAAATGGAAACGAACGGGAGGTGCGACCAAACCACTGGCTAGGGTCTATCAAAGGCATATGCCTCAGTTGATTGCCAACCCTAACCACAAGGTAAAATGCGTCTGTGTATCGGCTGTATCCATTTAAACAAAACTCATTTGGAGTCTTCCTGTATTTCTTTTATATTTACCCTCCGCATTTGCAATCGAACATGTGGCGAACAATTTTGGTTCGTTAGTCAGTTGAACTCTTGAACTGTTCTGTAATAGTTTTTTTACGAAACTTGATTAGTTTCTTATTATGCCTCAAAATCAGAACATTTGAACACCACCAAAGGGTTTCGTCGTATCAGGTAACTCACCTGATGTTATCTGATATCAGGTTAGTAGCAGTCATTACTATTTTGATCAAATTGAAGCATTTCCACTCGCTAGAATTAATGGTATGAGTTGGGGCGGATGTTATCACGTGGTTAGTTTCATATCGGCCGAGATATCAGTCGGAGGTAACTTCATATCAGCCTGAGACCGAAGGTCGAAAGCTGATATGAAGTTACCGAGAAGCAATAACGCTCTTAGAAACCCGTAACAGATCTGAGAAGAATTTGCAATTATTTGTATTGGTTTAATAAATAAGAAGGATATTACTTGATTATTTTCGTATCGGTCGAGACACCGGCACTCCGTAACTTCACATCAGCCTTCCACCTTCGGTGTCAGGCTGATATGAAGTTACCTCGCGCTGATATCTGACATTAATGACATCAACCGGGAGCGCGGTAGCTCAGTAATAGACTGTTGGACTTCTATGCTAGAGGTCCCGAGTTCGATCCCCGTCCGGGACGGCCGCGTTGTGTCCTTGGGCAAGGCACATTATCCCGGTTGCCGTCATGGGGGCACGATGACGCCGTGCACTAAGACGTACTGCACGTCTATGGTGCACATGTCTTCAATGCTGTGGAGCTGACAGTTGCTCGTCGATGCTCGGCGGTTTTCGTCGTGTACTCCGGCTTCCTCGACTTCCAAAACTGTCAAGGTCACGATTAGCCATTGTGCTTAAGTATGTGACCTTAAACACCAATAAATAAATAAATAAATAATGACATCAACCAAATAATAAGCTACCCCTAATCAGCACATACAGGTGACAATACAGTTATTCATCTTATTCAGTTATGGGTCTACCACATTTACTCGTCTTAATGTCAGAATCTATTTATTTATTCGTGTTTTGGGGTCGCTGTCAGTATACATTTCTATATCAGGAACGCAATAAATGTATGAAGACGTATTACTCCAACCATTTATATTTATGCTGCCCCTTTTAGTCGACTTTCACTCCAAACATTGGATCCAGATCCTATTTTACTTTCAGAGAAGATATGTTTTCACCGTAAGCAAACACTGTTCATCTTCTAGGTATTCCCATGAGGCAGAATAATGGATTATCAAAATTGAAGTCATTTCTTTAAATATATATTTATTTATTGGGCTATAATGACACATTCATTCGACAGCCTTCTTTGAGCACCTCGTGTTGGACAATTTTACGGATAGAGGAAGCCGGAGAATACGAAGAGAACCAACGAGCAAAGGCGAGCAACTGTCAGACACCGCAGCGTACTAACTCTACTCAAGAAGGGTTAGTATTGGTTGAAGACAAGTGAGCAATCGACATGCATAACGCCTTAGCACACAGCGTCACCATGCCCCTATGTGGACAATCGAGATTAAGTGCCTTGCTCACGGACACAACGCAGTTATCCCTGCCTGGGATCTACCCGCGGACCATTCAGTTTGAAGTTCAATGCCGTAACCACAGATCCAAGCGATCCCTTAAAATTTAACATATCTAGAAAAGAGAATAACAACAACACTCGGAAATCAGTACCCCATTGGAAGGACTTTGGCCACTAGTTACGGTAAGCAACTATGAAACTAGGATGGGTCAATTATCAGTTCCGGACAATAAGTATGACGTCGGCAGAATTATACTTTCTGCTGATGGTGACGTCAAGCAATAAACCACCCACCACACCCATTTCGAAATATCCAAATATGAAACTTGAATTTTTCTCTCACAATACAATTTGGAATGGAAGAAATTCAGTTTTGTTTGGTGGCTCTCAATGAGTTACGTCAAAGAATATTGGAGGGGTTAAAAGCCTTATTGGGTTATATAAATATAGAATATACCCATAGTAGCTTGTTACCCATAGTAGCTTGTTGTACCAAATGTTCACCACGAGTGGTGAAGTAGTGTTAACCGCGCGCCTTTGGCGAGCGGTTAACACCACTTCACCACGAGTGGTGAACATTTGGTACACCATGCTACTTTGGGTATATTTTATTTATACCATGATCGTCAGATTATTAAGAGTTCAAATGTATGTCAGACGTACACATATGCGAATCTGTTTTTGTTTACCTGAGCACCGAAGGGCAGTACTTCCGCTCTCAATTTTATCGCCGGAACGAAATGAAAAAACAAACGCGGAAGTCACGGGCCATTTTTCATTTTAATAACGTACTATTTCGTGTTATTGATGCTGTATTAACACGAGACAATGCTTGTTTGTTAATTTTTGGTGTCTTGTGGGGGTAAACTCATTTAAAAACGTAATAAAAAATTGCCACTTCCATTTTGCTCTTCGCGAGGCGACGTGCAATAAATTTAGACAAGTTTGCTTTCAGGTCGACGTCATCAAAGGTCAGCTTGGATGTAGTTCCACTGTGGGTATATAGTTTAACTACTGAAATCCCATTGCTGGCGTGTTCACCACGGTTGGTGTGTAAAGCTAACATGTATGGCACAGGCTTTTCATATATTGTAGAATAGCTAATCATGGTATAAATATTGAATATACCCATAGTAGCTTGGTGTACCAAATGTTTACCACTAGTGGTGAAGTGGTGTTAACCGCGAGCCTTCAAGCTACTTTGGGTATATTTTATTTATACCATGATTGTCAGATTATTAAGTGTCGCCATTATTTTTTCTGGATTTTACTGAGCAGCAGACGTACACACACGTGCGAATCTGTCTTTGTTTACATGAGCACGGGTGGGCGGTACTTCCGCTGTCAATTTCATCGCCGAAACGAAATAGAAAAAGAAACGCGAAAATCACGAGGCATTTTTCGTTTTAATAACATACTATTTCGAGTTATGGATGCTTTATTAACACGAGACAACGCATTTTTGTTAAATTTTTGGTATCTTATGAGGTAAGCTCATTTAAAAACGTAATAAATAATTGCCGCTTTCATTTCACGCTTCGCGAGGCGACGAGCGAAAAATGTAGACAAGTTTGCATTGAGGTCGAGGTCATCAAAGGTCAACTTGGATGTAGTTGTAAATTTTAACTATTGAAATCCCATTGCAGAGGTGCTCAGCAGGGTTGGTGTGTAAAGCTAAAATTTCTGTCATAGGCTTTTTTATATACAGTAGAATATTTTCTAAAGCCATGATAGTGGCTGCTGTAACTCAACAGTTAATTGGGACAATGAGTATTTAAAGTTCCCTTGATTTCAACCCCATATAGAGAAATTAAAATTTGACATTTTCCGACATCGATCGTCATTAAGGTCATAGCGTTAAGTATTTTCCGACAATCTTGAAACAAATGTCGGCAGTGACACTCTCAAGTATTCTTTTTGTCCACGTCTGATGTTATTATCGTGCTGTGTTATCTAGTCTGGGTGGTAGAGCTGTCACCCGAAGGGAGACGGTAACTCCTCAAATAAATGACGTCATATCTCGGATATTTGAAGATGAATTTTGAAAATTTTGTCAATTTGTTATTCGGGACGATGGGTACTGTAAGTTTCCTTGATTTCAACTTCATGCAGTCAAAGGTAAAATTAGGACCCTGCAGAGCTTCGAGATTGGATTCGATTTTGAATCTTAAGTTGCTATTCGGTTCGATTCGAATCGGCTGCACGATTCTTTTCATTCGAAGCGTTTCACTGGAATATTGCCTCGCATCAGTCATTTTCCTCGTCTCACGATACGTATAGTTGAGGTGGAAATTATACGTAAATAATATTGAGTGTAGTCTCCTCTATCTATCGAGAAATAACGTCTGTACTCATGCCACCTGCTAATTCCAGTCTCACTGGACACTACCACTGTCGAAAAAAAGTTTCAAGCAATATTAAAGATGACCTGTTGCTAGAGGCTTACCATGTGCAGTGTTTAGTACCAATAATTCTCGGACCCGTTTCTGTTTTGAACTATAATCCTTACTGGATACTATTCCAACTACAGTTAAAACTAGAAGCCCAGTCATGAACTGTGTCCTTATCCAGGCTTAATTGCGCGCAGGAATTGCGCGCAATTGCCATATCGAATGGCATCCAAATCACGGCGGATTCTCCTGGTTACTCATAGCAAACACAGGCAATGTTTCTGCCAGTGGACCTCCGGGTTATCCGGAGGTCCATTGGCTGAAACATTGCTTGGGCACAGGCCATATGTACAGGATTTGATGGGCTTACTATGGTCATAACGCGTAGATTAACGCGCAGATCGACGTGTTTTTTGTGCGGATTTCATGACAGGACTTCTAGTTTTAACTGTATATCACTAAGGAATGGCTTCGACGAAGGCATGCCTTGGTGATGTGGTTTGGAATATTTTATCTGTCGGGATTTGAGCCACCACTGTCGGAACAAATCAGGTTTAGGGCACCCCCTTCTCCCAGTCGGTCATCTTTAAGACGCCCCTTTCGATTCGAGATTGGATTCAAATTCGAATAATAGACTCGCTTTGATTCGGCCTTCCGTTTTATCTTTTCGTGCTGTCTTTCGGGCCATATCGATTATCCTGTTCACAAACGAGAGTCATTCTGTGTATTGATCGTTGAGACGTATGTAAAATTTCATGCCTGTTGCACCAGAAATGCGAAAAGTAATCGATACCTATTCGACAAATAACTTAAATTTTTAATCAACTTTCGATTGAGAGCAAATCATTTAACGGCTTGTAAAATTTTATTCGATCAGTCATTATTATGTTGTATTTTGTTTTCACTTGTTGTCAAGCATTATGTTTTTAGTAAACAACAAATGCACTCGCTAAAGAAAAGTTATTCAATAATTTATAATTTCAAACACAGACAAACCGGTACCGAAACGTGTTCTGTGACTTTTGTGTTCAAAATTATCAATACGCTGAGCGCTCTGCTGATCAGGTTATTCTGACCTCACCTAACAGGAACTCGACTCTGATACAACATTTTGTACACAAACATCATGATGGCAATATATATTTCCTCATCCTTATATCCTACATATACAACGTGTACACGCACTGCAAAGTTGTTTGAATGCTTGGCTAAAGCGCTGTATTATTTGATATACAGTCAGATCGTATTAAATAAAGCACAGTCGTATTTCCACTAAAGTCCACTGCACTTGTGTCGCTAGATCTAATTACAATGTAGATCAAACCGAATGGACGTATACCATATAAAAACAACACATGAACACCACCTTCACGTTCACCTTTCCGAGATAGCAAATAACACCGAATATGGAAAATGGTGTTACAGTTTGATTTGTTTCGAAAATTTCCGAGAGTGTTCGACTAATCAGATCCGGATGAAAAACTGCTGCCTGCCGTTTTTGAAAAAGCTAATACATTCTCGCTTTCTAGTTTATTTAATCGATACGAATGGCTTCGAACGATTGACATCTGGAACATAAGGACACTTTTGCGTGACGGAAATTGTGTTGCCATAGTGTCAATTTATTGTCCTTTGAAGTCAACTGGCACAACTATTTAATTCCTTGCACGCTAGTGGCGGATATTCCTATACTGGACTTGATTTTTCTTGGCACTGAAATGTGTATAATTTGGGCATATTTAATCCTGTAAACTGAATGGATATTTTCACCAATGATTTCTTGATTTAAATTGAGATGAAACTTTCAACAAATCTAGTCATGGCTGCTTAACAGCAGCCACGACCAGATTTGATGAAAACTATCTTAAAAGGTACTCAGCGGGTTAAGAGTTAAGTCACCTCGTTTCACCATTCAGTTGGTCAACACACTTAGACAGTTAAATCAGCCCATCCTTCTCGTTAAAGTCCACCAATGATGATCTTTTTCCCGCAGCATTTGCATTGTTCATTGTCTCCCAAAGTAAGGCAGAAAATCGGTCATTTCAACAAACTGCTCGAAAACACCTTAAATGTTTGTTCAAGTGTTTGGCAAGCCTAGTGTGAAACATGATGTAACAGAAAAATAAGGTATAATGTCTCAATGTAATTTTTGTCTGGGGTAGTGGAAATATAGTGTTTTGAAACTCCAAATTGGACATTTTTTACATAAATTCTCTCAGTAATGCGACCAGATACAAACTAGGTTGACGCAGTGAACAGATACCGAAATGGAGTTCACATATTTTATTTGTTAATACTCTAGTGCACATATTGTAATTGAAAAATACTGGGGTTATGGGGATGAGTGGAACAAACTTCAAAAACTTTGGTTCCTGCTCTTAACCTATAACCAACAGAACGCGTTTAAAATTTTGCAAAACCCATGCAGCACACACGACTGAATAATATGCCGCCATACCTTTTTGTGTCAAGCTTAAAATGTATTCTTTTCATCAAAGTTGAAGTGATGTGGGCAAAATTGTCAGTGACGAATATGCTAGGGACTGAAATGGTAGAAAAACAACGTATATGTGTAGACTCGTTGGCTCCTGTAATCACCAAAAATGATCAACATGTCTACTTTACAAGGATTTGTGCCTGGTGTGTGGAAAATCGCTATTGATAACCCTCTTCTGAAGAAACAAGCTGCAGGACCTGTGTTAAAGCCTTCCGGCCAGTGATTAACTTACCATTCGTTTGTGAGCTGTGCGAAAAAGCAGTCATTGACCAGCTAATGTTACATAGTGATATGCATGCTCCATTAACGGCCAACACATCTGGATTCAGAAACTTCCACTCAACTGAAGCGGCATTACTCAAGGTTAAGAATGACATCCTGCTTAATATGGAAGGGTAACCTTGCTTGTTCTTTTAGACCTTAGTGCTGCTCTTGACACTGTTTGTCATAAACCTCTGCTAGAGACAATGAACTCTGATTTTGGACTTAGTGGTGTTGCCGCTAGCTGTCTATCAGCATACCTTTAGAACAGGCAGCAGCGTGTATCAATATATAACCTGTCAAAAGACTTCCATTTGAAATGTGGAGTCGCACAGGGCATTCACCTTGGTCCTGTTCTGTTTCCATTCTAAATCTAAAAAATGTTCGCCATCATTGAATCGCATCTGACAGACGTTCATGGTTATGCTGATGACACACAGGTCTACTTCTCTTTTAGACCACCAAGCAAGGATCAAACTAAAGCTCAAGAAATTATTGAATCATGTAGTTCGGACATTCGCACTTGGATGATGTTAAACAAATTAACGATCAGGCGGAATTCCTAATAGTCGATTCACGTCAGCAACTCACTAAAATTGCAATCAGCTCAGAGAAGGTGGGAGATTCCACCATCAGGGCAAGAGACATTATACGTAATCTTTGTGCTTTCTCCGACGCAAACCTGTCTATGGACAAACATGCTACAAATGGGTGCAACAAGGCTTTCAGAGGTCTAAACAAAATTAAACAGATAAGATAGTTCCTTATAATATACTCCACAAAAACTCTAGTTCATGCCTTTGTAACTTCACATTTGGATTATTATACTGTCTTACTATTTAACCTTCCACAATACCAGTAGGGCTGAAACGGTTGGCTCATTTTCACAACCGAGTAACCGAGAGCTATAACCGGATAATATCCGGTTAACCGTAGCCATTATTTCACCGAATCTAGGATCAAAACTATAGGAATTGGAAAGCAGTATTCTCAGAAACTATTCCGTAGTGTGTATACAAACGAACGTTGTCGAGTACTCGACAACGTTCGTTTGTATACATACTACGGAATAGTTTCTGTGGTTACTCAGTTCTCACGGAAATTGCCGATCATTAACGAAGTTTTGAATGCCAGAGTCGATTATTTCTCAATATATACAGCGCTGCGTAGAAGTGTAATCCATCCCAAGGAGAATCGGCAGATTTACTACGTTTTAACCGTGGAATGGCGATCATTATCGATATTTCGGATAACCGGTTGACGTTTTTGTAATCGGTTAGGTAGGTGACCGGTTTCAAACCGGTTATTCGGTTAACCATTTCAGTACTAAATACCAGTACTCACCCCCGCAGAAAGTATTTAATGCATCAGCCCGAGTGGTATGTTGAGCATCACGATCTCAACACATCACTCCCGTTTTGATGGATCAGCACTGGCTGCCAGTAAAGTACAGAATAATTTTCAAAACTTTATTATTAGTTTTCAAGGCACAAAATATCATGTCACCAGCCTACTTAGAAGAATTCATCGATACCAAACATGTAGGTCAATACAACCCGAGGGCTGATGGTAAAATGCTACTACATGTTCCGAAAAATAGGGGTAAGACATTTGGAGATAGGTCATTCTCATTTGCTGGTCCTCACTCGTGAAATAATTCATCAGATCATCTAAAAAGACTACCAAATGTCAACATTTTCAAAAACGATCTCAAAACATATCTTTTTCAAAAAGCCTGTAAGTGGTGTTCTGGACTGTAAAATACTGTTACGATTCTGATTGTATATTTGCACGTTCTCAGTAACATGTACAGCGCCTTAAAATATGGCTCTTTATCCACTGAACTATAATTTTGACACTGTATAAATGGGTATATTATTAATATTAAATGGGTATATTATTAATATTAAATGGGTATATTATTATTATTAAATGGGAATATTATTATTATGTGTGTGTCGGGGAAGAGGTTTCCTCCATATTAGGTAAAGTGGGTACATGAGTACATATGAACTCTTAACACATTTATAAAGCTCTTTTTCTCATTAAGCTTTTCTAAGTGTAATTTAGCGCAGTTTTTTCTTGATTTCTAATGATACAAATGCAATAATAATAATAATCCTCCCTAGATTGACATTTAAAATCAAACGTCAGCGAATCATATCAAAGTGGGGATGCTGAACACTGAGTGAACATTTTTCTCTGCCCAACAAACCTTTCATTATTATGTCTAACAGAAGCTTCTGACTTATTCAAATGAACCCAAAACGCCTACAGATCAAGTGGAAACGGTCAGGGGCTATGTAAAGGCATTCATTAGCAAAGGCTTCTCTTTGATTTCAAGAGCAAGAATGACGTGCAGATATTGCGATCTAAGATCTTACTCACACCTATAAGTATCACCCATTCTCGGGTCATGCTGGGAAATCTGCTTTGGTTTTCGGTTTGGAGAGATGGATAGCCTTTGTTCATATTTGTTAACCCTTTACCTAACATGAAAAGCAGACGACATTTGCAAAAAAAAAAAAAAATTCTTGAATAACTAATTTTTTCATTTTTTTCTCAAAAAGATAGGTTAGGACCCCTCGTTGGAACGAGCTCGACGAGCTCGTTCCAACGAGGGGTCATAACCTATGTTTTTGAGATGAAAAAATGATGAAAATTAATTGACGATTGTTGAGAATAGCGCTAGCCGGTTTTGGCCGTTACGTCGGGTAAAGGGTTAAAAAAAGACAAAAGAAAACACAATCTTTCCGGCAACAAGGAATCCAGGATAACCTTTGACCGAACCTATAATATGAGCATAACCTCTTTGGTGAAGGATACTAGACATTGTTCTGTAAAAGAATGCTGTCTTGTACATTTTGTTCGACTCCACCCCCCCCCCCCCACACCCACACCCCCACCCCACCACCGCCATCGATATGAGTGATACAATTATAGAGTTTTCAGGACTGGAGTCAAAATATTTTGATATTAGTGCCTTAGCAGTGATTCCTAGTCAAATCGTTCCTGTCAGCCAAAATTTGATTGGGAACGCCAGTAAGTGGATTTGACATGTGTTCCTGGAGGTTCTGGCATTTTTATTTATCAGTTGCTGACATTTTATTCCACTGTTCATTTCTCTCCTTTTGCTACTCCAGTCTTTGTGTAGTTGCCATTCTCAAGCACGTTTTGAGGATGCGACGTTTCGAATGCGCAATGGTGTGAACTTTCAGAAAATTGGGCACACGTATGTTACCAGTTCGAATCAGATTGCATAGCTATACGTGACAGCACTGCCAAAAAGATCTCTTGTTCCACTTTATTACTTTCAAGCCTAAAGGTTTTGTCAGTCTGAAGTTAGGGTTGAACCCCAACTTATACATTTTGTTCAATATCAAAATGTCCTTTGTTTTATAGATATACGTACATTTGAGGTAAGTATCTTTGTTCGCTCCAGCGACTACACCATTTGACATCTCGCAAGACTTGGTATTCTCGTTATAGGCAAATGACATACACATCCCGTCCCTGCTGCACCTGCCGGCACAATGAAGTGCTGAGGGCACACTAGATATGGTTCCACTTGCCTCTCCGAACTTCGGTGGATTCTTGTGGAAAAAATTCACCATTATTTTTCCTTCGGCAAAGTGAACCAACAAGAACACAAACATCATTCCAGTTAATATGTTGGAACTTTCTAGAGCTGTTCTGAAAATTACTTTCATCTTGCAAGATACTTGTCAATGTCGATTGTTTGGTTCCAGAAGACGATGGATCGTTAATGATCTCTATCTGTCAGGTGTTGTGTATTTTCTCGACAGATTTTATCAATAAATGGTGAAACACAATAGACAATCGATTTGTACCAGATGAATGGGAATTCATAATGGGCAAAATCAAACATTTCATGAAATTAAAGTGCGATAAATCATGAAGCAAGAGTTACCCCTTTGAATTCAAGTGGTATCTTCTATGCCAGTTTAATGGAAACAATTAGAAGTGGCCATATTCATTATTTGGGGTAGACCAATCAATATTTTCAACGTGCAGCCTTGGGGCTGCACGTTGAAAATATTGATTGGTCTACCCTACACATTTACTGAACAGCCCTCCTATATAATGACGTCATGGCGTGTCATGTTCCTGGTCGGGAATACGGCCGCTCGGATTCAAAGGGTTAAACTGATGAATATATGTTGTCACTACTCTGTGTTAGTAGTATGTCATTCACGTTTAAGGACTCATTTGGATGATCCCATGGATGATCTATGACGTCACATGAAACTTGTATCAAGCCGAAATGGTATTCAGGTATTGCGATGAGCCCTTTAGTTCGAGTCGCGATACGTAATGGGAACATCATCGATGTTTGATACAAGCTTCTCGATCAACACATTGTGGCAATGACAAATTTATCTTACCTTCTCCGAAACTCATCACGTGATAATAACCAATTTATTTTACAATATTTCTCACTTTCTTGACTTGTTTGCATATATTTTACCAGCCATTCAACATCTGTGAATTAAAGTTTATGAATGCAGCTCATGACGACGCCATGGCATTACGTTCGTTTCTGAGCTGTGCATGATGTAAACTCCATCCATTGTTCCACTTGTACTATCACCGCCGAAGTTTATATTGGTGTTTGAGTTGTGTCTTTCTGTGATTTATTTTTCAGCTTTAACGCATGATGGACCTACACAACAATATCACCATTACAAAAATTTATCTCGTCTAATATATTTTGCTGAGTTGATGATTTATATGCCATGTAATTACTGTTGAAACCGCAACGTTCCCGCTTCGATCCCCGCCAGGGGTAACTGCGTTTCGATTGCCTGCATGATGGAACGACGGCGCAGTGTGCTAAGTCGTACTGTACGTTGATGGTGCACCTGTCTTCAACCAATGCTAAACCTGCTTGTGTGGAATTAGTACGATGGGGAGTCTGTCAGTTGCTCGTCGTTGCTCGGTGGCTCTCTCCGGGTACTCCGGCTTCCACCACCCGTAAAACTGTCCTACACGTGGTGGTGACCGTGACTGTCGAAAATGTCGATAAACCCCAATAAATAAATAAATAGTATACAAGGAAAAAATGTTTTCCATGGGAATGTGCGGCAATACAGCAAAATAAATCTATTACTAAGCACGTTAACACTTATCCCGATGCACAGGAGATCAAAATTTGTTATTTTTATTATTTATCTTTCAAATGTTTCCAAATTGCTTTAAATAAAACCATATCATGTCATTCATGTGATCCCTTATTGGAACGAGCTCGCTGAGCTCGTTCAAATGAGGGATTACATGATATGGTTTAGTGGAATTTAAATTACATTTTAATTATCAAGTTGTTTTTATTTTGCTGTTCAGTTTGTAATTTAATTCATTAGGTAAAGATTGAACTTTTTTCAAGTTTTTTTTTAATTGAAAGAAGTGCTGTCAAAAACTGTCTTGTCATAGAAACGTTTTAATTGTTCGTACCTATTTCTTTTCCCAATTTGTAGGAAGGTCAGTAGGAAAGAACGATATCTGAACAATTGGATCAAGAGAAACGTCATTGAATAGCGTCTCACTTGACCTCACCCTCCACACACAACATGCACGCCACAAACAGACTGCTTCCATCAATTAATGTCGTTTGATGACGAGAAATCTATCACGCCTTCACTATTGTCTCATATCCAAATATCAAAATAGCACATAGGACAAGTGAGACAGTATCAACATTCCAATCTCGACTGTCGTGTTTTGTTATAATAATTATTAAAATTGCCGCATTGGTCCGAAAAATGGGTACATCGTCAACATATTCATTATCGCAGACATTATAAGCTCCCTCCGCCGACATGAAAAACAATGAAAAATGAAACCCATTCTCTTTTGGTAAAATGTACATTTGACATAAACTTATTTTATCAATATTATAAGTTATCTACGTCAACATGTATGGTGTATGGAGATTTAATACCTGGATGTCGGTTTTTAAACACCGAGCCGCAGGTGAGGTGTTTATATGAGACATCCAGGTATTAAATACCCATATACCATTCATGTTGACGGAGATAACGTTTTTGTCCCGTTTAAAACACAATACAAACATAGTGGAAATAAATTTGTGGGCGCGTTTCACACGCTCCGCAATCAGTGGGAACAGATTCGTGAATAATATATTGTTTTGTGTTTACAAACGCAGAATACAACAGATAAAGTTACATCCCTTGGGTCCTTAAGGAAATGAGTAAACAGTATTTTGTTAACATATCGTTCCCTGAGTTCCAATGTATTCTATGTGCCTACTGGCACATAGAATACATTGGAACTCCAGGGACGATATTTGCTCTTATTTTATTTTTCTCAAGTTGCTTCATTTAATTACTCGACTATTTCATTTATGACAGTAAAATATCATCGAATTGCCGGAAATCTGATGATATTTGTGACTATTTTCAGGTTTTTTGGTTTGATTTTATACCGAGGCGAGCGAATGCGAAAAGCAATGATTTAAACCATGTACTCGCGATGTTTCGCATGCCCATATACCCTGGATGTTTTACGCTCTCATATACCTTGGATGTTGGGTGCATCCTTTACCATGGCTACTTTTTTGTCGAAGGCATTCTGACCAAACAAAAGACAGAATTTATCGGGATAGAGGGACAACAAAACAATACAGATAAAAATGCGATCGATGATTACGCTAGCGTAAGAAATTAAAAACATTCGGGATTTTTTTTTTTTTTTTTTTGGACATTGCATTTTTATACAAATATACACCCCATCCCAAGATAGCGTCAGAGGATACGCTGTTTATGCCACTAATGACGTTCCGGTAATCTAGAGACCACCGAAGGAAACAATTGAATTCTTTCATCTAGTAACTGTTGTCAGCGGTAATGACTCACTAATAATTATGTTGTGTTTCATTTTGTATCAGGTTAGCAATATCCCGTTTCTGTGCTGGGAAACAGTAATGTCGGGACAAAAGAAAAAGTTGTTGAATTTGGTGTACATTTCTCCAAATGGGGAAAACTAGATCAATTCTTGTTACTTTGGAATAAGAACAAATCTGATCACCTAGCCCAGATAAGAAGTTTACACGATAAGATAAGTTATGGGATCTCTTGCAGAAAACTGGTGTAGACGAAACACAAAGATAACCCCAAATCAATTGGGTGGGTTCCTCTTCATTCAAGCCAGTTGATTTGGGTTCCTTTTTAACCCCACTGATTTTAGAGTGTATACCTTTGATATATGCACCAGAAACTTAATTAAGCACCCCCTGTCTTTTTGCAAGGTGTTAATAGAAAGTGTCATTACTTTCATGTTATCTTTCGGATGGTCAAAAGTGACTGTTTGTGGAAAGAATGGTAATTACTGACAAATGAAAGACAACACAATGATGAAAACATGGAGTATTTTAATGGCGCTAATTACACATATCTGTCACTAATGCTTTTGATGGAAAACTGTTCTCCAGAACACAATAGCAGTGTCTGACATCAGTAGCGAGTGTATCCACCACGTGACCGGATGACAGCCTGAACCCGCCTCCTAATGCTACCAATGAGCCTTCTGATACGGTCCAGAGGAAACTGCTGCCCCTCCTCAGGCAAAGCAGCTTCCAAATCGGCCTAAGTCTGTACAGGCGGACCCCTTGCTTCCACACGACATCCAAAAATGTCCCAGATGTGTTCTAAGAGATTCAAATCGGGGCTCATTTTGCAGGCCAAGGTAGTGTTGTTCTGAAGAAATGCTCCCACAGCATGGGAACGATGTGGCCTTGCATTGACGTCCATGAATACAGGGCGAGTAGACAACGGATGGTTGTCAAAATGAGGCACGACAACCGGATTGAGAATATCCCGGATGTATTGATGACCACTGACTCTCACGTACAGTCACCATATCAAGTTTACAATCATGTGAGAGGCATCCCCAGAACGTTACTGATCCTCTACCATAAGGAGCAATAGATCTGATGTTCCTGGGCACGTAAGCAGTATTTCCTCCACACTCTCATGTGACCATCCATTTGGTGATGCAGCAAACTGCTCTCGTCTGACCAACTGACTCCCCTCCACGTCCTGAGATTCCAATGCTGTCGTGCCATACACAACTCTAAACGTCGTCTTTGATGCTGATCAGACAGAGCTGCACGTTTGATTACCCTTCTGGGCCTCATACTCAGTGCTCTGAGACTGTTTCGGACAGTTCTGTTGCACAAACTCCTGTTGGGGGGGGGGGCAAAGGCGTTTCAAAATCCCATTTGAAGCAAAGGGTTCACGCCTCACTAGGCGTGTGCCAGTCTCGGATCTACCCTAGGAGAAGTCTTTTGGGGTTGTCCAGGCCTTGGTCGGTTCTAAATATCGTTGTTTTGTTTTTTACCGTAATATAAGTTTTTTGGTTTGGTACGTCCTTTGAAAGTAAACGTAAGTGTGGTTCTGTATTTATCACACACCTCCCATGTAACAACCAGTCTACACGAAAATTGAACTAAAAGCACTTCTTGACTGGACAATTCCTTTTTTTCGTTGCCAACAAGACATCACAGTTAATGAACGGCGTACCACCCCTAATTTGCTTTTTAATTTTTACTGCATTATCAATTGGTCGAATCCAAATATCAAAATAGCACCTAGGACAGGTGAGACAGTATCAGCATTCCAATCTCGACCGTCGTGTTTTGTTATAATAGTTATTAAAATTCACACCGATCAGTGTCACGGTCGCGAAAAGCGTTGTGAACTTGGCGACTTTGTGGGGGTGGAGGTAGACGATTAACCCTTTACCTAACGTAACGGACAAAACCGGCCAGCGCTATTCTCAAAAATCGCCACTTAATTTTCATTATTTTTTTCATTTTTGTCTCAAAAACATAGGTTATGACCCCTCGTTGGAACGAGCTCGTCGAGCTCGTTCCAACGAGGGGTCATAATCTATGTTTTTGAGACAAAAAATGAAAAAAATAGTTATTCAAGAATTATTTTTGCAAGTGTCGTCTGCTTTTCGGGTTAGGTAAAGGGTTATACAAGCGACCCACACACTAATATATATCACCATTGGCCAAATTGCCTTATCGACAGGGTAGGGATACAGATATAGAACCACACATACGTTTGAATATCGCACCAGAATGTTTTAGCTCTGGATATCACGAGAGCCGAAGGCAATCGAGTGCAATAATTCTTAACCCATTCAAACGTATGTGAAGTTCTGTATTTATCACACACCTCTCATTTAACAACCAGTCTACACGAAAATTGATCTAAAAACACTTTTCAGCTGGATAATTGCTGCGTTGTCTTCTTTGCCAACGAGACATCACTGTTTGTTGGCCGTGTACCAACCCTAATATACTTTTTAATTTTTACGCTATTCAATTGGTCGAAACCAATAGATACCGATCAGAGTCACGGCCACGATGATCGAACTTCAAATATTGACTGAACTGCGGGGAATAACACACCAAAAGTTTTAAAATAGCTACTAAGTTCAGCACATTCCGTCATTATATGACCAGTTGTGGAAAGTATTTATCAACGAACAAGCAGTCAGAATGCTATTTTTATTTTGTAAATTTTTGACTCGAAGCTGATTGTTTAAATATCCCGGGTCAACAAATTTAAATGAGGAACTTGGAATTTCCAAGCGATCGCGACTCCGTTGCATTCTATCAATGATTGACGTGATTTATTTAGACGGGTTCCTTCTCTGTTCATGTTCGAAACGAAATCAAACGTGTTTTGTATCACAACATGTGCGATACAACTTTATTTTTATCGTACAGGAAGAACAGTGGAAATTCCGTGTTTTACATTAATAGGTGTGTGATAAATAGATATTATCATAACAGTGTGTTGATCCCTGTCGTAGTATCACGTCGAGTTGAGGTGGCCAGATTTTCGGATCACACGAGCTGCCGCAGGCAGCTCGTGTGATCCGAAAACCTGGCCACCTCAACGAGACGTGATGCGACGACACGGATCAACACACTGTTATGATGATATGTTTATCATATGACACGCAAATAGTAACATAATTTGCTCGCTTCGATTCACTGGCCGTTATAAATTAGATACCCAGATTCTTCCCGGCAGACGAAACAACAACGACTTCCCTAGTTACGAAAACTATTCACGGAAACTCTCGGATATTTCCGTGGGAGTGTGATATGGATTTTTGATTTCCGTAAGAGTGTGATATGGACTTTTGATCTGGAAAAATTTCACCCGGTGTGATACAACAGTTTGGAAAACATCGTCAAACAGTAGTGATATTTAGGGTAAAAATGTCATAGTAATATGATAAATAACTTAAACCTCTAATTTGGTGACAAGAGTTGCTCCATACTTATTAAACATACAGCTTTCAACAACCGCACATCGATTTTCGTTTATCGATCCAGTTTTACTTTTTTGACATTTAGACCCTCCTTTAGAAAGATCCGGATGTTAAATATTTGTTTAAAGATAATTTTAATTTCCAGATCATTTTTCAGCAGTCGTTCTGAAATTTGGGAAATATAATCACCAATAAAACACATATCTCTAAAAATGTGGTACCGTCCTATGATATTCCGAAATGTTATGGCCGAACTCAGAGGTGATGTCTTGGGGACTAAAGGGTCAAACATTATTTTTTTTGTTTTTAGTTTTAGGATAATGTGCAGCTCCAAAAATAGGAGATAGCTATAGATGTTTTACGTCACCTCAAAGTCGTGACTATTTATGTCATATTCCATTCCAAACGACCGTCAGTACGCTATATTATGTGGTACTATCCTGGGAAATTCTCAAACATTATGGCCGAACTTGGAGGTGATATCCAGGGCGGATGGCGGAGGTCACAGGGTCAGAATTTAAAATGTGGCTGATTTTTTTTGTAAATTGGAGTCTGCTGCAGAGATGAACAATTAGGAGGTGGCTGTTTTTTCGATTTCTTATTTATCGTCATTTTAACTCTTTACCTAAAATGAAAAGCAGACGACACTTGCAAAAAAGAATACTTGAATAACTAATTTTTTTTTCGTTTTTTGTCTCAAAAACATAGGTTATGACCCCCTCATTGGAACGAGCTCGACGAGCTCGTTCCAACGAGGGCTCAAAACCTATGTTTTTGAGACAAAAAATGAAAAACTTATGAAAATTAATTAGCGATTTTTGTGAATAGTGCTGGCCGGTTTCGGTCGTTGCGTTCGGTAAAGGGTTAACCTTTTTATATCACTTCAGACTTTTGGCTGTTTTGAATATTTATTATTAAAACTAATTTCGTGACACGAGCCGCACCATACTCCACCAAGATACAGCCTTCAAACCTCGAGCATTGATTTCTGGTTATCTGAAGTGTATCCATCTTGTTTTACTTCTTGACATTTGGTCACTCTATTGGAAGGAGCCGGAAGTTAAGTGATTGTTCAAAGATTTTAATTTCCAGTTTACTTTTAAGTCAATATTTCTAAAACGTGAAAATATAATTTCCAATGAAAACATATCTAAAATACGGTACTGTCCAAAGAAATTCCGAAACGTTGTGGCCGAACTCGAAGGGAGGTGACATCTAAGAAGAGGTCGTAGGGTTAAAATTAAAAATGTGTCGGTTTTTTTTTTAAACTTTAGTATATTTGTAGAGCTAACAAAGCAGATAGTCTTTTTATTATATGCTGGCCTGTGAATTATCGCAAACTATCTAAAAGATATTTCTCGATATCTATCGACTCGATAGATATCGAGAAATATTCATCAGTAGCTTCCTAAATGACGTCACGCTTCGGCGCATGACGTTGCCTTGAAGGAACGATCAGCTGATCTTTGTTATTGTTTTGAAACGTACGCATTTGGGGTCGAATTGGGCTGGATATTGTGCAACAAAATGTTATATAATAAAAAAGAAAATCTACTCTATTTTAGGGAATAATCTCAAGCGCGAGTGAAAAATAATACTTTCAGGTCCACTCGATGACTTTTTGCAGTAACTTCATAAATGACGTTACGCTTCGGCGCGAGATGTCGCCTCAAACGTCTCCTTGAAGGAACTGTCAGCAGCTTTTTGTTATTGTCTTGAAACTGTTTTCAGACGAATTGGGCTGAATATTGCGCATTAGAATGTCACGTAGCATATAATAAAAAGAAAATCTACGCTGTTGTAGTGAATATTCACTAAAACTAGATATCCTCTATTTAGTTTCTCGATTTATCGCCATTTTTATGTTTTTAAGTCAAAACCTGCCCATTTTCTGCAACGTGATACGGAGCGAACAAATGAAGATGGCGGAAGAAAACCGATGAGAAAATAGGTAGATTTGCTTGCCCGAATCCAACGT
This sequence comes from Pictodentalium vernedei, assembly GCA_031216915.1. Classification (NCBI taxonomy): domain Eukaryota; kingdom Metazoa; phylum Mollusca; class Scaphopoda; order Dentaliida; family Dentaliidae; genus Pictodentalium; species Pictodentalium vernedei. Next base: position 459,036,682 of record CM062292.1, on the reverse strand, counting down.
CCGTCATAGATATTTTTCAAAAGTACATTTTGGTCCCTCGGTAGATAAATGGATAATCAACATAGTCGAATAGCAAACTTGCCCCGGGTCTAAACACACAAATTAACGCAATATTAGGGGCAAGTTTACCATTTGAAAAAGATGCTAAACCATTTATCTACCGAGGGACTAAAATGTACTCTTGAAACATATCTATGACGGGCGTTTGATTAGGGTAAACAAACCTATCCCGTCGGTCTTCTTCCGCCATCTTGATTCGTTACAGACAGTGATACCACTCTCGAATGTTTTTGTAAATCCCATCTCTGGGTGAGCGGTGTCTCAGATGTTACAGCATTAGAAGCAAGCACTGAAATCCACGGTTCGAACCCAGCCAGAGGTAACTTGGTGTGCTCATTAGTCGAGTCCTTTAGAAAAGAGCTATCATTAGCATTCATTTCTGCCGTTCAAAATGACCTTTAGACTTACTGCATTTGTTTATCACCATTTACATTTAAAAATACATCGATTGCTCTCACGTTGCCACACACAATGCAATTATGTCCCGATACCAACTGCAATACCTTGCAGTGATTGGTCAATGCCTCGTTGATTTTATTTTCTGTCGCCGGGCACGCGCATATGTCTACTGACAGCGATTCTTATGTCCATTGTCAAGGAAAGCGTCTCGTTGCCATGAGCAACGGTTCATCGCAATGTCTTTTTCACTTGAATTCAACTGAGACCAATACATTTAACTGAAGTAAAATACACTACACACAAAAGTACCGTTATTACGTACAAAAAGATTAGTTATGTAAACATGGGTAATTATTTATGAAACCGATTAGATTATAAGGTCTTTTTTCATTAATTTACTGTAACATAAACAGAAACGAATCGAGAGCATATCGCCCCGTTGATTGCGTACGTAAACATTGAATAAAGGGAAATCACTGCAGTCTGTTATGATAAAAGTTAACACTTTACCGAAACAACGTCTGCTTTCTAATATTCGCTGTAGGCCTACAACAATTCAATTTTGCTTGTGTAAGAACGGGACATATACGTTATAATGTTTGTTGACAAGGGACATGGTCTCACGTTCCCTGCATGAAACATATATTCAACCTCGACTGACGCCTCGGTGGAATATAAATTCCATGCAGGGAACGTGAGACCATGTCCCCTGTCAACAAACAGAATAACTTATAATGTTCCAATAAGACTAAAATCCTCCTCCTCTGATTGGACGAGAGCTCGCTAGTATATTCTATGCTTACGGCTCAAGTGACAAATGTTACCGTCTGACGTCACAACGCGAAATATTTGAAATGACGTCGCCCGTTTCGTAACTGATTCATCAACGGAGTGACGAGCAAGCCGATTTATTTTTCTGGATGTTTCACGTGTGCAAAAAACGGTGTTCCGGATGAAGTGATGTTTAAATTACAAACCGAATTACGATTTGAACTAAGATGGAATGAGTTCATCTGTTTTTTTTTTTATTATTTATCCAGTGCCGTCATGGATACACAAGAGGTTTATTTACTGAACCTGTGATCGTTAAAAGTTGCCTTTAACTTTTAACGATCACAAGTTTAGTAAATAAGCCTCTTGTGTTTCACGATGCAGGTTTTAGGCTATGGGTAGTGTCTTATTGGAACATATACATTATTGCGAAGCGTCGAGGCCGAACATACGCGCCGAGCCGCAAACCTCAGACCATGTTACCGTCAACTCATCACAATAAATTATAATGTTGAAGTTTCACCACATAATATTGGAACCAATGATCTTCAATTTTGCTATTTCACTTATAACGTACCAAGTTCAAGTTTGTCATGTTGAGCTACAGTGCCTTTGACACTTTCATTGTAAATACCATCTCTGATTAACTTCTCAAACTACTGCGCCCAGCTAGGCTAAACACTAATTAAACACTTAATTATATATTAGTGGTGTCCCCTCTTACGGCAGCAAGTTTGTATATAGACTTCTTGGGTCCTAGCTACCTAATTTCACCCAATTCCTAACACCCAAAGTTTTGTGAGGACTACTGCACTTTGATATGAAGGGTGCCGGTGTATCTCGAGCTGATTGTGAATCCATCACAATGTATTCGAAATTTACTGTCACCCTTCGTAACTACAAACTCTTTTTTGACGAAGAAAAACATAACAGCGTGAATAACATACCGGTGCTGTTGGTCCACTCGTGTCTTATCCAACTCTTAACCACCGCCCGCAGTTCTGCCTTAAACTGGACCTGTCTTAATACAAACTCACACAAATATCTATTTTTCTCAACTGTTTTGATTTTTTTATTCTATTTTTTGTCTTCTCCCTTTTTTCTTTTTAAAATCTCTTTCACCACTTATCATTCCCGAACACAGGAGTATCCCAGCTAATCTTTATGTAAAACAATTGTTCTCGCCTTGCTGATATATAAATAATGTGTGCAAATACAACGGAGACAGCTCACATAAGCATATGCTTGCTGCTGAATCCATTTTCCGTTTTTGATCTATATATATCATCTGTAATTGTTTTCTATTATTAAGTCTGTTGAACTCGGAAATAAATATTGTTTAAACTAAATCCCATCTCTGGGAGCGCTGTGGCTCGGTGGTTACAGCAGTAGACATCAAGCACAGAGATGCACGGTTCTTTCTCCCCCCACTGCATGTGTAACATACGTCTGTCCAGGGTGAGATAGCAAGGAGAGACAGATGTATCCCACCCCACCCACGTGACGTTATACATTTACAACGTTATTATGACGTTATGCATATCGTATCAGTTTCTTCCTACCAACTAATTCATATTGACGTCATAAGAATGCCGTGTGATCAACTTTGGATGCTCTAAAACTCTTTAAACCCCCAAAATGCCACCGTTCCTAATTGATTTCGTGGTATATACCTTTGGTATATACATAACTTTTGCGATGGTGTCATTAGTTTTTCAAAACAACGAATACCAAATGAGTTGATTATATCAGCACGTGACCGCCGATTACCTCTGGCTAACGTAACCGCTGTATGGTGGGGGAGAAAAATAATCCCTGGTGGGTACGGGTGTGGGATGGGAAAATCTCACCCTCGGGACAAGATATTTGGTCCAGACACTCGGCAAGCCTCGTGTCTGGCCCAAATATTTTGCCCTCAGGTGAGATTTTCCCATCCCACACCCGTACCCATCAGGGATTATAATAATCCCAGTCAGGGGTAACTGATCGTTGAGCTCCTTCCAATGTTGGTCATACATGTAAGCTATATTAGAGACAAAGTATGAAACTTTTTGTTATTCTCGAAATTTGTTTGAAAGTGTCGCCCTCTACTCGTGTTGGGCAAAGTGTTAATTAATAGAATACAGAACGGAGAAATATCTTTGCCCAGTGTATGGTATGCCAGGTGGGAGATAAACTGATTAAGGATATTGTCTGAAGGGTTCAGTCGACTTTAAATGTATTGCACGATGGCCGTCCATCCCCGCCACCACCCCCTCCCCGCCCTGCAAATGTATGTCACAATACGGAAATTAGCATTAGTCTAAACAGAAGTCGGAGGAAGGGTATTTTTGCGACTCTGCTCCAGCGCTGTACTCTTTAGCACCAGTTCGTTTGGAGTTCATGGAATATTTGAGAATCAGTTGATTACGTTGCACACAGTATATTTCCGACATATGTCGTAGTTGAAAGAGTTCAACACACAAAGTAAAAAAGCCCCAATAATTCCTTCCTTTGTGATCTTTGTGAGAGAAACACATGACACAAACACATAAAGCTTATGAATCGCAATTCCTAGGAAACAGGTGTTATTATTTGCCAATTCGTCGAAATTAAACATTGGGTGTTTCAGGCATACTAAAATGAAAAGTTCTTTGGAGTGAGAGAGAAGTTGTAACTTTTCATTTAGAAAGGTCTCAAATACTTACGCAGTGAAATGAATGAGACTCTTTGGGTGATAGAGTGGGCTCACTGACTAGAGCATTAAACTTCAAAGTGAAAGGTCCACTGTTCGATTTTGACCAGCGATAAATGCGTGGTGTCCTTCAGCAAGGCACTTAATCCCCAATACCCACGTGGGGACACGGTGTAACTGGGTATGTACTAAGGCGTACTGCACTTCAATGGTGCACTTCCTTCAACCAACGCAAACCCTCCTTGTGAGGACGTAGTGCGTTGAGGAGCTTGATAGTTGCACGGATGTTCAGTCGCGAACCCTCACTTCTTCCAACCGTACGAGGTCGCCCTGGTCGTCGAAAGTGCTGTTAAACCTCAGTACAAATACGATTCCTTGAAAAACTAATGGAAGAAGGGGATGAAAATAGTGTTATTCTCTAGCCACCTTGTACACACCCGAACGAGCCATAACATGTGAGAGCTGTCTCAGAAAATTCGTAATCGGAAGTTGTTACTGAATAAGCCTTTTTCAAAAGTGCCATCTTGGCTTTTAATCTATGCAAGGTCAGAGGTCGCAGGGTGTAAACAAAGCGATTTACATGTTCCTCGCGTTGAGTTCTGTGTCAGCCAAGACAACTTGTTTTGTGAAATATCAAGTTTAAATTCGTATTAACTGAAGGAGCAACCCTAGACGACTTCATACGGTGGGATATCGCAGGTTGGTTCATTCCCACTAGACCAATTCCCTTTAGACCAACTCCCACGAGGCCAATTCCCAAAAGACCAATTCCCATTAGACCAACTGGTGTGTTATACTTTAAAAATAATTCTATATCAATAATTTGATATATTTATAAATATTTATAAATGTATTTAATGTTACTGATATTCAAGCCTGAAAATAAGCAGTCTGTCGTTTGCAAAATGAGGTCCCCAGAGGGTGGATTTGCTGATGCTATCCCATACAGTGGGCCAGTTTATCCTCTGGGTACCTCTTTCTGTTTATATTTGATACCTCGATTCAGGTTAAGGTTCACAGAGGGTAAATTTAGTGATGTTACTCTGCTGTGCAGGGTAGCATCACCAAATTCACCCTCTGGGGACCTCATTTTTCAGATGATAGTCTGCTCATTTTCTGGCTTGTCGATATTTTATAGATGTTGGGCAGATTTTTATAAATAAATGTTTTCCTAATTATCCTTAATCAACCCTTAATCAATAACACTATGTAGTTGGTCTAAGGGGAATTGGTCTTTTGGGAATTGGCCTCGTGGGAATTGGTCTAAAGGGAATTGGTCTAGTGGGAAGACACCCGCAGGTTTAATGACTTTTTTACGGAGGCCAAGACTTGTTTTGAGTGGCAACAAGGAAACACTCGTTGAACGGAGTTTCTCGGCACATTTATTGCAAATGTATTCTTCATAACATTTACTCCATTCCTGAAGTTTGTCATCGGAAATGTCCTGACAATTTGCATGCAGCCAATTTTGTCATTGTACACAAAATAGTCAACTGGTGGAAACGCAGTTTACTGCACACTCCCCACAAGGATACATTAATTTCGAATTAAACTTTCTCGTCATGGTCGTAAAGAGTTGTAACAAGAATGATGACCCGATGATGAAATGAAAGTTTCAGCGCGCCGATGGCGCATATGGACGATGTGGGATTGAAATCCCTTGCGACCCGAATAACTTTATTTGCTTTATTTGCTGGAGTCCACGACAGTCGGAACGAGAGCCAATAATCTTATTTGGTTTGGGTGTGCGTATTGGCAGTAGGGTAGTGGGTTGAGATCCCCGAGAACCTCGAACTGGAAGATGCTAGGAATTTTGCATAACTACAAAAGATCTGCTCCGTGTTTTCTTGGAGAGGTGGACATATTTTTGGTAATGCTTAAACCGCAGTTTGGTGGTTATTTTGGAAAAGAGAAAGAGACCCAAACAGACGCTAGTTTGGGAGCCGCCCCAGCATATTATCCTTAGCGGTTACAAAAAGGAAAATCCACCAATATGTGTTTTTGAAAGCTGGGAGTCATCCATCAGCCTATAAGGGAGAGTGGATGTTAAGCTTTGGCCATCTGGTCTGCCTTCAAGGGGAACAGATGACGGGGTAATAAAAAACAACAAACAAAACAAAAAAAAAGAAGAAAAAAAGCAAACAAAAAAACCTCCCACACGTACACATAATCACAGACACACACTAAAGCCCTTAAAAGGGCTGTTATATCTTTATTCAAATATTTAATTAAAATCTGCACTATTCCCAGTCAGGCAAGCTTGTTTCAATCCTTGCTTGGTGTTTGGTGGTTTCGTGTGTATATATTAACTGAAAGAAGGCAGGTTGTTCCAATTCCTCATGTGCTCCGTCTGCCATTTACATGCGTCTTCTAGATAGGAGTGTTGCAAGAAAATTACCAAGTGTTCAGTTAGAAAAGTTATAGGTAGAGAGAGATAGGAATCGGCTATTGTATATTATGACTGTTGTGTGATGGTTGCTATGGGTGGGGCGAGTGTGTGTTTTTTGGAACCCACTCCCCACACACAGAGTTGCGGGGCAATCTTCACAGACTCACTCCTAAAGTTCACAATGAGTAGCGAGGCAATCCTCACTGCCTCAACTCTCCCACGTCATTATTAGAGAAAGATAGTTGTTTGATTGTTGCTATTACTGGGCGAGTAGTGGGTTTCTTCATAGCCCACTCCCCACACGCAAAGTTGCGGGGCAATCCTCACAGACTCAGTCCTAAAGTTCTCAATGAGTAGCGAGGCAATCCTCAATGACTCAACGCATCTGAATGAATGAATGAATGAAAAGATTCAGTGCGCCGAGGGCGCACAGGGACGATATGGGATTGAAATCCCTTGCGACCCGAATAACTTTATTTGCTTTATAATTTTATTTGCTTATGAATCCACGAGAGTCGAAAGCGAGACCCAATTATCTTATTTAGTTAAAACAATAACTATTGGAACATATTACATTTGCTGTATACAAAATGCAATACTTGTACAAAACTCAGTATTATACAATATTACATAGCATAAGAATAGAGAAGATACATTTTAAAGGAGGGATTCGACAGAAAGCTTAGCGCTTGCTTGGATCATTCCCCTAACTCTTGAATATGCTGACACAACAAGATGGTTAGGATAGATATCTAGGCTCGCGCATCGTCACCTTGGGGGCAAATAAAATTTAGTAAGCAGTCCGCCTAACTAGATCGATTACCCACTGTCCCCCAATGAGCCGAGGCACCGCATCCACCACGCTTGCAAGCAGTCACCATGTTAACACATTGTCAGACGGGTGCATGGATGCCATTTCCCAGATAGATTTGAGACAATAATAATCTTATTTGGTTTGAGTGTGCGCACTGGCAGTAGGGTAGTGGGCGAATGTCATGTGTAGAAATTTTGTGAGCTATAAAAGAATTAGCACTCTGTCAGTTGAAGATTTATGATAAAATTTGGAAAGAATAACTGTAGGATTCACGTGAATATCGCATAGCACGCTGCGACTAATCAACGACCGGTCAATCTGTTATGAATGAATGAAATGAAAAGTTTCTGCGCGCCGAAATCCGTTGCGAACCGAATAACTTTATTTGCTTAGCTTTATTTACTTATAAATCCACGAGAGTCGGGAGCGAGAACCGATAATCTTATTAAGTTTGAGAGTGCGACTGGCAGTAGGGTAGTGGGTTGAGATCCCCGAGAACCACGAACTGGAAGATGGCTAGCAATTGCGCATAACTACAAGAGTTCTGCGCCGTGTTTGCTTAGAGAAGTGGGCATATTTATGGTAATACTGACACCGCAGTTTAGTAGTTATTTTAGAAAAAAGAAAAAGAAACCCAAACAGTCGCTGGTTTGGTAGCATCACCAGCATATTAAATCCACCAATATGTGTTTTTGAAAGTTGGGAGCCATCCGGGCCATCAGCCTACAAGGGAGAGTGAGTCTTGGAATCTGGTCTGCCTTCAGGGGGAACAGATGACGGGGTGATTGGAGGGGAAAACATAAAACAAAACAAAACAAAACAAAAAAAAAACAAAACAAAAAAAAACAACAAAAAACAAACAGAAAAAAAAACAAACAAATAAAAAAAAAAAAAAAAACAACAAAGAAAAAAACAAACAAACAAACACACACACACACACACACACACACACACACACAGGACACACACCCGAAAGCCCTTAAGAGAGCTGTTAAATCTTTATTCAAATGTTTATTTATATAAAATATACACTCGTCCCGGCCAGGCATGCTTGTTTCAATCCTGGCCTCGTGTTTGGTGGTTTCCTGTGTATGTTAACAGAAAGGTAGGTTGTACCAATTCCTCCTACGCTTCGTCTACTATTTCCATGCGTCTTCTTTATAAGGATGTTGCAAGAAAATTTGAAAATGTCCAATTAGAAAAGTTATAGTTTATAATAGAGAGAAAGATAGGTATATATCCGCAAATGTATATCGTGACTGGTGTGTGATTGTTGCTATGGCGGGGGTGAGGGCCGGGTGGGTTTCTTCGGATCCCACTCCCCACACGTAGAGTTGCGAGGCAGTCCTCACAGACTCAATCCTAAAGTTCTCAATGAGTACGGCGAGGCAATCCTCACTGGCTCCGTGCAGTTTAATTCTGTCGAGTAATTTTAATTTACTGTGGCTTATTTTGTTTTAAGGGTTCGTTCATCTCTACCATTGATTCACTATCCTGGAGTTTGTGGAGGGTTTTGTTATATAGGTCCTATTAAACGCGTTTCAGCAGAGTTGCGGGGCAGTCCTCACAGACTCAATCCTAAATTTCTCAATGAGTAGCGAGGCAATCCTCGCTGACACCACGCAATTTAATTATATTGTATAATTTCTCCATCACATAAATAAAACACATTATTTTGGACAGAGGTCTTCGTTTTTTTTTATTATCTTCCAAGCAATTTAGATCAGGATACGAATCCCCCAAAGACAGGATTGGAATCCTCCAAAGTTAGGGTCCGAATCCTCCAAGGTACGAATTCTCCAAGTCGGGGTCCGAATCCTCCAAGGCGAGATTCCGCCTGTATTCACCGCCAGGACTGATAACTCGTACTGAAAAGTTATAAACAAGAATGGTGTTCTCGGCACTTTGAGAAGAATTCAAAATCAATATTCTGCTTTATTCCAAAACGGTGGAGTACTATGGTCACATACATATAGTTTTAGGTAATTAAACATGGCCAAGTTCATAGTTTCCAATGAAATGTATGTGCCTTTTAATATATTTTTTTATACAGAACTGGACGGGTGGTTCCCTTGGAAATTTTCGCGCGTTTTTTTTTTTTTTTTTTAAATCTTCAAGCCTTGGACAAGCCGCCTAAACGGTGCAGCTTAGACTTGACCCCTCCCCAGTTGCCAAGGTAGTAAAGGAAACATTGTGAAAAGCAATACTTGCACTGTGGGAGAAATGGCCTAAGGCCAAGGGGGAGCGTCAGTTTACTCCTGTTTGTCATTGAGGGGGTCCCCCTAATTGCCTAAACACCGGAATTACTCCAAATAAGGCCTTTTTGATTATGAGACTGGCATGATGGGACTGATCAGTACACTAGAGCCTCAATAAAAATAATTCCTAGGTATAGGACATCGAACTGGAATACTTGCCCATTCTTAGGAATGACTGCATACGAAACGGGATAGAGTGTTACTGTTGTTGTGCTAGTTTATCGAACTCAAAACTCGAAAATAGGAATATATATCAAGCTTTCGCCCTTATTACCAGCTGCATTTGATAGTATTTCCTTACATTTGGGCAGAGATTTTTGATCCAAACTATGTTTTATCCTTTAATTATCGTTATTTGAATACTCGCGAAGTGTCCACAAATGTTTCGATATCCTCCATGTTTTTGTCTAACTTCTAAGGCCTAAAAAAATTATACGTTTGTTTCCGCTAACCCGACCGACCCTATTTCAAACCGACGAGTCTAAGCATTTTATTGAAATCGCAAAAAAGGGAAAAAAACGATGGCATTTTTGCCGCTTTCTAAATTGCGCCACACATATTGATCGTCAAAAAATTAAGATTTTATAAAAAAGAAACACTATTTTATATAAAAGCCTATCGAGCCACAGAACTTCTTCATAATATAATATTCAGCTGTCCTCTTATTCTGAATTGTGCGCGCATGTCTCACTTTATCACGACACGAGGTGAAGAAGTGTTAAAATTAGCACACCTCAACACTTGAAATAAATTGCCTTAAGTGATTGTGGTAATGGACTGGTTGAGTAACATAGTATTTGAATTGGCTGAGAAAGCACAAATCACTTGCTTTTGCTTTTGTTTATCTGAAGACAATAAAGATTCCTGCTTTGGTCTTGTATGATGCAATTTTGAGTTTTGAGCACACCATTTTGAAAGCATGGTGCTATCGTGACGTCAGCGTGTGCAAATGGCCAATCACTAAAAGTGCAAGTGTAAATTTACAGGGAATCTCTTGGTATTTCACACTTAAGATTTCCAGGTTTTAAATAGCAGGCATGTCATTGGTTGAAATGTATAATGTGATTAACTACGCATGCTCACTGGAATACAGTTCATGTGTTTGTTTCCAATTACATGCAAACAATATTCAATCACTTGGGTAATAATGGTCACTGTTGAGACTAGGGCTGTCACGATTATTCGATTAGTCGACTAACCGTCGACTATTGAAGTAGTCGACGTTTTTTATTTTTAGTCGATCGTCGTTCATTTTCAAGGTGGTACACGTCTACTACACGTCGGGGCTAAATTGCATTGTTTTGTGAGGTGAATGATCAATGAAGGTGAATAACTTTAAATATCTAACCATAGTTAACATTCATATCCGGAAGACTGTACGACTGTCACTGACTGTGTAAGAAAGAACACTCACAGTTACTCGAGAAGAATAGATTCTTCTGAATTTCTCCAGTCTTGTACACACGAATGCACCCATTGGAAAACCCAAAGCGCGGAAGTGACAAAATTATGACGAAAGTCAGAACGTCAGATCACTTCTCAAAGTTCGGAACTTCAGACTAAGATCCAATTTTAACAACTGACGAGGGAATGCATAGATCTCAATGTTCAAAATTTCGAGAAACTTATTGCAGAAAGGAAACATATGCAGGAACGTTCTTTGGTAAATTCATTTTAATTCATCGGCTTCAATCTATTTCAAACTTGGACCCGCAGTCAGTAATATTATTTTTGGGGTTGGTACGTCCTACAGGACGTACCAACCCCAAAAATTATATTACGGACTGTGGGTCCAAGATTGGACTACATGTAGCTTCAGCCGGGACCGATTTGTTGTTCCCACAACCCCACTTCGTCTGAACACACTGGTGCCATTGTCATTTTCAGAGTTTTACGAACAGAAGAATGATTTGCTAAACAATCATGGGAAGCGACTATTAATCGACTAACCATCGATTACTGGTCACGATTAGTCTATTAGAAAAAATGATATTCGCGACAGCCCTAGTTGAGACAAAGCACTTGAACAGTTGAAGAAAAGTAATTAGTGTTGAAACGATTATCCGACTAATCCGAGTCGACGCGATTATTAAATTAGTCGATCCCAAAATCTGCTAGTCGATTAGTCGGGAAAAACCACTACCTCCATGCAATCAGGTCATCAGTGCCGTTGAACGTTATCGGGACACATGATTAATTTGTTAAAGCCTCAATGCATTGTTGCATTGATGATTGCCACTGCCGACAGTCTGTGGGGTGATCTTGGTGACCCGAACTGAACTCAAAGTCTCAAACTTCAAAGACAAGTGTCTCCGCGGTTTCATTGTTTTATGTTGAATCGTTGATTACATACAGTGCCAATTGCGACCTTGACCTTGTTTATTTTGCTGTGATGCAATTCATCTGATTGATCTGAGTGATACAACTAACTTGTCACTGTGCCTGTGGCACGTGCCGCATTTGCCTTTGATGTGAGCACAATCAATGAGGGTCAGGGACTATTTGGTAGGGTATGATAGAACCTGGGACAAATGTGATATTGACATCTTGACATGCAGCTCATGTTCTATTCAAAGGTTTCACTATAACAGCACCGGTGTAGAATCTCGGTGAATAGCCTCGTTTTGAGTTTTGTGTATGCATGGTGAACAGCTGATTTTAAAAACCCATGTTATGATATGAGCCAGTAAGCTGCCCGTTTATTGGTTTATAAGTGACCAAACACAACTGCTTAAGCAAAGTAACTATATGACTAACCACTTTCAATTTTGTCGGTTTAGCATTTGAACGTTACGTTCTGACATGCAGAGTTGGTGGATACTCATAACTTATGAAAATATCAATGCCACACTGCCCATTTCATACTGTAGGCACAGAAATGGAAAATTTCGGGAGGGGTCCGACTAATCGACTAGTATTCGATTACCTCTGTCGACTAGTCGACTCCTGAAAATCCCTACCGTTTCAACACTAAAAGTAATACATAAAGGTTTCATGGTCCTCGAGGGCAGAGGGAGCGGTAAAAAGGGAAACGACACAAATTTAAACCAACATTAATCCACACTAGTGAAGTAAAATCACTTCTTGTAAACCGAGACATTAATTTAAAGCAAGTTGAAATTTGTATGCCGCCTCACCGGGATAAAACCAACTTTTTCAGGTACCGATTATGATTTACTTCGCCAGTATCGGTGACAGTATTGACAATTTTACCGATTATAGTTGGTTTACCGTAAAAGCGCACAGCACTACACAGAGGCCTATTTTATGTTGAAAAAGTTATAAACGTACAGCAACAAAATTTTCTCCAATCACTCTCTTTTTCTCTTGTTTAAGTATGAATTTAACCAATTATATCTTGTTTGACAGAGCTCATGTAGATCTGTCAAAAAAGGTATATTTGATTAAATATCAAACTGCATTATCGGAGATATTTGCTGCTGAAACATTGGCCATTTTGACATCAGAGTGCAGAGGGTTAAGGGAACTGCATTCTGAAAAAAAAAAAAAAAAAATTTTCCGACCTACCAACCCTATTTTTTTTTTATTCCCATTAGTGGAAGCAAACATATTTTTTTACGCCTAAATATAAAACAGTAAAAACAATAACCTGGTAATGGCGCCGAAACGAATAGACATTTTCATCGTTTAGAAATCATGCAAAGGAGGATGATAACCTGAATGCGATCGAGTTTGATAACCTCTGCACGAATGCGGTCGAGATTCCGATTCCTCATCGATGAAAAGGTCTATTCATTTTGGCGCCATTACCGGGTTATTGTTTTTACTGTTTTTATATTCAGACAAAAACATGGACGATATTGAAATATTTGTTGACGCTCCACGAGTATTTAAATAATGATGATTAAAGGATAAAACATAATTTGGATCAATAAACTCTGCCCAATTGTTAGGAAATGTGTGCACTATCGAATGCAGTCGGTAATAAGGGCAAAAGCTTGATATATATTCCTATTTTCAAGTTTTGAGTTTTTGCTGAACTAAGTGTTGTGCCTACTGAATGCAATGTGAGTGGTGCATGCATTGCGATAAATAATAACCAAATACAGAAGAAAAAAAACTGATGGCCGTTATGTTTATCACACCCCTCGCGTAGCTGGCGTTACATGCATGTACAGGCTTGGCAATTTCAGGAGAGCAATTTTGTAGCTCTCCTTACTGCCCTCCTGAAAGAATTAAGGAGAGCGAAAAATTGCCCTCCTAAATATTTTGGTCTGGGATAATTGAGATTACATGTATTATGCTCACATTAAATTTTTGTTGTAAAGCAAAAATGTAATTTAACTTCGAAGTCACATAACATCACGTAATTTCATTTTGAAAGTGGTTTAGTGGTAAAAGGTAATGGCTGCAACCATACACAAACACAGTTGCAATCATTTGAAGCAAAATGGGTCACAGCAATATTTTTTTTTCTGTCAGTTTCAAGTTCAACAACTGACATCACAGTTTGAGGGGTAATTATTCAAGGAATATTGACACTATAATATACTACCATTACTACTATCCTGTCACTTGAAGCACTTTCACCAGGATGTGACTGTAGATTCAAGCAGACCTGTTGTCCAAGAAAGTCATACGCCTACCACTACCACCTTCAACCCCCAAGGGGGGTTGAAGGTGGTAGTGGTAGGCGTATGACTTTCTTGGACAACAGGTCTGGGTACACACACAGGTCTTGTCAAGTGTGTGTTCGGTTGTTGAGTGGGACATCTAGATGTCTAAGAGATTTCGCTTTACCTTAGTAAAGTTAATAAAATCACTGATGTAGTCTGTTGGTTTCAGTTTCAATGAGTTCGTTCAACTGGATACTTAAAATGCTGTGTAAAGCTAATTGCTCTCCTAAGCTGATTGAGGAGAGCGATTTTTTGCCCTCCTGCATTTTTCAGAATGCCAGGCCTGCATGTAAAGTAAACTAACTTTATGCAGTATATTGAAAGGTTTGCCGACAAAACAGTGACAATAAGCCAGTTGGGTGATGCTTATGTCCATCAGCTTGTTGATGCAGTGAATCAGTGAATTCTGACACCACAAATATCAGTTCGTAGTTAGGTGAATGATAAGGGGAATGGCAACATAGAAAATCACTGGATACTTTATGAGAACAGTTTTCACAACTCTGTGATTAAATATTTAAAACAATATGCAAAGTGTGAAAAATACAACATAAAACAGGTAATTCCGGTGTTTAGGAGGACCGGTCCTTACTGCTCTGCAGGCTTGTCATTTTGAGGCGGGCGATCGCCTCAGGCTGCAGTTGCCCACCTCAGTTCAAAATTCCGTGGGTGGTAAATGTCCGCCTAACCCTGATTTCTACGGCCCATTAATTCAGTCACCGAGAGACAGTAAATAACTTTCCAGAATTACATTACGAGATGATGTACATCATAATTACGCAAACCATGTACAGTACGTGGAGAGAGTTATTAACACTATATCACCTGCAGAGTGGAGATTCCACCCAAGCAATAATTGCAAATTTGTTGCAAAGCATAACACGCACAGGCCAAGTTTCAACCAATGAACCAGAGGTCCATTGGCTGAAACATTGCTTGTGTTTTTTGTCCATATGTATAAAATTTGAAAGTTATAGTTTCGGTGATAACTCCACTCTGCGGGTCATTTAGTTACAATCCACTCTCCACGTACTGTACGTTAAAATGATATTAGTTGTCTACCCATCAGGCTGAAACAAAATGGCTCCGCAAATCATAAATGACCCTCCTGGGGTTATTATATGTGAACCCAAAATGGCCCTCCTGTGGTGATTTGAGGTGGACCATAATGGCCCTCCTGCAATTTTCAAAATGACAAGCCTGGCTCTGGAGGAAATGGTTGCTCTCTGCAGAGGGTCCTGGTGGAGTTCACACAGCAGGCCAACAGGAAGTTCATTGTACTCCACAGATTCCTGGTTTGACCGTCTCATGCATTTGTGGATCGAATGAGAGCCACCCCATTGGCATTGACATACCACTCAACACAACTCTAGTGTTTGGCGACCCCAGCAGACCTGTTACACTGACACTGGAGAGTGCTGATGTGGCTGCTGGAAAAGTAGCAGGAAGAGAAATCTATGCGTTCTCCCTCCTCGGCAGCCACAACAACCTCTGCAGAATCCTGTCTGTTGGTGAGGTAGAAGTCTGTGGTGAAACCACCCCCTCTTGGGTTTGCTCCACTACCTCCTATTTCTACAGTTAAAACAAGAAGTCCTGCCATGAAATTCGCACAAATAACACGTCAATCCGTGCGTTAATCTACGCGTTATGGCCATAGTAAGGCTATCAAATGCTGTACATATGGCCTGTGCACAAGCAATGTTTCAGCCAATGGACCTCCGGGTAACCCGGAGGTCCATTGGCAGAAACATTGCCTGAGTTTGCTATGAATAACTAGGAGAACCTGTCATGCTTTGGATGCCATTTGATATGTGCAGTTAAGCCTAGATAAGCACACAATTCGTGACAAGACTTCTGGTTTTAACTGTAAGGGAGTAGCAAGCCCTTGTCTTTTGCCTGCAACAGGTGCACAGGTGCACTCGACGCCTATATCACAGTTAACCGACCATCAATTGTATAAAGGTCGCCGATACATTCTAACTCATTTATCGTATCACCAACGTTAGTCTGAATTACCTAACTGTCGTCAAACGGATACACTCTAATGTCAACAATGACTCACCCAGATCAATGGATGAAGCTATGAATCATACATAGCTAGCATGTCGAATCACGATTTGACCTAAATAAACCGAATTACACGACAAACAGCACCTATCAGACTCCAGTTTTTTAAATGAGTCGTATGCTGGAATAAACACGAGAACTAGTCCTGGCGGAATACACATAACTCAGCCACAAGTTCTATGCGCAGCACATTGTAACCATATTGGGACTCCCACGGTTGCTTCCGACTTGCTCGTGGTGCCTGCCCTCCCCCCACTTACATTTTCATGTTTGGCTGGCAGAGGTGGCTTCCCCAACTCAGCATTTCCTGCTATTAATAAAAGTTGCGAATGGGAGCCAATCTCTATAGGTCCCTACTTACTGTATGCCCACTTCATGCTGACAGTACTAAGAAGTCTCCGGAAAAAAAACAGCTCCCATTTGGAGAGATTATTAGGTTGGAAGCAGGTAGGCCAGTTGGCATCCTAATTCTGGTATGTGGAAGAGTAGCTGTATTGCGACCCATTTCAATGGTGTGCAATCGCTCATGCAATTACAATTTGCAGCGAACGATCAATCGCGCATGTGCAAAAAAAGCAGTTACTTTTTTAGTTTACGTCAACAATGTCAGAGTTTCAGAAACTGTGTCTGTAAACACTTGACTGTCTCGTCTATTCGATTAATCGAATAACCGGTGTAAGGTTATGTGCTATAGTCTACTATTATTTTTCATAGTCGACTATTTTTTTAGCTGTATACATCAGGGACCAGCCTGGGGGGGCATTTTAGGGAGACCTCAAGTCTCCCTCCAGAAAAAATAGGGAGACTGCAGTCATGTAGGGAGACTTCATAGGCAAGTAGGGAAAATTAAGAATATTCATGTACCACCCCAGCTGCCCCTTCATATTTTCAATTTGTGGTCCTCCATTAACGTCCAAATAATCCAGGTTCAGTTGGCTATGATGTAGCTATGCCAGGTTAAAAAATCACAAAGTAATTAGTGACTGAAAATCCCCAACTGCTACCCTCGCCTTCATGACCCCTCCCCTCTTCTTCGTGCCAATCCCCCAGCAGACATGGGGTCAAATACTTTGGAAAGTATTTAAATGGAAATGCAAATACTTTTCATATTTTTAAATGCAAATGCAGCTGAAATTGTTCAAATGCAAATGCAAATGCATTTGAAAATCAATTCAAATACTTTTCAAATACTTTCAAATACATTCTGACAAGTTAAAGAAAATAAAACTAAATATCAACTAAATCTTTCTTTCAATGTTTATTAAACATTTTTGTATTACTATCTCGGCCCTAGCACTGAGTTTTCAAACAAGTAATCTGTAGCAGACATGTGCTTCAGAACATACCCTGATCAGAGGAAGAAGACTTGAATATTGTTGCAAGCATATTAAAGTGTATGGACTAAGTGTTGAATAAATTAATCAAGGTTTTTATCTCGAGTAATAACAAGGGTCCTAATCTATAATCCCCACTAAAAAAAAAAACAAAAGCTTAGGCCACACAAAGTAAATCTTCTGTTTCTCAGGCCATTATTTGTAAAATTGCATGCGGGCGAGCGTTTTTTTATTTTATTTTTTATTTCAGTAAATACTTCGTTGTCATCAAAAGTTTATGTTCTTGGTTCAAGTTTTAGGCCTCATAATCTACAGAATACCATGGGTGGTGGTGTATTTCATCCCTTGAGCACAAGAAGGCTTTGCAATGCTAAAGCATTGCAAAGCCTTCTTGCACTCAAGGGACAAATTCATCAATTTTTTTAACTTGGGTAAAATATCAGACATAAACCATTTAATTTTTTTTTTTTTTTAAGTTTAAATTGGTTATAAAAAGAGAGCATGCGGCAACCAAAAGGACCATGCGGGAGGGCCTGAGAAACAGATTTTTTATTTTTTTAGGCCTTAGAATGGTCTTTTGATGACTGATCAAAAAATTCAGTTTGTTCAGTTACAGAAAATAATATTAAATTTCTTCTGCTTGGCATATAATTTCTCTTGTAGCTGTGCTGTATTTTTTTTCACCCAGAGTTGAATGAGTGTTCCTTAATCCACTTTCCACCTGTGTTATGCCCTAGACTGTATTCTGATAAAAAAATATGCTACTTCAGTTGATTCAAAAGACTAAGTGGATGGTCATTTATTACACCATGCTGTGCATCTTGTCACAGTTTGTATGAACACACTTTATCAGCACAGTAATCTTCCAAGTTCAAGATTTCTTTAGACTGGACAAACAAATTAATTAACAAGAAAGAATTCCCTTTCCAGCCAACTGTGTAAAACTAGATATAATTAATCTGTTGAGTAACAAATGCAAAATTCAATTTGTGGAGTTAAGACAAAAGTATTTGAAATGTATTTGGAAAGTATTTGAAATTTCAAATACTTTTTTCTTTCAAATGCAAATGCAAATACTTGCTTCTAAAATATTAAAATGCAAATGCAAATACTTGAAATCACGCATTTAAATGCATTTAAATGCAAATGCATTTGCATTTGACCCCAAGTCTGTCCCCCAGCACCCTCCTGTGGTTGCCTTTCACCAAAGTCTACTAAGCTAATAATCTCCTAAGTCTGAAAGTGTGAACAGGACCAGATGTAAGAAGGTTGCTTGGGAGGTACTTTGTTGGTTAATAAACAAAATACATTCTGGGGTCGAGTATTTTGTAAAAGAAATGTCATTCCGCATCATTTTTATGGCATTCCGATGTCATTCCACGTCATTTCGTGTCATTCAGGTGTTTAGGAGGACCCTTTTTCAAGATCGTCCACATGCACACTTGTGTCCTGTACAAAGCTTTTTTTGTCATCACTAATGCTTTTTTCATGTGTTTCAATTCCATTCGTGTTTTTTTCTGGGAATAGACAGCCCAACAGTTAACAGTCGTCAGCAAAACGAAATGAAAATACTGTTATAAAATACGTCCGTTGTGTATACATTTTCAGCATCCTGAGCGACGTAACCTACTTTCAAACTGGGTTATTTTGTTGAGTCATGTAAGTCACCTATTTTCGTTTTGACACTTGAAGCTCCGACTGAAACGCAACAAAATAGAAATAAAAAAATCCGCCAAAAACGACAATGGACAATTGATTGTTGTGTGGTTTCAAATAAATGGATGTTTATTTGACGAATTAAAATGCCCATTTATCACACTTGAGCACATTCGATTTTTGAAAGTAACCGTTTTCATGTAAACCTCGCATCACTCAGTTCAGCCTTTCCTCATTTTGGCCAATTTTTAGAGGGCGACTTGTAATCGCCCGACTATTTTTCTAGGTGACTTTGGGCTTAGAACGGCGACATAATCACCCTCGTCGCCTTAATGGCTGGTCCCTGGTATACATCATGCCACTGAATGACAATTAGGGCTGTCACGATTAATCGATTGTCGATCGGTCACACCGAAATCGATTCGTATTTTTCGTTGTCGAAGAATCGGTAAATTTTACCCTGTTCTAGACGTTTAATAATTAAAAAAAAAATTATGAAAAAACTATTGTTTCTAAATGGAAAAGGTCAAGAACGTCAAGGTATTGTGAGCAAATTGTTGATAATCCAAGTTAATTTTTGCCATTTTAATTTTTAAATACGATAAATTTAATGGCGATGTGCAGGCTTGGCAATTTCAGGAGAGCAATTTTTTAGCTCTCCTTACTGCCCTCCTGAAAGAATTAAGGAGAGCGAAAAATTGCCCTCCTAAATATTTTGGTCTGGGATGATTGAGATTACATGTATTATGCTCACATTAAATTTTTGTTGTAAAGCAAAAATGTAATTTAACTTTGAAGACACATAACATCACGTAATTTCATTTTGAAAGTGGTTTAGTGGTAAAAGGTAATGGCTGCAACCATACCCAAACACAGTTGCAATCATTTGAAGCAAAATGGGTCACAGCAATATTTTTTTTTCTGTCAGTTTCAAGTTCAACAACTGACATCACAGTGTGAGGGGTAATTATTCAAGGAATATTGACACTATAATATACTACCATTACTACTATCCTGTCACTTGAAGCACTTGCACCAGGATGTGACTGTAGATTCAAGCAGACCTGTTGTCCAAGAAAGTCATACGCATACCACTACCACCTTCAACCCCCCTCGGGGGGTTGAAGGTGGTAGTGGTAGGCGTATGACTTTCTTGGACAACAGGTCTGGGTACACACACAGGTCTTGTCAAGTGTGTGTTCGGTTGTTGAGTGAGACATCTAGATGTCTAAGAGATTTCGCTTTACCTTAGTAAAGTTAATAAAATCACTGATGTAGTCTGTTGGTTTCAGTTTCAATGAGTTCGTTCTACTGGATACTTAAAATGCTGTGTAAAGCTAATTGCTCTCCTAAGCTGATTAAGGAGAGCGATTTTTGGCCCTCCTGCATTTTTCAGAATGCCAGGCCTGGATGTGGAATTTATTGACACTAAATTTCTGAAAGAATGAACACACTTTGAAGTGTTAGCATCACGTGACAGTGACTGTCACAAAGTTGATTACGTCAAAGAGGAATTCCCGGTAAACCCCAATTTTTGGATGACCCGATTGGCTGGAATAAACAATTTTCATCAAGCAACAGTTTCTAGATCCCCAAATGAAAATTTCAGAGTTCAGACGGGGCTTTCATTTTCACTTGAGTTGTCAGGATTTTGAACTGCATTTACATGTACAGTACTGTGATCACAAAGGCGGACACCAAATCGCGGCACGTTCTCGGCGCAGTCGCGAACAAGGTGACAGACCAGAAAAAAACCTTATCGACAAAAGCGCGGCTAAAGCGAAACCCAATCTCCATTCCGCTGATTGGATTTTCGCTGAGATTTTTCAGGAACGTCGACAGCGCCGCGATTTTGTCGGAGGGAACTGCATGTGTACAAATGCAACCGGTTTGCAATGTAAATGTACATGTGGACCTAACCAATGTATTGAGTTGTTAAGTATTAAAAAAAAAAGGGTCAAATTCAACACTTCCCAGATATCGCGATTGCCCACACCACAACATTAATCATTACATAAATTCATAATCATATTCATCTGAATTTGAAAATCGTGATGAACTTGAGGCAGACACCCCCCTCCACCCACTATGTCTTTCACCACTCCCTCACTGTTTGTTGTCCCTCCACTCTAACATTGTGTAGGTAGCACCCTCCAATCTCAACTTAATGTGTACTTTCCGTTTCAGTTTCACAGCACAATCTGTTGTTTGGGGCGAATGCAATATCGTCGTTTCCAACTATTCTCTCCGTTAGAAATTCAGAATTTTGTTGGTTGTTGGGATCTTAAAAAATAAAAAAAAAACCCTCATAGTTTATCCCTTTAATTACCAAAATGACTGACATCACATGAACACATTTGTATTTTAAGAAGCATGTGAAGTGTCAATTTTTCGGACTTTTAGGTACATGGTGGTCTTTAATGGCGAAATTCGTTATCAAGTCAGTTCGTAGTCAGTTTGGTTATGAATATTGATCCACAAAATATTCATCCACGTCAATTCAATCCATTTAAGCCCCCCCCCCCCCTCCGCACATACACCTCCCCTCCTGAATGTTGCCTTGCCCCCCCTCCGGCCTTCCTGCTGGTGGAGCTTTGATGGAATTACTTCACTGTTTTTGAAAGTGTGAAGTCTCTGACGGAACTTTTATTAGCTCACCTGACTGAAAGTCAGGGTGAGCTTTTCTTATCACGCTTCGTCCGTCGTCCTGCGTGCAGGTGGTGTTTGAGCCTCTTTTTCCTAAACCACTGGCCTCATTTTAATTAAATTTCAAGTAAGTAGTGGTTATATAGGGGCATTTTGATTTTTGTGCAAATTAGGTTTCGGCTCATATTGAGCAGAGGGGTGGGGAAAAAATGGCCCAATTTTTTGAAAATTTTCTTCTAATGAACCATCAAAAGCAGAGACTTGATATGTGGTATACAGAGTCCTTTTGAGGTTTAGAATCAAGTTTGTTCAAGAGAAGTTTGTCCGGCATTATTTGCCTTCGTTATGGGAGGGGCAAAAATTTTGGCCTCGCCTAAACTTTCTATTTTCAGAACCGTGAGGTCGATTTGAACCAAATTTGATACGAGATGATAATGGGTCATAAGTAGTTGATTGATGCAAAACAAATTTTTCTCCTTGCCCTGTGGGAACCTCGGGAGCTAAAAATAAGAAAAACCTTATCTCCAAAACTACACAGCACAGAGAATTCTTATTTTGTATGAAGCTTACTTTTATCCAGTAGAATAGAATGGTTAAAAAAAATCCTTATCGGTTTGATCACAAGGTACTTTTTTCAGGACTTTGAAAAAGTGCTGAGTCAGCACTTTTTAACACTGTAGGCAATGGGAAAAACATTAAAAAATCTTCTCCAGATTCAGCAGGCAGAATCTTTTGATATTTGGTATGCAACATTGTGGGGTGGATCTGATTCAAGTTTGTTCAAATCAGCTCCCTCGATTCATATTTGGGCTCACTATAGAAGCTCGAAATCGAACTTAGTGCATTTCAGGGAAATTTCTTCAAAAATCTTCTTCTCCCGATCCAGCAGGCAGAATCTTTTGATATTTGGTATGCAACATTGTGGGGTTGATCTGATTCAAGTTTGTTCAAATCGGCCCCCTGGATTCATATTTGGGCTCACTATAGAAGCCTGAATTCGAACTTAGTGCATTTTAAGCAAATTTCTTACAAAAATCTTCTCCAGATCCAGCAGGCAGAATCTTCTGATATTTGATATGCAACATTGTGGGGTGGATCTGATTCAAGTTTGTTCAAATCGGCTCCCTGGGTTTATATTTTGGCTCAGTATAGGAGCCCAAATTTGAACTTCGTGCATTTCAAGCAAATTTCTTTGAAAATCTTCTTCTCAAGATCCAGCAGGCAGAATCTTTTGATATTGGGTATGCACCATGCTTAGGGGGGTGAGATTCAAGTTTGTTCAAGCCAAGTCCCTGAGTTCATATTTGGGCTCACTGTGGTAGCTCGAATTATAGCTTTGTTCGAAATGAGGAATTTTCTTTAAAAATCTTCAGATCCAGCAGTCGGAATGTTTTGATATTTGGTATGCAGCATCCTTAGGAGGATGAGATTCAAGTGAGTTAAAGCCATGTCCCTAGGTCCATATTTGGGCTCACTGTGGGAGCCCGAATGAGAACTTAGTTCAAAATGAGGAATTTTCTTTAAAAATCTTCTTCAGATCCAGCAGTCAAAATGTTTTGATATTTGGTATGCAACATCCTTAGGGGGGTGGGGGGAGATTCAAGTTTGTTCAAGCTATGTCCCTAGGTCCATGTTTGGACTCACTGTGGGAGCTCGAATTGTAACTTAGTTCAAAATGAGGAATTTTCTTGAAAAATCTTCTTCAGATCCAGCAGTCGGAATGTTTTGATATTTGGTGTGCAGCATCCTTAGGGGAGTGAGATTCAAGTTTGTTAAAGCCAAGTTCCTGGGTTCATATATGGGCTCCCTGTGAGATCCCGAATTATAACTTAGTTCAATTATTGAACTATGAGGAATATTCTTTAAAAATCTTTTTTTTTTTAGATCCACTGGTCAGAATCTTTGGATATTTGGTATAAGCTTTTCTTAGGTGGAGCAGATGCAACTTGTTGAAATCAATTCTCTGGGTTGATATTTAGGCTACCGTGTCAGGTGTGCGCCCTCAGGGCCCCCTGGGGTCTCTTGTTTATTTTACTGCAGGGGGTGTACATGTAAATATACCAGGTGCACAGTCAGGGGATGGGTGCGGGGGGGTCTTGCATAGAGTCAATGTTTTTAGGCCCCCCCCCCCCCCCCCCCCCCCCGACTTACTGTAGGTCGGGTGGCATATAGTGATTGAAGTGTGCGTGTGTCTGCCCTTGTGTCTGTTTGTCCGTGTTTGTGTGTGTCCAAGCCAATAACTCGAAAACGGTTAGGGCCACAGGCATCAGACTTCACACAATTATAAAGGACCATGGGAGGATGTGTCACACACCATAGCCGGGTTTGTGCCTTCAAGGTAAAGGTCACATTTCAAGGTCACACTAAAAATCGGTCAATATTCATGTCTCAGCCATAACTCAGAAACGAATCATAGTACAATTGTTAAACTTTTTACAAATGTTAAGGACAGTCAGAAGGTATGTTACGTGTAATAGTTTCCACCACATCTGCAAGGTGAAGGTAACAAGGGGGGGGGGGGGGGGGGGGGCTTGTGTTACCTTAGTACCATTCTTCTTATTTTTTTTGTGGGGGGACAACAACACGGAATTTTACTGTTTACCCACCCCCCACCACCCCACCCCATTGATGCAGTGCTCGACTACATGTTCATGATTCATAATTGCCATAAATTGCCTACAGTACACAATGAGTTGCTGGGATTAGAAGAGTTGTAAGAATTGGTTGATTACGACAAAAAATACTCATGTAGTGGAGTTTCCACTCACAGTGTGCTCAGATTCTGTTAAAAAGGCTTACAGCACACTGGAGACATACTTCAACTTGAACGACTCCAGAATTTGTTTCAAAGCGTCTAGTCCAGAATACTAAGTTATGGTACTTTGATTTAACCCGCCGGGGCGAACTGTGCGGAGCGAAAAACATTCAAACGATAAAATGTCTGACTCTTCAAACATCTGTTGTTAGAAAGTTGTGAAAAAATAATGCCCTCGTATTTAAAAAACACACTTTCTGGCATGTTCTTTCATATGATATGAGTAAATAGTCAAAATGTACGATCATTGTTTTCTTTCATTCGAATGCGCTTTTCTTTAACCATTAACTCAGAAATACATGTCGGATCTAGGGCTGTTGCGACTATCATTTTTTGTAATCGACTAATCGTGACCAGTAATCGACGGTTAGTCGATTAATAGTCGCTTCCCATGATCTTTTAGCAAATCATTCTTCTGTTCAAAACTCTGAAAATGACAATGGCACCAGTGTGTTCAGACGAAGTGGGGTTGTGGGAACAACAAATCGGTCCCGACTGAAGCTACATGTAGTCCAATCTTGGACCCACAGTCCGTAATATAATTTTTGGGGTTGGTACGTCCTGTAGGACATACCAACCCCCAAAATAATATTACTGACTGCGGGTCCAAGTTTGAACTACATTGAAGCCGATGAATTAAAATGAATTTACCAAAGAACGTTCCTGCATATGTTTCCTTTCTGCAATAAGATTCTCGAAATTTTGAACATTGAGATCTATGCATTCCCTCGTCAGTAGTTAAAATTGGATCTTAGTCTAAAGTTCCGAACTTTGAGAAGTGATCTGACGTTCTGACTTTCGTCATAATTTTGTCACTTCCGCGCTTTGGGTTTTCCAATGGGTGCATTCGTGTGTACAAGACTGGAGAAATTCAGAAGAATCTATTCTTCTCGAGTAACTGTGAGTGTTCTTTCTTACACAGTCAGTGACAGTCGTACAGTCTTCCGGATATGAATGTTAACTATGCTTAGATATTTAAAGTTATTCACCTTCATTGATCATTCACCTCACAAAACAATGCAATTTAGCCCCGACGTGTAGTAGACGTGTACCACCTTGAAAATGAACGACGATCGACTAAAAATAAAAAACGTTGACTACTTCAATAGTCGACGGTTAGTCGACTAATCGAATAATCGTGACAGCCCTAGTCTGATCAGAATACCGATTCACCCCAAAACAGTCGACTTTGTGGTGAGAGGACCTCCAACCGTAAAATTGGCTTTTGACTGAATTCTGATGTTGGGTAAATAACTTCTGTTTCAAGTAATTTGGATATCGCCGATAGACATGACCGCCGTTTTATTTTTTTATATTTTTGTAATAATTTTACCAATTGACAGTAATATTTCTATCGACACCAAAACGGTGGCACGGGGGAAGGGTGGGGGGGGGAGCAATTCAGATACAATTTTTTGGGCCCATTCCCCAGTTTTGAAAATGGAAGTAGTTTTAATCATTTAATTATTTGTTAACCCTTGGCTACATTCAATGGTAGGTTAAACAGATATTTCTGTAAAAAGCTCAGCCAAGTCTAACTGAAAAAATTCTATTTTTTTCTGCATCAACTTAATTATAGCTCAGGTCGTGAGCTCTCGTTTGACCGAGCGCGTTCCAGTTAGGAGGCTACAGACGTGTTTCTTGCAGGAAATCATTTTAAAAAAAATTATTGAATCTGCCTTGGGATCGGGCCATCACTTTCTGAATTTTAAAAAAAAAATTAAGCCTGTATGATTTAATTTTCACTTTAACTGAAACTAAATCCTTCATGACATTCATTGAGGGACCTTGAAATACTCTGCCCCCCAACCCCTGCCCCCACACCCACCCCTGCCCCCCCTGTTACGGTGTGGAATTATTAATGATATTGGTAACAGAAAGAAATCTGAGAATCAGCAACAAAACTATGAATTTAACTATTCTGAAATTTAATTAAAAATAATTAATATATAAAAAAAAAAATGATACAAAGATCTTTTACACTAATTGGTTTACAGAAAATAAAAACAGTGGTACTTATCAATTATTGAATTAGTCCAAAGTGCAGTTTGACAGAATCCAGTAATCCAGTGGTGAAGTATCTTCTGAAGAAAGTTACCAGCTGGTAGATGTAGTATTAAATCCAAGAATGTCTCTTCAGAAACAGTATCCCGTAGATTTGTAATAAAATTTTCACTTAGAAATTTCAGCCGTCTCCAATAAAATATAATAAAATTCTCCGCAAAATTCAAATGAAGTAAAAATCCAAGAAGTGTTGGTGCCACAGGTAATTTCCAAATAATCCAGTAGAATCCTGGCTTTTCACAAAATATTATTATTCTGTTTCACAGAAAGTATAAATTCTCTTTTCCAAGACCAACAAATTCTCTTCAAAAATTCTCTTTTGGAATCAATCTTCCAAATTCACAAAGAAGCACTGCTTCTATAATAAATGCACTGTTCTGAAACAATAATAATCTCCAATGGAAACAACTCAAGTGAGTCTTTCTGAAATGGCTTTCTAAAAAAGAGTTTTTGAATTCTGTTGACAAACCTTTATATAGTAACCAGATAGAATGTCCTAGAAGATGAAAATTCTTCAATGTTCTAACAGTTTCTGGGGGATTCTGTTAAAGTTCAAGTAAACAAGGTCATTGACCTATTTAAACAATTAAACAATCAACAGCTATGTGTACAATATATCAGTGTAACAAAGATGTAAACAAGGTCACTGAGTGCAAAAGAGTCCGACCAGTCAGAAAATGCAGCAATAAAAAAAAATATCTTTCTCATATTATCTACTAAGGATATATCAATCTCAATATAATATGGGGGCTATAACACACCCCGCCTTAAAAGAAAAAGTTTGAAGGTACTGAAAACTTTTTACATAATTTTAGCAGACTCTGACTGGTTTACAATACACACACACCATAATCTTCACGATTTTTGTTAATAAACATATATACACTTGAAGTGAATAGGGACCGATCATATCATTTTAAATTAGGATATTCTGGAAAGAGCATCAGCTACAACATTATCTCTTCCCGAAATATGCCTAATCTCTAAATTATATTCTTGATAGTGCTGGGCGATATCGACCCAAATAAAAACCGCGATATTTTCGGGATGATATCGCGGTTTACGGTATTATCGTGATATTTGTGGAATTAGTGCAAAACAGTCGTTGACTCACTGCAGCCCTGCAAATTTGAAAGAATAGCCTCGGCAAAATAATATTGCTGCTGGTCAAGCAATCTGCGTTGGCAAAAACACAAATCAATCATGTGGTGTGTTTAAAATTAAATCTGAAAAATTTATTACGAATGAGCACAACCAGCGCCACTTGATAGTTCTGCAGATTTTCATTTGAACATGGGCGCAGCCATATTAGACATACTGCACACAAACTGTGTGTTTTCTCTTTTGTCATTGGTTAAAATTGTAAAAAGCTATTTTTAAACAGTTGGTTAATGTGGGGATACAGAATCAGACATTCTCCAGTGCGAGAATCAGGTTCAGGGTCATTTTGGCCTCAGAGTTTTTTTCGGGACGTTTCGGCCTCGACCGGGGCCGAAACGACCCACCTGTCGAGGCCGAAACGTCCCGATTTTTTTTTTGTTTTTCAATTTTTTTTTTTTTTATTGGTAAAAATTTTTTCTCATGGTATAAAATGGAGTGTCGAATAACGTGAAAGAAGGTAACTTACCCCAGTCTAAAAGTGATTAAATTAAATTTCTCCAAGAAATTAGAAGATTGAGAACAAAAACCAAACCTGCCTTCACAATTTCGCCCAAATTGGCCTCTTGCAAAGCATTTTTTTTAAATATTACAAAGCGTACCTTGACCCCCCAAACATTACAGAATAAAACATCAAGATTTTTAAATTATCCAATAGCTGGGCCAACAGAATTTCACACAACATGTACACTTGAATACCAAATATCAAAGACAAGCTGTCTCAAAGAGGTTCATTAAGTCAGAAATTTTGTCACAGAAGGATGTGAGACATAATAAAGACATCATATGTCTTTTTCTCATTCATTTTACCTGTGGGTTTTAATGGATTTTCTGGATTTTTTTATTCCTTACTTTGGTGAGTTGTAAAACACTTTTCAAATTATGGAGGCCAAAACGTCCCCTTCCAAGTGTCGTTTCGGCCTTGGGACGTTTCGGCCTCGATATTTTCCCTGATAACTTTTTGTCTTAGGTTTAAAAAAATATCAAGGCTGAAACGTCCCGGGGCCGAACTGGTAAAGGGACGAAACGTCACGCTCCCCGAGAATCCATGTAAATTCACCGTGTGGGGATCCTGAGACATTTACGTCATTGTTTTGTCCAATCAATTATAAGAGTTCCCAATTTGTTCGACGTCGGGGGAAAATGCCTGCTATTATGTGGGAATCAGTTCACAAAATAGTTAAAACACTTTTGCAAGGTCCCAACTTAACAGTGCAGTATATTTCAGAAGTTATTGCCTGTTCCTTACCAATACAGATGCTAATTCACAAAGTATTGCCCCTTTCGTCAAATTATGTACCGGTAGGTCGATGTTGGTGTCATTGCCAAGTTATGCCAATGACGTTGGCGATATTTCGGTTTTTCGAGAATGAGACGATATTACTAACGGTATTGATTTTGAAACCGGCTAAGTCGGTATATCGGCAAACCGCCCAGCACTAATTCTTGAAGGGCTAAACTCCACCGTAATAATCTTTGATTCTTGTTTTTCATTTTATTGATAAATGTTAAGGGGTTATGATCGGTGTAAACTGTAATTGGACATTGGGCGGTTCCTAGATACACATCAAAATGGGTTAATGCCAAAATTAGAGCCAAAGTTTCTTTTTCTACTGTAGAGTAATTCTTTTGATGTTTGAGAAATTTTCGGGAGAAATAACATACAGGGTGATCAATACCTTGGGAATCTTCCTGGGCAATATACCCACCTGATCCATTGTCACTTGCATCTATGAATAATTTGAAGGGCTTTTCATAATTGGGACTGGCCAGGACAGGGGAATTATTTAATAAAGTTTTTATTCTGTTAAAGGATTTCTGACATTCCTCAGTCCAAACAAACCCAACCCTTTTGCTCAATAAACTGGTCAAAGGGGAGACAACATCTGAAAAATTTAAACAAAATTTTCTATAATATCCAGCCATGCCTAAGAATCTCATGAGCTCTTTTTTAGAGTTTGGTACTGGAAAATTTACAATGGCATCAACTTTAGCCGCAATCGGCCTCACCTGCCCCTGCCCCACAACATGACCTAAATAATTTACAGTTGCTTTGCCAAATTCTGATTTTACCAAGTTAATAGGTTAGCTTGGGTCACTTTGTCAAAAAATTCTTGAATATGCTTTAGATGATTAGCCCAATTTGTATCTGTGTGTATAATAACATCATCAATATAAGCTTCACTGTGATCTAGGTCTGCAATTAAGTGGTTAACCATGCGCTGGAACGTTGCCGGAGAGTTTTTCATGCCAAAAGGGGTAACTTTATATTGATACAATCCAAATGGGGTAACAAAAGCAGATATTTCTTTTGCTTTTTCTGTTAAAGGGACTTGCCAATAACCCTTTAACAAGTCAAATTTTGTCACAAATTTAGCATGGCCAAGTTTGTCAATGCAGTCATCAATTCTTGGAATTGGATAATTGTCTGTTTTGGTAAGGCTGTTCACCTTTCGGTAATCTGTACAAAATCGGTAACTCCCATCAGGTTTAGGGACGAGAATACAGGGCGAACTCCAGTTGCTATGGCTAGGTTCTATGATATCATTGTCCAGCATATACTGTATTTCCTTTCGCATGATCTCAGCTTTGAAAGGGTTCAATCTATATGGATGCTGTTTGATGGGATTTGCCTCTCCTACATCAACATCATGAAAAATAACAGATGTCCTACTAGGCACATCGGGAAATAAGTGTTGATATTTGAAAATTAAATCAACTAAATCTTTTCTTTGGTCAGGCAGTAAATAATCCATTTTATTTTGTAGATCTCTCAGGACATCTGAGTTCTGTAATTTCAGAGGTACATTTTCGCCGCCTTCACGAATATCTCGAAAACCTTCCACAGGAATTTCTACCTCATCCATGTGGGTGACCGTTGAGACTGGTAGAGAGCTTGATTCTCTCTCATAATATGTTTTCAACATATTTATATGGCACAGCTGAGTATTTTTGAGTCTATCGGGAGTCACAACAACATAATCAGTATCACTGATCTTGTGCTTAACAATATAAGGGCCTGAATATCTTGCTTGTAAAGCATTGCCCTGTAAAGGGAATAGTACTAGCACCTTGTCCCCAGATTTAAAGGTGCGAAATTTCGCCTTCTTATCATACCAGGTCTTCATATGACTCTGGGCTTTCTGTAAATGTTTATTTGCTATTTCTCTGGCGTGGTGCAATTTTTCCTTAAAAGTGGACACATAGTCCAGGAGAGAAATTTCAGGTGGCTCTTCGAGCCATTTCTCCTTCAAAGCAGTGAGTGGACCCCTCACTGAGTGTCCAAACACTAATTCAAAAGGGCTGAACCCCAGAGATTCCTGTACAGTCTCACGGACTGCAAATAAGAGGAGATGTACCCCTTCATCCCAATCCTTCTCATTATCCTCCCCATTGGCCTTTATCATGGTCTTCAGTGTTTGATGAAAGCGTTCTAGAGCTCCTTGACTTTCGGGATGATAGGCACTTGATGTGTTCTGCTTAATTTTGAGCTCATACAACACCTGCTGAAAAATGTTTGACGTAAAGTTTGAGCCTTGGTCCAATTGCACTGACCTGGGTAGACAGAAAGTCGTGAAAAATTTTATCAAGGCCTTAACTATAGTCTTAGTTTTAATATTTCTTAGAGGAATGGCCTCAGGAAATCGTGTAGAAGCACACATGATGGTAAGAAGATATTCATTTCCAGATCTTGTTCTAGGCAAAGGGCCAACACAATCAATAATAATTCTACTAAATGGCTCCTCAAAAGCAGGGACTGGTTGAAGGGGAGCAGGAGGAATCTTCTGGTTGGGTTTTCCTACAATTTGACAGGTGTGGCAGGTTTTACAAAATTCAACAACATCCTGTCGAAGTTTGGGCCAGTAAAAACACTGTTGAATACGAGAGTAGGTTTTCCTAACTCCCAAATGTCCAGCCATTGGATTTTCATGAGCCAGGCTTATTATTTCATTCCGGTATTTAGTGGGGACAACTATTTGATAAATAACCTCCCAATCACTATTGGAGTACTTTGGTGGTCGCCATTTCCTCATGAGTACATCAGATTTTTTAAAATAACAGACAGGGGAGTTTTGGGCTTCTGCCTCTGTTAGAGCCCTTTCACGTGGCTCGGCAAGGTCAGGATCACTTTCCTGTTCCTGAACTAAAGAAGTCCGGGAAATGACATTCAAGGAGGTCCCCCTATCACTCTCAGGTGTAGTGGCCTCTTTACAATTTCTGGAGGAGTCATCACTTTGACTCAAAAATGTCTGAGACAAATCAATGTCTTCAGAATCCGTAATTCTGTGACTGTTCTTATCCTCAACTTTGCTGTTCAAATCATTACAATTGAGGTTGTTATCAACCTCAGCTTTCTTTGCCATGGACCGAGTCACAGCACATGCTGGAAAGGCAAAAGGAAAACATTCGTTCAAATTAATAATACTTTCATCTGTGCTCGGCTTATCCACCACTTGAGGTTCTACAGTGACTCTGTCACCAGCTAAGTCATTTCCCAATAATAAAGAAATACCTTTTACAGGTAGAGTAGGTCTGATTCCTACTGTCACAGTCCCATTTACTAAGCTACTTCTTAAATTTATTTTATGAAGTGGGACATTTAAAGAGTTTGACTCAATACCTGATATTAGAACTTGTGCCCCTGTAGCACTTTCTTCAGAAAATGGCAAAATGCCTTCTAACATTAATGACTGAGTAGCCCCAGTGTCTCTCAGTATTTTTATTGGTAAGGAACAGTGCTTATCCCCATCAAGGGAAACAAAGCCTTAAGAAATAAATGGCTTATAATTTTCTAAAGCGTCTTGCTTTATTACATAATTTTCAGGGCATGGAGCACATGCTAGTGCATTCTGTGAAGTAGAGGACTCATTTTTCCTTTTTAACAGCCAGCAATCAGATAATAAATGACCTGCTTTCTTACAATAATTACAAGTTTTAGTTGAACTGTTGGGTCGTAATGGTGTAGGGCTGGCATTAGATGACTTATTCTCATTAGGCTTCCGATTAAATTTAGGTGGTGAAAAGTTTGGAGGATTGGAAGGATGATTAGAAGGATGAGTTTTATCTGAAGTTGGTTTAGGTCCACTTTGGAAAGAGTTCTTGTGAAGCCAAAAATTTGTAGAGTTACGACTCATTTTATGAGTTAAGGCATAGTCATCTGCTAGTACTGCTGCTCTATTTAATGTGTCAACTTTTTGTTCATCCAGGTGGGCCTTTATATCTGAATGTATCTTTCCTTTAAACTCTTCAATCAGCATCATTTCTTTTAACTTCGAGAAATCTTTCCCAATTTCTTTGGAATGGCACCACCTATCAAATAAATTTTGCTTTTCTCTGGCAAATTCCACAAGAGTTTGATTTTCGTTTTTATAATAATTTCTGAACTTCTGCCTATAGGCCTCTGGAACAAGTTCATATGCCTTGAGTATAGCCTCTTTAACAGTATCATAATTATTGCTGTGCTCAGAAGATAGAGCGGAATAGATTTCTTGGGCCTTCCCTTTTAAAACACTTTGCAATAGCAAAGTCCAGACATCCCTTGGCCATTCTAAACTTGTTGCCACTTTTTCAAAATGTAAAAAATATTTATCAACTTCTTTTTCTTGAAAGGGGGGAACTAGCCTAACATGTTTAGTTGCATCAAATCTACTTGGGGAAATTACATTTGAGCCTTGACGCTGTGATTCTAATTCTTTTATTTTTATTTCCTTTTGAATTTCTAATTCTTTTAAGTGCATTTCTTTTTGAGTTTCTATTTCTCTTAATTTTAATTCCCTATCCTCCTTTTCTTTTTGAGCTTCAATTTCTTTTAATTTAATTTAATTTTCTCTTTCTTCTTTTTCTTTTTGAGCCTGAATTTGTTCCCTTTCTTTTTGAGCCTGAATTTGTTCCCTTTCTTTTTGAGCCTGAATTTCTTTTAATTTAATTTCATTTTCCTGTCTTTTCATTTCTTGTTGCATTTCTAACTTTTTTAATTCTAATTCTAATTTCTTGAGTTCAAGGTCATCAGTAGGTTGTGGTTCAGAGGGGGGGGGGGAGTCTCAGACTGAGGCAAAAGACCTTCTTCCATATAATGATTAACAATGAGCTGTTTAAGTTTATGTTTGTTCAGACCAGGGGTGGCTGGTAATTTTAGATAATGAGCAAGTTGGAATAAATCCTCCTTCTTAAGAGATTCTAAAAGGGCCAAACTAGGAGAGCCTTCAAATTCAGAAATAAATTCTGTCACAATAAATACCATGACGAAAAGGTTTGCTGGTTCTCAGAATATAAATAATAATACTGAAAAAGAAAATTTAAATGTTTTGAAAGTGAGCCAAAATAATGATTGCAATTTGCAATTTTGTCGTTATCTAATATTCAATCTCGGCAACGAGCCCCAATTTCTGTTACGGTGTGGAATTATTAATGATATTGGTAACAGAAAGAAATCTGAGAATCAGCAACAAAACTATGAATTTAACTATTCTGAAATTTAATTAAAAATAATTAATATATAAAAAAAAAAAATAATACAAAGATCTTTTACACTAATTGGTTTACAGAAAATAAAAACAGTGGTACTTATCAATTATTGAATTAGTCCAAAGTGCAGTTTGACAGAATCCAGTAATCCAGTGGTGAAGTATCTTCTGAAGAAAGTTACCAGCTGGTAGATGTAGTATTAAATCCAAGAATGTCTCTTCAGAAACAGTATCCCGTAGATTTGTAATAAAATTTTCACTTAGAAATTTCAGCGGTCTCCAATAAAATATAATAAAATTCTCCGCAAAATTCAAATGGAGTAAAAATCCAAGAAGTGTTGGTGCCACAGGTAATTTCCAAATAATCCGGTAGAATCCTGGCTTTTCACAAAATATTATTATTCTGTTTCACAGAAAGTATAAATTCTCTTTTCCAAGACCAACAAATTCTCTTCAAAAATTCTCTTTTGGAATCAATCTTCCAAATTCACAAAGAAGCACTGCTTCTATAATAAATGCACTGTTCTGAAACAATAATAATCTCCAATGGAAACAACTCAAGTGAGTCTTTCTGAAATGGCTTTCTAAAAAAGAGTTTTTGAATTCTGTTGACAAACCTTTATATAGTAACCAGATAGAATGTCCTAGAAGATGAAAATTCTTCAATGTTCTAACAGTTTCTGGGGGATTCTGTTAAAGTTCAAGTAAACAAGGTCATTGACCTATTTAAACAATTAAACAATCAACAGCTATGTGTACAATATATCAGTGTAACAAAGATGTAAACAAGGTCACTGAGTGCAAAAGAGTTAGACCAGTCAGAAAATGCAGCAATAAAAAAAAAAAATATCTTTCTCATATAATTATCTAATAAGGATATATCAATCTCAATATAATATGGGGGCTATAACACCCCCCCCTCCCCCACCCCACTGATGCAGTGCTCGACTGCATGTTCATGATTCATAATTGCCATAATTTGCCTACAGTACACACTGAGTTGCTGGGATTAGAAGAGGGGTAAGTATTGGTTGATTACGACAAAAAATACTCGTGTAGTGGAGTTTCCACTCACAGTGTGCTCAGATTCTGTTAAAAAAGCTTACAGCACACTGGAGACATACTTCAACTTGAACGACTCCAGAATTCGTTTCAAAGCGTCTAGTCCAAAACACTAAGTTATGGTACTTTGATTTAACCCGCCGGGGCGAACTGTGCAGAGCGAAAAACATTCAAACGATAAAATGTCTGACTCCTTAAACATCTGTTGTTAGAAAGTTGTGAAAAAATAATGCCCTCGTATTTAAAAAAACATACTTTCTGGCATGTTCTTTCATATGATATGAGTAAATAGTCAAAATGTACGATCATTGTTTTCTTTCATTCGAATGCGCTTTTCTTTAACCATTAACTCAGAAATGCATTTTCGATCAGAATATCGATTCACCCCAAAACAGTAGTGATGGGCCGATGATCGGTAATGACAATCGGAAGCTGCCAATTTCAGGCAATCGGGGCACAATCGGAAGTCCTTGTCAAACATCGGTAGTGCCGATTGCTGGGGTCGAAAATCGAAATAACGCTTGTCTGCTTGTCGCCGACAAGTAATTTCTGTCCATGACAGCCAGAAATTAAAATCGCTTGTCCCGGTCGACAAGTGCCATTTTCTCCACAGGAATGCGACAGGATTGTCTTATTACACTTGAAAAGCTATGTGCTGTTGAAATTATTTTTCGAAATATACAATTTAATCTTGAAAGAACATGGATAAATATTCACTGCTTTACCACGAAGATCTGGATGTTGTCTGTCATTGTTTTGCGAGAGGGAAATCCTCTACGTGTTGCTGTTTATAACTCACGTACGTCACTGATAATGGGAGACATTCTATGCGTACACGTCTCCGTTGTTAGGGAAATGGTCCCGGGTCATTTCGCCCCAAATCCCGTTCACCCCGATGGTCGTTTGGCCCCAATTCCCCCTCGTCCCTGGTCGTTTCGCCCTGAGTCGTTTCACCACACATTCGGAGGTGTGGTGATGGTCATGGGGCATTTTTCACCACATAGATATGATAAGTGAAAAAAGAGTTAAAAGCTATATAAATAAACTATTCAAATAACTAGAAAAATTCACCTCGGACCCGGGTCGTTTCGTCCCAATCTTGGGGGTGAAACGACCCAGGGCGAATGGGTATTGGGGCGAAACGACCCGACCCCGGGTAAATACACAATAAACTGCAACACAAATTCAGGCATCACCGCTCTCGATCAGGTCAGGTAATTACTAATTAGGGCTCACGAAATACCAACTTGATTGGCACTTTGCAATACATCCTCGTTTGGTAAGGAACTGGCTTACAATCGGCAAGGAATCGACCGATTGTTGAAGGCCAACAATCGGCAATCGGCTCATGGGGGAATTTCACAATCGGCCCATCACTACAAAACAGTCGACTTTGTGGTGAGGGAACCTCCAACCGTAAAATTGGCTTTTGACTGATTTCTGATGTTGGGTAAATAATTTCTGTTTGAAGTAATTTGGATATCGCCGATAGACATGACCGCCTTTTTATTTGTTTATTTTTTATAATAATTTTACCAATTAACAGTAATATTTCTATCGACACCAAAACGGTGGCACAGGGGAAGGGGGGGGGGGGGGGGAAGCAATTCAGATACAATTTTTTGGGCCCAACCCCCAGTTTTGAAAATGGAAGTAGTTTTAATCATTTAATTATTTGTTAACCCTTGGCTGCATTCAATGGTAGGTTGGACAGATAGTTCTGTAAAAAGCTCAGCCAAGTCTAACTGAAAAAAATTCTATTTTTTTTTGCATCAACTTAATTATAGCTCAGGTCGTGAGCTCTCGTTTGACCGAGCGCGTTCCAGTTAGGAGGATACAGACATGTTTTTTGCAGGAAATCATTTTAAAAAAAATTATTGAATCTGCCTTGGGATCGGGCCATCACTTTCTGAATTTTAAAAAAAAAATTAAGCCTGTATGATTTAATTTTCACTTTAACCGAAACTAAATCCTTCATGACATTCATTGAGGGACCTTGAAATACTCTGCCCCCAACCCCTGCCCCCACCCCACCCCTGCCCCCCCCCCCCACCCCATTGATGCACTGCTCGACTGCATGTTGATGATCATAATTGCCATAATTTGCCTACAGTACACACTGAGTTGCTGGGATTAGAAGAGGGGTAAGTATTGGTTGATTACGACAAAAAATACTCATGTAGTGGAGTTTCCACTCACAGTGTGCTCAGATTCTGTTAAAAAAGCTCACAGCACACTGGTTTTTTTTTCAGGAAATCATTTTTAAAAAAATTATTGAATCTGCCTTGGGATCGGGCCATCACTTTCTGAATTTAAAAAAAAAATATTAAGCCTGTATGATTTAATTTTCACTTTAACCGAAACTAAATCCTTCATGACATTCGTTGAGGGACCTTGAAATACTCTGCTTCTCTTAGCTACCAAGGATTTTGCAAGATACCATATAGGCTATATTTCCATAAAATAAAAGACGGGTGGAGTTAAGACTGTAGGCTTAATACTTTTTGTTCCCAATTGCCTAGATGGGGGTACGATGACACTGTGTACTAAGGCGTACTGCTCGTCAATGGTGCGCATGTCTTCAACCAATCTAACCCTGCCTGTGCCGCGGTGCAGAGTTCAGAGTTACGATGTTGGAGAGCTGACAGCTGCTCGTCTTTGCTCGGTGCTTCTCTCCGGGTACTCCGGCTTCCTCCACCCATAAAACTGTCACTGACATGATATGACCCTGGCTGTTAATGTGTCTTTAAACCCTAAAAAAAAAATTAAAAAAAAATAAAAAAATTTTGTTCTCAGTGTGATGCGCTGAGGATTTACCTGCACAGACCAGGCCTATTTTTGTGATAGTGTTGACTTGTTCACATCCATTTACATCTCCGCACACTTTTCTTTCAAAATTTTTACTTTTGTCGATTTGAAAAGGGGGGCAAGTCGGAAAATATCTTCAGGTTTGTAACTCGACTGGATTTTGTTGTTTTTTTAATTGCGACATACGAATACATCGAACGAATCTTAGAACCTATGATCTGTTCACGCCAAAGTTCGAAGTTTTCTCAGTCGAGGAATACACGTAACAAATCATCTCACAATGTATTGGTGTTTCCGTTGCGATTTTCTCTTGAGTCTACCTAAATTTTGTCTTGATTCTTTCTCCATTCTGCCACGTTTTATCAACAGAACCGTGATTCTCAATCGCGACGGAACCGAAGCCAGATCGAGAGCCGATCGACAAAAAAGACTGCTTTTGTAATCACAGTCCTGTACCGCACTAAATATTCCACTGTATATTATGCGCTCATCTCACTGGCTTCAACTGACTGAGTAATCCCGTCCTGGGCTTGAACCACTTTGACTGACATGTGCAAACTGTGTTCCCGTAGTATGGTAGACGGACGCATCAATTTGTGCTCAGAAAATAAAAAACCCGGGCATTCCCGGGCACGAGAGAGATAGTGCCCGCTTCGTGAGAAGGACTGAGACAGGGAATGGAGTCACCGTATTATGGCAATGTTAAACATATAACAGAAAAGTTAGAATTCCAAATTATTTATTTTATTGAAATTAAAACTGAATACAAAATAACGAAACAGGAATATAATGTATATAGCAGTAGCTGCGCCAGGGTTTCGGTTCAGGGGTAGGCCTGAGCCAGGGGGGTGGGTATGGGAGGGTGTGTCTGCCACCTGTTCTCGTGGAATCTTTGGGCCCCAGGAAAAAAATTCATATTTGGATAATTTGGACTCCATGGGGGCGATATCTGAGCATTGCTACATGTACAACGCCTGATGTGGTCTTCAGAGGAGCCCAGATTGTGTCGGATAGCAATTTGAAGTTTGTTTTTTTTTTGAGGGGGGGGGGGGGGGGGAAAGTGGGGTGGGGGGAGGCTAGCCCCCACCCCTATGGTGCTGCCACTCATGTATAGCATTTACCAAATAAAACATATACAACAAGAACATAAACAAATGACATACAATCTACCTCAAATTCATATTAATACTTCATCAAATGAGTACTAGTGAAGTGTGCTATGTCCCAGGACTGCCCCTAGGACACAACACACTTTAAATAGCTCTCAGGTGACATTTCTATGGTCTTTTCTAGTAAGGCAATTGTGGTTTAGATTAATTGAAGGGCCTGGAAATAACACCAAAAAAACTTAACCAAAACTGAGGTTTTAAAAAAAAATCGAAACCGAACCTGGGAAAAACCTTCCATGCATTACTTCAGGCCGCACCTCTCGCCCGATCTTTTTCTGATTTTATATGTAGCTTTCGTGTCATGTCTAGATGGAAGCTTTCAAATTTTTCTGAATTCCTTTGACAAAGCATGACTGGCAGTGGCCGTCTTGGATTTGTCATATAAATTGTCAACAATTCCATTAGGCTTAGCACACCCTACAGGCTGCATCCCTCACCTGATCTTCTTCAGATTTCTGAAATTTTCTGAAAGTTTTGTTGGACAACTCCTTGAGCAATACGTATGTAGAGAGTCATTAATACTGGTCAGTTTGGCCAAACAATAGGAAACATACATAATTACAGCAGTACTGATTACAAATTCCTGCCGAGTAATGAAAAGGTGTTTTCCTTGCAAACATTGGACAATGAGTAATCAAATTATCCATCAGAGGTTGAATGTTTTTCCATCCTTTATTTACTCTGTATCACTCATACAAAATTGGTAAACCTTTGTTTTTTGTTTTCTGGGGTTAATTTATCTGATTTACAATTAACTGAGTTCATTGCAGCAGTTACTTTCTTGACAGGTTTCTCTCTTTTCATGTACAATGTTTGTTTGATATATGGTATATACCTTCCTTAAGGCCACACAAAGTAGATCTTCTGTTTCTCAGGCCATTATTTGTGAAATTGCATGCAGGCAAGCGTTTTTTTATTTTATTTTTTATTTCAGTAAATATTTCTTAGCCATCAAAAGTTCATGTTCTTGGTTCAAGTTTTAGACCTCCTAATCTACAAAATAGCATGGGTGGTGGTGTATTTCATCCCTTGAGTGCAAGAAGGCTTTGCAATGCTAAAGCATTGCAAAGCCTTCTTGCACTCAAGGGACAAATTCATCAATTTTTTTAACTTGGGTAAAATATCAGACATAAACCATTTAATTTTAATTTTTTTTTTAAGTTTCAATTGGTTATAAAAAGAGAGCCATGCGGGAGGGCCTGAGAAACAGATTTTTTATTTTTTTAGGCCTAAAAGAGTCGGATTAAAGTTTGTTAAAATTAGGGAGGTCAAATCTAACTGTTCAAGTCCCTGGGTTAATGTTTGGGCTTCCTATTGGGGCCTGAATTTTAGTGTCGCCCCATATAAGGAATAATCTTTGAAAATCTGCTTCTTGAAATACACTATAGTCAGAATCTTTATATATTTGGTCAAGTCTGAAAATAAGCAATCTGTCATTTGCAGAATGAGATCCCCAGAGGGTAAATTTACTGATGATTTCCTATACAGTGGGCTAGAATCTCCCAATTTACCTCTTTCTATTTTGGCCGGAGACCTTAATTTAGATTGAGGTTCACAGAGGGTGAATTTGGTAATGTTACCCTGCTTTGCAGGGTAGCATTTCCAAATTCGCCCCTCTGGGGACCTCATTCTGCAGATGACGGTCTACTTATTTCCAGGCATGTATTTGGTATGCAACCTCCACATAAATGCACGGTTAGGAGTCCACACTAGTAGAGAACATTGTCCTGTATACTAGGGCTGAAACAGTTGGCTTATTTTCACAACCAACTAACCGAGAGCTATAACCAGTTAATATCTGGTTAACCGTTGCCATTATTTCACCGAATCTGGGATCAAAACTATAGGAATTGGAAAGCAGTATTCTCAGAAACTATTCCGTAGTGTGTATACAAACGAACGTTGTCGAGTACTCGACAACGTTCGTTTGTATACATACTAGGGCTGAAATGGTTGACTCATTTTCTCAACCGACTAACCGAGAGCTATAACCGGATAGTATTAACTGTAGCCATTATTTTACCGAATCTAGGATCAAAACTATTGGAATTGGAAAGCAGTATTCTCAGAAACTATTCCGTAGTGTGTATACAAACAAACGTTGTCGAGTAATCGACAACATTCGTTTGTATACATACTATGGAATAGTTTCAGCGGTTACTCAGTTCTCATGGAAATTGCCGATCATTAACGAAGTCTTGAACGCCAAAGTCGATCATTTCTCAATATATACAAC
The DNA here is from genome assembly GCA_031216915.1 of Pictodentalium vernedei. Taxonomy (NCBI): domain Eukaryota; kingdom Metazoa; phylum Mollusca; class Scaphopoda; order Dentaliida; family Dentaliidae; genus Pictodentalium; species Pictodentalium vernedei. The sequence continues at coordinate 458,995,201 of CM062292.1, read as the reverse complement.
GCTGCTTTGTGGTGTAATCTATCCCAAAGGAGAAGCGACAGATTTACTACGTTTTAACCGTGGAATGGCGATCACTATCGATATTTTGGATAACCGGTTGACGTTTTGTTTTAATTGGTTAGGTTAGGTAGGTAACCGGTTTAAAACCAGTTATCCGGTTAACCATTTCTATACTAATACATACTACGCAAATTGCTGATCATTAATGAAGTCTTGAACACCAAAGTCGATTATTTCTCAATATTTTCAGCACTGCTTCGAGGTGTAATCTATCCCAAAGGTGAAGTGTCAGATTTACTACGTTTTAACTGTGGAATGACGATCACTATCGATATTTCGGATAACCGGTTGACATTTTTTTAATCGTTTAGGTAACTGGTTTCAAACCGGTTATCCGGTTAACCATTTCAGTACTATTTTATACCACTATGTTCATGTAATGTCACTGGTCCATATCATGGACACCCTGGAAAGTCTTTTAGTTTCAAAAAGTGTTTTTTTCTCATAGTTTCAGTATTTCATTGAGTTTTGTTTAAATAAGGAAAAAAACAGGAACTGAGGCTTGACTCTTTTATTACAGCTGCTTTTGAAACCGAGACCTAGGCAAAATTGCACAACCAAACAGCTCTAATTTCTGTTCTGGGTAGGAAAATCAGTCTACAGCAGCAGTCCTTAGTGTGAGAAAAATTGGCGAGAGCAAAAAATTGCTCTTGCCAAATCAGGCACCTGTGTAATTACACTTGCAAAGTTAAGTTTGGTCCAAGGTATAGCCTATAATATCCAATATCACAGACTGCATTCCCTCATTTATTGATAAATATGAATAAACTCAGTTTATTTGAATAAAATAAACCATTAGCCATTTGGTGTTGAATGTATTATGGCTAAAACAGGTTTCAATTCAGAATTGTAATTTCTTTTTGCGAGTGTGATTTTTCACTCCCGTATTGTGTAGTTTGCGAGTGTTTGGGGGTGCGAGAGCAATCACACCCATCTCACACGAAGGACTGCAGCAGGGAATGAGTTAATAATTGAAACTTGATTTATTTCAGATGATGATAAATTTGGCCAGAAACTTATGGAGAGGATGGGATGGTAGAAGGTGAAAGGAGTCGGGACTTGGGACGAATGAAGATGGGATGACTGATTTCATTAGAATGCAGAAGAAAGTGATAGTCAAGGTATTTGTAAATTCTGTACATCATTTTTAGCTCAACTTTGACGTAAGTCAAATTTGAGCTTATGCCATGGCCAGTCATCTGTCTGGCTGTCTGTCCATCAACAATTCAATACGGCTCGGGCTAGAGGCCGTATTTATGAACCGATCTTTACAAAACTTCTTTGTTATCACCGTGGGATGAGAACGAGTGGTTTTGGGTCCGGTCCGAAATTTAAGTTGGCCGTTGGCAGCCATTTTGTACAAAGTTAGGTGCAATCAGATTTTTGTGCAGAACTTCCATACGAAAGCTCTGATTTGAATAATTTTTTGTATGAATGTTTAGTACCATGGGATACATCACATATAATACGGGATTTTTTCTTGTGCGTAAATTATGCAAATTAGACTAACTTTGATGTATTTAGTGTTACTTTCAGCACTGTAAGTGCAAATGCCAATACGGCTCGGGCTAGAGGCCGTATTTAGGAACCGATCTTTACGAAACTTCTTGGGTACCCTTGTTATCACCGTGGGATGAGAACGAGTGTTTTTGGGTCCGGTCTGAAATTCAAGATGGCGGCTGGCAGCCATTTTGTTCAAAATTAGGTGCAATCAGATTTTTGCGCAGAACTTCCATATGAAAGCTCTGATTTGAATAATTTTTTGTATGAATTTTTAGTACCATGGGATACATCAAATATAATACAGGATTTTTTCTCGTGCGTAAATTATGCAAATTAGACTAACTTTGATGTATTTAGTGTTACTTTCAGCACTGTGAGTGCAAATGCCAATACGGCTTGGGCTAGAGGACGTATTTATGAACCGATCTTTATGAAACTTCTTGGGTACCTTTGTTATCACCGTGGGATGGGAACGAGTGTTTGGGGGTCCGGTCTGAAATTCAAGATGGCGGCTGGCAGACATTTTGTACAACATTGGGTGCAATCAGATTTTTGCACAGAACTTCCATATGAAAGCTCTGGTTTGAATAATTTTGTGTGTGAATGTTTAGTACCATGGGATACATCACATATAGTATGGGTTTTTTTCTCGTGCATAAATTATGCTAATTCGATCCCCGTGGGAAACCCGGGAAGTAAGCAGCACTTGTTTACTGTGGTAAACCAGTTCCGCTTTACTAGTAAAATAGGACCCAGTCTCCAATGCTTGGGGTGAAAGTCTTCTAAAATGGGCAACATGTTGATCAACGATTGACTAAACTTGACTTCATCTCCATGTTGTGTCACGATTAGCCATGGTGCATAAATATGTGACGTTAACCACCAACAAACAACAAACATGCCAATTCGACTAACTTTGATCTATTTTGTGTTACTTTCAGCACTGTAACTGCAAATGCCAATACGGCTTGGGCTAGAGGCCATATTTATGAACCGATCTTTACGAAACTTCTTGAGTACCTTTGTTATCACCATGGGACGAGAATGAGTGAATTTGGGTGCAGTCCAAAATTCAAGATGGCCACCAGCAGCCATTTTGTACTTTAGTTAGTGCAATCAGTTTTTTGTACAGAACTTCTGTATGAAAATTCTGATTTGAATAAATTTTTGTATGAATGTTTAGTAACATGGAATACATCACATATAATACGGGTTTTTTTCTTGTGCAGAAATTAGGCAAATTAGATGAACTTTGATTTATTCAGTGCTACTTATACACAGTAAGTGCACATGTCAATACGGCTTGGACTAGAGTCTATTTATGAACCGATCAAGCCAGAAAATAAGCAGACTGTCATCTGCAAAATGAGGTCCCCAGAGGGTGAATTTAGTGATGCATAGCAGGGTAGCATCACTAAATTTACCCTCTGTGAACCTCAATCTGAATCAGGGCCTCAAAACAGAAAGAGATACCCAGAGGATAAATTGGCCTGCTGTATGGGATAGCATTATCAAATTCACACTCTGGGGACCTAATTTTGCAAATGTCAGACTGCATATTTTCAGGCCTGGAACCGATCTTCACGAAACTTCTTGGGTACCTTTAATATCACCTTGGGACGAGAACGAGTGTTTCCATGTGCGGTCCAAAATTCAAGATGGCTGCCAGTGGACATTTTGTACTGAAATTAGGTCCAATCAGTTTTTTGTACACAACTTCTTTTCGGCTCAGGCTAGAGGCTGTATTTATGAACCGATCTTTACAAAACTTTACATGTACCTTTGTTATCCGGTCATTACCTAGATGTTTGTCATTGCTGTGTCATATACTATACATGTACATGTCTTAAACAAGTTGAGCCACAGTGTCATTGACACTTTCATTCTGGTAATAACAATACAAAAGAATCCTATTCTATAATTCATTTTGTACGAATATATTCCTTTTGTCTATCAGGTCGGCAGAAAATAAGCGATTGATCATTTTGTTCGCCTCAACAGAAATATGCTGACCAAAGTTTTTTTCATTTACATTACAAAACCTTGGACAAACAATCGAATTGCTCTCCGTGTTCATAGCTTACTCTAGTGATCTGAATAATCATACCCATATGATTATTAAATTTCAATAAAAATTCCAGCCCATACGATCCTTATTTGAACCCCCTACGATTATTAAATTTTACATTTTCAAATTTCCGATTTAATTTATGATGAAATCTCAATCGCAAAACATGAACTCTCTCATGAAAATCGCATCGTAAAGTTGGCTAAATTTCTCAAGAAAATAGACTAACACTTGGTTCAAAAGCGCAAATGTTGACGAAATAGAATAAACATTGCGTCCCTCTAAGCAATCAGTTCCATTTTATACTGGGCGATTGTCTTCGTAAATTTCGAACACGTGCTTCCACTGTGAGGGTTGTACATATGAGCACCCCCATCAAAAGGAGTGAGACATTCTGTTCGGGAGAAACTTACTTGCGTGCACATTGAGATAGGAATTTATTGAGGTACAAAGGGGTTGGTTATTACTTGAACAATATTCGAAAATAAGGCAACTTTACAGAGTCGTTGGTTGACTCTTTATTTCAGAGTACTTACCCACATTCCGGCAATTAACAGCATCCAATCAAAGCATTTTTGTAGGAAAAATCTCACGCTATTAAAACCCAGAATGAATCTGTGTTTTCATGTTGTGTATTGTTGAGTTGTCGGGGCGAGGTTCCATTTTAAAAAAAATTTTTCACTGAAACTGCTGTTTAACCCTTACCCAACGTAACGACCAAAACCGACCAGCATTATTCACGAAATCGCAATTCAATATTTTTAGATCTTCATTTTTTGCCTCCAAAACATAGCCTGGTCATAGGTTATGACCCTCATTCGCACGAGCACGTCACGCTCGTTCGAATGAAGGGCATAACGGATTAAAGTATGTTTTGAGAGCAAAAAATTAAAATTTTTAGTTACACGAAAAGAATTTTCACGAGTGTCATATGCTCCAAGCATTGGGAATAGGGTTAAAATAGTGGAATGCGCTCGATGTTTCATGATATGCCATGAGTCCAGGTCGTTTCGTCCCCGGGACGATTCGTCCCCTCCTTACTAGTAGTGGGACTGTACGGATTCTGAATGTTTCGTTGCCATATATCTGATTCTGATCGTTCCGAACCCAAAGTTTTTTAGTACGAATCGAATAATAATAACACTTTGGCCGACCGCTTATTATTAAGCTTGTTGCTGCTTGCAGAAGATTGTGAACTAAACATAAATATGAACAGTTTTGATCCTGTGGTGTTTCATGTAACAATTGACTTGAACCGATGTTCAAACTCTTCTACCGATGGTCAATCGATGGCTTAAAACTGGCCGAGATCAAATGCAATTGCCAATAATCAGTTAATCAGTAATGATGATATTTCTTGTACTTGGGCTTTAGAGATGTGAGACACTGTTGGAAAAGGTTCTTGACATCATAGCATGTTATCAGCATAATGAATGGTAGTAAAGAAATATGTATTCCAGATTTCTCTGCTCACCTTTATTTTTTATTTGTGCAGTTCTGTCAGTGATAGTATCGTTATTCCCCGCCGACAAAGTCGGGAGGGGGATATTGAAATGTTCATCTGTCAGCCCCCTCTGTCCATCCATCACAATCTTTGTCCGCTTAATTCCTCCTACAGTTTTCAGCGAATTTTTACGAAACTTGATCTGAAGTATCATTATCAAGTGTTGATGTGCATGTGGTCAGGAATTTTCGATGCGACGAATTTTGCGTGGTTACGGCTCATGGAAATAGCAAAGTTTCCATCTCAAAGACTTGTTCACCTTACTCCTCCTACATTTTTAGATTAATTTGACAAAATCAAGATAATCAATTGCCATCACACGAGCAGAAGTCTATTCACATTTTCCTTTAGCACAGGCTACACCACGGAGTTCTTATTCGATCATCACAAAATTTCATAGGCAGGTTTGGGGTCATGTCTAGATGAGAACTTCCCCTAAAACCTTGGACAAAGAATCAAATTGCTTTCATTGTTCATAGCTTAACTTTTCCAGACCATAATCTATTTCATGATGATGATTAATGATTAACCGTTAATAGTGCTCAAACGACTAGTGAATTCCAAAGTCAACTAGTCAATACACAAAAGTCAAGTCGACCTTGACTAGTCATTGGTGATAACTTGTCTCCTTATAACAGTGTTGGTGTTCCGGTAGAGTGCTGAAGGTCCAAATTTGGCTTCACTTGGGCATTCATATACAGCAACTTACTGGAACATTATTCTGTTAATGTGCTTCTAATTATGCTAAGAGTGAAATTATATAGTCTTATTTAATTTGCCTTGCTGCTATTTATGGGAGAGTGCCTATAGGCACTCTCCCATAAATTGCAACAAGGCAAATTAACATATCCTGATAGCCCAAAATAATTCAGCACTCTACTAGTACCTGTTAAAACAAACTACTGTCATTACTATCAGATGGCAATAGATGTATACGTTAATTGCCCAATATTGCTGTTCAAACTGTCTGACAGTGGCACAGAAGGGATACTATTTACCTAAAAGCTTGAACTCCTCCGACTAGTCGACTGCACAATTGAGAGTCAACTACTGGTTTGCCCAGAGTCGACATCGACTAGTCGACTAATCGTTTGAGTACTAGTATGTGGGGGATGACTAACCGTTAAGGATTTGTGAGTGCCAATATCAGATAGTAGTATGTTCAAGAATGCATAGAATTGGGATAATTTTACAGTACAGTCAGGTTGATAGGTTTGTTGATTGGTTCATTGACCTGAAGAGCATGTCACTGTGTATCAAAATAAAAATATGACGTCAGCGGAAACAATTTAACATCGTGACATTTTTGATAAATAATCAAGGACTCCACATTGTTAACATGTTTCTGCTGATGTCGTATTTCATAGAGTCATCACATGACATGTGGCGGTGTGTCATAAGCAGCTATCAAGGGGAAAATCAGATCAATCAATGAGATTAGACAAATCATGATTGCTGGAAATCATTGTGCAACTTAATAATAACACTTTGGCCAGCCGCTTATCAAGCTTGTTACTGCTTGCAGGAGATTGTGTATTAAACATAAATACGAACAGTTTTGATCCTTTGGTGTTCCATAAAACAATCGACATGAACCGATGTTCAAACTCTTCTACCGATGGTCAGTCGATGGCTTCAAACTGGCCGAGATCAGATGCAATTGCCAATAATCAGTTAATCACTAATGATGTTATTTCTTGTACTTGGGCTTTAGTGATGTGAGGCACTGTTGGAAAGGGTTCCATGCAACAAATTTTGATTGGTTACTGCTCTTGGAAATAGCAAAGTTTCCATCTCAAAGGCTTGTCCACTTAACTCCTACATTTTTAGCTTATATTGACAAAGAAAAAAAAACAAACTTTCAGCACAGTCTGCAGGTCATATTTAATATGGAGGGATTTCATTGTAACTTTGTAGGATGACTCGGTATGATGCCCAGATGAGAATTCCCCTTTTGATTGCGACCATTCAGCCATGATGGCTGCCCGAGCCCAAAGCCCAAAAACATTTAGCACAGTCTACAGGTCATATTTATGAAGGGATTTCATTGTAACTTTGTAGGTTGACTTCATATAATGTCGAGATGAGCACGTCCCTTTTTGGACGCGATTGGACAACTGTGACGGTTACAGGGGCCCGAAGCCTGAAAACATTTAGCACAGTCTACAGGGCATATTTATGAAGGGATTTCATTGTAACTTGGTAGGATGACTCCAAAAAATGTCCAGATGAGAACGTCCCCTTTTGGTCGCGATCATTCAGCCTTGATGGCTGCCCGAGCCTAAACCCAAAAACATTTAGCATGGTCTATAGGTTGTATTTATGGAAGGATTTCAGTGTAACTTGTTAGGTTGTCTCCATATAATGCCTAGAGGATGACATCCCCTTTTGGTCGTGATTGGTCAACTGTGACGCCTTCAGGGGCCCAAGGCCCGAAAACTTTGAGCACAGTCTGCAGGTCATATTTATGAAGGGATTTCATTGTAAGCCCAAAACACGAAAACCTTTAGCACATTCTACAGGTCATATTTATGAAGGGATTTCATTGTAGCTTGGTAGGATGACTCCAAATAATGTCTAGATGAGAATGTCCCCTTTTGGTCGCGATCATTCAGCCTTGATGGCTGCCCGAGACCAAAAACCTTTAGCATGGTCTACAGGTCACATTTATGGAAGGATTTCATTGTAACTTGTTAGGTTGACTCAATATAATGCCTAGATGATGACATCTCCTTTTGGTCAACTGTGATGGCTACATGAGCCCAAAGCCCGAAAACCTTGAGCACAGTCTACAAGTCATATTTATGAAGGGATTTCATTGTAACTTCTTAGGATCACTCCAGATGAGAATGTCCCCTTTTGTTTGCGATCATTCAACCATGATGGCTGCCCGAGCCCAAAGCCTGAAAACCGTTAAGAGTCTACATGTCCTATTTATGAAGGGATTTCATTGTAACTTGGTGGGTTGACTTCATATAATGTCGAGATGAGAACATCCTCTTTTGGACACGATTGGTCAACTGTGTTGGCTACAGGGGCCCGAAGCCCAAAAACCTTTAGCACAGTCTACATGTCATATTTATGAAGGGATTTCGTTGTAACTTGGTAGGATGACTCCAAAAAATGTCCAGATGACAACATCCCCTTTTGGTCGCGATCATTCAGCCTTGATGGCTGCCCAAGCCCAAAAACCTTTAGCATGGTCTATAGGTTGTATTTATGGAAGGATTTCATTGTAACTTGTTAGGTTGACTTCATATAATGCCTATATGATGACATCCCCTTCTGGTTGTGATTGGTCAACTGTGTCGGCTTCAGGGGCCCGAAGCCTGAAAACCTTAAGCACAGTCTACAAGTCATATTTATGAAGGGATTTCATTGTAACTTCGAGGGATCACTCCAGATGAAGCCCAAATGACAATGTCCCCTTTTGGTTGCGATCATTCAACCATGATGTCTTCCTGAGCCCAAAACCCGAAAAACTTTAGTACAGACTACAGGTCGTATTTGTGAAGGGATTTCATTGTAACTTAGTAGAATGACTCAGTATAATGTTGAGATGAGGACGTCCCCCTTTAGTTGCAATCGGTCAACCGTCATGGCTGTACAGGCCTGAAGCCCGAAAACCTTTAGCACAGTCTACAGGCCATATTTATGAAGGGATTTCAATGTAACTTGATAGGATGACTCGTTTTGGAATAATTTCACTGTAACTTGGTAACTTTCATTGACATGTGTTAACTGTGAGGGCCACATACATTAACTGTGAGGTCGTATTAACCCACCCCTCAGCTCTTTAGTACAGTGTACACCTCATATTATTTTTATTAAAAACATAGCATGTGGGGAACAGAAATTAACATATTCCCAGTTATCACAATTCTTGTCTTATTTCATAATCCTTTCATAAATATTGAACATTATCCTTTATCAAGTTAAGCTACAGTGTCATTGACACTTTCATTATGTCTTAGTCCAACAATTGTCCATTCAGGAAAGAGGAGAAAATCTGCATGTCGTAAAGACATGTGGGTGGGTCACTGGTTAATTACTGGTAATTACAGTAGCCCAGAGGGATTTTATGAAGATGTCAAGAAAGTCATTTCAGACTAATTGGTAACTCTTTACCTAACTTGTCAACAAAACAACAGTTGAGACAAACATTTTTTTATTTAAATTTGTTACATTTTTAAGTCATGGATCATATATTAGCTATAACATTGAAAATCCAATATTTTCAAGGAAATTATAAACAATTGAAAATAAAACTCGCCAAAATTTGTGTTTATGCAGAGTTGCTGCTGGGGAAAATTTGTGGGCCCGGTAGTTTAAAGAAAGTGAAACTCAGACGCCGAAGGTGTCTGCCGCATGTGCTTATAGAGGGTGGGGGGGGGGGGGGGGGCAGGAAAATAGTGATTTTTAGGTGCTCTCTGGAGGCATTCTGGTCGCTAAAATGCTGAATAATTGAAGATAAAAATATGTATTTTTTCCTCCTACGATTCTCTAAATTCCCACGGGACACATAATACTACATCTGGTCAGAGGTTTCATAAAAATACAAACCCAAAACTAGAGGATGGCCACCAAAGGGTGTCTGATTCCCCCGAAAAAAGCCTTGATAGCCATTCCAACCTTATTCGAGACACACCCTCTGGTTGTGGGCAATAATAATACCAAGTATCATTAATATCCTTGAAGGCTGTAAGAAGTTATGGAGCGGTCACGAATTCTGTCTACGCCCGGACAGACAGACAGACAGACGGACGACGTCACGGCTGGATTCCCCCGAATTTTTTTCGGGGGGAATAACAACACAAAATCCATGAATCCTGACAGTGACTGAGCTTTGTTTACAACCGCTCGCGGTAATATTCGAAAAGAACCATGATGCGGACGTGTGACGTCATGCACATGCAATTACATCATTTATCGTTCGAAATAAAAGCCAGTGACCATGGACCAAACACGACAATTTGAGTCCGAAATTTTATAGGCGACGTTTAGGATTTGAACTTTGTTTCCCCCCTCGTCTGGGGGGTTATAAAGTATCAGGTTGTCGCCTGTAATAGTATGCATAGTATACAACATAATTATGCCTATCTTACGTGGAAACAAAGGATCCTGAGTGTCGTTACGATACAGCATTGTACTCGACATTTTAACCACCAGCTTTTCTGACTGATCATAGTATGATCGGTGGGGGGAATGGGTCCGGTTGACGGACCCGCAGCCGGTCTAGCAGAAACCCTGGTTTATGATTTGTATCAAACTTTCCCAGTAAAGGCTTTTAAATTGTCTGAATGTTGTCCGAATATTACAAAAAATGTGAAAGCTGTTGGTACTTTTCCTTGGAAATGTTTTTATTCAGGTCATAAAATAGTATATTTTTATACTAATAACCAATGGCCCAGACTTAGCTGGTGCAAACTAGTGCTGAAACGATTAGCTATTTTCGAAAGTCAAAAGTAATCGACTTAAAGTCGACTAGTCGTCCTGTTTTGCTACAAAAATGCAAGATTACTTACCAAGTGTTAAAAAAAATGCATAGTTTTTCAGTGAAATGCTGCAACTTATTTTGACACGTACTGTAATTTGCAAATTGGCAAGTGATCTGATTTGAAGTTTTGTTGACATGTCATCCCCCACCCACCTCCGATCTGCGCCCAAGCTTGAATGTATGATAAATGCCAGGTATATTTCTTAATTGTGGAGAATATTTATGAGATCAAAAACTTTTAACCCTTTACCTAACATGAAAAGCAGACGACACTTGCAAAAAAAATTTTTGAATAACTATTTTTTTCATTTTTTTGTCTCAAAAACATAGGTTATGACCCCTCATTGGAACGAGCTCGACGAGCTCGTTCCAATGAGGGGTCATAACCTATATTTTTGAGTCAAAAAATGAAAAAAATAATTAAAATTAATAGGCGATTTTTGAGAATAGCGCTGGCCAGTTTTGGCCGTTACGTTGGGTAAAGGATTAAAACAAATACAGAAGGGGATATATTGATATTCATTTCTTAGAAAATTACCCCTACTGTTTTGAAATGTTTCATTCACACCGGGCAGTTCAAGAGTTAATTTTCAGGCTGTATGTCATTTCGTGTGAAGCATCACAGACCATGTGGTTCACCTCTGTCTCTCTTCTGAAATGGAATCCACATTGTGCATTTTTGGGGCGCGGTGGCTCAGTAGGTAGAGGTGCAGGCTGCAAGCCGAGAGGTCCTTGGTTCGAACCCCACCTGCGGCAACTGCGTTGTGTCCTTGGGCAAGACACTTCACCCCCATTGCCCATGTGGGGGCACGGTGACGCCGTGTACTAAGGCGTACTGCACGTCGATGGTACGCATGTCTTCAACCAATCTAACCCTGCTTGTGCTGCAGTGCGGAGTTACGATGTTGGGGAGCTGGCAGCTGCTCGTCGTTGCTCGGTGGTTCTCTCCGAGTACTCCGGCTTCCTCCACCCGTAAAACTGTCACGGTCATGATTAGCCATTGTGCATAAATATGTGACCTTAAACATCAATAAATAAATATTGTGCATTTTGAGTTTCCTGTCACTAAGGCGGTTTCAATTAAAAATGAATTTTCAAATACTTCACTTATGTGATTAAAACTAAAGACACCGTATGTAGATATGTCATAAATACATATCTGTGAAATACTGTGCCAGAACGCAGTCTAGTTTTGATATACCAATTGTTCAAATAAAAAAAGATTATAAATTTCACCGAATGACAGAGGATGTAGCACGTGACTGAAGACTTCCAATCAGATAATGTGGATTTAAATCATTTGGCGCCAGAATAAAATACACTATTTAATTGGCTAAATTCCTGAATTATTTTCACTCACATCGCCATATTAGGAAAGAATTATGTTAAATAGGCTTGTTTAGGTAATTCATATTCATGAAGATAGGTCATAGATAAGTGGGTTTTTTTTTACTTTATAGTAAGTTCTCGTAGCTATAACGGAAGCCAAATAAATCTTGGGTGATACATTGCTAATTGAATGAATTTGACAATATTTAACTTTATTCGCAAAATGCGATTCCAAATTATGAATTGCATCACTAAATAGGCGATTTGTATCGCAAAATGCGATGCGTACCCGGTTATTTTAAGGCCTGGCCAATACGGGCATATAATGTAACAAATTGGATTGAACATGAGCGCAAAAGTAAAAGGAAACCTTTAAACAAATACACAAGCAAGTGCCGGAATTGTAAATTTTCGTAAGTTGGGTTAAAATGAACAACATATTTTGCCTCAGTTTTCCGAAAAATAAGGTTCTGTCGACTTTACTGTCAGTTATGGCCAATCAGAGTGTAGTATGTCTGACGCTTATACCTGACAATTGATGATCTCTGTAATGAAGGTACCGACTAGTCGACTGGTGAATTTCAGCGTCAACTTTTTTAGTAATTGAGTCGAGGTCGACTAGTCGAACAACCGTTTCAACGTCGGTGCAAACTCGGTATTAACAAGGGCCAAACATAAATTTTGAACCCCCCAATCCCCAAAATTTGCATACAATACCGAAAATTAAAAGTCCTATCTGGCCCTCCTTACTTTTATCGTCTGTGCATGTGAAGCAGTCAGGAAGAGACCAGAATTGGTGCCAGCATCATTCTTTGTTTGGCCCTAAAGTCAGTAACAATGTTCTGACATCTGTACTTTAAAATCTTTTTTGAAGATGCCAGACACAAATCAATGCAAAAATTGGTGATTCAAGGCTGTAAATGAATGATGGAAGTGAGCAACAGTGGTTTCAAACGTTCAGGGCTGTAATTTTATAATAATTATAAAAATTATTTCATGTTTCCTATTTTCGGGACATACGCCTGAAGCTTTCATTCTTGCGATTAATCCACTGATTGTTAAGTGTTCCTTCCCTATCCTTCCATGAACCCCTCTTTTTAAACTCCTAAGCTTTTTGACTATTTTTTATTGAAATTTCTTATTAAATTTCTTGGGAGTTTAACATGTATCACAGAAAGTTTATTCTGTTTATCCCCATGATTACGTTCTCACCCTTGGAGTGTTAGGTCGTTTTGGTCTTGCAACTTCTATCCGATGTATCGTTTTTTCTTCGTATGAAGATCCAGCTTTGCATCTGATAGCATTTAAATCGGTTACTGACTTTGGGCCTTTTTGTGTGTCTGATGTCTTATTTCCGGTTTTTATACACCCGTCATTTTTTGACGGACGTATTATGTTATGGCATTGTCCATCTGTCCGCCTGGCTGTCCGTCCATCCATCCGTCTGTCCGGAAACAGTTTTTGTGTCGCCTACTCCTCCAAAGGTTTACATGCTACATTGTTCATACTTTGCACACATGGTGATCAGTAATGCTGTTGTGCATGTGACAAGTGCAGGTAACTCCATTTTGTATTTCCAGAGTTATGCCCCCTTTTAGTACTTAAAACATTACAGTATTGTGTCGCCTATTCCTTCAACATTTTACATGCTATATTTAAGCTTTGCACACATGGTGATCACCAATTGATGTTGTGCATGTGACAAAAGCAGGTACCTCCATTTTGTATTTCCAGAGTTATGCCCCTTTTAGTACTTGAAACATTACAGTATTGTGTCGCCTTCTCCTTCAAAATTTTACATGCTATATTGTTCAAACTTTGCACACATGTTGATCACCAATTGCCGTTGTGCATGTGACAAGAGCAGGTAACTCCATTTTAAACTTTGCACACATGTTGATCACCAATTGCCATTGTGCATGTGACAAGAGCAGGTAACTCTGTTTTGTATTTCCAGAATTATGTCTCCTTTTACAGTTAAAACAAGAAGTCCTGTCATGAAATACGCACAAATAGCACGTCGATCTGCGCTTTAATCTACGCGTTATGACCATACTAAGCCTAGCAAATTCTGTACATATGGCCTGTGCACAGGCAACGTTTCAGCGAATGGACCTCTGGGTAACCCGGAGCTCCATTAGCAGAAACACTGCCTGAGTTTGCTATGAGTAACCAGGAGAACCTGGATGCCATTCGATATGGCAATTGCGCGCAATTCCTACGCACAGTTAAGCCTAGATAAGCGCACAGCTTGTGACAGGACTGTTTTAACAGTAGTACTTGAAACATTACACTTTTGTGTCGCCTACTCCAACATTTTACTTGCTTTATTGTTCAAACTTTGCTCCCATGTTGATCATCAATTGTCATTGTGCATGTGACAGGAGCAGATAACACCATTTTATTTTTAAACGACGATAATCCTTGCTGTTTATAGCTGTTACGATCCTCAAAATGTCCTTTTCCTTGGCGCCACCTGTCGTCAATCGTTATCAATGAAGTTAACCTGTCAATGAATGGACGCTACCATTGTAAACGGCGAGGAGAATCTTCTACAGTAGCCTTGCAGCCCTTTAGAAGTTATCTTATGAATAAAATGGATGCTACCATTTTTTTTTTATTTTGTGAAGACCTCAGTTCGCTTAACATGAAAATGTGAAAACAGGTGAATTACCCTTTACCCCAGACAGGGCAGGGGAATGGGCAATGACTGTAGGAGGGACAGACATAGTCGAGTCAACAAAAATTTCAAACTTTACCCAAGAGAAACTTGTGTATGTTTCAATTTTGATGGGTGTATGTTGCCCCGCTAGGCGGTGCTCTTGTTTCCTTTGACATTGTTTACATTGGCAATGTCCTCAAATATATGTAGTACTAGCAGGATTACCTGGCGTTGCTTGGGTTGAGGAGAGTATTAAAATTACCCTTATTAGACCCCTTTGAAGACCAATATCGGTGAGAAAAATTTTGATCATAACTGTTGATGCCCCTCTACACCTCCACCCCACCTGGCACTTTTTTAAACCTCACCATTAGATTCCTGGTAAAAAATTACCCCGAGTAGACCCCTTTGAAGACCTATATCGGTGAGAAAAATTTTGGTCATAACTTTTGGTGCCCCTCTACACCCTCACCCGATACTTTTGTAAACCTCACCATTAGATTCCTGATAAAAACATACCCCTGGTAGACCCCTTTGAAGACATATATCGATAAAAAAAATGTTGGTCAGAACTTTTGGTGCCCCCCTCCAACCCCACCCCACCCCATACAGTTTTTATGTGTACCCATACTATGTATGGTACACATAATGCCGGCATCCGGGGTGGCCATCTGTTGTTCGTCCATCCTTTGTCCGTTAGTCTGTGCGTCTGTCTGTCCAGCATCCGTGTCCATTTCTTTGGCATTCGATAACTTGAAAACTATTGTTGGATTGTCATGTCCCTTTATTTGTGTGTTCAGGTTACTGATGTGCCGAGCTGTATAGTTTTTGGTGTAAATCTGATAATTTAATCGTGAGATATTAACCCTTTATCCTTCAAATTGAAAATTCCTCCAATCCCTTTGGCATTCGATAACATGAAAAATATTGCTTGGATTGTCTAGATACTTTATATGTGCGTTCAGGTTACTGATTTGCTGAGCTGTATAGGTTTTGGTGTAAATCTGATGATTTGATTCCGAGATATTAACCCTTTATCCTTCAAATTGAAAATTCCTCCAATTCCTTTGGCATTCGATAACTTGAAAAATATTGCTTGGATTGTCAAGTTACTTTATATTTGTGTTCAGGTTACTGACGTGCCGAGCTGTATAGTTTTTGGTGTAAATCTGTTATTTTGATCCTGAGATATTAACCTGTTATCCTTCA
Source organism: Pictodentalium vernedei (assembly GCA_031216915.1). Classification (NCBI taxonomy): domain Eukaryota; kingdom Metazoa; phylum Mollusca; class Scaphopoda; order Dentaliida; family Dentaliidae; genus Pictodentalium; species Pictodentalium vernedei. Next base: position 458,979,369 of record CM062292.1, on the reverse strand, counting down.
AATTGAAAATTCCTCCAATCCCTTTGGCATTCGATAGCTTGAAAAATATTGCTTGGATTGTCAAGTTACTTTATATTTGTGTTCAGGTTACTGATGTTACGAGCTGTATAGTTTTTGGTGTAAATCTGATCATTTGATCCTGAGATATTAACCCTTTATCCTTCAAATTGAAAATTCCTCCAATCCCTTTGGCATGAGATAACACAAAAAATATCAATCCGATTGTCATGTTACTTTATATATGTATTCAGGTTACTGATGTGCTGTGCTGTATAGTTTTTTATGTAAATCTGATAATTTGATCCGGAATTTTAACCCTTTATCCATCAAATTAGACACTCCAATCATTTCTATATGTACCCATACCATGTATGGTGTACATAATGTCGGCATCCATGGTGGCCCTCCGTCATACAGCTTTCCACTAGTTGTGCGTATGGGTACACATCTGACGATTTCATCAGCCTATTTTTGAAACCTGACGACCTCTGCCATAAAAAAGTACTCCTAGTAGACCCATTTTGAACACTTGGGGTGGCCCCATATTCATTTCTCTAGCAGACAGACATACATACAGACATTCTAAAATATAGTACAGTAGAACCTGTCTTGAGAGACCACCCCTTTTGCCGAGCAAAAGTGGTCTCTCAAGACAGGTGGTCTCTACAGGTTGGACGTTTTTGCTAGTCAGTGAATGACCAACCAGAGAATATTTTTTTGCAGAAATGGAGAACTGATTTTTCAAATTTTTTTTTATTATTTTATTTTAATTCAGTTTTAATACAAGTACAAAGCCATTGTTTAATAAATTATGGATAAAAGTATATAATCTGAAAAACTTCACTTTGGGCCGATGTCCTGGTTACATTTTTGAACTATTGATTTGTGTGCACACTGCATTGATCTTAACTGGCGGAGTTACAACAATGAGGGTACCAGAACAAAAGCTACCTTCTTCCTTGCTCATGTTTCCTTCAGTCAAACACAAATATTTTGTTGGTATAAATTTGTTTCATTACAAATTATTGGAGAGTGCCAACAGGCACTCTTCAATAGTTTTTAATAAAACAAACTTTGAATAACAAATTCAGACCACCCAAAAAAATCTAACCCTCAACCTGTTTATTGATTTTAATACTCTGAAATTGCCAAAAATTGATTTTCAGACTCTCAAAACAGGTGAAAAACTGAGTTTTTGCCACATTTTTGTGGTCTCACAAAACAGGTGGTCTCTCGTGACAGGTCCATTATAGAGTGAAACCAATTGGTACATGACCTCAGTGGTCTCTCAAGACAGGTGGTCTCTCATGACAGTGGTATCTCAAGACAGGTTTTACTGTATAGATTTGATATTTTATTACTGTAGAATTACTGTAGGATACTTTGATAATTATTCCAGTAGAGTAGCTCATAAATTTTGGATTTTGTCCACACTTAGGCTCTATCGGGATGCCCTTGGGCTCGTAATGTTCCCTTTGGGAACTTAGGCATTTTCTAAAAAAAAAAAGTCAGAAAAATTGGTTCGAATTTAATTTTGCTTGCTATTATTCATGTATCTTTATCATATATTTTGTTGTGGAGTTCGTAGGAGTGCTATCGACTTTGTCTTTTGATTGTAATTATCAAAGCTTACTGCTCTAAATATAAGACGAGGAAGTCTTCCTCGGATTTACATTAGGGTTGGGCGGTATTGGTAAAAATAAATACCGCGGTAATCGCAAAATATTACCGCGGTATACCGAAATACCGATTAAAATCAAAGGGGGTCTTCTCCATAACAAAAAACGCAACTTCAACGTGTCGAAACTGTAAAATTTGAGCCAGAAGCTTTGCACAAGACGGCCGTCAAAAATCAAAACTTTTTCAAATATTTACTCACAAATGATTTTAGTTTAGCACAAAGTTCAGTTGGGACAACTTGGGGTATATAACAAGGCACATTTGATGTTTATCGAAGAAAATTCAAAATAAAATCAAACCCAGAGATAATAATTCTTCGAATCAGAATCGTCCAGTGACATGAGGTTGAGAAGTGAAGTGTGCAAAAAGTAACAACAGAAGGGCATGCGATTGCCACAGTTCATCACAATAATTTTCATGTTTGATTAAAATTAATAACCGTATTACATACACATCACCATTCAAATAAAAAGGTTGTATGGGGCGAATGCTGCTTGGTAGAAAATGTAAGTAAGTTGGGCTTTTTTATTTTTTTTTAAATAATGACAAGACTTTCGTCCTTTTTGTGTTGAATAATCCTGCAAGCACATTTCTGAAATCACGAGGCAGTAATGACGTACTGCGTGTCCTAGCAGCCAATCACTGTGAGTTTCGTTTGGAATCCCCTGATATTTCCCCCAAAGAAAATGTCCTATTTTTATTTAACTTCAGCAGACGGCAGTGCCATTGGCCGAAAGTGTCCACGTGACTAACTACGCATGCTAAGTGCGTGCCCTCCACCTCAACTTGTTTCAAATTCAAGGTAAACAGAATTGCTTCAGTTCCAGCAGTCAGCTATTCATTAAATGCCTCCACAGAATATAAATGACTTGGCAGAAACCTGCAAACACACACGTATCTTGAACTTTACTATGATTCGCACAGCAAGAAACTAAACAGAATACAATAATTACCCAAATTTAAGCCAAGTGTATCGAGCCTGATTGACGTGAAACTATTCACAGCCAACCGCGATGGGCAATTTGAGAATTGCATATCGCGGTAAAACCGAGTTTTCGGTATACCGATTAAACAATTATTTGCCGGTATCGGTAACGGTATTGAAAATATTACCGAATATAATCGGTATACCGAAATACCGCCCAACCCTAATTTACATGCTTGTTGCCTTGCCTGTAGTCTATGCACTCCTACGGATTCTTGTCTTACTTAAGTACATTGGGAGGGGGCGCGATGGCTCAGTTGGTAAAGGTGCAGGCTGCAAGCCGAGAGGTCCTCGGTTCGAATCCCACCTGTGGCAACCGTGTTGTGTCCTTGGGCAAGACACTTCACCCCCATTGCCCACATGGGGGCATGGTGACACTGTATACTAAGGCGTACTGCATGTCGATGGTGCACCTGTCTTCAACCAATGCTAACCCTGCTTGTGTGGAGTTGGTATGTTGTGGAGCTGACAGTTGCTCGCCGTTGCTCGGTGGTTCTCTCCGGGTACTCCGGCTTCCTCCACCCGTAAAACTGTCACGGTCATGGTTAGCCATTGTGCAGAAATATGTGACCTTAAACACCAATAAATAAATAAATGTACATTGGGATGACAGACGTTGGAGATGGGTGTCGTGGTAGGTCTTTGGCAGTGAGGTTCTTATGCCGGAGTTCTCACCGCAATATAATTAGAGTTTTTCAGTTTCTTTTTCAGAGGAACAAGAACATGGTGATTGTATTGTGACACCCATCCAAGGGTGCTACCATTGTCACGCTCTGATGAGCAAACAGAGCTAGCTGCAAGGTGCTCATGTATATTAAGCAAGGGATAAGGCCTCTAGTTAAGTGTTCTTAATCCTTTGCAAGCCGCTAACTCGACACCGGTAAAGCGGTTACTCCGTTCGTGGGAGCTGTGACACCGGGTAAGTCTGTTGCAATTGAGGGAAGTGTAGATTTGGGTAGAGTGAGCACCTCGAAAACTAAAGCTAACCCAGCGACGATGGAAATAGGGAGGAAGCCTGCAAGTTTATCTTAGGAAGCCACGGCGAGGTTTCATAAGACCGCAAGCGAAAGAGCCCTCTTTCTAACCTAGCAAACTTGAGAAACTTGCCTGTATAGGAACCTGCAAGTTTATCTTAGGGAAGCTTGGCGAGGTTTGAAAAGACTGCGAGTGGGAGAGTCCTCTTTCGAACCCACAACATTTGGGGCCAAATGTCGTTTGATAAACTTGCCTGTGTATGAGCTAACGTCCACACTCACCGCTCGGGATGCTCCTTCTAAACTGCAGCCGGCCTCGGTTACAGTTACGGCTTCTTCCTCAGGCAGATATAGCACACACCACTGCATACTAGCTACCCGACTGGATATCCAGGCAGCCGCCAGAAGTATCCAGTCTTCGCCCGTGAAGTTGGCCCATCCGGTAGCTAGTGATCCGAAGCTTCAATCGTTGGAACGTTTGGAGTAGAGATCTACGTCCGGATCTTCGTCCCAGGAGCAGCAAGCGGCATAAATACGGAAGACCGCTGCTCCTCAAGCCTCTGTAATGAACTTGCTGTTGCAGATTTGCACAACTGATCGCAGCATCCCAGCAAGTGCAAGAGTAGCCTTCCACAGACTCCGGTGGTGAGCTGTCAGACAGTGCTAGGTCGGTCCAGTCATCTGCACACGCAGATGCGATGGTCCGAATGTCACAGCTGAATCAGTCGGATGGTGAAAGGGACAAGGATTACCCTTCTCTTTCGGAACAGCATACGATAGCGATAAATTTTAAGTCATCAATACTGTCCTGACTTTGTTCCACCTGATCAGCAAGCTGACGCAGATTTCGTGCGGAGGAAAGAAGATGTTCTTTCCTTCCCGAAACAGTCTTGGCAGGTGTCAGAGGCCTTTGGCCATGTTAACGACGCCATATTCAACCTCTCTAGTGCTAAGAGGAAGGCGGTTTCTTATCAACATCTTCAATTAATATACCGTTTCTTGGACCACGTTCATTTGAAATGGTTGGAGAAGATGTCCAGAGAGCCCTTTCTCCATTTAGATGAGCATGCGGGGGATTTAGATATGTCCCTACCTGCATCTTTCAGTATACTCTTGGAAGTGATGGAACGTGCTATTTCATCCAATAGAGCGAATCTGGATGCGATGTCCTATGCAGATCACATCACCAGAGCTATGGCTCAACGTCTTAATGGGAAGGAATTTGAGGACGTTTGTTCCTCGCTCAGAATTCTTTCCAGGGCAGTCATGTATGCCACGTCCAACTCCTCCCTGACAGTGGCAAATTTGGAGTTGATCAGACGTGATGCTGCCCTTGCGTCATCATCACTTATAGATGACAAGGTGAAAAGCTCTCTATGAGTCGCTCTGGTCAAGGGACACACACTGTTTGACGACACGCTTTCTTTAATCTAAGAACAGGCTACAGTACCGAAAAGCTTCCAGCGCACTGATACTGAGATCAGCATCTCAACAACATGCATCAGCTGGCCGGAGTAGACGAGGTCATTCCAGTTCACAACCACAGACGGGAGCTCCTCTCGATGGTCTAGGAAACCCTCTTACAGTTACTGCGGAGGTTGTCAGTATTGCGACTCGGAAAAGGGGCGCAAGTCTTAAAAAGAATATAAGTGAGACGCCCCTCGATTGAAAGGACAGGTTTCTTTGCGGGAATTCTTCCAATAGAGTCTCTCCTTGCGGAGGTACAGGCTCTCTTATTGAAGAAAGCAATAGAGGTCGTTTTTTCAAGTCTGCTGTTTCTCGTCCCGAAGCCAGACGGATAGTGCATAGATAGGCTGAGACAGCTGTCTTGTTTGGAATAGAGTCGTTAGAGGGAATAAGTACGTCTTTTCCATCTCGGTATTGTTTTCCTTGGCGTCAAGACATTTAATGCCATTGTGGACGCCATAGTAGCTTCATGTACTGTTACAGCATTTTTTCTTCATTAGCGGCTAGTGTTGTAAGTCTCCATTTAGTAAGCTTTCAAAGCCCGATGACCCCATAGATATGTCTTCATGTAGACAAAGACTCATAACAGCGTAGCTACCTTCAGATTACTGTCTCTTTGGGAATTGCGGCTGTTAGTATAGCGGCCCTTCATTCCCCACCTTGCACTGCAATGGTTGTACGTCTCCGTTTAGTGAGCTTTCAATGTCACTAGTTACACCAAGATATCTCTTCATGGAGAGGAAGACTTCTAAGCTATGTTAACTAGGCTCTGACCGCTGTCTTTTGGGAATAAAACTGATAAAGGTAGAGTGCTTTTTGGTTCGTTTTCCTAGGTGTCATAGACTTGAGTCTTATTGTTTACACCATAGTAGCCTAGCTAGAATCATGAGCGATGTTTTTTCAGTAATTATGCAGTGACATAACTGAATTTATTATCTCGTGGGACTACTGTCTCTGGGAATTTAGGGCTGTTAAAATAGGGCTTTTCATTCGATCCTACCTTGCACGACGATAGTTGTAAATCTCTGTTCAGTGAGCTTTCAAGGTCGTATCTTACACCGATATATCTGTCTTCACGGAGATGAAGACTTATAAGCTACGAATGGCATTTTAAGTCTTCTTAGTGAGCTTCTTAGGCCGCAGTTATCAGCCTTTTTGTTGCCTTCCTGTATAGGGAGACCTTTAGCTGCTTCAGCTTGGCCGAGTTTGTTTTCCTATCGGACATGATACCGTATGTTAGAGGAGGTTATTCTCTTCCTACCGGTATGGTTGGTGTTAATTTTTTGAGGCGATAAGCTATATTGATGATGCCATATTTACCTAGTGTGATGAATGAGCGTTTCTTCAAACGCCTATTCATAACTCCTTCTCAGGAACATATCTCCTGATACAGTAAAACCTGTCTTGAGAGACCACTGTCTTGAGAGACCACCTGTCTTGAGAGACCACATCTGCCAGGCACCGATTGGTTTTGCTCTATAATGGACCTTCTATGGGCGACCACCTGTCTTGAGAGACCAATGAACGAAATGGTTTCACGCGCCGAAGGTGCATAGGGACGGTCTTGGGGAGCAAGCCCCTTTCGACCCTCAGTGACTATATATGATTGGCTGTCACATGTCTAGGCGTGTTGAAGGAGGAAAAGGTTCCGGTACTCGGCAGGTGTCTCCTGTTGCGGCGTGGTGGCCTTGTTGACTGATGTCGGTTGAACCTTCGGGTGAGGACCAGTGTGGGAGGTTGGGTCCTCTCACAAAGGTACTACCTCTCCCCGAGGGTGCAGTCGATCTGGATTTTCAGGCAAGTATAGTCTGCCACTTCGGAGGTGATTTGATTTGATTGATTGATTTGTTTATTTACGGTATATAGATAAGGCTTTACAAATCCAATATATTTCTAACCACAGTGAGACATACAAATACATACCGCAGGGAGATAACATAGCCAGATTGGCTGACGGCCATCACTGGCAAGTATAATCTGCCTCAGGCTGTCTCTGTTTGGTAGGACGTCTGAAAGAAACAACAACGACCCTTTTCGGGGACTACCAGAAAGAAGACCCGAACTTCCCTAGTTCGGGGGCAGGCCTGCATTGTGGTTCTATTGGGTTGGGACAAAAGATGCGCAATGCACTTACAAAAAGGGGCAGAGGTGGGACGCACGACCAACGCTCGCCTCCCTTAAAGTGGTCGACCACTTTTAGGGATGGAGTGGAGGATGTTCAGGAACCTTGGGGGTTACTGTTTTCGTAACGGTTAGACTGTCCATAGCGGTTATTGGGGTGCTGGTCAAAAGCATCTTCTGTGTACCTGCTTAAAAGAAGAAGGCAGAATTAGTTTTCATTAGAATGTGTAAGATATAAAAAAAAGATACAGAAAGATAATTGTAATACTTTATTATAGTATTTAAAGGATGAAAGAAATGTGTCGGTGTTTGTGTACATGTGTATAATGCTTGTACGTGTTCTGGTTATGATGAACGTGACTGTTGAGTTGGTGTTCCTTGTCAGTGTTAGTGGATTGCCGAGTAGATTGGTTCAGCTATTGTAGCATGCCTTAAGAAGGACATATCGTACTGTAGGGTTGCTGTAGTGTTGCTGACAATAGCTTGGCCTCCCCAGACTTTCTCTGTTATGATTGCGTGATTGCTGAGTTTATGTTGTGTGAGGGGTCAGAGTGGTTCGGTTCTGCGTATTGTAGCATGCCTTAACTGGTTGAGTGCTAGAAGCCACTATCAGAGCTTTCAAAAAATGAGGACACCAGAGCAAAAGCCAAAGCCAACACTTGCTTATATTTCATATTCAGTCAAACACAAATGATATTTTGTTTATATAAATTTGTTTTATTACAAATTATTGGAGAGTGCCAGAGGGTACTCTCCAATAATTTGTAATAAAACAAGTTTTGAATAACAAATTCAGACCGCCAAAATAATCTAGCCCTCAACCAGTTAAAAAGGACATATCGTACTGTAGGGTCGCAGTAGTGTTGCTGTGCTGACAATAGCTTGGCCTCCCTATCTTTCCCCATTGTAACTGTAGGTGGAGGAAGAGTGGTTTGGTTCAGCTATTGTAGCATGCCTTAAAAAGGACATATCATACTGTTGGGTCGCAGTAGAGTTGCTGACAATAGCTTGGCCTCCCCAGGCTTTCTCCGTTTTGATTGCGTGATTGCCGAGTTTATGTTGTGTGTAGGGGTAGAGTAGTTCGGTTCAGCGTATTGTAGCATGCCTTAAAAAGGACATATCGTACTATAGGGTCGCAGTAGTGTTGCTGACCAGAGTGAGAGACATTATGTTTAAAAATACAAAACATGGCTGCCAACTTAATTTTCTCGAACCACTTCGATGATATGAATCTTTCGTTTCTGAACAATATGGTGACCAAGTGCTTCCGACATAGAGGTTTTTGTTTTTAGCTCCGCTGACAAAGTCAGCAGAGCTTTTCTTATACTGATTCGTCCGTCATCCGTCGTCCGTCATCCGTCTGTCCGTCCGTCCGTCCGTCCATCGTCAACATTTTATTTGTCCAAGCCATAATTTCTAAACCACTGAATATTTTTCAACTAAACTTTATAACAATATGTATTATCAATGGATGGTGTGTCATCAACCATTATAAAGTCTGTAACCCCACAGGGTCAAGGTCACAGGCCACATGAGCAAGAAAAAAATATTTTGTTTGTCCGAGCCATAATTTCTAAACTACTGAATATTTTTGGACCAAACTTTATAACGTCATGTAATGTCAATAGGCGGTGTGTAATCGATCCAAGCCATAATTTTCGTGACAACTGAAAATTTTTCGGCTAAAGTTTGTAACAATATTAGTATTAGAAAACATGCCCATGCGATCAGTGGCCCTCAGCGGAGCTCTCTAGGCGTGACAGGCCTCTTGTTTACAATTATCCTTCTTTCGGTCACATAATAACAAAAAGCTTCTGGATATGCCATATTGTTCTCACGAGGCGAGATAGACCTGCAAGTAAATCGTTTACTGGTCATATAGTACACCACGGAGATCGAGAGCGTTGGACCTACAGGCCGTACCAACGCCAAAAATTATATTACGGACTGTGGGTCCAAGTTTGGACTAACTTCACTGTAACTTGGTAACTTTCGTTGACATCCATTAACTGTGAGGGCCACATCCATTAACTGTGAGGGCCACATTAACCCACCCTTTAGTTGTTTAGTACAGTCTACACCTCATATTATTTTTATTGTGAACATAGCATCCAGGGAACAGAAATTAACATATTCCCAATTATCACAATTCTTGTCTGATTTCATAATCCTTTCATAATCATTGCACATTGTCCTTTTCATCAAACACAACACACAGACAAGTTAAGCTACAGTGTCATTGACACTTTCATTTTTTATTGCAGGAGTAGGGTGTGTAATAAAATTGCTGATAAATGGATTGAACATCAAGATGCATGTAATGATTTGCTTATTAATCTTAATAAAGACGACATTTCAGATGATATGAAGATTAGTTGTCTGGAAGAAAAATCCAAATCAAGTAGAAATAGAGTGCAGTAAGTAGTTTTTTTTATTCAATTTTTTATTTCATTTCAAATCTTTGATTGCCCTATTTCATTTGTCTATCTGCAGTAAAACGGAAGCTTGTGGCTCACCAAGTCACAAGAATCCAGCAATAATGTGGGGCTTCCATATTCATTTTCTTTTAGCTCCACTCTGACAAAGTCAACAGAGCTTTTCTAATACCAAATTGTCTTGTCATCCATCCATCGTGTGTCCATCGTCAACATTTGGTTTATCTGGTCCATAATTTCCGTACTACTTCTCACAATCTGATGGAACTTCTTACACATATATATCATCAGTATATGGTGTGTCATGTACCATATTTGAATTCCATACAATCACAAGAAGTGAAATCAAATAACAACATCCCATGGATCCACAACAAAGCAAAAAAAAAAAAAAGTTCTGGAAAAAACAGACTATAAGAGTGCAAGAGTATAAAGAGCTTCAAAAACTTTGTAAAAACAGCATAGAGAAAGCAGAGTGGAATTACATCAACTACTCAATTTTCAAAGCACTTGAACACAAAAATGTTAAACCTTTTTGGAAATATATGAAATCAAGGAAACAAGATAATATTGGAGTCACAATTGGAGTCGCACCTCTCAAGGCAAGGGAAACAGTAATCAGTGACCACAAAACTAAGGCTGAATTACTGGTCCAATAATTCCAGTCCGTATTCACCAAAGAAAAAGTCTCTCAAGAATGCCAACAACTTCAAAATTCATACAAGAAGATATTGCAAATATTAAGATTGATATTAACCCTCTGATACTTATGTACGTCTTATGACGTACGAAATCAAACAGCGCGTTGATACTTTGTGGTCATTTGTTTTGTTACTATTTTTCTATTTTTTAAAGTTTTTATCTCAATTCCTATTTTCTTCCGAATAATGCTCAGTGACAATCGTTGAGCCAAATGTTATCGCAGCTTAAAATACTAATATAATCCTGCTGGCAAGACGTCTTAACTGGTTGAGTGCTAGAAGCCACTATCAGGGCTTTCAAAAAATGAGGATACCAGAGCAAAACCCAACACTTTCCTTGCTTATATTACGTATTCAGTCAAGCACAAATAATATTTTGTTATATAAATTTGTTTTATTACAAATTATTGGAGAGTGCCCATAGGCACTCTCCAATAATTTGTGATTAAACAAGTTTTGAATAACAAATTTAGACCATCAAAACTAATCTTGCCCTCAACCAGATAATCACTAATGTGAAAAATATCTTGTTATTTGTACTTTCCAACGGTTGACGTCCCATTTTGAAAACCGTTGAAGAAACTGAATTCCCAGTGACGTTTGAACGTCGGGATAATTAAAGTCTCAAAGGGTTAATGGCACAGAAAATCTACTAAAAAAATTTAAATAGATCAAAGGCGTCAGGTCCAGATGACATCCCAAATGTAGTTCTCAGAGAATACTCAAAACAGCTGGCACCTGGTATCTCGGCAATCTTCCAACTCTCAGTGGATACTGGCACACTACCATCTGATTGGCAAACAGCTCAAGTATATACAAAAAAAGGAAACCAACATCTCCCAGAACATTACCGACCAGTATCACTTACTCTGTACTCTGTAAGTTCCTAGAACATTTGCAGACATATTTTGAAACACTTAGAATCACAAACAGTACAACCAAACCTGAACCATGGCTTTAGATCAGGCAATTCATGTGTCAGACCCATCTTCTAACAACTACTTACAACTGATTAAAATCATACAACAATGGAAAGCAGATTGACATGGTCATTTTTGATTTTCCAAAGGCGTTTGACAGTGCTGCATCAAAAACTTCTAACAACTACTCACAACCTATTAACCCTTTGAGACTTTAATTATCCTGACGTGCAAACATCACTAGGAATTCAGTTTCTGCAACGTTATTCAAAATGCGACGTCAAACATCGGAAAGTACAAAGAACAAGATATTTTTCACATTAGTGATTAACTGGTTGAGAGCTAGATTATTTTTGGTGGTTTGAATGTTATTCAAGACTTATTATACACCCCGCAAACATAATTTGGGGGTATATAGGAATCACCCGGTCTGTCTGTCCGTCCGTCCGTCCGTCTGTCCATCCTTGTAAGTGCAACTCCTCCTAAACCGTTTGAAGAATTTTCATGAAACTTTACACAGTGGAAGAACTCCATATGAAGATGTGCATGAAGCAGTATAATTCCGTTCTAACATTTCCAAGGGGAGATAATCTAACTTAGACTTCTGTCCATCCTTGTAAGCGCAACTCCTCCTAAACCGTTTGAGGAATTTTCCTGAAACTTTACACAGTGGAAGAACTCCATATGAAGATGTGCATGAAGCAGTATAATTCTGTTCTAACATTTCCAAGGGGAGATAATCTAACTTAAGACTTCTGTCCATCCTTGTAAGCGCAACTCCTCCTAAACCGTTTGAAGAATTTTCCTGAAACTTTACACAGTGGAAGAACTCCATATGAAGGTGTGCATGAAGCAGTATAATTCTGTTCTAACATTTCCAAGGGGAGATAATCTCACTTATACCATCTGTCCATCCTTGTAAGTGCAACTCCTCCTAAACCGTTTGAAGAATTTTCATGAAGCTTTACACAATGGAAGAACTCCATATGAAGATGTGCATGAAGCAATATAATCCCGTTCTGACATTTCCAAGGGGAGATAATCTAACTTATACCATCTGTCCATCCTTGTAAGCACAACTCCTCCTAAACCGTTTGAAGACTTTTCATGAAACTTTACACAATGGAAGAACTCCATATGAAGATGTGTATGAAGCAGTATAATTCCGTTCTGACATTTCCAAGGGGAGATAATCTAACTTAGACCGTCTGTCCATCCTTGTAAGCGCAACTCCTCCTAAACTGTTTGAAGAATTTTCATGAAACTTTACACAGTGGAAGAACTCCATATGAAGATGTGCATGAAGCAATATAATTCCATTCTGACATTTCCAAGGGGAGATAATCTAACTTAGACGTCTGTCTATCCTTGTAAGCGCAACTCCTCCTAAACCGTTTGAAGAATTTTCCTGAAACTTGACACAGTGGAAGAACTCCATATGAAGATGTGCATGAAGCAATATAATTCCATTCTGACATTTCCAAGGGGAGATAATCTAACTTAAACATTTCAGGCACGTGGGGGGGGGGGGGGGGGTCACTTTGTGAGTTTGCTCACAGTACCTCTAGTTTTATAACAAATTATTGGAGAGTGCCCACAGGCACTCTCCAATAATTTGTAATAAAACAAATCTATATAAACAAAATATTATTTGTGTTTGACTGAATATGAAATATAAGCAAGGAACGTGTTAGTTTTTACTCTGGTATCCTCATTTTTGAAAGCCCTGATAGTGGCTTCTAGCACTGAACTAGTTAAGAAGTCTTGACAGCAGGATTATATTTGTATTTTAAGCTGTGATAACATTTGGACCAACGGTTGTCACACTGAACACTATTCGGAAAAAAATAGGAACTGAGGTTAACAATTTTAAAAAATCAAAAAATAATAACAAAACAAATGACCACAAAGTGTCAACGTGCTGTTTGATTTTTCACGTAATAAGACGTATAGAAGTATCAACACGCTGTTTGATTTCGTTTGACAAAAGTATCAAAGGGTTAAAATCATACGACAATGGAAAGCAGATTGACATGGCCATTTTAGATTTTCCAAAAGCGTTTGACAGTTCTGCATCAAAAACTTCACCATTAATTCGACTGTGGCGGAATAAGGGGTAACATCCATAAATTGCTAAAAAAATTCTTGACCAAAAGAACAATGAAAGTTGTCCTCGATGGACAATAATAATTGGAAGTGACAGTGGACTCGGAAGAACTCCAACGGACTTTATTGGGACCGATACTATTCCTGTGCCTTATCAATGACATTCTATCCCTGACTGCCAGCTCAACAGTATGACACTTTGCAGATCACCGCCTGTTGTATAGGGAAATCTACACCTTTGAAGACCACACATAATTACAAAAGACCTATGCAAGCTTGAAACTGGGACAATCACTCGGGCATGAGATTCAATGCAACAGAATATGCTACATCCTATAAATCAAAAAGAAAAGTCAATCGTTCTATATCTTAAACAATCATCCTCGACGGAAGTGGTGCCGACCAAAATGAAAGTCACTAAAATAATACCCATATTCAAGAGTGGGGACCCTCACATATTTAACAATTACAGGCCAATCAGTATTCTTCCCACGTTTTCAAAAATACTTGAAAAACTAATGCAAGTACATTTGCAACTATTTTTGGATGAACAAAATACATCAACCAGTATCACTTTGGTTTCAGAAAACACCATGCAACTACTCATCCCATTTTGGACTTAGTAAACGATGTCGCCGCTCAGAATGACAAAAGGATGTTTTTGGACTTAGTAAACGATGTCGCCGCTCAGAATGACAAAAGGATGAAGGACTGTACCCTCTCCATCATCCTAGACTTTTTCCAAAGCCTTTGACTGTATTAATCACAATACTTTGCTAAACAAATTGCACCACTATGCTATTAGAGGTGTGGCTAATTCTTGGTTCGAAAACTATTTAACTGGAAGAAGTCAATTTGTACCATTCAATAATAAAGAATCAGATACGGAAGACAAAACTACAGGTGTACCACAAGGATCCATGCTTGGCCCTCTTCTTTTTCTGATCTATGTTAATGATATCAGCAATTCCACATTATTAAAAATTTTGTCATTTGCAGATGACACCACAGGCTACAGTACAGTCGCCGTGGAAAGCTACTTTTCTACACGTCCACGGTGAACGTGAAAGACAGTGGAATAGTTAGTAATTTTTCCCCGCTGACTTCTGTGGAAGAGGCAAAAAGAAACACCGTGTTTGCATTCATAAGCAGTCTGTGGCTTCAATACTTTCCACGGCATTTCCGGGGAGTTACTGTGGAATGGATTAAAGGCAATTTAGTCAAATTAATTAAAAGGTCATCGTTGCTAAAATATGACGATTCAGCATGTGGGAATTAAAAATCATGTCAGGATATTTATTTAGTGTTTCATAAAAAAAATAAATAAAAATCAATGTACCTGTGCCTTTCTCACATCAATTTTGGAAAAATATTGTGTTTAAACAAACGAATTGTGTGTAACATACAAATGAATCTATGTCCATATTCAGGTTTATGAAAAATGCACATTCTTTTCTCAGTTGCAGACATAGAAATCTATTGAAAGATTTAGTTTTTCGGAGGTCTGAGAAGGCAGAACACAGTATTTACCAACACTGCAGTTCCCAGCTTTAACTCCGAGCTCCGTGTTAACACGTCCCGATAGCGTAACTTTTTGATTCTGAATGCTTGCATCCGTAGCTTTCTAAAGTGAGCAAGAAGTTATCAGCTCTATTTTAGGACACCCATCCCTCTCCGAAAAAATACCCCTTGGGCATCTTCCCTCACAGTCTTTTACACAGGGGTGAAGGAAGCTCGATAAAAATGGAGGGCACAAATTTACAATGCTACCATGGTTTAACGCACTGTGAGAAAGGTTACAATCGTATAACGGTTATTGCACCATGACTCCATATAGTCTCTTGTTTAGATGAATATGCTGCTCTGGGGTCACTGTCCTGTCCGTTTCTTCTACTTCAACCATCTTTCAAGCCAGCCTTCGGGTTGGAAGATTGTTAAAATAGAAGAAACGGACCGAAGCGACCAAAAGTGGGATTCTTCGGTAAAATATTGTTTGGATTTGCTAACTAACATTGACGAACGTGTTCATCATTATTTTATTTCAAAATCAAAAAACAACATTCAACAAAACCAAGTATAATACTAGCATATAGAATAGTCACATTTCGGGATCATTGCTTTTTGGCCTTGCGCTTTTCGGCCCAACACTTTTTGGCGCTTTCCGGCCTCAGGGATTATTCACGTTCTTTCAGTGATGTTTTTTCCATGTTGATGGACAAGAACAGAATAAAAATGGTTTCATTTTTCATTAGCTTAACTTGACAAAGTCAATAAGCTATTGCGATCCTGCGTGCAGAAGTCTGTTAGTTTGTTCACATTTTCCTTTAGTATAGGCTACACCCCGTAGTTGTTGTTCGATTGTCACAAAATTTCATATGCAGGTTTGGGGGTCATGTCTAGATGAGAACATCCCCTTTTGGTCACAATTGGTCAACCGTGGTGGCTGCCTGAGCCCAAAACCCGAAAACCTTTAGCACAGTCAACAGGTCGTATTTATGAAGGGATTTCAATGTAACTTGGTAGGATGCCTCTGTATAATATCTAGATGAGAATGTCCCCTTTTGGTCATGGTCTGTCTGTGATGGCTGCCCAAGCACGAAACCCAAAAACTTTTAGCACAGTCTGCAGGTCATATTTAATATGGAGGGATTTCATTGTAACTTTGTAAGATGACTCTGTATGATGTCTAGATGAGAACATCCCCTTTTGGTCACGATCATTTAGCCGTGATGGCTGCCCAAGCCCAAAAACCTTTAGCATAGTCTATAGGTCATATTTATTGAGGGATGTCATTGTAACTTGGTAGTTCACTCCATATAATGTGTAGACCAACGTCCCCTTTTGGTCATAATTGGTCAACTGTGACGGCTACAGGGACCAAAGCTCGAAAACCTTTAGCACAGTCCACAGGTCATATTTATGAAGGGATTTCATTGTAACTTGATAGGATGACTCGTTTTGGAATAATTTCACTGTAACTTGCTAACTTTCGTTGACATACATTTAACTGTTAGGGCCACATACATTAACTGTGAGGGTCACATTAACCCACTCTTCAGTTCTTTAGTACAGTTTACACCTCATATTATTTTTATTGAAAACTTAGCATACAGGGAACAGAAATTAACATATTCCCAATTATCACAATTCTTGTCTTATTTCCTAATCCTTTCATAAACATTGAACATTATCCTTTTCATCAAACACAACACACAAATTACAGTTAAAACTAGAAGTCCTGTCACAAACTGTGCGCTTATATAGGCTTGATAGCGCGTAGGAATTGCACGCAGTTGCCATATCGAATGGCATCTAAAGCACAGCAGGTTCTGGTAACTCATAGCAAACACAAACACAGGCAATGTTTCTGCCAGTGGACCTCCGGGTTACCCAGAGGTCCATTGGCTGAAACATTGCTTGTGCACGGGCCATTTGTATAGAATTGATAGCCTTACTATGGTCATAACGCATAGATTAACGTGCAGATCGACGTGCTATTTGTACGCAGCAAAATTCTTTAAAAATCTTCTTCAGAACCATCATGCAGAATCTTTTGATATTTGATCAGCAGCATTGTCCCATTCAGTCCTGTTAATGTTTTAGCTCCACAGAGAGTATAGATTTACTCTGTAGAACCTTAAGAATGGCTTTTGATAAAATGTGTGTCTTAACAGTATGAACATTCGGTGAGTGCCTAAGGCCCCCTGGGGCCTTTTGTTTTTCAACCTTTTATATGTCTGTCAATCTTGATTTGTCAAAATTATGACCATCTACCTGTGCAGTTTGTTTATTTTGTGTCCTGAAAATGTTAATAAAATTCACAAAACATTTTATACACTAGATAATCTGTGGCCCTTGATATACATTATCAGAGCCTTAAGTAGGGTTTGTAAATGTCCTTGAAAGTAGGGCTGTTGCGATTATTCGATTAGTCGACTAACCGTCGACTATTCAAGTAGTCGACGTTTTTTATTTTTAGTCGATTGTCGTTCATTTTCAAGGTGGTACACGTCTACTACACGTCGGGGCTAAATTGCATTGTTTTATGAGGTGAATGATCAATGAAGTTGAATAACTTTAAATATCTAACCATAGTTAACATTCATATCCGAAAGACTGTACAACTGTCACTGACTGTGTAAGAAAGAACACTCACAGTTACTCGAGAAGAATAGATTCTTCTGAATTTCTCCAGTCTTGTACACACGAATGCACCCATTGGAAAACCCAAAGCGCGGAAGTGACAAAATTATGACGAAAGTCAGAACGTCGGATCACTTCTCAAAGTTCGGAACTTCAGACTAAGATCCAATTTTAACAACTGACGAGGGAATGCATAGATTTCATTGTTCAAAATTTCGAGAAACTTATTGCAGAAAGGAAACATATTTGGTAAATTCATTTTAATTCATCGGCTTCAATCTAGTTCAAACTTGGACCCGCAGTCAGTAATATTATTTTTGGGGTTGGTACGTCCTACAGGACGTACCAACCCCAAAAATTATATTACGGACTGTGGGTCCAAGATTGGACTACATGTAGCTTCAGTCAGGACCGATTTGTTGTTCCCACAACCCCACTTCGTCTGAACACACTGGTGCCATTGTCATTTTCAGAGTTTTACGAACAGAAGAATGATTTGCTAAAAAATCATGGGAAGTGACTATTAATCGACTAACCATTGATTACTGGTCACGATTAGTCGATTACAAAAAATGATAGTCGCGACAGCCCTACTTGAAAGTGCATGAATTTGCA
This sequence comes from Pictodentalium vernedei, assembly GCA_031216915.1. NCBI lineage: Eukaryota > Metazoa > Mollusca > Scaphopoda > Dentaliida > Dentaliidae > Pictodentalium > Pictodentalium vernedei. Next base: position 458,961,222 of record CM062292.1, on the reverse strand, counting down.
CCTGAAATTCTAGGCTCTTGGAAAGTGCCTGAAAATTGGAATTTCTTTGAAAAATGTCCTGGAATATCCTTGAAAAAATATTTAGATATTAAACCCATTCCTCATTTTGGGCAAATGTATACTTAACATGCTGTGGTATTTGCTTATTTATTGCTTAAATTGTATAATTTTATCCGCTGAAATATTGCACATTCCTAAGAGAGTTTTCCAAAGATGAGTGCTTGGTGTGTGTATTATTGTTTTGGAGTATAAGAATTATTAACCCTCTGAACTGGTAGAGTGCTAGAAGCCACTATCAGGGCTTATATGTAGAGCAGGTACCCCAGCCTAAATGTGTCATATTCTGTGGGTGTGCTTCATATTATCTTAGCAGTGAAATTACTTAGTCTGTATGGGTTTGCCTTGTTACAATTTATGGGAGAGTGCCTCTGGGCACTCTCCCATAAATTGTAACAAGGCAAAGACACATGAACAAATTTTGATGACCAAAAATAACTTAGCACTCTGCCAGTTTATTAAAATGGACAAGTTTTCAGCAGGAAATATTTCCCATAATTCAGTTTGATATTTAATAAACTTTTGGGTCTAATTTGACTGAGAAAGCTTACCTTGCATCCACATGACTAAAATGGCGTGCCTTTTACATCTTGTCAGAATTTTCACCCAAATAAATAGCAACCACTAATGCGTAATTTCGTTTTGCCACCATTGTGTAGTTGTTGGTGTTTGTTTAGGCAAAAATTCTGTTTGGTATTTATAAGTAATATTTATTGCGTTATAAGTAATGGAAATTTGGCTAAAAAATAGGTGATAGGTTATTATGCCCACGACTTCAAAAGTCAAATTAGGCAGAAATTCTGTTTAGTATTTATAAGTAATATTTACTGAATTATAAGTAATGGAAAGTTGGCTAAAAAATAGGTGATAGGTTATTATGCCCACGACTTCAAAAGTCAAATTAGGCAGAAATTCTGTTTAGTATTTATAAGTAATATTTACTGAATTATAAGTAATGGAAAGTTGGCTAAAAAATAGGTGATAGGTTATTATGCCCACGACTTCAAAAGTCAAATTAGGCAGAAATTCTGTTTAGTATTTATAAGTAATATTTACTGTATTATAAGTAATGAAAAGTTGGTTAAAAAATAGGTGATAGGTTATTATGCTCACGACTTCAAAATTCAAAGGGGTGTTTAGTGGAGAGCTCTCTTCATCCGTCTGTACTAACATTTTCTCTTGTATCTCAGCCACTTCTACTCTGATTTGAATGATATTTGGTGTTGTGATAGAGCCTCATGGGGAACGATACTTAAGTAGCGCGAGTTTCTTCCACACATTTTTTTTTCCAGAGTTATGTCCCTTGGAAAATTTTTTGCGGGTTGGGGGCATTGGTGCACACTTTGCGTTGCCCTTCTTGTCTTCGCTAAATAGAAGCAAAATAATAATTTGTCACTTTTTTACTGCCTATACGTATTTATGCACAATGCGTCGCAGTTTTGAACACCAAAAATTAAACTTATAACATTTTTTAGATATATGACACAATTGAAAATAACATGTCACCTATTTTCAAACGGAATTTCCCATTACTTATCTAGCACCTAAAGATGCAAACAGTAGTAAAACAGAAATGGCTGAAAAAGTATCACATGCTCTTCTTACAGGTTACCAGCGTGTTAGATTGTGTGACCTGCTAACAGGTTACAATTACAATGTAAGCTCTGTATTTCCAGGCATGTATTTTGCTGGTTTTGGAAATATTCTATTTAAAACTAAGAATGTTTTTCTATCTTTTTCAGTTAGCTGATGAGAAGAACAGAGCTTTTTGGACCCGAGATGGAAAAGTAAAGCATACCATTTTCTGTTCCATTTGATGTCTACAGATTGTTTTGTGAATGTGCTTTTGAAAGAACATTGTTACCTCATGAACATTTTATTTTGAATATTTGTTACATGGATGTACATTATGTTGTATAAAAAGAAAATTTATGTGGTGGGTGGAAGTGCCATGCATTGTTGCTGGCAAGTGTGTTATACTGTGTGAAATGCAAGCTTTTCACCCTTTACCCAATGCAGAAGATACCAAAATTCATTATGCCCCGATTTGAAAAGTCGGGCATTTGGTGGAGACCTCTGTCCATTCGTCAGTCCATATCAACATTTCCCTTTATATCTCCGCCATTGCTACTCCGATTTGAATGATATTTGGTGTTGTTATAGAGCATCATCGGGGAACGATACCTGTGTAGCGTAAGTTTCTTCCACACATTTTATCCAGAGTTAAGTCCCTTTTTCACTCTTGACTGAGAAATATTTTTGCTCGTCCCAGTGAGGGGTCACAATATGGTTTTGTTGAATTTTTTTTAAAAATATATATTTAGTGAACTGCTTAATTTGTTAATTATGCTTGCATATGCGGCTAATTCATTAGGTAAAGGGTCAACACTTAACCCTTCGCATCTCAGTTGAACATAAGCTCCAAGCCGCAAACCTCAGACCATGTTACCATCGACTCATCACAATAATTTATAATATTGTGCAGTATGGAATAGTATTTTCTCCTCATACCAAAACACAGGTTATAATGCCTTGGTGGAACAAGCTCAATGAACTTTTTCCAAGAGGGCTCATAATGTTTGTTTCTAGATTAGAATTTTAAAAAAATATCAAACAGCAATATTGTTAATTCCTTTGGAATATTTTACAAGCTTGTTGTGAATAGTTATTCCTTGCATATGAAGCCTGTGAAATGTTTGGAACAGGAACACAAGAATTTTGTGAAGACAACAGTAATTTGAGAAAAGAGCTTTGGAGAGGTTCAGTGTGGTGGGGTTGTGGTACAGCCGGCCTGTCATTTTAAGGATGGAAACTGCTCTTGCTCTCAGTGGCTCTCCTAAAATAAAATTTATGACAGCAGTAAACACCCTCCTTGCCACATCCAAGGAGGGCCATAGAAGTGAACATTGTTAGGTTGCGGTGCTTGGTCTCGCACAACTTAATATGTGATCGAGCACTTTGGAAAAAGCTCAGTGGTAGCTAGTCTTTGTGAGGCCCCTACATCTCAAGATGGCCAGGTGTATGGGTCCCACAGAAACTAACTGTTAGCCATTTTCCTTACTTATCGGTTACTGACTATAATTGTCTTGACTGTATTCATAATTCATGTAGAAATCCTGACATGTTCAGAAAGAAGTTATTGCATTTTTTAAACCTACATTAGATATTGTATGCACAGCCCAAACAGTAGGATGGAAAGATATGGTAACATTACTAATCTCACTAACACACTCCAGTGGCTCCCCTTGTGTCAAATTAACCCTTTACCTAACGTGAAAAGCAGACGACACTTGCAAAAAAAATTCTTGAATAACTAATTTTTTTCATTTTTTGTCTCAAATACATAGGTTATGACCCCTCGTTGGAACGAGCTCGACGAGCTCGTTCCAACGAGGGGTCATAACCTATGTTTTTGAGACAAAAAATGAAAAAAATAGTGAAAATTAATTTGCGATTTTTGAGAATAGCGCTGGCCGGTTTTGGCCGTTATGTTGGGTAAAGGGTTAAGGTGGGTTAAAAATGGCCGTCTTAAGTTCATTTAAGGTGGGCCATCATTGCTCTCCTCCCATTTTGAAAATAAGGCGTGGTACATAGAAAGTATGTTTGGAATTCAGAAGTGCAAACCAATTATAAACCCACAAGAACTGCATACAAGGGGGATAATGTGTGCCAGCGCAATGGAGCCTTTTGTTTTAATGTTGTCCCCCCCCCCCCCCCCCCCCCCAGTGCATTGTAGTGCATGTTAAAATGTAAGGTTACCTTTCCTTCTGTTCAGCTTTTGGATTCTCCCCCGCCAACCCCCCCCCCCCCCCCCTCCCCCCCCCCCCCCCCCACACCACCACCCTCCCGCCCAACCCCCAATTTGAAAATGATGCAAGAGATAGTGTGGCCATGTAAGTGAATTGTGTGTCCCTAGTGTAATATGACACCCCATCAAAGACAGGCAAAGACACCAGAAGCTTGGGTAACTGCCCCAATTTTTGGCGATGGAGCTGGCAGTGCATGTCCTTTTTCACAAAAAATGCACTAGTGGAAAAGACTTTAACAAACTCTCACAGGCTTTTAATTTTTTCAGGAATGCTCATTTAATTTGTGCATTGCTTAGGCCCCCACAAAGTAGATCTTCTGTTTCTCAGGCCATTTTTTGTAAAACTACATGTGGGCGGGCAGTTTTTATTAGCTCACCTTGACAAAGTCAAGCTGAGCTAATCTAATCACTCTGTGTGTCGTCCGACAAGACCATCTTTTGGTCTTCTCCAAAACCAGTGATGGTCCCGAAGGGGCATTGTATTTTTGTTCAACTCAACATGCTCAGGCCCATAGGGGAGGGGTGGTTGAAAAATTATCCAAAATATTTTTAAAATTTTCTCATGAACCAGTGGGTACAATGACTTGATATTTGGTATGGAGCTTCCTTTTGAGGTGTAGAATCAATTTTCTTCAAACGGAATTGGTGAAGCAATATTTGGCTTTGTAATGGGAGGGGTAAGATTTTTTTCCACATGCCAAATTACTATTTTCTGAACCGATGGTCCGATTTGAAAGAAATTCAGTATGTGATATTGTTGGGTCATAAGTACTTGACTTGTGCCAAAAAAGAAAAAAAAATTCCTGCATCGCTATGGGAACCCCAGGAGCTAAAAATAGAAATATTTTCAAATTCCCATTTTCCCGAACCACACAGAACAGAGAACTGTTATTTGGTACGAAGCATCCTTAGGACCAGTAGAAACAAAAAAATTGAATCTGTTATGTTAAGGTGATCTGTAGAGGGCATCGTAAAAATGCGAATAAGAAATCTTTTCTCCAGAACCAATGGGTAGAAGCTTTTAAGATTTGGTGTGCAGCATCCATAAGGAGGGAGGGGGGGGGGGGGGGGGGGGGTGTAGGCAGATACAAGTGTGTTAAATGTGTTAAAATGAAACACCCTGATTCATATTTGAGCTCAATACAGGAGCTCTAATTTTTAACTTAGGATAATATGGAGAAAATTCCTTTAAAAATCTTCTTCAGAACCAGCAGTCAGAATCTTTTAATACTTGGAAAATATCACTATGGAAGCCCAAATTTTAACTTAGTGCAATATGGGGGAAATTTCTTTAAAAATCTTCTTCAGATCTGCCAGTCAGATTGCTTTCGTATTTGGTATACAACATCTCTAGTGAGGTCAGATTCAACTTTGTTCAACTCGAGAGCCTGGGTTAATATTTGGGCTCCCTATGGGAGACAGAATTGGCCATGTAGCTGAAGAATTATAATTTTGTATTCAGTACCCTCTAGAGGTGTGGAGCTAAGATTAATCCACATAGGTTGTATCAAGGTCTTCATAGGGGAGCTCCACATTTTACATTATGATCAACTGAAGAAAAGGCATGATGCTTGTACTCTTCTTGTCACTCCTGAGGGGCTCAAGGATTGACAATGTATGCTACGGAGATGGATTGCTTAATGTAGATTCATTCTTGGACTCTGTTTATATAGTGTTCTATTCAAGGTGAGTGCTTCCGGCAGGCCCTGTGGGGCCTCTTGTTTTTATAATTAGCTTAACTTGACAAAGTCAAGATAAGCTATTGCCATCATATGTGCAGAAGTCTGTTAGTCTATGAGTCTGTTCACATTTTCCTTTAGCACGGGCTACACCCCGCAGTTCTTGTCTGATCGTCATGAGATTTCATATGCAGGTTGGTGGTCATGTCTAGATGAGAACATCCCATGTTGGTCGCGATCGGTCAACCGGTAGGGCTGCCCGAGCCCAAAACCATTAGCACAGTCTGCAGGTCGTATTTATGAAGAGATTTAATTATAACTTGGTAGGATCAGGATGCCTCTGTATAATGCCTAGATGAGAACGTCTGTCAACTGTAATGGCTGCCCAAGCCGGAAACCCAAAAACTTTTAGCACAGTCTGCAGGTCATGTTTAATATGGAGGGATTTCATTGGAACTTGGTAGGATGACTCCTTATGATGTCTAGATGATAATTTCCCCATTTGGGCGTGATCTACCAACCGTGACGACTGCCCGAGCCCAAAACCCGAAAACCTTTAGCACAGTCTACAGGTCATATTTATTTAGGAATTTCATTGTAACTTGGTGGGTTGACTTCATATAATGCCTAGATGATGACATCCCCTTTTGGTCGTGATTGTTCAACTGTGATGGCTACAGGTGCCCGAAGCCCGAAAACCTTTAGGACAGTCTACAGGTCATATTTATGAAGTGATTTCATTGTAACTTGGTAGGTTGATTTCTTATAATGTCTAGATGAGAACGTCCCCTTTGGACGCAATTGGGAAACTGACGGCTACAGGGGCCCGAAGCCCGAAAACCTTTAACACAGTGTACAGGCCATATTTATGAAGGGTTTTCTCTGTAACTTGATAGGATGACTGTTTTTGGAATAATTTCACTGTAACTTGGTAACTTTCGTTGATATACGTTAACTGTGAGGGCCTCATACATTAACTGTGAGGTCCTATTAACCCACCCGTCAGCTGTTTGGTACAGTGTACACCTCATATTATTTTTATCAAAAACATAGCATACAGGGAACAGAAATGAACATATTCCCAATTATCACAATTCTTGTCTTATTTCATAATCCTTTCATAAACATTGAACATTATCCTTTTCATCAAACACAACACACAAGTTAAGTACAGTGTCATTGACGCTTTCATTTTTTCTTTGCCATCAGAATGGCATGTTATTGGTTGGATTTATATTTTAGGTCTCATAAGCTATAGAATAGCATGGATGGTGGTGTATTTTGTCCCTGGAGTGCTAAAGCATTGCAAATGGCTTGTTGCACTCAAGGGACAAGTTTTATCAAATTTATTAACTTGTGTAAAATATCCGACATAAACCATGAAATTTTTTTTTTAAAGTTTGTATTGGTTAAAAAATAAACTTGCTGCAGCGAAAAGCACTATCTGGGAGGGCTGATAAAAAGATTTATACCTTTTTTTTTAGGCTTTATGCAAACTCCTTAACATAACCTTTCTATCATTCTTCCAGAATTCCCATCGAAAACAGTTGGAGACAGGAAACTTCATTTGTTATTTAGAATATTCAGTTAGAATTTTTTGATATTTGGAAAGTAGCATCCTCAGTGGGTCGAGATTAAAGTTTGTTGAAATGAAGTTCCTGGACTCATATTTTGGAAGCATATTTGAACACATATTTCAACACTGTCCAATATGAGTAAAAGTTTTTCAGAATCTTCTTTAGCTCCACCAGTCAGAATCATTTGATGATTGGTATAGAGCATCCTTAGAGGGATGATATTGAATTTTTTTTCAAATGAATGATCATACACAATTTTGCTCTTTGTGGAAACCCAAAGTTTAACCCTTTACCTAACACAAAAGTTTGACGATACATGTAAATAAAATTCTTGAATAACTAATTAATTTCCTTTTTTGCATGCAAAACATAGCTTATGACCTCTCATTGGAACGATGTCAATGAGGTCATTGCAGTTCTGAGTCATGATCTATGCTTTTTAGACAGAAACTGAAAAGAAGTAATGAAATCAATGGTGATTTTTAGCTTAACTTGACGAAGTCAAGATAAGCTTTTGCCATCACACGGTTAGTCTGTTCACATTTTCTTTTAGCACAGTCTCAACCCTGTAGTTGTCTGATCGTTACAAAAATTTCATATGCAGGTTGGGGTCATGTCTAGATGAGAAGAAAACTTTGGTCAAGATCGGCCAACTGGTATGGCTGCCCGAGCCCAAAACCCGAAAACCATTAGCGCAATTTACATGTCGTATTTATGAAGGGATTTCATTGTAATTTGGTATGGTGCCTCTGTATAATGTCTAGATGAGAATGTCTCCTTTTGGTCATAATCTGTCAACCATGATGGCTGCCCAAACCCAAAACCCAAACACTTTTAGTGCAGTCTACAGGTCATATTTAATATGGAGGGATTTCATTGTAACTTTGTAGGATGACTCCGTATGATGTCTAGATGAGAACTTCCCCATTTGGTCGTGATCTGACAACCATGACGACTGCCTGAGCCCAAAACCTGAAAACCTTTAGCATAGTGTACAGGTCATATTTATGGAGGGATTTCCTTGTAACTTGGAAGGTTGACTTCATATGATGTCCAGACGAGAACATCCCCTTTTGGAAGCGACTGGTCAACTGTGACGGCTACAGGGGCCTGAAGGCGGCAAACCTTTAGCACGGTCTACAGGTCATATTTATGAAGGGATTTCATTGTAGCTTTGTAGATTGACTCTAAATATTGTCTAGATGATAACATCCCCTTTTGGTCGGGATCATTCAGCCGTTATGGCTGCCCGATCTGAAAACCTTTAGCATAGTCTAAAGGTCGTATTTATGGAAGGATTTCAGTGTAACTTGTTAGGTTGACACCATATAATGCCTAGATGATGACATCCCCTTTTGGTCGTGATTGGTCAACTGCGACGGCTAATGGGGTCCTGAAACCCGGAAACCTTTAGCGCAATCTACAGGTCATATTTATGAAGGTATTTCATTGTAACTTTGCAGGATCACTCCAGATAATGCCCAGATGAGAACGTCCCCTTTTGGTCGCGATCACTCAACCATGATGGCTGCCCCAGCCCAAAACCCGAAAAACTTTAGTACCGTCTGCAGGTCGTATTTGTGAAGGTATTTCATTGTAACTTGGTAGAATGCCTCAGTATAATATCAAGATGAGGACATCCCCTCTTAGTTGCAATCGGTCAACTGTGATGGCTACAAAAGCCTGAAAACCTTTAGTACAGTCTACAGGCCATATTTATGAATGGATTTTCATTGTAACTTGAAAGGATGACTCGTTTTGGAATAATTTCACTGTAACATGGAAACTTTTGTTGGCATACGTTAACTGTGAAGGCCACATGAACCCACCCCATTTCTTTAGTACAGTGTACACCTCATATTATTTTTAATAAAAACATAGCATACAGGGAACAGAAATTTACATATTGGCAATTTTCACAATTTTTGTCTTATTTCATAATCCTTTCATAAACATTGAACATTATCCTTTTCATCAAATGCAACACAGAGACAAGGTACAGTGTCATTGACACTTTCATTCTGAATAGCGCTGGCGATTTGTGTATTTTATGTTGGATAAAAGGTTAACTTCCTGCAATATGAGGAATATTATTTAAAAATTGTGTTCAGATCTACAAGTTTTATTTTTTTTATATTTATATGCATCCTTGTTAAGTGGTTGAGATACAAGTTTGTAGAAAGGAAGTGCCTAGGGTCATATTTGGTGCTTCATATGGAAGCCCGACTTTCTACTTATTGGAATATGATGATCATTTTTTGAAAAATCCTCGTTTTGATCCATCAGTCTGAATCTTTGGATATTTGCTAAGATCTTTAGTAAGGTCAGGTATCAATGTGTTCAAATGAAGTCCTTGGGTTCATATTTATGCTCCCTACATAATGTAGATTTTAAGTTCAGTAAAATATTTGTAAATTTGTTTAGAAATTTTTTTTCTGATGCACAAGTAAGAATCTTGATCTTCAATATGCTGCCACCTTAGTAGGTTGAGATTCGGGTTTGTTCAAATGAAGTGCCTTGGGTTATATCTGGGATCGCTGCGACATCGTAAATTGTAACTAAATGCAATAGAAGCAGTATTGTTTTGAAAACTTCAAATCCATGAGTCCAATTTTTAGCTGAAGTTTGAAAAATAAAGCTGAGCTATTGACCTCACGTCTCATATTTATGTCCCTACATACATACATCCCTAATTTCCTTTGTCACGTACATTCATCCAAAATTTCCTTTTGCACTCTGCAGAGGTTGCATTTATTATCAGATCGCTTTGAAACTTGGTATGCTTGTTTCTGTTGACCTCCAGATGGGAGCTATCGTTTTTTTTTTGTTTGTTTTATTTCCGTCGGAACATGTTGCCGCTGGGAACGTTCTATGAACTTAGTTTAGTCAGACCTCAATAATTCCCTCTGGCTCAGTTATGATCGGAATGTTGCCGCTGGGAACGTTCTATGAACTTAGTTTAGTCAGACCTCAATAATTCCCTCTGGCACAGTTATGATCGGATTGCTTTGAAACCTGGTATGCTTGTTTGTGTTGACCTTTAGATGGGAGCTATAGATTTTCTTCTATTTCTGTCCAGAAATGTTGCTGCTGGAACTGACCATTGTATTTTGTTTAAGTCAGGCCTCAACATATTCCTTTTGCATGCCCTACAGGGCTGATTTATGAAGAGATCAGTTTGAAACTTTGTATTCTTGTTTTGGATTACCTCCAGATGGGAGGTATCGATTTTCTTTGTTTTGCGTCCAAAAATGATTCCGCAGGCAACAACGTTTGATGAACTTTGTGCAGTTATGCATCAATATTTCCGTTTTTGTACACCATGCAGTGCACAGTTTTGACCAGATTACTTTGAAACTTGGTATGCTTGTATGGTGTGAGCTGTAGATGTGAGCTATAGATTTTCTTCCATTTCCGTCCAGAAATGTAGCAGGTGGCAAATTTGTTGGAACTTATTTTAGACAGGCCTCAACATATTCCTTTTGCACGCTGTACAGGGCACATTTATGATCATCTTGGTTTGAAACTTGGTATGTTTGTTTTGTGTTACCTCTAGATGGGAGCTATAGATTTTTTTCCATTTTTGTAAAAAATAGTTGCCATTGTCAACAACCTCTGATGAACTTAGTAAAAACTTGGTGCAGTTAGCATCAATATTTTCCTTTGACACATTTATGAATGGATCGCTTGCAAACTTGATGTGCTTGTGTGGGTTGACATTTATATGGGAGCTGTCGATTTTCTTCCATTTCTGTCCCCAAATGTTGCCACTGACCTTTGAGCTTAGTTCAGTCAGACCTCAATATTTCTCTTTAACACCCCCTTCAGGGCTCATTTATGATCGAATCACTTTGAAACTTGGTATGTGTGTTAGGGCTGACCTCTAGATGTGAACTATTGCTTTTTAGCTCCCCTGACTGAAAGTCAGGGTGATGTTTTCTTATCAATGTTTGTCCGAACGTCTGTCAGACGATTGTCCTGCGTGAAGGTGGTGTTTGAGCCTCTTTCAACTAAAGCACTGGCCACATTTTAATTAAAGTTCATATAAGTAGTGGTTATATAGGGGCATTTTGATTTTTATGCAAATTAGGTTTTGGCTCGTATTCAGCAGAGGGGTGTGGAAAAGATCAGAAATCTACTTGTAATGAACCACCAGTAGCAGATACTTGCTATGTGGTATACAATGTCCTTTTGAGGTTTAGAATCAATTTTGTTCAAGAGAAGTTTGGTGGGCATTATTTGCCTTCGTTATGGGAGGGGCAAAAATTGTGGTAATGGCTTAATTTTTTATTTTCCGAACCGTGAAGTCGATTTGAACCAAATTTGATATGAGATGATAATGGGTCATAAGTAGTTGATTGATGCAAAACTTTTTTTTCTCATTGCCCCGTGGGAACCTTTGGATCTATTTGGGCTCACTATAGAAGCCCGAATTCTAACTTAGTGCATTTCAGGCAAATTTCTTCAAAAATCTTCTCCAGATCCAGCAGGCAGAATCTTTTGAAATTTGGTATGCAACATTGTGGGGTGGATCTGATTCAAGTTTGTTCAAATCGGACCCCTGGGTTTACATTTGTGCTCAGTATAGAAGCGCAAATTTGAACTTAGTGCATTTGATGAAAATTTCTTGGAAAATCTTCTCAAGATCCAGCTGGCGAGGAAAATTTCAAAAGCGACCAGCTCTAACCAAAATGCAAATTGCTTTGAAATTATCTTTTGGTGGCCAGCCGTTTGAACTCCCTCTGCTGCCTTGCATGTAGATAATGATTGTTCTTGGCCCTTCTTGTATTGTCAACAGCAGCATCTCGGTTCAAATTTCACAGCAAAGTGGAGAGATGTGCCCATTCAATTCATAGACTGCCCCCTTCACCAGTCCCATTCTGCAAACACTTCATCTTACCAATGTATGTACCAAAATGTGCATTGTTTTTCTTCCTTCCAGAAGTTAATGATGAAAAATGATGGACAAGTCTCATCCCCAAGGCATCACAGCTGATCTTCCATCCCACCCAGACTTGCTGATAAAACAGAAGGGGTTGTTTCACCCCTACATTCCCGACCTGCATATCCTTCCAACACATTTTCAATGTAAAAATAGATAAGTAGAGGAAATGTTCCCTGTCCTATCCAAATTTCCAGAGACCCCCCCCCCCCACCACCCCAACCTTTCAAAATGCAGAATTTGTGTGACCATTTTGCATTTGTAGCTGCACTTTATTCCCAACATGTTTTGAAAAATATTTTGTGCCCAGCCCTCTTGAACTGCAACCCCTGCCTTGCATGCAGATAAATAAGTATTGTTCCTTGCCCTTCTTGTATTATCAACATTGCATGAAAGTAGATGGAATATGTGACAAGTTGGTTAAAAGACAACTCCGACTCCCACCCCAACATATACTCCACCTTACAGATACAGCATACATGGTAATTGTTCTCTTCCTCTGAATTCACTGATGAAAAGTTATGGTGCTATAAGCCCCATCCCCAACTCATTTTGCTGATCTCCCCAACCCACCCAGACTTGTGTACAGAGGTGTAAAGGTCGTGTTTTGCCTCTACCTGTATATCTGTTTGTAAATTGTGAATGGTAAAGTTGAAACAGATAGGCGAAGGAAATGGTCCCAGTGCGATCCAACTGCACCCCCACCCTAGCTGGTCGAGATGCAGAACTTGTGTGACCAATTGTACCTGCATTTTTATCGCAACATGCTTGAAAAGACTGCTTGTGTGGCCAGCCCCTTGAAATTGCTTCATTGACCTGCAAATGCATGCACATGAGGATTGTTCCTTGTGCATTGTTTTTCTCCCTGAACTTCATGAAGAAATGTTATGGCATTGCAACTCTTATCGTCAACCAGTGTTGGTAATACGCAAACCTACACAAGTGGAAGCGTTGAGTTTTGTGCTCCCCCCTAACTTTCCTCACCTGCGAATCCCTCAAAAAATTGTTAACTTGAACACATGTCCGTGAAGGAAATGTCCCCAGTCCTATTCAATCTCAACCCCCCCCCCCCCCTCATTTGAGATGTAGAACTTGTGTGACCATTTGTGGACACTGTTATCTCAACATGCTTAGAAAAATAATCTTGTGTGGCTGTGCCCAGTCAACCACTCACTCACCCTCCCCAACTGGCATGCCAAGTTGGGATGAGTGGGATCTTGGGGCTCGGCAGAGGCACACAATGTCCCCAGTCCTATCCAGCCTCACCCCGACCCCACTGAACTGCAGAACTTGTGACCATCTGGCATTTGTAGCCACTGTTTTCCTTGGTGATGAACCGATTATCAAAACTTGCTCTCAACCAATCACCAGTTATTTCTCAGCCACTTATGCCAATTCCGAGGGTTGAAGTAGGACCTTGAAGAAAATCTGTTGGTGTCTTATAGTACAGAATTTCCTTGATAAATCCTAAATTCCGAAAGCTTAATGCCGTATAAGTTCTCAGAGTATGCATATTTAGTGCTGTGCAATATTAGCCAAAATAATATTTGCATTTTGGTTGCGGTGTGGGGAAAAGATCGTTAATAACGATACAATCACACAATAATGTTTTCGTGAAGATTGTGTTTTATTTGGGTAAATAGTATTAATACGGTTTTGTGTAAGATACTATAAACTTGGCTGTATTAACCAGGAATATACTGAGCACACATACTTTGTGTCTTAAATGAATAATCATTTTGATTTGCAGAGGCACATAATTGGCCCAGTCCTTTTCGTATTCAACCTCAAACCACCACTTGAGATGCTGGGCACACAATGTCCTGAATACTATCGAACCTCACACCAGCCCCCAGATTCAAAACCTGTGTGACCATCTGGCATTTGTAGCCATTGTTTTCCCGACATGCCTGGATATATATTACATGCCTGTGCCCACCCTGTGACATTTATGTCACCATCTCCGTTGGAAACACAGTAGAGCAAAGATGTGCCCAGTCACTTCAAAAACCCTGTTCCCTCCCATTCTCATTCTAATAACACCCATACTATTAACTTGTAAAGGTCGTGATCTCCCCAACCCACCCAGATTTGTCTACAGAGGTGTAAAGGTCGTGTTTTGCCTCTACCTTCCATACCTGCATATCTCTTGGTAAATTTTCAATGGTAAAGTTGAAACAGATAGGCGAAGGAAATGTTCCCAGTGCGATCCAACTGCACCCCCACCCTAGCTGGTCGAGATGCAGAACTTGTGTGACCAATTGTACCTGCATTGTTATCCCAACATGCTTAAAAAGACAGCCTTGTGTGCCCAGCCTCTTGAACTTGCTTCATTGACCTGCATATGCATGCACATGATGATTGTTCGTTGTCCATTGTTTTTCTCCCTGAAATTCATGAAGAAATGTTATGGCATTGCAACTCTTTTCCTCACCAGTGTTGCTAATACGCAAACCTACAGAAGTGCAAGTGTTGTTTTTTGCCCTTCCCCCCTTACTTTCCTCACCTGCGAATCCCTCAAAAAATTGTTAACTTGAACACATGTCCGTGAAGGAAATGTCCCCAGTCCTATTCAATCTCAACCCCCCCCCCCCTCCCGTAATCCCCCCCTTTCCTCATTTGAGCTGCAGAACTTGTGTTACCATTTGTAGACACTGTTATCTGAACCTGCTTAGAAAAATAATCTTGTGTGGCTGTGCCCAGTCAAGCACTCACTCACCCTCCCCAACTGGCATGCCAAGTTGGGATGAGTGGGATCTTGGGTTCGGCACAGGCACACAATGTCCCCAGTCCTATCCAGCCTCACCCCCACCCCACTGAGATGCAGAACTTGTGACCATTTGTAGCCACTGTTTTCCTTGGTGATGAACCGATTATCAAAACTTGCTATCAACCAATTACCAGTTATTTCTCAGCCACTTAAGCCGATTCCGATGGTTGAAGTAGGACATTGAAGAAAATCTGTTGGTGTCTTATACTACAGAATTTCGTTGATAAATCCTAAATTCCGAAAGCTTAATGCCATATAAGTTCTCAGAGTATGCATATTTAGTGCTGGGCAATATTAGCCAAAATAATATTTGCATTTTGGTTGCGGTGTGTCCATTGTTTTTATCCCTGAACTTCATGAAAAGATCGTTAATAACGATACAATCACACAATATTGTTTTTGTGAAGATTGTGTTTTATTCAGGTAAATAGTATTAATACGGTTTTGTGTGAGATACTATACACTTGGCTGTATTAACCAGGAATATACTGAGCACACATACTTTGTGTCTTAAATGAATAATCATTTTGATTTTAATGTGTGTTGTGAAGTTATATGATGCATGGTTTACACGTTTGTCAGAATGTATTATTCAATGTTCTTTTTTATACGCCCGTTGGAAAAAACGTGACGTATTATGTTATGGCGTTGTCCGTCCGTTTGGTTTCCGAACAATAACTTTAGTATTTGTTTTCCCGAGCGGCTCCAAATGTGGTTTAATCACAAGAAAATACAGGTCAAGTTTGAATATGGGGTCGGTCTGAACAATTTTTGCCTGAATTATGGCCCCAGTTGGATTAACTAACTGGATTGGATAGATATTGTTGTGTACCTGTGCCCAATTGTCGAGGGGGTGGGGGGGAGGATGGGTCAGGCACACATTGTCCCCAGTCCTATCCAACTTCACCTCCATCCCAACAAGATGCAGAACTTATGTGACCATGTGGCATTTGTTGCCACTGTTTACCCAAAAGGCTTGGATATTTTGTACCTGTGCCCAGCCACACCCCCTCCCCAAGATGGGCATGCCGGTTGGGGGGCTGGGCAGAGGCACATAATTGGCCCAGTCCTTTTCAACCTCAACCCTTTGCCCCACCACTTGAGATGCTGGGCACAGGCATACAATGTCCTGAATCCTATCCAACCTCACCCCCAGATTCAAAACCTGTGTGACCATCTGGCATTTGTAGCCATTGTTTTCCCGACATGCCTGTGCCCACCCTGTGACATTTATGTCAACATCTCAGTAGAGCAAAGATGTGCCCAGTCACTTCAAAAACCCTCCCATTCTCAATAGAATAACACCCATACCCCACCTCACAGCTGAACCATGAGCAGGTGTGTGTACTCCAATGTAAGTAGAAATGTTTGAAAGTGACAAAAGATATTGGCATTATTATTGTAAATGTGAAGTATATGTATACTTTTTGTAGAACTGTCAATATCTTGAATAAAATGTCTGTGCTCACAAATCCTTGAGTATGTTGTTTCTCTTTCCCATAACATGGAGAGATTTTTAAGTGAAATAGATACATGCATATGGAAACAAAATGAAGAACTATTGAAGATATTTCAAGTATTTATTAAGAATATTATATGTACAAGTATGCATACATATAAGTATATACATACATAAGTGTATAAAGATATATATAAGTATGTATTTATAAGTACATAAAGATATATATAAGTATATCAATAAATAGTATTTTATAACAAGAACATATTAAATGTATATAAGAACATCATATTATAAAGATATTACACATGTACAGAGAAACAAAAGAGAATATTATTATTATTATTTTTTTTTTTTTTTCTTTTTTCGTTTTTTTTTCGTCGCCCCACCCAATAAAAAAAAATCCGGGTGGGGCTTCGGAAAGAAAAGAAGCTGACTCACTCAGACTATCCCACCCAAGTGAGAAAACCTGGTGGCAACTGACTAAGACACAGTCCACACAAGATGACTCGGCATGCCTGAAGACAATTTAGTCAAACAGCTATGGCACTGCTGCTACACACGAGGAAATAATGTTTGAGGAAGTTTTCTTTTTGCACTCTGGAAATGCACCTTTTAATGACAGCTGCATCTGCACTAACAGGAAAATCCTCCATTATGGATAGGAAAAAAAAAAAATAGATTTCCCTGTTTGTGTAGAGACATCTGTCATTAAAGGGTGCATTTCCAGAGTGCACAGGAAACCATCAATAAAAGATGATCTGTAAGAAAACCCCCACAAACATCATGAACCCTTTAACAGTGCTATAGCTCTTGGGAGTAAAGCATTCAGACATGCTGGGTCATCTCAAATTTCCTGTGCCTCAGTCAACTGTCACCAGGTCCTCAGTCGGGTGAGACGGAATCAGTAAGTCAGAAAATTAATAAGTTAGTGGGCCAGTTAGTGGGCTTTACACAACCTCAGTAAGGTTGGGCTATGTGTAGCAATCCATTTTTGTTCTTACAATTCTTGTGATGAATAAAGTGACATGGTACGCAACCACCAAAATGGTGAACATCAACCTATACACTTATTTGCTGGACAAGTGGAAATTTTGGGATTAAACAAGGAAATATACAGACCATGGACAAAGAGCTCAACAACACTACAAAGCTATCCATGAACCATACGTTTACTTGTTCAATCCTAAAATTTCTACTTGTCTAGCAAGCGTCTAGGTAGATGTCCTCCATTTGGGTGGCGGAGTACATCACCTTTGTCAGTATTGTTGCTTCTTCTGTACCTAGACTGCAACAAGGCACAAACTGCAATGCAAAAGCATTGCAGATGGTGTCTTATTGCATTCTTGAGAAAGGGGGGAAAAATGTTGGAACTGACTGTACAGAAATACCGAAAATGTACAAATATCTGCAACTAAATATACACCCAGCACACAAATCAGTACTCGGAACCTTTTGGCCTAAGTTTATCATCACTCCATTGGCAGTCCAAATGTCCACAAGGTTATGTCATATTTATGGAATCATCCATCATGGAATTACTCTATTCGATATTCCACTCATGCACTCTTGAAACTGAAAAAAAGAAGAGAAAAATAAATTATTTTTCTATTTACCATTTCATGTCGTTTGCTATCAATAAAACATCTTGAACCCTTAGATAATTGCAAACAAATTCCAGAATGACTTATTTTCTTCTATTTTTTGTGCCGAAAACATAGTTTATGAATCCTCATTAGAACTAGCTCAACAAGTTCGTTCCAGTGAGGGGTCATAAGCTGTGTTTTCGAAACAAAAAATGAAACTACAGGTAGCTTACAGGGGGCAAATCCCCCCCAAAATCACCCTTTGTAAAATATTACAAATTACCGCAGCAATTGTTGGTATTATTTATTCAAATAATACATATAAGATTACCTATATTTGATGAAATGTCAACTTCGGTTTCGATTGAGGCCGATAGGATTTCAAGTTCACTGTGACCCTGACCTTTTGCACAATGACCTAAAAAATATGTAGGGCTCTTCCTCTCAACATCCTCAACCCATGTGCCAAGTTGGGTTTCGATCGCGAATGCATATTTTTAACTAGAAAGTGTTTTAGCACACTAAAACATATGTCTCCCCTTCCTTTTGAGGTCAGAGGTCAAGGTCACATGCAGTTCATCAAGGTAGCGGATATGCAGTTTCATGGTGACACATCCACGTCAAAAAAAAGAAAATTCTGATCTGGACAATTACTCCCTATTTAAAGTACATAAATTTGACCTTGAGGTCAAGGTCACATGAAGGTCATGACATGTGGTCTCATGGTGACACATCCACATGTCAAATAACCGTCAAATAACCCAAGTCCCAGGTCAAAAAACAAAAAAAATTCTGGTCTGGACAATTACTCCCTATTTGAAGTACATAAATTTGACCTTGAGGTCAAGGTCACATGAAGGTCACAATGGTATGCGACACACCAGTTCATGGTGATACATCCACATGCCAAATATCTAAAGCCTGACTCGAAATACAAAAAAGTTCTGGTCCAGACAGTTTCCCTTAAAAAACACATAAATCTGACCTTCAGGTCAAAGTCACATGAAGGTCACGATGGTACACTGCACACCGGTTCATGGTGATACATCCACATGCCAAGTACCTAAGGTGCAGGTCAAAAGACAAAAAAGTTATGGCCCGGACAAAGTTTGTATGAGAAGAAGGAGGAGGAGGAGGAGGAGGAGAAGAAGAATATGCACTGAAACAATATGTTTCCCTTCTGGGAAGGGGAGACATAATAATAAAGAGAGCAGAAACCAACTCTGACCGAGAAAAGTTAACATTCAAGGTCACTGGGACGTTTTCCTTTGACACAAAAATAACCAAACAAGAAGAATGTTACTAAGGTAACACATGCCCCCCCACCACCCTTGTGACCTTCACCTTGCAGATGCTTCAGAAACTATTATACACGACACACCTTCTGACTGTCATTAACATTTGTAAAAAGTTTAACAATTGTACTAGGATTCGTTTCTGAGTTATGGCTGAGACACGAATATTGACCGATTTTTAGTGTGACCTTGAAATGTGACCTTGACCTTGAAGGTCCGAACCCGGCTATGGTGTGTGACACATCCTCCCATGGTCCTTCATAATTGTGTGAAGTTTGATGACTGTGGCCCTAACCGTTTTTGAGCTATTGGCTCGGGGGACATAAAAATAAATGGGGTGGTTCTTCTTTTCATCATGCTCAACCAATATGCCAAATTAAGTATCAATCGGGCAAGCAATATTTCGATTTCAGAAGCCTACTCGGGTAAATGTTTATGTTCAAGGTCATTGTGACCTTGCCTTTGGTAAAATGACCTTAAAATGAACAGGGTTCTTTCTCTTATCAAGGCTAACCCACATACCAAATTTGGCTTCAATCAGCCAAATGAAACTTGAATTAAATGGCGGAAATCAACACCGACGGAAATTAAAATTCAAGGTCACTGTGACCTTGGCCTTTTGCACAATGATCCCAAAATAAATAGGGTTCTTCCTCTCATCATGCCTAAACAACATGCCAAGTTTGGGTTCAGTCGGCCAAGTCGATTGTAGTTGAGAGCGGAAACAAACTCTGTATACAGACCGACGGACAGCACCACTTCTAAATCATCCTGAAAAAATTCGGGGGGGGGGGGGGGGGGGTCATAAAAATTAAGGAAGGGTTAACAACAATAGGCTTACGGACAAAGTTGGGACAACTAATCCAGGATGGAAAAAAGACCATCATTAGGCATTTGCTCTCTGTAACTTTGACCTTGGTTTGAACAAGAGGCCCCCACAGGGCCTGAAGCGCTCATCTTGAACAGAACACAGTTTAAACAGAGTCCAAGAATGAGTCTACATTAAGCAAGCCATCTCCATAGGCTACACTGTCAATCATTGAGTCCCTCAGGAGTGACAAAAATAATCTGGGCATCATGCCGTTTCTTCAGTTGATCATAAAGTAAAATGTGGAGCTCCCCTATGAAGCCCCTTGATACAACCTTTGTGGATTAATCTTAGTCACACACCTCTAGAGGGAACCGAATACAAAGTTTTTAATTCTTCAGCAAAATGGCCAATTCCGGCTCCCATAGAGAGCCCAAATATTAACCCAGGCTCTTCATTTGAACACAGTTGAATCTGACTTCCCTAAAGATGTTGTGTACCGAATATGAAAGCATTCTGACTGTTCGATCTGAAGACGAGAAATTGTAAAGAAATTTCTTTGAATTGCACTAAGTTCAAATTTGGGCTACCATAGCGAGTCCAAATATTAACCTATGGATCCGATTTGAACAAACATGAATCTGACCCCCCTAGAGATGTTGTATACCAAATGTGAAAGCATTCTGACGAGTGGATCTGAAGAAGATTTCTGAAGAAATTCCCTCATATTGTACTAAGTTAAATTTCATGTTCCCATATGGAGCCCAAATATTAACCAAGGCACTCGAATTGAACAACCTGGAATCTGACCCCCCACCCCAGAGATGTTGTATACCAAATATGAAAGCATTCCGACTGGTGGATCTGAAGAAGATGATTTTTAAAGAAATATCCTCATATTGCACGAAGTAAAAGTTTGGGCTACCATAGTGAGCCCAAATATATACTTAGGGATCTGATTTGAACAAACTTGAATCTGACCCCCTTAGAGATGTTGCAAACCAAATGTCAAAGCATTCTGACTGGTGGATCTGAAGAAGATTTTTTTGAATTACCCTCCATATTGAACAAGGATAAAACTTGGGCTTCCGTAGGAAGCCCAAACAATAACCTAGGGACTTGGTTTAAACAATCTTGAATCTGACCCTCATAACAATGATGTATACCAAACATTAAAAGATTCTGACTGGTGGTTCTGAAGAAGAAGATTTTTAAAGAAAATTTCCCATATTACCTTATGTTAAAACTTCAGGCTCCTGTAGAGAGCCCAAATATGAACCAATGAACTTTATTTCATCAAACTTTTATCTGACCCTCTCCCTTCCCTCCCCCCCCCCCTCCCCCCCAAAGAATGCTGTATACCAAATATCAAAAGATTCTGATGATTGGTTCTGGAGAAAAGATTTTTAAACATTTTTGCAAATATGCTGACTCAGCATTTTTTTCGATGCCTATTACAGAACACCAGAACATAACCGATGGCAATTTTTTTTTACCATTCAATTCTACTGGTCCTAAGGATATTTCATACCAAATAACAGCTCTCTGTTCCATGTAGTTTGGGAAATATGGGCGTTTGAAAATATCTATTTTTAGATCCCCGGGTTCCCATGGAGATGCCGGAATTTTTTTTTTTTGCATGGGTCAAGTACTTATGACCCAATAATACCACAAACAAAATTTGGTTCATACCCGACCATCGGTTCAGAAAATTGAAATTTCCGGGGTGGGGGAGGTGGCAAAAATCTTCCCCCTCCAATTACAAAGCCAAATATTATTTCACGAACTTCGTTTGAACAAACTTGATTCTACACCTCATATGGAAGCTCCATAGCAAATATCAAGTCATTGTACACACTGGTTCTTGAGAAGATTTTAAAAATATTTTGGAGCATTTTCCCCCACTCCCTCCCTATGGGGCTGGGCATGTTGAGTTAAACAAAAATGAAATGCCCCTTTGGGAGCATCACTCACACAAACTTTCACTTGAATTGGCCCAGTGGCTTCGGAGAAGACCAAAACATTGTGTTGACGGACGATGGATGGAGGGCGATGAGATTAACTCGGCTTGACTTTGTCAAGAGGAGCTAAAAAAGAATATCCTTTGCATGCTCAAGTCACAACTCAATTACAGCTACGAAAAACAAAAAGGCGATCCATGACCTTCACAGTATGAGTTGGTTTGGGGTAACACTATGGCACAGACAATTAAGATGTTCAGGATAGACATGAGGTAGACAGATGCATGGAGTATTTTCAGAAAGTTTTCTCAAATGCTATTCAATGATTAAGAAATCCAAGGAATGGATAAACAATGGTTTTACGACAAGATACTGACCCTGATGAGACAGAAACAAATCACTACATTTGCACGGAGAATTTACAAGCTGACCAGTTGAAGAAAATGGATGGATACACTACTAATAGGAGCCCAAAATACAAGGCATGATAGTGATAGTTGGTCACGATGGAGGGAAACTCAATCAAACTACAAGTCACAGTGAATGCCCTATAAGGGACTGTCCATAAACCCCCTGTCGTCATGATTATTCAAAGATGAAAAGGAGCATAACTCTAGCACAAAGAGTTCAATCGAAACTAATTGCAAGTGCACAGGTTCCCATGGTAGTGAACATCCATACCAAGTTTCAAAGGAATCGACCCATAAACATCGTGAGAAAATCTCGGGGGCAAAATTCACTCATTCCAAGATGTAAAGGGGTGTAACTCTGGCAAAACAAATCAGTCCAAAACTATAAACGCACATGAGCACAGGTTCCCATGGTAGTAAACATCCATACCAAGTTTCAGGGCTCGCAAATAGTGAAAAAACGTGCTTGCCTGTCAGGCAGGCTTCTTTTAAGATCTGGTTGCCCACCCCAGAAAATTATGGCCCAGCGTTAGGACTGATATTTGATTGCTCAATTTATACACATTTCAATGTGAGTCGATCAGATATGACAACAAACGATGTATAACAACAGGTGTTGAAAGATGGGGACTGATCAAGATTCAGTGGTGCAAAAAAAGCCATGCATCATAACAACCACTTGGAAAGTTTAGAAAAACACTGTGGGGTTCAATCCAAAAATAACTAACCCCCAAGGGGTGATTACACCTGAAGAAATCAAATGTATTGTGGGGTTAACACCATAATATGAAAAAAACCCACTTAATGCAGCACTGTACTTGCAAATGACCCCACACCATACCTCTGCTAAGAGCAAATGGACGGAAGAATGAATGAACAAAGTGATTAAAATACCACCCCATTTTTTTAGCTCAACTTGACAAAGTCAAGCTGAGCTATTGCCATCACTTCTCATCCGTCGGCATACGAACCTACCTACGTACGTTAGTATGTTAGTACGTTAGTACGTACGTCCACAATTTCCTTTGGTACACCTCACAGGTCGCATTTATAATCAGATTACTTTGAAACTTGGCATCTTGTTTGGGGTGACCTCTAGATGGGAGCTATCGATTTTCTTCAATTTCCGTCAAAAAATGTTGCCGCGGCCAACGTTCTTAGAACTTAGTTTAGTCAAACCACAATATTTCCCTTTGGCACACCCTACAGGGCACATTTATGATTTGATTGCTTTGAAACCTGGTATGCTTATTAGGGTGACCTCTAGATGGGAGCTATCGATTTTCTTCAATTTCCGGCAAAAAATGTTGCCACGGCCAATGTTCGTAGAACTTAGTTTAGTCAAAAGACTCAATATTTCCCTTTGGCACACCCTACAGGGTACATTTATGATCGGATTGCTTTGAAACCTGGCATGCTTGTTTGGGGTGACCTCTAGATGGGAGCTATTGATTTTCTTCAATTTCCATCAAAAAATGTTGCCGCGGCCAATGTTCTTAGAACTTAGTTTAGTCAAACCACAATATTTCCCTTTGGCACACCCTACAGGGCACATTTATGATTTGATTGCTTTGAAACTTGGTATGCTTGTTTGGGGAGACCTCTAGATGGGAGCTATCGAGTTTCTGCAATTTCTGTCAAAAAATGTTGCCGCGGCCAACGTTCTTAGAACTTTGTTTAGTCAGAAGATTCAATATTTCCCTTTGGCTCACCCTACAGGGTACATTTATGATCGGATTGCTTTGAAACCTGGTATGCTTGTTTGGGGAGACCTCCAGATGGGAGCTATCGATTTTCTTCAATTTCCGTCAAAAAATGTTGCCGTGGCCAACGTTCTTAGAACTTAGTTTAGTCAGAAGACTCAATATTTCCCTTTGGCACACCCTACAGGGCACATTTATGATCAGATTGCTTTGAAACCTTTCATGCTTGTTTGGGGTGACCTCTAGATCATGGAGCTATCGATTTTCTTCAATTTCCATCAAAAAATGTTGCCGCAGCCAACATTCTTAGAACTTAGTTTAGTCAGACCACAATATTTCCCTTTGGCTCACCCTACAGGGCACATTTATGATTAGATTGCTTTGAAACCTGGTATGCTTATTTACGGATACCTCTAGATGGGAGGTATCGATTTTCTTCCATTTCCATCAAAAAATGTTGCCACGGCCAACGTTCTTAGAATTTAGTCTAGTCAGACCACAATATTTCCCTTTTATACACCCTACAGGGCACATTTATGATTGGATTGCTTTGAAACCTGGCATGCTTGTTTGGGGAGGCCTCTAGATGGGAGCTATCGATTTTCTTCGGTTTCTGTCAAAAAATGTTGCCACTGGCAAAAAAAATGACATTGGTACCAATGATCTTCAATTTTGCCATTTCATTTATAACTTACCAAGTTCAAGTTTGTCAAGTTGAGCTACAGTGTCATTGACACTTTCATTTAAAGGCGGGGGTGTATAATAAGGGAATTGAAGGTTTAAGGAGAGCTATTGCAGCTCTTAAGGAGAGCAATTACAGCTCGCCTTAAATTGATTTTGCAGGAGCCATGGAGGGCAGGTGCTATAGCTCTCCTCAAAAGACCAGCCCTGTTCAGAAGTACAGGTGCTGCAGCATAAAGGCTTTATACACAGCAGACAGATATGCTTCAAACTGAAAGTGTCTTTAAACCACAATGAATAAATAACCTCCAAATGCAGAGTTTCAAAAAAAAAAAAAATTCTAAGTTCATGGGATATAACTTGATTAAAATTGTTACAGGCTGAAAATTATTTGATGTACACATATTCAGTCGACAGTGGTTATGTTCCTGAAATTTCATCCAATTCTCTTACAAAATATAGAAGTAGTTGTATACACAAGAATCTTGTGTAGAATTCAATAGCATAAATTGAAGGGGAGATAACCTTGACAATATTGCTGAGGATTGAACATTTCAAAAATTGCATAAACAACCGTACTCCACTACAGTCGCCGTGGATTGGTCGTAATCCATACATGGGTAGTTATGTCCACGCAGTGTTTACCAGGTAGTTAAAATCATCAACAGCAAAATTTTAATTAATGAAGCACCTGGTTGTACCCGGTGCTTCATTAATTAAATTTTTGATGATTATTCCTGTAATTAGTGTTTGGAATCTAATATTATTGCGTCCATGGAAATATTGCCCACGCCTGGAAAGTGACCAGTCCACAGCAACTGCACTGTACTTGTTACAGTTACATTCGAGCAAAGTTACAAAGACTTAACCGATTTTCCCATTCATGACAAATTTTATGCATGTAGTTTTTAGCTCAACTTTGGCGAAGCCAAACTTGAGCTTATGCCATGGCCAGCTGTCCGTCTGTCCGTCAACAATTCAATACGGCTCGGCCTAGAGGCCGTATTTATGAACCGATCTTTACGAAACTTCTTGGGTAACTTTGTTATGACTGTGAGACGAGAAGGAGTGTTTTTGGGTCCGATCCGAAATTCAAGTTGGCTGCCAGCCACCATTTTGTACCGACGATGCAGAAATCTGTTTTTTGTACAGAACTTCCATACTAGTATGAAAACGCTGATTTGAATAATTAAGACTAACTTTGATGTATTTAGAGTTACTTTCCGCACTGTAAGTGCAAATGCCAATGCGGCTCGGGCCAGAGGCCGTATTTATAAACCGATCTTTACGAAACTTCTTGGGTACCTTTGGTATCACCGTGGGACAAGAACGAGTGTTTTTGGGTGCGGTCCGAAATACAAGATGGCCGATGGCAACCATTTTTTACAAAATTAGGTACAATCAGATTTTTGCACAGAACTTCCATATGAAAGTGCTGACTTGAATAATTTTTTGTGTGAATGTTTAGTACCATGGGATACATCACATATAATACAGGTTTTTTTCTTGTGCAGAAATTATGCAAGTCAGATGAACATTGATTTTTTTCAGTGCTACTTACAAACAGTAAGTGCACATGTCAGTACGGCTCGGGCTAGACGCTGTATTTATCAACCGATCTTCACAAAACTTCTTGGGTACCTCTGTTATCACCTTGGGGTGAGAACGAGTGTTTCTGAGTGCGGTCCAAAATTCAAGATGGCTGCCAGTGGCCATTTCGTCCTGAAATTAGGTCTAATCAGTTTTTTGTACACAACTTCTATACGGCTCAGGCTGGAGGACATATTTATGAACCGATCTTTACGAAACTTCTTGGGTACCTTTGTTATCACCGTGGGATGAGAACGAGTGTTTTTGGGTGTGGTCCAAAATTTAAGATGGCCACCAGCAACCATTGTGTACCAAAATTAGTGCAATCAGTCTTTTGGACAGAACTTCTGTATGAAAGTTCTGATTTGAATAAATTTTTGTATGAATGTTTAGTAAAATGGAATACATCACATATAGTACAGGTTTTTTTCTCGTGCAGGAATTATGCAAATTAGATGAATTTTGATTTATTTAGTGCTACTTATACACTGTAAGTGCACA
Organism: Pictodentalium vernedei; assembly: GCA_031216915.1. Taxonomy (NCBI): domain Eukaryota; kingdom Metazoa; phylum Mollusca; class Scaphopoda; order Dentaliida; family Dentaliidae; genus Pictodentalium; species Pictodentalium vernedei. Next base: position 458,934,395 of record CM062292.1, on the reverse strand, counting down.
TGTCAATTCAGCTCGGGCCAGAGGCTGTATTTATCAACCGATCTTCACGAAACTTCTTGGGCACCTTTGTTATCACCTTGGGACGAGAACGGGTGTTTCGGAGTGCAGTCCAAAATTCAAGATGGCTGCTAGTGGCTATTTTGTACCGAAATTAGGTCCAATCAGTTTTTTGTCACAACTTCTATACAGCTCGTATTTATGAACTGATCTTCACTAAACTTCTTGGGTACCTTTGTTACAGGACTGAGTGTGTTTTGGGGTGCCTTTGTTATCACTGTGCTATGAGAACAAATATTTTGGGGTTCAGTCAGACCCACTCTGGTACTCAAAGATTTCTTTTCTAGTTTAGCATCTGACTGTCACCCACCTTTGCAATACTTTACCTATACATTTGTTACAGGCAACAGTCAGTATTTATGTACAGACAGTTACAATACTTTATATGTACATTTGTTATCAGGTCATTAACTAGATGTTTGTCATTGCTGTGTCACATACTATACATGTACATGTCTTGACAAGTTGAGCTACAGTGTCATTGACACTTTCATTTCTGTTTCAATTTGCTAACCAATAACTAAGAAAAGGGAATCAACTCCCAAAAATTGAATTACAAAGTATAACTGATAGTCACGCTCCTCATCTGTTATAATAAACAAGAGCCTGAGGCGAACACCTGACCAAAGTTGTTTAAAGAAGGATTTAACTAACATCTATGGCTAGTTAATACAACAGAGGAATGAAGTTATTTAATTATTTATAACTTTGCTACCCATGCCAGATGATTTTTCTTCTAGTATTGCGATGCCGCCACAGAAATAATGCCCTGATTTTCAGTAACGGAAAACTAGGGATTCCAAATATCAACCTAAGGATTTGACTTGAACAAACTTGAAGGATGTTGTATACCATATATCAAAAGATTTTGAGTAGTGGTTCTGGAGAAAAAGATTTTGAGAATATTACAAATTTTGCACAATGTTAAAATTTGCACCTCCACCCCTGTAGGGGAAACAAATACCCAGGGACTTTTTAACCGAATATGAGCCAGGCCTGGCATTCTGAAAAATGCAGGAGGGCAAAAAATCGCTCTCCTCAATCCGCTTAGGAGAGCAATTAGCTTTACACAGCATTTTAAGTATCCAGTTGAATGAACTCATTGAAACTGAAACCAACAGACTACATCAGTGATTTTATTAACTTTACTAAGGTAAAGCGAAATCTCTTAGACATCTAGATGTCTCACTCAACAACCGAACACACACTTGACAAGACCTGTGTGTGTACCCAGACCTGTTGTCCAAGAAAGTCATACGCCTACCACTACAACCTTCAACCCCCTAAGGGGGGTTGAAGGTGGTAGTGGTAGGCGTATGACTTTCTTGGACAACAGGTCTGCTTGAATCTACAGTCACATCCTGGTGCAAGTGCTTCAAGTGACAGGATAGTAGTAATGGTAGTATATTATAGTGTCAATATTCCTTGAATAATTACCCCTCAAACTGTGATGTCAGTTGTTGAACTTGAAACTGACAGAAAAAAAAATATTGCTGTGACCCATTTTGCTTCAAATGATTGCAACTGTGTTTGGGTATGGTTGCAGCCATTACCTTTTACCACTAAACCACTTTCAAAATGAAATTACGTGATGTTATGTGACTTCGAAGTTAAATTACATTTTTGCTTTACAACAAAAATTTAATGTGAGCATAATACATGTAATCTCAATCATCCCAGACCAAAATATTTAGGAGGGCAATTTTTCGCTCTCCTTAATTCTTTCAGGAGGGCAGTAAGGAGAGCTAAAAAATCGCTCTCCTGAAATTGCCAAGCCTGATATGAGCCCTAAAAGGATGCTGTATACCAAATATCGAAAAATTCTGATTGTATCTCAAGATGCAGATTTTTACAGATTATTCCTCATAATGGACAAAGTTAAAATTCAGGTTCCAGTAGAGAATCCAAATATTAACCCAGGAACTTGATTTGACCAAACTTAGATCTGACCTTCCTGAGGATGCTGGATACCAAATATCAAAAGATGATTCTGGAGAAAAAGATAAAGAAATTTCCACATACTGCACCAAGTTAAAATTCAGACAACCATAGGGAGCCCAAATCTAAACCAAGGGTCCCAATTTGAACAAACTTGAATCTGCCCCCCACCCCCCCCCCCCCCCCCCATCCCCAAAGCTGTATACTAATATATACTATGAAAAGGATTCTGACTGGTGAATCTAAAGAAGATTTTTAAAGAAATTCCCTCATATTGCACTAAGTTCAAATTCAGGCTCCCATAGGGAGCCCAAATATTAACAGAGGAACTCGATTTGAACAAACCTTTTGGCAACCTCAAGTTAGAAAATGCTGATAGGATCACAGATCCAATGTAAAGTTGTGACAGCACAAAAGTGGGTTTAATCATTATCAAGTTATTGTACGGAAACCAATTGTTTACAATTTACTATGTGAAGGTTCACTGTGACCTTCACCTTCGACATGGGTCAAACCATTATCAAGTTATCATCCGGAAACCAATTGTTCTGATTTACTATGTTCAGGGTCACTGTGACTTTGAACTTTGACCTAGCGAGTCCAAAATAAATAGGGTTCTTCCTCTCACAAAGGCGGACCTACAAATGTGGGTTGAACCATAGTCAAGTTATCATCCGGAAACCAATTTACTATGTTCAAGGTCACTGTGACCTTGACCTTTGACCAAGCAAGTCCAAAATTAATAGGGTTCTTCCTCTTACCAATACCAACCTACCTATGAAGTTTCATAAACGTGGGTTGAACCATTATCAAGTTATCATCCGGAAACCAATTGTTTATATTTAAACTCTGTTGTCCATGGCAGATGATTTAAATGCCCAAATTTCCAGTCTGTTTATTAGAGTTTAATGATATTTTCGATAACAGTTACATCACACAGGAGAGTTTTACAAATCGAAGAACCCAGAGAACCTGTAGAGAACCACTATCAGGCTATCCAACATGCTAACTCGACACAAGCCAAGTTTGCTACAGGTCAACAAACAGTATGCCTCAGCACACAGTGTCATCGTGCCCCCATGTGGACAATTAAGATTTAGTGTCTTGCCCAAGGACACAACACAGATGGAACAGGTCAGGATTGTACGATAGCCCTTTGATTTAAAGTCTAATGCTTTCATCAAGCAGGGCTTGCCTTGAGTCGGGGCTGATTAGCCCCGGGGAGCACTTGCTGGGGGCTTTTTTTCAAGCCCCGACATTTTCCACAAAAAAGCACTAACAATAATGGACAAAATGGAAAATCAGCCCCGAAAAGGCCCCGACCTCAATATGTGGGGCACTTTTTTTAGGCCCCGACCATTTTAGTCAAGGCGAGCCCTGATCAAGGTAGCAGAGGTAGTACACCGAGAGATGACTTTATTCCGTGAGAGCAGCTAATTGATACAAACTCTGTAGAATGACAAGGCCATCTGTTGATACTCAGTTTAAACATGCCCCATGTGTGAGAGAACTGAGTTGTCCTGGGCACATTCCATAATAGTACTCTCATTTGCGAGCCATGGTAATGGAGACGCTCTTGTATTTTCATCTCGGAAACGGCCTCGTCAGTTTTGGACCTAGTGGAAACACTGAGTATGTGACACAGCAATGACACACATCTAGGTAATGACCTGATAACAAAGGTACATGTAAAGTGTTGTAAAGGTCTGTACACACATACTGACCGTAGCATGTAACAAATGTACAGGTAAAGTATTGTGAAGGTGGGTGACAGTTAGATGATAAACTAGAAAAGGAATCTCCATGGGGTTCATGTTATTTATTTATTGGTGTTTAAGGTCACATATTTTGGCACAATGGCTAATCATGACCACAACATGCATATCAACTCAAGACCAGGGGTGAGCGTGTTTATAAGCCATGTTGCCCATTTTAGAGAGGGTTTGCAACTCCCAAGCACTGGTGATTGGGTCCTATTTTACCAGTAAAACAGAGCCTGTTTACCGCAGTGAACAGGCACTGCTTCACTTCCCGGGGTTCCCTCGGGGAATGGGTTAATGTTACAATGGGGATCCTTGTTTGGTGCACCATAAGCCAAATGTTAGCAATTGTTTTGGCCTGTTTGATTCAAACCCTTCTAAGGTTGATTCATACTGATTAATAAAAAATATCTGTTCAGTCCTTCTTAAAATATAGGTATTTGAATTTTTTATCTTTAGCTCATAAGGTTACCACGGGTGAGGTGGTTTTATTTTTCACATTGGAAATAGTAAATCTGGTTGTGCTAATGTTTACCCTCCCCAAGCAACACCAAATATTAACACAGGAACTTGGCTTCAACACATTGAATGTACACATCCCAGGGAAGCTGAATTCAAGAAACATTATTTTGTCTGGTGTTTTTGGAAAAGATTTTTAATTATGTCCCTTTTGGAGTCCCCGAGTGGCTCTGACTGAACCCAAAAATATTTGTTCTCATACCACAGTGGTAACAAAGGCACTCTTTACAGGTTCTGTACAAAAAATGTAACACACTCATTCTCATCTCAAGGTGATAACAAAGGAACCCAAAAAGTTTTGTGAAGATCGGTTCATAAAAACAGCCTCTAGCCCGAGTCGTATTGACATGTGTACTAACTGTGTAAAAGTAGCACTGAATAAATCAAAGTTCATCTAATTTGCATAATTTCTAGACGAGAAAGAAACCTGTATTATATGTGATGTATTCCCTGTTACTAAACATTCATACAAAACTTTATTCAAAGAAAAGTGGTGCAAAAGCACAAAGAAAAAATAATCTAAAACTGGGCCGAGTGCTACTGGCACACATGCCCAGTAGGGGACGATCTTCTCCTAGTACAGATCCACGTCTTCCGGTGCCAATGTGCAGTCAGTAACTAATGAATCATTCTTTTGAATCCGCCAACATTGGAGTTATGTGATCAGCGGGGAGGAAGGATTCTTAACCGAATAAGATGGGAGGGCCTCCATGTAAACAATTATGGTAGGTATAATAAGAAAGGAAATTTACTATAAAATTTAGATTTCTTATCAACCTACCATACAATTGATTACTACAGACTGAATAGACAACAGGAGGAGGGAATCACATAACCAACCCCCACATAACCCGACTGCACTGTAACCGTGGACAGAAGAGCTCCCAATGCCTATTCAACCATAGCATCACAAACATTAGTAAGAGACAATGAGAGATGAGGCATATGGCACTGCGTGACGCACATACAGAAAGGACAGTAAAACAGCACAGGGCTGGAACTGACCTTGCAGCCTAATGGCTAGGGTAGACAACAGCCTGAGCAGAAGAAAGAGGGCTCAAAGAAAAAAAAGGTCCTCAGACTGCTCCTGAAACTGACGCAGATAGAAGGTGGAGAAAGTAGAAGCATTTCTCCAGTAGGCTGCCGGCATAACGTGCGACAACTTGACGGAGTTAGCATAAGCCCAGGAAGTAGACATGGCACGCACCTTGTGGGCAGAAATACAATTGGCAATACAAACATCAGTCGATAGACAACCATAAGCCGCGTGAAAAGCAAGACAAATCCATCGAGAAATGGATTGAGGAGAGATCTTCTGTCGACCAGGGATAACAGACAGAAAGTATCATTTCCTGCCTTTCCTAATGAACTACGTCCGGTTGGGATAAATGTGAAGTGCACAAACCGGACAGAGCAAAGGGCGATTACCCTCGCCGAAGGAAGAGCCCTGATTCAGCTAGGTGGAGTTGTTCCTGGTATCTGATTCTTGGCCAGAAAGGAGCAATCAGTGGTAAAAGTAACACTGTTGGCGGAGCTCCTGAAAAAGGCCAGATCAACAGAGAGGGCGTGAAGCTCACTAACCCGTCTAGCTAAGGCAAAAGCCCTCAGAGCTGTCTTGTATGTGAGAAAACGCATATCCACCTGGGATAAAGATTCGAGTGCCCCCCCCCCCCCCCCTCCCCCTCAGCATAGCAACAGCCAAAAAAGATTCCATCTTGGGGTAAGCTGCAAAATCCTAGGCCTTTTCAAAGAAAAGTGCCGAGTAAGCTTGGAGAGTTATGGATTAGTGCTGATACGACGCTTTCCCACATACGAAAAGGTATCAAAGCATGGATCTGGACCCTTTGATGGTAACAGACTGGGGACCCCAAGAATCAGATATACCAGAAACTCCGCAATCTGTGTTATCGAAGGATTGGCATAATCAACAGAGTGATCAGAACACCATGGACAGAAGACCTTCCACTTAGCCGCATAGGCCAAACCAGTGGAGTGCTGCCTTGAAGAAGAAATGCACTCCACTGGTCGTCTTGAAAAATCTTCTACGGAGGAGACAGGACCTGACAAAAGGTATGCGTGAAGGCACAATGAAGTCGGGTCGACGTGAAACCTCCTCGGGTGACCTTCACAAAGAAGGTCACAACATAGAATGAGATGTGCCAGAACCGTCGCCAACGGAGAGCAGTGCTGATTGATCCACACCCGTTGAGGCGACAGGGGAACAATCAGAATGATTCGACAACTGCAGGTTCTGATCTTGGCCAGAACCGGAGGCAGAATCGGAACCGGCGGGAAGGCGTAGCCGACTAGACAGTTCCAATCGAGTGACAGAGCGTCCACAACTAAAGACAGAGGATCTGGACACGGGGACACAAAAGTGTCCACAAGATGGTTCAAATGGGTTGCAAAGAGATCGATGTAGGGACGACCCCAGGAATCCCAAAGTGACTGGAAGATTCCCCTGTGAAGCATCCACTCGGTGGAAATGACCCTGCCCCGTTGGGACAGGGAGTTGGCTAGGACGTACAGACGACTGGGAAAGTGACGAACAATCATTCCGGTGTCGACATCCTGAGCTAGCAGTAGAAGATCCCGAGCCAATTCGTACATGGGAACCGAGTGCATGTCGCCCTGGTTCCGAATGTAAGCAACCACTGTCAAATTGTCGGACAACAGAGGGACCCAACGATTCGAAAGGTGGGGGATCCACTGCCAAAAACTCAGAAGAGCAAGAAGCTCCTTCTGGTTGACGTGAATTGCTGCTTGATCCTGGTCCCCTACACTGTTAAGGGAAAGACCTAGAGGATCCAACATCGCACCCCATCCAAGATCGTTGGCATCTGCCATCAGAACACGATCGGATGTGGGAAGGGAAGAAGGTGACGAAGAGAGTCTGGTAACTGAAGCACCAGATCCAGAGATCTTGGAAATCACATGCAAAGGAGCCTGTACGTCGTCTAACCTATCTGGAGGCAGATAAGCAGCCAAAGCAGATACGACATGGTCTGAGAGAGAAAGCATGCCCAGCATCTCTCTCGCCATAGGAATAATGGCCGACTTGGGCTTGAAAAGCCTGAGGGAGGTGGAGTCCTGATCCAAGACTGACGGATTGGCAGAATCGTAGTTACGATAATGCACTGGAGGCAAAAAGGTTGTCAGCCCTGGTGAAGAACAAAGTCTTCAAAGACTTGGAACTCAGCTTAGAGTCCAAAGCTGCAAACGCTTCAATCACCTGTACCGACTGGCACAGTCGAAGGCGCCCAGAAGCGGGTTGCTCCACAGGATGGAAGCACACAACCGATGATTGCGGCCTGGCTGTCAGCTGGTCTAACAGTTTGAGATCCGAAAGGAACTCAACACAAATTAAAGTCAAGAGCTGCTCCAAGTCAGAAGACTGTTGGCCCTCAATGTCAGACCCATCCTCTGAGTCAGAAGGCACATAGTCCATCACGGGCAAACCAGCTGATGCCTCCCATGGTGTAGGCACACCAGGGGGATCAGAAAGCGGCCTGCTTCCAATCCTGGGAGGCGGCACCACAGGGGGCGCCTGAAAACCACTAGTAGCCTCGCTGGAGGCAACAGGAAGGCCCTTGGAAAGAACCTGAGTGAGCAGGGAGAGGGCCCACTCCTGACCCTCTGAACCAGCGAAGGGTCAACAATCCACCAGAACACCCGTAGCGGGGCAAAGGGCGGCAGGCGAAACATCTGCGGGCAGATGCTGATAGGGATATACAAGACACCGAGGAAGAACAGTGTGGGAACTCGGAGAGTCACTGTGGACCTCCAAGGGACAGAGGTCCAGGCTGCACAAAAAGCGTCGGCCCCACAAAACTGGCCGTTGGACCAGAGTGCGTGGACATAAACACAACCGAGTCCATGGTGACCCCACCAGGAACATCCGAATCCAAAGAGAAGGCTGCTGGCTCGACGCCTGAGAGACCACAGCAGAGGTTTCGGCCGGCAGCCCCTTCCAATTTCACCGAGTTGAAGTCAGGGAAGGTTGAGGCCGATATCCCATGTCTACACTATCAGACATCTCGGCAGACACCTGCAAGGATAAGCCGAGGCCGGCTGAAACAGTAACCGATGAAGTTGCAGACGGAACAGCAGCAGCCGATACGACGGGAGCTGTTGAAACTGGTGGAAAAGTGGAGAGAGCAACTGAGCTCGGCTCCAAAGGAGGAGTCACAACCCTAGTGACAGCCTAAGATGTCGACTGGAGAGGGACCACAGTCCCAGAACCAGGCATCTCTTCACCAGACAACTCAACCCGCAGTATCCACCACAGGAAAAGACTGCACATCCACCATGGAGGGGGTACAACTCTCACCAGACATGGTCATGTCGGGAGGCCCGAGCGACAGCATTCCCCTACCCCGTGGGAGTGAGAGAAACCGCCACAAGAATGCACAACATGCATGGACAAAAGGCATTGCCCTCAAGGAACAGTCCTGGGCATAACAGAGGTGAGAGCAGTAGAAGAAAAGGTGAACTCAACAGATGTAGAAAGTAGAACACCCCCAACTACGAGAGAAAGGCGGCAGAAAATAAAGGACCGACGGGAAAACAACTGACCGCAGATGGCCGACAGAAACCAAAAACAGAAATTCTGCCCTCAACAGAGAGGAGAAATCCTGTCCAATGACACCTAACTTCAATAGTAATAATAATATCCAAAAGGATTACATAAATTTGTTCAACCAAAAAATTATATGTCTGAACCGCACGGTACGCAAAAGTCGCACGCAAACACGGAGAATATATATGAAATACAATGAAAATGTGGTTAAAATTAAAAACGAGAATATATAAAACACAGTCCTGTTATTATACGATACTCAGATCCATAATTGCACAATGGTACTGGAAGCCATGGATCTGTACTAGGAGAAGAGTGTACCCTTCTGGGTGTGCGCCGGTAGCACTCTACCCAGTTTTGGATTATTTTTTCTTGGTGCTTTTGCACACTTTTCTTTCCCAAATCCCTTGGGAAAGATCAAAATAGAGAGCATATTTTCTGAGTTAGGGACTTCCACTGTAGTGCAAGCCTGTAGTAAAAAATTTAGGGTAGGTAGAAATGGCTGCTGGTGGCCATCTTGAATTTTGGGCCGCACCCCAAAACACTTGTTTTTGTTCCACAGTGATAACGGTGATAACAAAGGTTCCCAAGAAGTTTCATAAAGATTGGTTCATAAATACGGCCTCTAGCCCGAGCCGAATTGAATTGTTGACAGACGTCCAGGCGGACGACAGGCCATGACAAAACCTCAAATTTGAGCTAAAAATGAACAAAGGCACTTGATTTCAACAAGCTTGAGTCACAATAAGGATGCCATATACCAAATATTAAACTAGAGCAAAGTCCAGGGTGGCATATACTGCCGTCTGCAATACCATGGATAGCATTACAAAAATGGAACATTTATTACTGGGTGATGCTGAAGGATGACAGAGCACAGACCATTGGGGCATATATCATGAGAACTATCTGCAAGTCATGTGTAACCTGATATCCTAGAGTTCCTACTCTCTACATTTATTTATTAGGGTTCAACGACACATTAACAGCCAAGGTCATATCGTGTCAGTGACAGTTTTATAGGTGGAGGAAGCCGGAGTTATAGTAACCAGGAGAGAACCACCGAGCAACGACGAGCAGCTGCCAGCTCCCCAACATCTAACTCCGCACTGCAGCACAGGCAGGGCTAGATTGATTGAAGACATGCGCACTATTGACATGCAATACGCCTTAGTTCACGGCGTCATGGCGCCCCCATGTGGACAATTGGGGTGAAGTGCCTTGCCCAAGGGCACAACGCGGGAGTCTGAATCGATCGCTCAGATGGTCACCCATCCAAGGACTAACCGGGCTCAACGTTGCTCAACTTCGGTGATCTGACGAGAACCGGTTACCACAATGCCACCGTGCCCCCTAACTCTCTACATTAGAAATTGTGGGAGAAGTTGATTACACCATGAAGGTACCCTTAATTAAACAAGTTATTCCTGATTAAATTTTAGGAGCGACAAAATCAAAGTCCATAAAATGCAATAAGTCCTACATTAGTTAATAGTTTTGGAGATATGGGCATTTTATTTTTTTTCTATTTTTAGCTCCTATGGTTCCCATGGGGCAACGGGGAAATTTTTGGGGAATAAATTAAGAACCCAATAAGCCCTCATATCAAATTTGGTTCAAATCTGCCTCTCGGTTTGGAAAATAGAAATGTTGGGCTGGGGGAGGGGGGGGGGGGGGGGGGGGAATTCTTGCCCCTCCCATAACGAAGGCATATATAGCTCCTCAAACTTCTCTTGAACAAATCTGAGTCTACACCTCAAAAGGAAGATGCACACCAAATATCAAGTCTCTTTTAAGATTTAAGCACACTTTTTGGGCATGGCCCTACCAAGGGGCGAGGCAACTTGATTTGAACAAAATCAAAATGCGATGTCATAAACTATTATCTCAAGTATCAATTAAATTGGTTCAGCGGTTTGGGAGAAGATGCAAAAACCATGTTCACGGACGACGGACGGTGAGTGATCACTACAAGCTCCCCTAACTGAAAGTCAGGTGAGCCAAAAACCCTGTGTTTCCGTAGATTGTTCTGACCTGACCTGAACCTTCCAGATTTGTGTACACTCACAATGAAACATATGTACATACTTTCACACTGCAGTGAGTAGTCTGAGGGCCCCATCATTTCATAATATTTCTGGGCAAGATATAGGGAATTTGTTTATTTATTTAAGTAAAATATTCACAGTTAACATGGACCATTTCCCCACTTTGGTAACTTGACATATCAGTTCTGTCAAAGCATTTATATTTTAATAAATATTCACCGTTCATGTTTACAGTTAAAACTAGAAGTTCTGTCACGAATAGTGCGCTTATCTAGGCTTAATTGCGCGTTGGAATTGCACGCAATTGCCATATTCAATGGCATCCAAAGCACGACAGGATCTCCTGGTTACTTATAGCAAACACATGCAATGTTTCTGGCAATGGACCTCCGGGTTACCCAGAGGTCCATTGGCTGAAACATTGCTTGTGCACAGACCATATGTACAGAATTTGATAGCTTTACTTGGGCCATAACGCGCACGTTAACGCGCATATCAACGTGCTATTTGTGCGCATTTCATGACAGGACTTCTAGTTTTAACTGTACCTGCATTTGTGTGCTGTATTTCCCTATATTTCCCTCGTCCTGGAGTAACTGATTGAGAATGGTGTTACGCACTTTGATTTGTGGTCTACCTAAACACCAGCCCAACATTTAATATTCTCTCTTTGTTTAACCGTCTTACTTTTATATACCATTGTTTCCCATTTGTACTTTTATTTGGGCCCTTGCTAAGAGCTGTGAACTGTATGAAGGGCTTCAACCGAGTCTGAACATTGATGTTGTTGTAAAAGAATCTATTATTAGTATTATCCAGACTAACACTGAACAGGTATTTTGTGAGGACCACCAGAAAATATGCAGAACAGACCAAACCAGCTGCAACAGTGACAGTCTGGTGCACCTGTGTGAAGTCAGACTGACCACTGCTGACTTTCTTGAGTAAATTAACCTGTGACAAGTTACTATACTTGCCTGAGTGACAATTTACAGAGACCATTGAAGAATTCAAGACACCAGTAGCTGTTCGGACTTCAACGTTGTAAATCCTTCTACTGGGGTTGTTCGCATCTTGGGTATTTCCTGGCCAGTTGACCCCATTACTGCAAATGCCCCAGTGTTAAGATTTCCTGGGAGGTTGGAGAATTACCTGAATTATTGTGTATCAGCTCTACCATAATCTCCTGTATACCTTTCCTTGATAGTCAGTTGTCTGAATGGGGTATAGGGTGATTTAATCCCCAGTCCCCACAACATTATAGAAGGATATCCCCCAAAGATAATTTGTGCCAAGTTTGGTTGGTTTGGGGGGCAGCGGTTCTGGAGAAGATGGAAATGTTAAAGTTAATTACAACCGACAATGTAACTGTGTGGCACTAACAGAATAATTTTTCCTTACAGCCTTCAGATTCTCTATTCACGGTATTCATACATGTAATTGGTTACAAAAAACATTGTACAAATATATAGTATATCGTGGGAAGTGGCATTTCCAGAATGGCTGTCTAATTATTCATCGTTCATGTTAACCTGCATTTGTGCTCTATATTTCCCTCGTCCTGGAGTAACTGATTGAGAATGGTGTTACGCACTTTGATTTGTGGTCTACCTAAACACCAGCCCAGCATTTAATATTCTCTCTTTGTTTAACCTTCTTACTTTTATATACCATTGTGTTTTCCATTTGTACTTTTATCTGGGCCCTGACTTAGACCTGTGAAGGGCTTCAACAGAGTCTGAACATTGATGTTGAGTTGTAAATGAACCTTTTATTAGTATTATCCAGACTAACACTGAACCAGTATTTTGAGTGGACAACCAGAGAATATCCAAAACAGACTAAACCAGTTGCAACAGTGATAGCCTGGTGCAGCCGTGTGAAGTCAGACTGACCATCGCTGACTTTCTTGAGTAACTTAAACCGTGACCAGTGACCATACTTGCCTGAGTGACCATTTACAGTGACCACTGACCAGTACTGACATCCAACCAGCCGTTCAGACTTCAACGAATCAACGTTGTAAATCCTTCTACTGGGGTTGTTCATATCTTGGGGATTTCCTGGCCAGTTAACGCCACTACTGCAAATGCCCCAGTGTTAAGATTGCCTGGGAGGTTGGAGAAATACCCGAATTATCGTGTATCATTTGATACTGGGGCCAGCTCTACCATAATCTCCTGTATACCTTTCCTTGAGAGTCAGTTGTCTGAATAGGGTATAGTATAAGTTGTCTCCTCCATCATGTATGGTATATGGAGATTTAATACCTGGATGTCGGTTTTTAAACACCGAGCCGCAGACGAATGATAGCATTCAATAAAATTGAAAAACCACCACAATGTGTATTTTTAATTTCTCTAGATGCCCCTTTATGGGGTATACAAGTTAAAGAACATCTAAAGCTTACAATTGAGCGTACTTGCCACAATCGCCAGTTCATACCGGAAAAGTGGGGGTTGTACTCCATTGACTCAGGTTGCCACGTATACCACCCAAGTGTGCATGACTGGTGATTTTACAGCTACCCGAGTCACTGGCATTTAACACTGTGAAATATGTTCAGTTTAATGCACGGTATTACAATTGGAATCAGCATCTGAATCGGCTGATTGAGAGCTCAAATAACTGGTAATCAGTCAGCAGCCATTTCTAGTAATCGGTTGAACACTAACATACATGTAAAGTGGTTACAAATAAACATATTGCACAAATATATAGTATACCGTGGGAAGTGGCATAGCCAGAATGGCTGTCTAGTTACCACCCCCTGGAAGATCAGGTAACTGCAAACAGACTGCAAACAGCTAAGTGTGCCAAGTGATAGGCTACCCTCACTTTCAGTCATATGAGCTGAAAAAGCAGCTGGATGAGCCCCATTTAAACAACCATCAATCTTATGATGATTCTTATCCACCAGCATATATATCTTAACCAAAATCTGACCACCACCAGCATATATATCTTAACCAAAATCTGACCACAGTCTGCCCTGAAACTTGGGGGCCAGATTCATTTAACCCTTTACCCAACGCAGAAGATTTCAAAATTTATTATTTTAAATATCATTTTTTAAATTTTTTCAAACAATTTCAACAAAACCATATCATGTGACCCCTCTTTGGAATGAGCTAGATGAGCTCGTTCCAAAGAGGGGTCACATGATACGGTTTTGTTGAAATTTTTCGAAAAATAATATTTTTTCAGCTGCAGAATTTGCATATTACGCGGGCAGATGAGGCAGATTCGTTGGGTAAAGGGTTAACAAAATTCTCCATAATACTGTAAGATAGTTGTTAACTGTTTTGAAAGAAAAACAAGCTTCATTTAATATTTTTCCTTTTGAGATGGTGATACCAAACAAGAGGCCCCAGGGGGCCTGAGGGCACTCACCTGACATGGTAGCCTAAATATCAACCCAGAGAATTGATTTCAACAAATTGCATCTGCTCCTCCTAAGAAAAGCTTATACCAAATATCCAAAGATTCTGACCAGTGGATCTTAAAAAAAAGAATTTTAAGGAATATTCCTCATATTGAACTAAGTTATAATTCGGGCTTCCACAGTAAGCCCAAATACAGACCTAGGGACATGGCTTGAACAAACTTGAATCTTACCCCCCTAAGGATGCTGCATAAAATATATCAAAAGCATTCATCTGCTGGATCTGAAGAAGATTTTTAAAGAAAATTCCTCATTTTGAACTAAGTTGTCATTTGGGCTCCCATAGTGAGCCCAAATATGAACCAAGGGACTTGGCATGAACAAACTTGAATCCCACCCCCCTAAGGCTGCTGCATGCCAAATATCAAAAACATTCTGACTGCTGAATCTGAAGAAGATTTTTCAAGAAAACTTCCTCATATTGACTAAGTTATAATTTGGGCTCCCACAGGGACCCAAGGACTTGGCTTTAACAAACTTGAATCCCCCCCCCTCCCCCTAAGGATGCTATACACACCACATATCAAAACATTCCGACTGCTGGATCTGAAGAAGATTTTTAAAGAAAATTCCTCATTTCGAACTAAGTTACAATTCAAGCTCCCACAATGAGCCCAAATATGGACCTAGGGACATGGCTTGAACAAACTTGAATCTCACCCCCCCTAAGGATGCTGCATACCAAATATCAAATCATTCCGACTGCTGGATCTGAAGAAGATTTTTTAAGAAAATTCCTCATTTTGAACTAAGTTTTATAATTTGCCTGAAATGCACTAAGTTCGAATTCGGGCTTCTATAGTGAGCCCAAATATGAATCCAGGGGGCCGATTTGAACAAACTTGAATCAGATCCACCCCATAATGTTGCATACCAAACATCAAAAGATTCTGCCTGCTGGATCTGGAGAAGATTTTTAAAGAAATTTACCTGAAATGCACGAAGTTCCAATTCAAGCTTCTATAGTGAGCTCAAATATGAATCCAGGGGGGCCGATTTGAACAAACCTGTATCAGATCCACCCCACAATGTTGCATACCAAATATCAAAAGATTCTGCCTGCTGGATCTGGAGAAGATTTTTTAAGAAATTTGCCTGAAATGCACGAAGTTCGAATTCGGGCTCCTATACTGAGCCCAAATATAAACCCAGGGGGGCCAATTTTAACAAACTCGAATCAGATCCACCCTACAATGTTGCATACCAAATATCAAAAGATTCTGCCTGCTGGATCTGGAGAAGATTTTTTAATGTTTTTTCCATTGCCTACAGTGGTAAAAAGTGCCGACTCAGCACTTTTTCAGTCCCGAAACTGTACCCTATGATAAAACCGATGACAATTTTTTTTTACAAATCCTTTCTGCTGGTTCTAAGGAAGCTTCACACCAAATAAAAATTCTCAGTGCATTACAGTTTTGATTTTTTTCTATTTTTAGCTCCTGCGGATCCCACGGGGCTACGGGAAAAAAAATTCGGCATAAATTAGGTACTTATGACCCAATAAGTCCTCACATAAAATTTGGTTCAAATCAGCCTCTCGGTTCGGAGAATACAAATTTTGGGCGGGGCCAAAAATTTTGCCCCTCTCATGACACCAAATATAGCCCATCAAACTTCTCTTGAACAAATCTGAGTCTACACTTTAAAAGGAAGCTGCATACCATATATCAAGTCTCTGCTACTGCTGGTTCATAAGAAGATTTTAAAAGACTTTGGTGCCCCTTGGGGGCATGGCACCACCCAGGAGGAGGGGCAACTTCATTTGAACAAATCTGAATAGGGATTAGGTAATAAACATTTACCCAACATTTGAATAAAATAGGGCCAGTGGTTTTGAAGGAGAAGTCGATAATGTAAAGTTAATGCTGGACGACAGCATCTCTGCTATACTATAGCCTATGACATCTCTGACTGCAATTTTCTCTGATTCAAATCTACTGGTCCCAAGGATGCTTCAAACCAAATTACAATTCTCTGTTCCATGAAGTTTGGAAAATAGGGAGCGTTTGAATTTGTTTTGCTCTTAAGAAGTACCCAATGGTATCACCTACCAAATTTTGTTCAAATCATTCCATCATTGGAGTGGGTCCAGGGGTGCCCGGCCTGAGGGGGCCCAAAAAGGAGGTGAAATGGCAAAGTAATTGAGGGAAGAAGAAGAAGAAATTCGTAAAGAAAACTGAAAAAGAGGAAGAAGACAAAAAAAGAAGACGGCCAGGTATCAAACCATTTTTATGGGTGTATGGGTCTGATTGTTCGAACACCAATACTGATATTTTCAGTCTCAATACCGATGGGATTCTCAGCTACAGATTCAATTTTGCATGCAACAGCATACATGTGCTGTTGTCAATGTGTTCCTATAATAATTTTTACTCCCACAAACGTATTCCGGTAAAAATAATGCATCGGAACCTAAGATCCCAGATTTGTTGTCACAACCACAAACATGTGTGACTAGCTTCATTTACAGGCCACATGGCATGTGCTGCGTGACCTAGGCCTATATGTCCAAGTTTTGTATTTGAAGCCAAAAAGTCCTCAGATCTCAGAGCCTTGAAATTTAGAACTTTACCAGGGAGACCCCCGGATCATTGGCAGAGCTAGGGTTTTCAAATAATGGGGCCTGGGCAATATTCAGGAGGCACTGTGTGAAATGCCATAGTTGCAATGTAGTTCTTTGAGAGTGACTCTGAGGTAACATTTGCTTCCAACTGGAGGTAATTTTCTGCACCAGGAAGACAGGGAAATTGCGGTGTGGACAGACATGCTAATGCTCGTTTCATTCTCACAAGGAAATGTCCTCAGAGATCTTACATAGGCAAAATGATTGGCGTTTGTTTTAAGTTTCATAAATATGCAAAGCTTTAGAATTACAACCACAAGTTACCCAGGCTCCAAATGTCAGATATGGTGTCAGTGACTGTAACCAAATATCTCCATGCCAGTCTTTTAATTCAATCTTCCTTATAAATGACTTACATAACAAATGTGAAGAAGATCACTCAAGTTATCGTACGGAGACCAAAATAAGTTTGGATGGATGCTAGGACAGATTGAACAAGAGCGCCCATATCGCTGAAGCAATACAATGTCCCCTACCGGAATAATGAGCATTAATAATTATACAAATGTTATAACCTAGATGTGATCAGCATGAATTCCGTTGAAGCATTTCCAAAAAAAGTCCAGAAAACTGATATTTTCGCACTTTTCCATATTTCCAAGGGCCATAACTCACACAAGAATAATGCAATCAGCATGAAACTCAAACTTGAACTGTAAGTCATTGTTCTATAGTAGGTTACCAAGAATGAAATCATTCGGTTGAAGCATTTCCAAAAAAAGTCTGGAAAACTAAAGTATGACCGACAGACTGACAGATGAATGGACAGAGTGTAAATGAAACTTGATCTGTAAGTCATCGTTCTATAGTAGGTTACCAAAAATGAAATCATTCCGTTGAAGCGTTTCCAGAAAAAGTCCGGAAAACTGATATTTTGGCGCTTTTCCATATTTCCAAGGGCCATAACTCACACAAGAATAAGGCAATCAGCATGAAACTCAAACTTGATCTATAAGTCATCGTTCTATAGTAGTTTACCAACAAGAGCACCGCGTAGCGGGACAATATACACCCGTTTTGTATTTTTGAAGGGTTCGGGTAAGGATGGGGGTGAGGGTGAAAATTGTTTGGACCAACCCCATATTCGAACTTGAGCTGTATTTTGTTGTGATTAAACAACATACCAAGTTTGGAACCAATTGGAAAACAAATAATAAAAGTTGTCATCCGGAAACCAAATATTTGATGCATTCTATGTCCAACAGTTAGGCCATACGAAAGTTATAATCCGGAAAACACAAAATGCACAAATTCAAGAGGAATAACTCTGGAAAGGTACATGCAATTTTGGCCGAAAGTGAACCTGAGCTGTGCTTTGTGGTCATAAACAAAATCTGAGAATTTGAATTTGAAAAAGGCAAACTAAAGTTATGATCCGGAAACCACATAATTCACAAATTTGCAATCATTCAAGGGGAATAACTATGGAACGGTACATGCGATTATGGCCAAAGGTGAACTTGAGCTGTGCTTTGTGGTCAAAAACAAAATCTTGAGAATTTGAAAAACATCGGTCAAGGCAAACTAAAGTTATCATCCGGAAACCACAAAATCCACAAATTTGCAATCATTCAAGGGGAATAACTCTGGAAAGGAATATGCGATTC
Organism: Pictodentalium vernedei; assembly: GCA_031216915.1. Classification (NCBI taxonomy): domain Eukaryota; kingdom Metazoa; phylum Mollusca; class Scaphopoda; order Dentaliida; family Dentaliidae; genus Pictodentalium; species Pictodentalium vernedei. The sequence continues at coordinate 458,915,819 of CM062292.1, read as the reverse complement.
TGGTCAAAAGTGAACTTGAGCTGTATTTTGTGGTCAAAAACAAAAAACTGAAAATTTGAAATAAATCAGTCAAGGCAAGCTAAAGTAATCGTTCGGAAATGAAAAGTTGGGCTAAATTCCCATAAATAAAGGGCCATAACTCTACTGCAAAGGGGCCGCTAGAAACGGAAATCGAACCCATCCTGTATTTTGTCATACTAAATCCACATGCCAAATTTAACTCGGCTCAATCCATTACAACTAAAATTATCGTAATGTGTCCATGGACGGACAGACAGACAGACGGGTGGAGAGACCATTCACATAATACGTCCCGTTTTTTAAACGGGTGTATAAAATCAACATCTGCAAAATTTGGTGTCAATCCATCAAGGCGTTCGGCTTTAAATGAACGGAAAACAATTTTTTTTTAGAAAAATTGTGTTTTCAAAGGGCCATAACTCTGCAGCGGATGGACTGAGAAACACCAATATTGAACTTGACCTGTATTTATACCCCCGCAAACAAAGTTTGGGGGGTATATAGGAACCACCCTGTCCGTCCGTCTGTCTGTCTGTCCATCCTCGTACGCGCAACTCCTCCTAAACAGTTTGAAGAATTTTCATGAAACTTTACACAATGGAAGAACTCCATATGGAGATGTGCATGAAGCAATATAATTTCGTTCTGACATTTCCAAGGGGAGATAATCTGTCCGTCTGACCTTCCTTGTAAGCGCAACTCCTCCTAAACCGTTTGAAGAATTTTCATGAAACTTTACACAATGGAAGAACTCCATATGAAGATGTGCATGAAGCAATATAATTCCGTTCTGACATTTCCAAGGGGAGATAATCTAACTTATACCATCTGTCCATCCTTGTAAGCGCAACTCCTCCTAAACCGTTTGAAGAATTTTCATGAAACTTTACACAATGGAAGAACTCCATATGAAGATATGCATGAAGCAATATAATTCCATTCTGACATTTCCAAGGGGAGGTAATCTAACTTATACCGTCTGTCCATTATTGTAAGCGCAACTCCTCCTAAACCGTTTGAAGAATTTTCATGAAACTTTACACAATGGAAGAACTCCATATGAAGATGTGCATGAAGCAATATAATTCCGTTCTGACATTTCCAAGGGGAGATAATCTAACTTATAAATTTCGGGCGCGGGGGGGTATCACTTTCTGAGTTTGCTCACACTACCTCTAGTTTATTGCTAAAAACAACTTCTGAAAGTTTGATGTTGATCCGTCAAGGCGTTCGACTTGAAATGAACGGAAACCAATTTTTTTAGAAAAATTGTGTTTTCAAAGGGCCATATCTCTGCAGAAAAATGAAATAATTCCGTTGAAGAGTTTCCAAAAAAAACTCCGGAAAACTAAAGTGTGACTGACAGACTGACGGATGGACAGAGTGCAAACTATAGTCCCCTCCGGCGATGCCGTTTGGGGACTAAAAACATTCACACAAACTTCATCGGTTTTCAAACCATCACAATATCCCATATTGACTTCGAAGTCGTGTTTGTGCTTCATTCCCGAACGAACTATAATGAATGTTCAAAACACCAAATAGTGTATCGGTGGTTTTACCTCAATGAGGTTGTATATCATGTTATTGATTGGTGACTACAGCTGAAATGAGGTTTGAATTGGGGTGGAGTGGGCAAGGGGGTGGGTGGGGGAGAGGGGAGGTTTGGGAGTGGGGGTGCTGGACCTCGTAGACACCCCATAGCTTTTCTACTGTCCGAGATCCCCACCAATAGGAAAGGAACACCCCCTCCTATAACCCACATCACCCCAGGCCTGCAGCCTTCGGATATGCCTTCAGCATGTGTGGGACCCCAGACTGTCTTGAGCCTCTACTGATTGCTGAAAGTATAAATTTTATAGTAAATTTCCTTTCTTATTATACCTTGTTTACTACAGGCTTGCACTACAGTGGAAGAACCTAACTCGGATAAAATACTCTTTATTTTAATCTTTCCCAAGATTTGGGAAAGAAAAGTGGTGTAAAAACACCACGAAAAAATAAGCCAAAACTGGGTCGAGCGCCATCGGCGCACACCCAGTATGGGACGCTCTTCCATAGTACAAATCCACGACTATCGTAAAACAGTGCGCAATGCGTCAATTCGTCATTCTTTTGATTCCGAATAACACAGGAGTTATGTGATCAGCGGGGAGGAAGGATTCTTACCCGAATAAGAAGACGGGAGGGCCTCCATGTAAACAATTTCGGTAGGTATAATAAGAAAGGAAATTTACTATAAAATGTATACTTCTTATCAAACTACCTCAATTGTTTACAACAGGCTGAATAGACAAAAGGATGGAGGGAATCACATAACCAACCCACACATAACTCAATAGCACTGGGACCGTGGACAGACGAAGAGATCCCTAGGCCTATCAAACCATAGCATCACAAACATTAGAAAAGACAATGAAAGATGAGGCGTATGGTGAAGTGCGACGCACAGACAGAAAGGGCAGTAACAGCACAAAGCTGGAACTGACCCTGAAAAAAGCTGAAAGGCTGGGATAGACAACAGCCTGAGCCGAAGAAAGAGGGCCCCAAGGTTCTCTGTCGGCTCCTGCAACTGTCGCAGATAAAAAGAGAATGTAGCATTTCTCCAGAAGGCTGCCAGTAGAACATCCGTCATTCGACAACATGACAGTTATTAAAAGAGGAAGACAATGCACGCACCTCGTGGCAGAAAAAACAATTGGTAATACAATCACCAGTAGCTAGACGAGTGGAAGCTGCACGAATAGCAAGACAAATCCATCAAGAAATGGATGCAGGAGAGATCTGGCATGTGAGAAAACGCATATTCATCCAGGATAAAGGCACGGACGCCCCCCACCCCCAAGCAGAGCAGCGCCCAAGAAAGTGACCATCTTGGAGTAAACTGCAAAGTCCTAGGAAAAGAGCTGAACAAGCCTGGAGAGGCAAGGATGAGTGTCGAAACAATGCGGTATCACATATGAAAAAATGTCTCTGAAGCATGGACTTGTACCCATTGCTGGAGACCCCCAGAAACAAACATATACCAGAAACTCCGCAAGCGGTGTGATGAAGGAGTGACAGAAGCAACAGAGTGATCGCACACCATCGACAGAAGAACCTTCCACTTAGCCACATAGGCTAAACCAGTGGAGTGAGTGCCTCTTTGAAGAAGAAATGCAACTCCACTGCGTGTCTCGAAAAACCACTACGGAGGAGACAGGACCCGATTAAAGACATGTGCGAAGGCACAATGAAGTCAGGTCAACGTGAAACCTCCTCGGGCGACTTTGGCAAAGAAAGTCGCGAGATAGAGGGAGACATGCTGGAACCGCCGCTAACAGAGAGCGGAGCAGATTGATCCACACCCACCAAGGCGATGGGTGTGATCGAAAGGAATCGACGACTGCAGATTCATATCTGGGCAAGAACCTGAGGCGGAATCGGAACCAGTAGGAAGGCGTAGCTGACAAGACCATCCCAAAGGAGGGCCAGAGCGTCCACGGCGAAAGCCAGAGCATCTGGACACTGGGACATGAAAGTGTCCATCGGATGGTTCCAACGAGTCGTAAGAGATCGATGGAACCCGCCATGTGGAGCATCCACCTGGTGGAAATGACCCTGCCCGAACAGTACAGGGAGTCGGCTAGGACGTTCAGACGACCGGGAATGTGACGAACAGCCACCCCGTCGTGGACATCCTGAGCGAGCAGTAGAAGATCCCGAGCCAATTCGTACATTGGAACAGAGTGCGTGCCGCCCTGGTTCCGAATGTAAGCAACCACTGTCGAATGGTCGAACAACAGAAGGACCTGGTGATACGACAGGTGAGTGATCCACTGCCTGAAACTCAGAAGAGCAAGAAGCTCCTTCTGGTTGAGGTGTAGAGCTGCATGATCCTGGTCCCACATCCAGTGAATGGAATGACCTAGAGGATCCAATGTCGCACCCCATCCGAGATCGCTGGCATCTGCCGTCAGAACACGATCGGACGTGGGTAAGTCCAACGGAACACCCTGCGAAAGCCACTGGACATCCGCCCAGAGGAGAAGGTGAGGATAAAGATATTCTGGAAACTGAAGCACCAGATCCAGAAAATCTACATTCGGCCTCCAACGACTGATCAGAAAGTGTTGGAGAGGTCTGACACGCAGCCGACCTAGAGGAATGAGATCCATCACCGAACAGCAGAGACCGATTAGCCGGAGACTACTCCGAGCCGTCGCGGATGTGGACTGGAACAGAGTCAGAGCAAAAGCTGAGAGAATCACAGCCTTGGCCTGGGGAACCGCCACCAAATTGAATTGTGTGTGGAAAGCCATCCCTAGATGATAAAACGACTGAGAAGGGACCAGGTCCGACTTCTCCTCGTTGACTCTGACAGGGTTCTTACACTTTTTTGGCCAAAAATTTCCATACTTTTTCCATACCTTATCCAGACCTGACGTACCATTTTTCCAGACTCAAATCGCATCATTTACCATCATGCCGAAGGCACAGGCACCGTCTCAAGTGGAATCTAGGGCCCACAACCCTTGAAAGTTCATTACTACATGTACATATATGCTAACAAAGTGGTACTGGTAGCTAAACTGGCAGTGATTCTACATGTTGATTAGCTGCAAACATGTATGTATTCAGCCAATGAAAATGTACAATCCCTACAGCTGAAAATCTGTTTTCATACGGTGTTCAGCGCACATCTATAAGGAATGTGTCCCACCCATATAACAATAAAGCAAGTTCTCTCTTAGAGAGCACTTGGTTTGTTGTTATATGAATGGGTAGTTCTGGACAGCATATGGACTTCAAGATTAAATACAAATTTCTTGACATTGTTTTATCATAAGAGTAAAAACGTCTAACTTACCACAAGACAGTCTGTGTGCCAGAATATATCAAACGTTGTAAGATAGTGTGATTTTGTCTCTGAACAAGAAAATTTTGAAGCAATCTGACTATCAGGAAACATGAGGCGAAATACGTCAGAAACACCCTGACAACTCTTGTAAGAATGGTGTTTTTCCATCATATTCAAAGTCCAGTAAATTTCTGCTGTTAAAACACTCTTGTCGGTAACAAAGTCTCCAAGTCCAAGGGTTGAAACGCCCCCAGTGCCAGTGGCTCCATGACTATGTTCGTGAGACACTTCCAATACGTCAAGTTTTTGTTTTGAAGAAACACCGTGAAGATCATTGCCAGGTGTCAGATGAGTCTTACCTATTCTCGTAGCTTCGGAAAAAAATCCTTCCATATGATTTTGTTGTTGTTTCATTTTCACTAAGGCAGCGTGTTTTTTACCTGCCATGTGACTCAGAAGGGCCGCTTCGCCCATATTCGATACGTCAAATGATTTTCTGCATATTGGGCACATTGCCTTTTTATTCGAAGTTTTGTCCTGAGAAATCCATTGTTTGAATCTAGGGTCTGTTTCCCATTTCGGAGAAAAAACACACTTTCCCATGATAAACAAATACAACAATAACAAATTACCTTCACGTGGGAAATTTCAAAGACAATAAAACACAGTGCGCATGTGACTTGACCTTTGGAATTCTCCGTAATTCCGAGCTGCATTCGGCTTTGAAACACCTGTGATATCTCGGTTGTATTCCATTGAAAATGCACGAAGTTTTCCGATCCGAATTTTTCTGTTATCGAATGCGGGGCGTTGACAAATAATAATTCTTGTATGCTGGTTCTTTTTACTCAGAATGATTACACCTTTGTTAAAAACAATAATTTCCATACTTTTTCAAGACCCCAAGGCTCGACACACATATTTTCAAACCTTTTCCAGACCTTTTCCAAACCGCCCCAAATTTCCATACTTTTTCCAGTTTTCCAGACCCACGTACGAACCCTGCTCTGAAACCTAGCGACGTGAGCAAGCTCAACAGAGTGGCGACATCCGACTCCAGTAAGGCAGCATTGGAATGCCCCTGCAGGATATCGTCCAGATATGCCGAAGTAGTCACCCTGGACTGTGTGCGATGGAAAGTTATCACATTCGACATCAGTCTGGTGAAGGCCCAAGGAGCCAGGTTGAGGCCGAAAGGCATGGCCTTGAACTGGTAAACTCGCCCCAGAAAAGCGGACCTGAGATACTTCCGTAATGCCCAATGAATCGGAACATGAAAGTTAGCGTCTCGCAGGGCGAAGCTGGAAGCGAAATCTCCCTGGTGAATTGAACGGAGGACAGACCTGAAAGTCTCCATGCTGAACTTGGGAGCAATGACAGACTGGTTCAGGAAACTCAGATCGATAACCAGTCGGAGTCTGCCGTCCTTCTTCGGCACCAAGAACAGGCGGGAATAGAAACCCACTGACCTAATGTTCTTGATGACCTCAATCGCCCCCTTTGTCAGGAGATTGTCTATCTCCGTGGACAAAAGTTCCCGACGTAAAATGTCTGAAGGAACTGTGGTTGGAAGAGGCACCCTGGACAGAGTGGGGTGCCTTCGGAAGGATATTCGCACCCCGAACCGAACAACATCTAACACCCAAGGATCGGATGTGATGGTGGCCCAACGGTCTGCGAACTCCGCTATCCTTCCTCCAACCTGGGACGAGTCGAGGTGAGGACCTCCATTTAGAACCCGGACGAGGCTCATGAGAGGAGAAAACACCTCCTCTACTGAATGAAGAATCCTGGGACTTCCCTCAAGACTGCCGACGCTTACCCTTACCCCTTGAGTAAGAAGTAGAAGCGGTGGCAGAAGGATCAGCCCCTTTGCTTCGCAGAGGAAGCAGAGGGTACTTGTTAGGCTTGGAACGGCCCCTGCCTACCCTAGAAGGCTGATCAAGCTGAAGAAACAGCAGCTGATCTTTGGAATGACATAGAACGTCATCCCGGACCGTCAACACAGAACCATGGAAAAGTTGTGGACCTGCCAAAGAAGCAGATCGAAGAGTAGCGCACTGCTCCTCAGGAAGGGATCGACCTGTGTCCAGCACAGAGTCCATTCGAACTAATTCCAGATTAGCCGTGTTACAGGCATGCGTGTGAGTAAGATGCATGAGTGCCTTGGACAGCACACGCAAAGGAGCCTGTACCTCGTCAAACTTATCTGGAGGCAGATAAGCAGCTAAAGCTGAGATCACGTGATCGGAGAGAGAAAGCATACCAATCATCTCTCTCGATAAGCCCAATGTCGACTCCAGAGTCGTCATCGGAATGACGGCAGACTTGGACTTGGAAAGCCCGAGGGAATTGGAGTCCTGATCCAAAACCGTCAAAGTCTGGTAGACCGACGGATTGGCAGAATCGTAGGAACGATAACGCCTCGGAGGCAAAAAGGTGTCAACCCTGGTGAAGAACGGAGCCTTCATAGCCTTGGAACATAGCTTAGAGTCCAAGGCTGAAAATGCTTCAACCAACTGTACCGACTGGCACGGTCGAAGACGCCCAGAAGCGGGTTGCTCCATAGGCTGTTGGCGCGCGACCGATGATCGCAGCCTGGCTGACACTGTCGACTGGTTAGATGGTTTGAGATCCGGAAGGGACCCAAACACGAAATCAAGAGCTGCCCCCAAGTCCGAAGACTGCTGGCTCTCGACATCAAGCATGTCTGACTCTTTCCCTGAGTCGGAAGACACATAGCCCATCATGGGCAAACCAGCCAACGCCTCCCATGGTGTCGGAACACCAGGGGGATCAGAAAGCGGCCTGTTTCCAATCCCGGGAGGCGGCGCTATATGGGGCACCTGTAAACCACTTGCTGCCTCGCTGGAAGCAACAGGAAGGCTCTGACAGAACCTGAGTGAGTAAGGAGAGGGCCTCCAAAAGCTCACTGCCCGTACTGGCTGGTTCGACAGGGGAACGAACCGGCAAAGTGGCTTCACGTCTGACCCTCTCAAAACACCCGACGTGGGACGACGGGCGGCAGCCGAAACGTCTGGAGGCAGACGTGTATAGGGGTGTGACACATCCCGAGGATCAACATAGCGGGAACTCATGAGAGTCACCGCGGACCTCTGCAGGGCAGAAGGTCCAGGGTGCACAAAAGACGTTGGTCCCCCAAAACTGGTCGTGTGGCCAGAATGAGTGGACGGAAATGCCACGGAGTTCATAGTGTCCCACTAAGAACATCCGAATCCAATGACAACTGTGGTGCTCGACGGAGCGGAGACCACTGTAGAGAGTCCAGCCGGCAGCCACTTCCAACTTCGCCGAGTTGAAGTCAGGGAAGGCTGAGGCTGATACCCCCACATCTACACAACCAGACACCGCAGCAGACCACTGCAGGTATAAAACTACTGTGCTCAACGGCTGAGAGGACACAGTAGGGGGTTCAGTCGGCAGCCCCATCCGACTTCGCCGAGTTGAAGTCGGGGAAGGCTGAGGCCGATACCCCCACAACCATATAGACATCCCTGCAGACCCTTGCAGGGATATGTAGAGGCCGGCTAAAAACGGTGCCCAATGACGTTGTAGACGGAACAGCAGTAGCAGCAGATATGACGGGAACTGTTGGAATTGGCGGAAAAGCAGAGAGAGCCACCAAGCTTGGCCTCCAAAGGAGGAGTCACAACCCTAGTGACAGCCTCAGATGTCGACTGGAGAGGGCGCATAGTCCTGGAATCAGGCATCTCTTCACCAGAAATCCAACAGCTCCCGCAGTATCCTCCACGGTAAAAAACTGCACATTCCCCACGGAGGGGGAGCAATTCTCACCAGACATGGTCGAATCGGGCAACCCCGAAACGATAGCATTCCCCAACCCCCGTGGGAGTGGGAGGAGCTGCACATCCCCAAGGAGGGGGTCAAACTCACACCAGAGTCGGGGAGGGGCCCCGAAACGTCAGTGTTCCCCCCCCCATCCCCCACGGGTGCAGGAGGAGCTGCACATCCCCCATGGAAGGGGTAAACTCACACCAGACGTGGTCGAGTCGGGAGGCTCCCGAAACGACAGTGGTCCACACAACCCGCGGGTGCGGAAGAAACGGCCACGAGAACGCACCAAGGCGAGGGCAAAAGGAATTGCCCTAAAGGAACTGAACTGGAAATAACAGAGGTGAGAGCAGAAGAAAAACAAGAGGCCCCAAGGGGCCTGAGGGCGCTCACCTGACATGGTAGCCTAAATTTATATCAACCCAGAGAATTGATTTCAACAAGTTGCATCTGCTCCTCCTAAGAAAAGCTTATACCAAATATCCAAAGATTCTGACCAGTGGATCTAAAAAAAAAAGAAGATTTTTAAAGAATATTCCTCATATTGAACTAAGTTATAATTCAGGCTCCCACAGGGAGCCCATACATGAACCCAGGGACTTGGCTTTAACAAACTTGAATCTCAACCCCCTAAGGATGCTGCACACCAAATATCAAAACATTCCGACTGCTGGATCTGAAGAAGAAGATTTTTAAAGAAAAGTCCTCATTTTGAACTAAGTTACAATTCGAGCTCCCACAGTGAGTCCAAATATGGACCTAGGGACATGGCTGAAGAAGAAGATTTTTAAAGAAAAGTCCTCATTTTGAACAAAGTTACAATTTGAGCTCCCACAGTGAGTCCAAATATGGACCTAGGGACATGGCTTGAACAAACTTGAATCTCACCCCCTAAGGATGCTGCATACCAAATATCAAAACATTCTGACTACTGGATCTGAAGAAGATTTTTAAAGAAAATTCCTCATTTTGAACTAAGTTATAATTCGGGCTACCACAGTGAGCCCAAATATGAACCCAGGGACTTGGCTTGAACAAACTTGAATCTCACCCCCCTAAGCATGGTGCATACCCAATATCAGAAGATTCTGCCTGCTGGATCTTGAGAAGAAGATTTTCAAAGAAATTTGCCTGAAATGCACTAAGTTCAAATTTGGGCTCCTATACTGAGCCCAAATATAAACCCAGGGGGCCGATTTGAACAAACTTGAATCAGATCCACCCCACAATGTTGCATACCAAATATCAAAAGATTCTGCCTGCTGGATCTGGAGAAGAAGATTTTTTAAGAAATATGCCTGAAATGCACTAAGTTAAAATTTGGGCTCCTATACGGAGCCCAAATATAAACCCAGGGGGCCAATTTGAACAAACTTGAATCAGATCCACACCACAATGTTGCTTACCAAATATGAAAAGATTCTGAAGCTGGATCTGGAGAAGAAGATTTTTTAAGAAATTTGCCTGAAATGCACTAAGTTGGAATTCGAGCTTCTATATATAGTGAGCCCAAATATGAATCTAGGAAGCCGATTTGAACAAACTTGAATCAGATACACCCCACAATGTTGCATACCAAATATCAAAAGATTCTGCCTGCTGGATCTGGAGAAGAAGATTTTTTAATAAATTTGCTTGAAATGCACTAAGTTCAAATTTGGGCTCCTATACTGAGCCCAAATATAAACCCAGGGGCCGATTTGAACAAACTTGAATCAGATCCACCCCACAATGTTGCATACCAAAATATCAAAAGATTCTGCCTGCTGGATCTGGAGAAAAAGATTTTTTAAGAAATTTGCCTAAATGCACTAAATTCGAAATCGGGCTCCAAAACTGAGCCCAAATATGAACCCAGGGGGCCGATTTGAACAAACTTGAATCAGATCCACCCTACAATGTTGCATACCAAATATCAAAAGATTCTGCCTGCTGGATCTGGAGAAGAAGATTTTTTAAGAAATTTGCCTGAAATGCACTAAGTTCGAAATCGGGCTCCTATACTGAGCCCAAATATTAACCCAGGGAGCCGATTTGAACAAACTTGAATCAGATCCACCCCACAATGTTGCTTACCAAATATGAAAAGATTCTGCCTGCTGGATCTGGAGAAGAAGATTTTTGAAGAAATTTGCCTGAAATGCACTAAGTTCGAATTCGAGCTCCTATAGTGAGCCCAAATATGAATCTAGGGAGCCGATTTGAACAAACTTGAATCAGATCCACCCTACAATGTTGCATATCAAATATCAAAAGATTCTGCCTGCTGGATCTGGAGAAGAAGATTTGCAAAGAAATTTGCCTGAAATGCACTAAGTTCAAATTTGGGCTCCTATACTGAGCCCAAATATAAACCCAGGGGGCCGATTTGAACAAACTTGAATCAGATCCACCCCACAATATTGCATACCAAATATCAAAAGATTCTGCCTGCTGGATCTGGAGAAGAAGATTTTTTAAGAAATTTGCCTGAAATGCACTAAGTTCGAAATCGGGCTCCTATACTGAGCCCAAATATGAACCCAGGGGGCCGATTTGAACAAACTTGAATCAGATCCACCCTACAATGTTGCATACCAAATATCAAAAGATTCTGCCTGCTGGATCTGGAGAAGAAGATTTTTTAATATTTTTCCCATTGCCAACAGTGTTAAAAAGTGCTGACTCAGCACTTTTTCAAAGTCCCGAAACTGTACCCTATGATAAAACCGATGGCAATTTTTTTTTACCAATCCTTTCTGTTGGTCCTAAGGAAGCTGCACACCAAATAAAAATTCTCAGTGCCGTGCAGTTTTGGAGATATGGGCGTTTTAAATTTTTTCTATTTTTAGCTCCTGCGGTTCCCACAGGGCGGCGGGAAAGTACTCATGACCCAATAAGCCCTCACATAAAATTTGGTTCAAATCAGCCTCTCGGTTTGGAAAATAGAAATTTTGGGCGGGGCAAAAAATTTTGCCCCTCCCATAACGACGCCAAGTATAGCCCCACAAACTTCTCTTGAACAAATATGAGTCTACACCTCAAAAGGAAGCTGCACACCAAATATCAAGTCTCTGCTACTGCTGGTTCATGAGAAGATTTACAAAGATTTTGGTGCCTCTTGGGGGCGTGGCACCACCCAGGAGGGGGGGCAACTTCATTTGAACAAATCTGAATTGGCATTAGGTAATAAACATTTAGCCAACATTTGAATAAAATTGGGCTAGTGGTTTAGGAGGAGAAGTCGATAATGTAAAGTTAACGCCGGACGGACGACGACGGACGACGGACAGAAAGTGATTAGTAAAGCTCCCCTTGAGCTTCGCTCAGGTGAGCTAAAAAAGGTGAACTCAACAGAAAAAGAAAGTAGAAGAACACCCTCAACTACGAGAGAAGGTGGCAGAAAAAAAACGGTGGGTACATGACAGAATGCAGACGGTCGACAGGGACCAAAAAAAAAAGAAATTCAGCCCTCAACAGAGTGAAGAAATCCTGTCCAGACAGTCCCTGATTGCCACCTAATTCCAAAAACAATTAATTCATCAACTGAAAAATTCATTGTCGAATCGCGTGATGTCGAAAACAAAACATTCGCGAAAACGGAATAGTAAATAATATACGATGAGAATGTGGTTGAAAATATAAACGAGAATATATAAAACACAGTCCTGTTATTATACGATCTTCAGATCCATAATTCCAGTCACAGGAAAACCATTATCGACGAGTTAAAATATCACTGTTACTGAGCAAAGATGGCACACATCCACCATGTGTGCGGATAATAAAAAGAATGACGAATTGATGCATTGTGCACTGTTTTACGGTAGTCGTGGATTTGTACTATGGAAGAGCACCCATACTGGGTGTGCGCCGATGGCGCTCGACCCAGTTTTGGCTTATTTTTTCGAGGTGTTTTTACTCCACTTTTCTTTCCCAAATCTTGGGAAAGATTAAAATAGAGAGTATTTTATCCGAGTTAGGTTCTTCCACTGTAGTAGAAGGCTGCAGTAAACAATTGAGGTAGGTTGATAAGAAATGAGTTTTAGGTGGGGCCAATACTCTTGCCCCTCCCAGAGCAACTGTAAATATTGCCCATCGAACTTCCGTTGAACAAACTTCAGAAAATACATCAATTAGAAGCTGAATACCAAACATCCAACTCTTACAACCCATAGGATCTTGAGATTTTTTTCAAAATTGGGACAATTTTCCCAGAGTACATTTGCCTGTAGAGGAACAGACTCTCAAAATTACTAACCTGACACAAGCCGAGTTTGCAGCAGTTAACCCTTTACCTAACGAATCGCCCGCATCCACCCTAGTAAAATGCAAATTGAGCAGTTGAAAAAATTAAATTTTTCAAAATATTTCAACAAAACCATATCATGTGATCCCTCATTGGAACGAACTCGTTCCAATGAGGGGTCACATGATATGGTTTTGTTGAAATTTTTTGAAAAATTTAAAAAAATTATATTTGAAATAATAAATTTTTATATCGTCTGCATTGGGTAAAGGGTTAAAGGTTTGTGCACCATCAACGTGCAGTATGCCTTAGTACACAACACCACTGTACCCCTGTGTTGACAATCGGAAGCAGGTGCCTTGCCCGAGGACACAACACAGTTACCACTGCCTGGAGGGAAGACATGTGATACGAACATGCATGCCAAATTTGGTTCAATTCAGTCTAGTAGCTTCTGAGTATTCAATAACAAAGTTTAGGATGGACAGACAAACAGAAAGTGATCAGTACCATTCAATAACATAAAGTTAATGGTGGCCGGATGGACAGACAAAAGTGTCAGTAACGTTACCCCAAAAATTTACCCAGGTGAGCTGGAAATGATGAAAACCTTATAAAGGAAGGTGTTTTCAAGATACAGTAAGTTAATGGTTAAGAATACTCACTGTATTTTGTACTCTTCTTCAAATCCAAACATTATTTATGTTAATCTGTTATTTTCTATTTTCATTTCTGCAAAGAAAAGGAATGTACAACAGTTTTAAGATGTTCGATTAAACAAGCATTCTACTTCAACAACTACTGGCATTCTATTACTGGTATCTAAAATTTTGGCAGGCATACTGCCAGCATATTTTTGAGGCTGGTAAAAGGCTACATTCTCCTCATTAACTGGTTGAGGGCTGGAAACCACTATCAAGGCTCTCCTGAATACTCTGTATTCATTACCTCGTTTTCTCAGCAATGGAAACACAAAAAATGCCGATAGGATCACCGGTCCAATGTCGAGTTGTGAAAGCACAAAAGTGGGTTTAATCATTATCAACTAATCGTCCGGAAACCAATTGTTTACAATTTACTATGTGAAGGGTCACTGTGATCTTGACCTCTGACCTAGTGATTCCGAAATAAATAGGGCTCTTTCTTGCACCAATGCCAACCTACCTATGAAGTTTCATGAACGCAGTTGGAACCATTGTCAAATTATCATCTAGAAACCAATTGTTTACAATTTATTATGCTCAAGGTCACTGTGCCCTTGGCCTTTGACCTAGTGAGTCCAAAATAAACAGGGGTCTTCCACTCACCTAGGCCAACCTACCTATTAAGGTTCATGAATGTGGTTCAAACCATTATCAAGTTATCGTCCGGAACCAGTTGTTTACAATTTACTATGCTGAAGGTCATTGTGACCTTGACCTTTCACCTAGCAAGTCCAAAATAAATATGGTTCTTCCTCTCACTGATGTCAACCTACCTATAAAGTTTCATGAACGTGGGTCAAAACATTATCAAGTTATCATCTGGAAACCAATTGTTTACGATTTACTATGTTGAAGGTCACTGTGATCTTGACCATTCACCTAGCCAGTCCAAAATAAATAGGGTTCTTCCTCTCACTGATGCCAACCTAGGAAGTTTCATGAACATGGGTCGAACCATTATCAAGTTATCATCCAGAAACCAATTGTTTTGATTTACTATGTTCAGAGTCACTGTGACCTTGACCTAGTGAGTCCAACATAAATAGGGTTTTATAGGCCAACCTACATATGAAGTTTCATGAATGTGGGTTGAACCGTAGTCAAGTTATCATCCGGAAACCAATTGTTTACAATTTACTATGTTCAAGTTCACTATGACCTTGACCTTTGACCAAGCATGTCCCAAATTAATAGGGTTCTTCCTCTCACTGATACCAACCTACCTATGAAGTTTTATGAACATGGGTTGAACCATTATCAAGTTATCATCCGGAAACCAATTGTTTACGATGGCCCGCCCGCCTGCCCACCACCCGACCGACCATCCGCCATTCATCAAACTATAAGTCGAGTTTGACTTCGTTGCAACTCGACTAAAAAGTTCAAACTTATTTAATTACTATTTATTGGAGAGTGCAAATAGGCACTCTCCAATGAACTATAACGAAGTAGTTATGAACAAGAGGGGCAATGCAAAGCATGTGCCAATCCCAATGACCTGCCAAAATTTTTATAACATCGAAAGAGTGAAAAAGGGCCGTAACTCTGGAAACCCAGAGGACACCGTTGGACGGTGCATAATACACCCGCACTTCCAGAAATTATAAAAGATTATGCAGGCTTATAAAAAAATCTGGAAAATGGTAAAATTTCTAAGTTCAAGAGCAGTAACTCCACCAAAAATCAACCAAACAGAATGAAATTCGAACTCGATCTGTAAGTATCCACAGCAAAGCTATATCAAAACTTTTCTCAATATGTCTAACCATAACGAAAAAAAGTCCGGAAAATAAAAAAAAAACCCAAAAACTCTAAAAATTCTAAGTTTAAGGGCTGTAGTTCCACCAAAAATGACCCGAGTGGAACAAAATTTGACACTGTAAGTATCCATAACAAAGCTATAAAAAATATTCTCAATATGTTAATACATAACGAAAAAAAAGTCTGGAAAATGGTAACTGTGTTCAAGGGTGGTAACTCCACCAAAAATCCACAAAGCGGAACGAAATTCGAACTTGATTTGTTAGTATCCATAACAAAGCTGTATACCAAAAATTTTCTCAATCTGTCTATCCATAATAAAAGAAAGTCCAGAAAAACCATTCTATAACATTATACAACCATTTTTATAAAATGTGCGTAAAAAAATGTGTGGAAGAAACTCACACAACACAGGTATCATTCCCCCATGATGCTCTATCACAATATCGGCCGATTATGACAACCGGCAGTTAAAAACTGTCAGTTTCCGGTTCTATATTTAACACTGACTATTAATGAAAGTGTCAATGACACTGTAGCTCAACTTGACAAACTTGAACTTGGTAAGTTATAAATGAAAAGGCAAAATTGAAGATCATTGGTACCAATGTTATTTGATGAAATTTCACATAACATTGTGTGTGCACAACATCAGAGTAATCCATGCATTTCTAAATGTAAACTCTAAGACCAGCTAAAGGAAGAATGTTGATACACAAATGTAGTATGTTCCGAGGTTATTGTAAATGGCAACTTTTTTCACAGAAATGAATGTTAATCAATAGCTCTTATCGAAAGGTCTTGCCTAATGAGCACACCAAGTTCAAAAACAATCCTATGATAAATGTGGCCTGCAGGCCATGTCAAACAAGAATGTTGATGAACAAATGCAATAAATTCAAAGATTGTTGCTAACAGCAAGTTTTTGATGGAAATGAAAAGAAAATCAATAGCTCCTATCTTTGTCTTTGTCACCCTGCATAAGCACATGACGTTTCAAGACAACCTGATAATGAATGTGCCCTCTGAGGCATGCCAAAGGAAGATGTTAATGCACAAATGCACTAAATTCGAAGGTCATTGCTTGTGGCAATGTTTTGGGTTTTTTTTTTATAGAAATTCATAAATATACCCTGCAGAGAATGCAAAAGGGATAAGTTGATGCACAAATGCAGTAAGTTCAAAGGCTGGTGATAACAACAATAATTTTTTTATGGAAATGAAAAAAAAGCAATAGCTCAGAGGTAGAGGTAAACCCGAACACACAAACCAAGTTTCAAAGTGATCTGATCATAAATGTGCCCTGAAGGGTGTGTTAAAGGGAAATATTGAGGTCTGACAAAACTAAGTTCAAAGGTCAGCGGCAACATTTTGGGACAGAAAATAGATGTCACCTCACACAAGCACACCAAGTTTGCAAGCAATCCAATCATAATTGGAGGGTGTGTCAAAGGGAAATATTGATGCTTAACTGCACTAAGTTTTTACTAAGTTCATCAGAGGTCATTGCCATTATGGCAACTATTTTTGACAGAAATGGAAGAAAATCGATAGCTCCCATCTAGAGGTAACCCCAAACAAACATACCAAGTTTCAAACCATCCTGATCATAAATTTGTCCTGTAGGGCATGCAAAAGGAATATGTTGATACCTTACTAAACTAAGTTCAAAGGTCATTGCCAGTGGCAACATTTTTTGACGGAAAATGGAAGAAAATCAATAGCTCCCATGTAGAGGTCACCCCAAACAAGCATGCCAGGTTTCAAAACAATTTGATCATAAATGTGCACTTTTGGGTGTGACAAAGGGAAATATTAAGGTCTGACGAAACTAAGTTCTAGGAACATTGCCAGCGGCAGCATTTTTTGACAGAAATGGAAAAAAATCGATAGCTCTCATCTGGAGCTCACCCCAAACAAGCATGCCAAGTTGGTCAAAACTGTGCACTGCAGGTGAGCCAAAAGCGAAATATTGATGCGTAACTGCACTAAGTTCATCGAAGGTCATTGCCAGTGGCAACATTTTTTGATGCAAATCGAAGAAAATCGATAGCTCCCGTCTAGAGGTAACCCCAAACAAGCATACAAAGTTTCAAACCGATCTGATCATAAATGTGCCCTGTAGGGCATGCCCAAGGAATATATTGATACTTGACTAAACTAAGTTCAAAGGTCGTTGCCAGCGGCAACATGTTTTGATGGAAATGGAAGAAAATAAATAGCTCCCAGCTAGAAGTCACTCCAAACAACCATGCCAGATTTCAAAGCAATCCGATCATAAATGTGCCCTGTAGGGTGTGCCAAAGGGAAATATTAAGTTCTGACTAAACTAAGAACATTGCCTGCGGCAACATTTTTTGATGGAAATTGGAGAAAATCGATAGCTTCCATCTAGAGGTAACCCCAAACAAGCATATAAAGTTTCAAACCGATCTGAACATAAATTGGCCCTGTAGAGCATGCCAAAGGAATATATTGATACCTGACTAAACTAATTTCAAAGGTCGTTGCTAGCGGCAACATGTTTTGATGGAAATTGGGAGAAGATCGATAGCTCCCATCTAGAGGTCATACCAAGCTTCAAAGCGATCTGATCATAAATGCGACCTGTGAGGTGTGCCAAAGGGAAATTTTGATGCATAATTGCACCAAGTTCATCAAAGGTCGTTGCCACCAGCAACATTTATTGGCAGATATCAAAGAAAATCAATAGCTCCCATCTAGAGGTGACCCCAAACAAACAAGTTTCAAACCGATCTGATCAAAAATTTGCCCTGTGCGGAGTGCCAAAGGAGTAATTATTATTGATGCCCGACTAAACTGAGTTCAAAGGTCGTTGCCAGCGGCAATACTTTTTGACGAAAATGGAAGAAAATGGATAGCTCCCATCTAGAGGTCACCCCAAACAAGATTGCCAGGTTTCAAAGCAATCCAATCATAAATGTGCCCTGTAGGGTGAGCCAAAGGGAAATATTGAGGTCTGACTAAACTAAGTTCTAAGAACGTTGGCCGTGGCAACATTTTTTGATGGAAATTGAAGAAAATCGATAACTCTCATCTAAAGGTCACCCCAAACAAGCATACAAAGTTTCAAAGCGATCTGATCATAAATGCGACATGTGAGGTATGCCAAAGGAAATTATGGATGGACGGACGTACGTACGCCAACAGACGAGAAGTGATAGCAATAGCTCAGCTTGACTTTGTCAAGTTGAGCTAAAAAAATCTCTGATATCTGGTCATTTTCAATAAAGTTTCCCCATTAAAAACGTATGTAGTGCATAGCAGAATATTTAGAGACTTGCAGAGCCGAGATAGTATGGGATTTACCATCTGCAATCGGTACATGATCGCCACACTTTCCCAGCTGATCAAAGTCACTAGCCTTCCATTGTGGTGCTGCACAACGTTGCACTGGGTACATATATAAATGAAAATGTCAATGACACTGTACAGTTAAAACTAGAAGTCCTGCCATAAAATGCGCACAAATAGCACGTTGATATGCGCGTTAATGTACGCGTTATGGCCCAAGTAAAGCTATCGAATTCTGCACATATGGCCTCTGCACAAGCAATGTTTCAGCCAATGGACCTCCGGGTAACCCGGAGGTCCATTGGCAGAAACATTGCATGTGTTTGCTATGAGTATCCAAGAGAACCTGCTGTGCTTTAGATGCCATTCGATATGGCAATTGCGCGCAATTCCAACATGCAATTAAGCCTAGATAAGCGCACTATTCGTGACAGGACTTCTAGTTTTAACTGTAGCTCAACTTGTGTAAGACATGTACATGTATAGTATGGGACACGCATCTAGGTAATGACCTGATAACAAAGGTACATATAAAGTATTGTAACAGTCTGTACATAAATGCTGATCGTAGCCTGTAACAAATGAAAAGGTAAAGTATTGTAAAGGTGAGCGACAATTAGATGATAAACTAGAAAAGAAATCTTTTGAGTCCCAGAGTGGGTCTGACTGAACCCAAATATATTTGTTCTCATAGCACAGTGATAACAAAGGCCCCCCAAAACACTTGTTTCTCTCCCAACGTGATAACAAAGGTACCCAAGAAGTTTCTTGAAGATCGGTTCATAAATACAGCCTCTAGTCCGAGCTGTATTGACATGCGCACTTACTGTGTATAAGTAGCACTGAATAAATCAAAGTTCATCTAATTTGCATAATTTCTGCACGCGAAAAAAAACCTGTATTATATGTGATGTATTCCATGTTACTAAACATTCACTTAAAAATTTATTCAAATCAGAACCTTCATATAGAAGTTCTGTACCAAAAACTGATTGTTCCTAATTTTGGTACAAAATGGCCACCGGCAGCCATCTTGAATTATGGACCACATCCAAAAACACTCGTTCTCATCCCAAGGTGATAACATAGGTGCCCAACAAGTTTCGTGAAGATTGGTTCATAAATAGAGCCTCTAGCCCGAGCCGTATTGACATGTGCACTTACTGTGTACAAGTAGCACTGAATAAATCAAAGTTAATCTAATTTGCATAATTTCTGCACGCGAAAAAAAGCTGTATTATATGTGATGTATTCCATGTTACTAAACATTCATTCAAAAATTTATTTGAATCAGAACTTTCATACAGAAGTTCTGTACAAAAAACTGATTGCACTAAGGTACAAAATGGCTGCTGATAGCCATCTTGAATTTCGGACTGCACCCAAAAACATTCCTTCTCGTCCCACGGTGATAACAAAGGTACTCAAGAAGTTTTGTAAAGATTGGTGCATAAATACGGCCTCTAGTCTGAGCCGTATTGAATTGTTGACGGACAGGCGGACGACGGGCCATGGCATAACCTCAAATTTGACTTACGTCAAAGTTGAGCTAAAAATTTTGACTTGCGTCAAAGTTGAGATAATGAAATGTGTTCAGCTGGTAGTCTGCAGTACTTCATGAGGCAAGCATCACAATACAATAAGAAAATAAAATTGCAGAAAAAACTAAAAAAACACACTTTTTTTCAATGGAAGATGATTGTAACACATGTAAATCACATGACTGCCACAAACACGTTTTCGGTTTGTCAAGTTCATTTTGTAATTCAGTTACCTCCCTTGATGTTTCTCTCCAATGTTGATTGCAGTGTACATGTAAACATTGGAGAAACACATCAAGGGAGGTAACAAGTTGCAAAATGAACATTAAATAAATTCTGACAAGTTATGTGTGTATCTGTAAACCATGTGGCATACAACTTCACAACACACATTAACATCAAAGTTATTATTCAATTAAGACACAAAGTTTGTGTGCTCAGTATATTCCTGGTTAATACAGCCAAATGTACTGTATTCTTATAACTATTTACTGGAATAAACACAATCTTCACAAGAGAACAATATCGCATAATTTTGTCGTTAATAACAATCTTTTCCCCACCCCCAAAAATACAAATATTATTTAGGCTAAAACTGTCCAACACTAAACATGCATACTTTGAGAATGTATGTGGTATTAAGCTTTCGTAATTGGTGATTGGTGATTTATCATTGAAATTCTCTAGTAAAACAGGCACCAACAGATTTTCTTCTGGGTCCTATTTCAACCATCGGAATCGACATCGGAATTAGCATAATCAGCAGAGAAACAATCGGTAATTGGTTCATAGCAAGTTTGATAATCGGTTCATCACTACTTTGGGTTCAACTGTTTACTGTCTCAATCATTCAAGATAAGGATTTCAGCATTAATATCTCTTTTCTCAACACTAAAGTATCAACATAAATGGTACAGACGAGATCCACACCAATATCATCTTGGGTACTTGTGTAATTCCCCAGCATGACAATACTTGGATCATTTTAGCATGCTCCATGTCAGATGCTAAGTAGAAACACTTAATTTGAACTTTTTCCATTTTACCTATTAGTTTTCTACTGTGTAGCAGCACTTGTTTTACAACAAGACCAATACCAGGTCTGGACCTGCGTCGTTGCATGCAATTGAATCAGCAAACAGGAAGTGGCTGCATGGCAGATCTGAAAATTGCATACACGATACAACTGATCATTATCAGGCTCCAGATGAAATATAAAATCAATCCCTTGCATAGAAGCTGAGAAAAGTTTGACGAAACATTTCAATGTTCAGTGGGCACAGTAAAATTTCAAAGTATCGGCAAACAGGAAGTGGCTGCACGGCAGATCTGAAAATTGCTTACACGATACAACTCATCATTATGAAGCAGCAGACCAAATATATAATCAATCCCTTGCATAGAAGCCGAGAAAACCTTGACGGAAAATTTCAAAATTCAGTGGGTACAGTAAAATTTCAAAGTATCGGCAAACAGGAAGTGGCTGCACGGCAGATCTGAAAATTGCTTACACGATACAACTCATCATTATGAAGCAGCAGACCAAATATAAAATCATTCCCTTTCATATATATATTTATATATATTTATATTTATTGGTGTTTAAGGTCACATATTTATGCACAATGGCTAATCATGACCGTGACAGTTTTACGGGTGGAGGAAGCCGGAGTACCCGGAGAGAACCACAGAGCAACGACGAGCAGCTGCCAGCTCCCCAACATCGTAACTCCGTACTGCAGCACAGGCAGGGTTAGATTGGTTGAAGACATGCGCACCATCGACGTGCAGTACGCCTTAGTACACGGCGTCATCGTGCCCCCACGCGGGCAATGGAGATGAAGTGTCTTGCCCAAGGACACAACGCGGTTGCCGCAGGTGGGATTCGAACCAAGGACCTCTCGGCTTGCAGCCTGCATCTCTACCAACTGAGCCACCGCGCTCCCATTCCCTTTCATAGAAGCCAAGAAAACTTTGACGGAAAAAGTGTTTCGGACGGACAGACTGACGGACAGAGTCGAGCCGTTACTAGACCTGCTCTGCCGCTGGCGACACAGGTAAAAAACCCAGGTTTCAAATGAAAGGCTCGATTTAAACACAACCATATTTATCATTTTAACAAGAGTTTTAAAATTGAGTGTCCTAAAATGGTGTGACAAAAGCCCACTGATCCCATCTTTTTGGTGTTTGGAGTTTGTTCTCATAATTAGTCATTTAGCAGCACTTTTGACAGCAAGGGTTATGTTGTGTCAAACAGTTTTACGTGTGAAGGAAGCCGAAGAATGCAGAGAACCACCGAGCAATGGTGAGCAACTGCCAGACTCCCAAACATACTAACTCCACACAAGCAGGGTAAAGCATTGGTTGACAACAAGTACTGTACACCATCCATGTGTAGTACGCCGAAGTACTCAGCATCACGGAGCCCCCACATGGGCAATTAGTCATGCTGGGTGATATCAGCCAAAATTATAATCATGGTTTTTGGGGAAAGAAGATCATGATTAACGATATAATTATGATATTGTTCTCTTGTTGAAGTTGTGTTTTTATTCTAATAAATGGTGTCAATACATTTTTGCGTACTAAACACAATAGACTCGCCTTATTAATCAGAAATATACTGAGCACATATGCCTTGTGTCTCAATTTAATAATAACATTGATTTAAAACGTGTGTTGTGAACATGTGCCCATGCAAGGTCAACAGAAGGAAAGGCACAGGACGTATAAGAATGCAATGTCCATTTTTCAGCTTTTTACCTCCTTTGATGTGTTTCTCCAATGTTTACTGGAATGCAGGCAACATTGCAGATACACATCATGGGAGGTAACTGAATTGAACAATAAATTTTACAAACTGAAAAACGTGTTCGTGACAACAATGTGACATACATATTGCATAGAAATTACAGATCTGCAATTGTAAAAAAAGATTTTATTTTTGTTTTTTTTCTCCACTTTATTCTATTGTGATGTCTGGGACATGAAAGCATATGGGTACAGTGCTCAAAATAACTTTTTTTCTTTGCGTAGCAAAATGCTACACATTTCTAAAAAATGAATAGCATTTTGTAAAAATTACATAGCTATTTTTGTGTACCCGAGTTATGTTATGCTGTTTTGTATTGAATTCTTCTAAGTAGATAGAATAGTTTCCATCCATTTTTGGGCATTTCCAAATGATCTGCAACACATGAAGCATTTACTATGTTTTTCTTCAACTGAAATGCCCTTAAGGGTTGCAAGGACTTGGATATTTTCAAATGGCATCTTGGTTGTTTAATAGAGTTCTCAAAACGGAAGTTGGGATTTTTAATTTGATGGGCTTGAAGTTATTTTTAATGGGCATTTTATGCAAAATGTTGTAAAAACAGGAAGAATTTAAACCAATAGAATTCATCTTACATATGAAGTTGCAAATGATGCTTGATGGAGAGTTAATCTGAGTTATGCCTGGAATGTTCCACAATCTGACGTAAAGCATCAGTGAACTAGTTTTCAAATTTGTTTGCAAATTTTCTTTCACATTTTGCGATACAAGATAATCAACTGCAGCCTAATAGGCTGCAGTTGATTATCTTGTATCGCAAACTGCTATACATAATTGAATATTGTGAAGCTTTTTGCAAGTTTTGCATAGCAAAAAGCGACGCGACACCGCTTATATTGAGCCCTCCATGGGTAGTGTTTTATTGGAACATATACGTTATTGTGATGAATTGACGATAACATGGTCTGAAGTTTGCGGCTCGGAGCTTACAGTTAAAACTAGAAGTCCTGTCATGAAATGCGCACAAATAGCACGTTGATATGCGCGTTAATGTACGCGTTATGGCCCAAGTAAAGTATCAAATTCTGCACATATGGCCTGTGCACAAGCAATGTTTCAGCCAATGGACCTCCGGGTAACCCGGAGGTCCATTGGCAGAAACATTGCATGTGTTTGCTATGAGTATCCAAGAGAACCTGCTGTGCTTTAGATGCCATTCGATATGGCAACTGTGCGCAATTCCAACGTGCAATTAAGCCTAGATAAGTGCACTATTTGTGACAGGACTTCTAGTTTTAACTGTATGTGTGACTAAGCCGCAAACCTCAGACCATGTTACCGTCAATTCATCACAATAACTTATAATGTTTAGACATGAAAACTATTTGTGCAACTGATCTTGGCTATCTGTATAATTTACAATACACCACCATTATTGAAACTCTTTCAAAGAATGTCACATTCTTGAGAATACTCAGTGGTGTTCGATACATTTGTTTTGTGTTGTATTAATCTATTTCACATGCTGATTGAGGCAGGGTCATATCCAGGAATAATTTGGGGTCACCGGTCCATATCTGCCGCAAGCATATCCAAAGGCAGTAGGTCTCTGTGGTGGGGGTTGGTATGGGAGTGGTGTCCCCTCCCATCGATGGGGTCCAGAAATTTTTTAAAATTCATTGCCCAGTGAGTGAATCATAAATGGGCCCTGTAGGGTGTGCCAAAGGGAAATATTGAGGTCTGACTAAACTAAGTTCTACGAACGTTGGCCGTGGCAACATTTTTTGACGGAAATTGAAGAAAATCGGTAGCTCCCATCTAGAGGTCACCCCAAACAAGCATGCCAGGTTTCAAAGCAATCCGATCATAAATGTACCCCGTAGGGTGTGCCAAAGGGAAATATTGAGTCTTCTGACTAAACTAAGTTCTAAGAACGTTGGCCACGGCAACATTTTTTGACAGAAATTGAAGAAAATCTATAGCTCCCCTCTAGAGGTCTCCCCAAACAAGCATACCAGGTTTCAAAGCAATCTGATCATAAATGTGCCCTGTAGGGTGTGCCAAAGGGAAATATTGAGGTCTGACTAAACTAAGTTCTACGAATGTTGGCCGTGGCAACATTTTTTGCCGGAAATTGAAGAAAATCGATAGCTCCCATCTAGAGGTCACCCTAAATAAGCATACCAGGCTTCAAAGCAATCAAATCATAAATGTGCCCTTTAGGGTGTGCCAAATGGAAATATTGTGGTTTGACTAAACTAAGTTTTAAGAACGTTGGCCGCGGCAACATTTTTTGACGGAAATTGAAGAAAATCGATAGCTCCCATCTAGAGGTCACCCCAAACAAGCATACCAAGTTTCAAAGTAATCTGATCATAAATGCGATCTGTGAGGTGTGCCAAAGGAAATTGTGGACGTACGTACTAACGTACTAACATACTAACGTACGTACGTACGTATGCCGACGGACGAGAAGTGATGGCAATAGCTCAGCTTGACTTTGTCAAGTTGAGCTAATAAATCAAAAATCGATTAGTTCAGAATAGAAAGTGAAAGTAGGAATACCGTAATGTTGAATTGTTCTGTATATTTTATCCAGAGAACATTAGGCGTAATTTTAGTCAACTTCGGCATACTTGTGAGGGAATCAAGTGATTAGCATTGTATTGCATTAAATCTTGGACTATATTGTCTTCAGGCATGCCGAGTCATCTTGTGTGGACTGTGTCTTAGTCAGTTGCCACCAGGTTTTCTCACTTGGGTGGGATAGTCTGAGTGAGTCAGCTTCTTTTCTTTCCGAAGCCCCACCCGGATTTTTTTTTTATTGGGTGGGGCGACGAAAAAAAAACGAAAAAAGAAAAAAAAAAAAAAAAAATAATAATATTCTCTTTTGTTTCTCTGTACATGTGTAATATCTTTATAATATGATGTTCTTATATACATTTAATATGTTCTTGTTATAAAATACTATTTATTGATATACTTATATATATCTTTATGTACTTATAAATACATACTTATATATATCTTTATACACTTATGTATGTATATACTTATATGTATGCATACTTGTACATATAATATTCTTAATAAATACTTGAAATATCTTCAATAGTTCTTCATTTTGTTTCCATATGCATGTATCTATTTCACTTAAAAATCTCTCCATGTTATGGGAAAGAGAAACAACATACTCAAGGATTTGTGAGCACAGACATTTTATTCAAGATATTGACAGTTCTACAAAAAGTATACATATACTTCACATTTACAATAATAATGCCAATATCTTTTGTCACTTTCAAACATTTCTACTTACATTGGAGTTCACAGACCTGCTCATGGTTCAGCCGTTAGGTGGGGTATGGGTGTTATTCTATTGAGAATGGGAGGGAAGAGGGTTTTTGAAGTGACTGGGCACATCTTTGCTCTACTGTGTTTCCAACTGAGATGTTGACATAAATGTCACAGGGTGGGCACAGGCATGTAATATATATCCAGGCATGTCAGGAAAACAATGGTTACAAATGTCAGATGGTCACACAGGTTTTGAATCTGGGGGCTGGGGGTGAGGTTGGATAGGATTCAGGACATTGTGTGCCTGTGCCCAGCATCTCAAGTGGTGGGGCAAAGGGTTGAGGTTGAATAGGAAAAGGACTGGGCCAATTATGTGCCTGTGCCCAGCCCCCCAACCGGCATGCCCATCTTGGGGAGGGGGTGTGGCTGGGCACAGGTACAAAATATCCAAGCCTTTTGGGTAAACAGTGGCAACAAATGCCAGAAGGTCACATAAGTTCTGCATCTTGTTGGGATGGAGGTGAAGTTGGATAGGACTGGGGACAATGTGTGCCTGCACCCAGCCTCCCCCCCCCCCCCCCAATTGGGCATGCCAGTTGGGCACAGGTACACAACAATATCTTTCCAATCGAGCTGGGAAAACTAGTGATGAACCAATAATCAGAATGGCAATCAGAACTGGCCGGTTATGGGGCATCGGCCGATTATGACAACCGGCAGTTAAAAACCGGCAGTTTACAGTTATTCTATATCTAACACTGAATATTAAAAATCCCTTTGATATCTGGCCATTTCAGTCAAGTTTTCCCATTAAAAATGTGTGTAGTGCATCGCAGAAAATTTAGGGAATTGCAGGGCAGAGGTATTACGGAATTTTCCAACTGCAATCGGTACGAAGACTGCTACCATTTCCCGAATATTGTAGAGTTCGTGTAAACATTGGCGGAACACATCAAGGGAAGGAACAAGTTGAAAAAAAGAACATTGAATAATACATTCTGACAAACGTGTAAACCATGCATCATACAACTTCACAACACACATTAACATCAAAATGATTATTCATTTAACACACAAAGTATGTGTGCTCAGTATATTCCTGGTTAATACAGCCAAGTGTATAGTATCTTACACAAAACCGTATTAATACTATTTACCCGAATAAAACACAATCTTCACGAAAACATTATTGTGTTAT
This sequence comes from Pictodentalium vernedei, assembly GCA_031216915.1. Taxonomy (NCBI): domain Eukaryota; kingdom Metazoa; phylum Mollusca; class Scaphopoda; order Dentaliida; family Dentaliidae; genus Pictodentalium; species Pictodentalium vernedei. Next base: position 458,888,328 of record CM062292.1, on the reverse strand, counting down.
TGTATCGTTATTAACGATCTTTTCCCCACACCGCAACCAAAATGCAAATATTATTTTGGCTAATATTGCCCAGCACTAAATATGCATACTCTGAGAACTTATATGGCATTAAGCTTTCGGAATTTATGATTTATCAACGAAATTCTGTAGTATAAGACACCAACAGATTTTCTTCAATGTCCTACTTCAACCCTCGGAATTGGCATAAGTGGCTGAGAAATAACTGGTGATTGGTTGATAGCAAGTTTTGATAATCGGTTCATCACCAAGGAAAACAGTGGCTACAAATGCCAGATGGTCACAAGTTCTGCATTTCAGTGGGGTCGGGGTGAGGCTGGATGGGACTGGGGACATTGTGTGCCTGTGCCGAGCCCCAAGATCCCACTTATCCCAACTTGGCATGCCAGTTGGGGAGGGTGAGTGAGTGCTTGACTGGGCACAGCCACACAAGATTATTTTTCTAAGCATGTTGAGATAACAGTGTCTACAAATGGTCACACAAGTTCTGCATCTCAAATGAGGAAAGGGGGGATTAGGGAGGGGGGGGGGGGGTTGAGATTGAATAGGACTGGGGACATTTCCTTCACGGACATGTGTTCAAGTTAACAATTTTTTGAGGGATTCGCAGGTGAGGAAAGTTAGGGGGGAGGGCAAAACTCAACACTTGCACTTGCACTTCTGTAGGTTTGCGTATTAGCAACACTGGTTGAGGATAAGAGTTGTAAAGAGTTGCAATGCCATAACATTTCTTCATGAAGTTCAGGGAGAAAAACAACGGACAAGGAACAATCCTCATGTGCATGCATATGCAGTTCAAGGCTGGGCACACAAGGCTGTCTTTTTAAGCATGTTGGGATAACAATGCAGGTACAATTGGTCACACAAGTTCTGCATCTCGACCAGCTAGTGTGGGGGTGCAGTTGGATCGCACTGGGACCATTTCCTTCGCCTATCTGTTTCAACTTTAGCATTGAAAATTTACCAAGAGATATGCAGGTATGGAAGGTAGAGGCAAAACACGACCTTTACACCTCTGTAGACAAGTCTGGGTGGGTTGGGGAGATCAGCAAAATCAGTTGGGGATAGGGCTTATAGCACCAGAACTTTTCTTCACTGAATTCAGAGGAAGAGAACAATAACCATGAATCGTATATCTGTAAGGTGGAGTATATGTTGGGTGGCACTGTTGGGGTGGGGGTGGGAGCCGGAATTGTCTTTGAACCAACTTGTCACATATTCCATCTACTTTCATGCAAAGTTGAAACTTTGTTGATAATACAAGGGCAAGGAACAATACTTATTTATCTGCATGCAAGGAAGGGGTTGGAGTTCAAGAGGGCTGGGCACAAAATATTTTTCCAAGCATGTTGGGAATAAAGTGCAGCTACAAATGCCAAATGGTCACACAAGTTCTGCATCTTAAAAGGTTGGGGTGGTGCTAGTGGTGGTGGTGGTGGTGGTGGTGGTGGGGGGGGGGGGTGGGGGTCTGTGGAAATTTGGATAGGACAGGGAACATTTTCTCTACTTATCTATTTTAACATTGAAAATGTGTTGGAAGGATATGCAGGTCGGGAATGTAGGGGTAAAACAACCCCTTCAGTTTTATCAGCAAGTCTGGGTGGGATGGAAGATCAGCTGTGATGCCTTGGGGATGAGACTTGTCCATAATTTTTCATCATTAAGTTCTGGAAGGAAGAAAATCAATGCATATATTGGTACATACATTGGTAAGATGAAGTGTTTGCAGAATGGGACTGGTGAAGGGGGCAGTCTATGAATTGAATCAAGCTTTCCGCTAGGAAAAAAATGTTGAGGCCGGTAATGGGGAATCCAAGGATCCGACGGGGCGACCATGGTCGCCCCGTCGAATCCTTAGGTTCACCATTACCGGCCTCATGATCTCATCTGTCTGAAATGCACATCTGAGACGCCCAAGTGGAGGAGCTATGCCTTGTGCATGTTAAAATGGCTGACCTCAGAGTGTACACAAAACTTACTAATGTGGGCCAATGGAACCCAACCCAAATCGTGCACGTATGCCATAACCTATCACTAGATCCTGTCGTTCCATAGTCAAGCTTATTGCAACCTGTTAAAAAAATTGAATCTGGATGATTTTTTGCTGTTCTTTTTTCCCTATAATTCTCTACTTTTGATGCGAGCCTTAAGAGTGTCTGTGATGAGAACACTACGAGGACCTTTTGGGTAGGGGAAAGTCAACGAGGGGATTAGGGCCGTTGATGGGATCCCATGTCTGTATAGTGGAAACCCTGATTGAATGGGCACATCTCTCTACTTTGCTGTGAAGTTTGAACCGAGATGCTGGTGTTGACAATACAAGAAGGGCCAAGAATAGTGTTGAAACGATTAGTGATTTTCAGGAATCGACTAGTTGCCAGCAGTAATCGATTACTAATCAACTAGTCGAAGCCCCCATGTTATTGTTATCAAACACGTGTACTGCCATTCTTCCCTGGTTAAAACTAACAGTAATACTTGCAATGAAACAATGGCAAGTGAAGCTTTCAAAGTCCTCAAAACCTCTTTCAGTTTCGAGAGAGAATTAATGTTGGTAGCTTCTGTTTAAAATCATTTTTTTCTCAATATGGTCACTGATATTTTAATAAAATAAATCATTATTCAGGTTTTTTTTATATTACTCGTTCCATCCCATTGAATGTTAACAAAAGGAAGTGCTCTTTACGCATGCATGATGTACATCCCCTGTCGAAAATTAAGCACAGTTAACGCCCACAGCAGTCATCAGTCTGTCAACAATTGTACACCGAACACTCCCACACAACTTCTTGTATTATGACTTAACCTCTTATCTGTCCATAATTATGCATACATTGAACACGCCTACTAATTTCCATATTGTCTGCAGGCCTGTACATTTCAAACATGATGGCGAACGATCCGTCGTTCGGCCGAAAATCATTCGGGCGAACGATCGTTTCGTTCGCCTGAAATTACCCAAAGTGAACGATCGTTCGCCTTATCGTTTAGCGTTATTTGCGCGAGAATTTGTGTATCAGATGCTGTTATTTTCAGATCAAATTATTAAAAACGAACATCTATCCATATCGCTTTGAAACGTCGATGGTACCAAAATATAATGATATAGCAACATGTTAAAGAATGCTCTTACCTTGTCTATACCAAGGCGTTGCCCCGCTTGCTTCGTGAGTTTGCTCGAAAACGGCCCGGACTGTCATAGAGGTTATATTTTCCGATTTTTCGTCATTCATATTATGTTATACACAGTATCGCCCACCAATAGCAGCAGTGATGAAAATAAAAGGTTGGGATTTTTATACCATATGATCACATTAATAAATGGACCGAATTACTTATATGTAGATTGGAAGGATAGCATTAATGTTATAGGGTTAAAGGAATTCGATGGTGCTCCAGTTTGCTCCTACGCATTTAATAGCGCGAAAAATATCACCATCAGGTCTTGACCGAAGTGTAGTGGCAACAGTTTATCCAATGATATTCGCTGCTCTTCCTGTCACACTTTGCATCTGTCCTGCCCAAAGTAACAAGTTTGTTTAGAGAAACGTCTTGATTCTGTGGAATTCGGTTGATTGACAAGTCAGTCACCCCAACTTCAAAGAATTACAGCGTTACTAAATGAAATACTCTGTGTACACTTGACACGCGCAAAGCTTGTCGACTCCACACTCGTCACCTGCTGACAGGATCAAACGATTATACCAGAGCAGTTGTGTTATGCATTCCAGCTATTTAATTTTCAGTTAAGTAATGCGTCGATTACACAGTGACTGACAATAGCTTTTCAAGAAAATCAACACTTACACAAAAGGATTATCATGATCAATGAATTTTAATAAAAAAATGTTTTGTTTCACCATTCTATCGCCCATATGAGTTTTGTGTAGAAAAAAGAAGCGGAGATGGGGTGTGAATGAATAGTCTCTCTCCCCCTCTCTTTCTCAGAGAAAGAGAGAGGGGGGGGGGATCTCTCTTCTCTCCCCTCCCTCTCCAGAGACATTCTCTGGAGGGGGGGGGGTGGAGAGAAGAGAGATTCCTCCTCCAAATGGACCAGTCACACCCCGCCGGCACCCACTCTTAGAGAAAGACACCTCCACTCCCATCATTCTCTCTCCCTCTCTCTGAATGATAATTAAAATTAAATGCCACCAGATGTTTTCTGGTCTAAACTAAGAAGAATATTTTCAGGAACACACTTAACAAAATAAACATCGAGCAGTCTTGCTAATTTCTCTGAAGTTCAGCATGCTCAACAGGGCCGATGGAAACATCAAAGGGCAGAGGAAGCAAAAACGTCACCGACAGGCACTATGAAGCAGGTTAAGGCATCTGCCATGACTGGACCTGCTCCATAATGTCCTTCGGTGACGTTTTGCCGAAGACATCTGCGTGAGTGCCAAAAGCACGAGTCATTTAAGAGGGCCTGGGGGGGGGGGGGGGGGGGGGGGGGGGAGGGGGGCTCTCTCCCGAAAAAATTGTTGATGGAGTCCTTGAATGGTGCTTTCTTGTGGCTTTTGGGCTGATTTCAAGGCACTTTCGCCCCCGCTAGCCCCCGTCGATAATTATAAGGACAGAAGGGGCAATTGCCCCCCACCCCCACCCTCCACCAGCCTTATGCTCAACCTGACATTTACAATACTTTCGTCAAAAATAAAGGGAGTGCGATAACATGATAGATTATCATTAACAATTAACAACTGAACATTCAACAAACGCCACCAAAATTACACCAGTGACCATAAACCCAGTAGATTTGCGTTTGTAGTCGCTACTGTAATTTTGGCGACCTGTTGCAGTATATCTAATCTTTGATTAGTACTACAATCTAACGCGCTAATGCTCTTCAGTCAAGCCCATAGGTGTACTGTACAGTATACAGGATGAAGTTTAGTTTATCTTGGGGGGGGGGGGGGGGGGGCTGACATCAAATTTGGGAATTTGGGGAGAAGGGGGGTCTGTAACCCGAACCCACCCCCCCCCCAACCCACCCCACCTCGTATGCCTATGGTCAAGCCTGTATATAAGCTGCCTGTCATCTATAAAATAGGGCGCACAACAGGTGACATCAGAACACTGCCTTTTGCTTGGGATTAAAATTATTGATTCAATCAGTGTAAGGAATACTGTGGGTGACTTTAATGTTGCTAACTTGCAGTACAGGGTAGCAGCATTAAATTCACCCACTTCACTTCTGTGGACCCCATTTTACAGATGGCAGGCAGCTTAAATATAGGCTTGTCTTCAGTCATGAACTCTTCACACAGCAAAAGCCGACGCACACGCACCCGACTCCCCAAGTTCCATTTTATCATCACAGCTTGCATTAAAGTCACTGTCAGTGTCACTGTCAGTCTCCAAGTCTAAATCACTTTCCGATTCCGAAATTGGGAGTAAAGAGACATCAATATCATCAATGTCGGTTCTCAAAATATCATGAAATGACGTGGGCAAAAATCCTGGCGAAGTTGTCTCTGTGGCGGCTACACTATGAAGTGGTACTTCCTTGTCCGACTTATGAGATTTTTGCGTTGTGTGGTGGTACCGTGATCCAGATTTTGTTTCACGTAAGTATTTGTCAATAGCTTTGTTTATCAGCCGATCATCATACCCAGGATCCAACAGCCTCATTGTGGGTACATTCACTCTAAGTAACAGCAAGTCATCCAAAATGTCCTTCCCCAACGAAATTCTTGAATCACATAAAATTCTCCTTGTGACACTGAACCCTCGTTCTACCGTGGCAGAAGATATTGGGACCACAAGGCACAACTCAATGAGCAACAAGATATGTGGAAATGTGTGTATGTGGTGGGTGAAAATTGATTTCCATACATTTATTTTGTTCTTAAAGTTTCTGTATTTCTTTTCAACCAAACGCTTAAGCTCCCTAAATTCACAACACGCCCACTCAACATTGAATTTGTGAGATCTTAAAGAAAAATTAAAGTGTCGACTCAAAGCCCTAATTTTCTCCATTCCAAAATCTTTATCGTCAAAGTCCCAGCATGTATGATCTGCGATCAACAAGGCGTCATATATATTATCTGGTTCAGTGAACTGCTGAAATCTTTTACTGATCTTGGATGAAATTGCAGGTAAGAGTTTATCTTTTATCCTGGTAACTGCTGCCTTACCCCTGGCTATGTGTTTTAGTTCAAAGTCGTGATGAACAATAGTTGTACACTTGTCGACAACTTTCTGTTCTTTCACAGTGAGCTTGTGTTTGTCTTTGAATGCTAATGTCACAGGCAAATTGGTAGCCTTCGCTGAGACAGTAACATTGTCGCTGTCCTTGGACTCTATGGAATCAAATGGTAAGTCCGTAGACTCGTCAGCAATTTTGCACAATTTATCTTTTGCATTTGAGATTGCATCTATAACGTCTGTCACAAGGGCCGACTGAGTTTGCATAGTGCAAGACAAATGTGTTGTTTCTCTCAGGACCTGCCGGTAGAAGTGTAGGGAAGCCAAAAACTGACACGACGTGATCTTGTTTAGGTAACCTTTGAGCTTGGCACTGGTTTCCGCTTTGCACTCATTTGGTAATTCCATCATATTCTCCAGGTATAAAAAAAGAGGCACAAAATTAATGATCATTGCTCTGATGGCGCGATACTTATGGTTTTGGAAGCGGGGTACCACTTGCTTTAACAAACGATACGCATTTGACACCAAGCGTGCAAGCCAGAGAATGCAAAATACGCTTAGCTTTTCCACTTTTTCTGAAGAGATAGTAGATGCTGCACATAACGTCATCAATTTCTTCAAACGCTTTGTCTGCAGAGAACGCATCCTTAATTGCTAGCTCCAGGCGATGGTTAGAGCAGTGTATGATGAGTAACCAATCTCTTGTTTCTTTTATTTTTGTGCAGGCCCCATTCAAATGACCAAGGTTTACACTAGCCCCGTCAGTACATATTGCTATTAATTGCTTGGAGAACTTATCTGAATTCATGTGATATGTAAGAGAAAAAGTTTTATCAAAGGAATTTTTCAATGCAGACGCTCCTTCCCCTCCCAATTCGGGCATATGATGACACTGTAACAGCAGTTCTATGGGGTTTCCGTTGACAACAATTTTCACATATACAAGTTCCTTTTTGGCCCCTGTCTTACGCGCTTGGGAACCATCCATGAGGCCAGAAAAAAAGTTAGCTCGTGCCAACATCTCTGCCATATCATCACGTAATGCTCCTGCAATGAATTTAACATATTCAACACACCGCTGACGAGAGTCCTTGCCATCCAAAAATTTAACACCATTCAATTTTTGCAAATTCACTAAGCTCGGAAAGGCTCTGAATGGATGTTCTTGTAACACTAACCACAGGGCCGTAGTAAACAGGTGTCTGTAACAGTCATGTGTACTTTTATTCAACATGTCGTCGATTCTACGTGTGGCAGGTAAATCTGTTGTAGATGACTCGGACTGTATTACTTTTTCTTTCGATGTTGATGCTTCAGCTTGGCTATAGCTGCCACTTGAAGTTGAGTTTACAGCGAATTTCTGTTTTGCCCAGTCATGCAAGCCTCCGGATCGAACGAGGCGCATTAAATTCCCTTTATGCACTTTGCTAGTACCGTCGGCATACGTCAAAATGGCACTTATGCTGACGCCTTTAATACCCCGCTTATGAGCCTCCTTCCGTATTTCGGCTAGGTTGTTTGCACAGATGAGGCATTGCAAATTTGTGATCTGCCCCTCAGAATTTGTTTCAAGTACCGCAAAGTTCCCTTCGTCAATAAATGACCATTTTTTAAAAGTCTTCTCTAACACACTATCTGACATGTTGCTGCCTATATACCTTAAACCAAATCAGTAACTGGTCAGTCACCGACTCACGAGTGGGTAGAATAAGCAAGGGATTGGAACTGGGAACATCAACTTGAATGACGCACGTTCAAAACGTGTCGACACGTCTCTCTCTGTAGACAGATATATATTACACGATTGCTCTGGATGAAAGGGGTCACTGGTGTCGTCAATTGCATGTCAATGTATTGTTATTGTGTACTGTTTTTAGAAAGTCAGCGTGTTGATTACACAGTGACAATGAATGAAATGCTGGTTGTAACATCTCTTTGAAGTTTCGCTTTTGTGTTTAGGAAAAGTTCATTTGCTAGTGATGGGATTCGTTGCTTCTAAATTCCATGCCTTAGATATTATACATCGTTACTTACGCATTCAGTAAGGGTGAAAGTTAATAACTGAACCATTGTTCCTATCCATTTTTTCACCGATTGCCAAGGCGAACGATTCGCCGTTCGCCCAAAATACAATTTAGGCGAATGACAGGCGAACGAAATGATCGTTCGCCTCAAATGTACAGGCCTGTGTCTGCTTTGAAAATCATCACCTGACCATATTCAGGGTTTTTTTTGACCGACGAGAGGGGCCGAATATCGGCCCCATTCCCAATCAAAAATAGTCACTTTTTTCCCCAATTTGCTCCCAAAAATTCCCAATTCACGGCAGTTGAGAATTCATTTCTGTGTGACCAGTCGATTATTTTTAAGTGACCAGCACCGAATAATATTTGCCAGTGGACTTCGCAGTGTGAATTGTTTCAGTACGAAGGGTATTCACTTGTGTTGTTTTGAAACCATTTGACAGTGTCAAGGAGCGTCCTTGACAGTGTGTTCCTAGAATCAGCACTCTAAATTAGCTCCCTTGATGTGCATAGAATCACAACTGAATGACGCGACTCGCAGTGCGTGAGTCAAAGTGACAAAATGCATCGCTGTCAACCATAACGGCTCACGAATCCCTAAATTTTGTTACAGGCAAGTTCCGTGCTTCTTAAAGCACGGTACCAATTTTTAGGTTCAGCTCACGTCTGAAATCCTGTCTGGTAACCTGTATTTTATTCAAACCGTTCCCCAGGTCTGATACTCCTGCTGACTGATGTCATGAAACCTGAATAGACTTTCGTCCCCAGAACGAACCGTCCACAATTATTTTACCCAAACCGTCCACCAGGCCAAGTACTCCTGCTGACTGAACTTGGCTTGCTTAGGTGAGGACTTATGTATGTGGGTGATCATTAACCAATCCTTTTTCATCACTAGGATTGATTAATCACCAGTACAATTTAATAATTCTAAGCAGCCAGTGGGTAAATACAATTATACAACAGGTTTTCATTGATTAATAGACTGATTTCTCACAAGGATATGCCAGTAAGTTTATTTATTTCTTGTTGATAGTCGCTCAGATAAATTCCCACTTGTGGCCTCTGCGACGCTAATTTTCCCAATTGGAAAGGCCCCTAGACCCTTTCCCAAAAAGGGTAGAAAAATCCCTGATATTGGGTTTCCTCTTAACTCAGTTGCAGTTTGAGGAAAAGCTAGTTTCACTTTCAATTTCCCGGAAACTCGCAGATTTCCAGGAATTTGTCCGCATGCATTTACAAAATGAAAATAAAAAGCACATGGATTTTGTAATTAGTTCTTTAGTGATAACAAATTGTTCCAAATACGAACTGGTAGGTGTTCTTCCATAATTTCTCTTTGATGTTTCTGTAAGACATTTCAAACTTACCAGCAGTAACTGGTGAACAAATTGATGTCCGTAGGTGGCCTAATTTCATGTCAACTTTGGGTCCTAATTTTCCTGCAGGCTGCTCCCTCGAGAATAAGATCACCCATATATTTTTCCCTGTTTACTTCATGCACCCCTGGACTTATTCAATCTCTGGTCAGTTGGCCAACTAGGGTTGTTATTCATGCAGTCGGAAACATCAAACGCGTTATTTCCGTGGGTTGTTTTTTTATTTCGGGAGTTTACTTGTGACGTTCGCAACAATGTTGGGTGAATTTAAGGGGATGGTGTATGGTTGGGGCAGATGTTCCGACTAATCGACTAGAAGATTTAGGGATCGACTAATTTAATAATCGCATCAACATCGATTAGTCGGCTAATCGTTTCAACACTAGCCAAGAAAAATCCTTATCTGCATGCAAGGCAGCAGAGGGAGTTCAAACGGCTGGGCACCAAATAATAATTTCCAAGCAATCTGCATTTTGGTTAGAGCTGATCACTTTGAAATTTTCCCTCGGTTTGGTTTTGGACCCCAAAAAATCGGTTTTCGGTTTCTGTTTTTGTAACACAATATATATTTTCCATACCTTATGTATTAAACTGGGACAGAAAAGTAGTAAAACATGTTAAATAACAAACAAGTGAACTTGAAATGAAATAAAACTGTTTTCTGTAAATTCGATGAACAAAAAATTCTATCTGCAATTTGCCAATGCTTTCATAAAAAGTCCTTCAACCCCAAGGCCCAAGGGCGTAGATACAGGAGACGGAAGTGTGCGTCGGGGGGAGGGGGGTCTAAAACATTTAGTCGCAAAGATGCCTTGTGAGACAGATAATTTATGATTTCACCATCGTGCAGGCCAGGGACCAGCCTAGGGGGGAATTTTAGGGAGACTTCATGTCTCCCTTCAGAAAAAATAGGGAGACTGCAGAGTCATGTAGGGACACTTCATAGGCAAGTGGGGAAAATTAAGAATATTCATGTACCACCCCCTGCCACCCCTTCATATTTATCCCCGCATTTTAAAAAATGCGGGGATATTGTCATGATCTCCGTCTGTACGTCCGTACGTTCAGTTTTGTAATTCGAAACGCTGTAACTTTCCACAGTTGTTCGATAGGGTCTGTGCAACCCAAAAATACAACTTTTAAATTTTTGTGCCACCAGGTGGCTTCTGTGGAGCCACTTAAAAAATGTGTTATTTTTTCACTTTTTTGCTGAATAGTCCCAACCTATGTAATTCGGAGTTCTAAAATTACACTAGGGTGTTGTTAAATGATCTGTAGACATGTAGGAAGGTTTCGGATTTTTCGGGTGCTATGTGGCTGTGCCACCGTAGCCACTTTTGTGTTTTCTTAGACCGTTTCTGGCAAAAGGCTTGTAGGATATGTAATTCGAAATGCTAAATCCATGCTCAGATGTTGCAGTAGGGTCTATAGATGCACGAAGGTTTCGGATTTTTCGGGTGCCACGTGGCTGTGCCACCGTAGCCACTTTCGTGTTTTCTTAGACCGTTTCCGGCAAAAGGCTCCTAGGGTACGTAATTCGAAACGCTAAAACCATGCTCAAATGTTGCAGTAGGGTCTGTAGATGTGCACGAAGGTTTCAGATTTTTCAGGTGCCACGTGGCTGTGCCACCGTTGCCTTTTTTGTGTTTTCTTACACCGTTTCCGGCGATAGGCTCCTAGGGTATGTAATTCGAAACGCTAAAACCATGCTCAAATGTTGCAGTGGGGTCTGTAGATGTGTATGAAGGTTTCGGATTTTTCAGCTGCCACCTGGCTGTGCCACCATTGCCACTTTCGTGTTTTCTTAGACCGTTTCCGGCGAAAGGCTCCTAGGGTATGTAATTCGAAACGCTAAAACCATGCTCAAATGTTGCAGTAGGGTCTGTAGATGTGCACAAAGGTTTCCGATTTTTCAGGTGCCACGTGGCTGTGCCACCATTGCCACTTTTGTGTTTTCTTAGCCCGTTTGCGGCAAAAGGCTCCTAGGGTATGTAATTCGAAATGCTAAAACCATGCTCAAATGTTGCAGTAGGGTCTGTAGATGCGCACAAAGGTTTCGGATTTTTCAGGTGCCACGTGGCTGTGCCACCGTTGCCACTTTTGTGTTTTCTTAGCCCGTTTGCGGCAAAAGGCTCCTAGGGTATGTAATTCGAAATGCTAAAACCATGCTCAGATGTTGCAGTAGGGTCTATAGATGCACGAAGGTTTCGGATTTTTCGGGTGCCACGTGGCTGTGCCACCGTAGCCACTTTCGTGTTTTCTTAGACCGTTTCCGGCAAAAGGCTCCTAGGGTATGTAATTCGAAACGCTAAAACCATGCTGAAATGTTGCAGTAGGGTCTGTAGATGTGCACAAAGGTTTCCAATTTTTCAGGTGCCACGTGGCTGTGCCACCATTGCCACTTTTGTGTTTTCTTAGCCCGTTTGCGGCAAAAGGCTCCTAGGGTATGTAATTCGAAATGCTAAAACCATGCTCAAATGTTGCAGTAGGGTCTGTAGATGCGCACAAAGGTTTCGGATTTTTCAGGTGCCACGTGGCTGTGCCACCGTTGCCACTTTTGTGTTTTCTTAGACCGTTTCTGGCAAAAGGCTCGTAGGATATGTAATTCGAAACGCTAAAACCATGCTCAAATGTTGCAGTGGGGTCTGTAGATGCGCACGAAGGTTTCAGATTTTTCAGCTGCCATGTGGCTGCGCCACCATTGCCACTTTCGTGTTTTCTTAGACCGTTTCCGGCGAAAGGCTCCTAGGGTATGTAATTCGAAATGCTAAAAGCACGCTCAGATGTTGCAGTAGGGTCTGTAGATGCGCACGAAGGTTTCGGATTTTTCAGGTGCCATGTGGCTGTGCCACCGTTGCCACTTTTATGTTTTCTTAGACCGTTTCCGGCGAAAGGCTCCTAGGGTATGTAATTCGAAATGCTAAAACCATGCTCAAATGTTGCAGTGGGGTCTGTAGATGCGCACAAAGGTTTTGGATTTTTCAGGTGCCACGTGGCTGTGCCACCGTTGCCACTTTTGTGTTTTCTTAGACCGTTTCCGGCAAAAGGCTCCTGGGGTATGTAATTCAAAATGCTAAAACCATGCTCAAATGTTGCAGTGGGGTCTGTAGATGCGCACGGAGATTTCGGATTTTTCAGCTGCCACCTGGCTGCGACACCATTGCCACTTTCGTGTTTTCTTAGACCGTTTCCGGCGAAAGGCTGCAAGGGTATGTAATTCGAAATGCTAAAACCATGCTCAAATGTTGCAGTAGGGTCTGTAGATGTGCATGAAGGTTTCCGATTTTTCAGGTGCCACGTGGCTGTGCCACCATTGCCACTTTTGTGTTTTCTTAGACTGTTTCCGGCAAAAGGCTCTTAGGGTATGTAATTCGAAACGCTAAAACCATGCTCAAATGTTGCAGTGGGGTCTGTAGATGCGCACGAAGGTTTCGGATTTTTCAGGTGCCACGTGGCTGTGCCACCGTTGCCATTTTTGTGTTTCTTAGACCGTTTCCGGCGAAAGGCTCCTAGGGTATGTAATTCGAAACGCTAAAACCATGCTCAAATGTTTCAGTGGGGTCTGTAGATGTGCACGAAGGTTTCAGATTTTTCAGCTGCCTAGTGGCTGTGCTGTTGCCACTTTCACATTTTCTTAGACCGTTTCCGGTGAAAGGCTCCTAGGGTATGTAATTCGAAATCCTAAAACCATGCTCAAATGTTGCAGTAGGGTCTGTAGATGTGCACGAAGGTTTTGGATTTTTGGGGTGCCACGTGGCTGTGATACCGTTGCCTCTTTCATGTTCTCTTAGACCATTTCCGGCGAAAGGCTCCTACAGTATGTATTTCAAAATGGTAAAACCATGCTCAAATGTTGCAGTAGGGTCTGTAGATGTGCACAAAGATTTCGGATTGTTCAGGTGCCACATGGCTGTGCCACCATTGCCACTTTCGTGTTTTCTTAGACCGTTTCCGGCGAAAGTCTCCTAGAGTATGTAATTCGAAACGCTAAAACCATGCTGAGATGTTGCAGTAGAGTCTGTAAATGCATAGGAAGGTTTTGGATTTTTTGGGTGCTAAGTGGCTGTGTCACCGTTGCCACTTTTGTGTTTTCTTAGACCGTTTCCAGCGAAAGGCTCCTAGGGTAAGTAATTCGAAATGCTTAACACATGCTCAAATGTTGCAGTAAGGTCTGTAGATGCGTACAAAGGTTTCAGATTTTTCAGATGCCACGTGGCGGTGCCACCGTTTTTCTTTCGTGTTTTCTTAGATCATTTCCGGCGAAAAGCTCCCAGAGTATGTAATTTGAAATGCTAAAACTATGCTCAAAAGTTGCAGTAGGGTCTGTAGATGTGCACGAAGGTTTCGGATTTTTGGGGTGCCACCGTTGCCACTTTCATGTTTTCTTAGACCGTTTCCGGCGAAAGGCTCCCAGGGTACATGTATGTAATTCGAAACGCTAAAACCATGCCCAAATGCTGCAGTGGAGTCTGTAGGTGCGCACAAAGCTGTGTCACCTGTGCCACTCAGTATGATTTTAGTGTGTCATATAATACATTTCTTCTTTGTATCAAGCATTCATACAAAGTCAAGGATGCAAATGCGGGGATACACTATAGTGTGCTTTGCACACAAGTGACACCATCTAGTTTCAATTTGTTGTCCTCCATTAACGTCCGATTAATCCAGAACCAGATTGTCTATGATGCATCTATGCCAGGTTAAAAAATCACAAGTAATTAGTGACTGAAAATCCCCCCCTGCTACCCTCTCCTTCATGACCCCTACCCTCTTCTTCATGCCAATCACCCAGCACTCTCCTGTGGTTGCCTTTCACCAAAGTCTACTAAGTTAATAATTTCCTATGTCTGAAAGTGTGAACAGGACCAGAGGCAAGAAGGTTGCTTGGGAGGTACTTTGATAGTTAATAAACAAAGTACATTCTGTGGTCGAGTATTTTGTACAAGAAATGTCATTCTGCATCATTTTTATGGCATTCAGGTGTCATTTCGCGTCATTTCGGTGTTTAGGAGGATTCTTTCAAGATCGTCCACATGCACACTTGTGCCCTGTACAAATCTTTTCTTGTCATCACTGAAGCTGTTTTTTCATGTGTTTCAATTCCATTCATGTTTTTCTGGAAATAGACGGCCCAACAGTTGACAGTCATCAGCAAAACGAAATAAAAATACAGTGTTATAAAATACGACCGTTGTGTATACATTTTCGGCATCCTAAACGAGGTAAACTACTTTCAAACTGGGTTATTTTGTTGAGTCGCGTAAGTCACCTATTTTTGTTTCGACACTTGAGTTCCGACTGAAACGCAACAAAATAGAAATAAATGAAAGTGTCAATGACACTGTAGCTCAACTTGTTAAGACATGTACATGTATAGTTTGTGACACAGCAATGACAAACATCTAGGTAATGACCTGATAACAAAGATACATATAAAGTATTGTAACGGTCTGTACATAAATACTGACCGTAGCCTGTAACAAATGTATAGGTAAAGTATTGTAAAGGGGGGTGACAGTCAGATGCTAAACTAGAAAAGAAATCGTTGAGTCCCAGAGTGGGTCTGACTGAACCCCAAAATATTTGTTCTCATAGCACCGTGATAACAAAGGCACCCCAAAACACACTCGTTCCTGTCCCAAGGTGAAAACAAAGGTACCCAAGAAGTTTCGTGAAGATCAGTTCATAAATACGAGCTGTATAGAAGTTGTGACAAAAAACTGATTGGACCTAATTTCGGTACAAAATGGCCACTGGCAGCCATCTTGAATTTTGGACCGCACCCAGAAACACTCGTTTTCGTCCCAAGGTGATAACAAAGGTACCCAAGAAGTTTTGTAAAGATCGGTTCATAAATACAGCCTCTAGCCCGAGCCGTATTGACATGTGCACTTACAGTGTATAAGTAGCAATGAAAAAATCAAAGTTCATCTAATTTGCATAATTTCTGCACGAGAAAAAAAAACATACTATATGTGATGTATTCCATGTTACTGAACATTCATACAAAAATTTATTCAAATCAGAACTTTCATACAGAAGTTCTGTACAAAAGACTGATTGCACTAATTTTGGTACAAAATGGCTGCTGGTGGCCATCTTGAATTTCGGACCACACCCAGAAACACTCGTTCTCATCCCACGGTGATAACAAAGGTATCCAAGATGTTTCATGAAGATCAGTTCATAAATATGGCAGGGTTCCTGCTCTCAAGGATGAGCAAAATTCAAGGCTATTCAAGGCCGTTTTGCGGCATTTTTAACAGGTTTTCAAGGCTTGGTGAGAATCAAATTCAAGGCTTTTCAAAGCTGACATTCAAAAATTCAATATTATGTTAAAAGATGTAGTTTTGAGTAGCGTTTATACTTACAGAAGTGAAAAAAATAAACTGAGAGGAAATTGCTGTCCTTGAAATCCAACTGTCAACATCTTGATGAAATTTCAACTTGAATAGAAATCTTTCAACTGATTGAACATATGTACAGTCATTTATCAATCTATTTAAACTTAACAGCTGAAATCTAGCTGGTTGAAAGTATGTACAGTCATTCATCAAATTATTTAAACTCTTCAGTTTGCTCAAAGTGATATCCTGTATGTAAGGACCAATGCCAAACGTTGCAATGTAGGAGCATTTATTTTCACCACAAGAGAACTGCTGAGCTATGGTGCTGTCGGGAAACATCTGTTTAAAAACGTTTTTTATCTTAGAACAGCTCCGAAAGCTGTAGTGACTGGAAACATTTCATAGTCCAGATTATTTCTGCTGTCTGCGCCTGAGTGGACACCTCAGATATTGCGAATGATGCGTTACTGCTGGTTTTTTGACCGGCAACTTTACTTACTGATTCATATTTTTGTTTCCAAAACCCACTTTGAATACTCACAGTAATGTTAGAACTTAGCTCTTTTATTTTTTCGTATGTTTGTCAGACTTTATGTGCGAGTTCAATGCTGATTTCCCCTTTTGCAACACGCTAATCACTGTCAGTGCTTTCCTTATGGAAAATGTTGCGAGAGCAATAATATGAGCTTGTGAAATCACTTGCGAGCTCAACTTGAGCCTGCCAACCATGTTGTCCAACATCAAAACAATTTGTATTTATTTAGTGGTGTTTAATGTCACCTATTTATGCACAATAGCTAAGCTTGACACAACAGGACACAAAGTCAAGTTTAGACAATTGTTTATCCCCATGTTGCCCATTTTAGAGGACTTCCACCCAAAGCATCAGTGACTGGGTAGTAAAGCAGAACTTGATTACCATAGTAAAGAAAGCACTACCTCATTTTCCGGGGTTCCCACAGGAAAATCTTCCAAGGCAATGTATATCCCAGTGAATCATCGTGAATAGATAGGGTTAACAGTCAGTCAGAACCCAGCAGGAGTATCAGACCTGGTGGATGGTTTGGGTGAAATAAAGTTTAATTCGGGACGATTCGGTCTGGGGACAATTTGTTTCATGACATCAGTCAGAAGAAGTATCAGACGTCTCTGACGGTACCTGGGGGACGGTTTGGATAAAATACAGGTTATCCGACAGGATTTCAGGTGTGAACGGAACCTAACAATCGACATCGTGATTTATAAGAAGCACCGACCTCGCTGCTAATGAAATTAGTTCCCTTGATGTGCAACATCATCACTGAATGATTATTGTCAAATAGAATACCGACCTCGGAGAGAACACGGTCAAGGTCAAAAACAACACAAATGAAAACCATCGCCCCGAAACAATCACACTGTAAAACCCACTGCCTTCGGAAAAAAAGCACACGTAGGGTAAATTATTAGCGCTAAACACGATGCACGCATTGTTTTCCAAAATCAAAGGTCTGTCGAATGAGAAGCTTGGAGTAAAACACAATTCATTCAGAACGAAGATCGAGCAAATACAGTTGTACAGTTCGAGCCAAAAATTGACGGGCGCAGTTTTTAGCGCTTGTTCATTGGAAAATGCCGAGCGCTTACGGGCGCAAGCGCATATGCGCCCGCTATATGGGAAGGACTGACTATTCTACACAGGTTGCATCTGGCTGAATAATTATCGCCAGGCACGGGAACCAGCCAGTGTTTATATTCATTAATTTTCATCCAAGCTTCTTGGAATTTACATTTACCCATTCTTATTTTTCACAAACTTTGCAAACTTATAAACAAAAACAAACTCGTTTTATTGTTCGTCTGCACATGTCAACTCCACCAGTTGTACATAATTGTAAGAATTCTTCTGATTGGCGGAGATCATACAGTAACATGACAACGCTAAATAGATATTCAATCAGAACGCCAGATACATTTCCGCTCTCAGTGACGTGTGAAGAGAAAGTGTTTTAGTGAAAGCGGTGCTGTACACCGTGAAAACTGGGCTAATTAAATACACTGTGGTTGTCTTTCAGCGAAAGCAGTACAGTAAACCCTGAAAATTGATGCGTAATTAAATGTATTACGCTCGTTTGAAGCAGAATTCAAGGCTTTTCAAGGCCGCGTTGGGTGAATTCAAGGTTTTCCAGACCTTGAACGCCCCCTCACCGAATTCAAGACCAATCCTTGAATCCAAGGCCCCACGCGTACCCTGTACGGCCTCTAGCCTGAGCCGTATAGAAGTTGTGTACAAAAACCTGATTATACCTAATTTCAGTACAAAATGGCCACTGGCAGCCATCTTAAATTTTGGACCACGCCCAAAAACACTCGTTCTCGTTCCACGGTGATAACAAAGGTACCCAAGAAGTTTTGAAAAGATTGTTTCATAAATACGGTCTCTAGCCTGAGCCGTATAGAAGTTGTGTACAAAAAACTGATTGGACCTAATTTCGGTACAAAATGGCCACTGACAGCCATCTTAAATTTTGGACTGCACCCAGAAACACTCGTTCTCGTCCCAAGGTGATAACAAAGGTACCCAAGAAGTTTCATGAAGATCGGTTCATAAATACAGACTCTAGCTCGAGCAGTATTGACATGTGCACTTACTGTATACAAGTAGCACTGCATAAATCAAAGTTCATCCAATTTGCATAAATTCTGCACGAGAAAAAAACCTGTATTATATGTGATGCATTCCATGTTGCTAAACATTCATAAAAAAATTTATTCAGATCAGAACTTTCATACAGAAGTTCTGTACAAAAATCTGACTGCACAAACTGAAGTACAAAATGGCTGCTGGTGTCCATCTTGAATTTCAGACCGGACCCCAAAACACTCGTTCTCGTCCCACGGCGATGAAGATATCCAAGAACTTTCTTAACGATCGGTTCATAAATACGGCCTCTAGCCAGAGCCGTATAGGCATTTGCAGTAACAGTGCTGAAAGTAACACTAATTAGACCCAAGTTAGTCTAATTGGCATAATTTATGCACGAGAAAAAAACCTGTATTATATGTGATGTATCCCATGGTACTAAACATTCACACAAAAAATTATTCAAATCAGCGCTTTCATATGGAAGTTCTGCACAAAAATCTGATTGCACCTAATTTTATACAAAATGGCTGCCAGTGGCCATCTTGAATTCCAGACCGGACCCAAAAACACTCGTTCTCGTATCATGGTGATAACAAAGGTACCCAAGAAGTTTCGTAAAGATCGGTTCATAAATACGGCCTCTAGCCTGAGCCATGTTGATGGCCCGACGGACGATGGGTCATGACAATACCTCAAATTTGGCTTCGCCAAAGTTGAGCTAAAAATGACAAGCGATCTAAAACTTTAATTTTTTTTGTAACTTCAGATATTTTTTCTGTTTACACATGTATCCCAGAAATTAATAATGAATTCAAACAAACCTAGTATTTATATCTTTATCCTCTAAGAGCTGTGTTAACCATGCATCACATCAGGTGCAGTTTTGAGGGTACACGCATACACGGTGCCAAAACAGAAACAAAGGAAAAGCGTAGCCTGCACAATAATAATCCATTCAGACATTCATAATGGCCGCTTTGCCAGAGTCATTGGAACAAGCTCATTGAGTTCGTTCCAGTGAGGGGTCACATGATACGGTTTTGATGAAAATTTTTGAAAAATATAAAAAAATTATATTTAAAATAATAAATTTTGATATCGTCTGCATTGGGTCAAGGGTTGAGGCCTGTTTAACCCTTTACCTAACATGAAAAGCAGACGACACTTGCAAAAAAAATTCTTGAATAACTAATTTTTTTCATTTTTTGTCTCCAAAACATAGGTTATGACCCCTCTTTGGAACGAGCTCGACGAGCTCGTTCCAAAGAGGGGTCATAACCTATGTTTTTGAGACAAAAAATGAAAAAAATAATGAAAATTAATTGGCGATTTTTGTGAATAGCGCTGGCCGGTTTTGGCCGTTACGTTGGGTAAAGGGTTAATGAAAGTGTCAATGACAGTGTAGCTCAATTTGTGTAAGACATGTACATGTATATGTGACACAGCAATGGCAAACATCTAGGTAATGACCTGATAACAAAGGTACATGTAAAGTATTGTTTGTAAAGGTCTGTACATAAATACTGACCGTAGCCTGTTACAAATATAGAGGTAAAGTATACTGTCCAGATGGGTGACACACAGATGCTAGTCGCAGCCAATAAACATATAGTGTTTTTAAGTAAAAAATTTATTCTACTCGTAGAATTAAGAACGAAACCAACTTGCCAAGGGCTTGTCGGTTTTCAATCTCAATCCTACTCATAGAATACATTTTTTACTTGAAAACACTTTTCGTTTATTCTATATATATGAACAATATAAATTCTGACAGACATGCAAGCACAAAAATATTTCCAATTGCTTAACCCTTTACCTAATGAATCACCCACATCCGGCCGCATAACATGCAAATTGAGCAGTTGAAAAAATTAAATTTTTTCAAATATTTCAACAAAACCATATCATGTGACCCCTCATTGGAACGAGCTCACTGAGCTCGTTCCAATGAGGGGTCACATGATATGGTTTTGTTGAAATTTTTTGAAAAATTAAAAAAAATTATATTTAAAATAATAAATTTTGATATCGTCTGCGTTGGGTAAAGGGTTAAAACTTGCAAAGAGACACACAATTATTCTTGGCAATACAAATTCAATGGAAAGACGAAAAACATTTTTTTATAAAACAGAAATGTTAGAATGACTTCTTTTTCATTATTCATATTTGATGAGTTGGCAAACTCTGCCCAGAACCAAAACAATGAAAGTGTCAATGACACTAGCTCAACTTGTGTAAGACATGTACATGTATAGTATGTGACACAGCAATGACACACTTCTAGGAAATGACCTGATAACAAAGGTACATGTCAAGTATTGTAAAGGTCTGTACATAAATGCTGACCGTAGCCTGTAATAAATGTACTGGTAAAGTATTGTAAAGGTGGGTGACAGTTAGATGCTAAACTAGAAAAGAAAATCTCCATGAGGTTAATGTTACAATGGGGGTCCTTGTATGGTGAACCATAAGCCAAATGTTAGCAATTGTTTGGCCTGTTTGATTCAAACCCTTGTAAGGTTTATTCATACTAATTAATAACTTGAAAAATTGTGAGCACTGCTCACTAACGATACCACCCACTCGCACCAAGAAACATTTTACAACTGTAAAAGTGAGTTTAATGTAGAGAGCACAAACACTGACACCCACACCTCCACCCCAAAGCTTGAATTGACAAAGCCCATTTTTCAATATGTGAAACTGTAAAAAAGAAAATAACTGAAAACAAAATAGAAGGTACACATCTTCAATATATGTAAAAGAATGTCTGAAAGTTTCAATGAAATCTGCTAACTGGTTTATAAGGAGTTGTGGTTAGCAGATCTGTACAGAATGTCAACTGAATTTGACAAAGTTCATTTTTCAATATGGGAAACTGTAGAAATGAAAATATCTGAAAACAAAATAGGGCTAAAAATTACTGAAATCGGAAATGTCGTTCAGAAGTTCTGAGCATATAACGAATTACACACAATTTCCAACAAAAATAGCCAACAGTCGGACATCATGAATTTTTTTCGGAAAAAAATTGACGTGCATCAATTTTTCTT
This sequence comes from Pictodentalium vernedei, assembly GCA_031216915.1. Taxonomy (NCBI): domain Eukaryota; kingdom Metazoa; phylum Mollusca; class Scaphopoda; order Dentaliida; family Dentaliidae; genus Pictodentalium; species Pictodentalium vernedei. The sequence continues at coordinate 458,866,731 of CM062292.1, read as the reverse complement.
AATGCCCCATCAAATCTGAAAATTTAGATCAAAAGTGCCAAAGCATCTCCGAGATACAGGTGGTAACAGTACACAACATAATACGCACAAAAATATTACCCCCAAAAAAGGTTAAGCAAGTCTAATTTGCATAATTTACGAACGAGAAAAAAACCTGTACGATATGTTATTTATCCTGTGCTGCTAGACCTCCATTCCAAAAATTATTGAGATCGGAAAGTCTTTCAGAAGTTCTGAGCATATAACGAATTACACGCAAATTCCAACAAAAATAGCTGTTGGTTTTTTTCAAACAAAAGCGCCAAAGCATCTCTGAGATACAGGTGGTAACAGGACAGAAGGACAGACAGACAGAGTGCAATCCAATAGTCCCCTTCACGGTGAAATCTTGGGGGACTAAAAAATGCTTCCTTGTGGGGTGTGTATATTTTATTTGGTCCTGAAAACAAGGTAGTCTTTAGTGTTGAAACGATTACCTATTTTTCAAAGTCGACGGGAGTAATCAATTCAAAATCAACTAGTCGGCTTTTCTGATGAAAACATAATCAGGCCTGGCATTCTGAAAAATGCAGGAAGGCAAAAAATCGCTCTCCTCAATCAGCTTAGGAGAGCAATTAGCTTTACACAGCATTTTAAGTATCCAATTGAACGAACTCATTGAAACTGAAACCAACAGACTACATCAGTGATTTTATTAACTTTACAAAGATAAAGCGAAATCTCTTAGACATCTAGATGTCTCACTCAACAACCGAACACACACTTGACAAGACCTGTGTGTGTACCCAAACCTGTTGTCCAAGAAAGTCATACGCCTACCACTACCACCTTCAACCCCCAAGGGGGTTGAAGGTGGTAGTGGTAGGCGTATGACTTTCTTGGACAACAGGTCTGCTTGAATCTACAGTCACATCCTGGTGCAAGTGCTTCAAGTGACAGGATAGTAGTAATGGTAGTATATTATAGTGTCAATATTCCTTGAACAATTTCTCCTCAAACTGTGATGTCAGTTGTTGAACTTGAAACTGACAGAAAAAAAATATTGCTGTGACCCATTTTGCTTCAAATGATTGCAACTGTGTTTGGGTATGGTTGCAGCCATTACCTTTCACCACTAAACCACTTTCAAAATGAAATTACGTGATGTTATGTGACTTCGAAGTTAAATTACATTTTTGCTTTACAACAAAAATTTAATGTGAGCATAATACATGTAATCTCAATCATCCCAGACCAAAATATTTAGGAAGGCAATTTTTCGCTCTCTAAATTCTTTCAGGAGGGCAGTAAGGAGAGCTAAAAAAACGCTCTCCTGAAATTGCCAAGCCTGCATAATTGTCTCAGTAAATTAGGTGATAAGAGACTGTTACATGTAAGTTGATAACCCTTTCGCTTAATGACTCGTTTCACAGGTGTTTGATGAAGTTTCCTTGTCAAAGTCATGAATGTAGCTGTTCTCTTTTTCGTATTTTGAGTTTTTTAAAACGTTGTGCATATTATAGCTTTAACCATTCAGTAAAAAAATTAGGATACCTGGGAAGTGCGTGCCTCCTAGTCCTCTGTCTGTACAGTGGAAAAAGTACACAATGATGTTAAAACAGAAGTTTCGTGAATTTGTAAAATGTATAAAGTGTGCCGTCATTCGCCCAGTGGAATTAATTAAAAACTCCCGAGTCAAATTTTGTGGCAGACAGTTTCCTCACCTTCATATCAGGTCTTCGCCAGCTCGCACCCAAACCAGTACAGTAATATCATAGAATATGGAGCAGCTTTCTGGGTGTTTCAGGCATGTATTTTATTTTTATATCAATTAAAAAGTGTGGGCGACTTGGGTGAGGGACAGAATGCTTGCATGAATTAACAGCATCTTTGAAGTTGTACATCAAAGTATTTTTCTTCAATGCGTGCCAGTGATTAGGTTATGTGAAATCAGTGCTTGTAATGCTGCTAAAATCTAAGTTGTAACATTATCGGCATCAACAAACGACAATGATTGCATTGATATCCACTTCTCAAAACAATTTAAAATAGGTCCACCACAAAGCAGAAACGTCTAATATTTGTAATCATTAACCCCTACTATCATCTTTGAGTTTCCCGACTAGTCAACTGGCAGGTTTCAGAGTCGATTTTTCTGAAAATCGAATCGACTTCGACTAGTCGACTAATCGTTTCAACACTAGTAGTCTCTGTGAGATGGCTACACTGCCGCTCCTACATCATCGGGTTTTGGCAACGCCTGGAAGTGTGGGAAGGGCAATGTGGCTGTCTTACAGAGACCACAAACACAGCAAAAGAATGTGGGTTTTAGGAATAGGCCGTCATGTAATATTAGTTTCTAAGGCCAGGAGGGGTGTTTTTCACCTTCCATAAGTTTTTAAGGTGAGCAGTGGGCAAGCGAATAAATTGCTCTCCTCAAAATGCCAGTTCTGAAAAAAAATTGGAATTTTTTGAAGTCGCAAAAGGGATACAACGCTGGCAAAAAAATAGGTTGGACAACCACGATTCGAACTTGACCTGTATTTCATGTTGCTACACCTACACAATAAATATTTGATTCAGTCAATTACAGCTTAAGTTACTGGTTGGAAATAGGGCTGTCGCGACTATCATTTTTTGTAATCGACTAATTGTGACCAGTAATCGACAGTTAGTCGATTAATAGTCGCTTCCCATGATTTTTTAGCAAATCATTCTTCTGTTCGTAAAAACTCTGAAAATGACAATGGCACCAGTGTGTTCAGACGAAGTGGGGTTGTGGGAACAACAAATCGGTCCCGACTGAAGCTACATGTAGTCCAATCTTGGACCCACAGTCCGTAATATAATTTTTGGGGTTGGTACGTCCTGTAGGACGTACCAACCCCAAAAATAATATTACTGACTGCGGGTCCAAGTTTGAACTAGATTGAAGCTGATGAATTAAAATGAATTTACCAAAGAACGTTCCTGCATATGTTTCCGTTCTGCAATAAGTTTCTCGAAATTTTGAACATTGAGATCTATGCATTCCCTCGTCAGTTGTTAAAACTGGATCTTAGTCTGAAGTTCCGAACTTTGAGAAGTGATCTGACGTTCTGACTTTCGTCATAATTTTGTCACTTCTGCGCTTTGGGTTTTCCAATGGGTGCATTCGTGTGTACAAGACTGGAGAAATTCAGAAGAATCTATTCTTCTCGAGTAACTGTGAGTGTTCTTTCTTACACAGTCAGTGACAGTCGTATAGTCTTCCGGATATGAATGTTAACTATGGTTAGATATTTAAAGTTATTCACCTTCATTGATCATTCACCTCACAAAACAATGCAATTTAGCCCCGACGTGTAGTAGACGTGTACCACCTTGAAAATGAACGACGATCGACTAAAAATAAAAAACGTTGACTACTTCAATAGTCGACGGTTAGTCGACTAATCGAATAATCGCGACAGCCCTAGTTGGAAACTTAAATGAAAGTATCAATGACACTGCAGCTCAACTTGACTGGGAGTTGTGTTTGATGAAAAGGATAATGTTCAATGTTTATGAAAGGATCATGAAATACGACAAGAATTGTGATAATTGAGAATATGTTAATTTCTGTTCCCTGTATGCTATGTTTTCAATAAAAATAAGCTGAGGTGAGGTGTTCCTCTATTGCACCACGTTAAAATTCGAGCCCTCATAGGGATCCCAAATATTAAATGAGGCACTTGTTTTCAACAATCTTAATCTGACCCCAGTAATAGATTCGGAGTTGCGGATCTGAACAAGAATTTTAAAGATCATTCCTCATATTGCATCAAGTTAAAACTCAAACTCCAATAGGGAGCCCAAATATTAATCCAGGGACTTGGTTTGAACAAACCTAGGTGTGACCTCCCTTAGAATGCTGTATACCAAATATCCAAAGATTCTGACTGGTGGATCCGAAGAAGATTTTTAAAGATTATTTCCTCTATTGCACGTTAAAATTCAAGGTTATTATGGCAAGCCCAAATATTAAACAATGGACTCAAGTTTTACAAATTTGAATCCTCAAATCGATATATCAAAAGATTCGGACTCGTGTTTCTGGAGAAGAGTTTTAAAGATTATTCCTCATAGGACGAAGATAAAACTCCGGCTTCAGCAATTTTAACAAACTTAGATCTGACCTCCCCAATAATGCTGTATACCACATATCAAAAGATTCTGACTATTGGGTCTGAAGAAGATTCTTCCTCATACTGCACCATGTTAAAATTCGGGCCTACATATGGAGTCCAAATATTAACTGGGGGACTTTATTTTAACATACTTGAATCCACCCCTGTAAGGATTGTGCATAGAACATATCAACGTTTATTTTTCCTTGTCTCTTTATCCCGATAAACTGTCTTTTGATTGGTAGGAATGCCTTCCACAAATAGCCATGGCAAAGGATGCGCCCAACATCCAAGGTATATGAGAGCGTGCAACATCCAGGGTATAAGCACACACGAATCATTGGGGGTATATGGTTTAAATAAATGAAAGCTTTTCACTTTAATACTGAAATGGTTAACCGGATAACCAGTTTGAAACCGGTTACCTACCTAACCAATTAAAAAAAAACGTCAACCGGTTATCCGAAATAACGATAGTGATCGCCATTCCATGGTTAAAACAAAGTAAATCTGCCGCTTCTCCTTTGGGATACATTACACCTTGAAGCAGCGATGTATATATTGAGAAATAATCGACTTTGGCGTTCAAGACTTTGTTAATGATCGGCAATCTCTGAGAGTACTGAGCAACCGCAGAAACTATTCCATGGTATGTAAACAAAAGAACGTTGTCGAGTACTCGACAACGTTCGTTTGTCTACACACTACGGAATATTTTCTGAGAAAACTGCTTTCCAATTCCTATAGTTTTGATCACAGATTCGGTGAAATAATGGCTACAGTTAACCGGATATTATCCGGTTATAGATCTTGGTTAGTCAGTTGTGAAAATGAGCCAAGTGTTTCAGCCCTATTTCACTTCCACTCGTCTAATTATAAAACTTGAACAAAAAAACCCGAAAATAGTCACAAATATCATCAGATTTCCGACAATACAATAAGGATTAGGGGTTTCATTTCCAGTAAAATTATGTAATGAGACACCTTATCTTTAACTGAAATCTTCAAATAAAAGGCAACAGCTTTTCTTTATCTGAGGTTTATCATTTAAATTGACCATAACAAATTCACAAGATGGCTGTTTTCATGTCCAGGTTAAGTGGCTGGAATTTACATTCTAGGCCAATCAAAAAGAGCTGGGTGGGATTATAGGTGGAGCAAACATAGCCAGCCACTTGCAGATAGATGGAAACCTTTTTAACCCTTTACCCAACGTAACGGCCAAAACCGGCCAGCGCTCTTCTCAAAAATCGCCAATTAATTTTCATTATTTTTTTCATTTTTGTCTCAAAAACATAGGTTATGACCCCTCATTGGAATGAGCTCAACGAGCTCGTTCCAATGAGGGGTCATAACCTATGTTTTTGAGACAAATGAAAAAAATTAGTTATTCGAGAATTTTTTTTGCATGTGTCTTCTGCTTTTCATGTTAGGTAAAGGGTTAATATACTGGGAGATTGGCAAGCTCTTTGGACAGAAGGTGTTAACCCTTTACCCAACGAAGACAATATCCAAATATCTTTATTTCAAATCTTTCAAAAAATTTCAACAAAACCATATCATGTGACCCCCTCGTTGGAATGCGGACTGAAGGAGGTACATGTGACAAAGCACAGTTTGTGAAGTTTGTAGCGTGTCGACAACGTAATCACCCAGAGACAGTAAGTAACTTTCCAAATATGAGCGGGAGGTCTACCAATTCCAAAGCTGTAATTAGTTATAACATTGTACATCAGATTGAAACAACTCTCGTGTCATGCACGATTACGGGATGTATCATACCCATGCAAGTTTGACCCCTGATGTTTGCATGGGACGTTTTATCCCAAAATCGTAGCCGGGACGATTAGTCCCCCAAATCTGATTGATTCGTCCCAAGTTATCGGCATCTGGCGGTGAGCACAGTGCAGTGGCTTTTACAGTCATCATGTAATGTACAGATACGGGTTTGGTTATTTGGATGCAAGATAACAATAACACTCACTGTTGGTGCGTGTCATGGGAAACCTGGTATCTTGCATCCAAATATTCAAGCCTGCATCTATACATTACGTGATGATGTACATCATAATTACCCAAACCATGTACCTTAAAATGATATTTGTTGTCTACCCATCAAGCTAAAACAAAATGGCCCCCGCAAATCATAAAAGACCCTCCTGGGATCATTTTAGGTGAACCCAAAATGGCCCTCCTGTAATTTTCAAAATGACAAGCATGTCATCAATTGAACAAAGATGTAATTTATTACCTCTCGCAGCCAAGCCTGCTGAACAGCAGCCATGCCTCAATGACCAGTCACTCCAACAATGTCATACTATCATCGTTATCCTTTCATACATAATGGTCATAATAGGTTGTGATATTATTTCATCGAATATTCGAATATGAATCGAATACAGTCCGTTAGTATTCGAATACAAAAATTTGGTTTTCGTTTCAGCACTACAAGTCGTTCCTGTAATATGAGCTAATCCGTTACCACTATGAATTTGTCAAGATTCAGAGGACTGCAAGAAAACTTACCTGTATCAACTTTCTTTAACTGATGGTGAATACTGGTTTGTCAAGCAGCAGTACGTGTATTTCTGTATCCACTTTCAACTCACTAACTCCTGTCCATCTCCTGAAAATATATACATATGTGCTGTAAAAGTTCTCAAAATTAGCTTTCAGCAACAGTAACAACACAACTTTATATGTAGTGGAACTCTTCTACTGGTAGCGTGCTGAATTATTTTTGGTCATCAAAATTTGTTCATGTGTCTTTGCCCTGTTACAATTTATGTGAGAGTGCCTGTTGACACACTCGCATAAATTGTAACAACGCAAATCCATTCAGACTGAATAATTTCTTTTCAGATATAATCAATCAATCAATCAATCTTTATTGTACGATTACACTATTACGGTCAGGTGTACAGTACTGTGATCACAAAAGCGGTCTTTTAGTCGATCGGCTCTCGATCCGGCTTCGGTTCCGTCGCGATTGAGAATCGCGGTTCTGTTGATAAAACGCGGCAGAATGGAGAAAGAATCGAGACAAAATTTAGGTAGAATCGAGAGAAAATCGCAACGGAAACACCAATACATTGTGAGATGATTTGTTACATGTATTCCTCGGTGGTGAAAACTTCAAAGTTTGGTGTGAACGGATCGTACATTCTAAGATTCATTCAATGTATTCGTATGTCGCAATTAAAACAAGAGGCCCCACGTGGCCTTAATCGCTCACCTGACAAAGTGACTCTAAGAAGTATTTTAGGTCACCTTCACCATGTCATGCCTCATCAACATTAACTGGTTGAGTGATAGATTTTGTTTGAAGTTCAACATTTGTTACCTAAAATTAGTTTTATTTAAAATCATTGGTGTGTGGCCAATCTCCAATGATTTTTAATAAAGCAAATTTATCTCTGCAGACAAACTGGTTTAGCATGAAGCACAAACAAGGAATGTGAAGAGATAGCCTTGGACATCTCTCCCCAACTGTGGATATCTTCCATGTGCTACATGTACATATTTGCATGCAAGAAAACAAAAATTTTCACAAATTTTCCAAAATATTAGTTTTTTTTATCATCATTGGAACAAGCTCAAACAGCTTATTCCAATAGGGGTATGGGAAGATCAGGTATATTTTTGAGACAGAAATGTGAATATATAAATAATGGTGTTTTTTTGTGAATGATGCTGGAGAATTTTGCGTAAAGATATGGTAAATGGTTTGTTCTAGATACAGAATGATGCAAAAGTATTTAAATTTGATTAGGCAAGTTGTTCCTATAATGCATTTAAAAATTGAAGTAACTGTTTTTTTGCTGACGACCTTTTAGATGTGTGTGTCTGTGTTTGTGTGTATGTGTGTGTGTGTGTGTGTGTGTGTGTGTGTGTGTGGGGGGGGGGGGGGTAAGAGTGTTCTTGCAAACAAAATTCCTGAATAAATGGACAATTTTATTTTTTGTGTGAAAGACATAGTGCGTGAATGTTGATTGGAACAAGCTTAGAGAGCTCATTTTAATGTGAAGTCATAAAGCTGTGTTTTACGTACGAAATTCTGGAATAACTAAAAAATTGCCTTTTTGACTCAAAAAGCATGGTGTTCGACCTCTCATTGGAATGAGCTCAAAAAGCTCATTCCAATGGGGTATTTACAAGCGATAAGTACATGTATGTTTAAGAGACAAAAATTAAAATTTGAATAGCGATTTTTGCGAAGAATGCTGACAAGTTTTGGCAGTTATGCTGGTAAAAAGGTAAGATATGCAAAGTGGTTGTTTTTTAGAGGCGACATTTAATTAAGGGGAATTAACCCTTGATTACTGAGGTAACTTCTAAAAGTACTGAAATTTCATGAAGCAATGTGAATAACAGACAACAGTTGCCTAAAAATTTCATGAATAACTAAAATTTTTATTCTTTTGTCTCGAAAACATGGCATATGACCTTTGTTGGAATGAGCTGAATGCGTGTGTTCCAATGAGGGGTCATAAAATTTGAACGGATATTTGTGTGAATAATGCATTAGTACTGCTAGATTTGGGTAAACGGTTCACCCCTTCTATAGTAGATCTTTTCTGCAAATTTTGTCTAAGAGTCTATCAACTTTACAAATAAATACGTTCATGAATCACAATCAGATCCACCCCACAATGTTACATACCAAATATCAAAAGATTCTGCCTGGTGGATCTGGAGAAGAAGATTTTTTAAGAAATATGCCTGAAATGCACTAAGTTAAAATTTGGGCTCCTATACGGAGCCCAAATATAAACCCAGGGAGCCGATTTGAACAAACTTGAATCAGATCCACCCCACAATGTTGCTTACCAAATATGAAAAGATTCTGAAGCTGGATCTGGAGAAGAAGATTTTTTAAGAAATTTGCCTGAAATGCACTAAGTTCGAATTCGAGCTTCTATAGTGAGCCCAAATATGAAACTAGGAAGCCGATTTGAACAAACTTGAATCAGATCCACCCCACAATGTTGCATACCAAATATCAAAAGATTCTGCCTGCTGGATCTGGAGAAGAAGATTTTTTAATAAATTTGCCCGAAATGCACTAAGTGCGAATTCAGGCTTCTATATTAAGCCCAAATATGAATCCAGGGGGCCGATTTGAACAAACTTGAATCAGATCCACCCCGCAATGTTGCATACTAAATATCAAAAGATTCTGCCTGCTGGATCTGGAGAAGAAGATTTTTGAAGAAATTTGCCCGAAATGCACTAAGTTTGAATTCGAGCTTCTATAGTAAGCCCAAATATGAATCCAGGGGGCCGATTTGAACAAATTTGCATCAGATCCATCCCACAATGTTGCATACCAAATATCAAAAGATTCTGCCTGCTGGATCTGGAGAAAAAATTTTTTAAGAAATTTGCCTGAAATGCACTAAGTTCGAATTCGAGCTTCTATAGTGAGCCCAAATATGAATCTAGGAAGCCGCTTTGAACAAACTTGAATCAGATCCATCCCACAATGTTGCATACCAAATATCAAAAGATTCTGCCTGCTGGATCTGGAGAAGAAGATTTTTTAATAAATTTGCTTGAAATGCACTAAGTTCAAATTTGGGCTCCTATACTGAGCCCAAATATAAACCCAGGGAGCCGATTTGAACAAACTTGAATCAGATCCACCCCACAATGTTGCTTACCAAATATGAAAAGATTCTGAAGCTGGATCTGGAGAAGAAGATTTTTTAAGAAATTTGCATGAAATGCACTAAGTTCAAATTCAAGCTTCTATAGTGAGCCCAAATGTGAATCTAGGAAGCCGATTTGAACAAACTTGAATCAGATCCACCCCACAATGTTGCATACCAAATATCAAAAGATTCTGCCTGCTGGATCTGGAGAAGAAGACTTTTTAAGAAATTTGCCCGAAATGCACTAAGTTCGAATTCGGGCTTCTATAGTAAGCCCAAATATGAATCTAGGGAGCCGATTTGAACAAACTTGAATCAGATCCACCCTACAATGTTGCATGCCAAATATCAAAAGATTCTGCCTGCTGGATCTGGAGAAGAAGATTTTCAAAGAAATTTGCCTGAAATGCAGTAAGTTCAAATTTGGGCTCCTATACTGAGCCCAAATATAAACCCAGAGGGCCGATTTGAACAAACTTGAATCAGATCCACCCCACAATGTTGCATACCAAATATCAAAAGATTCTGCCTGCTGGATCTGGAGAAGATTTTTTAAGAAATTTGCCTGAAATGCACTAAGTTCAAAATCGAGCTCCTATACTGAGCCCAAATATGAACCCAGGGGGCCGATTTGAACAAACTTGAATCAGATCCACCCTACAATGTTGCATACCAAATATCAAAAGATTCTGCCTGCTGGATCTGGAGAAGAAGATTTTTTAATGTTTTTCCCATTGCCTACAGTGTTAAAAAGTGCTGACTCAGCACTTTTTAAAAGTCCCGAAACTGTACCCTATGATAAAACCGATGGCAATTTTTTTTTACCAATCCTTTCTGTTGGTCCTAAGGAAGCTGCACACCAAATAAAAATTCTCAATGCCGTGCAGTTTTGGAGATATGGGCGTTTTAAATTTTTTCTATTTTTAGCTCCTGCGGTTCCCACGGGGCTGCGGGAAATTTTTTTTTTTGCATAAATCAAGTACTCATGACCCAATAAGCCCTCACATAAAATTTGGTTCAAATCAGCCTCTCGGTTTGGAAAATAGAAATTTTGGGCGGGGCAAAAAATTTTGCCCCTCACATAACGACGCCAAGTATAGCCCCACAAACTTCTCTTGAACAAATCTGAGTCTACACCTCAAAAGGAAGCTGCACACCATATATCAAGTCTCTGCTACTGCTGGTTCATGAGAAGAAGATTTACAAAGATTTTGGTGCCCCTTGGGGGCGTGGCACCACCCAGGAGGAGGGGCAACTTCATTTGAACAAATCTGAATTGGCATTAGGTAATAAACATTTAGCCAACATTTGAATAAAATTGGGCTAGTGGTTTAGGAGGAGAAGTCGATAATGTAAAGTTAACGCCGGACGGACGACGACGGACGATGGACGCCGGACGCCAGACAGAAAGTGATTAGTAAAGCTCCCCTTGAGCTTCGCTCAGGTGAGATAAAAACAACAAAATCCAGTCGAGTTACAAACCTGAGATATTTTCCGACTCACCCCCTTTTCAAATCGACAAAAGCAAAAATTTTGAAAGAAAAGTGTGCGGAGATGTAAATAGATGCGAACAAGTGAACACTATCATAAAAATAGACCTGGTCTGTGCAGGTAAATCCTCAGCGCATCAAACTGAGAACGAAGAGTATTGAGCCTGCAGTCTTAACTCCACCCGTCTTTTATTTTATTGAAATATAGCCAATATGGTACCTTGCGAAATCCCTGGTAGCTAAGAGAAGCAGAGTATTTCAAGGTCCATCAATGAATGTCATGAAGGATTCAGCAGGATAAGTCCTCCCCCAACAAAATGTTCTCCAATATAGTTTGGTGTAGCCAAACAGGCCAACTTTGCCGCGAGTTTCGGTTAAAATAAAAATGAAATCATATAGGCTTAATTTTTTTTTAAATTCCGAAAGTGATGGCCCGATCCCTAGGCAGATTCAATTATTTTTTTAAAAAATGATTTCCGGAAAAAAAAACATGTCTCTAGCCTCCTAACTGGAATGCGCTCGGTCAAATGAGAGCTCACAACCTGAGCTATAATTAAGATGATGCAAAAAAAAGGATTTTTTTCAGTTAGACTTGGCTGAGCTTTTTACAGAACTATCTGTTTAACCTACCATTGGATGCAGCCAAGGGTGAACAAATAATTAAATGATTAAAACTACTTCCATTTTCAAAAGTGGGGGTTCCCCCTCCCCCTCCCCCCCTGCCGTGTCACCGCCTGGGTGTCGATAGAAATATTACTATCAATTGGTAAAATTATTATAAACAAATAAACAAATAAAAAGGAAAAAGGTGGCCATATCCATCGGCGATATCCAAATTACTTCAAGAGTGAGAGATTTGAACCGAGGACCTCTCGGCCTGCAGCCTGCATCTCTACCTACTGAGCCACCACGCCCCCAATCATCCAGTACTTATCCCTCTTCTAATTCCAGGCATTCAGTGTGTACTGAAGGCAAATTATGGCAATTATGAATCATGAACATGCACAGTCGAGCACTGTATCAACAATGCTAATGTTGGTGGTTCACGTCACGGTCCTGGTCCAAATCCGAAGCCTTTTTCAGGCACGTAGCCTAAAGTCTACAATATCATGTGTAGAAGACCGGCGGGGGTGGGGGTGTGTTGTTCCCCCACCAAAAAACATTGACTCTATGCAAGACCCCCCTCCCCTGCCCCCATCCCCTGACTGTTCACCTGGTATATTTACTTGTACATCCCCTGCAGTTAAATAAACAAGAGGCCCCATGGGGCCTGAGGGCGCTCACCTGACATGGTAGCCTAAATATCAACCCAGAGAATTGATTTCCACAGGTTGCATCTGCTCCTCCTAATAAAAGCTGAAACCAAATATCCAAATATTCTGACCAGTGGATCTAAAAAAAGATTTTTCAAGAATATTCCTCATATTGAACTAAGTCATAATTCGGGCTCCCACAGGGAGCCCATATATGAACCCAGAGACTTGGCTTTAACAAACCTGAAACTCACACCCCTAAGGATTCTGCACACCAATTATCAAAACATTCCGACTGCTGGATCTGAAGAAGAAGATTTTTAAAGAAAATTCCTCATTTTAAACCAAGTTACAATTCGAGCTCCCACAATCAGCCCAAATATGGACCTAGGGACATGGCTTGAACAAACTTGAATCTTACCCCCCTAAGGATGCTGCATAAAAAATATCAAAAGCATTCATCTGCTGGATCTGAAGATTTTTAAAGAAAATTCCTCATTTTGAACTAAGCTGTCATTCAGGCTCCCATAGTGAGCCCAAATATGAACCAAGGGACTTGGCTTGAACAAACTTGAATCTCAGCCCCCTAAGGTTGCTCCATGCCAAATATCAAAACATTCCAACTGCTGAATCTGAAGAAGATTTTTAAAGAAAAATTCCTCATATTGACTACGTTATAATTTGGGCTCCCACATGGAGCCCAAATATAGTCCCATGGACTTGGCTTTAACACACTTGAATCCCCCCCCTCCCCCCCCCCCCCCCCCCCCAAGGATACTACTCACCACATATCAAACCATTCTGACTGCTGGATCTGAAGAAGAAGATTTTTTAAGAAAATTCCTCATTTCGAACAAAGTTACAATTCAAGCTCCCACAGTGAGCCCAAATATGGACCTAGGGACATGGCTTGAACAAACTTGCATCTCACCCCCCCTAAGGATGCTGCATATCAAATATCAGAAGATTCTGCCTGCTGGATCTTGAGAAGAAGATTTGCCTGAAATGCACTAAGTTCAAATTTGGGCTCCTATACTGAGCCCAAATATAAACCCAGGGGGCCGATTTGAACAAACTTGAATCAGATCCACCCCACACTGTTGCGTACCAAATATCACAAGATTCTGCCTGCTGGATCTGGAGAAGATTTTTGAAGAAATTTGCCTGAAATGCACTAAGTTTGAATTTGGGCTTCTATAGTGAGCCCAAATATGAATCCAGGTGGCCGATTTGAACAAATTGGAATCAGATCCATCTCACAATGTTGCATACCAAATATCAAAAGATTCTGCCTGCAGGATCTGGAGAAGAAGATTTTTGAAGAAATTTGCCTGAAATGCACTTAAAGTTCGAATTCGAGCTTCTATAGTGAGCCCAAATATGAATCTAGGGAGCCGATTTGAACAAAATAGAATCAGATCCACCCCACAATGTTGCATACCAAATAGCAAAAGATTCTGCCTGCTGGATCTGGAGAAGATTTTTTAAGAAATTTGCCTGAAAAGCACGAAGTTCAAATTTGGGCTCCTATACTGAGCCCAAATATAAACCCAGGGAGCCGATTTGAACAAACTTGAATCAGATCCACCCCACAATGTTGCATACCCAATATCAAAAGATTCGGCCTGCTGGATCTTGAGAAGAAGATTTTCAAAGAAATTTGCCTGAAATGCACTAAGTTCAAATTTGAGCTCCTATCCTGAGCCCAAATATACCACCCAAGGAGCCGATTTGAACAAACTTGAATCAGATCCACCCCACAATGTTGTATACCAAATATCAAAAGATTCTGCCTGCTGGATGTGGAGAAGAAGATTTTCAAAGAAATTTGCCTGAAAATGCAGTAAGTTCAAATTTGGGCTCCTATACTGAGCCCAAATATAAACCCAGGGGGGCCGATTCGAACAAACTTGAATCAGATCCACCCCACAATGTTGCATGCCAAATATCAAAAGATTCTGCCTGCTGGATCTGGAGAAGAAGATTTTTTAAGAAATTTGTCTGAAATGCACTAAGTTCGAAATCAGGCTCCTATACTGAGCCCAAATATGAACCCAGGGGGCCGATTTGAACAAAACTTGAATCAGATCCACCCTACAATGTTGCATACCAAATATCAAAAGATTCTGCCTGCTGGATCTGGAGAAGAAGATTTTTTAATGTTTTTCCCATTGCCTACAGTGTTAAAAAGTGCTGACTCAGCACTTTTTCAAAGTCCCGAAACTGTACCCTATGATAAAACCGATGGCAATTTTTTTTTACCAATTCTTTCTGTTGGTCCTAAGGAAGCTTCACACCAAATAAAAATTCTCGGTGCCGTGCAGTTTTGGAGATATGGGCGTTTTAATTTTTTTCTATTATTAGCTCCTGCGGTTCCCATGGGGCTACGGGAAAAAAAAATCAGCATAAATTAGGTACTTATGACCCAATAAGCCCTCACATAAAATTTGGTTCAAATCAGCCTCTCGGTTTGGAAAATAGAAATTTTGGGCGGGGCAAAAAATTTTGCCCCTCCCATAACGACACCAAGTATAGCCCCACAAACTTCTCTTGAACAAATCTGAGTCTACACCTCAAAAGGAAGCTGCACAACAAATATCAAGTCTCTGCTACTGCTGGTTCATGAGAAGATTTTTTAAGATTTCAGCACACATTTTGGGTGTGGCCCTACCCACGGGCGAAGCAACTTGATTTGAACAAAATCAAATTGCGATGTCATAACAAACTATTATCTCAAATATCAATTAAATTGGTTCAGCGGTTTGGGAGGAGAAGACGCAAACACCATGTTCACGGACGACGGACGGTGAGTGATCACTATAGCTCTCCTGACTGAAAGTCAGGTGAGCTGATAAAAGTTCCATCAGAGACTTCGCACTTTCAAAAATAGTGAAGTAGGACTGATCTACAATTCCATCGAAGCTCCACCAGCGGGAGGGCCACACCCACCTCAGGGCTAGGACCATCGGATATGCATGTGGCATACATTGTATATCGAGCTGGCTATCCCTCCCCCCTGCCAAAGGACCCCCCCCCCACACACACACACCTTAAAAACAGGTTTAATCAGAACCATGGAATGCATATAGCTTGTTTATGATGGGTGGGGTGGTGTAAATTTTTTTTTTCAAGAAGCATAGGCACATGAGGCCGGGACGACTACAGCCCTCCATTGCCAGAGAATCGATGTGATGTGGCAGGGTGGGGTGGGGGGGGGGGGAGCAAGGGTAATGCATCACTCGGGAGGGAGGTGTATGTATGGGGGGGGGGGGGGGCTTAAAAGGATTGAATTGACCTGGATGAATATTTTGCGGTTCAATATCCATAACCAAACTGACTACGAATTGACTTGATAACAAATTGGTACTTTTGCCATTAAAAACTGCCATGTACCCAAAAGTCCGAAAAATTGACGCTTCACATTCTTCTTAAAATACAAATGTGTTCATGTGATGTCAGTCATTTTGATAATTAAAGGGATAAAATATCGAGTTTTTTTTTTTTTATTTCTAAGATCCCAACAACCAACAAAACCCTTGAATTTCTAACGGAGAAAATAGTTGGTCACGACGATATTGTATTCACCCCAAACGACAGATTGTGGTGAAATGCGTGAAACTAAAACGGAAAGTACAAATTAAGTTGAGATTGGAGGGTGCTGCCTACACAGTGTCAGATCGGGGGGACAACAAAAAGAGAGGGAGTGGTGAAAGACATAGTGGGTGGAGTGGGGGTGTCTGCCTCAAGTCCATGTTTATCACGATTTTCAAATTCAGATGAATACGATTATGAACTTATGTGAAGATTAATGTTGGGGTGTGGGCAATCGCGACATCGGGAAGTGTTGAATTTGACCCTTTTTTAGAATATATAACAACTCGAAACATTGGTTTGGTCTACATGTCCATTAACATTGCAAACCGGTTACATTTGTGCACATGCAGTTCGGACTGTTCCCTCCGACAAAATCGCGGCGCTGTCGACGTTCGCGAAAAATCGCGGCGAAAATCCAATCGGAGGAATGGAGATTGTGTTTCGCTTTAGCCGCGCTTCTGTCGATAAGGTTTTTTTCTTGTCTGTCACCTCGATCGCGACCGCATCGAGAACGCGCCGCGATTTGGTGTCTACTTTTGTGATCACAGTACTGTACAGTACTAGTACAGATAAAACTAGAAGTCCCGTCATGAAATGCACACAAATAGCACGTCGATCTGCGCGTTAATCTAGGAGTTATGACAGTAGTAAGGTATCAGATTCTGTACATATGGACTGTGCACAAGCATTGTTTCAGCCAATGGACCTCCGGGTAACACGGAGGTCCATTGGCAGAAATATTGCCTGTGTTTGCTATGAGTAATGAGCAGAACCCGCCGTGCTTTGGAATCCATTCGATATGACAATTGCGCGCAATTCCTATGTGCAATTAAGCCTAGATAAGCACACAGTTCATGACAGGACTTCTAGTTTTAACTGTAGGTAATAGTGACAATCTTTTGTTTACAAAACAAGGTTTCAATAATATTTTATGATTGTATATTGCCACTGAGTGTATGAACACGTACATACTCCATCCAGACACACAAACATATCTACAGAATATGAAGACTTTGACCTGTGGCACCTGCTCTTCAGTGTAAAGCCCAAATATGGACTTCTACCAGTTAATTACATAGAAAGACCAGTAATTTGGCCATTTTTCTGTATCTAGTGAATAGTAGTGATGAAGTAAGCATTTATGCTATTACTGGTGTACATGTATCTTGTTTAACAAAGATCTGTCAAACAAGATACAGTGGAACCCTGTTAATTGAATAGTCACTTTGCCAATGAAAATTATTCAATTAACAGGAGTATTCAATTAATAGGGATTGTCACTTTCCTGTATTCTAGAGATAAACTTGGCATTTATTCTATTATATCTTATTGGATGTACTGAGGCCAAATAGGCCTATAAATTAATGAAAACTGGGGTAATTCAGGGTAATTTCTCGACAGGTTGCAAGATTTTTTTTATTCAATTAACAGGAGTTTACTCCATAAACTATATTCAATTAACAGGTCAAATTTGTACTGGAGGTATGGTAAATGGTTTTGTGTTGGGAAATTATATTCAATAATCAGGGTTATTCAGTTAAGAGATCACCAATTAAGTAGGCTCCACTGTATTATAGACTACCAGTGACTAGTGATGAGCCGATTATCGGTACGGGTTATTGGTATCGGCTGATAAATGGCTTATCAGCCGGGTATCGGTATCAGCAAAAAATACCAATTCTGCCGATATTGGCAGCCGATATGTCTTTTTTTTCCAAATCAAGTTCTCAGGCAAGTCACTGATAATCTCAACTAAATAGTCCTAGTTACTCAGATTAGGGCTTTTTAGAAAACGTATCTTTGGGGTATCACCCAAAATAAGCCCACCCATATTTCTCTGAATAAAAGTTTTGACTATCGGTAACGGTGAAGCATTCTTCAACACACAGGTCATCACGAAAATGTGCACGAAAATTTCAATTGTTCAATCAAAATAAAATTATGTGTTTTGGAGTTGTTTTTTTGTCAATTTAATCTTTTCACATTTTCAGCTATAAAAATAAAATTTCCAAACTACATCCATTCGTGTTATTTATTATTGTCAGCCCTCGTGTTGTATCAACTTTATGCTGAAGACAAATGGGAAATTCCCAGTTCTTTAATTATTAATGACAGCATGTTCAGTGACCCAAATTGTTCATGTTATTACTTTAGAAAATGAGTTGAGAAATTACCTGATGTGATCTCTGCAAAATTAGATGCTCAAAAATAAATATGAATTAATAACCTGAGTTGTAATATCCAGTTTGATCCATGCTACATGAAAGGCTGTTTTGAAAACAAAACAAGGGAAAGCCAAAGCCATATTGTTTACAACAATGGGGACACATAATGTACATTGATCAGCGCGGTCAGTTTAAATATAGATTTTTTTATTTATGAAACGTGCCCACGTGTTTTTATCAATGCATTGCAGAATTCAGTAACCCCCTCCCCCCACCACTTCTACAGGCAGCAGATCCCGGACAAGTGACAATGATTCATGATTTTTTTTTTTTGGTACCACTATGGCATTACCACTACGAGTGCTGGTCAAAACGTCCCCAAGAGTTGGTCAAAACGTCCCCAACAATTGGTCAAAACGTCCCCAAGAGTTGGTCAAAACATCCCCAACAATTGGTCAATTCACTACCAGTGAAAATACAAATACGTTGCATGATACCACAAGGAAATTTGCTCCGGATTTTCCATCACTGATGCTTTTTGAAAGAATCAATGATGAAAAAATGTGAGGAAATTCGTTGTGACTGTCTTGCAATGTATTGGCCCGTCTACCCCCCCCCCCCCCCCCCCCCCACCCACCCACCAATTTTTTCTTCTCTGGCAATAACAGCCAGGTTCAGTGTTGATACGTCAATAACTGGGAAATGGATAGTGCAGATAGTTATCCGGAGCCAACAATGTTGGCTGCGAACTGCCTCCTGTTCATCTTGCACTTCGAGAAAGTTATGGATGGGAGTTTTGAATACTGAGGGCACCTTCTCTTGCTTGAGTAATACAAAATACAGTTCAAATACTTTTTAATAAACACAATTCAAAATGGAAATGTAATGACTGAACGAACATGTTTCAGGTTAAAACAAATTGACCAGATGCGTTTTTGACCTCATTTGTTAACACTGATGTTTTGTTGATATTTCGTGCTGATGTTGTTGATGTTTTTCTACTGAAATTTTCGAATGATTGATGATTCCGATGGATAAAATGAATAAATCAAACACATAAAACTTTATGTCAAGTTTTCATTTTACATTCAGTCTCATTCGTGGATAAGCCAGGGTTTCTGCTAGACCGGCTGCGGGTCCGTCGACCGAACCTATTCCCTCCCGTCAATCATACTATGATCAGTCAGAAAAGCTGGTGGTTAAAATGTCGAGTACAATGCTGTATCGTAATGACACTCAGGATCCTTTGTTTTCACATAATATAGGCATAATTATGTTGTATACTGTGCCTACTATTACTGCCGACAACCTGATACATTATAACCCCCAGACGAAAGGGGCAAACAAAGTTCAAATCCTAAACGTCACCTTTAAAATTTCGGACTCAAATTGTCGTGTTTGGTCCGAAATCACTGGCTTTTATTTCGAGCGATAGATGATGTAATTGCATGTGCACGACGTCACACGTCCACATCATGGTTCTTTTTTAATATTGTAAAAAAAGCTCAGACACTGTCAGGATTCGTGGATTTTGTGTTGTTTTGGGTTTGTATTTTTATGAAACCTCTGACCAGATGTAGTATTGTGTGTCCCGTGGGAATTTACAGAATTGTAGGAGGAGAAAATACATATTTTCCACTTCAATTATTCAGCATGTTAGCAACCAGAATGCCCCCCCCTCCCCCCCCCACCCCCCGAGGCTACCAGGGAACACCTAAAAATTAAAATTTTACTTCCAGTCCCCCCTCTATATGCACATGCCTTTGGCATGTGCGGCAAACACCTTCTGCGTCTGAATTTCACTTTCTTTAAACTACCGGACCCACAAATTTTCCCCTAGCGGAAACCCTGGATAAGCCCGCCCCCATTTTTTTCACATGCCTGGGCACACTGACGGGTCGGTTCGGAAATGATATTGAATTTTATACATCACAGATGTACGTTACATTGAGATCCACCAGTGTCGAGTCACGCTGACTGCTGAACAACCCCATGCCTTGTTAGTCCTGTCTGAATGTCATTATATTTATACACAAAAACTAATATCGGTATCGGTATCTGTCCGATATTGAATTGAAATATCGGATATCGGCAATACCGATAACACCCATATCGACTCATCACTAGTTTAGGCCGAATCAACTCACTTTTCAGGCCGAATCAACTCACTTTTTAGACAAAACTTATAAAATGTTTAAAAGTGTATCTTAAATGTATTTCTATAAAATAAGTAACAATTGATAAAAAAGTTAAAAAATTTATAGTAATTTATATATTTTTTATACTTACCAATGACCCAGACATAGCTGGTGCTAACTCTTAAAATTCTAGGGCCAAACACAAATTTTGCCCCCCAATCCCCAAAATTTGCATCTAAAACCAAAAGAAATCCTGTCCTGAAGGTCCTCCATACTTTGCCCTCACTGCGCATGCGCAGTGTCAAGGACGTCCCGAAATTGGCGCCAATTATCATTCTTACAAGCAGTACCTGGTCAGCGCTATGTACTCAGCAGGGAGGTATGAGTTCCCAACTCCTGGGAGGGCCATCCCCGTCTGGGTCATTGGTAAGTATAAAAAATATATAAATTACTATAAATTTTTTAACATTTTTATACTGTACCAATGACCCAGACATAGCTGAATAGTAAAAAGGCTGGAGGGCCTAGGACATAGAGGAAAATCCAATAAGCTCAACTATATCAATAGAGTCAACCCCTCAAGGAGAAAAGGAGTATTAGGCTTTACATGTATCTTTCTTATTTTATGTTAAATTAGAAAGATACAATACCCTTCATAATTGAGCACAATAACATTCATGCTCTCTATTAACATCCAGTATAACCCCTTATACTAATTATTTTTAAAGTAAGCCAATAAATAAAGTTAGTCCAGAGAATTGAGACTCTTTATATTCTTTTAAAAGTGTCCGAGGATTGTATATTAACGCCCGTTTGACACTTGACATATACAAATGCTTCACACCGAGCTACACTTTAAAAATATGACATGAATGAATTTTTAACATTAATATTACACTTTAAAACCATCCCAGTAACGACTCAGAATAACTGACTCCGGAGGAGGAATCCCCTTGCTTTTCACTAAAAAGCAGGTGACCTAAGGGACCCCCCCCCCTCCCCCCCCCCCCCCCCCCCCCCCCCCCCCCCCCCCCCCCCCCCCCCGTTCCCCTTGCCCTGGGTCAAATAGCCCAAAGCGAAGAGGGCAGCAGGACGGAGTCACTGCAGGAACAGAAAGCCTGCATAACTATAGTTGCAACAATGCTTCACAAGCAGTACCCTGGTCAGCGCTATGTACTCAGCAGGGAGGTATGAGTTCCCAACTCCTGGGAGGGGCCATCCCCGTCTGGGTCATTGGTAAGTATAAAAAATATATAAATTACTATAAATTTTTTAACATTTTTATACTGTACCAATGACCCAGACATAGCTGAATAGTAAAAAGGCTGGAGGGCCTAGGACATAGAGGAAAATCCAATAAGCTCAACTATATCAATAGAGTCAACCCCTCAAGGAGAAAAGGAGTATTAGGCTTTACATGTATCTTTCTTATTTTATGTTAAATTAGAAAGATACAATACCCTTCATAATTGAGCACAATAACATTCATGCTCTCTATTAACATCCAGTATAACCCCTTATACTAATTATTTTTAAAGTAAGCCAATAAATAAAGTTAGTCCAGAGAATTGAGACTCTTTATATTCTTTTAAAAGTGTCCGAGGATTGTATATTAACGCCCGTTTGACACTTGACATATACAAATGCTTCACACCGAGCTACACTTTAAAAATATGACATGAATGAATTTTTAACATTAATATTACACTTTAAAACCATCCCAGTAACGACTCAGAATAACTGACTCCGGAGGAGGAATCCCCTTGCTTTTCACTAAAAAGCAGGTGACCTAAGGGACCCCCCCCCCCCTCCCCCCCCCCCCCCCCCCCCCCCCCCCCCCCCCCCCCCCCCCCCCCGTTCCCCTTGCCCTGGGTCAAATAGCCCAAAGCGAAGAGGGCAGCAGGACGGAGTCACTGCAGGAACAGAAAGCCTGCATAACTATAGTTGCAACTGTTTAGTGGACGACATTCTGAGCAACAGATAACGGACCTAAACAATGCAGGTCTCCAGAAATGGACTCAATATTTCTGAGATAAAAATTCGTGAATGTGGATGGCTGAGACCAATAAGCAGCCTTCATAAAATCTGTAATAGCAACACTATTTGCGTAAGCCCAAGATGTAGAAAGAGCTCTTACTTCATGAGCCGAGATCTTAAGCACAGACTGTGAGTAGAAGATAGATTATCATAAGCAGTACGGATAGTTAATTGAATCCATCTAGCAATAGAATGGACCGAAATGTCCTTTCTATTAGGCATCAGAGACAGAAAGAAGCATTTTCGTCCCTTTCTGATAAACTGAGATCTTTGTTTATAAATACGTAAAGCTCTAACAGGACAGAGTAAAGGCCTACGCCCGTCTGAAGATGGCAGAGCCTTACTAACAATAGGTTCCGGATATTTATTAGGAGCCTGATTCTTGGCTAAAAATCCAACATTAGTAGTGAAGGTGATAGTGTTCCCGACACTACGATAGTGAGAATCGTCCACCGATAGTGCATGAAGCTCACTGACTCTTCTAGCAAAAGAGAAAGCTAAGAGAAAAGCTGTCTTATAAGACAAGAATTTGAAATCTACTGTCCCAAGAGGCTCAAATAGCTTTTCCTTCAGTTTAAGAAGAACCCAAGCTAAATTCCACTTAGGAATTAATCTAAGAGTTCTGGGTCTATTTATCGAGAAGTTTCTAACTAACTTAGATAAAGAGACATTAGATCCAATTTGTAAACTATCATGGTGTGCATAGGTATCAGATAACATAGACCTATAACCCTTAATAGTAACAGGCTGCAGTTTGATCTCGTCAATCAAGTATACTAGAAAGTTTGCAATATCTGGTATGGAGGGATCAAAAATATCAACAGAATGATCCCTACACCAATGACAAAAAACCTTCCACCTAGCCGCATAGTTTAGCGAAGAGGAGGTCCTCCTGCAGTTAGAAATCGCGTCCACTGCTCGTCCTGTAAAGTGCTTGCCATGCAAGAAGGACCGCACAACGGAAATACGTGAAGGTTGAGACCTTGCGGGTTGTGATGAAGTTGACGCGATTTCCCCTGCGAAAGAAGATCCTCCCGTGGAGGAAGCTTTCGCGGTAAGTCCCACAGCAGACACCTGATTTATCCACGGTCTCTGTGGAGACAGAGATGCTAACAACAGAATCTTGCATTGAGATTGTTTTATCTTTAGCAACACTTGCTGAATTAATGGCACTGGAGGATATGCATATCCTATCATTCCGTCCCATGAGATCGACAGAGCGTCTACTGCATATGCTCGTGGATCCGGACATGGTGACACATACGTCTGCAACTGATTGTTGAGATGTGTCGCAAATAAGTCTATCATTGGCCGTTCCCATTGGTAGCAAATCTGATTGAATACCTGTTTGTTGAGAGTCCACTCTGACGGCAACAAGCGACCCTTTCGTGAAAGGGAGTCTGCTAGTACATTCAGACGACCCGGTATATGACGGACCGAAAGTAGAACTTGGTGTTCTAGAGCAAACAGAAGGATTCTTTCCATTAAATTGAATAACGGAACGGAATGAGTGCCTCCCTGGTTCCGGATATACGCCACTACTGTCGTATTGTCGGACAGGATTTGGACATGAGCTTTGTGAATAATGTCCATCCAATGGCATAACGCAAGCCAAATTGACATCATTTCCTTGATGTTTATGTGCTTGCTCAGAAACTGTGGACCCAAAGACCCTGGCACCTCGAATCCGTTGGGATCAATGTTGCACCCCAACCTGTTTGACTGGCATCCGTCATAATCGTAAAACTCGGATCCGGCAACTGCAGCAGAACTCCCTGAGTCAACCACTGAATGTTTGCCCAAGTCTGAATCTTTCGTTTCACTTGATCTGACAAGAGAACGTCTGTATCGAGCGAATGAATCTTCACACTCCAATTCTGAGTCAAGAAAATTTGGAGAGGACGAGTGCGCAACCGCCCCATCGGAATGAGATCCGCAGCGGCTCCGCACAGACCTATCAGTCTCATGAACTCCCTCGCTGTGACTTTGTCTGCATGAAGACAATAGCGAGCGTAACAACTGATTAACTTCGCTCTGGTTAACGGCAGACGAACAAGATTGTTGTGCGTCTCGAAGCTCATTCCCAGATGAGTGAATGACTTGGACGGCACCAGATCAGACTTCTCCTCGTTTATAACAAAACCGAGACGTCGGAGCAATAGAAGCAGATTCTGCACATCGTTCTGAAGCGTTAACTCGTTGCCGTACCTCTGAAGAATGTCGTCCAGGTAGGCCGACGTTACAGCAGACGAATGAGCTCGGAAATACATCATTACCGAGTTCACTTTCTGAATGTCGGATGTACCATGACGTGAAAGTACGCATCTTTGAGATCTATGCTTGTAGCATAATCGTTCACCCCGAATACTCGCTCTGACCGATCGAATCGTCTCCATATAGAACTTCAGAGTGACGATCAGCTTGTTTATCCAGCTCAAATTTATGACTGGACGGAAAGAGCCATCTGGTTTCGGAACCAGAAATAGATGGCTGTAGAACCCAGGTGATTCCTGGTCTTCTACGACCTCTACCGCGTTCTTCATCAAAAGAGACTGTACCTCCGATAAAAGAGCGTCTCTTTTCTGCGGAATTGACGGAAGTTGAGTCCATTTTGGACTTCGAGTTAATGGAGGCTTTCGTTTGAAGGATATTCTTAGTCCTTCCGAAATCACCCCCTCTCACCCAAGGGTCGTCCGTAATCGACGCCCACTCTTCTGTAAAACTCGACAACCTTCCGCCAACCGGAACACGATAGAGGTTCAAACCATCACCTCCTGGACCTGCGAGGCCTGCGGGCAGAGAAACCACGTCCTCCACGACCCGCACCTCGTCCCGTCGACCTCGGGACGTCAGACCGGTTGTCTCGGCCCGAAGAACGTCCCACACGTGAGTCGCTGCCTTGGCGGTCTCTAGAATAAGACAAAGAGGACGCAAAGGAACCTCTATAGGAACCTCTCTTGGGCGTATTTGTCCCAGAAGTGCCCGTCTTACTCTTATCTGCTGAATCCGACTTTTTAGAAGCGGATTTAAAAAGCAGAGAATCCGAAGCTTTCTTAGTAATTTTATCGGAGTTATACGTGGAATAAGCCACTGCCCTTGAAAGAAGTCTTAATGAGGATTGTATATCCTGGAATTCTTTCCCTTGAAGACGCAGTGATAATGCCTTTGTAAGGTGGTCTGCGTATGATAAAGCGTCTAAGCTGGCTCTGTTAGACGTAATTGTCGTTTCCAATGCCGCGGTTGGAATGGACATAGACGACGGTAATGACAATTCCAAGTCTTCCGCCTCGTCGTCCAGACGCATAGGAACTCTCGGTATGCCCTGTCCTGCCGTATAGAATTTATTCCTTGAATTGATGAAAGGCAGGTTAAGAGCATTGGCGCACAAGAAACCAGCTTTGTCTGTTTTGGAAGCCAGCTTAAAGATAGCGACGTTCAATAATTCGAATGTTCTTGTGACATTATTGGACTGAGACGGAAACTCAGGGACGATGTCTCTGAACCGCTCAAAAAATTCAGTGTCCAATGACTCTATCAATCTCTTGTCCGGTATCGCAGCAGTCTGGCCCGACGGAACAACTTGAGGAAGGTAGTGCCGGATGAAATCTACAGCAGCTTTATGTTGTTCTGAAAGGGATAGCTCCAAGTCCTCAATATCCCTTTTCGCCATCCGGTCGGACCTCATGATGCTCCCGGTCGTCCGCACCCGATGCTTCAGCGGAGCGTACCGACCCAGCGCCGTCGGATAATTCCTGATCCGACAACGATTCTGTCGTTTGCTGGGATGCTTCGATAATTTGTGCTATCTGAGCTAGCACGTCCGTCATCGAGGCCTGCGGAGTAGCGGTCTTTCGCTGCTTAGCCGCCGGAAGCTCCGCATCAACTGACTCTCGCATACTTCTCTTATGCGAACGTCCGGAGTCTGCCGGCCCTCTTGTCCCTGGCTACCGGATGGCGTGACCTGGTCGCCGTTGAATCCCTGATCGGCGAAGCTGGCTGAATATCCGCGGTCACGTAGCCAAGGTGCAGTCGTGTGCGCTGCTGAGAGGATGAGGAAGCCTGAACAGTCTCTCCGGACTGCCTATATAACGGAGCGTCCCGAGCGGCGGACGTATGCTCCGATTGCGAAACATTTTGTACCACAACATCTGGTCCCAGATGTTGTTGTACGAGAGAGGGGCCTCTCTCGCTCGCGGCCCGGCTGGACCTGGACGAGCTAGGAACCGGACTATAAGGCTTCCTCCGATCTCTCCTCTTATCCACGTCACTGGGTGTGCACCTTGTATGTTTATAGTGCTCGCATCACCCAAAACTCCTTCCTGGACCGCAACGGACGAACCCGGCTGCCGAACCATTCGGTGAATGGTCGCTACACCGGGCGAGCTAGCGGACGACAGCGCCGTCGATCCTACTAGAGACCTCTTAGGCAACTGGCGTACAGTTAAAACTAGAAGTCCTGTCATGGAATGCGCAGAAATAGCACGTTGATATGCGCGTTAATGTGCGCGTTATGGCCCAAGTAAAGCTATCAAAATCTGTACATATGGCCTGTGCACAAGCAATGTTTCAGGCAATGGACCTCCGGGTAACCCTGAGGTCCATTGGCAGAAACATTGCATGTGTTTGCTATGAGTAACCGGGAGAACCTGTCGTGCTTTGGATGCCGTTCAATATGGCAATTGCGCGCAATTCCAATGCGCAATTAAGCCTAGATAAGCGCACAGTTTGTGACAGGACTTCTAGTTTTAACTGTATCTCCATGAGCACTTTTGCCGCTAGCTCTTCATTAGATTGTGACGACGGAAGCGCACCTTTGGAAGATAACATGGAAACATCACCCTGTTCTTGTTCCTCTGAAATAGAAACTGATAAACTAGAGTGACCCTGCGGAGAAAGGACCGGCATAGCCCTTTCCCTGCTAACAACATACCGTGACACACGTTTCCAATGTTTGTCATCCCAATATTCACATACTGAACAGGGATTGGTGCGAGTACACTGACTACAATTAATACAATGATCATGAAAGTCAGAGGAAGATTTCCTCTCATTAAAATTTGAACAATATCCTTTCATTGTGAAAAGACAACAATAAGTCCTAGTACTCGCACGAACCCCTGAACACAAAGATACATAATAACATGATCCATTAACATTGAAAAAACAATTGAAATCAAAAATAAATTTTGAAAAAATATTTTTTCAGCAAAGCCCAAGTTTCTGAAAAGTAACGTTGAGCCCCAATGGATCCCAAGCCTAAGTGTGGACAAAAGTTTTAAAATTATTTTAAATAATTAATGCAACACTTACGAATAATAATAATGTATCTTGTAATAAGATAAACTAGTACAAAGGCAAAAAGCCCCCCTCAAAGAGACTGTTGCCAATGTAAACAAGAAGTGTATAAACACCAGAAAACATGACTCCAGGCACTGACAATCCTGGCCCGAAATCAGTTACCAAAATATACACTATCTGATGCAAAACAGAGACTTCCAGGGAAGAATCTGCAGAACATCAGATGGTAGATGCAGAACACTACGTCTAAACACCCATGGGTGAGAACGTAAACATGGGGAAAATAACAGAATTCATTCTGTTACCAAGCTAAATCTCCCAAGAAATTTTAGTAGTAATCTTACTCAAAAATATGCTAAAAGCATGGGAGAATAGCAAGGGGGTACTTACAGGATAAGGAGAGAGGAAACACTGAATAAGCAGTGCAACTTCATAGCAAGAATGACAACAACAGGCCCATGCCTCGAAAATAGGCAACTTAACATAATTTCATTACAAAATTTTAAGTTACAGCCCTGAATATTTTCTGTCACTCCTTTTTCCTCTCCTCCTTTTATATCCTCCTTAGAATCACCATTTCTCCAATATTTATGTGTCTGGCATCATTTAAACTGAGATTTACAAGCACAAAGATCAGTGAGATGTTAACTGATGAAGGGCCAAACAAAGAATGATAATTGGCGCCAATTTTGGGACGTCCTTGACACTGCGCATGCGCAGTGAGGGCAAAGTATGGAGGACCTTCAGGACATGATTTCTTTTTTTAGATGCAAATTTTGGGGATTGGGGGGCAAAATTTATGTTTGGCCCTAGAATTTTAAGAGTTAGCACCAGCTATGTCTGGGTCATTGGTACAGTATAAAAATATGGAATTTCTTCACTTTTTTATTTATTTGACAAGGAGTTCACAATTATATAAGGCAAATGCTTGCCCTGCCGTTTCTTCCTTCTAATCACATTAGAGAGACATTCAATCAGTTGAAGGAAAGGGCTAACTCATCCCAATTGAAGGATCTAACAGAGTACATTGATAAACAGTTTTTGATATCCCTTCTTGGAGCATATTTGGACATAGTGTTCGCTCCAACAATGACGTTGAAGGCTGGCATCGTCGCTTAATTTGAAGGGAGGTTGTGGATTATCTTTCTACAAACTAATTCCTCTCTTGCAAAAAGAGGTAGAAACTGTCATGGTTACTCTCGTGTTTCGAATAGAAGTGCGGTCTGCAATATAAGTGTGGGGTAGAAAAAAAATGGCCATAATTAATAAAAGTGCAGACTGGAATATAAGTGCAGGGTAGGAAATCCCATCGGAGCATGCGACATATACATTAGAAGTTAAAATAAGTTGTAAGATAATGGTTAGATAACCACAATAGCCAATGTCACAGTATGTGTCCTGTGTTTCCTACAATGCTAACACCTGGTTCTCACCGTTCTTGCATTATTTTTTTGGAAAGCCCACACAGAACCTGGTGCTACCAATGTAGGAAAAGTGGGACACATGTTTACAGTCAATATGGTGCCAAGTGGTGATCCTGCAACTTACTTTGAATTGTACGGTTTTTAGATTCCTTACCCTTGAGGCCAAAATAAACATACCTGTACAGTTTATTATAGAGGTACCAGTAAGTAAATGCATGCGATAATTTATTTGCTGCAGTCAAAATGCACAATTTTTCCCTTGGATGTGTTCCACTCTGTCGAAAATTAAATAGAAGTGCAGACTGGAATAAGCATGGTGCAGGGTGGAAAATTTTCGGGAAAATAATAAACATGCGTGCATGTTTATTCCAAACACAAGAGTAATGTTTTAGCTAATGATTTGCAGACCACTTCGAGGACAAAATATATGCAAATAGGCAGGAAACTGCAGAAGGTCTGGGACCAATATTTGAATATTGAGATAACGACATCAGGACTGTTGAAAATGAAAGTGTCAATGACACTGTAGCTCAACTTGTTAAGACATCTAGATGTATAGTATGTGATAGAGCAATGACAAACATCTTGGTAATGACCTGATAACAAAGGTACATATAAAGTATTGTAATGGTCTGTACATAAATACTGACCGTAGCCTGTAACAAATGTATAGGTAAACTATTGTAAAGGTGGGTGACAGTCAGATGCTAAACTAGAAAAGAAATCATTGAGTCCCAGAGTGGGTCTGACTGAACCCCAAAATATTGGGTTCTCATAGCACAGTGATAACAAAGGCACCCCAAAACACACTCATTCCTGTCCCAAGATGAAAACAAAGGTACCCAAGTTTCGTGAAGATCAGTTCATAAATACGAGCTGTATAGAAGTTGTGACAAAAAACTGATTGGACCTAATTTTGGTACAAAATGGCCACTGGCAGCCATCTTGAATTTTGGACCGCACTCAGAAACACTCGTTCTCGTCCCAAGGTGATAACAAAGGTACCCAAGAAGTTTCGTGAAGATCGGTTGATAAATAGAGCCTCTAGCCTGAGCCGTATTGACATGTGCACTTACAGTGTGTAAGTAGCACTAAATAAATCAAAATTCATCTAATTTGCAGAATTTCTGCACGAGAAAAAAAACCTGTACTGTATGTGATGTATTCCATTTTACTAAACATTAATACAAAAATTTATTCAAATCAGAACTTTCATTTCATCCTAAAGTTCTGTTCAAAAGACTGATTGCACTAATTTTGGTACAAAATGGCTGCTGGTGGCCATCTTGAATTTTGGACCACACCCAAAAACACTCGTTCTCATCCCACGGTGATAACAAAGGTACCTAAAAAGTTTCATAAAGATCAGTTCATAAATACGGCCCCTAGTCTGAGCCGTATAGAAGTTGTGTACAAAAAACTGATTAGACCTAATTTCGATACAAAATGGCCACTGGCAGCCATCTTGAATTTTGGACCGCACTCAGAAACACTCGTTCTCTTCCCAAGGTGATAACAGAGGTACCCAAGAAGTTTCGTGAAGATCGGTTGACAAATACAGCCTCTAGCCTGAGCCATATTGACATATGTACTTACTGTGTGTAAGTAGCACTGAAAAAATCAGAGTTCATCTAATTTGCATAATTTCTGCACGAGACAAAAACCTGTATTATATGTGATGTATCCCATGGTACTAAACATTCACACAAAAATTTTTCAAATCAGCGCTTTCATATGGAAGTTCTGCGCAAAAATCTGATTGCACCTAATTTTGTACAGAATGGCTGCCATCGGCCATCTTGAATTTCGGACCGCACCCAAAAACACTCGTTCTCGTCCCATGGGGATACCAAAGGTACCCAAGAAGTTTCGTAAAGCTTGGTTTATAAATACGACCTGTAGCCCGAGCCGTATTGACATTTGCACTCACAGTGATGAAAGTAACACTAAATACATTAAAGTTAATCTAATTTGCATAATTTACGTACGAGAAAAAAACCCGTATAATATGTGATGTATCCCATGGTACTAAACATTCATGCAAAAAATTATTCAAATCAGCGCTTTCATATGGAAGTTCTGCACAAAAGTCTGATTTCACCTAAGTCTGTACAAAATGGCCGCCAGCGGCCAACTTGAATTTCGGATCGGACCCAAAAACACTCGTTCTCATCCCACGGTCATAACAAAGGTACCCAAGAAGTTTTGTAAAGATCTGTTCATACAGTACGTCCAGAGTGTATACCATATGAAACACTGGACGCGGTGTTTACATTTCATCAAAACACAGGAGTTATCTGGTGAAACTCTGTGTTACAGGCTAATACAGCAGAGATAACTAACACTGTGTTGGTCTGTGATTTTGTGTGAGAGAGATTAGTGTTGTTGATTGGCAATAAACACGGTCTCGCAGTAATTGCTACTGTGTTCATTTAAGTATTTTGTGTGTGACGTTCTTCTCGTGGTTTGAATCATAGAAATCGGATATAAAAAGACTCCTATTTCTATTGTTTGAATAATAACTTACACGGTAACTGCAGTTTCCAAGTCGGTCTGCATTAATTCCGTAATAACTGTGCATGCAGCGTAATTTTTTACGACGAGCCACAGAAACAGGCGAAGAGGCAATATATAATTAAAAACTCAGAAGACGAATCCCGTACCCATCAAACCCCACTGGATGGGACAAAGTTTTAGAGACGGTGAACACAGATTCACGAGAATAATAAAACAGTCTTAAATAAATTTCCCGAATCTCGCTCGAAATTCCGTACGCCATTTGCCAAACTCATATAGTATATGTACCATTACAAATACTGCGAAATAACGCCAAGGCTAGCCACCAACATGTCGGCAGGATATATTCGCAGCAGGTCGATTTTATCGGCTTAGAAAATGTACAGAATTTGCATTCAGCTGATGCATTGTATCAGAAAAGAAAAAACAAAAACAGAAACAAAACAAAACATGTAGACTTAATCAATCTGGATGTACCAAAAGACCGTATTAATATTTACAAGAATATACCAATTGTACGGGCATGCTACAAACTAAAGTAGAAAGAAGACCGCTGATATAAATTTTACAGGATCGGGGAGTCAAGCAGAAAATCACAGCCTCGTGGGGTTCTATCACTACTAGTAAAAATCCTCGAACGAAAGCACTTCTCATAGCAGAACACTAGATTCTATGGGCTCCTCAGAGACTTGCATCCGTATCCGTACGCAGAGTGAATCATGGGTAATGAACTACCAACTCTCCAAACACCACAGCCCCTCCCCCCCTTCCACTACTAGCCTTGCTTTGGAAGCAAAATATAAATGATATTCTTGGGTTTTGCGGGTGGTCAGTATCATCTTCGATCAATATTTGTAAGATTTATTCAAGCAGTTAACACCAACAAATACCAATTGCGAAAACAATAATAATGACAGAATGAAACATTGAAAAGAAAAAAGATGTGAAAAGTACACAAAAATATGGATAATTATTTTATTCACCTCAAGTGCCTGTGTGATTTTGCGTAAGAGAGAGGGGGGGGGGGGGGGGCAAAATATATATATACATGTGTGACTGAAAAATTGTGCCCCCAACACACCAAGCGCATAACGAGAACACCACACCCACTCCTCTTCACCACCAGATTTGCTTTGGAAGCAAAAGATAAATGTATTCCCAGGTTTTGGGGGCGGCCAGTATCATCAAGATGTGTAAGGTTTATTCAAGCAATTGACACCAACAGAGAGACAGTCTGCAAAAACAAAACAATAACAATGACAGAATGAGGCATTGCAAAGAAAAAGATATTAGAAAACAATAAAAATACACAAACATATGGGTAATTATTTTATTCATCACGAATACCTGTGTGAATTTGTGAGACAGGAGAGAGAGAGAGAGGGGGGGGGGGAGGGTGCGGGGGAATATATATATATATATATCTGAAAAATTGTGACCCCCCACCCCAAGCACGTAGTCTGGACATCAAAGTTAGGGGGCAAGAGTAAAATCTAGGGGGGGGGGGGGGGGGGGCAGTACGGAATAAGATGCACAACATCATCCGAGTCGTGCAGCTGCGAGATGGGTCGAACACAAAAACAGAAGCCCCCCCCCCCACACATTTCATTGGCGAGGGCTCGTGGCTCCTTGATTCCGAGTCCATTTGTGTCCATAATTTATAAATTCCGAAAGGCATTAAAAATTAGTTCACATCACCACCAACGAGAATCCGAACAAACTATGAAACCTGGGGGGGGGGGAAGGGGGGGGGGGGGTTCGCAAAATATCCCCCCTCCCCTCCCATCGGGCCATGCCAGTGCAACACACGTTTCCGTCAGTGGTTCGGTGGTGTTTTTAACTTATGATAAGGGTATGCCTACCATTCACAACTGAACAACACTTTTTACTGAAGCCTACATTCCTACTCTTTCACAAGTGGACAGGCCACTCGAAAG
Organism: Pictodentalium vernedei; assembly: GCA_031216915.1. Classification (NCBI taxonomy): domain Eukaryota; kingdom Metazoa; phylum Mollusca; class Scaphopoda; order Dentaliida; family Dentaliidae; genus Pictodentalium; species Pictodentalium vernedei. Next base: position 458,833,097 of record CM062292.1, on the reverse strand, counting down.
TAAACCACAATTAAACAAACCATAAAATTTATTTAGTTTTGAAAGATGTCCATGAAACCTTTCCAACAATCATTGTAAACGTTAGTGCAGTGTTCAAAATGCAGAGACAAGTGAAAAAACGATGCATTCTCGTGCTAGAAATCAACTGAAATTCGTTTTTCATTTTCTGTCCATGGGCGGCTTTTTTTGGGTGAATTGATATTCTGGCACGGTATACTTGTATCTCTATTTGATGGGTTAATATGAGAGGAGATAATCAAAAGCATGTAATAACTATTTATTCATGAAAAATATCCGTTTTAGAAAACTTAGTTTTTCATGACATTGTGGTCAACTTTCTCGTTCACACCATGACACGTGGTTCGAAAAGTTTCTGCATCCCCTGAGCTGTTTTGCACCGCACGTGGCTCGACCCATCGTTCACGTGAATTGAACATTCTCTGACACTTTGAATGCCTGTGCTTTTGATTGTGAGAATTCTGTAATCTGTCTTAAATCCACCCAAAGTACATGGACAAGGTTTTGGAGCAGAAACACCACCAGAGTGGAATTCCCACACACACTGGTCCAGATTATGTTATGTTAATGAAAACATATCAATTTCAAATGAGCTTTGAACCAATAAGCCCACTGCCGATTAGCCATCTTTGACGTTAATGATATGCAAGGTCAGAGGTAGCTTCGGGTAAACACTTCGATCAGACTATCTGTCAAGACTGTCATTCATGCGATAGAAACAACCAAAATGTTTCGCTTGAAACGAGAAAATGTGCATTTTCGATTTAATACTAATAAAGATTGAAAAAATAACACACTTTCAACACTTCATTTAATGGACAGGGCAAAATATATTGATTTTTAGTGAAATGAATACCGCAATGAACCCTTTCCCACAAGCGAAGGTAGACTCGGACTCCCAAAGTTTGGGACTCAACAAGCTAATATGCAATTTATGGACCACCAGATAACTAACTGATCAGTGCTCCTTAATCTGCAGATTTGCCTTGTGAGTTACAAGTTTGTACTGGCTGTCAGGTATGGTCAGTGGTTGATGCCCATGTGCATTGTTTTGCACAAGCAAAATTCCAGCCAACGGACCTCCGAGTGGAATTCAGAAATCACTTCGACTTCCAGTACGAGTCGAAATACATTGTAGAATAACCACTATAAAGTACTAATATGCATCTTCAACTACACCAGCAACACAAGAACCTGACATCATTTTCGGGAAAACTCTCACAGAAAACTTTCCGGAAAATGATTTTGGGTTCTTGTGCTATTTGTGTAATGGCAGTGGGCTACTTTGTTCATTGCGGTTATGCTACGACTTACTTTGATCCATACAGTATTTGTAGACTTGAACATATGCTTCTACCTTGTACCATGCATTTATACCCATAAGAAGTCTTTTTTCCAGACATTTCATACTTGGCTATTAAATAAATAATTGTTCATTTACAGATTAGTTCCAATATTAAAAATTATTGGACTGTAGCCATAGCCACATTTCAATATTTCGTGATTATAAAACAAATTTAAAATAAAAAGTTTTGACTTCCTGAAATAATCTACAATTGTAGTTCTCTGATCACAAAAAGCAGAATAATATATTTTGTACTTTACTTTTTAAACTTTACCCACAGATAACATTAAAACTGGAAATTTAAATTTAAATTTTTTCAAATTTACACAAGAAGCCTCAAGCAAGCCGAATCATGTGATGCTCGGGGGAACAATCTTGTTCCGATGATAGATCACATTATGTGGCTTGTACAAAACTTTTTAAAAAACACTTTACCTGCTAATTCATGAATTATGTGTGTAGTTGCAGTCAATTGCAGGGTTGGGCAGTGAGGTGTGTGGATTACAGAGATTCTTATCAATCCATTTTCCAATGTTTAACCCTTTACCTAACATGAAAAGCAGACGACACTTGCAAAAAAAAAATTCTTGAATAACTAATTTTTTTTATTTTTTGTCTCAAAAACATAGGTTATGACCCCTCGTTGGAACGAGCTCGACGAGCTCGTTCCAACGTGGGGTCATAACCTATGTTTTTGAGACAAAAAATGAAAATATTTTGAAAATTAATTGGCGATTTTTTAGAATAGCGCTGGTCGGTTTTGGCCGTTTTGGTCGGGTAAAGGGTTAAGAAAAAAATTAACAGTACCAGAAGGGTCAATTCCCACCGCTCATGGGTATGGTTTTTGGCATATCAAAGCTACGTCAGCCAAAAAAAAAATAGTTTTCCCTGAAATAATATTCTTTCGTGGACATTATAAATTACATTTTGAATTTCTATGCAATGGAAAATATAATGCAATAGGAATTCCAATGCAATTAACCCTCTCAAGAATCGTGTATGAACCCAAAACATGTTAAAAAAAGGTTACCGAATACTTTTATATGTACATATATTTTTATGTCAGATTCTTGTGTTATTAGTATAGGAAACACTCGTCTATAGTTTATACCGGTAGTGGTTATTCTTCAACTCATTTTGACTTGTACTGTATATGGACAAAATATTATTAGCAGACAGGCGACACTGCTACCAGCAGACGATTTTATTCACTTTTTAGGGACCACGCCCCCCTCCATCCCCAACCTCTTCCAGCTGAAACATTTGTGTGTTATGCTTGAAAATATTTGTATGGGTTGGTTGTTTGGATACCCAGGGTTTGCATTTTCACTCACGCAGAGATTTTTGTGTCATTTCTGTGATATATCTGCAGTTTTGTCACTCGTCAACAAAACAAAACAAAACCATGATGCTGAGTCTACCTTCGCTTGTGGGAAGGGGTTCATTGAGGTATTCATTTCACTAAAAATCAATGTATTTTGCCCTGTCCATTAAATGAAGTGTTGAAAGTGTGTTATTTTTTCTATCTTTATTAGTATTAAAACGAAAATGCACATTTTCTCGTTTCAAGCAAAACATTTTAGTTGTTTCTATCACATATATGACAGTCTTGACAGATTGTCTGATCGAAGTGTTTACCCGAAGCTACCTCTGACCTTGCATATCATTAACGTCAAAGATGGCTAATCGGCAATGGGCTTATTCCAAAAGCCCATCCGCTGAATCATACTGTGTTTGTTTCCCCTCAAGTTTACTTTGTCACAGAAACTGAGTATACCATATGGGGGGATATTCCGCTTCAGAGTGTGTTTTGCAGACATCACAATTTCATTATTGGGAGTTCTGTACGTAGTCAAGATTCTATAGTGCTCAACGAGGGTTTTATTTTTTATTTTCTTCTTCGTTTTGGGTTTTTCTGGTGTGTGTGTGAGGGGGTGGGGGTGGGGGGAGTATTCTTAACCCCTTGGTGAGGGGGTGCCCCCCACCCCCACCCAGAAGCTTTTAGGATTTTTTGTTTATTCGCCCTTGTCGTAAATACTTTTCTTCTTCAACGAACTGTGGATGTAGACCTACAATTATGATTAATTATTGATGCTCAACGCCACATCAGCAACTGAGGATATATCGCCACAGATGTGGCGTTAAGCACCAACTAATATGATTGCCATCCCTCTCATGATTGCCAATCTTCTATATATGGAAACATCTGAGGGGCTTGTGTGCACTCACCCCGCCTGAACAGAGATTTTTCTATCGGGGGGTGGGGGTTGGGGGCCGGGGGGGGGGGGGGGGAAGGGGGAGGGGGGGTCTTTACAGTCATGTTGGCCAATTGTAAACCCCTCTTCACTGGAGAAGGAAGGAAATCAGCTTTTATAACTTATTTTGACTCTTCTCGGGAATTCTGAAGGTGTGGGTGCTTGGCTTCCGTCCTCTTCTTGTCGCCTGGGTGGGTGGTTCATTGTTTCTCAAAGTGGCTGACTTTTTTTTGCTTCCGACTGCCCTGGCCTAGAATTTGACAAACGACATCACTGTGCCATTCAAGAGTGTCAAGGGGCTCATGTACGTCGAACTAGAAAACATGTATATATTAATATGAAACATTAAACGCATGGGCATCCGGGGGATTTTTTTTTACTTTATGGTCGGGGGTTGGATGAAACAAAATTACCGTTGAAGTATTAAGTTTTATGTAGAATTTATAATTTTTTTTAGTACTATACAGTAAAGACAATATTATTTTTTTATTACTAACACTTTGGCCGACCGCTGATTTGTTGGGGTTTCTTGTGAGAAGACCTTGTTTACTTCTGTGCTTCCAACCGCCTCCCTATTCCTACGTCTCTTGTCATCAACGAGTTCACGTCCGAGTGTCAACATTTATATGAGTACAGGCTAGTAGAGTAACACGGGAGATGATGTGCGAGTTATTTAGATTTCCTGGTACCAACATGTACAACGACGTTTGTGTCGATGTGTTGGCCCGCATGTATTTTTAAGACAATAGATTTGATCAAAACAAACGTCGAATCTGTGAAAAGTGGCTTTAAAATTATTTCTATCGAATAGCCTTGAGAGATTTGTTGCTATCAGGGCAACTCGGTCCCAATAATGTGACATTTGGGACTGACCAAAACTGCGAAAAATTATCTGGGTTGAGTTACAATGAAACCAGAAAACAGTTGAAGATTTTTACAAAAACTCATCGGCAATATCTTATATATATCCAATTTGATGTTACCTACCTTGACATCATCGCATCACAGTCTACCTGAGGAATGGGGGGGGGGGGGGGGGGGGGGGGCACCCTACTGTCGATTGTTGAATTAAATTTCTTTTTTTTTCCTTTTCAACATCGTGCCATCCTTTATTCTTTTCGTAGATTTATCCACGTGGGTTTTAATTTAATTGTCACCGAGCGCAGGATCAATATTCAATAATAAATAACAAGCTATTAAATAGTCCTCAAATCAATTCATCAAACTCAAATATACAAGATTTATTTAAATGACATGCACTCGGTGAAACATCGACCCACTTCAATCAACAGCACGAATAAGCTGCCGCTACTGTTTATCACCTTGGACTTGAGGAGCTAATCTTTTACGCACAGCAAACGCGGTGTGTGAAAGTCGACACAGTGCTCCACGGAGTCAATTTTCGTAAAATCACCCACCACTGCGCCGGGTGGATGAGACGCTATACACTCTGGACGTACTGTAAATACGGCCTCTAGCCCGAGTCGTATTGAATTGTTGACAGACAGATGGCCGACTGGCCATGGCATAAGCTCAAATTTGGCTTTGCCAAAGTTGAGCTAAATATGTGCTTACATTTATTCTCCTCCAACATCCGAGTGAAAAGCTGGTGAACAATTGATTACAATAATGCAGAAATCATAAGTCCAATATTCTCATGGTACTTTGGGTATGAAAATTTGTCATTCTCCATGGGAATATCTGTTGTAATAACCGATATTCCCAAAGTAAAATCCCATTCAACTTACCTTGGGGCCGAATCGACTCGGGCAGAATCGACTCAAGGCCGAAACGATTCGGGGCCGAATCGACCCGTTCCTCTTATAGGAAGCAACTTTACTGAGTTTTTATATGAGCCTTATCTCTCCCAAGAAATAATGCCTGTATAACAACACAAAACATGACATTGGCAAGGGACGTACAATGTAAGTTCCTAATGAGGAAAGTCTCTCAAATAACGCAATTCTTGCAAACTTTGGGGGAAAGGGCAATTCTTTGTATAATTTGAAAAAAATGGCAAATCTTGTCACCACTCATTCCCATAGCACTTAGGTGCATTCTAAAACCATTTTGCCGGAAAATTGTATTTGCCGACAAAATTAATTTATGATACACCATTTAAGCACTCATTAAAAATATTCCCAGGGCTCGATTTAACTGGATTAGCATAGCACTTTGCTCTCCAATTTCTGAATTTTGCTATTCAAGATTTATTAGTTTCAAGTGCTTTTGGATCAACTGCTAATCAATTTTCCAGGGTGAATAGTAAATTGCTATTCAAAATTTTCAGATTAAATCAAGCCCTGATTCCGGGTTCACGATAGCAGTCGTCTAAACGCCTCTCAATCGATTCCTAGACAACTCGTACCCTGGACAATTCGTACCCTGGATAATTCGTAAAACAAATATGAAGGTACGAATGGTCTTGCGTAAAGGTACTACCGTACGAATTGTCCGGCATAAAGGTACGAATTGTCCAGCCTAAAGGTACGAATTGTCTAGTGCAAAGGTACGAACAGTCTCATGAATTATCTTTAAAAAATGAAAGTGTCAATGACACTGTAGCTCAACTTGTCAAGACAAAGACATGCACAAGTATAGTATGTGACACAGCAATGACAAACATCTAGGTAATGACCTGATAACAAAGGTACATATAAAGTATTGTAACGGTCTGTACATAAATACTGACCGTTGCCTGTAACAAATGTATAGGTAAAGTATTGTAAAGGGGGGTGACAGTCAGATGCTAAACTAGAAAAGAAATCATTGAGTTCCAGAGTGCGTCTGACTGAACCCCAAAATATTTGTTCTCATAGCACAGTGATAACAAAGGCACCCCAAAACACACTCGTTCCTGTCCAAAGGTGAAAACAAAGGTACCCAAGAAGTTTTGTGAAGATCAATTCATAAATACGAGCTGTATAGAACTTGTGACAAAAAACTGATTGGACCTAATTTTGGTACAAAATGGCCACTGGCAGCCATCTTGAATTTTGGACCGTACCCAGAAACATTCATTCTCGTCCCAAGGTGATAACAAAGGTACCCAAGAAGTTTTGTGAAGATCGGTTCATAAATACAGCCTCTACGCTGAGCCGTATTGACATATGTGCTCACATTGTGCAAGTAGCACTGAATAAATCAAAGTTCATCTAATTTGCATAATTTCTGCACGAAAAAAAACCCCTTACAATATGTGATGTATTCCATGTTACTAAACATTCATACAAAAATTTATTCAAATCAGAACTTTCATACAGAAGTTCTGTACAAAAGACTGATTGCACTAATTTTGGTACAAAATGGCTACTGGTGGTCATCTTAAATTTCGGACCACACCCAAAAACACTCGCTCTCATCCCACGGTGATAACAAAGGTACCCAAGAAGTTTCGTAAAGATTGGTTCATAAATATGGCCTCTAGTCTGAGCTGTATAGAAGTTGAGTACAAAAAACTGATTAGACCTAATTTCGGTACAAAATGGCCACTGGCAGCCATCTTGAATTTTAGACCGCACCCAGAAACACTCGTTCTCGTCCCAAGGTGATAACAAAGGTGCCAAAGACATTTCGTGAAGATCAGTTCATAAATACAGACTCTAGTCTGAGCCGTATTGACATGTGTACTTACTGTGTGTAAGTCGCACTGAAAAAATCAAAGTTCATCTAATTTGCATAATTTCTGCACGAGAAAAAAACGTATTATATGTGATGTATCCCATGGTACTAAACATTCACAAAAAAATTATTCAAATCAGCACTTTCATATGGAAGTTCTGTGCAAAAATCTGATTGCACCTAATTTTGTACAAAATGGCTGCCATCGGCCATCTTGAATTTCGGACCGGACCCCAAAACACTCGTTCTCGCCCCATGGTGATACCAAAGGTACCCAAGAAGTTTCATAAAGATCGGTTCATAAATACGGCGTCTAGCCCGAACCGTATTGGCATTTCCACTTACAGTGCTGAAAGTAACATCAAAAAACATCAAAATTAGTCTAATTTGCACAATTTACGCACGAGAAAAAAACCCGTATTATATGTGATGTATCCCATGGTACTAAACATTCATACAAAAAATTATTCAAATCAGAGCTTTCATATGAAAGTTCTGTACAAAAAACAGATTTCTGCATTATCCGTACAAAATGCCGGCTGGCAGCCATCTTGAATTTCGGACCGCACCCAAAAACACTCGTTCTCGTCCCACGGTCATAACAAAGGTACCCAAGAAGTTTCGTAAAGATCGGTTCATAAATACGGCCTCTATCCCGAGCCGTATCCAATTGTTGACGTACGGACAGATGGACAGACAGACGACGAGCCATGACAAAAGCTCCAATTGGCTTCGCCAAAGTTGAGCTAATAAGTCCAATATCACAGAATGTGGAATTGAATTGAATCTTGAAACTCCAGTGGGCAAATGAGTTCGAGAGAATCAAAGAGATAAAAAAAACAAGAAAATGGGGAGCTAAAAAAAGGCATATGTTCCACTGTTTCTTCTGTTTTATTGAAAGCAGTACCCATCAGAAGGAGTGTTTACACAACACTACCCTGATATTCACTTGTATTGATTATGCTTTGTCATTCTCAAAATGGAAAACCACCCTTGTGTCTTGTGCAGTGAGAATGTCCGCCCCAGGCAAGAGGCATTACAATGTGACGTTTGTCATAACTTGCAACATAGAAAATGTAACACGGGAGTCACACGTCACAGTGATTATTATCGTCGAGTTATTCGAGGAGAAGTAGAATTGGATGAATGAAAACATTCATTTTTGTATTCCTTATTTGTATTATCTGCTCAACTTTTACTGCATTTTAGTTTTGTGTTTTTTGGTTTCATTTGTTCGAACGAGAGTGCTTGTGTGTTATAATCTTCGTTTTGTTGATAATATATTTCTTGAAAAAATAAATATCATGTGATTTTCATGAATAGTCTTCCTTATTTTTTCACATCTCCAATCCCAGGTATGAATCCTTTGCGAGTCAGGGTACAAGTTGTCCAGAGGCGGGGTACGAGTTGTCCAGGGGTGGGGTACGAGTTGTCCAGAATCGGGGTACAAGTTGTCCAGGGGTGGGGTACAACTTTCCAAGGAAATGTACGATTTGTCCAGGGTACAAATCGTCCAGGGTACGAGTTGTCCTGATACCTCTCAATCACAGGCCTGCCCCTTATGAATATTATGGTCGCCCATGTTATTATCGTTAAAGAAATATCGGTATTTTTCTAATCATACTCACCTCAAATGCATTCTTTCATCATCTATGTTGGGCAGTTATTTTGTTTTTATTACTTGTATGTTCATGCATTATCTGTATTTCTGCTTTTAAATTGACAATTCACAATAAAGGCACATTTTGGGAAAAAATCGTTTTGTGTTACACCCTTTCTTCGCTCTGTTTTGTCGTTTAGAATTCTTTTTTCTGGTAATCAGCCTGTCCGATTTGATCTACAGTTAAAACTAGAAGTCCTGTCATGAAATGCGCACAAATAGCACGTCGATTTGCGCGTTAATCTACGCGTTATGACCATAATAAGGCTATCAAATTCTGTACATATGACCTGTGCACAAGCAATGTTTCAGCCAATGGACCTCCGGGTAACCCCAGAGGTCCATTGGCAGAAACATTGCTTGTGTTCGCTATGAGTAACCAGGAGAACCTGCCATGCTTTGGATGACTTTCGATATGGCGATTGCACGCAATTCCTCCGCGCAGTTAAGCCTAGATAAGCGCAGAGTTCATGACAGGACTTCTAGTTTTAACTATATAGCCTATAGCCTGAGACCGGAAGCAATTTTGCATATAACCGACTCTCATCAGTCTTGCCATTCTGTACTGTTTTTATAACTTCAATTTATTTCGCCATGAGGCAATTGCAATCCATTTTTTTTGGGGGGGGGGGGGGGCTCGTACTATTAAATTGAATAGAGGAATATTGTGTAGTTTCATTTGGTTAGTTTTGTGCTTTAGTTACTTTCATTTGATTTCCTTTGCGTAAAACGACGTGCCCCCCATAATAGCAAGAAATTAAGTGAGAAATATATACAGTTACATTTTGGCGGGTCAGATTCGAGGCAATTGCAATTGATTTTTTTTTGGGCTCGTACTGTTATTTGATTTCATTTGTTTTTTGTTTTCGTTTGCGTAAAACGACGTGCCCCCCCCCCCTCCATAATAGCAAGAAATTAAGTGAGAAATATATACAATTACATTTTGGAGGGTCAGATTAGATATTTCATCCAGGGTAAAGGCCAAGAATAGAGGACCGCGCATTTTTTAAGAAGATAGAACATTTTTTACAACTCTTTTGGAGTTTCTTATCATTCTAAGACATGTTTTACACAAAATTAGCCCAAAACGACGATACCTACTGACAAATATCATCACTTTTAACCCTTTTTACACTCCATTAACTTTATTCTCCAAACAATTTCAACAACAAAACCAGCGGGAAACAGGTACGCAATTCTTTTTTTTTTCCACTATCTGTATACTCCATATGATCGGAGTATACGAGGGTGTAATTACAATGGGAGAACGAATTAGGGTCAGTTTGGGATGGATACGGGTTAGCTAACCCGTATCCATCCTAAACTGTCCCTAGTACGCAAAGAAGGCAATGATTAGAATACGGCGACCAATGCATTAGGATCAGTTTAGGATGGGTATGGGTTAGCTACCCCGTACCCATCCTAAACTGATCCTAACAATGTTAGTAACATGCAAAAAAGGTAATGATTGCTCCCCTGTGACATCACATCGAAACATCCACAGCTCCATTTCAGAACGCAATCAGAAACTCATTTTGTTTCAAAAACCCGTCACAGACACAGAGAAAAGGGTTAAAAGTGATGATTTTTGTGAGTGGGTATCGGTGTTTTGGGCTAATTTTGTGTAAAACATATCTTAGAATGACAAGTAACTCAAAAAAGTTGTGAAATGGGTTTTATTTTCTTAAAAAACGCGCGGTCCTCTTGGTAAAGGTGTAGAATAGGGGACTTTTCGTTTTTTTTTTAAAAATAACGCTTTTTTCGCTATTTTTTATCTGTTTTCTTAAAGTAAACTATATTTTGAACAAAATGACACAAAATCACACACTTTTATCGTTTTTTAAAAGAAATATTAACGATTTTATTGTGACAGCGCCGTCGAACTCACTGCAATCGCTCCGTTCCATTATCTCTATCATATGGGGAGAGTTTAGTAATTGGAATGTCGGCTGACAAACCCTGTCCCCTCACTAAACTGACCATAGATCAAATTTTAGGGTCAGTCCAGTAAGGGCCAGGGTTAGCTTACCGATTAGCTCAACCTGGTCCTAACTGAACGGACCTTAAATCGAGGAACACGCACACAAGCGAAGCGCACCTGCTAAAATGCACACAAGCGAAGTGCACCTGCTATCATATAGAATGATTTCTCCCCTGTGACGTCACTCGTAACAACGAATGAAAACAACAGATGCTGCGATATTTTCAGCGATTGAAACAAATGGCAACTGAGAAACTAGCAATTCAACGGGATTTAAAATCTATTTTCTGACATGTTAAAACATGATAGAGGTACCTAATTTTGTGTCATTTTGTTCAGAATATAGTTTACTTTAAGAAAACAGAGAAAAAATAGCAAGAAAATCGTTATTTTAAACAAAAAACGAAAAGTCCCCTATTCTACACCTTTACCGTCCTCTTTTCTTGGCCTTTACCCATGTCAGATTCGGTCAGATTTGGTATTTAGTTGGGACTCCACAACTGAAGAGTTACTGACCAAATTGAGACAAACGATGTAATTTTATAAAATAAACAGAAGCTTTATCTGAAGAATTCCGCTGTAATAATGAGTGTCAGATACTTGTCTATCAATATAACAAAAATCAAAATTTGGATAACTTATTTTATTTGAGAGAAATAAACGAAAATATGAAACTTGAAAGGTGACCGTCATACTCATAGATAATTAGATTCCTCATAGTCATACCCCGAATGATTGCCGCCATTTTCAGATTGTCCACACACGTGCATTTGGTATTGGCTATTTCAACATTTTTTGGTCTTCAAATTGTTCTAAGATTTGTGGACACTAACTTGAATGTCTACAGTACTTTGGAAGACCCACGCTGAACTTGCAAAGTATCCTTTTTACCTGTTGGCCTTTGAACGCTTGTAGATTCTCCCTGAACAACGCATGCTTCGTCTTCAGAGTTGAGTGAGGCTGCGCTAAACGACATTCGGCCTTGTGGGGTTATGACTTGGAATTACCGGACTGGGTGCTGGTCAAAAGCTCCCCAAACCAAAACGTCCCCTAATTTTTTTGGTCAAAACGTCCCCAAGAGTTGGTCAAAACGTCCCCAACAATTGGTCAAAACGACGTGACCCCATAATAGCAAGAAGTTAAGTGAGAAATATATATAATTACATTTTGGCGGGTCAGATTCGAGGCAATTGCAATCGATTCTTTTTTTTCTTTTTTTTTTTTTGGGGGGGGGGGGGGGGGACTCGTACTGTTAAATTGAATAAAGGATTATTGTGTAGTTTCATTTGGTTAGTTTTGTGCTTTAGTTACTTTCATTTGATTTCATTTGTTTTCATTTGCGTAAAACGACGTGTCCCCCATAATAGCAAGAAATTAAGTGAGAAATATATATATTTACATTTTGGAGGGTCAGATTCGGTATTTCATGTCAGATTCGGTTAGATTTGGTATTTAGAGGGACTCCACAAGCGAAGAGTTACTGACCAAATTGCGACAGTCAAACGATCTAATTTTATAAAATAAACAGAAGCTTTATCTGAAGAATTCCGCTGCAATAATGAGTGTCAGATACCTGTCTATTAATATAACAAAAATCAAAATTTGGATAACTTATTTAAGAGAGAAATAAACGCCCCGCTAAACTCCGTTACTGTACTACAGAACGTCCGCTAAAGTAGTAATAATTGGTAATAAAATGATATTTATAAATTGTCGCTAGGTAAGATATGAATAATTAACGATTAATTTTGAATACTTGAATAACAAAATGATATTTTTATGTTTTAACACTTGCTAATTAAAATGGACATAGCAGATAAAGTTTGTCTTGGAGTCTTTTCCCAAGATTCATACGTGATCCATATTTCTTCTAGGTCTTTATTGAACTTCTTGTTTTGGGTCTTATATGGCGACTGAGCTGGCCTCTGTTCAGAAAGTCTCTCGCTGATGAAATGTAGGTGGCCTCATTATGCAAAAGTTCTACAAGCAGGAAGAATTGTAAATTCCTGCGACCAATGTACTCAAATAAAGTTTACTCTGTGATAATTATCGAAAACAAACGTGAAAAAATGATTTTAAAAAACTCTCAAACTTTCGAAAATAACTTATTAATTACTCAAAATAATAAAAATTCAGTTTAAAATATTAAAAAAAGAGGGAAATAAATATTTTTTACTAGAGGACGGTTTGGGTCCATTAGCGGCCGGTTTGGGTAAAAAAGTAGCGGCCGGTTTGTGTAAAATTGTAGAGGAGGGTTCGGCCAGCCCTTATAAAAAAGTACCATGGTAAACATAAATCCCAAAATACCCTGGTAATACCATGGTATACCATGGTATTACCAGGGTATTTTGGGATTTACCATGGTTTACCATGGTACTTTTTTATAAGGGAGAGGACGGTTTGGGTGTTTCCCGTTTTGTCAACTTTTGATACTGACAGTAAACCCTAGAGAGAAAAGATTCGTGGTCAAAGTAGGATTTTAACGTTAAAGTAACAAACATCAATTTAATACTGAATTCTAGGGAGCCAGTGTTCAGGTAAAAAGGATAATAATAATAATAACACTTTGTCCGGCCGCTGATTTGTTGCGGTTCTCGAACGAGAAGGCCTTGGTTAGGATACCCCTGTGCTCCCAACTGCATCCCTATTCTCACGCATATTCTCTCCTCCCAACAAATAGAGACGAACTGCTTGATGACATCCCTTGTCCCATTCTTCCCAATCTCTCCGATTAGCATATTCCCCCTCTCCTTTGAGTCACTCACTAGGCTACCCACACACGTCCTTCTTTCTCCCATCAGAGGCATCATACTAGGGAAAAATGGGGGGGGGGGATCGGTAACACCATCTAAGCGGAGCGCCACCATCGGTTGGCGCGTAGCGTCCCCCAAAATTTTGGCAAAAAATGCCTCCCAGATTGCCAGAAATGGCACTTCCCACGCCTTCACCGAAAATATTGGGGGGGGGGGGGGGGGTGGGGCGAACCTCCCAGTGTAACGTTCGCATGGCGCCAATGTCTCCCATCCCACTTCCTCATTAGACTCCCAGTGAATATTATTCTTTCAGACTGGTATTTTGGGCATTCTAGAAGAAAGTGTTCCAGTGTCTCCACCACGCCTAAATTACACACCTGACACTCCTTTTCACTGTTTTTCCCAATTTCCCCCCTCAGTCCCAGGGACCGCGACCTCAGCTTGAACAACAGTGACCCCCAAAGGTGCCACCAAGGCACTCTTCAAAACCAGGCTTCTCTTTCTCACGCAGGCCACTCAAAGACCTCTCTGATTTGACCCTCTCTCACCAATTAAGGTTGCCATCCTCCATGACCCTTTCTCTGACGATTTGTGTACCCTGGGCTGCCCCTACGTCTAGGTCCGAGATGTCCAATGAGTAGTTCTCTATTAGCTCCCTCACTTGGACCATTCACTCTGACTTGATATTTGAGCTGAAAATACTCTGGAACATCAAGTTTCTTTACACCGTCAGGTGTCGGGGAGATTCACCAAATAATTAAGATAACCGAGCTTCGATAAGTCTATCCTGTCCTTGATCCTCATCCACCCAAGCTCACTCCTGATTGCTTCTAGTGCTGTGGCATTACCCGACCCCGTTATCCATCGGCCGGCATCGTTCTGTAGGGTTTCCAAGCTTTTTACAGCCCTTTGGTTTAAGGGTACCACTTCCGTACCGGTACAAGATGTTATACTTGGCAGACCCGCCATTTCCCAAATGGTTTTCCCCACGAAAACCTTATTGAAACTGTTTCTCCCTATAAGTTTCATTTCGTTAAGGATTCGCCTCCCCTTCAGAATCAATTTATTTGTGTGGTTTCGATAGATGCTTCTTCCGTGATGTTTATATTTACCCCAGATACTCGTAGTCACCTGTCTCTCCTACACTAAGAAGTTTGCTGCTACCTTCCGGAATACAAAACTCCCCCACCCTCCACCTTCGAGTAGGATCCACTTTACGGCCCACGGGTATAACTTTGGCTTTGCTTTCATTTAATTCGAGTCTGCATTTGCTCCCATATTTCACAACAATTCCCAGCATTTTCGCTAGCCCCTCTTCGCTTTCTGACACTGCCCTGGGATCTTCAAGTCCCCAATTGCTAACCCCTCGTCGCTACGCAGGAGTTCATCTCCTAAACCTTTGATGTACAACGCAAAAAGTTGGAGAAAGGATACACCCCTGTTTAGGTCTTTCTCCATAGGCACACGTTTGGGGAGCGCGGTGGCTCAGTTGGTAGAGGTGCAGGCTGCAAGCCGAGAGGTCCTCGGTTCGAATCCCACCTGTGGCAACCGCGTTGTGTCCTTGGGCAAGACACTTTATCTCCGTTGCCCGCGTGGGGGCACGATGACGCCGTGTTCTAAGGCGTATTACACGTCGATGGCGCGCATGTCTTCAACCAATCTAACCCTTCCTGTGCTGCAGTGCGGAGTTACGATGTTGGGGAGCTGGCAGCTGCTCGTCGTTGCTCGGTGGTTCTCTCCGGGTACTCCGGCTTCCTCCACCCGAAAAACTGTCACGGTCACGATTAGCCATTGTGCATACATATGTGACCTTAAACACCAATAAATAAATACATAAATAAATATAGGCACACGTTTTGTTGTTTTGTTACCCAGGCTAGTTCATTTTGTTCGTCTTTCTATAATGCTTTCAGAGTTCCAACAAACTCGTCCCCCAAGGCCAGAGCCTCAAGCTTTCGCCACATACCCTCCCTCCATACTCTATCGTATGCCTTTTTAGCATCCAAAAAGGCCATAAACATCTGTTTCTGTTTTTGCTTTCGCAGATTCTATCATTTGGATAGTGTGAAAAGATGGCCAGTGACTCTCCTTCCCTTCCTGAAGCCATTCTGAATTTCTCCCAAAAACACTTCGCCTCAATGACCTCTTCTAACCCCCCGTACAGGACTTTACAGAACACTTTTCTAATGGTGCTACTGACAGACATCCCTCGATAATTATCCAAAACGTCTTCTCCCACTTTTGTGAATAAATGTCATTTTGGTTTCTCTCCACTCTTTTGGTACCTCTTGTTTTTTCAATGGGTAAATTGAATAGGGCAGTTAGGCTTTCACAGAGTTCATCTCCCCCTTTTTGAGAAACTCGTTAGGAGTTAGGAGTTAGGCTTTCTGTGAAAGCCTAACTGCCCTATTCAAGTTTTCTTTGCGCCTGCTCATGAGAAGAAAGGAATTAACAAGCAAAGCTTTTTTCGTATCACACAGGAAGCACCAACCTTCTTTTTTCTTCTCTTTTCAACTGCTGAATTTGCATATTACAAGGGCGGATTCGGGCGATTCTTTAGGTAAAGGGTTAACACAAACTAAATGGACTGAGTGAATATGAACCCAATTGGGTTCTTATTCATTCAACTCAGCTGATTTGAGTTAATTTTTATCCCAACTGATTTTAGGGTGTGGTCAAAACCATGTGTGTTCATGTCCGTACGCCTTTTAGAGAAACATCAAAAAATTGAGAAACAAGGTCGAGACATTTGTAATTTGTTTTTTAAATTTCGTGTGCTCCAATATTCTGAAATCTTATAATTTCATGTTCAAAAATGACCGTATTGTACAAAAGATCAACTCCCAGAATTTAGAACACTTTCTGACATAAAACTAAGTTTGAATACAACTGAAGCATTATTATTCAAAACAAAGTAGTTAGCTCAAATGTGTTGCCAGAGATAACGTTCATTTCGAGCTGCATGAGCGAGTAGCTTGCATGCAAATAAAATATGCGCATTACAAACAAATGCACGTGATCTCTGGCAGGGTGATACATTTTCTCCGTAGGTTTTTTAACACTGAAAGAATTTATTCCTAGACTCCACCAGTCAGGATCCTCTTTAAGTGATCCAAATTGTAGCATTGAGTAACCAACATCATTGAAAAGTGGTCACACAAAATCCAAACCATTCTTAAAAGAAACTAAATCTGGGATTGACGAGGACGGTAAGAACAAGATTCAAGTGCAAGGATTAGAGATGGCCCATACCGAAGAGGTAACAATGTTTACAAGACTGGAAGCTCTTGAAAAGAAGATTGAAAGCCTACCATCCAAAAGCTTGATTGAAACGATAAGTAGAAAGACTGACAATTTTGTAACCAAGGACGAAATTGACGAGAGCTTGAAAAAAATAAATGAACCGTTATTACAGAAATGTGAAGTCCTGGAATCAAATATTGTTCATATCAAAAAAGAGAATCGAGACTTGAAAATGGAAGTAGAGCGGCTAAAAAAACAAGGAGACAAACACTCGTTAGTAATTCATAATTTGGAATCAAAAGCAAAATCTGTACAGGAGTACCAAACAAAGGAGATTTTTCAGCCGTTGGTACAATTAGAAGGTGGGGTATAGACGGTTACGCAGAAACTGAAGCTTGGGTAGATTGTATTGAAAAAATTTGCCACACTTTAAATAAAAAAATAGTCACGAAATTATGAAGAGATGATATTGACATTGCTCATAGAAGTGGAAAGATAAATAAACAAAAGCAACTCAACAGGCCAATAATAGTGCGTTTCCATAAACGAAGATATAAAATATAAATCTTAAAGAGTCGAACAATTCTCAAGGGGACCAAGATTGTAATCAGGGAAGATCTGACACATAAAAAACAGGAGTTTTTATTAATGGCAAAGAAAAACAGCCGTTTGTGAAAGACTTTTCATCCAACAACAGGGAAATTATTGCCAAGCTGATTAACAATAGGACAGTGACAATTGACTTGGACACAGACTTCGGAGGTTCAGAACATCAATCATTTTCTCCTATAAATTCTGAAACAGAATCTTAACCCTTTACCCAACGAATCAACCGCGTCCGCCTGCGTAATATGCAAATTCAGCAGCTGAAAAAATATTATTTTTCGAAAAATATCAACAAAACCATATCATGTAACCCCTGTTTGGAACGAGCTCGTCGAGCTCGTTCCAAAGAGGGGCCATATGATATGGTTTTGTTGAATTTTTTTGAAAAAAAATTAAAAAATGATATTTCAGATAATAAATTTTGAAATTATCTGCGTTGGGTAAAGGGTTAATATAGGACCTTAACATAAGAGTTCCAACATATGACAATTAAGACTCCTCTTCTAAGAAATTGCCTGGGTATGGACTTTTCAAGTTTTCTGTTATTTCTCTTTCTGAAATTCACAAACCACGCCCGAATTTGAAGATTTTCTGGGCTAACACCGAACCCCTAACTGTATTATTTAACATAATGTATATGAAATCGTACATTATTTTTCACAATATACATCCAACAGCGAGATAATATGAGTAATAATACCAGCTACTCAGACCAAGTCTTGGAGGCCTCTCTCATGGAGCTCTCCGAGAAATGATGGGAGAGACTGGTATTGTCACTTTAAATTGACTCTTGAAGCGGTATCCCCCCATTAGTCAGATACCCCAGTTGTCAGACAGTTTATAAACACAGATTATTGGGTTGTTTGAATAGCTAATTCCTTACTTATCACCTTCAGAATAAAGTGGGATATTCCAATAAGTCAGGCAGAAAAGAAACAATTAATTAGCTTTTAATGATTTATTTCTTCACCAGTGTGTTTTAGAAATGAACAGAAAATAAATAGAATATAAATGACAATAAAATAAAAAAAATATGAAGTACAATAAGAAGAGTTATAGGCACAATAAATTAAAATTATGAAATAAATGACATTAAATGAGAATAACATGAATAATCGCACAAATAAATATATCTTTTGTGATTAATAAAAAGAAAATCGTATTTCACGAAACAAAGAAAATAAATAGGAAATAAATGACAATAAAATAAAAAATATGAAATACAACAAGAAAAGATTTCTAGACATGAAAAATCATACAAAATATTTTTTTTGTGTTAAATAAACAGAAAAAAAACTAAAATGAAAAATATGACGTACAATAAAGAAAATATTTAGACTCATTTTATTCTAAATAAATAAAATCATATTTCATCATTTCTAACGTAAATAAACAAAAAAACATGTTTTTATAAAAAAAAAAATGTAACAAAATGAAAAATGTGAGGTACACACCATGAACAAAGGTACAATATTACAATGACCAAAAAAAATGTACAAAAGGAATATTAATTTACAAACAAGTCATCCCATTCTTTACAGTGTTCCAGCTGCATCAAGGAACTCCACTGGAGACTTTGTTCCCTGTCCTAGTTGTTCATAAAGGCGGTCCAGGCTGTTGTCAATTTCCCTGTAAACCTGTTTTCGGGAGGTGAAGCAGCACCAAAGTCCATTTGAGCAATTTTGATTTTCTCTACCTTTTCAATGTTCTTTATTATA
Source organism: Pictodentalium vernedei (assembly GCA_031216915.1). Classification (NCBI taxonomy): domain Eukaryota; kingdom Metazoa; phylum Mollusca; class Scaphopoda; order Dentaliida; family Dentaliidae; genus Pictodentalium; species Pictodentalium vernedei. The sequence continues at coordinate 458,813,897 of CM062292.1, read as the reverse complement.
TTTATGAATCTGAAGAGGTTAGGATGTTGATGAAGTAGTGATGAATTTAGGCGATTGTCCAACTTCAGATTCTTCTCTGTAAGGTCGGGCATGACCTAAATCTTGATTTTGCGCCATAAAGCCCGAAGTTATCAGTGTTATTACACAATATATGTGTGATTTTTATGTTTTGATTATTTTTCAGAAAATATTTAAAAGGTATTTTGATTATGTATCAACAAAAACAAAAAAAGTACCCAACAAAATGTTGAAACTAAATTTTATTCAAACTGTATATATCTGGGTTGTTCCATTTATAACAATAGGTAATCATCTATTTTAACTTCAGGTAATCCCTAATTAACTGTCTGACAGCTGGGGTGTATGACAAATGGGTGTCTGACTAATGGGGGTAAACCCTTGAAGCAAGTTGCCTAAACTATGTAGCGATTTATGTTGCTGATATTTGTCTGACTATCAATAAGCCTTTGCGGATATATACCGGGCCTGGGGTTGCAGACAGCTTCCAGTATGGTAAATTTTCTTTTTTAAAAATACGCTAAAATACCGAGTATTTAAATCAATGTTAATACCGAGTATTTTTATGTTAAAAACTTAATGCTTGATATTTGACGTCAAGGCTGGTCATGGCTGCCACGAGGCAGCCATGGCTAATGTTGATGAGAAATCATCTCAACTTAGCTTTAGGAATTTGTGGTGAAATAATTCATTGAGTTTACAGGAGAAAAATCAGGCTGAAAGTGACCAAATGACGTGCTTCCTGAAAAATTGAATCCCTCCTTGAATCCCACAAATGGTTGCACATTGAACTGAAACAGAATAAATTCACGCGGCAAACTCGTGACCCGCTAAAAACCGAGTATTTTTAAGATATATAATTATTGTTTGATATTTTTTATCAAAGCTAGCCAAGGCTGCTGTGAAGCAGCAATGGTTGGATTTGATGAAAGATTCATCTAAATTTAACCTTAAAAATCTTTGGTGAAAAAAGATTGAGTTTACAAGGGAAAAAATGGTGTTGAAAGTATCCAAATTCTACTTAATTCAGCTAAGAGAACAGCTGTCCTTGCTAGGAATATCCGCCTGCAGCATGCAAAGAGCTGAAATACTAAATTAGCACGTAACAAAAACCAATTTCTCACCTGTTAATTCAAACTTAATCAAGAGGCCCCATGGGGCCTGAAGGCGCTCACCTGACATGGTAGCCTAAATATCAACCCAGAGAATTGATTTCAACAAGTTGCATCTGCTCCTCCTAAGAAAAGCTTATACCAAATATCGAAAGATTTTGACCAGTGGATCTAAAAAAGAAGATTTTTAAAGAATATTCCTCATATTGAACTAAGTTATAATTCGGGCTCCCACAGGGAGCCCGTATATGAGCCCAAGGACATGGCTTTAACAAACTTGAATCTCACCCCCTAAGGATGCTGCATACCAAATATCAAAACATTCCGACTGCTGGATCTGAAGAAGATTTTTAAAGAAAATTCCTCATTTTGAACTAAGTTATAATTTGGGCTACCACAGTGAGCCCAAATATGAACCCAGGGACTTGGCTTGAACAACTTGAATCTCACCCCCTAAGCATGGCGCATACCCAATATCAAAAGATTCTGCCTGCTGGATCTTGAGCAGAAGATTTTCAAAGAAATTTGCCTGAAATGCACTAAGTTCAAATTTGGGCTCCTATACTGAGCCCAAATATAAACCCAGGGGGCCGATTTGAACAAACTTGAATCAGATCCACCCCACAATGTTGCATACCAAATATCAAAAGATTCTGCTTGTTGGATGTTGAGAAGAAGATTTTTAAAGAAATTTGCCTGAAATGCACTAAGTTCGAATTCGGGCTTCTATAGTGAGCCCAAATATGAATCCAGGGGCCGATTTGAACAAACTTGAATCAGACCCACCCCACAATGTTGCATACCAAATATCAAAGGATTCTGCCTGCTGGATCTGGAGAAGAAGATTTTTGAAGAAATTTGTCTGAAATGCACTAAGTTCGAATTCGAGCGTCTATAGTGAGCCCAAATATGAATCTAGGGAGCCGATTTGAACAAACTTTAAGCAGATCCACCCTACAATGTTGCATACCAAATATGAAAAGATTCGGCCTGCTGGATCTGAAGAAGAAGATTTTTAAAGACATTTGCCTGAAATGCATTAAGTTCGAAATCGGGCTCCTATACTGAGCCCAAATATGAACCCCGGGGGCCGATTTGAACAAACTTGAATCAGATTCCCCTTACAATGTTGCATACCAAATATCAAAAGATTCTGCCTGCAGAAACTGGAGAAGAAGATTTTTAATGTTTTTCCCATTGCCTGCAGTGTTAAAAAGTGCTGACTCAATACTTTTTCAAAGTCCTGAAAAAAGTACCTTGTGATCAAACCGATAGGGATTTTTTAACCATTCTATTCTACTGGATAAAAGTAAGCTTTATACAAAATAAATGTGCCGTGTAGTTTTGGAGATATGGCAGTTTTAAGGATTTTCCTATATTTAGCTCCTGAGGTTCCCACAGGGCAATGAGAAATTTTTTTTTGCATCAGTCAACTATTTATGACCCATTATCATCTCATATCAAATTTGGTTCAAATCGACCTCACGGTTCTGAAAATAGAAATTTTAGGCGTGGCCAAAATTTTTGCCCCTCCCATAACGAAGGCAAATAATGCCCGACAAACTTCTCTTGAACAAACTTGATTCTAAACCTCAAAAGGACTCTGTATACTATATATCAAGTCTCTGCTACTGGTGGTTTATTAGAAGAAGATTTTCAAAAAATTGGCCATTTTTCCCCACCCCTCTGCTCAATATGAGTCGAAACCTAATTTGCATAAAAATCAAAATGCCCCTATATAATCACTACTTACATGAAATTTAATTAAAATGTGATTAGTGGTTTAGGAGAAAGAGGCTCAAACACCACCTTCACGCAGGACGACGGGCGACAGACGACGGACGACAGACGACGGACGGACGACGGACGGACGACGGACGAAGAGTGATCAGAAAAGCTCACCCTGACTTTCAGTCAGGTGAGCTAAAAATGCAATCCCCACATTCTCTGAATCTCATGAATGGTTGCACAATGAACTGAAACAGAATTATATTCGCAACAAACTCTCAAACTCGGTAAAAAAAAAACCCCAAACCCGATTATTTTTAAGAGAAAAAATTATGTTTTGACATTTTCTTCATCAAAGGTAGTCATGGCTGCTATGAAGCAGCCGTGGCTAGATGTAATGAAAGATTCATCTGAGTTTAACTTTAGGAATTTATGGTGAAAAAAAATCCATTCAGATTACTAGTGAAAAATCAGGTTGAAAGTGCTCTAATTACTTGTTACTTGAAAACTTAAAAAAAATTGAATCCATCCTTGAATCTTATAAATGGTTGCACATTGCTTTGAAACAGTATTGCACACGCAGCTAACTCGTGACCCACTAAAAATACCGAGTATCTTTTAGGGCTGTCGCGACATTTATTTTTTGTAATCGACTAATCGTGACCAGTAATCGACGGTTAGTCGATTAATAGTCGCTTCCCATGATTTTTTAGCAAATCATTCTTCTGTTCGTAAAACTCTGAAAATGACAATGGCACCAGTGTGTTCAGACGAAGTGGGGTTGTGGGAACAACAAATCGGTCCCGACTGAAGCTACATGTAGTCCAATCTTGGACCCACAGTCCGTAATATAATTTTTGGGGTTGGTACGTCCTGTAGGACGTACCAACCCCAAAAATAATATTACTGACTGCGGGTCCAAGTTTGAACTAGATTGAAGCCGATGGATTAAAATGAATTTACCAAAGAACGTTCCTGCATATGTTTCCTTTCTGCAATAAGTTTCTCGAAATTTTGAACATTGAGATCTATGCATTCCCTCGTCAGTTGTTAAAATTGGATCTTAGTCTGAAGTTCCGAACTTTGAGAAGTGATCTGACGTTCTGACTTTCGTCATAATTTTGTCACTTCCGCGCTTTGGGTTTTCCAATGGGTGCATTCGTGTGTACAAGATTGGAGAAATTCGGAAGAATCTATTCTTCTCGAGTTACTGTGAGTGTTCTTTCTTACACAGTCAGTGATAGTCGTACAGTCTTCCGGATATAAATGTTAACTATGGTTAGATATTTAAAGTTATTCAACTTCATTGATCGCCCCGACGTGTAGTAGACGTGTACCACCTTGAAAATGAACGACGATCGACTAAAAATAAAAAACGTCGACTACTTCAATAGTCGACGGTTAGTCGACTAATCGAATAATCGCGACAGCCCTAGTATCTTTATGATAAAAACTTATTTTTGGATATATTTCATCAAAGCTTGTCATGGCTGCCATGAAGCATGATAATAAATAAATCTGAACTTAACTTTTGGAAGCTTTGGTGAAAACATTAATTTAGGAATCTTTGGTGAAAAAAATCATTGAGTTTACAAGAGAAATATCAGGTTGAATTTGCCCAAATTACTTGCTGCTTGAAAACTTATAAAAAATTTAATTCCTCCTTGAATCTCATAAATGGTTCCACCCAGAAGTCAATTCAATTCAATTCGTTTATTTGTCTTTTTCCATACAATGGCGTAAGACGATATTTAAACACACACAAATACAAATAACACGTGCGCAATTGTTCTACTGTGGAAAATAAATTTATGATTTTCAGAGGTTCTTTGACTTTAAAGTGTGGTCGAGTATCTATTGTTTACAGTATTGTGCGAACACCATCAATGCTCGCCGCTTGCAGGGACACGCCGCTATTTAATAGCCGCGTGAGCCTGCATGCCCGAGTATGGAGTGTATTCGCACCTCATTTACAAACAGGGGCGGGGTTTGTGTTTATTTCTTGCAACAAATAAATAAATATTCTTATTAGCACTGATAGGGGCGCAACGTTAAGGCTTTTCTAAGCCCTGCCCAGGAGCCCCCACAGGGTGAGTTCGTCTAGCTCTCCCCAATGAGGGATCAGAGGCCATGCCCCATTCGAGAATAACTAATGACTGCCAGGTTTCCGTTGCAGTTTGACCTTCACTGAGAAGGTTTATCAGGTGGCAGGGAAAGAGCTAAACACTCGAGGGTGTTCGCATTCTATTTATTTCACGAATAAATCTACATAAGTTTTTTAGCTTCTCTATAGATTTATTTGCAAATAGTTCTGTCAGTCTGAACATACTGGGCTTTTTATAATAGTACTTATCGATATATCGTTTCCTAAGTGATTGTAATTGGTCGCAGACTAGCTGCACATGATACTCATCATAAACCTTCCTTACAGAAATCACATTTTCTCTCATCGAATGGGGTATTTTCCCAATAAGGAACTTCAACAGGCAAATGATGGTTACGAGTTCTAAATTTTGTTAACAGGGAAGATTGTTCAAATGTTATTTTACTTAAGTAAGGTTCCATCTTAAAAATACTTTTAACTGCCCTGTAAAATACGTATTTCGTTGACGAATTTAAGGTCGAATACCAATTTTGGATAAATTGGTCCTGTAATCTTCCCTTACTTGCTTCATAGAACCAGTGTGTATTTACATCTTGACTTATCCACAAGTTTGACATTCCCATTTCATCCAAATTTTTTTTAATACACCCTATCCATTCAAATTTTCTATTTATTTGGTTTGTTTCTATTAACAGAGTTTGGTATAAGAGATAACTTATTTTTGTATTTTCACTATTTATTAGTTTAGCCCAAAAATTTAATAATCTAAGTTTACTTTTCAAAGATATTGGGAAAATCCCAAGTTATCCGTATACAAATACAGATGTTGTTGATTTTTTTAGGTTCATTACGAACTTCAAAAACCATAATTCAGTTGTTTCTATTATTTTATTACTGGTCATACCCCATACCTCAGACCCATACAGAAGCATTGGACGATCATTTTCTCGTACATCTCTATAACACTATCTAAAGGGAGTTTATATTTTCTCAGTTTTGCTATAAGCGAGAACATTGCTTTTTTTGTAACTTGGCACCGTTTCTTTTTATGCAAGACAAATGAGTCGTTTCCTGTAAATACTACACCAAGATATTTATATTCTTTTACTGTTTCTAATGTATTATTATCAAAGGTGAACTTTATGTTTTTATTACGATCTTTTCCAAACATTAAAACTTTTGCTTTCCTAAAATTTATACTTAGTTGCCATTTATCACAATAATCGAAATAAGCTCTCAAAGTTTCATTAAGGCCAGACGCACTATCCGCCAATGGTATTGTATCATCTGCTTAAAGAAGAGTATCCAGCTTTAATAGACCAAAAATGGTCTCCTCACTCAATTCGGAGAGTGTTAAACATTTGTGACATTTATCAATTAGAAATGCTTCTAAATTGTTCAAATAAACTGCAAAAAGTATTGGCGAAAAATTTTCCCCTTGACGGACCCCGTTTGCGCAGCTAAATAAAGCGGAATACTTATTATTCACAATAACACACGATTTTATTTCTTTATAAATGCCAACTATTACATCAAGAATACGCCCTTGGATTCCGTTATTCATAAGTTAAAACCACAGGCCTTCCCTCCAGACACTGTCGAATGCTTTTGTGAAGTCAACAAAAGCGTAGTATAGGCTACGTTTACATTTTTTTGTTAATTCTATCAACGCATGTAAAACAAAAATGTGATCGTGTGCTGAATAATCTTTTCTGAAACCAGCCTGAGTTTCTGATAGGAGATTGTTTTCTTCTAAAACTATCTGCAAACGATTACTTAATATGGCTGTAAACATTTTTGAGACGCAACTTACCAAAAGTAATTTGTCGGTAGTTTTCCGGATTATTCATATCTCCCGATTTAAAAATAGGTTTAATTATTCCAACGCCCCAATCTTTTGGTAAAATGCCTGTTTTCAGAATCAGACTAAACAGTTTGTGGTAAATTAATTTGGTTTTATGAAAAGTTATTTTTATGTATTCATTCGAAATCTGATCCACGTGCTTTTCCGGACTTCAATTTTTTAACAATTTGCTCTATCTCATTAATAATTTCAGTTGGATCGTTCAGAACTGATGTGCTAAAATTCAATTGCTCATTGGGCACTGTGGGCAGTATTCCAGAGATTGGGTTCTTATTTAGTTTACTGAAGTAATCATAGAAATCTTGAGCCGTAAGTTTAGTAATAATAATAACACTTTGGCCGGCCGCTGATTTGTCGCGGTTCTCGTATGAGAAGGCCTTGGTTACCCCTGTTCTATCAACGCGTTTCTCTGCGGACCTACCGTTACATTCTTTTCCAAAGGTATGGAACGATTTAAACCCTGAAATACAGCAATATAGTAGGCCCTTATTCAAAAAGAAAATAATCGATACAATTTTAGATTCATACTCTTCCATAATCACTTGTACCAGTCCATTTTGTCCCTACTGCATATCAACTTAAAGAGATTTCACCAAAAATACTGCACTCTGAAGTCGGTTGGGTCCTCATGAAGGATAACCCGGTTTGTTTTCTGTTCTCCTTTCTGGCGGTTGGCCCGGATCGTCTGGGTTGAGCGAATATGAACCCCAAATGGGTTCATGTTTACTCAACCCAGGTGATATGGTTTAGTTCTTGACCCCACCGATTTTAGAATGTACATTAAAGTAATAACTTATTTGTTTCCGGTCTGTGCATTGGGAACGTTCCACTCAATTTGAATCCATGAAGACAAAAATAAAAAAGGCAATGATGTCAAGAAAAAGAAAATTGTGTGGGATGGCAGGAAGACAGCCTCTCAGGCTATGTCATCTCCGTGCAATGTACACTCACTTTATAATTTGTTTTATTTGTCTCACATTGTATATCTGTATGCTGCAAAATAAAATTGCATCCATTCATACCAACTGCCTCCCTAGTTCCACGCTTCTTCTCTCCTCCCAACACTCGGAGACGAACTGCTTGATGACACCCCTTGCCCCATTCTTCCCAATCTCTCCGATTAGCATATTAAATTAGTATTGTGGCTCTCTTTCTTGTTCAAATTCTGCAGTATTCACCAAAATTCTTTTGTATTCTTTGACTGCAGTTTCCTTATTTTATGTCGGAAGGCGGCATCGTGTTTAACTTCACTGCGCCTAATTGTAGCTTTATAGTGTTTTCTGGTTTTCAGCAAAGTACCCTGATTTATTGATGAGGGGTTAACTCTATAAGCTTTATGTGCTTTTCTGTAAATTGTTCTTGCCGTGATACACTCAATATTAAACCATGGCATTTTACTGCGTATTGTTTTGTTTTTATTTTTATTTTTATTTTTAATTCCAAAAACGTCGTTACCTGCTTTTTGCAACAAACTAGTTAAGTATCCAGCTGCTACAGTACGTGGAGAGTGGATTGTAACAAAATCACCCGTGGAGTGGAGTTATCACCCAAACTATAACTTCCAAATTCTGTCCATACGGACAAAAACACAACAAATGTTTCAGCCAATGGACCTCCGGGTTCAACCATCCATTGGCTGGAACTTTTCTAGTACTCGTTTCGCTTTGCAACAAATTTTCAATTATTGCTTGAGTGGAATCTCCACTCTGCAGGTGATTTGGTGATAATACACTCCACACGTACTGTACATTAATATGATCAGGAGTAATAACTTCTTTATTATCAATTGTGTTTAATTCATATATAATATCATTAATGCGATCTCTCGTTATTGCGGAATTGAAATCATCACATTTTTCTTGTGATCATGGGTTAATCATAGCTAATTCAGATTGCATTCCAATCTCATGTTGACTGTCAGCAGTCCGGGATACGTTTTTGTCAATTTTATCATGAATCTCCGTGTCTGGTTCATTGAGGTCAACTAACGGTTGACGCCACAAAACTTTTGCTAATATTGGACAGTGGACGTCCGATAACAGGTCATTAAAATCATGCACACGAAAGTCAGTTACTGATGAGAATAGATCTTTGCTGCACAACAAATAATCGACCACACTGACATTTTTACATGTTGCTCTACCCGAAAGTTGATTCAACCCTATACGTACATTACAAATTAAAAAGTTACTATTTTTTACAAAAGTCGACAAATTTTTACCCATAATTGTTACAACCACTATCATCTGAATATCTATTATGGGGAAACTTGATGGCAAAACTGGATATATTATCCATATTATCACTTGTTTCGTCATTGATGCAGAGCTCACTGAGTTTTCCCGTCCTGGCGTTAAAGTCCCCAACTCAAATAATTTTGTCAGTGACTTCAAGCTTCTCCACAATCAAATTATGGAGTTTGTCAAGCAGATCGTGTGAGCTATACTTGCTTCCCCCAGGCGGTATATACACATTCCCTATTACTACAGGGGGGGGGGGGGGGGGGGGGGTGATGAGGTGGCGATTTTCACCCATAATATAAGCTCATTATCATCAGGTATTGTTTCCATTCTTCCTTTTATGCATTCTTTAAGGGCCTATATAAGTAATGGAATTTTGTTTATTTTGAAATTCTCACCCCTCATATTCCTTAAATTCAGATTAAATATACACAAATTATACATCAAAATGAAGGTTGGCCTGTATAGAACACGAAACACATATGTAATCAACTCATAAAGTCGACTGTAGGCACCATTGGTTCCTGAAAGTCTGCTACCGTATTCGCACCAGAACTGATAATAAAATAATATTTCATCATCACAACTTGTGGCCAAATGTGCTTCATATATCCATTTTGTGTATATTTAATTTGAATTGAAGGAATATCAGAGGTGAGAATTTTTAAAATAAACAAAATTTCATTACTTATATTGGCCCTTGACAAGTATGCAAAGACCGCCAGACCTATACCTGGAAAAACTACGCCGGTTTTTTAAAGCAAGTGTGTGGAACCCTGGAACCTCTATTGTATCAACATCATCTGTTTTTGTTTCCTGTAAGCAAACAAGATCAAATGTTGTGAGAAAATCGAGGAAACAGAATTATTCAGGCCGCAAACTTGTGACCCGCTAAAACGCGAGTATTTTTAAGATAAAAAAATATTGTTTGATATTTTTCATCAAAGCTAGTCATAGCAGCTATGAAGCAGCCGTGGCTGGATTTGATGAAAGATTCATTTAAAGTTAATCTTAGGAATCTTTGGTGAAAAATTCCATTGAGTTTACAAGGGAAAAAATCAGGTTGAAAGTGCCCAGATTACTTGTTAACCGGCAAATTGTAAAAAATTGAAGCCCTCCTTGAATCTCATAACTGGTTGAACATTGAATTGAAACAGATTTATTCTCGCAACTAACTCTCAACCCGCAAAAAATAACTATCCTTAAAATATAGAGGATATGGAATGAGTTTTTTCTCATATAATATTTATGAAACGAGTCTAAGAATTTTTGGCGAGCCTCGAGTTTCATAAATATTATATGAGAAAAACTCTCATTTCATATTCTGTTTATCATTTATCATTCGACACACACACGCACAAATTAGCCACTTATGGAGTTTGTCTGGTATGACTTTTTAACCCATCACCTAACTTGAGTTGCAGACGGCACTTGGAAAAAACATCCTCGTATAACTAAAAATTTTCATTTTTTGCTTCCAAAACATAGGTTATGACCCCTCATTCCAATGAGGGGTCATAACCTATGTTTTGGAAGCAAAAAGTGAAAATATAAAAAGTGAATCGCGTTTTTCTTGTAGGTAAACGATTAATACAATATAACCCACCCTATATAGGACAGATAACGTAAATTCTCCCTACTGAAATTATGCAAATGTAACCCAGTTGTATTTTGTTTAGCCAATCAAATTGTCCAGTTTTGAAATTGACCAATGAAAGCCCCCAACTCTAATTATGCAAATTATGAAAATGCGGCTCAGTTTTATTTTGTTCAGCCAATCAAATTGTCTAGCTTTGAAACTGACCAATCAAATCGACGGAAGGCATTATTTATCACTGATTAATATGAAAGCAAAATATCAAATGTTTTAAAGTGAACAAAACGGACGAGTCATATGATAAAGACTATTATTACACATCCATTCAACTTTAAACCCTTGTATTTAACGGACTAGCCGCTATGACATAAATGATTCTGTTTTCAATGGGTGATGTACAAGCCGGAACTTTTTTCCCAGCAACATTCATACTTGATACTTGTTTCTTTCTCATCCACTCATTAGTTACGCTTCGAAAAGTTTCCAAATTTCGTTATACAATTATCGACAGTTCGTCGCATGGAGTGAAAATGAAAACGTCCAAAGCAAAATAAAGTCGATTCACAAAACAATTAGTTAACCAAATATGAGATAATAGTTTTTAAACAAGAGGTCCCCCCGCTCATCTTGAACAGAACACAATTTAAACAGAGTCCAAGAATAAGTCTACATTAAGTAAGCCATCTCCATAGGCTACATTGTCAATCCTTGAGTCCCTCAGGAGTGACAAAAATAATCTGGACATCATGCCTTTTCTTCAGTTGATCATAAAGTAAAATGTAGAGCTCCCTTATGAAGCCCCTTGATACAACCTATGTGGATTAATCTTAGTTACACACCTCTAGAGGGTACTGAATACAAAATTTTTAATTCTTCAGCAAAATGGCCAATTCCGGCTCCCATAGAGAGCCCAAATATTAACCTAGGCTCTTGATTTGAACATAGTTGAATCTGACTTCCCTAGAGACGTTATGTACCGAATATGAAAGCATTCTGACTGTTGGATCTGAAGAAGAGAAATTGTAAAGAAATTTCTTCGAATTGCACTAAGGTCAAATTTGGGCTACCATAGCGAGCCCAAATATTAACCTATGGATCCGATTTGAACAAACTTGAATCTGACCCCCTAGAGATGTTGTATACCAAATGTGAAAGCATTCTGACGAGTGGATCTGAAGAAGAAGATTTTTGTAGAAATTCCCTCATATTGTACTAAGTTAAATTTCATGTTCCCATATGGAGCCCAAATATTAACCTAGGCACTCGAATTGAACAACCTGGAATCTGACTCCCTAGAGATGTTGTATACCACATGAAAGCATCCCGACTGATTGATCTGAAGAAGAAGATTTTTAAAGAAATTTCCTCATATTGCACTAAGTAAAAATTTGGGCTACCATAGTGAGCCCAAATATATACCTAGGGATCTGATTTGAACAAACTTGAATCTATCCCCCCCCCTCCCCCCCCACACACACACACCTAGAGATGTTGCATACCAAATATCAAAGCATTCTGACTGGTGGATCTGAAGAAGAAGATTTTTTTAAATTACCCTCCATATTGAACAAAGATAAATTTGGGCTTCCGTAGGAAGCCCAAATATTAACCTAGGGACTTGGTTTGAACAATATTGAATCTGACCCTCATAACAATGATGTATACCAAACATTAAAAGATTCCGACTGGTGGTTCTGAAGAAGAAGATTTTTAAAGAATATTCCCCATATTACCCTATGTTAAAAATTCGGGCTCCTGTAGAGAGCCCAAATATGAACCAATGAGCTTTATTTCAACAAACTTCTATCTGACTCCCGTATGAATGCTGTATACCAAATATCAAAAGATTCTGATGACTGGTTCCGGAGAAAAGATTTTTTTAAATTTTTGCAAATATGCTGACTCAGCATTTTTTCGATGCCCATTACAGAACACCCTAACATAACCGATGACAATTTTTTTACCATTCAATTCTACTGGTCGTAAGGATACTTCATACCAAATAACAGCTCTCTGTTCCGTGTGGTTGGGGAAATATGGGCGTTTGAAAATATTTCTATTTTTAGCTTCCAGGGTTCCCATGGGGATACAGGATTTTTTTTTTTTTGCATGGGTCAAGTACTTATGACCCAATAATACCACAGACCATATTTGGTTCATTCCGGACCATCGGTTCAGAAAATAGAAATTTTGGGCGGGGCCAAAAATCTTACCAGTCCTATTACAAAGCCAAATATTACTTCACGAACTTCGTTTGAACAAACTTGATTCTACACCTCATACGGAAGCTCCATAGCAAATATTGTACACACTGGTTGAGAAATTGTGTGGGATGGCAGGAAGATTTTAAAATATTTTGGAGCATTTTCCCCCACTCCCTCCCTATGGGGCTGAGCATATTGAGTTGAACAAAAATGAAATGCCCCTTTGGGACCATCAATCACACAAACTTTCACTTGAATTGGCCCAGCGGCTTTGAAGGAGAAGACAAAAACATGGTGCTGACGGACGACGAACGGAGAGAGATGAGATTAAAAAAAAACCCAATCATTTTCAACCAGAACATTAACCCTGTCCCGTGGTCGTCTCGTTCTGTGGATCCGTTATATCTAAATTGGTCAACTTGATTTCGGTAAATCTTCGTACATCTTGATATGCTTCAAACTTCTTTTAAAAATGTTTCTCCCAGCTGTTTTGCAAATCTGCACAAATATGTACTTGTATTTTAACTAACAGTAATAGCCACCAAATGGTTAGGCGTTCATGGGCACCAGCCGAAGAGAAACAGCGATACGAATTTCAACAAACACTGGTTCCGAAAGGTTGTTTCGATTTTTTTATCGATCCATTTGATCAGTACAGCTTCAGTCAAAACAAACAGACTCTTCACCTTTCGGTCTAAACATCGGAATTAAAATATGTTTATTTAAATCAATTTTAATGCATGGGTTGTGTAATAAACACAGAACGCGATTTGTGTCTGAATCGGTGGGTGTTTTACAGAACTCGCTGGAATGGCGCAATCATATTTCGCTTGAGCCAACGGCTCTCGCGAAATATGACTACACCATTCCAACTCGTTATGTAAAACACCCACAGATTCAAACACAAATCGCGTTCTGTCTATTTATTTGATATTCTTCAACAACGCTAATCTTGATTCCTATGAGGCAGCCGAGATTGGATTTGATGAAAGATTCATCTATATTTAACTTTAGGAATCTTTCATGAAAAAATTAATTCAGTTTACAAGGGAAAAATCAGGTTGATCCTAATTTATGTACTCTAACCCTGATCTACCACTCATGCCCAGAATACCTGACCCTCATTTATGTGTTCTAACCCTGATATACCACTCATGCCCAGAATACCCGACCCTCATTTATGTGCTCTAACCCTGATATACCACTCATGCCCAGAATACCTGACCCTCATTTATGTGTTCTAACCCTGATATACCACTCATGCCCAGAATACCTGACCCTCATTTATGTGCTCTAACCCTGATATACCACTCGTGCCCAGAATACCTGACCCTCATTTATGTGCTCTAACCCTGATATACCACTCATGCCCAGAATACCTGACCCTCATTTATGTGCTCTAACCCTGATATACCACTCATGCCCAGAATACCTGATTTATGTACTCAAACCCTGATATACAACTCAAACCCAGAATACTTGGCCCTCACGTATGCGCTGTAACCCTGATATACCACTTACGCCCAGAATGCCTGATTTATGTACTCAAACCCTGATATACCATTCGTGCCTAGAATACCTGACCTTCATTTACATACTCTAACCCTGATATACCACTTAGGCCAAGAATACCTGACCCTGATTTACGTACTAACCCCGATATAACACTCATGCCCAGAATACCTGACCCTGATTTTCGTACTTTAGCCTGTTTATACTACCCATGTCCAGAACACCTGACCCTGATTTACATACTCTGGCCCTGATTTGACACTCATGCCCAGAACATCTGATCCTGGTTGATGTACTCCATAAAAACCGAGTATTATTAAGATCAAAAAATATTTGTATAACATCGTAATAACTCTTCGCCAAGCTTCCGGCACTAGGCCTTCACCAGGACGCTACAGATAACACAGCTACACCATCACAGCTTAGTCTCAAAACAACACGATGGTGTAGCTGTGTTATCTGTAGCGTCCTGATGAAGGCCTAGTGCCGAAAGCTTGACGAAGAGTTGTTACGATGTTATATAAACATTTACTGTCCCTTATAGTCTGGACATTTTTTGCTGATATTATAAAAAAATTATCGTTTGATATTTTTATCGAAGCTAGTCATCGATGCTATGAAGCAGCCGTGGCTAGATTTGATGAACAAATTCATCTAATTGTAACTTTAAGAATCACTGGCGAAAACATCCAGTCAGTTTACAAGGAAAAAAACGGGTCGAAAGTACCCAAATTACTTCTTAATGGAATAATTACTTGGTAATTGAAAACTTGTAAAAAACCGAATCCCTCCTTCAATCTCATAAATGGTTGCAAACGTGTCTTCAACCAATGCCAGCCCTGCTTGTGTGGAGTTAGTATGTTGGGGAGCCCGACAGTTGCTCGCCGTTCCTCGGTGGTCCTCTAAGGGAACTCCGGCTACCTCCACCCGTAAAACGAGGTGACCCTTGCTGTCGAAAGTGACGTTAAACCAGGTTTAAATAAATAAATAAATAAATAAATAAATAAATAAATAAATAAATAAATAAATAAATAACTCCATCTGATTCCCGAGAATCATGTTACATTGTTCTATTCCAGATGATTAATTCCAGTCGAGATTGTTGGAACAATTTCCGCCAGGCACCTCTACAAAAGCGATCAACTTTTCTTTCAATTACAAGGACCGAAAGGTAGCATCTAGAATCCAGCACAGAGGATAAGATTTTTAAAACTTTTCTCAAGGAGGTTCCCCTGGACTCCGCCAGTAGGAGAAGACACGCGTAGCAACATCCACCGCACCTCTGGGACACGCACGTAACTGATGCCTGTGGCATCATTTTTTGGGCAAAATCTTCCAGCCCCCCCCCCCCCTATAAAAAGTTGGGCCGTTAACCTACCCCTATGTTGGGTATAATCAGAGAATTCGAAATATGATTAATATTATATAAATTCTCTGATCAAGTTTGCCGAGTGATTTCAACCTTAGAGGATTTATCAGGAGCTTGCTCATTGTGACAGAATGGTGACGTATTTGTGACGCTTGACCCCCCCCCCACCCCCACCCCACCCCTACGATTTTCCAGTAATCTTTTTGGTGCTTATGTGATTACATATTCGTCAGGATTCGATTGGAAGATATCAATTCACTTATGCTTTTAACCCTTTACCCAACGAATCGGCCGTATCCGCCCGCGTAATATGACAATTCGGCAGTTGAAAAAATATTATTTTTCAAAGATTTTCAACAAAACCATATCATGTGACGCCTCGTTGGAACGAGCTCGACGAACTCGTTCCAACGAGGGGTCACATGATATGGTTTTGTTGAATTTTTTTTTTTAAAAATTTGAAAAAATGATATTTAAAATAATAAACTTTGATAACGTATGCGTTGGGTAAAGGGTTAATTATATACTTTCTTAAAAGTAGATTTGATACTTTGACTTGTTGTGTCGGGTAAAAGCGAAAACGGCAAATGATTGCGAAAACGGCACAAATTACGCTGTCGAGAACGGCGCCATGGGTTGGAGAAAAACGCACCAGTTCGGATTGTGAAAATGGCACCAGAATTTAATTCATTTCCTTCTGCCCTTTTCAGTGTTTTGTTTTGAAACTGAATATTTAAGGTTGAGGATGCATTTTAGGTTCTTTAATAAATTTTGTTGAAAAGAGCACACACCCACCCACCCCTTCCAACTCTCTTAAATGGATTTCTTGTTGTTTAACACTGACTTCTGGACATTAAAAGGAAGAACACCCCTACCCTTCCCAGGCCCCCACACTCTCTCCGGCCTCGAGATCTATCCAACTCGGATTCACGATACAGCCACCTTCTTTATTGTTTATTGTTGGAGCAGAAATCAGAACCTGGAGGGTGGGGGGGGGGGGGGGTGGGGTTAGTCCGAATTCAAAGGATGTACGTCTTTTAGAACATGTTTGGACTGGGGGCAGTCAAACCCCAGAAATCCAGACTCCTGGACCAAACCCGAAAATTCCTGGCCCCGGCCCTCTGTAACTCAATTTCCCCATCACACGTATTTTCATAAGGCTTGTGCCGACTCTGTATTTTTGTGCAAATGTTGTAGTTGTATATTGTATTAACGAGAATAACTCGGGAGCCAAATGTGTAATATATTGTGCAAAAAGTGTTCATATTCTTTACTGTTGTATAATGTGAGATGAGATAAAAAAAAATTCTAAAAAGGAGACAAAATCAAAACAACGATCTGAGGAAACGGGGGATATCTAGTGTTTTTGAGTGGATCCCGAAAATTATCTCATAAGTGACCGAGACAAATGTTTATTTTTCGTGAGCGCTTGCGCTTGCGTGAGCGAAAATAACCATTTGTCTCGGTCACAAGTGAGATAGATAATTTTTGGTATCCACTCAACAACACGAGATTTTCTTTTTATTATACGCTTTTTATAAGAATCTGATAATTCCACTCGTTCCAATCTTGAATTGATGCATGAAAGTAAACAGCGCATTGAATCATTGAAACGTGGAAGTGATTTGATTGATACTCGGAACAGATAACGTCTTGCAATCTAATTTAGTTGGCGGGTTTCTAATCCAAACATGGCCTGAAAGTCCGTGAAATTGGTTTTTGGTTTGGTACGTCCTTTGAAAGGACGTACCAAACCAAAAACTTATATTACGGACTTTCAGGCCATGTTGGACTAGCGGGTTTTATGCATCAATTCAAGGTGAATATGTTATAATAATAATAATAATTCTTTATTTCAGACACAGTGGTCCATAGAACACACAAAAGAACATAAAAAAAAAAAAAAAAAAAAAATAATCTCTATATATATATATATATATTTATGTTTACAATGGTAGCATCACACACATACGCGGTAATGTACATGAGGGTAACCGCTTATGGCGGGACTTCAACATAGACAGTCATGTCTTTAACCTGGTACTCCAAATAATATGGGAAAAGCTTTAGCGGGTGACAGGCGTGAAGCTTAATTCAATTAGTAGTACAGTAGGGAGATCCAAACGTTGACTAAAGCCGATGAGTACCCGAGGTCTGAGCGTAACAAGGATTGCGTGATTTTGTTTTCGAGAGAGAAAATACGTTCTCGGAAACTATACATGAATCTCCTCCTTAGGGTTAGAAGGGATGGAACTCTGTCCGATACAAACATATTACTTGCGCTGCAGAATTTGTCATATCTCAGTAGTAGTCTGTATGCATTATTGTAGCAGACAGTAAGACGTTGCATACTCTTTCGACCATACTGTGCCCAAAGATGGCAGCAATAGAGAGGGGATATATATTTCTCAAATAAGAAGGTTTTCACGGCTGGGGTACAGTTGGAAAACTCCCGAATCAATTGATTGGATCTAACACATATTGCTCGATATTGTCTTTCAATGTCTAGGTCGTCTTTCAAAGATTTATGTAATATGTGACCTAAATATTTAAATTTATCAACAAAGGTGAGTTCAGAGCCATTGAGGTGAACTTTCGGAAATGATATTTTTGAGAAGGACCGCGGAATGAAGGACATACACACTGACTTTTTGCTGTTGAAGATAATATCTAGACTATCCGCCTCCTGTTCACAAATTCTTAACAGAATACAGAGGCCTTTAATTGTAGGAGCTACAAGGCACATATCGTCTGCATAACACAGGTTATTGACTGTAACTTTGCCGACACTACACCCTACTTTGACCTTACTTATTCTCCAACTCAGGTCATCGATGTAAACGTTAAACAGGTAGGGGGACAGGATCCCGCCTTGCCTAACCCCGTTACTGACGGTAAATTTACTAGACATGGAGTGCCCCCACCGGACCCGGAAAAGTTGTGTTTCAAACCAACAATTGAGCAGGCGTAGAATTGCTTGTGGCACTTTTCTAGCTTTTAATTTTTCAAGTAGTTTGGAATGATTAACCCTATCGAATGCCTTACTGGCGTCAAGAAAGCATACAAAAGCTGGAGAGTCATGTTTAACATAAAAACGAAGGACCTCTTTCAGTGCGAATATACAGCTATCAGTAGAGTGTTTACTTTTAAAACCAAATTGACAGTCAGTGGTGGTCAGATTATCCAAGCATCTGTTGAGGATTATTTTCTCCAGTAGTTTTGATAGGACTGTTGCTAATGCAATGGGCCTATAGTTATATGTGTTGAATTATGGCTGGAAATGATCGGTATCCACTCAAAAACACTAGATTTACTTTTCATTATAAGTTTTCAGAACAAATTGATCATTTCCAGTGATAATTTGACCCGTATTCACCTTGAAATGATGCTTTGAAAGCCGCCATTTTGATTGATACCGTGAAAGCGAAAATTTCTATATCTTCACAGTGGGAGATACGATTTCTATATTATATTAACATTTTGGCCGGCCGCTGATTTGTCGCGGTTCTCGTATGAGAAAGCCTTGGTTAGCCATGTTCTACCAACTGCCTCCCTATTCCCACGCTTCTTCTCTCATCCCAACACTCGGAGACGAACTGCTTGATGACATCCCTTGCCCCATTCTTCCGAATCTCTCCGATTAGCATATTAACCCTCTCCTTTAAGTCGCCCCCTAACCACATGTCCTTCATTCTCTCATCCGACTTCCCCATTATACTCCCATTGAATCTTATTCTTTTAGACTGGTATTTTGGGCATTCTAGAAGAAAGTGCTCCAGGGTCTCCACCACGCCCAAATTACACATCTTGCACTCCTTTTCACTGTTTTTCCCAATTTTTCCACTCAGCTCCAGGGACCGCGACATCAGCTTGAACAACACTGACACCCCAAAGGTGCCATCAAGGTACTCTTCAAAACCAGGCTTCTCTTTATCACGCAGGCCACCCAAAGATCTCTTTGATTTGACTCCCTCTCACCGATTACGGTTACAATCCTCCATCACCCTTTCTCTGATGATCTTTTTACCCTGGTTTGCCCAAACGTCAAGGTCCGAGATCTCCAATGAGTAGTTCTCTACTAGCTCCCTCACTTGGACCATCCACCGTCTTGATATTTGAGTTGAAAGTTCTCAGGAACATTACTTTACACCATCGGCTATAGGGGAGATTTACCAAATAATTAAGATAATCGCAATTTCTTCGATAATCTGTCGTTTAGAGAATAATAAAATTATATATTTGGTTTTAATATAGTGTGGTTCTTCTGTTGGTTTGGTTCCGTTTTCGCCAGACGCACTTGGTGCCGTTTTGCCAGTTTAGTGCCGTTTTCGCCAGCCACATTTGGTGCCGTTTTCGCTAGTTGGTGCCGTTTTCTCCAACGAGAGTTGGTGTCGTTTTCGCCTACACCCGTGTCACACAAAAACAGTCATATATGGAGGTCTGACTGTAAGTGTGGCACTCATTTAACCCTTTACCCAACGAATCGGCCGCATCCGCCCGCGTAATATGGCAAATTCAGCAGTTGAAGAAATATTATTTTTCAAAACATTTCAACAAAACCATATCATGTGACCCCTCGTTGGAACGAGCTCGACGAGCTCGTTCCAACGAGGGGTCACATGATATGGTTTTGTTGAAATTTTTTGAAAAATTTGAAAAAATAATATTTAAAATAATAAATTTTGATATCGTCTCCGTTGGGTAAAGGGTAAAAGCCTGTTGACAGTGTTGTCGGCCAGGCATGACAAATATGGAATATTAGTACGGCATGTATTAACTAAATAATTTGCGCCACAACTACAATTCATGTATATTATATTTATTCACTAACGAATTTTAAACAAGTCTTGAATTTTATTTTGAACCATAATCTTGACTAACTGATATTCCAACTTCGTCAAGACACGTTGTTGCGCCCACTTTTGATATAATTAACCACTTTTGATGCAGCTCACCACTTTTGATATAGAAATCTTCCACTTTATATTGTTGCGGAAAACATCAACCTACTGCCAATGAGGGTCGAAAGGGACTTGACCCAAACCGCCCCTACGCGACTTCGGCACACGTTACCATTAATCTTGCTTGCTAATCTTGCTTAAACAATGTTAATGCACTAGAGAATGCCCTGTTGAGTGGTAATAATTTGAATATTTGGATAACTTGAAAAAAATGTGACTTTGCATGGTAAAAAATAATTCCGACGATTGATTTTAGAGTATATGATTAATTATAGCGTGGGCAGTTGCAGCTCGCGAGGAAGGACTGTCATTATCGTCATAATTTGAGACAACACGGATAAACATGTGACATTCCAACGCTTCAGCTGCCTGTAATTTATTATAGTGATATTTCTTGGAGTGTGGCGAGGTGCAGAATAATCAGTGTAGCAGAATAATAAACATTTGATGGTTGTTACTAAGTGGTAGAAGTAGAAGTGTACGGATGACAGAAAAAGAAAGTGGGTCACACCTGATGGTATTGATATCACATCTCTGGTATTTGAAATTTGATTTTCACAATCTTTTCAGCTTTTTTTCTGTGATTAACCCTTTACCTAACATGGAAAGCAGACGACACCTGCAACACATTCTTGAATAACTAATTTTTTTCATTTTTTGTCTCAAAAACATAGGTTAGGACCCCTCATTGGAACGATCTCGTTCCAATGAGGGGTCAAAGCCTATGTTTTTTGAGACAATAAAAGAAAAAATAAAGAAAATTAATTGGCGATTTTTGAGAATAGCGCTGGCCTGTTTTGGACGTTACGTTGGGTGAAGGGTTAAGAGTACTAAAATTCACTTGATTTCAACTTTATGTATTGAAATTTAATTTGGCATTTTCCTCCACCTGTCAATTTTACAGCCATAGTGTAAAGGAGGTTTTTGTCAATCAGAATAAAATGTAATGAAACATCATTTCAGATATCGGTTAAGCTGCCTGAGGAATATTATATATACGATAATATCATAGTAGTGTCCAACCGATTACCAAAAATGGTCGCTGACCGACTACCGGTTATTTGAGCCCACAATCGGCCGATTCTGATGCCGATTCCGATTTTAATACCGTGCACTACAAGACAAGTCGAGGCTCAAAAGAACTACATTAAACTGAACATTTTTCAAAGTGTTAAACTTCGTTGACTGGGGTCCCAGTAAAATTACCAGTCGCGCACACTTGGGCGGTAAACGTGGCTCTCAGAGCCACGTTTACCGCCCAAGTGCGCGCGACTGGTAATTTTACTGCAACCTGAGTCAATGGAGTTCATCCTTCACTTTTCTGGAATGGACTGGCGATTGCTGCAAGTGTGCTCAGTTGTAAGCTTTACATTCGTTTAACACGTATATCCCGTAAAGGGGCGTCTAGAGAGATTAGGAATACACATTGTGGTTGTTTCTCAACTTTACTGAATGGTATCATCGGCACCATTTTACATTAACAATTGAACAATTGCAGAAGATAATAAAATGCGATTCAGAAAAATCACAAATTGCTTGGCAACAATCGGTTGAACCGATGTTCCAGGAGCCGTTGCCGTTGTCATCCGATTGCCCATAATCGGCCGATTGTGGTGGCCGGTTCCGATCATCGGTTGAACACTATACCATAGTGTGTTTTGATATGTTTGATATCTCAACGAGTTGAAAGTGAGTTTTTTTCGCGAGGCTTGCCGAGCGAAAAAAACTCACTTTCAGCGAGTTGAGATATCAAACATATCAAAACACACTATGGTATTGTTGTATTTATCTTATACCGACCATTTTTGTTCTTTTCTGAATTTTTAAAAGGGTTTGGGGAATGATTTCGTGTCAAAATGTCGACTCAAAATGTTCTCCAATCTATATGACATAGGGGTATGTGTTATAGATAATCTATAACACATGGGCTATATCTTCAACAGATATAAGATAAATGGAGGATATTCACGAAAATTTGATGAATACCGAAAATATCTCGTGAGTGGCTACAAAGAAATATGAGGATCTTCACGAGCGACGCAGTCGCGAGTGAAGATCCTCATATTTCTTGTAGCCACGAACGAGATATTTTCGGTATTCATCAAATTTTCGTGAATTTTCTTTTTATTTAATGCTCTACGACTACAAACTCTCCAATTTGTGGCCTTTATTTGCCATTAAGGCGCAAAATTTATGTGCCGAACCGGCGTCCATACAAAAATTACAACAACCAAACTCCAACCATTGGAATGTGTGAATATCCGCACAAAAAGTAGTCCCGTCTTATTTCTCCCCTAACTTTACGATTTACCAAGGCTGGCGAATTGAAATAATCGCAATGTGTTTCGAAGAAATAGAACAATAACAAAAAACACCACTTTCTTATTTTCAATAACAAGACACGTCATTTTATTTTTTTTGAACTCAATGCACTGAAGACGTGTGAAGTTGAACTGAAGAAATTTGAAAGAGATTTCGGCTTTTCGCTGGAAGGTGAATGAGAAAGTCAAACTTTGAAACCGCTGATTTAATGAATTGATTTAGTCACTGTCACTATCAATTATTCGAATTCGTTTGTATTTGGGACTCTGGAATTCATTACTGATGTGCTGACTCGTTTAAAGTACATGTGATTCGTCATCCGAACCTACGATGAAATATCGATTTCTAAATATCATTTTGATATTTCGTTTTGCCGACCGACAGGGGAATATGACTTAATTTTTCAGCGTGAATTGATGCCTGAGCATTAAATAAAAAGCAGTATATCTTGCAGTTTGTAGGTAAGTGTGACAGATCAAACAATTTTAAATGTGGTTTTTATTGCAACATTTATTTCCAAAAGGAGTGCTTGATACGTGGGTTGATATAAGAAGATGAAAAAAGTACATTTGACCTTGTTTTCGATAAAGAATTGTGCCCTTCGTGTATGCAGTGCTCCATAAACTAACCAATTGAATCTCCCTATGGGCTAATCCTCAACCCCAAGGTTAGTTACATATAGCCCATAGGGCATTTAACAGGGGATCGGCTAGGACTTCCTATTGAGGAAGGAATGTTTTGGTTTTTTTAGGAGTGCCCGGTCGATGGGTGCCACAGGCATGTTCAAAGGACGTGGGCCTGGGGCGGGGGTGTTTGGGAGGTGTTTGTGGCCCTTCAGTTGGTGGGAGTTCTGGGGGCACCAATTGGAGGGCCATACCCGACCCCACCTCAGGCCTACAGTATTCACCTCCCGTTGGTGGGAGTTCGTGAGGAGGATCCACGATATAATTTTTAAAATTCAATGCCCTGAGAGTGAATCTGAGACCCTCTGGTGCTTTGGATTTCCCATTTTAACCCTTTACCTAACATGAAAAGCAGACGACACTTGCAAAAAAAATTCTTGAATAACTAATTTTTTTCATTTTTTGTCTCAAAAACATAGGTTATGACCCCTCGTTGGAACGAGCTCGACGAGCTCGTTCCAACGAGGGGTCATAACCTATGTTTTTGAGACAAAAAATGAAAATATTTTGAAAATTAATTGGCGATTTTTGAGAATAGCGCTGGCCGGTTTTGGCCGTTACGTTGGGTAAAGGGTTAAGGGGTAGGTGGGCACATATTACTCCTTGTTGAAAAAAACATGCCCCCAAACATCAAATTGCAACTTATACAAGCGCGTTGACAGTAAGTGCATTGCGCTCAGCTCCAAGATCTAACGTAACAAATAGTCGGTATGAAACAAAACGGTTCTCACTCGGGAATTGCTGTTAATCCATGTCCTTTAACTAATAGAAAATGAATACACTAAGTTCACTATCAAGCGTTCGAATTATCCGATTATGTGCGATTCTCCCTCTCGTGGCTAGCTATGTGTGATGTACTATTAAACTCAGGTTATAAATTATTCAGTTCAATGCTTTTAACCCTCTCAAGACTTCAGTGTGGATTGCACATATTTTATTTCAGGCAGAATAAAGTTAACTCTTTCCATAAAACTGCACTGAATAATTGTTGAAACCTATCTTATTCAGTTCAATGCTTTTAACCCTCTCAAGACTTCAATGTGGATTGCACATATTTTATTTCAGGCAGAATAAAGTTAACCCTTTCTATAAAACTGCTCTGAATAATTGTTGAAACCTATCACAAAACTATCAGGATGCCAGTAACAATGTAATACTGACATGGTCGACTGTACTGTTAACTGGGTTAGTACTATGACTGTTTAAAACTCATTTGTTAGAGGAGTTCTATAGTCTTTCACTGCGCTCGGCTCGGACTCACCGAGAGTGCAGAAACCTTGGTGCCAAAGAGCCAAGAATGTCTCTGATTTGTGCTGTTCCTTCCATCCGGAGTGCAAAAGCAGGCACTGTCAGCTGAGAAACTTAATGTTTTTTGCTTTATTTTCTGCAACATTTAATTCTATGTGGAATGGGACATCTTTTCAGTGTACCTTCCAAAGTAAGGGATTCTTAACCCTTTAGCCAACATAACGGCGAAAACCGGTCAACATTATTCACAGAAACGTCTACTCAGTTTTAATTACCTTTTCATTTTTGCTTGAAAAACATAGCTTATGACCCTTTATTGAATTGAGCTCATTTTTAAAGGATTATTTATTTATTGGTGTTTAATGTCACATATTTCTGCACAGTGGCTAATCATGACCACGGCAGTTTTTCGGGTGGAGGATGTCGGAGTACCCGGGAAGAACAACAAGCAACTGTCAGATCCCCCACATACTAACTATACACAAGCAGGGTTAGCACTGGTTGAAGACGGGTGCACCATCGATGTGCAGTAGGTGTTAGCACACAGAGCCACCTTGCACCCACGTGGGCAATGGGGTGAAGTGTCTTGCCCAAGGACAGAGTGAGGACATCTCGCCTTGTAGCCTGCACCTCTGCCAACTGAACCACTGCGCCTCCATTTAACGGATTAAAATGGAGTATTTAAAGAAAGTATTTTTACCCTCTGAAGATCTTAATATGGGGGCATTATTCAGAAAGACTGAGAAATGCATTTTATTACACCTTAATGCATTTCTAAAGTTTATGAATGTATTTCATCACTCAAATTAGTGGGCAGAGCCAAAAATGTCCATTTCTGATTCGTGTATCAAACCCTCTGAATTCTGGTCACATATATGCCATTTCTGGTTTCTTATAAAATGTTCTGATTCCAGTATGAATATCTGTAAATACTGCTAACGAAAACCCATTTCTGATTTGTTAAAAAATATTTTACTCCCGAAAATAAGCCTCCATGAATTATCTTTCGTTATAGTTGATTCCTGATACTTTAACCCTTTTCACAGAGACTTGAATTTACTGGTGGCAGTAAATTCTGTTTCTCTAGTTCCTATAATGATTATGCAGTAATTACAATATTGCGTATGCTGATAATCTCTGATTAGTCCTTCAGATAACAGCTGCACACTGCTTGGCAAATCTTGTATTTATAAAAGGTTTAATTGCTGTTTTGGAGTTATGTTTATCCACCGTTGTTATGAGTAATTGTTTTGTATATAATGTTGTTAATTTCTTGTTACCAGTTGTCTCGCTACCGACTTTGAGTTGAAGAACGACAGGTTACCGTCGTTGAAAGTAATAAATATTTAAAGTTGACAAGCGCTTTTAGTGAGCTAATTTTCCCACAGAAAACGCTTTACGATAGTTCTATCAAGCGACAACACATGACATCAATTATTATTATTCAAGGACAGTAAAATTGGTCTTTATTGCCGCCAAAATGTAAACAATTTACGATATGTTGATCCCGACCAATAAATGAAAGTGTCAACTAGAGAAACAGAATTTACTGCACCCAGTAAATTTAAATCTGTGTAAAAGGGTCAAAGTATCAGGAATAAACTATACAGAAAGAGAATTTATGGAGGCTTATTTTCTGGAGTAAAATATTTTTTAAACAAATCAGAAATGGGTTTTCGTTAACAGCATTTACAGGTATTAATACAGGAATCAGAACAATTTTTTATAAGACACCAGAAAAGGCGTATATGTGGCCAGCATCCAAAAGGTTCGATACACGAAGCAGAAATGGACATGTTTGGCCCTGACCACTAATTTAAGTGATGAAATACATTCATAAATTTTAGAAATGCATTAAGGTGTAATAAAATGCATTTCCCAGTCATTCTGAATAATATGCACTTGATGACCTTGGTGACCTCTTTCAGGTGGACCATATATTGAACCTCAAGCAACTTTTAACTCAGTCGGTACAGTATACATTCATTTTAACCCTTTACCTAACATGAAAAGCAGACGACACTTGCAAAAAAAAATCTTGAATAACTAATTTTTTTCATTTTTTGTCTCAAAAACATAGGTTATGACCCCTCGTTGGAACGAGCTTGACGAGCTCGTTCCAACGAGGGGTCATAACCTATGTTTTTGAGACAAAAAATGAAAAAAATAGTAAAAATTAATTGGCGATTTTTGAGAATAGCGCTGGCCGGTTTTGGCCGTTATGTTGGGTAAAGGGTTAAAGTAATGGCTCCACCAACTACAGATCTGTCATTTATGGGTGATGATAGCAAATATTTATTATGATTTAGAAGCCTCTAAGGCAATCAGCCTACTGTATCACACACAAGGCCTCAAACGAGCTGAAAAAAACATAGATGAGTGCAAACTGGTTGTTGGTAACCAGCATGCCAAAACGAATAGAGATAGGACGATTTGTATTTGAGTGATAAAGGGTGTATAGATTCTATATTGGGGATAGTGCTATAAAAACCTTAAAAGCACCAAGAGCTCGTTTAAAGGCATACTCTTTAGAGCATCTAGTGCCCTAAACAAGGCATACATAAAATGAGATGATGAAATCTTGAAGCATGGCATTTGTGTAAAGACCGGAAATATGGCAGGAAGCGTGCAAAAGGTTCTGCAGTCATAAGTTAAACGATGTTGTTTGTTCTGAAGTATGAAGTGGGCGGTGAAGTATGAGGAGAGTTAAAGACATACCATTTAAATATTCCATTTCGTTAATTCATAATTGTGATAAGTGTTTTGAGAAAGCCACTTACCCTTCGGCAAGGAACCCTGTTGATCTGTTGATCTTGCGTTATGATTGAGAATGGAAAATAGAAAATTAAAAAATGCAATGAAAGGCGAAGGGTTATTTATTTAACTACAATTATCAAGTGTCGTAAGATAGAGCTGTATAATAAACAAATTTTCTTGCCACTCAAAGGGTTTCTTTCAACTTGATTTGGGATGGAATTTAATTCTGATCGCAACAGCTGATAAGAGTAGATGTGTGTCAGCTATAGGAACTTCTCTCTAATTTGATTGTTTACACTATTTCTTTATGATGCATTTCTGTTATAAAGCAATTAGGGGGTGTAAAAAACTCTGTGACCCAATGGGTCACACCCAAAGGTTCCCTAAAAACATAGCTGGGCCAGTACTAGTGACAGGCTACCAGTATGTCAAACAGCACAGGACAGATGATTTGTTTCTGAGTTATCGTCAAGACAAAAGGAATGGGATAGAGAGTGTGCATATGAGACATTAGCACAAATTGTGCTTGAGATAACTGCCTGCCCATTTTTATTGGAGTTTAACAGCACTTTCAACAGAGAGGTTGAAGTTCATCTCGCAGATCAGCAACTATCAAAATTCACAACATACTAACTACACACAAGCAGGGTGAGCATTGGTCGATCTAAGTGCAGTACGCCTTAGTACACAATGTCGCTGTACCCCAATGGGGGTAATCAGGACTGAGTGCCTTACCTAAGACAAATCGCAGTTGCATTTGGTGGGGCACGTACCCTGGACCTTACGATTTTAAAGTCCAATGCCGTAACCAGTGAGTTACTACTCCTGACTGAGCCATTGAACGGCATCTAGAGTCTTAAACGAGGCATACTGGAAATAAGAAGTTGGTTGGATCTCAAGACTGGCTTTTGTGTGCAGTGTGGCAATGTGACAGATGCGTACAAGACGTTTTACAGCTATGAGTTACATTAAATGAAAGCTTTCGGGCACACATTGAAGTACTGAGGGAGTTAAAATAACACCACTTGAATATTCCATTTCCTTCATTCATAATTGTGATAGGTATTTCAAGGAAGACACTCGCCATTCCACGCAGGCACGTATCTGGAGGGGTGGAGGCGGTGGTGTAGGAGCGGTGTCTCACCTTCCCAATATCTGACCAAAAATCAAGATAATTGGAAATTTTTCAGGCAAAATTCCAACAGTTGCAAATTCGAAGCATTGTTGTAACAGATTTTTTTTCTGACTGTGGTTGTGCACTTCCGATAAAATTCCAACCGACAACTCACACAGACAGAATTCTGATTGAACAACGCAACATTTCTTCACTACCCAGTGGATTCTAGGTTTATTCCACAACCGTGGTGGTCATGCTACTCATTTTGTTCTCTGCTATGTCTAACCTTACTCATATTAGTGAACGCAGTTAAAATATTGTAATAATAAAAAAAGGTCCTGGCTTCAAAACTGGGGGAGAAGTTAGCCGAAGAAATCACGTATCATACAGGTGAAATTCTACAATAAAAGTGTCAATGACACTGTAGCTCAACATGTTTAAGACATGTTCATGTGTAGTATGTGACACAGCAATGACAAACATCTAGGTTATGACCTGATAACAAAAGTACATGCAAAGTATTGACCGTAGCTTGTAACAAATATATAGGTAAAGTATTGTAAAGGTGGTGGACAGTTAGATGCTAAACTAGACAAGAGAAATGTTACTAAGGTAACACTTGCCCCCCCCCCCCCCACATTGTCCTTACGAACATAGCTGTGGTGTGTGACACATCCCACGTTGTCCGTTATAATTGAGCGAAGTTAGATGATTGTAGCCCTAATAGTTTTGGAATTATGCTTGAGACACGATATGTGACCCTGAACAAATGAAGGTCAATTGTGACCTTCAACTTGCAGATGCGGTGCAAACTATTATAAGTCATAACATGCTTGAGATATAAGTGTAACCCACTTTAAAAAATTTTTTGGCCACACCCACTATTTTACGTCAAAATGCATGTGTGTACGTCAGGAATGCTTTAGGGGGTCAAAAAATGTGATTTCCAGCAATTATGCAAAATGCACTTAATGACCCCTAGGTGATCTCCATGACGTTGACCCATATTTTGAATCTTCATCGAGTGTCGACTCATTTGGTGTTGGTCCCAGGTCCATACGTCATACCATGCTTGAGATATGAGCGTGACCCACTTTCAAAAAATTTGGCCACGCCCACTTTTTTACGTCAAAATGTATGTGTGTACGTCAGAAATGCTTTAGGGGGTCAAAAATGTGATTTCCAGCAATTATGAAAAATGCACTTAATGACCCCTAGGTGACCTCCGTGACCTTGACCCATATTTTGAATCTTCATCGAGTGTTGACTCATTTGGTGTTGATCCCAGGTCTATACGTCATACCACGCCTGAGATATGGGCGTGACCCACTTTCAAAACACTCCTACAGACACCACTAATACCCCAGGAATCTGGAAAACAGAGGTGGCCGAGAACTTGTGACTGTCTATCAGCATGCCACAAATCAACGAGATAGGGCAATTCGTTTTCAAGTTATCTTGTGGACAAAAAGTGATGAGAAGACAGAAGAAGAAGAAGAAGAAGAAGAAGAAGAAGAAGAAGAAGAAGAAGAAGAAGAAAGAAGAAGAAGAAGAAGAAGAAAAAAAAGAAAAAAAACCGAAAAAGAAACCGTGCAAAAACAATAGTCTGTGTGTTTCACACAGACTAATAAAACTGTAGCTCAACTTGACAAACATGAACTTGGTAAGTGAAATGGCAAAATTGAAGATCATTGGTACCAATGTTATTTGGTGAAATATAAACATAACAGTATTGTGTGTGCCTAATGTCAGAGTAATCCATGCATTTTTAAATGTAAACTGTAAGACTGGCTAAAAGAAGAATGTTGATACACAAATGCAGTAAGTTTCAAAGCAATCTGATCATAAATGTGCCCTGTAGAAAAATCGAGGTTTGACTAAAGTAAGCTCTAAGAACGTTGCCAGCGGCAACATTTTTTGACGGAAATGGAAGAAAATAGATAGCTCCCATCTAGTGGTAACCCCAAACACACATACCACGTTTCAAACCGAACTCATAAAAATGTACCCTGTACAGTGTAGGAATAAACTGATGCTTGACTAAACTAAGTTCAAAGGTCGTTGGCAGTGGCAACATTTCTTGGCAGAAATCGAAGAAAATCGATAGCTCCCATCTAGAGTAATCCCAAACAAGCATACCACGTTTCAAACCGAACTCATAAAAATGTGCCCTGTACAGTGTAGGAATATACTGATGCCTGACTAAACTAAGTTCAAAGGTCGTTGCCAGTGGCAACATTTTCTGACGGAAATGGAAGAAAATCGATGGCTCCCATCTAGAGGTCACCCCAAACAAGCATGCCAGGTTTCAAAGCAATCCGATCATAAATGAGCCCTATAGGGTGTGCCAAATGGAAATATTGAGGTCTGACTAAACTAAGTTCTAAGAACGTTGCTAGCGGAAAGTGGAAATTGAAGAAAAGCTCCCATCTAGAGGTCAATACAAACAAGCATACCGAGTTTCAAATATCATAAATGCGACCTGTGAGGTGTGCCAAAGGAAATTGTGGACGTACGTATGTTTTACTGTTGTTTTTAGCTCAACTTTGTCAAGTTGAGCTAAAAACGACAGTAAAATGTGCTTGCGTTAAATTGAGAATATTTAAATGTGAAGTATAGCAACATTTTACCCACGAAATTCAGCAGAACATTTTTTCCTTTAATTTCTCTCTTTTCTGGTGTTTTCTATGTCGATGGTACAAAGTAGACCACTTTGTGACAGAAGATTTATAGGGAAGACTAGCTTTCTCGAGACACCTTTGCGTAAAACTTTTGGAGTTGTCAACAGCGTCGTGACGTCATAATACACACTCGACGTAAAAGAGACGTTAACTGCTGTTGATGTCTGACGGTGTAAACTGCTACACCAACGATCTTAATTGCTGTACATCAACTATATCCCCAATAAGTACAATACAAACCACCCCAAAAACAACTACAATACTAACCACTGCAAAACTAACTACAATACCAACCACCACAAAAACAACTACAATACTAACCATCCCCCAAACAACTACAATACTAACCACCCCAAAAACAACTACAATACCAACCACCCCAAAAACAACTACAATACTAACCACCGTAAAAACAACTACAATACTAACCACCGTAAAAACAACTACAATACTAACCACCACAAAAACAACTACAATACTAACCATCCCCAAAACAACTACAATACTAACCACCCCAAAACAACTACAATAATAACCTCCCCAAAAACAACTACAATACCAACCACCCCAAAAACAACTACAATAATAACCACCCCCAAAACAACTACAATACTAACCACTGCAAAAACAACTACAATAATAACCACCCCCAAAACAACTACAATACTAACCACCACAAAAACAACTACAATAATAACCATCCCCAAAACAACTACAATACTAACCACCACAAAAACAACTACAATACCAACCACCCCAAAAACAACTACAATACAAACCATCCCCAAAAACAACTACAATACTAACCACCCCAAAAACAACTACAATACTAACCACCCCAAAAACAACTACAATACTAACCACCCCAAAAACAACTACAATAATAACCTCCCCAAAAACAACTACAATAATAACCACCCCCAAAACAACTACAATACTAACCACCCCCAAAACAACTACAATAATAACCTCCCCAAAAACAACTACAATAATAACCACCCCAAAAACAACTACAATACTAACCACTCCAAAAACAACTACAATACTATCCACCCCAAAAACAACTACAATACTAACCACCCCAAAAACAACTACAATAATAACCTCCCCAAAAACAACTACAATAATAACCACCCCCAAAACAACTACAATACTAACCACCCCAAAAACAACTACAATAATAACCTCCCCAAAAACAACTATAATAATAACCACCCCCAAAACAACTACAATACTAACCACCCACCACCCCCAAAACAACTACAATACTAACCACCCCAAAAACAACTATAATAATAACCACCCCCAAAACAACTACAATACTAACCACCACAAAAACAACTACAATACTAACCATCCCCAAAACAACTACAATACTAACCACCCCAAAAACAACTACAATACTAACCTCCCCAAAAACAACTACAATACTAACCACCCCAAAACAACTACAATAATAACCTCCCCAAAAACAACTACAATACTAACCACCACAAAAACAACTACAATACCAACCACCCAAAAACAACTACAATACTAACCACCCCCAAAACAACTACAATAATAACCTCCCCAAAAACAACTACAATACTAACCACCACAAAAAACAACTACAATAATAACCACCCCCAAAACAACTACAATACTAACCACCCTAAAAACAACTACAATAATAACCTCCCCAAAAACAACTACAATAATAACCACCCCCAAAACAACTACAATACTAACAACCCCAAAAACAACTACAATACTAACCACTGCAAAAACAACTACAATACTAACCACCACAAAAACAACTACAATAATAACCACCCCCAAAACAACTACAATACTAACCACCCCAAAAACAACTACAATACTAACCACCCCCAAAACAACTACAATACTAACCACCCCCAAAACAACTACAATACTAACCACTGCAAAAACAACTACAATACTAAGCACCACAAAAACAACTACAATACTAACCACCCCAAAAACAACTACAATAATAACCACCCCAAAAACAACTACAATACTAACCACCCCCAAAACAACTACAATACTAACCACCCCCAAAACAACTACAATACTAACCACTGCAAAAACAACTACAATACTAACCACCACAAAAACAACTACAATACTAACCATCCCCAAAACAACTACAATACTAACCACCCCAAAACAACTACAATAATAACCTCCCCAAAAACAACTACAATACTAACCACCCCAAAACAACTACAATAATAACAACCCCCAAAACAACTACAATACCAACCACCCCAAAAACAACTACAATAATAACCACCCCCAAAACAACTACAATACTAACCACTGCAAAAACAACTACAATAATAACCACCCCAAAAACAACTACAATACTAACCACCCCAAAACAACTACAATACTAACCACCCCCAAAACAACTACAATACTAACCACTGCAAAAACAACTACAATAATAACCACCCCCAAAACAACTACAATACTAACCACCACAAAAACAACTACAATAATAACCACCCCCAAAACAACTACAATACTAACCACCACAAAAACAACTACAATACCAACCACCCCAAAAACAACTACAATACAAACCCTCCCCAAAACAACTACAATACTAACCACCACAAAAACAACTACAATACCAACCACCCCAAAAACAACTACAATACTAACCACCACAAAAACAACTACAATAATAACCACCCCCAAAACAACTACAATACTAACCACCACAAAAACAACTACAATACCAACCACCCCAAAAACAACTACAATACAAACCATCCCCAAAACAACTACAATACTAACCACCACAAAAACAACTACAATACCAACCACCCCAAAAACAACTACAATACTAACCACCACAAAAACAACTACAATAATAACCACCCCCAAAACAACTACAATACTAACCACCACAAAAACAACTACAATACCAACCACCCCAAAAACAACTACAATACAAACCATCCCCAAAACAACTACAATACTAACCACCCCCAAAAATAACTACAATACTAACCTCCCCAAAAACAACTACAATAATAACCTCCCCAAAAACAACTACAATAATAACCTCCCCAAAAACAACAACAATACCAACCACCCCAAAAACAACTACAATAATAACCACCCCCAAAACAACTACAATACTAACCACTGCAAAAACAACTACAATACTAACCACCCCAAAAACAACTACAATAATAACCACCCCCAAAACAACTACAATACTAACCACTGCAAAAACAACTACAATACTAACCACCCCAAAAACAACTACAATAATAACCACCCCTAAAACAACTACAATACTAACCACCACAAAAACAACTACAATAATAACCTCCCCAAAAACAACTACAATACCAACCACCCCAAAAACAACTACAATAATAACCACCCCCAAAACAACTACAATACTAACCACTGCAAAAACAACTACAATACTAACCATCCCCAAAACAACTACAATACTAACCACCACAAAAACAACTACAATAATAACCACCCCAAAAACAACTACAATAATAACCTCCCCAAAAACAACTACAATACTAACCACCCCAAAATAACTACAATACTAACCACCCCAAAAACAACTACAATAATAACCACCGTAAAAACAACTACAATACTAACCACCCCAAAAACAACTACAATACTAACCACCCCCAAAACAACTACAATACTAACCACTACAAAAACAACTACAATACTAACCACCCCAAAACAACTACAATAATAACCACCCCAAAAACAACTACAATACTAACCACTGCAAAAACAACTACAATACTAACCACCACAAAAACAACTACAATAATAACCACCCCCAAAACAACTACAATACTAACCACTGCAAAAACAACTACAATACTAACCACCCCAAAAACAACTACAATAATAACCACCCCCAAAACAACTACAATACTAACCACTGCAAAAACAACTACAATACTAACCACCCCAAAAACAACTACAATAATAACCACCCCTAAAACAACTACAATAATAACCACCCCCAAAACAACTACAATACTAACCACTGCAAAAACAACTACAATACTAACCATCCCCAAAACAACTACAATACTAACCACCACAAAAACAACTACAATAATAACCACCCCAAAAACAACTACAATAATAACCTCCCCAAAAACAACTACAATACTAACCACCCCAAAATAACTACAATACTAACCACCCCAAAAACAACTACAATAATAACCACCGTAAAAACAACTACAATACTAACCACCCCAAAAACAACTACAATACTAACCACCCCCAAAACAACTACAATACTAACCACTACAAAAACAACTACAATACTAACCACCCCAAAACAACTACAATAATAACCACCCCAAAAACAACTACAATACTAACCACTGCAAAAACAACTACAATACTAACCACCACAAAAACAACTACAATACTAACCACCCCAAAAACAACTACAATAATAACCACCCCAAAAACAACTACAATACTAACCACCCCCAAAACAACTACAATACTAACCACCGCCAAAACAACTACAATACTAACCACTGCAAAAACAACTACAATACTAACCACCACAAAAACAACTACAATACTAACCATCCCCAAAACAACTACAATACTAACCTCCCCAAAACAACTACAATACTAACCACCCCAAAACAACTACAATAATAACCTCCCCAAAAACAACTACAATACTAACCACCCCAAAATAACTACAATACTAACCACCCCAAAAACAACTACAATACTAACCACCACAAAAACAACTACAATACTAACCACCACAAAAACAACTACAATACTAACCATCCCCAAAACAACTACAATATTAACCACCCCAAAACAACTACAATAATAACCTCCCCAAAAACAACTACAATACCAACCACCCCAAAAACAACTACAATAATAACCACCCCCAAAACAACTACAATACTAACCCCTGCAAAAACAACTACAATACTAACCACCCCCAAAACAACTACAATAATAACCTCCCCAAAAACGACTACAATACTAACCATCCCCAAAACAACTACAATACTAACCCCTGCAAAAACAACTACAATACTAACCACCACAAAAACAACTACAATACTAACCACCACAAAAACAACTACAATACTAACCATCCCCAAAACAACGACAATACTAACCCCTGCAAAAACAACTACAATAATAACCACCCCAAAAACAACTACAATACTAACCCCTGCAAAAACAACTACAAGAATAACCACCCCAAAAACAACTACAATAATAACCACCCCAAAAAAACTACAATAATAAACACCCCCAAAACAACTACAATAATAACCTCCCCAAAAACAACTACAATATTAACCACCCCCAAAACAACTACAATAATAACCACCCCCAAAACAACTACAATAATAACCTCCCCAAAAACAACTACAATACTAACCACCCCCAAAACAACTACAATACTAACCACCCCAAAAACAACTACAATTCTAACCACCACAAAAACAACTACAATATCAACCATCACAAAAACAACTACAATACTAACCACCACAAAAACAACTAAAATAATAACCACCCCAAAAACATCTACAATACTAACCACCACAAAAAGAACTACAATACTAACCACCACAAAAACAACTA
The DNA here is from genome assembly GCA_031216915.1 of Pictodentalium vernedei. NCBI lineage: Eukaryota > Metazoa > Mollusca > Scaphopoda > Dentaliida > Dentaliidae > Pictodentalium > Pictodentalium vernedei. The sequence goes on along the minus strand of CM062292.1, from coordinate 458,776,728 downwards.
CAATACTAACCACTGCAAAAACAACTACAATACTAACCACCACAAAACAACTACAATACTAACCATCCCCAAAACAACTACAATACTAACCACCACAAAAACAACTACAATACTAACCACCACAAAAACAACTACAATACTAACCATCCCCAAAACAACTACAATACTAACCACCACAAAAACAACTACAATACTAACCACCACAAAAACAACTACAATACTAACCACCCCCAAAACAACTACAAAACTAACCACCCCAAAAACAACTACAATACCAACCACCACAAAAACAACTACAATACCAACCACCACAAAAACAACTACAATACTAACCACCACAAAAACAACTACAATAATAACCACCCCAAAAACAACTACAATACCAACCACCACAAAAACAACTACAATAATAACCACCCCAAAAACAACTACAATAATAACCACCCCCAAAACAACTACAATACTAACCACTGCAAAAACAACTACAATACTAACCACCCCCAAAACAACTACAATACTAACCACCACAAAAACAACTACAATACTAACCACCACAAAAACAACTACAATACTAACCACTGCAAAAACAACTACAATACTAACCACCCCCAAAACAACTACAATACTAACCACTGCAAAAACAACTACAATACTAACCACCACAAAAACAACTACAATACTAACCACCACAAAAACAACTACAATACTAACCACTGCAAAAACAACTACAATACTAACCACCCCCAAAACAACTACAATACTAACCACCCCCAAAACAACTACAATACTAACCACTGCAAAAACAACTACAATACTAACCACCACAAAAACAACTACAATACTAACCATCCACAAAACAACTACAATACTAACCACCCCAAAACAACTACAATAATAACCTCCCCAAAAACAACTACAATACCAACCACCCCAAAAACAACTACAATAATAACCACCCCCAAAACAACTACAATACTAACCACTGCAAAAACAACTACAATACTAACCATCCCCAAAACAACTACAATACTAACCACCACAAAAACAACTACAATAATAACCACCCCAAAAACAACTACAATACTAACCACCACAAAAACAACTACAATACTAACCATCCCCAAAACAACTACAATACTAACCACTGCAAAAATAACTACAATACTAACCACCACAAAAACAACTACAATACTAACCATCCCCAAAACAACTACAATACTAACCACCACAAAAACAACTACAATAATAACCTCCCCAAAAACAACTACAATAATACCCACCCCAAAAGCAACTACAATACTAACCTCCCCGAAAACAACTACAATACTAACCACCCCAAAAACAACTACAATACTAACCACCCCCAAAACATCTACAATAATAACCTCCCCGAACACAACTACAATAATACCCACCCCAAAAACAACTACAATACTAACCACCCCCAAAACAACTACAATACTAACCACTGCAAAAACAACTACAATACTAACCATCCCCAAAACAACTACAATACTAACCACCACAAAAACAACTACAATAATAACCACCTCAAAAACAACTACAATACTAACCACCCCCAAAACAACTACAATACTAACCACCCCCAAAACAACTACAATACTAACCACCACAAAAACAACTACAATACTAACCACCACAAAAACAACTACAATAATAACCTCCCCGAAAACAACTACAATAATACCCACTCCCAAAACAACTACAATACCAACCACCACAAAAATAACTACAATACTAACCATCCCCAAAACAACTACAATACTAACCACCACAAAAACAACTACAATACTAACCATCCCCAAAACAACTACAATACTAACCACCCCAAAACAACTACAATAATAACCTCCCCAAAAACAACTACAATACTAACCACCACAAAAACAACTACAATAATAACCACCCCCAAAACAACTACAATACTAACCACCATAAAAACAACTACAATACTAACCACCCCAAAACAACTACAATAATAACCTCCCTAAAAACAACTACAATAATAACCACCCCAAAAACAACTACAATACCAACCACCACAAAAACAACTACAATACTAACCATCCCCAAAACAACTACAATACTAACCACCACAAAAACAACTACAATACTAACCATCCCCAAAACAACTACAATACTAACCACCCCAAAAACAACTACAATACTAACCTCCCCAAAACAACTACAATACTAACCACCCCAAAACAACTACAATAATAACCTCCCCAAAAACAACTACAATACTAACCACCACAAAAACAACTACAATAATAACCACCCCAAAAACAACAACAATACTAACCACCATAAAAACAACTACAATACTAACCACCCCCAAAACAACTACAATACTAACCACCCCAAAAACAACTACAATACTAACCTCCCCAAAAACAACTACAATACTAACCACCCCAAAACAACTACAATAATAACCTCCCCAAAAACAACTACAATACTAACCACCACAAAAACAACTACAATACTAACCACCCCAAAAACAACTACAATACTAACCTCCCCAAAAACAACTACAATACTAACCACCCCAAAAACAACTACAATACTAACCACCACAAAAACAACTACAATACTAACCACCCCAAAACAACTACAATACTAACCACCACAAAACAACTACAATAATAACCTCCCCAAAAACAACTACAATAATAACCACCCCCAAAAACAACTACAATACTAACCACCACAAAAACAACTACAATAATAACCACCCCAAAAACAACTACAATACTAACCACCCCAAAAACAACTACAATACCAACCACCCCCAAAACAACTACAATACCAACCACCACAAAAACAACTACAATACTAACCATCCCCAAAACAACTACAATACTAACCACCCCAAAAACAACTACAATACCAACCACCCCCAAAACAACTACAATACTAACCACCCCCAAAACAACTACAATACTAACCACCCCAAAAACAACTACAATACTAACCACCACAAAACAACTACAATAATAACCACCCCAGAAACAACTACAATACTAACCACCCCAAAAAACAACTACAATACCAACCACCCCCAAAACAACTACAATACTAACCACCCCAAAAACAACTACAATACTAACCACCACAAAACAACTACAATAATAACCACCCCAAAAACAATTACAATACTAACCACCCCAAAAACAACAACAATACCAACCACCCCCAAAACAACTACAATAATAACCACCCCAAAAACAACTACAATATTAACCACCACAAAAACAACTACAATAATAACCACCCCAAAAACAACTACAATACTAACCACCCCAAAAACAACTACAATACCAACCACCCCCAAAACAACTACAGTACAAACCACCCCAAAAACAACTACAATACTAACCACCCCAAAAATAACCACAATACTAACCACCCCAAAAACAACTACAATAATAACCACCCCAAAAACAACTACAATACTAATAACCCCAAAAACAACTATAATACTAACCACCCCAAAACAACTACAATACTAACTACCCCAAAAACAACTACAATACCAACCACCCCAAAAACAACTACAATACCAACCACCCCAAAAACAACTATAATACCAACAACACCAAAACAACTACAATACTAACCACCCCAAAAACAACTACAATACTAACCACCCCAAAAATAACCACAATACTAACAACATCAAAACAACTACAAGACCAACCACCCCAAAAACAACTACAATACCAACCACCCCCAAACCAACTACAATACAAGCCACCCAAAACAACTACAATACTAACCACCCCAAAAACAACTACAATAATTACCACCTCAAAAACAACTATAATACCAACCACCTCAAAAACAACTATAATACCAACAACACCAAAACAACTACAATACTAACCACCCCAAAAACAACTACAATACCAACCACCTCAAAAACAACTACAATACCAACAACATCAAAACAACTACAAGACCAACCACCCCAAAAACAACTACAATACCAACCACCTCTCAAAGTTAAGCAACATCGAGTCCAGTTCATCCTCGGATAGGTGACCGTCTGAGTGATCAATTTTGACTCACGAGTTGTGTCCTTGGGCAAGGCACTTAACCCCGATTGTCCACATGGGGACACGATGATGCCGTGTACTAATGTGTACTGCACGTCGATGGTGCGCATGTCTTCAACCAATCTAACCCTGCCTGTGCTGCAGTGTGGAGTTATGATGTTGGAGAGCTGGCAGCGGCTCGTCGTTGCTCGGTGGTTCTCTCCGGCTTCCTCCACCGTTACTGTCACAGTTATGATTAACCATTGTGTATAAGTATGTGACCTTAAACACCAATAAATAAATAAATAAATAAATAAATAAATAAATAAATAAATAACCAACCACCTCCCAAAACAAAGACAATGCCAACCACCCCCAAAACAACTACAAAACCGACAACCCAAAAATAACTACAATACAAGCCACCCCAAAAACAACTACAATATCAACCACCCCAAAAACAACTACACTACCAACCACTGCCCAAAACAACTGCAATACTAACCACCCCAAAAACAACTACAATACTAACTACCCCAAAAACAACTACAATACCAACCCCCCCAAAAACAACTACAATACCAACCACCCCAAAAACAACTACAATACCAACAACACCAAAACAACTACAATACCAACCACCCCAAAAACAACTACAATACCAACCACCAAAAACAACTACAATACTAACCACCCCCAAAATAACTACAATACTAACCACCCCAAAAACAACTACAATACCAACCACCACAAAAACAACTACAATACCAACCACCCCAAAACAACAACACTAACCACCGCAAAACAACTACAATACTAACCACCCCCAAAATAACTACAATACTAACCACCCCAAAAACAACTACAATACCAACCACCCCAAAAACAACTACAATACCAACCACCCCAAAACAACTACAATACTAACCACCCAAAACAACTACAATACTAACCACCCCCAAAATAACTACAATACTAACCACCCCAAAAACAACTACAACACCAACCACCCCAAAAACAACTACAACACTAACCACCGCAAAACAACTACTATACTAACCACCCCAAAAACAACTACAATAATGACCACCCCAAAAAGAACTACAATACTAACCACCCCAAAACAACTATAATACTATCCACCCCAAAAACAACAACAATATCAACCCCAAAACAACTACAATACTAACCACCCCAAAACAACTACAATACCAACCACCCCAAAAACAAATACAATACCGACCACCCCCAAAACAACTACAATACCAACCATGACCCCCTAAATACCAACCACCCCAAAACAACAACATTACCAACTACCCCCAAAACAATTACAATTCCGACCACACAAAAAACAGCAACAATACCAACCACCCCCTAAACAACTACACTACCAGCCACCCCCAAAACAACTACAATACCGATCACACCCAAAACAACTACAATAATGACCACCCCCAAAACAATTACAATACCAACCACCCCAAAACATCTACAATACCAACCACCCCCAAAACAAGTACAATACTAACCTCCCCAAAAAGGACTAAAATACAAACCACCCACAAAACAACTACAAAACCAACCACCCCAAAACAACTACAAAACCAACCACCCCCAAAACAACTACAAGACCAACCACCCCCAAACAACTATAATACTAACCACCACCAAAACAACTATGATACCAACCACCTCCAAAACAACAACAATACTGACCACCCCAAAGCAACTGCAATACCAACCACCCCCAAAGCAACTAGAATGCCAACCACCTCCAAAAAGACCAAGAGTACGAACCACCCCAAAACAACAACAATACTGACCACCTCAAAACAACTGCAATACCAACCACCCTAAAACAACTACAATACCAACCACCCCAAAACAACTGCAATACCAACTACCCCAAAACAGCTAGAATACCAACCACCTCCAAAAAAGACCTACAGTACGAACTACCCCAAAACAACAACAATACCAACCACCCTAATACAACTACAATAACAACCACCCCAAAACTACTACAATACCAACTACCCCAAAACAATTGCAATACTGATCACACACAAAACAACTACAATACCAACCACCCCCAAAACAACTACAGTACCAACCACCCCAAAACAACTACAATACCAACCACCCCTAAAACAATTACAATACCGACCACACCCAAAACACCTACAATAATGACCATCCCAAAACAACTACAATACCACCACCCCCAAAACAACTACAATACCAACCTCCCCCTACAGAACTATACTACCCTAAACAACTACAATAATGACCATTCCAAAACAATAACAATAATGACCATCCCAAAACAACTACAGTACCAACCACCCTAAAACAACTACAGTACCAACCACCCCAGAAAAAACTACAATTCCGATCGCTCAAAAAGTAACTAAAAACCAACCTCCCCAAAACAACTATAATACCAAACGCCCACAAAACAACCACAATACCAGCAACCCCCAAAACAACTACACTGCAAACCACCCCAATACAATTACAATACCAACCACCCAAAACAACTACAATAGCGACCACCTAAAAACAACTACAATACTAATCACCCCCAAAACAACTATAATACAAACGAGCCCCCCAAAATACAATACCAATCGCCCCCAAAACAACTATAATACAAATCACCCCTCCCCCCAAAAATACAATTACAATACCAACCACCCCCTAAACAACTACAATACTGACCACCCCAAAATCAACTACAATACCAACCACCCCCAAAATCAACAACAATACCAACCACCTTCAAAACTACTACTGTACAAACCACTCCCAAAACAACTACAATACAGACCACCCCAAAACAACTACTATACCAACTACCCCAAAACAACTACAATACCAACTACACCCAAAACACCTACAATACCACCAACCCCAAAACAACTACTATACCAATCACCCCAAAACAACTACTATACCAACCATCCCCAAAACAACTACAATACCAGCAACCCCCAAAACAACTACACCACAAACCACCCCAATACAATTACAATACCAACTACACCCTAAACAACTACAATACCAACTACACCCAAAACAACTACAATACCACCACCCCCAAAACAACTACTATACCAATCACTCCAAAACAGCTACTATACCAACCATCCCCAAAACAACCACAATACCAGCAACCCCCAAAACAACTACACCACAAACCACCCCAATACAATTACAATACCAACTACACCCTAAACAACTACAATACCAACTACACCCAAAACAACTACAATACCACCACCCCCAAAACAACTACTATACCAATCACCCCAAAACAGCTACTATACCAACCATCCCCAAAACAACCACAATACCAGCAACCCCCAAAACAACTACACCACAAACCACCCCAATACAATTACAATACCAACTACACCCAAAACAACTACAATAGCGACCACCTAAAAACAATTACAATACCAACTACACCCAAAACAACTACAATAGCGACCACCTAAAAACAACTACAATACCAATCGCCCCCAAAACAACTATAATACCAATCACCCCAAAATAACTACAATACCAACCACCCCAAAACAACTACAATACCAACCACCCCAAAACAACTACAATACCAACCACCCCCAAAACAACTACAATACCAACCACCCCAAAACAACTACAATACCAATCACCCCAAAATAACTACAATACCAACCACCCCAAAACAACTACAATACCAACCACCCCCAAAACAACTACAATACCAACCACCCCCAAAACAACTACAATACCAACCACCCCAAAACAACTACAATACCAACCACCCCAAAACAACTACAATATCAACCACCCCCAAAACAACTACAATACCAACCACCCCAAAACAACTACAATACCAACCACCCCAAAACAACTACAATACCAACCACCCCCAAAACAACTACAATACCAACCACCCCAAAACAACTACAATACCAACCACCTGCAAAACAACTACAATACCAACCACCCCAAAATAACTACAATAACAACCACCCCAGAACAACTACAATACCAACCACCCCAAAAACAACTACAATACCAGCCACCTCTCAAAACAAAAACAATGCCGACCACCCTCAAACAACTACAAAACCAACTACTCAAAAAGTACCTACAAAACGAACCTCCCCCAAAGCAACTACAATACCACCACACCAAAACAACTACAATACCAACCACCCCAAAAACAACTACAATACCAGCCACCTATCAAAACAAAAACAATGCCGACCACCCTCAAAACAACTACAAAACCAACTACTCAAAAAGTACCTACAAAACGAACCTCCCCAAAGCAACTACAATACCACAACCCCCAAAACAACTACAATACCAACCACCCCAAAACAACTACAATACCAACCACGCCAAAAACAACTACAATACCAGCCACCTCTTAAAACAAAAACAATGCCGACCACCCTCAAAACAACTACAAAACCAACTACTCAAAAAGTACCTACAAAACGATCCTCCCCCAAAGCAACTACAATACCACCACACCCAAAACAACTACAATACCAACTACTCCAAACGTACCTACAAAGCGAACCTCCCCAAAACAACTATAATGCAAACCAACCCCAAAACAACCAGCAATACCAGCCACCCCAAAACAACTACAACGCAAACCACCCCAAAAAACAATTACAATAGCAACCACCCCCAAAACAACAACATTACCAACTACCCTCAAAACAACTCCAAAACCAACCATCCTCAAAAAACAACTACTCTACCACCCCCCCCCAAAAAAAACAACAAAAAAACAACTACAATACCAACCACCCCAAACTTGGGTTTCAATGGGGGCGGCGCCACATGCCGAGCGGTTATTGTTTCAAATTCCATCAAGGTCTGTCCTGTCATGGACATTGTGGCTTCTCTCACCAATGTTTTCGGTGCCATCAGTCTCAAACTTACAACCACTGCTCCATTCGGAATAACAGAGGAGATGAATCTTTTAGACCCGACCCGGGGACAGGAGGTAGGTTTTAAAAAAATGGGCTTAAACAAGCCCATACACGCTAAAAACTAAAGTGTTAAAAACTACACTTGAAGTGTTGTATTTAACACTTACTAAGAGCTGAACTAGCACTTTGTTCAACTGTAGATATCCCAGAACTTGACAGGTGTTACAATAATACCACTTGACAAGCTCGAACTCTCGAGCCTGATCCGCATCATCTGCATTGTGTCCTTTTAATTATGTACCCACCAAGCGCAAATCAAATTATGGACGATTCTGGAAGAACCACCAATGCTAGACACATGGTAAGTGCCATCCATTCAAGTTTCAGATGTCTGACGATTGTAATGTCGAAGTGCCTAAAGCATTGCACTTTGAGTGTTAAAATAAAACCCTAAGAGTTAGAATGGGTTTAACACCTTGAAAGTGTTAGTTTTAACACTTTAGTTTTTAGTGTGCAGCAGTGGCACTGGAGGAAATAGTAATGCCAATCAAGGAGGAAAGGCTCAATGTGCTCCTGGTCGGATATGACAAAGTATTAAGTCAGCTGCTTATTCAAGATTAGGGGTAGCATCACTAAATCCACCCTCTGTGAACCTCAGTCTGAATCAGGGTCTCAAAACTAAACAGAAGGTACCCAGAGGATAAATTGGCCCACTGTATGGGATAGCATCATCAAATTCGCCCTCTCTGGACCTCATTCTGCAAATGTCAGATTGCTTATTTTCAGGCCTGGCAACCGCGTTGTGTCCTTCACCCCCTCCCCCCTTACCATCATGGGTGCACGGTCACGTGCAATAAAGCGTACTGCACATCGATGGTGCACACGTTTTCAATCAATGTTAACCATGTTTGTGTGGCGTATATTGGGGAGCCGATAGTTGCTTGCCATTGCTCAGTGGTTCTCTTCAGGTAGGCCATCATTCTCCACCCGTAAAATCTTTGTGATGATGATTAGCCCTGTGCAAATATATGTGACCTTATAGTTATACACCAATAAATAAATTAGTGCAATGTGGGGAGATGACATTGCAAATCTTGACACACCACATCAAATGCTTTCTTTCATATTTTGGTGTACAACAGCTTCAGGGGTGTAGGAGATCTTATGGTGTGCGTGTGTCAGATTGCAGTTTGTTTCAATCAGGCCAATATTTGGAATCTATTTGATGGGGGGGGGGGGGGGGGCAAGTGACATAAGAACCCTTGCAAGTTTTTCTACAGCTGATACAGTTGGAAGCACTCAGGGAGACCTATGATAATAATCATCTGACATGGACACTAGAGTTATGAATAATTTCATGACTTCATTCCTTTGTTGTGTTGATGAACCGTGACTAACTGGATATGGCACAAATAGTTGTTTGAACAACTTTGTCAAGCGAGCAATTAAGACCCTTGGGGCCACTTGTTTTTAGCTCTGACATAGTCAAATTTGAGGTTTTGTCACGGCCCGTATGTGCATCCGTCCATCTGTCAACAATTCAATACGGCTCAGACAAGAGACCATATTTATGAACCGATCTTTGCGAAACTTCTTGGGTACCTTTGTCCTCACTGTGGGATGAGAACAAGTGCGGTCTGGAGTTCAAGATGGCCATCGGCAGCCATTTTGTACTGAAATTCGGGCAATCTGTTTTTGTACAGAGCTTCTGAATGAAAGTTCTGATTTGATTAAATTTTGTATGATGTGTATATTCAAACGTGTTATGGCTGAGTTCCCGTGTTAATATTTGGTGTGTTTGGGGAGGGTAAACATCAGTACAAACTGCTTTTCTATTCCAATGAGAAAAATGAAACCTCCTCACCTCATGGGAAACCTATGAGCTAAAGATAAAAAATTCAAATACCTATATTTTAAGAAGGACTGGGCAAATATTTATTAATTAGTATGAATCAACCTAAGAAGGGTTTGAATTAAACAGGCCAAAACAATTGCTAACATTTGGCTTATGGTGCACCATACAAGGGTCCCATGAAGATTTCTTTTCTTGTTTATCATCTAACTATTACCCTCCTTTACAATACTTTACATGTACGTTTGTTATCAGGTCATTACCTATATTTGTGTCATTGCTGTGTCACATACTATACACGTACATGTCCTACACAAGTTGTGAGGTACAGTGTCATTGACACTTTCATTATGTTTTTTTTTTTCGCTCCAATATGTGTTTGGCTTCATTTTGTGATTTTATGTGTGGAAAAAAGAAATGCCTATGTGTGCAGAAAGATACCTACAGTACGTGGAGAGTGTATTATCACTAAATCATCAGCAAAGTGGAGATTCCACCGAAGAGACAAATTGCAAATTTTTTGCAAAGTATAACAAACACGAGTAAAGTTCCAGCCAGTGGACCTCCGGGTTAAACCCGGAGGTCCATTGGCTGAAACATTGCTAATGCTTGTGTTTTCTGTCCATATGTTCAGAATTTGAAAATGATACTTTGGGTGATAACTCCACTCCACAGGTGATTTAGTCACAATCAACTCTCCACATTCTGTTTGCTCCCCTCCCTCAATTTGTGTGTAGGTGGATTAGCTGCACTTGGCTTTGCGATGCAGGCCTCTTGTTGGCTGTATGTTCTTGAATTTGCTTCACCATCCTTAAAATGCAAAGGATTTTCTTTTTCAGTGATATGGTGCAAATATACCTCCTTAGTCTCAGCACAGGATTACAGCTTCATGTACCTTTTGGCTTTTAATCACCTACTGTAGTATGCTAGCCTGTTCATGTAACATAACTACAAGGTGAGTGCTGCATCACAGTTTATTTATAGATTGTGTATCGTACATTAGCATATAAGCCACTCAACCAGGCAACCTTAGTACAGCAGGACCCGGGGGGTTCAGGCTAGATGAGTGTAATATGATTAATCACCAAGTGCCAGTTCACAGAAAGAGAGAGAGAGAGCGCGCAGAGGTTCTGAAATGTTCACAGAAACCCTTTTAATAAATATACTCGGGTATGTTTTTAATTATATATCTTGTTTTGTAAGGTCTAAAAATGTTAAAAATCTGTTTCTCATGCACTCCTGCATGGTCGTTTTGGCTGCTGCATGCTCTCATAATCAATACAAACTTGAACAAGTTAAAATACTATACCCAAGTTAATAAAATTGATAAATTTGTTCCTGACGTGCAAGAAGGCTTTGCAGTGCTTTAGCACTGCAAAGCCTTCTTACACTCAAGGGATGAAATACTCCACCACCCATGCTAATCTGTTGATTATGGCATAAAACAAACCAAGAATATGAAGTTTTGATGGCAAAGATTTCATAAAAAAAAAAAAAACACACCTGCCTGCAATTGTACAAAATGGCCTGAGAAACAGAAGATTTACTTTGTGGGGGGTCTTATTTGTTTTTTTTTTATCTCGTCACAATGTGTACCAAAGAACAACCCAAGAGTGGAGTTTCCCAGCATTGAATACATTTATTTCTGTGAAATAGCATCCTTGCTGATTGAAAGTTTGAGCTATTGAAATCAGAGTTCCATAAATTCAAAAGACATGTTCTTAGTGGAAATTCCACTGCATGGGTGTTTCTTTTCAACATGGCTGTCCATCTGAACGATATTAAATCTCACGTTACCATTGTAAAATTTCTTGACCTCTTTTTTAGTACTGGTTAGTTTGACAAGTTTGAGTTGAGTGAGTTGATTTTTTCGATAGGGTTAAAGTTTTTTTCTAATTTGCAATGAAAAAGAAGGAGGACACATTTAATTTTATGAAATGTCTTAGGTGTTCAGTTTAATTTATCTGCATCATTACTTGTTGGGAAATTGTTTTTTTTCAGTAAGCAATAATGTGACTACAGCAAGCTTCCATACCTGAACTTTTTATTCTTAGCTTTTTGAACTCTGTTGACCCCAGCAAAAAGACAAACAACTAGAGAAACAGAATTTACTGCACCCAGTAAATTCAAGTCTGTGTGAAAAGGGTTAAAGTATCAGGAATAAACTATACAGAAAGAGAATTTATGGAGGCTTATTTGGAGTAAAATATTTTTAAACAAATCAGAAATGGGTTTTCGTTAACAGTATTTACAGATATTCATACTGAAATCAGAACAATTATTTATAAGAAAGCAGAAAAGGCATACATGTGACAGCATTCAAAGGGTTCGATACTCGAATCAGAAATGGACATTTTTGGCTCTGCCCACTAATTTGAGTGATGAAATACGTTCATAAACTTTAGAAATTCATTAAGGTGTAATAAAATTCATTTCCCAGTATTTCTGAATAATCCACACTTGATGACTTTGGTGACCTCTTTCAGGCAGACCCCTAGGTGATCTCTGTGACCTTGACCCATATATTGAATTTCCATCAAGTGTCGACTCATTTGGTGTTAGTTCCAGGTCCATTCATCATACCACGATTGAGATATGAGCATGACCCACTTTCCAAAATGTTGGCTACGCCCACTTTTTAACATAAAAATGCATGTATGAACCTCAGGAATGCTTGGGGGGGGGGGGGGGGGGGGTCCAAAAATGTGATTTCCAGCAATTATGAAAAATGCATTTAATGACCCCTAGGTGATCTCCTTGACCCTGACCCATATTTTGAATCTCCATCAAGTGTCGACTCATTTGGTGTTAGTCCCAGGTCTATTCATCATACCATGCTTGAGATATGAGCGTGACCCACTTTCAATTTTTTTGGCCACGCCCATTTTTTTAACGTAAAAACGCATGTATGAATCTCAGGAATGCTTTGGGGGCAAAAAATGTGATTTCCAGCAATTATGAAAAATGCACTCAATGACCCCTAGTTGACCTCCGTGACCTTGACCCATATTTTGAACCTCCATCGAGTGTCGACTCATTTGGTGTTGATCCCAGGTCTGTAGGTCATACCACGCTTGAGATATGGGCGTGACCCACTTTCAAAAATTTTGGCCACGCCCACTTTTTTTACGTCAAAATGCATGTGTGTACGTCAGAAATACTTTAGGGGATCAAAAAATGTGATTTCCAGCAATTCTGAGAAAATGCACTCAATGACCCCTAGGTGTCCTCCGTGACCTTGACCCATATTTTGAGTCTCCCTCAAGTGTCGACTGATTTGATGTTGGTCCCAGGTCAATACGTCATACCATGCCTGAGATATGGGCGTGACCCACTTTCAAAAATTTTGGCCACGCCCACTTTTTTTTTACGTCAATATGCATGTTTGTACTACAGGAATACCTTAGGGGATCAAAAAATGTGATTTCCAGCAATTCTGAAAAATGCACTCAATGACCCCTAGCTGACCCCCATGACCTTGACACATATGTTGAACCTCCATCGAGTATCGACTCATTTGTGTGTTGGTCCCAGGTCTATAGGTCATACCACGCCTGATATATGGGCGTGGCCCACTTTCAAAACACTCCTACAGACACCCCTGGTACCCCAGGAATCTGAAAAACATAGGTGGCCGAGAACTTGTGGCTGTCTATCAGAATGCCATAAATCAACGAGATAGGGCAATTCGTTTGTTGTTGATCCCAGGTCTGTAGGTCATACCATGCCTGAGATATGGGCGTGACCCACTTTCAAAAATTTTGGCCACGCTCACTTTTTTATGTAAAAATGCATGTGTGTATGCCAGGAATACTTTAGGTGGTCAAAAAATGTGATTTCCAGCAATTTTGAAAAATGCACTCAATGACCCCTAGGTTACCTCTGTGACCTTGACCCATATTTTGAACCTCCATCAAGTGTCGACTCATTTGGTGTTGGTCCCAGGTCTATACGTCATACCACGCCTGACATATGGGCGTGACTCAGTTTCAAAATTTTTAGCCACGCCCACTTTTTTTTACGTCAAAATGCATGTGTGTACATCAGGTATACTTTAGGAGGTCAAAAAATGTGATTTCCAGCAATTCTGAAAAATGCACTCAATGACCCCTAGATGACCTCCGTGACCTTGACCCATATTTTGAACCTCCATCGAGTGTCGACTCATTTGGTGTTGGTCCCAGGTCTATAGGTCATACCACGCCTGATATATGGGCGTGGCCCACTTTCAAAACACTCCTACAGGCACCCCTGGTACCCCAGGAATCTGAAAAACATAGGTGGCCGAGAACTTGTGGCTGTCTATCAGAATGCCATAAATCAACGAGATAGGGCAATTCGTTTTCGAGTTATGTTGCGGACAAAAAAGTGATGAGAAGACAGAAGACAGGAGAAGAAGAAGAAGAAGAAGAAGAAGAAGAAGAAGAAGAAGAAGAAGAAGAAGAAGAAGAAAAAAAAAGAAAAAAAAGAAGAAAAAAAAAAGAAAAGAAAAAGAATCCGTGCAAAAACAATAGTCTGTGTGTTTCACACAGACTAATAACAAAGATGGCTTTCTCTTTGGAGGGAATGTATAGGGTTGCAATTATTTCTTTCAGTATCCCTGCTAATGCATTTTGAACTGTTTTAACCCCCTAGCTTTGTTCTGTGATGTTTTGAGCAGGTTTAGCCATAAATGTTTTTCATGAGAAATTGTTTTGTTTTCAGTTCCAGTGCTAATGCCGTAGCAGACTTTCAGGAACCATTCATGCCTCACATACATTAGGTGAGTAAGTAGCATGTATTTGTTCAGGTTCTATACCTCACAATCTTCATTTTGCTGTATGTGTATATTTATTTGGAATTTATGGAATTTCAGACTTGCTATTGTCACAGTAAATTTCGTTTGCTGTTTTTATTTCATTACTTATATAGGCCCTTAATATATTGACGGAAAAAAGAAACGCAAGTTCAGTTTTGGTAATACAACTTTTTTTCCCGTAGACCAAATGTTGTAAAACTTGACACAGAGATACCTCAGTGTTCTGTACGGCGGCGTAGAAGCGACATGTGATATTTAGTTACTAAATTGAATATTCAATTTACTAAATTGAATATTCAATTTATTACCAGACTGTTTATTCAATTTATTACGAGACTGTTTATTCAGTTTATTGCAAGACTGTTTTTTTTCAATTTAGTAAATTGAATATTCAATTTATTACAAGACTGTTTATTCAATTTATTAGGAAACTGCTTATTCAATTTATTACAAGACTGTTTTCTCAGTTTACTAAATTGAATATTCAATTTATTACAAAACTGTGTTTTCAATTTATTACGAGACTGTTTATTCAATTTCAATTTATTTACTAAATTGAAAAGACAGTCTTGTAATAAATTGAATAAACAGTCTTGTAATAAATTGAATAAACAGTCTTGTAATAAATTGAATATTCAATTTAGTAAATTAAATATTCAATTTATTAAATTGAATATTCAATTTAGTAACTACACATCACATGTCGCTTCTACGCCGCCGTAGTTCTGTCTGAAGAGTCTTTGGTTAAAATTTAGTCATCCATGGCCATATGCGACACTGCATGTTTTCAACAGATTTTTCGATAAAGGCGTGCATCGGGGCACTCCACGCCTTATGGACTTGAAAACCTTACCAAATCGAAGTTTTGAACAGTACATATCGATTACACAACATTTCATTTCAACTCGATTGAAAAGCAAACTGCCGCGAATGTCCGAAGTTGATAGGGATAGGGCTATTGATCTAATTATGCAGAGCCAATCGCAACGTCTCCTCGCCCAGTAATTTGGGATCCATGAGTCAACGATAGCTCGTTTCCTCAACCAAAACAATGTCCAGTTCTCGATTTGACCCGATCGAGCATTTGTGGGACGACCTGGACATGAGGGTCAGAAAGCGCGTCAACGTCCCAAACAACGTCGCTCAGCTCACGAAGGCTCTTCTTCGGGGGTGGAATAACATCCCACAAAGGACCATAAACAACTTGATTGGGTCAATGGTAAGGAGAGTTAGAGCAGCGGATTCAGATTCAGATTCTTTATTCACGGTACACATTCATGTAAAATGGTTACAAATAAACATATTGCACAAATGTAATGAGAAGTATACCGTGGGAAGTGGCATAGCCAGATTGGCTGTCTACCTGCCACCCCCTGGAAGAAGATGGGGTGATTGCAAACAGACTGTGACTGAAAGAATGAACTAAGAGCCAATTATGTGACACATGATGGAGAATGACGATCGAATCATTACTTTTCTGAGATTAGAGTATTTGTGTTTCATTTTCGCCAGCGGAAAGACGGTGATTCAAGGTAGGCAAGAAGCAACCTGCCTATAGGACTCCCTCCACTACTTATCATAACACATGAGGGCGGCAACAAGTCCCACCGTGAAGTTCGTATCGTTTAGACTGCGACAAGGAGGATGGTCATGATGTTTGGGCGTGGTGTCTACGTTAGCTGCATCATCGTCGTAGGACGACGAATATTATGATTTATTTGTTTAGACTTTTATTTGCAAGTTCTTAATTGTATCCATATAGTATTTTACATAGCGCCACTGTAAGGAGGAAGCGCGACAGGTTGCACAAGACGAGAATTTCAGATTTAGACGCGGACCACGACTTTGACAATTTACGAAGTTTACGAAGTGCAATCAGGGAAGTAGGGATTGTTGCAGCTGACATAACTGGAATATGAGGAAATGAGTGTGGAAGTTAACTTGTTCTTAAGCATGCTTCTGACGCTAATATTTCGAGTTGTGTCGTCCAGAGCATTCCATAGTTTCGGATGAAGCCCGAGTTGGGCAAACCCGATATGGATTTTGATCAGGAAATGGCGTAGGAAACCCACGTTTGAACGTTATCCGTGCCAACGCTTTCCGTGATAAGACAACTAAATTCGTCAAAATTAAAAAGTAATAAAGAAATAACATCAAAATTCAAACAATGAAATAATCATCCATAACACATTTCAAATATTTACCACAGAAAAAAAAACATTTTTTCCTATTTTTCCGCTAGAAAAGTTTGGGCAAGATATATGTGATATGATTATACATCTTCCACTTCATTTATCCCTTTATCCAACATTAAAAGCAGACGACACTTGCAAACAAAATTCTTGAATGAGGGAACTATATTTTTTCATTTGTTTTGTCACAAAAACATAGATTATGACCCCTCGTTGGAACGAGCTCGTTCCAACGAGGGGTCATAATCTATGTTTTTGAGATTAAAAAAAAGAAAAAATAATGAAAATTGATTGGCGATTTTTTAAAATAGCGCTGGCCGGTTTTGACCGTTACTTTGGGTAAAGGGTTATCAGCGCTTACCAACTGGAGGAGCCCAACCCCCCCCCCCCCCACCCCCTTCCCTGACGAACTTTCAACAAACCACTGTAACTCTCACCCAGTTCTGGAGGACCCCCTCCCCCGCCCTCCCCTCCCACTTCAACAGCAAGATCTTCTTCACCCGCTTCAAAGTTCAAACTAATCTACATTTTCAGAATCACTAGTATCACTATTCACTACCTTCTCCAACATCAACACCCTCTTCACAGCCGTCACCAGAGGAGACTGGTGACGGCAGTGAAGAGGGTGTTGATGTTGGAGAAGGTAGGGGTGATCAAAAAAAAAAAAAAAAATAAAGACGAGATTGAAGCGGATTTGGGTTTTCATACTTATCTTTGGAATAGAACTTCCGTTGGGAGATGGAGAGATTGCCAATGAAATATGCTCATTATAATTAAAATAAATGCGTCACGTTACCCTCGTAAATTTGCTTGATATTACCCACGAAATGTCCCGGTTCCCTCTTCTGAGAGTAATTTCATTCCCGTCCCCGGTTCCTAGAGAACCATGCAGGGAACATATTAAGCCCTAGTGTGTATATGTATGTATGTAATTATTATACAGTCATTGAACACCGTGTGTGGATTCTAGGCTTTTAAATTATTATTTTTCATTATTTTTATTATTATATGATTTTCCAACATCTGCCACTTCATTTATCAGAGCCAACCAACTATATACCCTAAATGACTTGAACTGTGGTTCCATGACAGCACTTTTTCTGAACGTTTTGAACATCTGATGTCATCACGTGATCATTATGGCGGGTAGTTGAGTTTGTTTTTTGTCTCTGGCTTTCTCTTCAAAATTTTAAAAATACGGTCTTTGGGGTGAATGGAATATGTCTGTCTTCATGGAATAGTTTGAATATGTTTATGGGAAAGCTACCCGTGTATTACTTTGTATGAGCCACCTCAACTTTTTTTGCATTATGACAATCTGTGTTGACGTAAATATTTAATCTCCTATTGTCACGTCAAAATCCACCGCCATTGTACGGATAATTCATGGAAGAAGACCTGGATAAAAAGATAAGGAAGGAGATAGAGAAAAGCGAAGGCGTTCATCAAGTGACAGTTTATCAGCTCTGCACTCATTGAAAAAGAAAAAAGATTATTTGTTGGAATCTGATTTATCATTATATGAGGCTGATACCAGTGTTGATACCAGTGTTGGTAACAGTATGGCAGAAGAAAATGACTGCAATGACATGCCTGATATGCCTGACAGGCTGATCTCAGCATTAACAGATCCAAAGGTACTGCTAGTTTTCAAAAACCTCATTGCAACGACAATTACTGAACAGTTGTTCGAGCTCACAAACAGAGTGAAAGAGCTCGAAAGTGCAAATAAAACAAAGGGTGGTATAATCACCCGACTAGAAAATGAACTTGATGACCTCAAACAATATGGGATGAGGAATAGCCTCAGAGTATCTGGAATTCCAGAATCTAACGGGGAGAGCACAGATGATTTAATAATAAGTTTAGCCGGCAAGATGGAAGTGCCTCTTGATATCTGTGAGATTGAGTGAAGTCATCGATCTGGTGCGCGGACTTCTGGAAAGAGCGAACCAAGAACGATTTTAGTTAAGTTAACAAGCTACAGGGTTCGCGACAGGTTCTATAGGGCTCGAAGAAAACTTAAGACGGCCCACAATACAGGTCGTGTCTTTGTGAATGAGCATCTGACTGCAACAAGATCATATCTGGCCAGGAGATGTCGTGGTCTTGTGAAAGACAAGAAACTTATTCAGACTTGGACCCATGACGGTACTCTATTCGTGAAATTCAAGGATGAGACTGTTCGGCGTTTGTCAACCCTGAATGAAGTACAAAATCTCGAAAAGGAATTGGGAGGTACCGGACTCTGATAGACATTAATCCTTCTCACTGTCTGATAGATATCCATATATCTCCAAGATAAAAGATAAACATGATATCACAAATGTTTCGTGGAACAAATGTTGACAATTAAAATATTCTAGCACTCAACCAGTTAGAGGAATGTGAATGTGAGTATTCCTGTTGTAGTTTTTATATTTCCTGTTCATTTCTCAGGGAGTACCAAAATCTAATAAAATTCAATCGATGAAATTTTGCTCCGTTGGAAATTGCTGGAGGGTGTCTGCTGGCATCCTCCAGTAATTTGTAATAGATCAGATCTGGAGAAACAAATGTTTCGTGGAACAAATGTTGACAATCAATATATTCTAGCACTCAACCAGTAGAGGAATGTGATCTGAGTATTCCTGTTGTAGTTGCTATATTCCCTGTTCATTTCTCATGGAGAACCAAAGTCTAATAAAATATGATCGATGAAGTTTTGTTCTGTTGGAAATTACTGAGGGGTGGCTACTTACATCCTCCAGTAATTTGTAACAGAGCAAATCTAGAGAAACAAATGTTTCATGGAAAAAGTAATGAGAATCAAAATATTCTAGCACCTAACCATTTAGAGGAATGTGATTGTGAGTATTCCTGTTATATTTTTTGTATTCCCTGTTCATTTCTCATGGAGTACCAGAATCTAATACAATTCAATCATGGAGAACCAAAATGTTCAATTCATTGCTCCCTGTTCACTTCTCATGGAGAACCATAATCTAATAAAATTCAATCATGGAGAACCAAAATGCTCTATTGGAAATTACTTGAGGGTGTCTGCTGGCATCCTCCAGTAATTTGTAATAGAGCAAATCTGGAGAAACAAATGTTTCGTGAAACAAATTTTGACAACCAAAATATTCTAGCACACAACCAGTTAGAGGAATGTGATTGAGAGTATTCCTTTGTAGTTTTTATATTCCCTGTTCATTTCTCATGGAGAACCAAAATCTAATAAAATTTGATCGAAGAAGTTTTGTCCTGTTGGAAATTGCTGGAGGGTGTCTACTGACATCCTCCAGTAATTTGTAATAGATCAGATCTGGAGAAACAAATGTTTCGTGGAACAAATGTTGACAATCAAAATATTCTAGCGCTCAACCAGTTAGAGGAATGTGAGTGTGAGTATTCCTGTTGTAGTTTTTATATTCCCTGTTCATTTCTCATGGTGAACCAAAATCCGATTAAATTCAATCGATGAAGTTTTGCTCTGTTGGAAATTACTGGAGGGTGTCTACTGGCATCCTCCAGTGATTTGTAATAGAGCAAATCTGGATAAACAAATGTTGACAATCAAAAGATTCCAGCACTCAACCAGTTGGAGGAATGTGATGTGAGTATTCCTGTTGTAGTTGCTGCATTCCCTGTTCATTTCTCATGGAGAACCAAAATCTAATAAAATTTGATCGATGAAGTTTTGCTCTGTTAGAAATTACTGGAGTGTGTCTACTGACATCCTCCAGTAATTTGTAATAGAGCAAATCTAGAGAAACAAATGTTTCATGGAACAAGTATTGACAATCAAAATATTCTAGCACCCAACCAGTTAGAGGAATGTGATTGTGAGTATTCATGATGTAGTTTTTATATTCCCTGTTCATTTCTCATGGAGATCCAGAATCTAATAAAATTCAATCATGGAGAACCAAAATGTCCAATTCATAGCTCCCTGTTCACTTCTCGTGGAGAACCATAATCTAATAAAATTTCAATCATGGAGAAGCAAAATGCTCTATTGGAAATTAAGTTTATATTTCCTGTTCATTTCTCATGGAGAATCAAAATCTAATAAAATTCAATCGATGAAGTTTTGCTCTGTTGGAAATTACTGGAGTGTGTCTACTGGCATCCTCCAGTAATTTGTAATAGAGCAAATCTGGAGAAACAAATGTTTCATGGAACAAATGTTGACAACCGAAATATTTTAGCACTCAACCGGTTAGAGGATTGTGATTGTGAGTATTCCTGTTGTAGTTTTTATATTTCCTGTTCATTTCTCATGGAGAACCTAAATCTAATAAAATTCAATCGATGAAGTTTTGCTCTGTTGGAAATTACTGGAGGGTGTCTACTGGCATCCTCCAGTAATTTGTAATAGAACAAATCTGGAGAAAAAATGTTTCGGGAACAAATGTTGACAATCAAATATTCTAGCACTCAACCAGTTAGAGGAATGTGATTGTGAGTATTCCTGTTGTAGTTTTTATATTCCCTGTTCATTTCTCATGTAGAACCAAAATCTAATAAAATTCGATCGATAAAGTTTTGCTCTGTTGGAAATTGCTGGAGGGTGTCTGCTGGCATCCTCCAGTAATTTGTAATAGAGCAAATCTGGAGAAACAAATGTTTCATGGAACAAGTATTGACAATCAAAATATTCTAGCACCCAACCAGATAGAGGAATGTGATTCTGAGTATTCCTGTTGTATTTTTTGTATTCCCTGTTCATTTCTCACGGAGAACCAAAATCTAATAAAATTTGGTCGATGAAGTTTTGTTCTGTTGGAAATTACTGGAGGGTGTCTACTGGCATCCTCCAGTAATTTGTAATAGAACAGATCTGGAGAAACAAATGTATTTTTTGTATTCCCTGTTCATTTCTCATGGAGAACCAGAATCTAATACAATTCAATCATGGAGAACCAAAATGTTCAATTCATTGCTCCCTGTTCACTTCTCATGGAGAACCATAATCTAATAAAATTCAATCATGGAGAACCAAAATGCTGTATTGGAAATTACTGGAGGGTGTCTGCTGGCATCCTCTAGTAATTTGTAACGGAGCAAATCTGGAGAAACAAATGTTTCGTGGAACAAATTTTGACAACCAAAATATTCTAGCACTCAACCAGCTAGAGGAATGTGATTGTGAGTATTCCTGATGTAGTTTTTATATTCCCTGTTCATTTCTCATGGAGAACCAAAATCTAATAAAATTTGATCGATGAAGTTTTGTTCTTTTGGAAATTACTGGAGGGTGTCTACTGGCATCCTCCAGTAATTTGTAATAGAACAGATCTGGAGAAACAAATGTTTCGTGGAACAAATGTTGACAATCAAAATATTCTAGCACTCAACCAGTTAGAGGAATGTGCGTGTGAGTATTTCTGTTGTAGTTTTTATATTCCCTGTTCCTTTCTCATGGCGAACCAAAATCTGATTAAATTCAATCGATGATATGTTGCTCTGTTGGAAATTACTGGAGGGTGTCTACTGGCATCCTCCAGTGATTTGTAATAGAGCAAATTTGGATAAACAAATGTTGACAATCAAAAGATTCCAGCACTCAACCAGTTGGAGGAATGTGATGTGAGTATTCCTGTTGTAGTTGTTGTATTCCCTGTTCATTTCTCATGGAGAACCAAAATCTAATAAAATTTGACCGATGAAGTTTTGTTCTGTTAGAAATTACTGGAGGGTGTCTACTGACATCCTCCAGTAATTTGTAATAGAGAAAATCTAGATAAACAAATGTTTCATGGAACAAGTATTGACAATCAAAATATTCTAGCACCCAACCAGTTAGAGGAATGTGGTTGTGAGTATTCATGATGTAGTTTTTATATTCCCTGTTCATTTCTCATGGAGATCCACAATCTAATAAAATTCAATCATGGAGAACCAAAATGTCCAATTCATAGCTCCCTGTTCACTTCTCGCGGAGAACTATAATCTAATAAAATTTCAATCATGGAGAAGAAAAATGCTCTATTGGAAATTACTGGAGGGTGTCTGCTGGCATCCGCCAGTAATTTGTAAAATAGCAAATCTGGAGAAACAAATGTTTCGTGGAACAAATGTTGACAACCGAAATATTTTAGCACTCAACCGGTTAGAGGATTGTGATTGTGAGTATTCCTGTTGTAGTTTTTATATTTCCTGTTCATTTCTCATGGAGAACCTAAATGTAATAAAATTCAATCGATGAAGTTTTGCTCTGTTGGAAATTACTGGAGGGTGTCTACTGGCATCCTCCAGTAATTTGTAATAGAACAGATCTGGAGAAACAAATGTATTTTTTGTATTCCCTGTTCATTTCTCATGGAGAACCAGAATCTAATACAATTCAATCATGGAGAACCAAAATGTTCAATTCATTGCTCCCTGTTCACTTCTCATGGAGAACCATAATCTAATAAAATTCAATCATGGAGAACCAAAATGCTGTATTGGAAATTACTGGAGGGTGTCTGCTGGCATCCTCTAGTAATTTGTAACGGAGCAAATCTGGAGAAACAAATGTTTCGTGGAACAAATTTTGACAACCAAAATATTCTAGCACTCAACCAGCTAGAGGAATGTGATTGTGAGTATTCCTGATGTAGTTTTTATATTCCCTGTTCATTTCTCATGGAGAACCAAAATCTAATAAAATTTGATCGATGAAGTTTTGTTCTTTTGGAAATTACTGGAGGGTGTCTACTGGCATCCTCCAGTAATTTGTAATAGAACAGACCTGGAGAAACAAATGTTTCGTGGAACAAATGTTGACAATCAAAATATTCTAGCACTCAACCAGTTAGAGGAATGTGCGTGTGAGTATTTCTGTTGTAGTTTTTATATTCCCTGTTCCTTTCTCATGGTGAACCAAAATCTGATTAAATTCAATCGATGATATGTTGCTCTGTTGGAAATTACTGGAGGGTGTCTACTGGCATCCTCCAGTGATTTGTAATAGAGCAAATTTGGATAAACAAATGTTGACAATCAAATGATTCCAGCACTCAACCAGTTAGAGGAATGTGATGTGAGTATTCCTGTTGTAGTTGTTGTATTCCCTGTTCATTTCTCATGGAGAACCAAAATCTAATAAAATTTGACCGATGAAGTTTTGTTCTGTTAGAAATTACTGGAGGGTGTCTACTGACATCCTCCAGTAATTTGTAATAGAGAAAATCTAGAGAAACAAATGTTTCATGGAACAAGTATTGACAATCAAAATATTCTAGCACCCAACCAGTTAGAGGAATGTGATTGTGAGTATTCATGATGTAGTTTTTATATTCCCTGTTCATTTCTCATGGAGAACCAAAATCTAATAAAATTCAGTCGATGAAGTTTTGCTCTGTTGGAAATTACTGGAGGGTGTCTGCTGGCATCCTCCAGTAATTTGTAAATGTGAATGTGAGTATTCATGATGTAGTTTTTATATTCCCTGTTCATTTCTCATGGAGAACCAAAATCTAATAAAATTTGATCGATGAAGTTTTGTCCTGTTGGAAATTGCTGGAGGGTGTCTACTGGCATCCTCCGGTAATTTGTAATAGAGCAAATCTGGAGAAACAAATGTTTCGGGAACAAATGTTTCGGGAACAAATGTTGAATTCAAATATTCTAGCACACAACCAGTTAGAGGAATGTGATTGTGAGTATTCCTGTTGTAGTTTTTATATTCCTTGTTCATTTCTCATGTAGAACCAAAATCTAATAAAATTCGATCGATAAAGTTTCGCTCTGTTGGAAATTGCTGGAGGGTATCTGCTGGCATCCTCCAGTAATTTGTAATAGAGCAAATCTGGTGAAACAAATGTTCCGTGGAACAAATGTTGACAACCAAAATATTCTAGCACTCATCCAGTTAGAGGAATGTGATTGTGAGTATTTCTGTTGTAGTTGTTATATTCCCTGTTCATTTCTCATGGAGAACCGCAATCTAATAAAATTCGATCGATGAAGTTTTGCTATGTTAAAAATTACTGGAGGGTATCTGCTGGCATCCTCCAGTGGTTGGTAATAGAGCAAATCTGGAGAAACAATGTTGCGTGGAACAAATATTGACAATCAAATTTTCTAGCACTCAACCAGTTGGAGGAATGTGATTGTGAGTATTCCTGTTGTAGTATTTATATTGCATATTGGAGGGTGCCTGTTGGCAATTAAAAATCAAACACTCAGTCAGTTGACAAAACGTGAGTGTGCCTGCTATTGTCTCCATATTCATTGTTCTCACCTCAGAGTAAACAGAAAGTAATGATTATACCTGCTGCAGGTTCCATATTACCTGCTGCAGTATCCATATTACCAGCTGCAGTACCCATATTATTTAGTTTTCATATTCTTTTCCATAAAATTCGATCGATGAAGTTTTGCTCTGTTGAAATTTGCTGGAGGGTTTCTGCTGGCATCCTCCAGCAATTTGTAATAGAGCGAATCTGGAGAAAGAAATGTAAATTTTCAAATAAAATCTAGCATTCATTCTGTTAGCATCTTCCAATATTCTGTTAAGGGACAATGTGGAGGTAATATTCTAAGAAGTTCTCATATTTTTCGCTCTTCCCCGATTGTCTACAATGAGGAGGTTAACAAGTTAAGGAAAAGCGAGTATGCCTGCTGTAGTCCGACTTGCATATTCCTATTTCATTTGCCTACTGGCAATCTCCAATAGGATATAATTGGACAAACTCTGGAAACAAATGTTAAATATCTTAAATAATCTAGCACTTGACTAGTTATAGATAATTCTACATGGAAATTGGACTTTATAGACTCCACCCCACTAACATCAACCCACGTAAGAATATTGAGAAATCGCAATATTTTAGATAAATATATCCTTGTCTTTGTTTCGATACTGTAGTTTAGTTGCCACTATTTTCCTTTTCCCCGCTCACCACATCCAGTTGACCAGTCCACCCCAACACACATACACCCAAGATTAAGTAAAAAATAAATATCTCTCAGACGTTTTTCCTTTCTTTCAGTCAAATTATTTCCATCCATGTATTTGAAAACCACCATAATATAGACTGACCTTCATCTCTGCCATATGTAAACCACCTTAATATCAGATAAATACGAATAATGCATCACAATCATTGTTTTTTTATAAATCCTTTAGAAATATACTTCGGAACAAATAAATCGATCAGACATGAAACTCCCCCATCAATACGAAGGAGAAATTTTTAAATGTCTGTGTGCACGGAATTTCACTTTTTTCTCTCTCTCTTTTTACAACTCGTCATCGTGTTGACATCTTCACGCAATCGTGCTGGTGATTTGTATTATGTTATCCGACTGACCCACTGACCGTATATTTTGACAGTTCAGTTTGACTGCCCGTTTATCGTCACATCATTATCGGGGAGTGTGGTCAATTGTGTATTAATTTATCCAATTGATCCGCTCACCACATACTTTGACTGATTAGTTTGATCGTCTGTTGTAATCACAACATGTTTGCTATGTGCTGATAAATTGTGTATTATATTATCTAACAGATCCACTGACTGTTTACTTAGACAGATTAGTTTGACATTCCATTATCATCATAGCACGTTTATTAAGTATATCTTGTGTGTATGTGTGCATGGGCTCGAACCCGGGGAAAGGGGTTTCAGATGAACCCTTACAAATGTATCCACAACATGTTTGCTATGCGCTGATAAAGTGTGCGTTATATTATCTAACTGATCCACTGACTATCTACTCAGACAGATTAGTTTGACAGTCCATTATCATCATAGCACGTTTATTAAGTATATCTTGTGTGTATGTGTGCATGGGCCCGAACCTTGGGAAAGGGATTTCAGATGAACCCTTACAAATTTATTCAGTTTTATGCCATGTTGTTTTGTCGTAACCACCGTTAGTATAAACGTCTTGTTTTGTTTATAAGTTAGCTAGGGACTAAATGACGACGTCTTACAATAAAACAAAATGATGAATTCCGTTTTCAGACAGATTAGTTTGACAGTCCATTATCATCATAGCACGTTCATTAAGTATATCTTGTGTGTATGTGTGCATGGGCCCGAACCTTGGGAAAGGGATTTCAGATGAACCCTTACAAATTTATTCAGTTTTTTGCCATGTTGTTTTGTCGTAACCACCGTTAGTATAAACGTCTTGTTTTGTTTATAAGTTAGCTAGGGACTAAATGACGACGTCTTACAATAAAACGGAATGATGAATTCTGTTTTATGTGGAATATCTTTGTTTACTTCTCTCTCTACCCTCTTGTTGAACCCTTACAATTTTTTTTCACAAGATGTTTGCTATGTGCTGATAAATTGTGCATTATATTATCTAACTGATCCACTGACTGTTTACTTAGACAGATTAGTTTGACAGTCCATTATCATAATAGCACGTTTATTAAGTATATCTTGTTTGTATGTGTGCATGGGCCCGAACCCGGGGAAAGGGGTTTCAGATGAACCCTTACAAATCTATTCAGTTTTATGCCATGTTGTTTTGTCGTAACCACCGTTAGTATAAACGACTTGTTTTGTTTATAAGTTAGCTAGGGACTAAATGACGACGCCTTACAATAAAACGGAATGATGAATTCCGTTTTCTGTGGAATATCTTTGTTTACTTCTCTCTCTACCCTCTTTTTGATTACACTAAACCAATGCAATGAGAAAGATTATCTTCATTTACACACTTTATATTACTCTGTTATAACTCCTGTTGATGTTTCTTTCCAGCCACAAAATGAATTGTCTATATTATTTATGAATCTTCAGGTCTCCTTCATGCGTCCGTGCTTTGGTGTTGCTGATGGAATATTTGTAAATCATGGCGGGTAGTATTAATTTGGACGGGATCCAGACTGATTCTAACTTTGACTTTAATTATCTCATGAACGAGATGACCAACATGACCAACACAGCTGGTGATTCCCCATCTATATACAACGTTACCGATTGTAAATATCTCCTTCCTAGTGAGTTGCAATCAGAGCTCAGGGACATGAACGGATCTTTCTCTGCATTTCATATCAATTGTCAAAGCCTTAATGCCCATTGGGATCCTCTAAAACACCTGTTATCTGAACTAAACAGTAATGAAAATACATTCGACGTCATTGGTCTCACGGAGGTCTTTCAGATCCCCTCTAATATATCTTATACACTAGAGGGATATCACCCTTTATTAAAACATACCAGACCCTTGGCTGACGATGGTCGAGGTGGAGTAGGACTATTTATAAAAAGTGACACTAACTTCATTGTCCGAAATGATCTTTCTATTTTCATACCACATGTGATTGAGTCAATGTTCATAGAACTAAAGGATAAGAATCTGTCGAGAATTATTGGTGTAATATATCGTCCAAACACGGCCCCCAAAGCGGACATAGATCTTTTTCAATCAAAGGTCAACAACATAACTGACATACTTAACAAGGAAAAGAAAACAACCTTAATCATGGGTGACTTTAATATTGACCTTCTGAAAGTAGCTTGCCACTCGAAAACAGATAGGTTTACAGATTTAATGTTTAGTGAGGGATTTATGCCTGTCATCACCAAACCATCCAGAGTGACAGATCATTCTGCGACGCTCATAGACAATATCTTTTCAAATAATCTAATTAACTCTTTCAAATCTGGTATAATTCTCACTGATGTATCCGACCATTTTGGAATCTTTTACGCTGAATCAGCAAATATGTCACTAGAGAATACAATGCCAACTCTATCTAGGAAAATAAACACTAGTAGTATCGAATATTTCAAGGTATTATTGTACCAGTGTGATTTTGCTCCAGTTATGGAATCCAACTGTCCCAATGCTGCCTATGAACACTTTTTAAATATTTTTCTGAATGCATTTGAATCGGCATTTCCTTTGCAACGTCAAAAACGGAATAAAAAATACATAAAGCGACAGCCTTGGATGACGAAAGGTCTTCTAATCTCAGCCAATAACAAGAATAAATTTTTCATGAAAAAATTAAGAAGTCCAACAGAATTTAATGTCAGAAATTACAAAAATTACTGTCGGGTGTTCAACAGAATTAGAAAACAGAGTAAAGCAATGTATTCCGAAAACGTCCTCTTGGAAAATAAAAGTAATATGCGAAAAACGTGGCAAATTCTAAATAACGCTCTAAATAGAAACAAAAACAAAAGCAATTTACCTTCCTTTTTTAATCTGGGTGAAAAAAAGATAAATACACCGAACGAAATCGCTCATGAATTCAATAATTTCTTTGCAAATATAGGAAAGGAGACCTCAAAACAAATATCGAATCCACGCAAATCTTTCTCCGAATTCATGAAATACCCACTCCCAGATAATATGTTTATTTTACCAACGTCGTCCCTGGAAATTATCAATATTGTAACTAAAATGAAGCCTAAAGCAAGTCAGGATTGTGAAAATATTTCATCCAATATCCTTAAACATTCGATAGATTCGGTTGCCAACCCCCTTGCACATATCATGAACATTTCACTCAGTCAGGGAATAGTTCCTGACAGAATGAAAATTGCAAAAGTAATCCCAATCTTTAAATCAGGTGATGAAAATAACTTCACAAACTATAGACCAATAAGTATTTGAAAATAACTTCACAAACTATAGACCAATAAGTATTCTCCCTGTCTTTTCAAAGATTTTAGAAAAACTGATGTTTGTTAGACTGATAAAATTTCTCAATAAATTCGATATTCTCTATCACCACCAATATGGTTTTAGGAAGCAGCATAGCACACTACATCCAATTATGCAACTGTTAAAACATGTTGCTATAGAAAATAACAAAGTCAGTAAGGACACCACTTTAGCTATTTTTCTTGACCTTTCCAAAGCCTTTGATACAATAAGCCACGACATCCTCCTTCAAAAACTCGAACACTATGGAATAAGAGGTATCGCTTTAAGTTGGTTCAAAAGCTATCTGAAGAACAGGAATCAGTATGTATCGTTTGGTGATAGCAACTCTAATCTAACTGAACTGACATGTGGAGTTCCACAAGGTTCTATATTGGGCCCTATTTTATTTCTAATATACATCAATGACATAAGTAATTCAACTACATTAAATATCTTGTCGTTTGCCGATGACACAGAAGCATACAAGTCTGGAGCGGAGATAACTGCCCTAGTCTCAGATTTTAATGAGGAATTAAAAAATATATTTGACTGGTGCACAGCCAACCACCTAGTCCTGAACGAAAAGAAAACGAAATACATGTTACTTAATCCAAGTCACAGAGGTAGGAATGTTACTCATCAGAATGTCAATATAAACAACCGGGTAATCTGCAAGGTCGGTAGTGGAGAAAGTGAGAAATCCTTAAAGTTTCTTGGTATAAATATTGATGACAACTTATCGTACAACGCCCACATATCTCAACTCTGCACAAAAGTTGGACTTGCCAATTTCGTTCTAAATAAAATTAAAAAGTTTCTCCCTCATACTGTTATGAAAACGTTATATTTCACACTGATACAGAGCCATTTCATCTATGGAATTCCGTTATGGGGTGCGTCAAAAGCCTGTGATCGTCTTAAAAAACTGCAGAAACGAGCACTACGAATAATAAATAATAAGAAATACAACGCCCACACTGACCCCATATTTATCAAAGATAGTATATTGAAGTTAAAAGATTTATATAAATTACACGCCTTATTATTTATGTTTGATTGGCATAATGGAAACCTCCCGGTTTCATTTGCAAACTTCTTCTCAATTGTGAATAACCAACCCAACATAATTACTCGCCAGGCTGGTCTCTTACGCACTCACAAAACCAGAACCAAAACCCTGGATAAATTACCCGTCTTTGCTCTACCAAAGCTATGGAATGAGTTAGAAAGAGATATCAGAAATACAGAGAATAGGAAAGAATTCAAGAAAAAGTTAACAACAATATTTTTCTCCTCTTACTCCGAAAACATTACCTGTTCGAACCCCTATTGTCCGGATTGTATAA
Organism: Pictodentalium vernedei; assembly: GCA_031216915.1. Lineage (NCBI taxonomy): Eukaryota > Metazoa > Mollusca > Scaphopoda > Dentaliida > Dentaliidae > Pictodentalium > Pictodentalium vernedei. The sequence continues at coordinate 458,744,939 of CM062292.1, read as the reverse complement.
ACTAAAATGTATCCCTTCTCCAACGTGGATAGCCGAGACATTTGTCATAAGAAAATTCTTGAATAACTAACTAATCTTATTTTTTCGTTTTGGAGACAAAGCTTGAGTGTCTTCATTGGGGCGAGCTCAAGGAGATCGCCCCGAGGGAGGATCGTGGGGTGTGGTTTTGAAACAAGGTGTGAAAACAAAATAAAATCTGAATAACGACCTCTATGAATGGCTGTTGGTGATATCGCCTGTTATGTTAGTAAAGGGTTAACTATAAAATCACGTGTTGTCTTTGACAGTAATCGTTGTCTGGTATTCTCGTCCATGTCGCCTCACATTCTGCTCCCACCAACCATTTCGTAGATTTACTCATACTATTACTACCTCCAAGCTAATGGGAGGAACGGTGTCAGCAGAATCAAGGGAGCGACATTTCGCAGTTGATCATCAGCGACACTACGCACGCATACTGGAATGAGACCAAATCAAGACATAATAACTGGAATCCACAATGTTGCTGTGTAATACCAATTTCTTTCTCTTTCTTTTGCTGATCTTTCTTTCTCTTTTTCTTCTATATCTCTCAGGGAAAGGCAGGAAGACAGCCAATCTGGCTATGCCTTCCCCTGCCAGTATACAATGCCTTAATTATTGGGATTTTATATTTATATGTACTATAAGAAATATATTTTTGTGTTGAAATTTTAATATGTTAACTACAAGTACTATATGTATACATTGTTATATTTTAGTATACTGGCAAATAAAATATCAATATCAATATCAATATCTGCCGCCGAACACAATAAATGACCAGATCGAGTTATTTGTTCGCAAAGCACAGAATGGTGTATCCCCGCATTTCCTTAGCAACACCTTAGCATAGTTTTAACGTTTCGAATTAAATACCCAAGGAGCCTTTCGATGAAAACTGATTTTCTAACGATAAAAGTGGTTCCACTGGAACCACCTGGGGCCAAATCAAAATTCCGAAACCTTCATGCACATCTAGTGATGCTACCTGAACACCTTAGCACAGTTTAAAAGTTTCGAATTGAATACCCTAGGAGCCTTTCGATGAAAACAGATTTTCAAACGATAAAAGTGGTTCCACTGCGACCACTTGGGGCAAAATCAAAATTCCGAAACCTTCGTGCACATCTAGAGTTGCAAACTGAACACATTAGCATGATTCAAATGTTTCAAATTAAATACCACAGGAGCCTTTCGATGCAAAATGATTTTCTAACGATATAATGGTTCCACTGGAACCATCTGGGGCCGAATCCAAATTCCGAAACCTTCATGCACATCTAGAGATGCTACCTGAACACCTTAGCATAGTTTAAAAGTTTCGAATTAAATACCCTAGGAGCCTTTCGAGGAAAACTGATTTTCTAACGATAAAAGTGGTCCCACTGGAACCACTTTGAGCCAAATAAAAATTCCGAAACCTTCATGCACATCTAGAGATGTTACCTGAACACCTTAGCTTAGTTTATACGTTTCGAATTAAATACCCTAGGAGCCTTTCGATGAAAACAGATTTTCTAATGATAAAAGTGGTTCCTCTGGAACCACCTGGGGCCAAATCAACATTCCGAAACCTTCATGCACATCTAGAGATGTTACCTGAACACATTAGCATAGTTTAAATGTTTCGAATTCAATACCCTAGGAGCCTTTCGATGAAAACAAATTTTCTAACAATAAAAGTGGTTCCACTGGAACCACCTGGGGGCCAAATAAAAATTATGAAACCTTCATGCACACCTAGTGATGCTACCTGAACACATTAGCATAGTTTAATTGTTTCGAATTAAATATCCTAGGAACCTTTCAGGGTGTGACGGACGGACGGACGGACGGACGGACGGACGGACGGACGGACGGACGGACGGACGGACGGACGGAGATCACGACTATATCCCCGCATTTTTGAAAATGCGGGGGTAATAATAATAACTAGAAAATTGTAATTTTGTAGAATCACAGGCTCACCATGCTTGATAAAATAGTACTGAAACAACCCCTAATCGAGTTTCCAAAACTGAGAGAGGGTTTTATCAAAGATCTAACCTTATAACAGCTACTTTGCTTACCAAGTATCTTCACACGTCGGGAAACAAGGAGTTTAAAGTTAACCCTCATACGAATGATCGACAACAGTGACCAAAGTTTGCGAAATTTCGTATTTTTCAAACGGTATACCCTTACTCCATCAACCAATGCGCTAAAGGGTTAAATGCCACAAACAAAATTGAACCATAAGTTTGTTTTACAATCAATGTGGCATCTTCCTATACTTAACCCTTTACCCAACGCAGACGATATCAAAATTTATTATTTTAAATATCATTTTTTCAAATTTTACAAAAAATTTCAACAAAACCATATCATGTGACCCCTCGTTGGAACGAGCTCGTTCCAACGAGGGGTCACGTGATATGGTTTTGTTGAATTTTTTGGAAAAATAATATATCTTCAACTGTTGAATTTGCATATTACGCGGGCGGGTGCCGTCGATTCGTTAGGCGAAGTGTTAAATTGTGATCATATGTCAGTCGCTGTATTGAGATTTTAACTTGGGAGGTTGTGCAGTTTTTCCAAAAAACTATGGCCCATTAAGGTCGATGGGGGTTAAAAGTGATGGCGCTGTTCGGTTAGGTTATTGCATCACATTACACTCTAAATATATAGAAAATTTAATCTAGCCTTAAGAACTGCGCCATATTTTTGATTTTTTAGACATTTCGCTTTATTTTTATCAGATTATGGTACGTGAAATGTTTTCACAAAAGTGGAGAAACAGCTTCATATGGGAAGAAATGGGTGTTGGAACTTTCAGAAAAAGTCGGCCCATTTCTTAGATCTACAGACCGCAAAGCTGAGGTGGAATTTGTTAAAAAAAATAAGACATTTCTTCCTTATTAAGATAACGAGAGTGGTAAAGGGTTAGGTCTGAGGTCTCTACTTGCAAACGCAAGGTTATGAAGTTTGCAATTCCTTACCAGGAAAACCAAAAAGTGTGAAGCACTGCCCGAAAACAGTAACGAAAGTATGAAATTCTGATGTTTTTCGAACAGTTCCGACGTTCACACGACAGAAGATGCGTTAGTTTAAACATTTCAATAAAATCGATAACAGCAAAAATATTTGTCAGTTACAAATCTATACACCAACGCAACAAATTTACATCTACACCGTTCCCAATGCGGGAAAATTGAACACAAAATGCGTGAATATTGTACAAAATAAGACACCATTCAAGTTACAAATACAGGGTGAGGGATAAGTCTGATTTTTAAACTCATGAATAGCAAGTTTGTTGAGTTGATATTTCTGCACGTGACAAAACAAAATGTTTTAAGTTAATCCTCGTACAACTGATATAAAACGGTAACCAAAGTTTGAAAATAGTTCCCACGTTCACGCGGGTAGAAAGGGAGTTTAGTTACACTTCTTAAGATAACTTTTACAGCAAAAATGTTCGTCATTTAATTATGTAAGGCCCGTGCAACACATTCACGTCAACGTCGTTCCCAACGCCGCAAAAGTGAAGACAAATTGTGTGAATTTTGTACAAAATAAGACATTACTTGTATTCCGGTTACAAAAACAGGATGTGGGTTAAGTCTGATAAAGTTTGAATAATATGATAATCATAGCATGGGATTAACCCTTTGAACTCTAGTGGTCGTTTGTTTCCGGCCAGGAACATGATACATCATAATTTCATTAAATAGGATGGATGCTAAGTGCATGTGTGTGGTAGACCAATCAATATTTTCAACGTGCAGCCCCAAGGCTGCACGTTGAAAATATTAAATGGTCTACCCCTAAATAATGAACATGGCCACTTCCCGTTGCTGTCATTGAACTAATATGGAAGATACCCCCCCCCCCCCCCCCAGCGTCTAAAGAGTTAATATTAAACGAAGATCAAGTCAATTTATTTTCAAATTTGGAAAATTCGTGTCGCAATCTCCGGAAGCAAGAAGAAAAAAAAATTCAAGATGTTTACTCTGATCGACGGCAAAAACAAGATATATCCAAAAATTGATAAAGGTGTCACAGATCGACTGCACGTTGAAAATATTAAATGGTCTACCCCTAAATAATGAACATGGCCTCTTCCCGTTGCTGTCATTGAACTAATATGGAAGATACCCCTCCCCCCCCCCCCCAGTGTTCAAAGAGTTAATATTAAACAAGATCAAGTCAATTTATTTTCAGATTTGGAAAATTCGTGTCGCAATCTCCGGAAGGAAGAAGAAAAAAATTTCAAGATGTTTACTCTGATCGACGGCAAAAACAAGATATATCCACAAATTGATAAAGGTGTCACAGATCGACTCCAACAAGAAGCTCTCGAAAAAGTTAACGAAATTCAACATGATCATCGAACATCCACATAAAAATGAAGAGAGGAAAGTGATAGCACGCATACAAATAAAAGATATGACTTCTTTTTTTTAAAAAAAAAAAGAAATTTTTTTTTTTTTTTTTTATTTTCATAAATAAATGTTTTTAATATCGATTTTTAAAATTTTTGTTTATTTTTTTTTTATTTTGGGAATTTTTCTTTTCTCTTTATCTTCTTCTTCTCACGAATTGGATACAGAATCTTTCCAGTCTCTCCTCTTTCGTTAACTAATAAAAGTCTGTTGCGATGATAAGTATCATCACGTTCATTTCGTCGCCTGGGTGCTAGAATGTTCTATATCCCATAGGGTACATAGAACATTCTCAGGCGACGATTTATGCAAATACATTCAGGAGAAGTCTCAGGAAAATACTTTTCCATGGTCTCAGGAAGATTTTGTTTGTGTTCTCTATAGGGCTGAAACGGTTGGCTCATTTACACAACCGACTAACCGAGAGCTATAACCGGATAATATCCGGTTAACCGTAGCCATTGTTTCACCAAATTTGGGATCAAAACGATAGGAATTGGAAAATATTATTCTCAGAAACTATTCTGTAGTGTGTATACAAACGAACGTTGTCGAGTACTCGACAACTTTCGTTTGTTTACATACTACGGAATAGTTTCTGCGGTTAATCAGTAATCACGGAAATTGCCGATCATTAACGAAGTCTTGAACGCCAAAGTCGATTATTTCTCAATATATACAGCGCTGCTTCGAGGTGTAATCTATCTCAAAGAAGAAGCGGCAGATTTACTACGTTTTAACCGTGGAATTACGATCACTATCGATATTTTGGATAACCGGTTGACATTTTTTTAATCGGTTTCAAACCGGTTATCCAGTTAACCATTTCAGTACTAGTTTTCTTTTATATCCCATTATGATATTGTGATTTTTATCATATTTTGAATAATCCATTTTTCCCCTTTTTTTATTTCAGATCTTCGGTTGTGAGATGACTCGTCCACAATCGAAAATCCAAACATTCAAATTCAGTAGACTTGGTGTCTCCTTTACGCAAGGCCGTCTCCGTCCAAATTCTCATCACGTCGCGTTTGCTGATCATACTTAATGCCGGTGTGACAGGAAAGATAGAAATAGTAGTCCGCCGGACTACTATTCCTAGGAATGTTAGACCTAGGACTATAATTCCGCGGAATAATAGTCCAGAGGGACTAACGTTCCTACGGACTATCATTCCTGTCACACCGGCACAAAACACATGACGAACGTGATGTATTCCATGTCTTGACAGTCGTGACTGTAGTCCTATCCAAACTTGCAACCAGAACATCTTTCCTTCAACTCTCTGGGAATGTTTTCTTTCACGAGATGGGCAAACGTTATGTAAAACACATCTTGGAGAAATTCATGACACCCTGCTGTTTTTCGATTTTTCATTTCATGTATGAATCTATCCATTTTTGTTTTTTTTTTTTATTTTAAAAATACATATATTTTTTATTACTTCCTATTATACATGTGATTTTTTTCTCCTTCACAAAATCTGAGTCGGATATTCTCTATCCAATAATAAATGCAAAATACTTCCTCGAAAGGGGGGGGGGGGGGGGGAGGGGGGAGGGGGGCTGGGGGTCGGAATAAAAATGCGTGAACGTAGGTGGAAATTTTTATTTTGCAGATTTTTTGACTCACCACCCTTTCCTGCATATTTTTACCATGACATTTTGGGGAACCCACCCCCTTCTCATACCTTTTATATGCAAAACTTCAGCACTCGAACACCAACTTGAAACACGTAATGCACATGGATTCAATGCATATTTTTGTATATTCAAACATGTTTCCATTTTCTCTATCAGATGAATTTTTCAAAACTACCAGATTCACGTCAGTTCACGAAGACACATTACTGTATAGCTTGAACCCTATGTGGGCCAGGTTATAATAGGGCCACATTTGGTAGCCAGGTTGTTAATGCACGACACCGAAGGCCTAGCTGTTCACATAGAACATTTTACTATACTGTTGTAACAAATTCTAAGGAATTTCTTTTGGCTTCCTTATAGTACCGAAATGGTTAACCGGATAACCAGTTTGAAACCGGTTACCTACCTAACCGATTAAAAAAAACGTCAACTGGTTATCCAAAATATCGATAGTGATTGTCATACCACGGTTAAAACGTAGTAAATTTGCCACTTCTTCTTTGAGATAGATTACACCTCGAAGCAGCGCTGTATATATTGAGAAATAATCGACTTTGGCGTTCAAGACTTCGCTAATGATCGGCAATTTCCGTGAGTACTGATTAACCGCAGAAACTATTCCGTAGTATGTATACAAACGAACGTTGTCGAGTACTCGACAACGTTCGTTTGTATACACACTACGGAATAGTTTCTGAGAATACTGCTTTCCAGTTCCTGTAGTTTTGATCTCAGATTCGGTGAAATAATGGCTACGGTTAACCGGACATTATCCGGTTATAGCTCTCGGTTAGTTGGTTGTGTAAATGAGCCAACCGTTTCAGTCCCAATTCCTTAGGCCATCCAGTGGATCTGTCTGAGTAATTCTACCTTCATCTTAGGAACTCACAACGTTCTGATATAGACATCATATAACCACAGTTGTTGAAAGCAACGATAAAACCCTAATCAAAGCGTATCAGACAAACGAAATATATAGCTTAATATTCTTACAAATCTAATTTCTTAGTGTTTACTTTGCAAATGAAACTCAATTATTCTTTTCCCCAGAAACCTTTGCTTTTTTTAAATCAAATTAAATTAAGCTTTTCCAAATTTTGGTATTCTCATATGCAGTGATATGCATTTCTAGTTCTATTTTTTGTAAATTATGGAATATGCTGGCATATGTGAGCACTGTGCATGCTGTGCCCATAATTAATTTACTACTGCCTATACCGTAAAAGGGAACTTGTTTTTGTTCAGACTCAAGAAGAGCAAACATTGACTTCTTGATTTTCTTATGGCATCTACAAAGCAAGATATCTGTCAAAAAGTCTTTCTTGTTTTTGTTAAATCAAATTTGTGTTTTTTGTTGAAATAAAAGTTAATCAATTTCTTTCATTTTGAAAAACCAATCCCACCTAGATATTATGACTCATTATACAGTATTATATATAATATGCTTTATTTTAAAGAATATTCTATAAAACAGACCTCGAATATGAATGAATTATGTTGTGAATGAATATTTTAGTCGACTTTAGAAGAAAATTGTCGGACAATTTATTTTTTTCCGTTCAATATTGGACACCTACCCCACCCTCAAGTCAGTTTTTGATCAAATTCACCTATATTTCTCATGAGGGTGTAACTTTTGGTAATAATACTTGTAAATGGGATTTTATGATCACTTGGTGACATTTTGTTACTGTTTGGGGCACAAAAGATGCCATAACAGTGAAAAAGGAAAAGAAATTTATTAACTGGTTTACAAATATTTTTTGGCTCCTAACCACCCACCCACCCCCACCAATTTTCACGCACCCCCCCCCCCCGCCTCGATCCTAATTTGTGAGATTTCTCAGCATCTGTTTTAAACTGCTCAATTTCGAAATCCAAAGGCTGCGTTTGCCCTCGACACTTCGTCGGTTGAATGCTAGAATGTTCTATGTCCCCTATGGGACATAGAACATTTCAGCTCTGAGGCGACGAAATGAGTGTGATAATTTCTCACCATTTTCTTAAACTGCTCAATTTCGAAATCCAAAGGCTGCGTTTGCCCTCGACAATTCGTCGGCTGAGTGCTAGAATGCTCTATGTTCCGTAGGCGGCATAGAACATTCTAGCGCTCAGGCGACGAATTGATCATTGTCTTTCATCACTCTATCACCTCGTCCTCGTCGAACTTTTTCAACACCGACGCAAAACATGTGACTATGGTGCCTCTGTGTTCCGTTGCATAGCAGGTGTACTCCTCGATCGATCCTGTTACAACCGATAATGTTACAACGCCGCATAATGTTTCACCAACGCATAATGTTACAAAAAATGTTGTAAACAACCGAATGAACCGATAATGTTATAAACTCCGCATAATGTTATAACTTTTTTCAATCCGTTATGTTATAAAAATCAACGCATAATGTTATAACTTTTTTCAACCCGTTATGTTACAACAAATTAACCGATAATGTTATAACTTCTGTGTACTAATTCCAGTTACAGCTATTGTAGATGGACTTTACCACTTACCATTTATTGCCGCATAAAGGTATGTAATATTTATACTAAAGGTCTCTGCTCTGGTTAAGGCGAGGAGACCCCCCTCCCCCAACTTCCGGGGATTTATCATAGAATGACCTAGTCACGTTACATAGACGCGGATTTTCCTGGTAACTCAATCGTGTGACGTCATTACCATAATCATCAAGTGCCCTACATGGTGAAGGCGGGGGTGGTGGGGAAGGAGTTCTATTTTATCTGGTTGGTACGTTTACCAACATGCGTAGTCTCCGCTTCCAGAAATGTAGTGTACCATAGTCCCCTGACACCTTTGGGGATGGGCAAATGCCTCTGTTTCTGCTTGTTTTGGGCATCTGAAACTCATTTGTCGCATATTTCTTAGTCATAACAATATTTTACTGTTCATTAATTGACACTTGAACAACTAACAGTGAACAAAAATGAGGTGGAGTTAAAAGAGGTCAAAAAGTTGGATGGAGCGAGGTACATATGGTGGATGTGGCGGGTTGGTAGTAGTGTCGCACGGAACAAGAATAAGATGCGAGACTGGGTAGGAAGAGGAATGGGGTTTAGGGGGATTGAAAGGGGTGGGCAGGGATTAGGCTGAGAAAGAGAGGAGGCCATGGATTAGTACATCAGGATGATTGTGCAGAGAAGGCTATCTGAGAATGCTATAAGGGAGTAGTGCTATACGGAAGCGTTGAGGCGCCCGTTGAGTATTATTTCTATCTTGCACGTGCAGGTTAGCTATCTTGCACCTGCAAGTTACTATCTTGCACTTGCAGGTTAGCTATCTTGCACGTGCAGATTAGCTATCTTGCACCTGCAAGTTACTATCTTGCATGTGCAGGTTAGCTATCTTGCACGTGCAGGTTAGCCATCTTGCACGTGCAAGATAGCTATCTTGCACCTGTAAGTTAGCTATCTTGCACGTGCAGGTTAGCTATCTTTCACCTGCAAGATACTATCTTGCACATGCAGGTTAGCTATCTTGCACGCGCAGGTTAGCTATCTTGCACATGCAAGTTACTATCTTGCACGTGCAGGTTAGCTATCTTACACGTGCAGGATAGCTATCTTGCACCTGCAGGTTAGCTATCTTGCACGGGCAGGTTAGCTATCTTGCACGTGCAGGATAGCTATCTTGCTTGTCAGGCAAATTGGGGCTAGGTTGGACCCTTATATACTAATTTTGATGAACTCGACTTCAAATATGACTAAAATGATGTTCCCCAAATAAAACTAACTAGCAGGGTTATCCTGCGTTGCACTGGAAAATTTAGGGGTCATATGAAAAGTAACCCCAAAAAACAAAAAATAGGGCCGCGTATTTTTCGACCCAGCCCGCCTTACGGGCGGCACACTCGGGCGGGGCCTTCAGTCCCGTCACTTTTTAAACCCCACCATTAGATTCCTAGTAAAATGTTACCCCTGGTAGACCCCTTTGAGGACCTATATCAGTGATATCCATCAATTTTGCCCCTCCCCACCCCACCCCGCCACTTTTTTAAATACCACCATTAGATTCCTGATAAAAAGTTACCCCAAGTAGACCCCTTTCAAGACCCATATCGGTGAAAACAAATTTGGTCTAACTTTTCGGTGCCCCCCCCCCCCTGCCTCCAACCCACCCCGCACACTTTTTTTAAACCTGACGAGAACCTCCGCCATAAAAAAGTACCCCTAGCAGACCCAATTTGGGTACTCTGGAATACCCTATATCCATATTCATTTCTATAGCGGACAGACAGACAGACAGACAGACAGACAGACAGACAGACAGACAGACAGACAGACAGACAGACAGACAGGCAGGCAGGCAGGCAGGCAGGCAGGCAGGCAGGCAGGCAGGCAGGCAGGCAGGCAGGCAGACAGACAGACAGACAGACAGACAGACAGAGACAGGCAGATAGAGAGAGACAGACATACAGACATTCTATAATATAGTATAGACTTGCAGCTGCAAGATAGCTAACCTGCATGTGCAAGATAGTAACCTGCAGGTTCAAGATAGCTAACCTGTACGTGCAAGATAGCTAACCTGCATGTGCAAGATAGCTAACCTGCACCTGCAAGATAGTAACCTGCAGGTGCAAGATAGCTAACCTGCACGTGCAATATAGCTAACTTGCAGGTGCAAGATAGCTATCCTGCACGTGCAAGATAGATAACCAGCACGTGCAAGATAGTAACTTGCAGGTGCAAGATAGCTAACCTGCACGTGCAAGATAGCTAACTTGCAAGTGCAAGATAGCTATTCTGCACGTGCAAGATAGCTAACCTGCACGTGCAAGACAGTAACTTGCACGCGCAAAGATAGCTAACCTGCACGTGCAAAATAGTAACTTGCAGGTGCAAGATAGAAATAATACTCAACTGGCGTCTCAACGCTTCCGTAGTGCTAGACGGTATGATAAAATAGATGGTGGAGATGCTGGAAGAAGTGGAAGTGATGAATTTGGGATTACAGAACAGGCAGTATAGGGAGAAAGAGGAGGTTGTGGAGGAGGAGTTGTGTTGATGTTGGTGTTGTGGCGGTGTTGGTGATGGTGTTGAGTAGTCATGAATGTTGAAAATGAGCCATTTTGTAGGACCCCGAAGCAGGACCCTGGAAATGACGGCATGTCACGTGACTGGGCGGTCATGTTGGGTTGTCATGATAGTGCACGTGGGTGGCCATATTGTGGCGTCATTATCATGATAATAGGTGGTAGGAGTGCGTATGCGCAGCGCATGTTGTTATGGGGTCATGTGCTCCGTCTCACCCCTAACAACCCGACAATAGATATCGAATTAATCCAAACAACCCGACAATCTTCAGAAAACAGACGCAAACACTCCCGAAAACACTCCCAAATAAAGGTAGGATAGTATCCTTAATGAGGGTATGAGACGTATGAAGAGGTACTCATTGCGCTCATTTTCATAGCTTTCATTTTTATATTATTTAAAGTCAGAATGGTCCAATTCTACACTGGGAACTGAAGAGTTCCCTCAAATTCAGACCGACGGTCTCCACCTGAAACTGATGCCATGACAGTATAAAATACCAAAGATATGTTTATTTGAAGTTATAACATTATCGGTTAATTTGTTGTAACATAACGGGTTGAAAAAAGTTATAACATTATGCGTCGATTTTTATAACATAACGGGTTGAAAAAAGTTATAACATTATGAGGAGTTTATAACATTATCGGTTGTTTACTACATTTTTTGTAACATTATGCGTTGGTGTAACATTATGCGGCGTTGTAACATTATCGGTTGTAACAGATCCCTCCGGCATACGACCCGGACATCTCTCGCTCGTCGCTCTAGAAATGTTTAAATCCACGAGATGGACACACACTTTGTAGAAAACATCTCTGAGAAAATTCTCGCGCATAAGATCTCTCTTCATATTTTCCGATTTCTCCTTAGGATCTTTGATTTTTAAAAATGACATGCTTTTTAATAATATTTAAATTTTAATTTTTTTTTTTATTTTATTTTTTTTCCCTTCCAATTAATAATACATAGAAAAAACCCTAACCTATATAATATAGAGAGTAATCGCTTGACTGGACTTGTTACGTGAAATGATTCATGAGAGGTATTTATTTATTTATTTATTAATTTATTTATTTATTTATTGGTGTTTAAGGCCACATACTTATGCACAATGGCTAATCGTGACCGTGACAGTTTTACGGGTGGAGGAAGCCGGAGTACCCGGAGAGAACCACCGAGCAACGACGAGCAGCTGTCAACTCTCCAACATCGTAACTCTGAACTCTGCACCGCAGCACAGGCAGGGTTAGATTGGTTGAAGACATGCGCACCATCGACGCGCAGTACGCCTCAGTACACAGCGTCATCGTGGCCCCATGTAGGCAATCGGGGTGAAGTGTCTTGCCCAAGGACACAACGCGGTTACCGCAGGTGGGATTCGATCCGAGGCCCTTCGGCTTGCAGCCTGCACCTCTACCAACTGAGCCACCGCGCCTCCATTCATGAGAGGTGAGGGACGTTGTACAAACACGAGCGCGCGAATGCGCACGAGTGTTTTACAATATAGTCCCTCGTCTCCGATGAGTTATTTCACGTAACCAGTCCAGTCAAGCGATTACTCTGTTTAATACTTTTCATTATTAACGATAATTATATTATTTAACCCTTTACTTAACGTAACGAACAAAAACCCGCCAGAGCTATTCTCAAAAATCGCCAATTAATTTTCATTATTTTTTCATTTTTGGTCTCTAAAACTTAGGTTATGACCCCTCATAGGAACGAGCTCGTCGAGCTCGTTCCAATGAGGGGTCATAACCTATGTTTTTGAGACAAAAAAATGAAAATAATAGTTATTCAAGAATTATTTTTGCAAGTGTCGTCTGCTTTTCATGTTAGGTAAAGGGTTAAAAAAAGCACAAAAAACAATGAAGTCCCCATTACACCCACGGCAAAGCGTCTTCGTTTGCGCGCACGGATACGTGACAAAATTGTTGATTGCATAATTCGCTTGGCAAGTTATCGTTTATAATCAAACCCGGAAATCCCAGTAAATCACACTTTGGAAAGCAATAAATATATATTCCCCACCACAGGCAGGCAGGCACAAGCGCGATCGAATATGAGGGGGAACTATTCTCACACATTCGAGTGTTCTCTGTCGAATCGACTTCGCGAGCCGTAAGCACACTGCGAAACACAGGCAGAAAATTACACGTTTTTTTTTTCAATTTTGACGATTTCTAGTGTTCCGCATTGGAGACACAAATCACAGACAAATCTACCAACTCCGTCGACGAGACACTTGTGAAAACCAACAAAAATTACATATGTTGACATTTTTTGTCGCGATGTGTAATTTCGCATCAAAGTGATCTCGGCGAAATCGAAGAATTCGATCGAGAAAACGCTTAAAAGGCCGAGAAAAAAATACATGGCTTGGCTTTGTCGTCAACTTCATCTCAGATTTGCGGTATCTTCACCGTCGTCACTGTCATCTTGGGTAAAAAATGCAGTGAATTCTCGCATCGGGCTCGAACTGGATAATTTCGAAATTTTCTAAGATTTTCTATTATTTTATTTTTGCTCGATCTACGAGATTCGACGACAAGACGGAATAAATAATCTTAGTCTCTCTATCGGCGATTCGATTTCCCATCCGATTTCCGACTCGGAAATATCGCGTGTCGTCACGTGGTATGCCAGCCCATTTTGCGAGAAGTCTAAAGTGAGCTCGTATCGCACTCAATTGATTTCACGAAAAAATAAGCTCTGAAATCGCAAGAAATTACCGAAGTTTTTTATGAGGTTAAGTGTGCTCGAATGGTTAATTTTCCACTACAGTGTACACATTGTGCACTAGCACACGTGAACATACCCTCACATCTAGCACGTGTCCATGTGCAGTGTGCTAATTGTGCATCAGCACACATGCATGTATTAGCACATCCAGCTTGTGTCCATGTGCAGAATCCAATGTGTATATGCTGTTGCACTTCGTGTATAGCAAATGGGGTTTAATGTATTCCCTGGTTTTCTAGGAACGGGGAACGGGAATGAAATTACTCTCAGAACTGAGAACCGGGACATTTCCCGGGTAATATCAAGCAAATTTACGAGGGTAACATGACGCACTTATATTAATGATAATGAGCATATTTCATTGGCAATCTCCCATCTCCAAACGGAAATGTTCTTTTCCCAAGATAAGTATGAAAACCCAAACCCGCTCCACTCTCGTCTTTATTTTTGTTTTGGATCACCTCTACCTTATCCAGCATTAACACCCTCTTCACTGCCGTCACCGGTCTCCTCTGCTTTAAGCAGAGGAGACCGGCGACGGCTGTGAAGAGGGTGTTGATGTTGGAAGAGGTGGGGATAGAGATACTATAGTGATTCTGAAAATGAAGACGAGTTTGAACGTTGAAGCGGGTGAAGAAGAACTTGCTGTTGAAGTGGGAGGGGGTCCTCCAGAACTAGTTGAAAGTTACAGTGATTTGCTGAAAATGATTCGTCAGAAATCAGGACTGTAAACATTTCAGGCGAGGAAGGGCTGATGAAATCCTGTAAAGTTTCAATTCAGAAAACTTCAGTTCAATATAAAAATTATATAAAGCGTGCCTCGCTTCATTCCCGGTTCCATGCTGTAGATTTCTCGGGTATCGGGGCGGTTTCCGGGGCCGGGAACCTGGGAATTCCCGTTTCCGGAGCCGGGAACCGGGGAATTCCCGTTCCCGGGATTAAACCCTACTAGCAAAATGCATGTGTGTATGCCAGGAATGCTTCAGGGGTCGAAAAATGTGATTTCTAGCAATTCTGAAAAATGCACTCAGTAACTCCAGGTGACCTCCGTGACCTTGACCCATATTTTTGAACTTCCATCGAGTGTCGACTCATTTAGTGTTGGCTCTAGGTCCATGTGTCACACCATGCTTGAGATATGAGCGTGACCCACTTTCAAAAATTTTTGGCCACGCCCACTTTTTTCATGAAAAAATGCACGTCTGAATTTTGGGGAAGCATTTGGAGGTCAAAAAATGTGATTTCCAGCAATTATGAAAAATGCACTCACTGACCCCTGGGTGACCTCGGTGACCTTGACCCATATTTGAATCTCCATCGAGTGTCTACTCATTTGGTGTTGGTCCCAGGTCCATACATCATAAAATGCTTGAGATATGAGCGTGACCCACTTTCAAAAATTTTGGCCATGCCCACTTTCTTTACGTCAAAATGCATGTGTGTATGTCAGGAATGCTTTAGGGGGTCAAAAAATGTGATTTCTAGCAATTATGAAAAATGCACTTAATGACCCCTAGGTGACCTCCGTGACCTTGACCCATATTTTGAATCTCCTTCGAGTGTCGACTCATTTGGTGTTGGTCCCAGGTCCATACGTCATACCATGCTTGAGATATGAGAGCGACCCACTTTCAAAAATTTTGGCTACGCCCACTTTTTTTTACGTCAAAAATGCATGTGCGTATGTCAGGAATGCTTTAGGGGGTCAAAAAAATGTGATTTCTAGCAATTATGAAAAATGCACTTAATGACCCCTAGGTGACCTCCGTGACCTTGACTCATATTTTGAATCTCCATCGAGTGTCGATTCATTTGGTGTTGGTCCCAGGTCCATACGGCATACCATGTTTGAGATATAAGCGTGACCCACCTTCACAAATTTTGGCCACGCCCACTTTTTTACGTCAAAATGCATGTGTATGTCAGGAATGCTTTAGGGGGTCAAAAAAATGTGATTTCTAGCAATTATGAAGAAAGCACTTAATGACCCCTAGGTGACCTCCGTGACCTTGACCCATATTTTGAATATCCATCGAGTGTCGACTCATTTGGTATTGGTCCCAGGTCCATACGTCATACCACGCCTGAGATATGGGCGTGACCCACTTTCAAGACACCCCTACAGACACCACTCATACCCCAGGAATCAGATAAACATAGGTGGACGAGAATTTGTGACTGTCTATCAGCATGCCAACATTCAACGAGATAGGGTAATTCGTTTTTGAGTTATCTTGCAGACAAAAAAGTGATGAGAAGACAGAAGAAGAAGTAGAAGAAGAAGAAGAAGAAGAAGAAGAAGAAGAAGAAGAAGAAGAAGAAAAAAAGAAAAAAAGAAAAAAAGAGGAAAGAGGAAAAAAAAGAAAGAAAAAGAAACCGTGCAAAAACAATAGTCTGTGTGTTTCACACAGACTAATAAGACAAGAATTGTGATAATTGGGAATATGTTAATTTCTGTTCCCTGTATGCTTTGTTTTTAATAAAAAAAATATGAGGTGTACACTGTACAAAAGTGCAAAGGGGTGGGTTAATATGACCTCACAGTTAATGTATGTGCCCTCACAGTTAACGTATGTCAACAAAAGTTACCGAGTTACAGTTAAAATATTCCAAAACGAGTCATCCTATCAAGTTACATTGAAATCCCTTCATCCATGACGGTTGACCGATTACTACTAAAAGGGGATGTCCTCATCTCGACATTATACTGAGTAATTCTACTAAGTTACAGTGAAATCCCTTCACAAATACGATCTGTAGTCTGTACTAAAGTTTTTCAAGTTTTCGGCTCGGGAAGCCACCATGGTTGAATGATTGCGACCAAAAGGAGACGTTGTCATCTGGAGTGAGCCTACGAAGTTACAATGAAATCCCTTCATAAATATGACCTGTAGACTGTGCTCAAGAGTTTCGGGCTTCGGGCGCCTGTAGTCGTCACAGTTGCCCAATCGTGTCCAAAAGGGGACGTTCTCATCTATACAATATATGAAGTTAACCTACCAAGTAACAATGAAATCCTGTCATAAATATGACCTGTAGACTGTGCTAAAGGTATTCGGGCTTTTTGGGCTCGGGCAGCCTCATGGTTAAATGATCGCAACCAAAAGAGGAATTCTAATCTGGGCATCATTTCGAGTGCTCCTACGAAGTTACAATGAACTCCCTTCATAAATATGACTTGTAGACTGTGCTCAAGGTTTTTGGGCTTTGGGCCCATGAAGACGTCACAGTTGACCAATCACAACCGAAAGGGGATGTCATCATCTGGGCATTATATGGAGTCAACCTAACAAGTTACGATGAAATCCTTACATAAATACGACCTATAGACTATGCTAAAGGTTTTGGGGTTTTGAGCTCGGGCAGCCATCATGGCTGAATGATTGAGACCGAAAGGGGACGTTCTCATCTAGACATTATTTGGAGTCATCCTACCAAGCTACAATGATATCCCTTCATAAATATGACCTGTAGTCTGTGCTAATAGTTTTCGGGCTTCGGGCCCCTGAAGCCGTCACATTTGCCCAATCGTTTCCAGAAGGGGACGCTCTCATCTAGACATCATATGAAGTCAACCTACCAAGTTACAATGAAATTCCTTCATAAATATGACTTGCAGACTGTGCTATAGTTTTTCAGGCTTTGGGCGCAGGCAGCTATCATGGTTGAATGATCGCAACCAAAAGGGAAAGTGGTGGGCGTTGTCATCTGGGCATCATCTGGAGTGATCCTATGGAGTTACAATGAAATCCCTTCATAAATATGACCTGTAGACTGTGCTCTAGGGTTTCGGGCTTCGGGCCCCTGTAGCCGTCACAGTTGACCAATCACGACCAAAAGGGGATGTCATCATCTAGACATTATATGGAGTCAACCTAACAAGTTACAATGAAATCCTTCCGTAAATACGACCTATAGACTATGCAAAAGGTTTTTGGGCTCGGGCAGCCATCAAGGCTGAATGACCGCGATCAAAAGGGGATCTAGACATTATTTGGAGTCATCCTACCAAATTACAATGAAATCTCTTCATAAATATGACCTGTAGACTGTAGACTGTGCTCAAGGTTTTTGGGCTTCGGGCCCGTGTAGCCGCCGCAGTTGCCCAACCACGTCCAAACGTGGACCTTTTCATCTAGACATTATATGAAGTCAACCTACAGGTTACAATGAAATCCCTTCAAAAATATGACCTGCAGACTGTGCTAAAGGTTTTCGGGTTCGGGTAGCCATCATGGCTGAATGCTCGCAACCAAAAGAGGACATTCTCATCTGGGCATTATCTCGAGTGATCCCACGATGTTACAATGAAATCCCTTCATAAATATGACCTGTAGACTGTGCTCAAGGTTTTCGGACTTCGGACCCCTGCAGCCGTCACGGTTGACCAATCAAGACCAAAAGGGGATGTCATTATCTAGGCATTATATGGAGTCAACCTAACAAGTTACAAAGACATTCTTC
Source organism: Pictodentalium vernedei (assembly GCA_031216915.1). NCBI lineage: Eukaryota > Metazoa > Mollusca > Scaphopoda > Dentaliida > Dentaliidae > Pictodentalium > Pictodentalium vernedei. Next base: position 458,726,584 of record CM062292.1, on the reverse strand, counting down.
CATAATTACGACCTATAGACTATGCTAAAGTTTGTTGGGCTCGGACAGCCATAAAGGCTGAATGATCGCGACCAAAAGGGGACGTTCTCATCAGTGGCGTAGATAGCTTTTCGCTGGCGGAGGGGCAAGCCCAAAATTTTCCGACAGACCGAAAATTTTCCGACAGTGTAACAACAACAAAAACCCAAACAAGCAGAAAAAATCTGTTGTTTACTGCAAATGTACTGAAAATTGGTCTTTTTACCCAAAATTTACCCAAAATGGCATGTTTTTATCCCCAAAGCCAGCATTTTAATGTTATTAGGCATAAATTCGCCTAAAAATGGTCCCAAAAAATTTCCGACAAAACTTCTAGTGGGGGGGAGGGGGGCTCCGACCCCCCCCCCCCCTTTATCTACGCCACTGGTTCTCATCTAGACATTATTTGGAGTCATCCTAACAAGCTACAATGAAATCCCTTCATAAATATGACCTGTAGACTGTGCTCAAGGTTTTCGGGCTTCGAACATCCATCATGGTCGAATGATCGCAACCAAAAGGAGAATTCTCATCTGGGTATCATCTGGAGTGATCCTACGAAGTTACAATGAAATCCCTTCATAAATATGACCTGAGGACTGTGCTCAAGGTTTTCGGGCTTCGGGCACCTGTAGCCGTCATATCTGACCAATCACGACCAAAATGGGATGTCATCATCTAGGCATTATATGGAGTCAAGGCAACAAGTTACAATGAAATCCTTATATAAATACTGCCTATAGACTATGCTAAAGGTTTTTGCGCTCGGGCAGCCACCAAGGCTGAATGATCGCGACCAAAAGGGGTGGTGCTCATCTAGACATTATTGGAGTCATCCTATCAATTTACAATGAAATCCCTTAATAAATATGACATGTAGAAAGTGCTAAAGGTTTTCGGACTTCGGGCCCTGTAGCCGTCATAGTTGCCCAATCATGTCCAAAATGGGATGCTCTCATCTAGACATTATATAAAGTGACCCTACCAAGCTACAATGATATTCCTCCATAAATATGACCTATAGACTGTGCTAAAGGTTTTCAGGTTTTGGGCTCGGGCAGTCGCCACGGTTAACAGATCGCGAACAAATGGGTAAGTTCTCATCCAGACATCATCCGGAGTCATCCTACCAAGTTACAATGAAATCCCTCCGTAAGTTTTGGGGTTTCGGGTATGGGCAGCCATCACGGTTGACAGATCATGACCAAAAGGGGACGTTCTCATTTAGGCATTATACAGAGGCATCCTACCAAGTTAAATGAAATCCCTTCATAAATACGACCTATAGACTGTGCTATTGGTTTTCGGGTTTTGAGCTCGCGCAGCCATACCAGTTGACAGATCGCAACCAAACGGGGACGTTCTCATCTAGACATGACCCCAAATCTGCATATGAAATTTCGTGGAGATTAGACAAGAACTACGGGGTGTATCCAGTGCTAAAGGAAAACGTGAACAGACTCACAGACAGACTCACAGACTAACAGTCTTCAGCACGCGTGATAGCAATAACTTATCTTGACTTTGTCAAGTTAAGCTAAAAATTTAATAAATTGTATCGTGTTTGACAGAGCTCAGTGAGCTCTGTCAAACAAGATATAATTTTTTTTAAATTCTCACTTGTATTGTGGGAAAAATTTGCTGATGAAAACTTTGGTATTTTGACGTCAGAGTGCATAGGGTCAAAGGTACCGAAGACGATCATAAAATACTTCACTCGCCCAAATGATGAGTTTTAGTCTTGGCAAATACTACAATATTAAAATATAGTAACTTTTGGACAAAATTCCGAAGTTAAGCAACGTCGAGCCCGGTTAATCCTTGGATGGGTGACCGTCTGAGCGATCGATTCGGACCCCCCTGTTGTGACCTTGGGCAAGGCACTTAACCCCGATTGTCCACATACCGTGTACTAAGGTGTCCTGCACGTCGATGGTATGCATGTCTTCAACCAATCTAACCCTGCCTGTGCTGCAGTGCGGATTTACGATGTTGGGGAGCTGGCAGCTGCTCATCGTTGATCGGTGGTTCTCTTCGGGTACTCCGGCTTCCTCCACACGTAAAACTGTCACGGTCATGATTAGCCATTGTGCATAAGTATGTGACCTTAAACACCAATAAATAAATATAAATAAATATACACATTTTGTTCAGAGCACCCTGACTATGGTGTTTGGTTATGCAAAATCTGTTTGTTGTCGAGTAACAGCTTTCCCTTCATCAAACGTAATGGCGTTAACTTGTACGAAAACCAATAACATTGTGCTATCTTTCCCATCTCGGCCCCTTTTTTCTGCCAATAATTACTAACATATGGTGTAAATATTTCAGTTGCATTGTCACGAAAATTGTGCATATCACCAAAATATTCATTTTTCACACTCATAAACGCACATTTTTTAACCCTTTACCTAACATGAAAAGCAGACGACACTTGCAAAAAATTCTTGAAGAACTAATTTTTTTCATTTTTTTGTCTCAAAAACATGGGTTATGACCCCTCATTGGAACGAGCTCGGCGAGCTCGTTCCAACGAGTGGTTATAACCTAGGTTTTTGAGACAAAAAATGGAAAAAAATGAAAATTAATTGGTGATTTTTGAGAATAACGCTGGCCAGTTTTGGCCGTTATGTTGGGTAAAGGGTTGAAAAGCGAGCGGAGGTATAGAGTTGGCAAACTAACAAGAAGGACGCCAACGCCCTACAGCTCACCAACATTCCTCTTTGATAGTAACTTTGGCAAACACAAGAACTGTATCAAACAGGCTCATAACAGGCGACAAAGCTGACCTAAACACAATCTCTTAAAAGTAAAACTGAAAAAATAATAATTTCAACAGCAGAAGGGTTAATGGATACTTTATTAAGTGAGAAAGATTACTTTGAACCACCCAGTCTTCATTGGCAGACGATTCAGTGTACTATGTTTGATTTAAACTTTCAAAAAGCTGTGACTTATCAGATACCTGATAGTACACTACATAGAGAAATGGAAGACCCCTCTGTTTTAAAAAAAATATATATCTCACGTGACCTTCTAGGCTCCTGATTGGACGAATGCTGCACCTCTATTTCGTGCAGTTTGCATCCACAGAACTGACCAGGAATTATACCCAGGCACTACACGGTTTCTATTTTTAGCACACTACTATATCAGTTTTCTTTTCATACTGGGCGAATAAAACTAATCAGGCTAAATTTAAATATCGATTCGCAGAAGCACAACATCCACAAAACGACCCGGAAAGAAATCATTGTGGAAAAATGTATCGCTTTTCCATTGTTGATGTCACATTTTCGGAGGCGTTCATTTTATTCCTTGAGAAGATGATCCATATCTCGTTTCGAAGAGAATGAACCATGTGCGTCCGGATATGAAAAATCGTTTGTTTCGCTGCTCATATTATTTCGCTCTTTAATTGTATGTTTTGGGCAGTAAACGAATAAATAATGGAATTCATTTGAATCTTCGGAGTTTTGTATCCCGTACTGACCCATTCGGTAATGTATGTGTATGACAAATGTGTGGAAAAGATCAAACTGCGTTGTCAAATTTCGAAACTTTTAGCTTTCATTCGCGAGTTGCGCGATTCTAGAATACACAGTTCCGTTTAGGGGAAATGTTTTGTTTACCCTTGCCGACCGATTCAAAATTAGCTTATACTCCCTCATTGCAATGAGTGTGTTATTCTCCTTCCAATGAGGGATCATAAGCCGTGTTTTGGAAGAAGAAAATGTTTTTTGAGAACTACATGGAATTTTTTTCTATATAACGCTGGTTGGTAGGGCTGCTACCTTGGTAATAGCTTAACAAATCGGACAGATGTTTTTCTTGATGAGTGGTCGATATAATATAAGGATTAGTGCATTTCTTGCCGTTGACTACGCCCATATAGTGCCCAGTGAGGTGGTGTAGTTCCCTCCGCTTCGCGTCGGGAACTACACCACCTCACCTCGCACTATATGTTCGCGTCGGGAACTACACCACCTCACTGGGCACTATATGGGCGTAGTCAACTCTAAGCCATGCACTATTCCTTAAATATGTGGTGATGGAAACCGCCTTTTCCGTGCACTATCATTTGTAATTACCGGTGAAGAAAATCAACATGGCACAATTAGATTATTAATTGTTGATCATATGAGGAACCTCGGAAATGATGTTTTACAAATGGCGTTGGCAAACCTTAACATAAACTTTAGCACACTGAACATGTCTAGGGGTGAGCTAAACAGAGACTCAACGTTAAAATGTGGAAATAAATTTGAAAAATATTGACTGGATGAGGGTTAAATCATCGTAGAACGATAATGAGGAACATGTATGATTTATACAAAGGCCATGCGAAGAGAAGGAACACAGAAACTGACATAAACACTAAGTTAAACATGAAATTCTGAGCTAAACAGACAACTAGACGTAAGTAAATAAATAAAAAAGTAAAGAGAACGGGTTAAAACCCATAGGGTGAGGATTAAATAGTGTTAGAATGATAATAAGCTCCATATAGAAGCAATATAAAGCAATATAAAGGCCACGGGATGAAAAGGGTGTCGGAGGCTGCCCTGACTAGAAACGTTAACACACTGAAAATGTCCAAGTGTGAGCTCAACAGAAAACTCAACGTTCAAAAGTTGAAGAGAAATTTGAATTGAAATTCAGTGGACAAAGGTGCAACCATGGTACAATGATAATGAAGAACATTTATGAGGAATATGAGCACCATGGGAAGAGAAGGAACACAGCAGGTGACCTAAACACTAAGTTAAACATGCAATTCTGAGCTAAACAGAAAAGTAAACGTAACTAAAAATGCCAAGAAAAAAGGTTTAAAATGCACTGGGTGAGAATGAAATAATGGTAGAATGATAGTAAGTGCCATATGGAAGCAATATAAAGGCCATGGGAAGAAAAGGGTGTCGGCAGCTGACCTAAGCAAAAAGTTTAACACACTGAAAATGTCTAAGTGTGAGGTAAACAGGAAAGTTAACATTAAAAATGGGACGAAAAATTTGAAGAAATTCACTGGCAAGGGTTAAATGATGCTAGAATGATAATGAGGAACATGTATAATGGAATATAAGCACCACGGGAAGAGAAGGAAAATAGCAGCTGGCCTGATTTCTGTTACAATTTATTTATTATTTACCAATAACATGTAATATGACTTACAAGAATAAAATATTCTGTAATGGCACATGGAACTGTGGTTGGAACATAAAGTTCTGAGAAGTGTCTCCCGACATTTCTGATTAAAATTCATTTAATTTTTATTGGTTTGAAATTAAAGCTGAATGATATCCTCGTGTATCAATTTCAGTATGGAGTGGGGGAGTTCTGTATTCCGGAAGGTAGCAGCAAACTTCTTAGTGTAGGAGAGACAGGTGACTACGAGTATCTGGGGGTAAATGTAAACATCACAGGAAGAGGCATCTACAAAAACCACACAAATAAATTAATTCTGAGGGAGAAGCGAATCCTTAACCAAATGAAACTTATAGGGAGAAACAGTGTCAATAAGGTTTTCGTGGGGAAACAGTTACAGTTACGAAACTGAAATCTTGTTTTCTTGTTTGTACGTTTCCTGGGTGACCAGGTGATTTATTGATATTACTATTTTTTTTAGAAATTCTTATCTAATTTTGACTGGGTTATTTTTTGTTTGAACTTTAAAATCATTTTTCAGGATCGGAGAGTGATTCATGACAGAAATGTGAGTCTACTGTGAAGTTTGGGAAAGTTAATCCCCTGCACACTGATGTCAAAATGCCCAAATTTCAAGTAGCCATTATTCCCATAATGCAACTAGAAATTTAACCAATTCAGTCTTGTTTGACAGAGCTCAATGAGCTCTGTCAAACAAGACTGAGTTGATTAAAATTCTAGTTTCATCATGAGAAAAATTAGCACCCTAATTCTGAAATGTTTACATCAGTGTGCAGGGGGTTAAAACCACTATACTTTATCATGTTCACCTTTTACCCAGTAGGAACAAAAGATGACAGTATAATTATTTTTCTAAAAAATCTTCTCAAACTCTTTTGGGGGAATACCATAGCTTATGACCCCTCTCTAGTCTCTCGTTGCAAAAAAAAAAAAAACATGTAAAGCTTGTTCCATTTAGGGGGCATAAGGTTTGTTTTGCTTTGGTTTTTTTTTGAGAAAAAAAATACTAAAATTTGAATGGAGATTTCTTTGTATAATAACACAGGACGATTTGACTAATCTCCTAGCACTCTGGCAGTATTTCAAAATTTTCATCATCGACCCCATTTTGCCCATGTAGCAAGAACAATTCAACAAATTATATCATGTTTGACAGAGCTCAATGAGCTCTGTCAAACGAGATATAATTTATTAAATTCTCAGCTGCATTGTGGGAAAATTTTGCCGCCAAAAACTTTGGTATTTGACATCAGAGTGCAGAGGTTATTCATGAGATAAAGGCTTGCAAAAGGAATTTTAGGAACACAAGTCTACAATCTATAAGAAATAATGAATGAATGAAATTGACGACCTAAAATACTGGAAAAAGGTAAACCCTAAGATTTATGCTACCTTCCTCATGAAAATTTCAAAACATACCCAGGAAAAATGGAATGACCTATTAAATGACATGATTTGTAATGAAGATTGGAAATATATATATATAAACAAACATTTACAGCGACAGATGATACCTATTTACAAACATAGCAATTCAAAAATAATCATAGAATTTTATTTACAAACTCTGAACTTTTTAAATGCAAGCTGTCCGAAACAGAACTCTGCTCTTTTCGCGGAAATGTTAAAGAAACTATTTCGCACTTATTCTACGAGTGTTCTTACCAAAACAATATTACTAAGACTGGTAGAAAAAATAACAACATCAAATCACCCTTTACTTTAAATATTAGTACAATGAAAACCGAAATAATTTTAGGTCCAACACCCAACGTAGATAGACCGATTCTCTGGAATACGTGTTTACTACTGTACAAAAAATACATCTGCACTATCAGGCAAAAGGAACAAATCCCATCCTTTTCAGAGCTATTTGAAACTCTAAAATCGTATAGAAACATGGAATTATATTCATATATCTGTATCCAGTTGACAAGGCAGAAAATATAAGAAAGAAATGGAGTTATGTAAAGTATTTATTCCAAGAAGCAACGATTGACCTGTAAATAACAGTCAACAATATCTTTTGTAATATAAAATGTATAACTGTATTTATTATGTCTCAAAGTTAGTTTGTCCAATCAAAATGCTGGAATACCTTCTAAAGATTCCACCGTATCGGGTTACTCACCTGATATTAATTATTATTATGCCAGCTAACGAAATTCGCCAATCACAGCCCCCGAATAGTGGGACGGTACTGAGCCGTATTGGGTCACCTGCAGCCCGAGGTGGCCTAATACGAAAGTCGTATTAGGTCAGTACCGCCATTTTGTTTCGACGTGGAAATTCCTCACCTCGCGGTGCTTTTATATCCATATTGAAGAAATTGCAGTACAATCAAACGTCCTCCGTGTCTATATGTCTCATTTTCTCTCGTTTTATAATAAATTTATTGTGAAATTTATTTTCTAAATGTAAATTAAATTATTTGAAGTGAGAAATACTACTGTATTCGATCCACCGATAACGGTTAAGTCGGTCTGGCCCTAACTTGACATAGGATCTAAGCTTATTGAGGCTAACACACAACAGTTTGGGTACGGTGTTCGCCTCGATGTTTTAAAAGCTTTAGAAAAAATATATAACCCATAAATGCGTTATTAGAAAGTTGAAAAATATATATAGTGTGAATAAATAAACTGAGAAAAAAATTGTCTTATCCCGGGAATAGATTAATTTCATTTTTTCTCGTTGAGCTCATTCTGTAGTCTCTGTTGTGGTAAATGGATAACGCCGCTTCGAAAATTGATAAAATATAAATAGCGACTGCACTAGAAATTGTAAGAAATGAATCACAGCTATGAAGGAAAAGATGCGAGATACATTTATTTTGTTCGAATTCTATAAAATCGGACGTTTCGGACATTTTCTGCACACTCAAGACAAATGACAGTGCGAAGAAAAGCGTCTATCGCTGTTGTCTGTGTTGCCAAGGAAATTATACACAAACAGGGAGACAACTGTGCACGTTTGTTACAACTTACATAGCGTTTTGCACCAGTTTTGAAAATGTGCCGGCGTTCAAATTTGATTGTTATTTTGTTTTCGCTGGCATAATAAATACGTTACAGGACGTTCAGGTGGCGGATGCGGTATCATATGAGGCTCGGCAAAAACAATATTGGACTCGGCGTACCGCCTCGTCCAATAATGTTTTCACCTCGCCTCATATGATACCGTATCCGCCACCTGAACGTCCTGCAACTTATAATATCAGGTGAGTAGCCGCCATTACTATTTTGAAGCAATTCCCCTCACTTCGAATTTTCAAAATCTGAATTAAAACAAAATAAGAGAATTTAGGGTCCGAAAATATTTTCAAGATACCGTATTTTGTGATTTAAAACATTAAATATGTAAAAAGATGGGCAGAAGATAATATTTGTAGTTTGAAAAGTTCTTTGTTTTACGACTCCTTCAGTCACTGTTTGGATCGGGTTTTTGAGGTGAATAGAAAATTTGTGTTGCCCCTCTGGAGTTATTATAGCATGACAAGTCGGAGTACCCGGAGAGAACTACCGAGCATCGACGAGCAACTGTCAGCTCCTCAGTGGCAAGCAGCGATTCGTTTCATTTGTAAACAAGTACGGCAATCGCCCTTCGCAAAGTGATGATTTGTTTACAATTACCATGGTTACACGTACCGGTGCCTGTTACTGTTCATGATTCTGCGCGGTGCTATCAATAGTGGTTCCTGAAAAATAAATTCCGGGCCGTTGTTTGTTTATGGAGAAAATTATTAATCGCTTGATTTACATGGACTTTCGACATAATAAATATGTTACATGGCGTGTAGCTGGCTGATACATTTCCATACAAGGCTCTGAGTGTTCATATCAGGTTCGGCTTCGCCTCACCTGATATGAACACTCATCGCCTTGTATGGAAATGTATCAGCCAGCTACACGCCATGTAACTTATAGTATACTGTTCACATGCAGAAGTTTATTTTTGCCAATAAAAAAAAAATGAAAAAAATAGTGTCTGCATTGTTGATGATCATGGGGAAAAATCAGGGATGAATGAGTCAGGTACTGTAGGTTTTGCTCATCTGAGAACCATTATGGATTAGCAACTGGGCAGAACATATTCATCTGTGTGGTATTAGGTTTCTTTTTGTCAAAATCTTCAGCATAGGACATTCACAGCCGTGGAAGGTGGTGGGAGCTTTTTTGAGTTCATTTCGTATAATAATATAATAACACTTTGGCCGGTCGCTGATTTGTCGCGGTTCTCGTATGAGAAGGCCTTGGTTACCCATGTTCTACCAACTGCCTCCCTATTCCCGCGCTTCTTCTCTCCTCCCAACACTCGGAGATATACTGCTTGATGACATCCCTTGCCCCATTCTTCCCAATCTCTCCGATTTGTATATTAACCCTTTCCTTTGAGTCGCCCCCTAACCACATGTCCTTCATTCTCCCATATGAACCTGATTTATCCACCATGTTAATGGCATGTTACAATGAGCCATACTGAAAATATTGCAAAGTCTCAAACAGATAAGCTCTGGAAAGTTTATGCAAACAATTTTTTTATTATTTTTGATTAAACTAACCCAAGTTAGTCACACGTGGTGTTTAGCTCTTGGGAATCAATATTTTAATTTTTCTTTCTCGGGTTTGTCGTATGAGATTGAATTTCTGAGTAGTAGAACTTATTTGATTCATATCCTTTGTCTTAAACAGATGCAGTGCCTTTCAGATGAAAGAGGATTTTTTTTCCATAAACTGCCCCAGCATAACAACATGGGATGAGCAGCCAATAGCTTGTCAAATCAATATATATAATAAACTTTTGGAGTAAATAAAAATTACAGGAAAGTGAATGACAAACTGGAGATCATATAATCAAATTCCTGGAGGTTAGGAATTGAATGAATATTTGTTTGGATGAATTAAACTCATATCGCCCGCAAACTGGATCGTCCTCTGCAATTTTCCCAAGTCGACCACTGCAATTTTATGAAAATCCTCTGCTTGGAGAAAACTTTGAATTGATGTGTTTTTTCGCCATCTCTTTAACCAGTTTGAAGATCCATGTACCTATATTTTATCACTCTAAACCATAAATTATAATGTTTTACCTCACAATCGGGGCGTTTTTGCCCTGTTACGCAACTAAAGTTTAATGTATCTGGGCCCTTGTTCCGAATCCGTATCAAGGGCCCCTGATACAAGCGCGTGATTCTGCTGTTGCCAGAACAACGGCATTAATATAACCGTCCTCCACAGCACTCGAACCGTCCACTACAGTGCTCGTACCGCTCAATTCGGCCCATACCATCCTTTATAAATTGTGACCATTAGGTCTATGTGGGAAACATGAAGATGGTACAATATTTTCACAATATTTGCTTTTATTTTTAACACTTCCTTCATAAACATATTACATCTTGTTAACAAAAATGTTTTGAAAAATCAAATAGCAAGATATAAACACGAATAATTTAACGTTTAATTTTAAATAATTGTCGGAGCGACGTTCATAAATTAGGGGATAACTATGTTGTATTTGATTGTTTGGGGCCGTAAACGATGGTTTTACTGTCGCAAATTTGGTTTTGCCGGCGACGCGTTAGCGGAGCCGGTAAAACGGATATTTGCGACAGTTTGGGACCGTAAACGAGGGTTTTAACTTTAGTTTTGCCGGCGACGCGTTAACGAGGCCGGTAAAACGGATATTTGCGACAGTTTGGGGCCGTAAACGATGGTTTTACTTTGGGGCCGTAAACGATGGTTTTACTGTCGCAAATTTAGTTTTGCCGGCGACGCGTTAGCGTAGCCGGTAAAACGGATATTTGCGACAGTAAAACCATCGTTTACGGCCCCAAACAATCAAATACAACATAGTTATCCCCATTCTAATATAATTCGGCTGAAAACTGAGATAGTATTTGATCTCCCCAACTATAAAACAACGCCTTATTGAAGACAACAATTTAAATGTAAAAATACAGCCTTCGTGACGTCATTGGAGTTCCGAACAAAATCACGAAATATTTTTTACGCTGCCACTATACAAATAGTTCCAAACGTTTTAGTCATTTTATCACCAATAACAAAATATATTTATATTTGTACTGACGACATTTATCATGTTTGTGACAATCTGAAAACAAAATACGCCGGCTGCTTTCCCTGTTCAAAGTTTAGAGTTCACATTGTGATTTTTCAGTCTGAGTCGGAAAGCACTCGAAGATTTACCATTAAAGTAAAATATTGAGATGTTTGATTGGAAGCCCTTGTTTAACCGTAATAATTACTTATGGTTACAGAACAGTTGTTCATTTTAAACTGTTTCTGGGAAGTCATGTCTGGTGGAATTGGGCTACTGGTAATGACATAATTGTTGCAGAACGAATAGTTCACCTCTCTCAGGCTCAGTGGTGAACGCGTTTCTGCAGTTGTACATGTTGGTGCCACGAACGCAGGTGACAAATTAGAAAATGAAAGGACCGCTTGCACTTTAAGTCGATGTTATAACATCGCTAGCGGATCGGTCAGAAATTTTTGGCCTTGGACAATTAAAATTTTTATTGCCAGTTGTCCGAATTTTGGTTTTCTATTTCGCACATAGTGTCCATAAATTCTTCATCGTACGAAAAAATTGCTATTTGTAAATTATCAGAATATCACTGACTGGTTCCACATGGCTGTCGTTATGCCTGTCGGAAACAGTTTTTTCAACTCTCATTTCATTACTCAGCAGTCTATTTATAGTAATTGTATTAGAATATTATTTTATTACCAGATATTGAACATTTGGAAACAAAATTATATTTTTACGTTTTTATGTTTTAATACTTCTAGAGCTTTATATTAAACTTCTTTTCCTTGGGGCTTACATGGCGATTGAGCTGGCCTCGATTCAGAAAGTCTCTCACTGATGGAATGTAGGTGGCCTCTTCATTCTTTATGCAAAAGTTCGACAAGCAGGAAGAATTGTAAATTCCTGCAACCAGCGGTTGCGTTGACACGATATACACAATACAAACAAGTACAAAGAGATAATGAACAAACATTTTACAATTAATCACAACTAATTAAATGTACTCAAATATTTATTTATTTATTGATGTTTAAAGATAATTTCCAAATCATTCTCAAAACACTTATTTGATATAATCAAGATTGAAGTAATTAAATGTTTTTGAAGTGAAATTCTCCTGATGTTATTGCCAAATTTCGCAAATATGATGGAAACTGCTAATGAAACTTTTTCTCGTTGTTTGACCCTTGTTTCGCGGGGGAATGGTCCAGTTATGTTTGTCATTCCAGACTTGTCCAGAGTTCGAGTCCAGATCAGTTTTCACGCTGGCCCGAAATTTGTTTTGTGTCAAGTGGAAATTCTGTTTGGCTAAAAATAATTTTTTCTGGTGCCAAATGAAGGATTTTAGAGCCAAATGGAAGCTGATTGTTAAGGAGAATGAATAAACCATGAACCGGCCTTTGAGTGCAACAAGTCGCCATCTGCAATGCTAAAGCATTGCAGATGGCGACTTGTTGCGCTCAAAGGCCGATATTTTAACTGGTACAGTGATAGAAGCCCATATTTGTGCTTTATTCCGAAGTGTAGGTCCCACTGCTAAAAGCATCATACTCTGTGGGTATGCTTCATATTATCTTTGAAGTGAACTAATTTAGCCTGTCTTTATTTTTCTTGTTATAATGTATGGGAGAGTGCTATATGCACTCTCCCATAAATTATAACAAGGCAAATATACATGGACCAATTTTGATGACCAAAACTAATTTAGCACTCTGCCAGTTAATTTGGTATTTCCTGTATCTTTTTAGTATTTTAGTCTCAAAATAGTCAACGGCCATTATGAACGTTTACAAAATAATTTCAGAATGATTATTTATTTACTGTTTATTCACTCCAAATTATTTATTTATTTATTTATTTATTTATTTATTTATTTATTTATTTATTTATTGATGTTTAAGGTCACATATTTATGCACAATGGCTAATCATGACTGTGACAGTTTTACCGGGTGAAGGAAGCCGGAGTACCCGGAGAGAACCACCGAGCAACGACGAGTAGCTGCCAGCTCCCCAACATCGTAACTCCGCACTGCAGCACAGGCAGGGTTAGATTGGTTGAAGACATGCGTACCATCGACGTGCAGTACGCCTTAGTACACGGCGTCGTCGTCCCCCCACGCGGGCAATGGAGATGAAGTGTCTTGCCCAAGGACACAACGCGGTTGCCGCAGGTGGGATTATGTACTCAAATAATGTTTACTCAGTGATAAGTAAGTATCGAAAACAAACATGAAAAATGATTTTGAAAAACTCTCAAACTTTCGAAAATAACTTATCTTGTTGTTTCATTCTTTTTTTTTTTTTTCATTTTTTCTAGAGGACGGTTTGGGTCCATTTGCGGCCGGTTTGGGTCAAAATGTAGCGGCCGGTTTGGATAAAATTGCAGAGGACGGTTCGGCCAGAGGACGGTTTGCGTTTTTCCCTTTTGAATTACCTGTTTTCAAAGTTAGCAAGAAAATGTATACTTTACAAATAACATTATTTATTTTACTGCTTGGGTCCGTCCATTTTTATTTTATTGGCGTATCTTCAAATAATACGGGAAGACTTGCTTATTCGGGCTCAGGCGTGTTTACTCTGAATGCGATGTGTACTTTTACGAAAGAGAAAAGAAAAATGATATTTGATAGCAGTTTTGAATCGATGCTGACGTGCTCCCATAATGGTATATAAATATTAACAAGATACACGACTCGCTTTTCGAAAACGATAGCACTCATCTTCGTTACATGTATACCCCTCTCAAATTTGATTCACATAACTTATCCAGCAGTACCCAGTGTCAGCTGAAAGGGGAATGAATACGCTTTACAGTGATGTATTACACAACCGTTTGGGTGTTTTGGGGTTGTTCATGACAAATGGGAGAAGTCGCAGAAAAAGGCCGAAAAACATTTAGTCAGACAAGATAGTGTACAGTGGGAAGTGGGGTTACGAGCGACAAATATCCGATTTGTTACAAATAATTCGAGGGTCCCATTGTCTATGGAGGGTGGGATTCAAACATTAACCGTATACCTTTATCAATTACTAATCTCGGATCTACATTTATTCATTTCTGGCGATCACATTTACCGTGTATACACTTTTTAGCCGTCACTTCAAATCTAATGAAGTTTTGTCGCGTCCATAGATACAGCGAATTTCCCCCATTCTCCCATTGGCTTGTTTTAAATAGTAGCCAATGGGACGTTTTTGTGAGCATCTTAGCTTCTATGGCCGCAGCTGGTTTCGTGAGTTTCCAAGAAAAGGCTAAAAAATGTAATAAACGGCAAATGTGATTGCCCACAAACCCCCCACCCCCACCCGCCCCCACCCCAATCTCCCTGACAAATGGCAATGCCGAATGCATGACCTCCGTGAACTTTACTATTTGCATTAGAATCAAGCCTGAATATAAGCAACCTGTCCATTTGCTAAATGAGGTCCCCAGAAGGGGATTTTGCTGATGCTATCCCATACAGTGGGCCAATTTATCCTCTAGGTACATCTGTCTGTTTTGGCTTGAGACCTTGATTCAGACTGAGGTTCACAGAGGGTAAATTTTGTGATGCTACCCTGCTGTGCAGGGTAGCATCACCAAATTCACCCTCTGGGGACCTCATTTTCCAGATGACAGTCTGCTTATTTTCAGGCTTGATTGGCATGGCAATTTACTCTCAAAGTTTTTATAAGTTAGAGAAGAATAGTTGTGCAACAATTTAAACAACTTACTGTCAACGTTATTTGAGCCGTTTCTTTTTCTTGAAGTAATATTTAAAAAGTAGGTGGGTGAGCAAGTGACATTTTTGTCGCGGTCCCGTTCTGGAAATAACAAAAGAACCGTCACACTGACAGTATATACTGCGAAAGTGTATTTCTTTTTCATGATATCTGGGAAGTACAAATTTTCTGTCTGTAAGTAGAAAGAAAAAACTAAATATATTCCAGTTGCTTAAATGTTACAACTTACACAGGGTGTCAGTAAATTTTGAATCGATAGTATCATTGTTGCATACTGCGGAGTTGACTGTAAATGCGCAATGCTTGAATTGAACTCATTCATCAGCACAGTGTCACTGTTTTGGAACTTGTGTACGCTTCAGGGTGGAAATTCTGTTAAAAATCCTCTATGTCACACTTTCTTGTGGCAGCTATCGTTTCTACGATCGCCGACAATCCGAAATCAATTAATATTCGCCCCCATACGATTATTATTTACTTGTAAAAGTTCGCTTATTAAATGTATCTGAATGATTTTGTGTGTTATTAGGCTTTTCCTCTGGAAAAGACTATTGTTTTTCTACGGATTATTATTTTTTTTTTTTTTTTTTTTTTTTTTGGGGGGGGGGGGGGGGGGTTTGTTTTTTTTTTTTCCACACATTTTTGTCCGTACGATTCAGAAGCCATTTTCGAACCGATTTTCACACAATTTGGGCACACGCATAGAGTGGCAAAAAAATCTAAAAATGTACCGAAGCGGAATTTTCGATTTAACCCTTATTTCGCCAGAATTGGCAAAAAACTGCCAAAATTGGGGTTTATCGGCACTTTCTCGAAACACGTCTTTAGGATTTTTTTTAAACATCCATCATTACTAGACCTACCTATGACACAACCTTTGATACACTCGACATATTTGGCGATGCATATGGTAACCCTCCACAGGCTGCCAAACATCGAAATTTTGATGAAATGGGCCGGTTTCAGACCCCCACAACACCCAAACGATACCCGAGTGGTAAACATAACTTCCTTTATTGGAAGTGGAATTCACCCGAAGATCATTTTTGTAAGTAATAAGGGTGTTCAGAAAACCAAGTGTTAACCCGTTTTGGGCTGGTTTAAACAGCAATACCCCAAAAAAGCTCAAAACTTCATGTTTTCTGTGGATTTCTCTAAACGAGTCTTGTAGATTTTCAAGAAAAATTGGTCACTCTCAGTCTTGGTGTGACATTACAAGTTGCATGGATAAAAATATTCCGGTCAGCATTAGTTAACCCTCCCCGAGCTGCTAAACGTAAAAATTGTGATAAAATGGGCTGTTTTTTGCACACCAACAGCACCCAAAGGGTACACCACAAAGAAAAGTTCCTTCTTTTATCGCGCGTACAATTTATATTGAAACATTTTTGTAAGTAGTAAGGGTATTCAAAAGTCGACGTCTTAACCCATTTTGGGCAGGCTAAAGAGAGATATCCCTTGAAAGCTTTAAATTCCCATTTTCTGTGAATTTCCCTAACGGTAACTTGTAGGGTTTCAAGACAAATTGACTATTCGTAGGTGTTTATGTGACATTAACCATCTACAAGCTGCCAAGCATCGTAATGTTGTTAACATGGGACTGTTTTCAGACACGCACAGCACCTAATGTATACATGAGAGATAAACATAATCTCCTTTGTTGGAAGTGGAATTCACAGAGGACCATTTTTGTAAGTAATAAAGGTATTCAAAAAGCCAAGCGTTAACCCCTGTTGGGGAGGTTAACAGAGATACCCTTCAAAAGCTTAAAAAATCGTTTTCCCTGGATTTCTACAAACATTTTGTGGGGTTTTCAAGAGAAAATGCCCGTTGATAGGTCTTGGTGTCATATGACCAGTTGCATGGATCAATTATTCTGGTAGGCATTTGTTAACCCTTCATGGGCTTTTACCGGACGCAAACTGATAGGGAAACATTGATATTGATATTAACCCATTCTACCATTAATGATGGGTTTTTACCTAAACATTTTTTTTATCAAAACCAAACCGAATCATTTGAGACTACTATACTCACCTTTTCTCATAACATCAATGAAGGAACTTTTGTGAGACAGTTAAAAACAATTCATCAGACACTGTGGGGGTCAAGAAAAATCATGGAATCTAATTGGTGTTTAAGGTTTGTAAGTAGTAAGGGTATTTAAAAGAATGAAACTTAACCCATTTTGAACTGGATAAGGAGAGATGCCCCTTAAACGCTTAAAATTTACATTTTCGTGGATTTCGCTAACTGCTTGTTGGGGATTTTCAAGAACAATTTGACATTGGCAGGTCTTACAAATTGCATAGATAGAATATTCCGCTAGTCGTTTGTTAATCCCTCTACCGGCTGCTAAACGTCAAAATTTTAATAAAATCGGCTGTTTTCGGGCAGCAAAATGGGTATGCAATAGATAAACATGACCTCTTTTATCAGATTTAGAATTCCTGGGGGATAATGTATGATAGTATTAAGGGTATTCAAGGGAGCGCGGTGGCTCAGTGGTAGACTGTTGTACTTCTATGCTAGAGGTCCCGAGTTCGATCCCCGTCCGGGACGACTCACGTTGTGTCCTTGGGCAAGGCACTTTGGCCCGGTTGCCGACATGGGGGGCACGATGTCCCCGTGTACTAAGGCATACTGCACGTCGATGGTACACATGTCTTCAACCTCTGTAACCCTGCCTGAGCGGAGCCTGAACAGAGTGAGAATGTTGAGGAGCTGACAGTTGCTCGTCGATGCTTGGTGGTTCTCTCCGGGTACTCCGGATTCCTCACCCTCTAAAACTGTCACGGTCACGATTAGCCATTGTGCAGAAGTATGTGACCTTAAACACCAATAAATAAATAAATAAATAAATAATAAATAAATAAATAAATAAATAAGGGTATTCAAAAAAACAAGCCTTAACCCTGTTTTGTCGGATTAAAGGACAGACAGCTCATGCCGTGTACGCTGCCTACATTACTTGTAAAATCGACACCCCCCCCCCTCCCCCCCCCCCCCCCGCCCCCCCCCGCACTAAATCTCCTACGAGGTGTGGTTTCGGACCCGACCACCTGACGGTTCTGACCACATCAAATAACACACCTTCGTTGTATTTAGCAGAAAGAAATTTCCCCAAGAAGCAAAGACAAAATTAGCGTCTGCGGAAAATAATGGCAAATATTTTTATTTAGCCTGTATTTGTGTCCGTATAGAAAATTTCTCACCCACATATACCTAAAAATGATTCAATGATACAATTGGACATATTTCTCTCATAAAACGTGAAAAAAACACTTGATTTATTGCATTTTAGGATTGCGCATGTATATTCTTAGAAGATTCTCTGTCTGTTATTAAACTACGGCGTGTCTTTGATCTCGTTTTGGGACGATCAGTGATTAGCACCTTTTCAACAAGAGCCATGGAAATTGAAAATAAAAAAAATAATCAAATTTCACTAAAACCTTTTACAGAATCGTGGTTTTCAGAAAACGCTTTCGCGATTGCGTGTGTCGTTTTCAAAATTCGGATCAGTAAGCACGAAATTATAAATATGTTGTTGTCAATAACAAAATAGAAAGCATGTCCGTCAAACTTGCATGACGTCAGAACTCGACTCGGGTAAAATACTGCGGTGTGGTGAAAGGACGAGAGTAAGAAACGCTGATATCGCAGTAGGCTTTAAAATGTCCATGGAATGGTCCTAAAATCAACTTTATATTTGCAGCTTTATTGCAAATAGGTTTCCCGTTGTTTCTTGTTGAAATGTTATTTCCGTCAAGGCCAGGTACCATAGAAAATTTGGAATACTGGGCAGTGGGATAGGGCACCTGCCCCATGAACAACTGCCTGCTATTAAAATTAATTAGCGGGTACCCCCCCCCCCATGCTGTTTATTTTACCTAGGACACCTGCCCTCTGCTGTTTTTTTACCTAGGACACATGCCCCCCCCCCCCCCCCCCCTACTGTTAGATTAGATTAAACATATTTTATTTGCCACTTGACAATGCAAATCAGGATTGGAGGACAAGTGCTTACCACTTAGAAGCCCCTCCGTTCCTGTACGGTGACTAATAATTTACAATATGGCAGAACGTATTCCATAAATAACAGAATCTAGCAAAATCTAAATATTATAAACATTATAGACAAACACAAATTAAACTGAGACAAAGAGAGAGAGAGAGAGAGAGAGAGAGAGAGAGAGAGAGAGAGAGAGAGAGAGAGAGAGAGATCAAAAAAATAAATAGAATATAAGGAAAACATGAAATACAACATTAGATCCAGTGATGATGCCCGCCACCCACCCAATTGCATTCTATAGTATATTGGCCGTAATGGGAGTCTAAATTAACATCTTGATTACAGCCACTGAGCATACGTTTTCACTTCTGGGGATGTCCACACAACTGTTTTTTCATCAAGTACACCTGTCCTGCCCCCGTTTGTTTGCTAACGGGCCCCTACCCATTGACCTTTCTATTTTTAGAAGCACCCGGGCCGACGGGGAGAGGGCGTTGTTGGGAGCATGGCTAGATTTTGCTATAAAATGGGATTGAAGGAAGGTACCCTCAAATCTGGGGCGAAAGTGGCAAAAATGACAAAAGGCTACCTCAACGTATGGTAACGGTATAAACTACAGTCGATCTGGGCGATGTACAGACGAGAAATCATACCTTGGAGCTGGTTAGGCAATTTGGCACAAAAAACTCCGACTTCATGCTCAATCGCTGCTCTACAGTAGTCTACAACAGTTCTCAAGTCCATTCCAAACTGATAGAGTCGGGACGAATAGTACTCTCACTTTCCACGCGATGCGTGGTGTTCTTCACGCGGCCTCGACACTCGCAACAGATGCCAAAATGTCGGCCAGGGTGCGTAGAACAAGTTCTGAAACTTAGATGTCGCTGCCTTCAGCGGTCTAGACACGCTTCATGTTTGTGAGAAGTGCAATTTTAATGTCTAATTGGCAAATTTTCGTTAATCGTTACCCGCCAAAAAACCTACTCACCGCCGATTTCTTTTCACTTCAACTTCTGACGATTATCTAAGGTTTAAAGATAGTGTCATGATACCCCTCCCCCGCCGCTCTTTTGGAGCTGGTTAGGCAATGCGGCACCGAAACCTGGGACGTTATGCTCAATCGCAGCTCTACAGTCGTCTACAACACTGCCCGTGTCCATTCTAAACTGATAGAGTCGGAACGAATAGTACTCTCACATTCCAAGCGATGCGTGGTGTTTTCCACGCGGTCCGGACACTCCAAACAGATCCCAAAATGTCGGCCAGGGTTCGTAGAACAAGTTCTGAAAATTTCAAGTCGCTGCCTCCAGCGGTCTGAACACCGTTCGTGTATGTCTGAAGTGCTATTTTAATGTCCAATATACAAATCTTCGTCAATCTTTTCCTGCCTGCCAGAAACCCAATCACCGCCAATTTCTCTTGACTTTAAACTTCTGAGATTCTCGTAGGTTTAAAGGTTGTGTTGGGATCCCTGGTGGCTGTCTTAAAGAAGCAACTTCCATTTACAGTCAACTCTCCACCAGTCACACACAATTGTAACATTTAAGTGGACTTACTCCAGCGAGGAGGCACTGAAGGATTCTGCGCCCATTTCCGACGCTTTTTTCGAACTGGCTTGAAAAGGAAGGATCAAATTCAAACAATTACCTCCTCTCTCCAAAACGCCATATCTCAACCAATTCTAGGCAGATTTCCATGAAATTTTCACTCCTTGTTCATGAATAGTTGTGGCATCACTTTCCACGAAGAGACATGAATTTCGCATTTCGTCACGTCGAATTGGAAAAGAGCGTATGCGCAGGGATTTCTCTGAAAACATCTTGGAAGATTTTAAAGAAAAAATGGCCATTTGCAGTTCTTAGTGTGACATTACAAGTTGCATGGAAAAATATTCCTGTTAGTACTTGTTAACCCTCTAGAGGCTGCCAGACATCAATATTTTGGATACATTTGAGATAAAATGGACCATTTTCAAATAGACACAGCACTCAGTGGGTATGTGTGAAACAAACATAACTCCTTTTGTGGGTCATTAACTTGTCGGACGACGATATTGATATTAACCCACTCCACCGTTAATGATGGTTTTTACCTAAACAATTTTTTTATCAACTGAGTCATTTGAGACGAACGAAATGGTTTTACGCGCCGAAGGCGCGCAGGGACGATTTGGAGGACAAGCCCCCTTCAACCCTCGTTAGCTGTTTGTTGTTGTTGTAGGATGTCAAGGCGTGGTGGAGGAGGAAAAGGAAGGAGGGAGGTGGCTTAACCCCGTCTAGGCTTCTTTCGGTTCTTGTTCTTTGGAGGTGGTTGAGATTGTGATGTGGAAGTCGACGATGTTGAGTTTATTGTTGAGTTTGGTGAATGGATTGCGTCTAATTCCTTTTTGAGATCTGCTTTTGATTGTTCCCTGAACTCGTGGGTTTCGGAGGCGATTCGGTTTCCCATCTCAACTGCCCGCCTTCCCATCTCTATTATTCTCCTTATTTCTTCGGCGGTGACTGCAGACTTAGGTGGCTGTGTTGCTGAGATTGACACACCCTGGCTGTCCGGTAGAGAAGGAAGTGGGGAGTGAGGGGTGGGAGGTGGTGAAAAGGCAACCTCCGGTTCCTCCTCAGTCTCCACCAGACGTTCCTCATCCAACAGTACCGGCTCAGGAGCTGGCAGTTGGTTGGGTGTACTAGTGGCACTAGGAGGGGAACTGGCAGCTGCCTCCAGGACCTCCATACTCTCGCTCACCTCTTTCTTCCTATTCCGGAAGGCCTCCAGGCGCCTGGAATCCCGGCGCTTGGTGGACGGACTCTTCTTCTTCTTGCTCTTCTTCTTTACAGGGCCAGGTCCAGGCTTCTTCGGGTGAGGACCAGTGTGAGAGGGGTTCCTCTCACAAAAGGTGCTACCTCTCCCCGAAGAAGGTGTGGCGGTGTTGTGCTCTTCAATGACGAACTCCAAGTTCAGATGGACTCTCTTGCCTGTCTCCCGGACAGTCCAGGTGACAGGGCAAGAGATGCCCAGAGCTGCTATTGTTCTCTTCAGTCGCGCTGGTAGTTCCAGTGTTTCCATAATTATGGTGTTAATTAGGATCGAGCCAAGTCATTTGAGACTACTATACTCACCTTTCTCATAACATCAATGAAGGAACTTCAGTGAGACAGTTAAAAACAATTCATCAGACACTGTGGGGTCATGAAGAATCATGGAATCTCATCGGGAAAAGCCATGATTCTCCAGAATCATAAAGTCTAGTTGAAAACAGCCATTGCATTTTTGCAGTTACGTGGCATAATAATAATAACACTTCGGCCGGCCGCTGATTTGTCGCGGTTCTCGTATGAGAAGGCCTTGGTTACCCATGTTCTACCAACTGCCTCCCTATTCCCGCGCTTCTTCTCTCCTCCCAACACTCGGAGACGAACTGCTTGATGACATCCCTTGCCCCATTCTTCCCAATCATAGTTTTCACACCAAGGAAGTATGACGTAGTGCCCGACTTTCTGTATTGGTAATGTACGGCCAACCAATACGACTTATCTTCCTTTCGTTGGTCGCTTTGGTCCTCTTTGGCCGTAACCCTTCCTGTTCATTGGTCGTTATTTGGACCAATGGTCGCAAAGTATATAAAGTGCCTTTGGTCGGTGGTCTGTGTCTTCTGTTCGTCAACAACCGTAAGCAGCAGTCGTCAGCGAATAACCTCCATTGTTAACAAACTCCAAATTAACACAGAAACTAAACCAGAACGCAGTTACTTACAGCCTCGGCGGAAGCTCCGAAAAAGTGTGTGTGTGGAGGTGGGGGTGGGGGTGGGGTGGTCATACGTTTCTGGGTACCGCAAGGGTATAGGATAGAAAATAAGTTTTCTTCGGGAGGAGGATGTCAATGCTAGTGGGGCGGTGTATTCACGCAAAATGTATAAATTTATATACGCTACCCCTCACCCTTGAACCCACCATATTTAAGACACTAACCTCAGCGTATTTATTTTATTTTGTTTTTATTTAACCCTTTACCCAACGTAACGGCCAAAACCGCCAGCGCGATTCTCAAAAATCGCCAATTAATTTTCTTTATTTTTTCATTTTTTGTCTCAAAAACATAGGTTATGACCCCTCATTGGAACGAGCTCGTCGAGCTCGTTCCAATGAGGGGTCATAACCTATGTTTTTGAGACAAAAAATGAAAAAAATTAGTTATTCAAGATTTTTTTTTGCAAGTGTCGTCTGCTTTTCATGTTAGGTAAAGGATTAACCCTTAGAAGCAAATCAATGGTAGCAAATGGAAGAGACCATATTCATTATCTGTGGGTGGACCAATTAATATTTTCAACGTGCAGCCTCAGGGCTGCACGTTGAAAATATTGATTGCTGTTCCCCACAAATTCACTTACCAGCTATCCTACTTAATATGCTTATAAAGTATCAAGTTCATGGACCGGAAAAGCGGCCTCTCGGGTTCAAACGGCTTATCATAACTTTGAAACCTTCAATTGAAATATTACTACATTCCATTCGGAGCTTTCTATTTTAACTAATAAAATCTTGAAAGTCAATGTGGTTATAAATGTACTGGTGATGTGTAGTGATCATAGGGGTGGGGCCGTTATGACGGAAAATGCTGTTCGGGTACCTATAATTGGTGACAAAAGTGTGGGGGGGGGGCACATGACCCCTGTGCCCCTCCCGGCTCCGCCGCCCCTGGTTACTCATAATTAACAAAGACTTACATTGCCATTTCCTACCTACGCTGATGAAGTAAAGCAACCTATACCGTACAATGAAGTACAAACGAGGCCATGGACAAGTAAAGCAGACATTTAACTTTGAGGGCAAGTTCGAAGACACGAAGTATTAACCCTGCCATTAATTACATTATACCTGAACGTTACTGTCGTTAGTGATTAGAGACGGACTGCTTCATGACTAGAATGCAGAACCTCAATCTTTATACCGTTAAGTGACTGCAACTATGGCTCCGAAATTATTTAGCTCTCCGTATCGGGGAACAACAATAGGGTTATCTTATGAAGACAGTGTTTAATGGTAACCTACATGCGTCATCATTCGACAAAGTAACCCATGTTTTTGATGGCGAATTCTTCAGGTGAGGACACATGTTTTCTTTATCATTCAATAGGTGCGGGATGTGGTAGAGTGGAACCCCATTAAATGAATAGTTACTTTGCGATTGAAAATTATTAAATTATTCATTTCACCCTTTGAGACTTTAATTATCCTGACGTTCAAACGTTACTGGGAATTCAGTTTCTTCAAGGTTTTTCAAAATGCAACGTCAACCGTCAGAAATTACAAATAACAAGGTATTTTTCACATTTGTGATTATCTGGTTGAGGGCTAGATTATTTTTGGTGGTGTGAATTTGTTATTCAAAACTTGTTTTATTCCATATTATTGGAGAGTGCCCACAGGCACTCTCCAATAATTTGTAATAAAAGAAATTTATATGAACAAAATATTATTTGTGTTTGACTGAATATGAAATATAAGCAAAGAAAGTGTTGGCTTTTGCTCTGGTATCTTCATTTTATGAAAGCCCTGATACTGGCTTCTTGCACTCAACCAACCACTTGAGAAGTCTTGACAGCAGGATTATGTTAGTATTCTAAGCTGCGATAACATTTGACTCAACCGTTGTCATTGAGCACTATTCGGGAGAAAATAGGAATTTGAGATCAAAACATTAAAAAATCGAAAAATAATAACAAAATAAATTACCAAAAAGTATCAACGTGCTGTTTGATTTCGTACGCAATGACACTTACAAAGGATGAAATTAAACAAAAGATTTCGTTCGTAATAAACGTACAAAAATACCAAAGAATTAATAGGAGTTTTCAATAAACAGGAAATTGGTGACCTTGCAGTATTCTTGATATAAACTAAGCATTTATGTTAATATATCTTGTTTGACAGAGATTCACGAGCTCTGTCACAAACGATATAATAGTATATATGTAGGGAAACAGGAAGGCAGGAAACGCGGGGGAAGAATGCTTTATGTGTGTGTGTGGGGGGGGGGGGGGGGGTGGGGGAGGGTAACCGAGGAGGGGGATCTAGTAGGAAAATTCGGAAGGTGGCGTCAGGACAGGGTTGCGTGGAGTCAGTCCAGAGTCGGCGTAAGGCTGCCAAGGTTGCTAGGCGGTGCTTAGAGAACAGGTTCAGTGTTTTCGATTCCGATACCCCTGGGGATAAGAGTGGGGGAGACAATGAGGGGGAGAAGTGGCTGCGTACGTTGATAGGGAAGATAGGGTAAGGAGGGCTTGGAAGAGAAAGACGGGACCAGAGGCATGCAAAACGAGGCGAGTTACAGATGATATAGGAACTGGGGGAAGAAGAAAATTAGTTGTAGCGGGCAATAGCATTGTACGTGGGACTGACTATGTGGTTTGTGGTCCTGATAATTCTAATCGAACAGTCTTGTGCTTTCCGGGGGTGAAGGTGGAGGATCTAAGGGACTGGGTAGATGGTATTGTGGCAGGGTCAGGATCGGATCCGGTGGTGGTGGTCCATGTGGGGGACCAACAATATCAGGGAGAGAAGGTCAGTAAATCTGGTGGAGTCGTATAGAGGTTTAGTTAGCAAACTGCTAAGTAGAAATGCAAGAGTAGTTGCATCCGGGGTCCTTCTTGTCCTAGGGGGTAGGGACGAACGGAACTCAAGGATTTTGGCGCTGAATGGGGAGTTCGAGGACTACTGTGTTGACCTGGGAATACCCTTTATCGACCACTGGGACACGTTTTGGGGCAACGCGAGCATGTACGGGCGTGACGGACTGCATCTTAGCAGGATGGGGAAACGGGTATTGGGGAATAAAATGCGACGGGTAGCGGAACCTTTTTCGGAGAGGAGAGGGGTGGGAGGACAGAGGCAAGTGTAACAAAAGGGGGCACACGTGGGGTGAACAAGAGCGAGCCGGACAGAAAAAGTTTGCCAATGCAAGCGCCAGAAAACAACGGGCCCAGTTGGCGAAAGCCATTGAATCACGGTACCCTGAAAGTTGGTTATAGCAACACCCAGGGTCTCCACCGGAAAGTAAGTGAAATTTCTACATTGATCGAGGCAGAGGACTTTGATGTCATGAGCTTAAGTGAGACGTGGGTAAGACACGAGGAACGGGTAGACCAAGTAAGGGGTGCGTGTGGATAGGCGTGGGGAGAACGGAAAGCCAGAAAAGAGGGTAAAGGGTTGGCATGTTCATTAAAGAGGATTTAAAACCGTCGCTGATCACAGACCTGGAAGACGTCCGCACCTCGGCTGAGGTACCGAAAGAAATTTGATGGGTAAAGATCAGTCTAAGAAACAAAAGTATTGCAATTGGGATTGTGCACTGTGAGGTGTGGGTGTGTGTGGGGGGGGGGGGGTGGGGTGGGAGAGCAAATCCGAGTGGAATGACTCGAAATACTCAACACTAAGGTCCAATATCACAGAACTAGAAAACAGAGGGCTCGGTATAATTCTGATGGGGGACTTTATTGGACATATAGGTGATAAGGATGAAAGCAAAGAGGGCGGGGATAAGAAAGTCCACAGGAATAGAAGGAAGCTGTTGAACGTCACAAATGAGCTCGGTCTGAAGATTCTGACTAGGGACTCGATGGGTAAGGGTAAATGGACCTGGGAGAGGAACGACATCAGCAATCGACTATATTCTCACGAATATCTGTGATATGGCCTAAAAGTCCGTAATACAAGTTTTTGGTTTGGTACGCCCTTTGAAAGGGCGTACCAAACCAAAAAATTATATTACGGACTTTCAGGCCATGTTTGGACAGGTTGGTTTCATGCACCAATTCAAGGTGAATACGTGTTGAATTATTGCTGGAAATGATCGGTATCCACTCAAAAACACTAGATTTACTTTACATTATACCTTTTTAGAACAAACTGATCATTTCCAGTGATAATTTGACTCGTATTCACCTTGAAGTGATGCTTTGAAAGCCGCCATTTTGATTGACACCGTGGAAGTGAAAATTTCTGTATCTTCACAGCGGGGGATACGATTTCTATCTTTCCGCAATTGTTTCGATAATCTATCGTTTAGCGTATAAAAAATTATGTCCCATAAATGGATATTTATTCCAACAATAAAAGTCTGGGATAAAATTCTGCTTTATTCACCTAGTAGCAGCTGCTAGTAGGGTGATAAATTTTGCCCGTAGGTTTAACACTGAAAGAATTTATTCCAACAGTCGAGACAGACTTGTTGACCTCTCACCTCTACCGCATTCGCGTTGTCATGACCTGTTTTACGTTTGTGGGAGACAAAATGAACCAACGTTTGTCAAACGTTGACGGTCGCTGAAATGTTTGGTTTTAGAATATATGACACATTTCAACTCTGTCTAACAATAAAACGAACAACAAGAAACTTAATCAATCGAAACCAAGCGCTGAAAAGCATATAGTTCGATTTTGAAAGGCAAGGGCATGATGTTTGATGTTTCATTTTCCAAATTGGGAAAATGTAAATAAATAAATGCATGTGTCACTGATTTGTTTATAAAACTCGACGAAAAACAACAATAAACAGCGAAATTAAGAAAGATAAACATTGTTCATTTAATAAAGTATTTTTGCAACTTTGGCTCAAGTTTGTAGGGGAATTATTTTTAGATAGAAATGTATCACTGTGCCTTGTTTATTTTAGGCAGTTTTGCTTGGTGATCGATTTGGACCAATGTGCTCCTTACTTCTCGCACACACTAAAAACTAAAGTGTTAAAACTGACACTTTCAAGGTGTTAAACCCATTCTAACTCTTAGGGTTTGATTTTTAACACTCAAAGTGCAATGCTTTAAGCACTTGGACATTACAATCGTCAGACATCTGGAACTTGAATGGATGGCACTTCCCATGTGTCTAGCATTGGTAGTTCTTCCAGAATCGTCCATAATTTGATTTGCGCTTGGTGGGTACATAATTAAAAGGACACAACGTAGATGACGCGGATCAGGCTCGAGAGTTCGAGCCTGCTCCGCGTCATCTGCGTTGTTTCCTTTTAAGTGTCGCGACATTACACTTGTCAAGTGGTATTATTGTAACACCTGTCAAGTTCTGGGATATGTACACTTGAATAAAGTGCTAGTTCAGCACTTAGTAAGTGTTAAATACAGCACTTCAAGTGTAGTTTTTAACACTTTAGTTTTTAGCCTGCAGTGTTTTGCAGAGAGTGACAACACGATTTCGCCAGACTGCCCTGTAAATGATTTATGGGATAAACAAAATAAACGAATAGTGTTTTCAAGTAAAATATTTATTCTACTCGTAGGATAAAGAATGAAGCCGACTCGCCACAGGCTCGTCGGTTTCATTCTTAGTACTTCGAGTAGATTAAATTTTTCACTTGAAAACACTATATCTTTATTCTGTATATATATATATACACTACCAAATAAAAACTTACTCTTCTTTAAATTCAACTTTTCCAAATGCTAATATGATTATTCATTCAAATGCTACTATTTTATGACAACATCGTGACCTTCACCAAATTGTGTTAATATTTTGCTGGTATCAGGAGATTTATATACCTATTAATTGGAATACCTCTGACTGAAGCAATAAATCAGATATGTATGTCACTATTCTAAGGACCCTGTCAACCTCGGCAACACCCTGTAAAACACTAAAAACCGCGGGTGTGCCCATACAAATCCGACGCGCATGAGCAGTCTCCTTTCTCGTCTGACTTGCTAACTTCCAGGGAACGTGCCTTATTTTATTGCAAAGATTGTGGCAATTATTCCTGTTCCCAGGCTACAAAAGTGCTGAATACTCGCTGGAATTGGCAGAGATAAAGCGTTTTGATGAAATGTGGTAATATAGCGTATTTGTTTTGTTTGTTTTAAATTGATACCAAACTGGCGCGGCGAAGTGCGTTGACAACCCCTCTCTCGAAAAGGTCCACTTAAGCCTTATATTCTACAGCTAAGGGAGGAGAAATGGGACTCAATTAAACTTACATCTTCGTGACCGTGGGCTATGGTCTTCAAAGATCAGATAAACTGCCACGCTCAAAAGTGAACAACAATCGCGCTTGGTTTAAAAGCACAAGGTCGGTAATTTACACAATCTGACAATGACATTGGAGAAGCAGTATTATCTATTGACTAAAGTGAATTTTTTGATTTGATTGGTTGATAGATACGTGGTATGAGTCCATATTCATTGAAACCCACGATACGTCCGCCCAGCCACTGACAAATTTCCCATACCCAGTGGAAGCCTCGTTCCGAAATCTACAAATTGTCCATACCCCGTAGAAGACGCGTCATTCCAGTTTTACAGTGTACATGTATTATATTTTAATTTTTTATCTCCAAAATATAGCTCATGACCCCTTATTGGAATGAGCTTGTCGAGTACCCTCCAATGTGGGGTTCATAAGCTATGTTTTTGAGACAAAAAAAAGAAAAGAAATTCAATAATTTTTTATACTAGTCATATCGGCATATTTTCACAAAAAACTCTTTTACACAAAAATTCCACAAAAACCTGTATGGCTCAACAATGGAAGATAGAAGATCTCATGCTGTGTGTGTTCACACATGAAATATATTGTACTTCTAAAACGGAAAGTCAATAGATAAATTCGTTACCCCGTATATGATCACGTGGTACGGGTTTTTACCTACCCGAAGCCAGCCGTATCCCATTCGGCCTTCGGCCTCATGGGATACGGCTGACTTCGGGTAGGTAAAAACCCGTACCACGTGATCAGACACGGGGTAACTTATAATATCAGGTATAAACCTGTTATGCACTAACCACTGCAATTGCATTTTTCAAATCCCGAGACCAAGCGCAGGCAGGCTACTCTCCTGGATTGTTCTTATTTATACTTCATTGATACACTCCACACCTCCAACGGATCTCGATTTCATACAGTTCAACTAAGAGATGTGTACGAGTCATCTGGAACTGTAAGGAAGCCACAACCCGTTAACATTAACTACTTCGCACGAACATACTGATCGTAGGCGAATAACTCATATCACAAAAGCGTATACAGAGCAACGTTTACAAACATATTACTAATACTAGAGAAACAGAATTTACTGCACCCAGTAAATTCAAATCTGTGTGAAAAGGGTTAAAGAATCAGGAATAAACTATACAGAAAGAGATTTTATGGAGGCTTATTTTCAGGAGTAAAATATTTTTAAACAAATCAGAAATGGGTTTTCGTTAACAGTATTTACAGATAATCATACCGGAATCAGAACAATTATTTATAAGAAAGCAGAAAAGGCATACATGTGACCAGCATTCATAGGGTTCGATACTCGAATCAGAAATGGACATTTTTGGCTCTGCCCACTAATTTGAGTGATGGAATACGTTCATAAACTTTAGAAATACATTAAGGTGTAATAAAATTCATTTCCCAGTATTTCTGAATAATACGCACTTGATGACTTTGGTGACCTCTTTCAGGCAGACCCCTAGGTGACCTCAATGACCTTAACCCATATTTTGAATTTCCATCAAGTGTCGACACATTTGGTGATAGTTCCAGGGCCATTCATCATACCACGATTGAGATATGAGCATGACCCACTTTCAAAAATGTTGGCTACGCCCACTTTTTTAACATAAAAATGCATATATGGACCTCAGGAATGCTTTGGAGGGGGGGGGGGGGGGGGGTGTCAAAAACTGTGATTTCCAGCAATTGTGAAAAATGCACTTAATGACCCCTAGGTGACCTCCTTGACCCATATTTGGAATCTCCATCAAGTGTCGACTCATTTGGTGTTGGTCCCAGGTCCGTAGGTCATACCACTCTTGAGATATGGGCGTGACCGACTTTCAAAAAATTTGTCCACGCCCACTTTTTTTACGTCAAAATGCATGTGCGTACTTCAGGAATAATTTATGGATCAAAAAATGTGATTTCCAGCAATTCTGAAAAAATGCACTCAATGACCCCTAGGTGTCCTCCGTGACCTTGACCCATATTTTGAAACTCCATCGAGTATCGACTCATTTGGTGTTGGTCCCAGGTCCATACGTCATACCACGCCTGAGGTATGGGCGTGACCCACTTTAAAAACATTTTTGGCCACGCCCACTTTTTTATGTAAAAATGCATGTGTGTACGTCAGGAATACTTTAGGGGGTCAAAAAATGTGATTTCAAGCAATTCTGAAAAAAATGCACTCAATGACCCCTAAGTGACCTCTGTGACCTTGACCCATATTTTGAATCTCCATCAAGTGTCGACTCATTTGGTGTTGGTCCCAGGTCCATACGTCATTCCACGCCTGAGATATGGGCGTGACCCACTTTCAAAAATTTTGGCCACGCCCACTTTTTTTTACCTCACAATGCATGTGTGTACGTCAGAAATAGTTTAGGGGGTCAAAAAATGTGATTTCCAGCAATTCTAAAAAATGCACTCAATGACCCCTAGTTGACCTCCGTGACCTTGACCCATATTTTGAACCTCCATCGGGTGTCGACTCATTTGGTGTTGGTCCCAGGTCCGTAGGTCATACCACGCTTGAGATATGGGTGTGACCCACTTTCAAAACAATTGGCCACGCCAACTTTTTTGACGTCAAAATGCATGTATGTACGTCAGGAATACTTTAGGGGGTCAAAAATGTGATTTCCAGCAATTCTGAAAAATGCACTCAATGACCCCTAAGTGACCTCTGTGACCTTGACCCATATTTTGAATCTCCATCAAGTATCGCCTCATTTGGTGTTGATCCCAGGTCCATGCGCCATACCACACCTGAGATGTGGGCGTGACCAACTTTCAAAATTTTTGGCCACGTCCACTTTTTTTACGTCAAAATGCATGTGTGTACATCAGGAATACTTTAGGGGTCAAAAAATGTGATTTCCAGCAATTCTGAAAAAATGCTCTCAATGTCCCCTAGGTGACCTTCGTGACCTTGACCCATATTTTGAATCTCCATCAAGTGTCGACTCATTTTGTGTTGGTCCCAGGTCCATACGTCATACCACACCTGAGATATGGGCGTGACCCACTTTCAAAACACCCCCACGGAGAACCCTAATGCCCCAGGAATCTGAAAAATATTCAGTGCCGAGAACTTGTGGCGGTCTATCAGCATGCCAAAAATCAACGAGATAAGGCAATTCGTTTTCGAGTTATCTTGCGGACGAAAAAGTGATGAGAAGAAGAAGAAGAAGAAGAAGAAGAAGAAGAAGAAGGAAGAAGAAGAAGAAGGAAGAAGAAGAAGAGGAAGAAGAAAAAAAAAGAAAAAAAGAAAGAAAAAGAAACTGCAAAAACAATAGTCTGTGTGTTTCACACAGACTAATTAAAAGGAAATGTGTTTCTAGAATTTCTTTATTTGTCACTCACGCGCATTAGCTGGTCGAAACTATTATGGGCCGCGTGGGTGCTGAATTAGCGACGTCTTTTGGATAATGTTGGATCTGCAAAATTTAAGACTTCAAGATGAAATATTGTACCTTTAGAAGTTACCTGTTGACCATGTTCAGTCCATCGTCATACATGATTTCACCTGATAGCATCTGCAGTTGCATGATGCACAAAACGCATCTAATGAAACTCAAGGAGCTTTAACCCTTTGAACACTGGTAGTATCTTCCATGCCAGTAAAACGGAAGAAATTGGAAGAGTCCATATCCATTATTTGGGGGTAGAGTAATTAATATTTTCAACGTGCAGCCCGAGGGCTGCACGTTGAAAATATTAATTGTTTACCACACACGTTCACTTAATAGCCATCCTACTTAATGAAATTATGGCGCATCGTGTTCCTGGACCGGAAAAGCGGCCTCGCGTGTTGAAAGAGTAAATATTCAGAAAATAGGATGCGATTATACATTTCAGTCATCCCGACATATCACATCACTCGTATGTATATGTACTGTAATTCATTGAAAGGTGTCCAAAAAAATGTAATTTTTTGACATTAAAAATGTCGCTGCTTTCAGTTCATGTGTTTCGAGGCATGCTAATAAACTGTAGTGGTGTTTTCGTGCACGATCGGCCCAAAAATTGAGTCGTGACTTCAGTCTGACGCAGTGGCGGCGCCAGAAATTTTTTTGTGGGGGGGGGGGGGGGGCAACTAGGGGGGGGGGGGGGGAGACTCCCATGAAGGGTGGCAAATACGTAAAGGATCATATCATTACTTTGTTATGAGGTAGTCCAAACTTGGACCCAAAGTCCGTAATATACTTTTTTGGTTTGGTACGTCCTGTGGACGTACCAAACCAAAAAATTATATTACGGACTTTGGGTCCAAGTTTCGACTAAATGTAATGGTAATTAGCAGTCCTCCTTTCAAACAATCCTGGATCCGCGTCAGGTGGGTCTGTGCGTGAGAGAGAGAGAGAGAGAGAGGGAGATAGAGAGAGAGAGAGAGAGAGAGAGAGAGAGAGAGAGAGAGAGAGAGAGACACTTCAAATAATTGAACAGTGCAAGGGAGATAATGCCCGTCTGTCATAATGCGAAATCCATGAATTTTTTTAGACAAGGGATATGGATAGACATGCCTTTGTTGGCTCATAACTTAATTATAACTTATAAGTCTCTGCATCCGAGTCTTTAAATCTCTACTGCCTGGATGTGTTCATCAGCTAGCCTGAGGCTTTGGGCTAAGTGTGTATGAGAAATTATTGGGAATAAAAAAAGAGAGGGGGGTGTGTGTGTGTGAGAGAGAGTGACTGAATGTGTTTGTGTGTGAGGGTGGATGGAAATGCTTGCGAGATGGTTGGGGGGGGGGGGGGGGGGGCAACTGGGGGGGGGGGGGGCAAAGCCTTCGTTTGGGGGGGGGGGAATTTCCCCCATGCCACCCCACCCCCCACCCCTCACCCCCACCCCCCGTAGCGCCGCCACTGGTCTGACGTGAATGAATGTATTGTAGATCTGTCTAGCTGTGTTTCTTTACATTTACGTAACCAATCTACTTATCAAAGCCCACCAAGTAGACAAAAGCCAGCGGTCTGAAATGTCATTCTGCAGTCTAATTACATTTTCGGGTTGCTCTTCTTGAATGTTGATAGACGCAATTAGACTTTTAGATTTTTCTAAAATTAAAAAGTAAATTTCCTGAAGTCATCCAATGAATTTCGACCAACGCCATATTTACCCACTTTCAAAAAATTTGGCCACGCCCACTTTTTTTACGTAAAAATGCATGTGTGTACGTCAGGACCTGGCCTCAATGTCTCATGTGCATTGTAATTATATTTCCAAAGTTTTTAAATGGAAATGTTAAAATGAGATTGAAAAAAGGTAAGGCCACACAAGTAGATCTTCTGTTTCTCAGGCCATTATTTGTAAAAATGCATGCGGGAGAGCGGTTTTTATTTTATTTTTTATTTTGTGCAATTATTTCTTTGCCATTAAAAGTTCATGTTCTTGGTTTATGTTTTAGAACTCATAATCTACAGAATAGCATGGGTGGTGTTGTATTTCGTCCCTTGAGAGCAAGAAGGCTTTGCAATGCTGAAGCATTGCAAAGCCTTCTTGCACTCAAGGGACAAATTTATCAATTTTGTTTCAACTTGGGTAAAATATCAGATGTTAACCATTTAATTTTTATTTTTTTAAAGTTTACATTGGTTATAAAAAGAGAGCATGCGGCAGCCAAAAGGATCATGCGGGAGGGCCTGAGAAACAGATTTTTGAATTTTTTTTTAGTCCTAAACACAAAAATATTATTTCGGCGTCGTTGGCAATGTGGGTGTCTCATTTGAGACGTCCATGTCTTCCCAGTTTTCTTTGCGCCTGCCCTTGAGAAGAAAGGAATTAACAGGCAAAGCTTTTTTGTATCGTACAGGAAGCACCAACTTTCTGTTTGTATTTGCTCTCAAAATTAATCCCACGGGAGTTTGGAAAAAATGTTAATCCTGAAAGACGACTACCTTGAAATAATGTTGCAAATTTTATGCTTATTTTCACAGACAGAGAATACTATAACGCGAACTGCTTTGCCCACGTGAGTTCATCACATGTCAACAGACTGTACGCTATATTTTCCGATGTCAATTTTATTTGTCATTGAAAGGTGCGCTCTCAAAATCATTTGGGTTAAAAGTTTGACCCTTTACCCTGTGCAGACGATATCAAGATTTATTATTTTAAATATTATTTTTTTTAAATTTTTCAAACAATTTCAACAAAACTATATCATGTGACCCCTCGTCGGAACGAGCTCGACGAGCTCGTTCCAACGAGGGGTCACATGATATGGTTTTGCTGGAATTTTTTGAAAAATAATATTTTTTCAACTGCTGAATTTGCATATTACGCGGGCGGATTCGGGCAATTCGTTAGGTAAAGGGTTAACCCAAACTAAATGGACTGAGAGAATATGAACCCAATTGGGTTCTTATTCATTCAAGCCAGTTGATTTGAGTTAATTTTTATCCCAACTGATTTTAGGGTGTGGTCAAAAATATGTGTGTTCATATCCGTATGCCTTTTAGAGAAACATCAAAAATTTGAGAAACAAGGTCGAGACATTTGTAATTTGTTTTTTAAATTTCGTGTGCTCCAATATTCTGAAATCTTATAATTTCATGTTCAAAAAGGACTGTATTGTACCAATGATCTACTGCCGGAATTTAGAACACTTTCTGACATAAAACTAAGTTTGAATACAACTGAAGCATTATTATTCAAAAGAAAATAGTTTACTCAAATGTGTTGCCAGAGATAACGTTCGTAGCTACATGAATGAGAAGCATGCATGCAAATAAAATATGCGCATTACATGTATAAACAAACGAACATTATTTCTGGCAGGGTGATACATTTTCTCCGTAGGTTTAACACTGAAAGAATTTATTCCTAGATTCCGCCAGTCAGGATCCTCTATAAGTGATTGAAATTGTAGCATTGAGGAACCAACATTGAAAAGTGGTCACAAAAAATCCAAACCGTTCTTAAAAGAAACTAAATCGGAGATTTGACGAGGACGGTAAGAACAAGATTCAAGTACAAGGATTAGAGATGGCCCATACCGAAGAGGTAACAATGTTTACAAGACTGGAAGCTCCTGAAAAGAAGATTGAAAGCCTACCATCCAAGAGCTTGATTGAAACGATAAGTAGAAAGACTGACAATTTTGTAACCAAGGAAGAAATTGATGAAAGCTTGAAAAAATAAATGAACATTTATTACAGAGATGTGAAGTCCTGGAATCAAATATTGTTCATATTAAAAACGAGAATCAAGACTTCAAAATGGAAGTAGAGCGGCTAAAAAAAGAAGGAGACAAACACTCGTTAGTAATTCATAATTTGGAATCAAAAGCAAAGTCTGTACAGGAGTGCCAAGAAAAGGATATTTTTCAGGCGTTCAGAATGTGGGGAATAGACGGTTACGCAGAAACTGAAGCTTTGGTAGATTGAATTGAAAAAGTTTGCAACACTTCAAATAAAAAAATTAGTCACGAAATTATCAAGAGATGATATTGACATTGCTCATAGAAGTGGAAAGATAAATAAACAAAAGCAACTCAACAGGCCAATAATAGTGCGTTTCCATAAACGAAAAGATAAAATAGAAATCTTAAAGCGTCGAAAAATTCTCAAGGGGACCAAGATTGTAATCAGGGAAGATCTGACACGTAAAAACCAAGCGTTTTTATTAATGGCAACCCCCCCCCCCCCCCCCCCCAAAAAAAAAAACAAAAAAAAAAAACAGCCGTTTGTGAAAGACGTTTGGTCCAACAACGGGGAAATTATCGCCAAGCTGAAACTGAAACTTTATTTTGCAGCACTCGGATACAGTTTACATAAATTAAAATAAGGTAGCAATCAAAAAGGTGTATACTGCATGGAAATGGCATAGCCGGAAAGGCTGTCTTCCTGCCATTCCCAAACATGATATCCTGTCCTGACATCAAAGTCGTTTAACTCATTATCTTCATTGTTCACAACTGGTAAAGCTTCGAAGAATACGTTTAGCGAAGCTTTCCCCATGTTAGGATTAAAACGACTTACACAATGCTCAAAGTAATCCGAAAAGACGAATAGTGATTTGAAAGGTCCCATGCTCAGGATAATTGTAGATTATCCCGAACACAAGACCCCTCAAATCACTACACAAATCTTCCGATCTTCAGTAGTTGGGAGGATGAGATCACTTTATGCTGGGTCACAATCGGGACAGAATGGATGGGTCAAGTAATGCCGGAAGAATATGCGTTTAAGAACGAATTGATTATTGTCTTTTTAAACCAAGGCCTGCTATATTGCCTATTCGGGATTTAAGTCATTCCAAATTTTCGGGAAACTATGAATCGGGAGATCAGCAGAGAACAATATGAACAATAGGACAGTGACAATTGACTCTGACACAGACTTTGAAAGTTCAGAACGTCACTCATTTTCTCCTACAAATTCTGAAATGGAATCTTAGACCTTTACCCAACGAATCGCCCGCATCCGCCAGTGTCATATGCAAATTCAGCAGCTGAAGAAATATTATGTTTCGAAAAATATCAACAAAACCATATCATGTGACCCCTCTTTGGAACGAGCTCGTCGAGCTCGTTCCAAAGAGGGGTCACATGATATGGTTTTGTTGAAATTTCTTGAAAAAAATTAAAAAATGATATTTCAAATAGTAAATTTTGAAATTGTCTGCGTTGGGTAAAGGGTTAATATAGGACGTTAACATTAAGACTCCCAACATATGACAATTAACACGCCTTTTCGAAGAAATTGCCTGGGTATGGACTAATTAAGTTTTCTGTTATTTCTCTTTCTGAAATTCACAAACCACGCCCGAATTTGAAAACTTTCTGGGCCAACACCGAACAACAAACTGTATTATTTAATATAACGCACATGAAATCGTAAATTATTTTTTCACAATATACATGTACATCGAACAGCGAGATAATATGAGTTATAATACCAGCTTCTCACACCAAGTCTTGAAGACCTCTTTCATGGAGCTCTCCGAGAAATGATGGGAGAGACTGGTGATGTCACTTGAAATTGAAACTTGAAGCATGCTGCCTAAACTATGTAGCTATTTATGTTTCTGATGTTTGTCAGAGTATTAGCATGTCTTTTTGGATATATGCAGGGATTGGAGTTGCAGCCAGCTTCCGGTAAGGTAATTTAAAAAAAAAAAAAATACGCTAAAATACCGAGTATTTAAATTAATGTTAATACCGAGCATTTTTATGTTAACAACTTAATGTTTGATATTTGTCGTCAAGGCTGGTCATGACTGCCACGAGGCAGCCATGACTAACTTTGATGAGAAATCATCTCAACTTAACTTTAGGAAATTTTGGTGAACAAATTCATTGAGTTTACGGGAGAAAAATCAGACTGAAAGTGCCCAGATGACGTGCTCCTTGAAAACTTATAATAAATTGAATCCTTCCTTGAATCCCAGAAATGGTTGCACATTGAAATGAAACAGAATTATTCACGCAGCAAACTCGTGACGCGCTAAAAACCGAGAATTTTTAAGATATATAATTATTGTTTGATATTTCTCATCAAAGCTAGTAAAGGCTGCTGTGAAGAAGCCATGGCTGGATGTGATGAAAGATTCATCTAAAGTTAACCTTACAAATCTTTGGTGAAAAAATCTATTGAGTTTACAAGGGAAAAATCATGTTGAAAGTATCCAAAGTATACTTAATTCAACGGTAAGAGAACAACTGTCCTTGCTAGGAATATCCGCCTGCAACATGCAAAGAGCTAAAATACTAAATTAGCACCTAACATAAACTAGTTTCTCACCTGTTAATTCAAACTTTAAAAATAAAATCCCCCCATTCCCTGAATCTCATGAACACAATGAACTGAAACAGAATTATATTAGCAACTAACTCTCAACTCGGTAAAAAAAACCCAAAACCCTATTATTTTTAAGAGATAAAATTATTGTTTGATATTTTCTTCATCAAAAGTAGCCATGGCTGCTTTGAAGCAGCCGTGGATAGATTTAATGAAAGATGAAAAATCAGGTTGAAAGTGCTCAAATTACTTGTTACTTGAAAACTTAAAAAAATTGAATCCATCCTTGAATCTTATAAATGGTTGCACATTGCTTTGAAACAGTATTGCACACGCAGCTAACTCGCGACCCGCTAAAAATACCGAGTACCTTTATGATAAAAACTTATTTTTTGATATATTTCATCAAAGCTGGTCATGGCTGCCATGAAGCATGATGATAAATTCATCTGATCTTAACTTTAGGGACCTTTGGTGAAAACATATATTTAGGAATCTTTGGTGAAAAAATTCATTGAGTTTACAAGAGAAATATCAGGTTGAATTTGCCCAAATTTCTTGTTGCTTGAATACTTATAAAAAAATGGAATTCCTCCTTGAATCTCATAAGTGGCTGCACACGGAAGTGAAACAAAATTATTCAGGCCGCTAACTTGTGACCCGCTAAAAAACGAGTATTTTTAAGATAAAAAATTATTGTGTGATATTTTTCATCAAAGCTAGTCATGACAGCTATGAAGCAGCCGTGGCTGGATTTGATGAAAGATTCATTTAAAGTTAACCTTAGGAATCTTTGGTGAAAAAATCCATTGAGTTTACAAGGGAAAAATCAGGTTGAAAGTGCCCAAATTACTTGTTCACCGAAAACTTGTAAAAATTGAATCCCTCCTTGAATTTCATAACTGGTCGAACATTGAATTGAAACAGATTTATTCTCGCAACTAACTCTCAACCCGCAAAAAAATAAATATCCTCAAAATATAGAGGATATGGAATGAGTGTTTATCTCATATAATATTTATCAAAGAGTCTAAGAATTTTCTGTTTTGGCGAGCCTCTGACGAGCGCAAACGGAAAATTCGGACGAGTTTCATAAATATTATATGAGAAGTACACTCATTTCATATTCTATTTATCATATGACACACACACGCACAAATTAGCCACTTAGTATGACTGTTTAACCCATCACCTAACTTGAGTTGCAGACTGCACTTGGAAAAACATTCTCGTTTTACTAAAAAGTTTCATTTTTTGCTTCAAAAACATAGGTTAAGAGCCCTCATTGGAACGAGCTCGACGAGCTCGTTCCAATGAAGGCTCTTAACCTATGTTTTTGAAGCAAAAAGTGAAAATATAAAAAAATGAATGGCGTTTTTCTTGTGGGTAAAAGATTAATACAATATAACCCACCCTAAATAGGACAGATAACATAAATTCTCCCTGCTGAAATTATGCAAATGTGACCCAGTTGTATTTTGTTTAGCCAATCAAATTATCTAGTTTTGAAATTGATCAATGAAATCGTCGGAAGGCATTATTTATCACTGATTGATATGAAAACAAAATATCAAATGTTTTACAGTGAACAAAACGGACGAATCATATGATAAAAAAATATATTTGCAGATATGTTTTAATCAAAGCTGGTTTTGGCTGCCATGAAGCAGTCATGACTAGATTTGATGAAACAATGATCTGCATTACCATTTGATCAAACAATCATCCGAATTATCATTAAGGTTACAAGGGTAAAATCAGGTTGAAAGCACCTAAATGATACTTTTTTCAGTGCTATGAAGCAGCCGTGGCTAGTTTTGATGGAAGATTCATCCAAACGTAACCTTAGGAATCTTTGGTGAAAACATCCATTAAGTTTACAAGGGTATAAAATCAGGCTGAAAGTGCCCAATTTACTTGCTACTTGCAAACTTACAAAAAAACTGAACCCATCCTTGAATATGATAAGTGGTTGCACACTGAATAGAGATGAAATTATTAATACCAAACAAGCCGAGTATTTTTAAAATAAAGTCGGTACACAAAAAAATTAGTTAACCAAAAATGAGATAATATTTTGAAAAAACCCCAATCATTTCCAACCAGAACATTAACCCAGTCCCGTGGCCGTCTCGTTTTGTGGATCCGTTATATCTAAATTGGTCAACTTTATTTCGGTAAATCTTCGTACATCTTACATGCTTCAAATTTCTTTTAAAAATG
Source organism: Pictodentalium vernedei (assembly GCA_031216915.1). Taxonomy (NCBI): domain Eukaryota; kingdom Metazoa; phylum Mollusca; class Scaphopoda; order Dentaliida; family Dentaliidae; genus Pictodentalium; species Pictodentalium vernedei. Next base: position 458,685,650 of record CM062292.1, on the reverse strand, counting down.
TTTCTCCTGTTTTGCAAATCTGCACAAATTTGTACTTATATTTTTACTAACAGTAAATGGTTAAGCGTGAATGGGCACCAGCCGAAGAGAAGTATAAATTTTATAGTAAATTTCCTTTCTTATTATACCTACCGAAATTGTTTACTACAGGCTTGCACTGCAGTGGAAGAACCTAACTCGGATAAAATACTCTCTATTTTAATCTTTCCCAAGATTTGGGAAAGAAAAGTGGTGTAAAAACACCACGAAAAAATAAGCCAAAACTGGGCCGAGCGCCATCGGCGTACACCCAGTATGGGACGCTCTTCCATAGTAGAAATCCACGACTTCCGTAACAGTGCGCAATTCGTCATTCTTTTGATTCCGAACAACACAGGAGTTATGTGATTAGCGAGGAGGAAGGATTCTTACCCGAATAAGAAGACGGGAGGGCCTCCATGTAAACAATTTCGGTAGGTATAATAAGAAAGGAAATTTACTATAAAATTTATACTTCTTATCAACCTACCTCAATTGTTTACTACAGGCTGAATAGACAAAAGGCTGGAGGGAATCACATAACCAACCCACACATAACTCAATAGCAATAGCACTGGGACCGTGGACAGAGGAAGAGATCCCTAGGCCTATCAAACCATAGCATCACAAACATTAGAAAAGCCAATGAAAGATGAGGCGTATGGTGAAGTGCGACGCACAGACAGAAAGGGCAGTAACAGCACAAAGCTGGAACTGACCTTGAAAAAAGCTGAAAAGCTTGGATAGAAACATCCTGAGCCGAAGAAAGAGGGCCCCAAGGTTCTCTGTCGGCTCCTGCAACTGTCGCAGATAAAAGGAGAATGCAGCATTTCTCCAGAAGGCTGCCAGTATAACACCAGTCATCCGACAACATGACAGACTTATTAAAAGGAAGGAAGACAATGCACGCACCTCACGGCAGACAAGACAATTGGTAATACAATCACCAGTAGCTAGACGAGCGGAAGCTGCGCGAATAGCAAGACAAGTTCATCAAGAAATGGATGCAGGAGAGATCTGGCATGTGGGAAAACGCATATTCATCCAGGATAAAGGCGTGAACGACCCCCACCCCCAAGCAGAGCAGCGCCCAAGAAAGTGACCATCTTGGAGTAAACTGCAAAGTCCTAGGCCTTTTCAAGGAAAAGAGCTGAACAAGCTTGGAGAGGCAAGGATGAGTGTCGAAACAATGCGGTATCACATAGGAAAAAATGTCTCCGAAGCATGGACATGTACCCATTGCTGGAGACCCCCAGAAACAAACATATACCAGAAACTCCGCAAGCTGTGTGATCGAAGGATTGACAGGAGCAACAGAGTGATCGCACACCATCGACAGAAGAACCTTCCACTTAGCCACAGAGGCTAAACCAGTGGAGTGAGTGCCTCCTTAAAGAAAAGCAACTCCACTGCGTGTCTCGAAAAACCACTACGGAGGAGACAGGACCCGATAAAAGACATGTGCGAAGGCACAATGAAGTCGGGTCAACTTGAAAACCTCCTCGGGCGACTTTGGCAAAGAAAGTCGCGAGGTAGAGGGAGACATGCCGGAACCGCCGCTAACAGAGAGCGGAGCAGATTGATCCACACCCACCGAAGCGACGGGTGTGATCGAAAGGATTCGACGACTGCAGGTTCATATCTGGGTGAGAACCTGAGGCGGAATCGGAACCGGTAGGAAGGCGTAGCCGACAAGACCATCCCAAAGGAGGGCCAGAGCGTCCACGGCGAAAGCCAGCGCATCTGGACACGGGGACACGAAAGTGTCCACCGGATGGTTCCAACGAGTCACAAGAGATCGACGGAACCCGCCATGTGGAGCATCCACCTGGTGGAAATGACCCTGCCCCGACGGGACAGGAGTCGGCTAGGACGTGAAGGCGACCGGGAATGTGACGAACAGCCACCCCGGCGTGGACATCCTGAGCGAGCAGTATAAGATCCCAAGCCAATTCGTACATTGGAACAGAGTACGTGCCGCCCTGGTTCCGAATGTAAGCAACCACCGTCGAATGGTCGGACAACAGAAGGACCTGGCGATTCAACAGGTGAGGGATCCACTGCCTGAAACGCAGAAGAAGAGCAAGAAGCTCCTTCTGGTTGATGTGTAGAGCTGCATGATCCTGGTCCCACATCCCGTGAATGGAAAGACCTTGAGGATCCAACGTCGCACCCCATCCGTGATCGCTGGCATCTGCCGTCAGAACGCGATCGGACGTGGGTAAGTCCAACGGAACACCCTGCGAAAGCCACTGGACATCCGCCCAGAGGAGAAGGTGACGATAAAGATATTCTGGAAACTGAAGCACCAGATCCAGAAAATCTACATTCGGCCTCCAACGACTGAGCAGAAAGTGTTGGAGAGGTCTGACACGCAGCCGACCTAGAGGAATGAGATCCGTCACCGAACAGCAGAGACCGATTAGCCGGAGAAAACTCCAAGCCGTCGCGGATGTGGACTGGGACAGAGTCAGAGCAAAAGCTGAGAGAATCACAGCCTTGGCCTGGGGAACCGCCACCAAATTTAATTGTGTGCGGAAAGCCATCCCCAGATGATAAAACGACTGAGAAGGGACCAGGTCCGACTTCTCCTCATTGACGCTGAAACGTAGCGACGTGAGCAAGCTCAACAGAGTGGCGACATCCGACTCCAGTAAGGCAGCATTAGAATGCCCCTGGAGGATATCGTCCAGATATGCCGAAGTAGTCACCCTGGACTGTGTGCGATGGAAAGCTATCACATGCGACATCAGTCTGGTGAAGGCCCAAGGAACCGGGTTGAGGCCGAAAGGCATGGCCTTGAACTGGTAAACTCGCCCCAGAAAAACGAACCTGAGATACTTCCGTAACGCCCAATGAATCGGAACGTGAAAGTAAGCGTCTCGCAGGTCGAAGCTGGAAGCGAAATCTCCCTGGTGAATTGAACGGAGGACCGACCTGAAAGTCTCCATGCTGAACTTGGGAGCAATGATAGACTGGTTCAGGAAACTCAGATCGAGAACCGGTCGGAGTCGGCCGTCCTTCTTCGGCACCAAGAACAGGCGGGAAAAGAAACCCACTGACCTAATGTTCTTGATGACCTCAATCGCCCCCTTTGCCAGGAGATTGTCTATCTCCGTGGACAAAAGTTCCCGACGGAAATTGTCTGAAGGAACTGTGGTTGGAAAAGGCACCCCGGACAGAGTGGGGTGCCGTCGGAAGGATATTCGCAGCTCGGACCAAACAACACCTAACATCCAAGGATCGGATGTGATGGTGGCCCAACGGTCTGCGAACTCTACTATCCTTCCTCCAACCTGAGACGAGTCGAGGTGAGGACCTTCATTGCGAACCCCGACGAGGCTCACGAGAGGAGAAAACACCTCCTCTACTAAATGAAAATTCTGGGACTTCCCTCAAGACTCCCGACGCTTACCCTTACCCCTTGAGTAAGAAGTAGAAGCGGTGGCAGAAGGATCAGCCCCTTTGCTTCGCAGAGGAAGCAGAGGGTACTTGTTACGCTTGGAACGGCCCGTGCCTACCCTAGAAGGCTGATCAAGCTGAAGAAACAGCAGCTGATCGTTGGAATGACGTAGGACGTCATCCCGGACCGTCAACACAGAACGTCAACACAGAACCATGGAAAAGTTGCGGACCTGCCAAAAAAGCAGATCGAAGAGTAGCGCACTGCTCCTCAGGAAGGGATCGGCCTGTGTCCAGCACAGAGTCCCTTCGAACTAATTCCAGATTAGCCGTGTTACAGGCATGCGTGTGAGTAAGATGCATGAGCGCCTTGGACAGCACACGCAAAGGAGCCTGTACCTCGTCAAACTTATCTGAAGGCAGATAAGCAGCTAAAGCTGAGACGACGTGATCGGAGAGAGAAAGCATACCAAGCATCTCTCTCGATAAGCCCAGAGTCGTCATCGGAATGACGGCAGACTTGGACTTGGAAAGCCCGAGGGAATTGGAGTCCTGATCCAAAACCGTCAAAGTCTGGTAGACCGACGGATTGGCGGAATCGTAGGAACGATAACGCGCCGGAGGCAAAAAGGTGTCAACCCTGGTGAAGAACGGAGCCTTCATAGCCTTGGAACTTAGCTTGGAGTCCAAGGCTGAAAATGCTTCAACCAACTGTACCGATGGGCACGGTCGAAGACGCCCAGTAGCAGGTTGCTCCATAGACTGTTGGCGCGCGGCCGATGATCGCGGCCTGGCTGACACTGTCGACTGGTTAGATGGTTTGAGATCCGGAAGGAACCCAAACACGAAATCAAGAGCTGCCCCCAAGTCCGAAGACTGCTGGCTCTCGACATCAAGCATGTCTGACTCTTCCCCTGAGTCGGAAGACACATAGCCCATCGTGGGCAAACCAGCCGACGCCTCCCATGGTGTCGGAACACCAGGGGGATCAGAAAGCGGCCTGTTTCCAATCCCGGGAGGCGGCGCCATAGGAGGGCGCCTGGAAACCACTCGCTGCCACACTGGAAGCAACGGGAAGGCTCTTTGACAGAACCTGAGTGAGTAAGGAGAGGGCCTCCCTAAGCTCACTGCCCGTACTGGCCGGTTCGACAGGGGAACGAACCGACAAAGTGGCTTCACCTCTGACCCTCTTAACCAGCGAAGGATCACGATCCTCCAAAAGACCCGACGTGGGACGACGGGCGGCAGCCGGAAAACGTCTGAAGGCAGACGTGTATAGGGGTGTGACACACCCCGAGGATCAACATAGCAGGAACTCATGAGAGTCACCGCTGACCTCTGCAGGGCAGAAGGTCCAGGCTGCACAAAAGACGTTGGACTCCAAAACTGGTTGTGTGGCCAGAATGAGAGGACGGAAACGCCACGGAGTTCATAGTGTCCCACTAAGAACAACCGAATCCAATGACAACTGTGGTGCTCGACGGCGCAGAGACCACAGGAGAGGGTCCGGCCGGCAGCCACTTCCAACTTCGCCGAGTTGAAGTCAGGGAAGGCTGAGGCCGATACCCCCACGTCTACACAACCAGACACCGCAGCAGACCACTGCAGGTATAGAACTACTGTGCTCAATGGCTGAGAGGACACAGTAGGGGGTTCAGTCGGCAGCCCCATTTGACTTCGCCGAGTGGAAGTATGGGAAGGCTGAGGCCGAAACCCCACAACCACACTACAGACATCCCTGCAGACCCTGGCAGGTGCCCAATGACGTTGTAGACGGAACAGCAGTAGCAGCAGATACGACGGGAGCTGTTGGAACTGGCGGAAAAGCGGAGAGAGCCACCAAATTCGGCCTTCAAAGGAGGAGTCACAACCCCAGTGACAGCCTCAGATGTCGACTGGAGAGGGCGCATAGTCCCGGAACCAGGCATCTCTACACCAGAAAACCAACAGCTCCCGTAGTATCCACCACAGTAAAACACTGCACATTCCCCACGGAAGGGGAATAACTCTCACCAGACATGGTCGAATCGGGAAGCCCCGAAACGACAGCGGTCCCCACCCCCCGCTGGTGCGGGAGGAGCTGCACATCCCCCACGGAGGGGGAGCAATTCTCATCAGACGTGGTCGAATCGGGTGACCCGAAACGATAGCGTTCACCACCCCACAAGGGAACGGGAGGAGCTGCACATCCCCCACGGAGGGGGTCAAACTCACACCAGACGTGGTCGAGTCGGGGGGCCCCGAAACGACAGTGCCCCCCCCCCCCCCCGCGGGGGTGGGAGGAGCTGCACATCCCCCACGCAGGGGGTAAACTCACATCAGACGTGGTCGAGTCGGGAGGCTCCCGAAACGACAGCATTCCACACCACCCGCGGGTGCGGACGAAACGGACACGAGAACGCACCAATGGCGAGGGCAAAAGGAATTGCCCTAAAGGAACCGAACTGGAAAGAACAGAGGTGAGAGCAGTAGAAGAAAAAGGTGAACTCACCAGAAACAGAAAGTAGAAGAACACCCTCAACTACGAGAGAGGGTGGCAGAACCCAGACGGCCGACACCTACTCCAATAACAAATTTTTATCAACCGAAAAATTCATTGTCGAATCGCGATGACACGATGTCGCAAACAAAACATTCGCGAAAACGGAATAGTAAATAATAAACAATGAGAATGTGGTTGAAAATATAAACGAGAATATATAAAACACAGTCCTGTTATTATACGATCTTCAGATCCATAATTCCAGTCACAGGAAAACCATTATCCACGAGTTGAATTATCACTGTTTCATAATGCATATGGCGGAGACACATCCTGCTCGTGCCTCGGATAGAAAAACAATGGCGAATTGACGCATTGCGCACTGTTACGGAAGTCGTGAATTTGTACTATGGAAGAGCGTCCCATACTGGGTGTGCGCCGATGGCGCTCGGGCCAGTTTTGGCTTATTTTTTCGTGGTGTTTTTACACCACTTTTCTTTCCCAAATCTTGGGAAAGATTAAAATAGAGGGTATTTTATCCGAGTTAGGTTCTTCCACTGTAGTGCAAGCCTGTAGTAAACAATTGAGGTGGGTTGATAAGAAACAGCGATACGAATTAAAACAAACACTGGCTGCGAAAAGGTTGTTTTGATTTTTTATCGATCCATTTGATCAGCACAGCTTCAGTCAAGACAAACAGACTCTTCACCTTTGGGTTTAAACATCGGAATTAAAATTTGTTGATTTAAATGAATTTTAATGTATGGGTTGTGTAATAAACACAGAACGCGATGTGCGTGTGAATCGGTGGGTGTTTTACAAATCTCGCTGGAATGGCCTAATCATATTTCGCTCGAGCCTACTCGTTGGAATGGCGTAATCATATTTCGCAAGATTCCTATGAGGCAGCCGAGATTCGATTTGATGAAAGATTCATCTAAATTTAACTTTAGGAATCTTTCATGAAAAAATCCATTCAGTTTACAAGGGAAAAATCAGGTTGATCCTAATTTATGTGCTCTAACCCTGATATACCACTCATGCCCAGAATATCGGACCCTCATTTATGTGTTCTAACCCTGATATACCACTCATGCCCAGAATACCTGGCCCCATTAATGTACCTTAACGCTGATATACCATTCATGCCCAGAACACCTGACCCTCGTTTATGTGCTCTAACCCTGATATACCACTCATGCCCAGAATACCTGGCCCTCATTAATGTACCTTAACCCTGATATACCATTCATGCCCAGAATACCTGACCCTCATTTATGTGTTCTAACCCTGATATACCACTCATGCCCAGAATACCTGGCCCTCATTAATGTACCTTAAACCTGATATACCATTCATACCCAGAATACCTTACCCTCATTTATGTGCCCTAACCCTGACATACCACTCATGCCCAGAATACCCGAGCCTCATTTATGTGCTCTAACCCTGATATACCACTGATGCTCAGAATACCTGACCCTCATTTATGTGCTCTAACCCTGATATACCACTCATGCCCAGAATACCTGACCCTCATTAATGTACCTTAAACCTGATATACCATTCATGCCCAGAACACCTGACCCTCATTTATGTGCTCTAACCCTGATATACCACTCGTGCCCAGAATACCTGGCCCTCATTTATGTGCGCTGACCCTGATATACCACTCATGCCCAGAATACCTGACCCTCATTTATGTGCTCTTACCCTGATATACCACTCAAATAGACGAATACCTGACCCTGATTTATGTGCTCTAACCCTGATATACCACTCATTTCCAGAATACCTGGCCCTCATTTATGTGCTCTAACCCTTATATACCACTCATTCCCAGAATGCCTGGCCCTCATTTATGTGCTCTAACCCAGATAAACCACTCATGACCAGAATACCTGACCCTCATTTATGTGCTCTAACCCTGATATACCACTCATGCCCAGAACACCTGACCCTGATTTACGTACTCTAATCCCGATATACCACTCATGCCCAGAATACCTGACCCTGATTTTCGTACTCTAAACCCGATACACCGCTGATGCCCAGAATTCCTGACCCTGATTTACGTACTTTAACCCTCATATACCACCCATGTCCAGAACACCTGACCCTGATTTACATACTCTGACCCTGATTTGACACTCATGCCCAGAACATCTGATCCTGATTTACGTACTCCATAAGAACCGAGTCTTATTAAGATAAAAAAAATATTGTTGGATTTTGATTTACGTACTCTAACCCTGATATGCCACTCATACCCAGAACACCTGGCCCTGATTTACGTACTCTAACCCCTATATACCACTCATGACCAGAAAACCTGACCCTGATTTATATACTCTGACCCTGAAATGCCACTCATGCCCAGAACACCTGATCCTGATTGATGTTCGCCATAAAAACCGAGTATTATCAAGATAAAAAAATATTTATATAACGACTGTGTTGTTTTGAGACTAAGCTGTGATGGTGTAGCTGTGTTATGTGTAGCGTTCTGATGAAGGCCTAGTGCCGAAAGCTTGGAGAAGTGTTGTTACGATGTTATATAAACATTTATTGTCCCTTATAGTCTGGACATTTTGGTGATATTATAAAAAAATATTGTTTGATATTTTTATCAAAGCTAGTCATCGATGCCATGAAGCAGCCGTGGCTAGATTTTACGGCAGCGTATTATACAACTTAGCTTAAATTGTAATTACAATATAGCTTAAATTGCAATTACAACTTAGCTTAAATTGTAACTACAACTTAGCTAAATTGTAATTACAACTTAATAAATTGTAATTACAACTTAGCTTAAATTGTAATTACAATATAGCTTAAATTGAAATTACAACTAAGTTGTAATTACAATTTATTAAGTTGTAATTACGATATAAATAAATTGTAATTACAATTTATTAAGTTGTAATTACAATTTAAGCTATATTGTAATTAAAATTTAAGCTATTTGTAATTATAAGTTAAGCTAAGTTGTAATTACAATTTATTAAGTTGTAATTAAGCTAAGTTGTAATTACAATTTATCAAGTTGTAATTACAATTTAGCTAAATTGTAATTACAATTTAACAATTTAACATAAGTTACGCAAAAAAACGAAATGGCGCTAATACGCTGCCGTAAGATTTGATGAAAAAATTCATCTAATTGTAATTTTAGGAATCCCTGGTATGGTGAAAAAATTCAGTCAGTTTACAAGGAAAAAAATCGGGTCGAAAGTACCCAAATTTCTTCTTAATGGTATAATTACTTGATAATTGAAAACTTGTAAAGAAAACTAAATCCTTCCTTCAATCTCATAAATGGTTGCAAACTTGTCTTCAACCAATGCTAGCCCTGCCTGTTTGGAGTTAGTATGTTGGGGACCCTGACAGTTGCTCGCCGTTCCTCGATGGTTTTCTTCGGGAACGCCGGCTTCCTCCACCCGTAAAACGAGATGACGTTTGCTGTCGAAAGTGACGTTAAACCAGGTTTAAATAAATAAATAAATAAATAAATAAATAAATAAATAAATAACTCCATCTGATTCCTGAGAATCATGTTACATTGTTCTATTCCAGATGATTAATTCCAGACGAGATTGTTGGAACACTTTCAGCCAGGCACCTCTACAAAAGCGATCAACTTTTCTTTCAATTTCAAGGTCCGAAAGGTAACATGAGTGCTCTAGAATTCAGCACAGAGGATAAGATTTTTAAAACTTTTCCTATTGAGGTTCCCCTGGACTCCACCAGTAGGAGGAGACACGCTCAGCAACATCCACCCCATCTCTGGGACACGCACCTAGCTGATGCCCGTGGCATCATTTATCGGGAAAAATCTTCCAGCCCCACCCCCCCCCCCCCCACTATAAAAAAAAGTTGGGCCGCTAGCCTACCCCTATGTTGGGTATAATCAGAGAATTCGAAATATGATTAATATTATATAAATTCTCTGATCAACCTTGCCGAGTGATTTCTACCCCAGAAGATTTATCAGGAGCTAGCTGGGAGGGGGGGGGGGGGGGAGTGTGTGTTGGACAGCGTGGTGACGTATTCGTGACGCATGACCCCCACCCCTACGATTTTCCAATAATCTTTTTGGTCCTTTTGCGATTACATATTCGTCAGAATTTGATTCGAGGATACCCATTCTATTATGCTTTTAACCCTTTACCCAACGAATCGGCCGCATCCGCCCGCGTAATATGCAAATTCGGCAGTTGAAAAAATATTATTTTTCAAAAATTTTCAACAAAACCATATCATGTGACGCCTCGTTGGAACGAGCTCGACGAGCTCGTTCCAACGAGGGGTCACATGATATGGTTTTGTTGAATTTTTTTTGTGAAAAATTTGAAAAAATGATATTTAAAATAATAAATTTTGATACCGTCTGCGCTGGGTAAAGGGCTAATTATATACTTTCTTGAAAGTAGATTTGATACTCTGACTTGTTGGGTCGGTTTATAGCGAAAACGGCAAAAGATGAGCGAAAACGCCACCAATGGTGGCGAAAAGGGCACCAATTACGCTGTAGAGAACGGCGCCATGGGCTGTCGAAAAACGCACCAGTTCGGATTGCGAAAACGGCACCAAAATTTAATTAATTTCATTCTCCCATTTTCTGTGTTTTGTTTTGAAACTGAATATTTAAGGTTGAGGATGCATTTTAGGTTCTTGTTGTAAATTTTGTTGAAAAGAGCAGTTAAAAATGGGAGTATACCCATCCACCCCTCCCAACTCTCTTAAATGGATTTCTTGTTGTTTAACACTGACTTCTGGACATTAAAAGGAAGAACACCCCTCCCATTCCCAGGCCCCCACCCTCTATCCGGCCTCGAAATCTATCCAACTCGGATTCACGATACAGCCACCTTCTTTATTGTTTATTGTTGGCGCAGAAATCAGAACCTCGAAGGGGGGGGGGGGGGGGGGGGGTGGTTAGTCCGAATTCAAAGGATGTACCAAAGCAAAAAATTAAAACACGGTCTTTTAGAACATGTTTGGACTGGGGGCAGTCAAACCCAAGAAATCCAGACTCCTGGGCCAAACCCGAATATTCATGGCCCCGGCCCTACTGTAACTCTATTTATCCCTTCACACATATTTTCATCAGGCTTGTGCCGACTCTGTTTTATTGTGCAAATGTTGTAGTTGTATATTGTATTAACAAGAATAACTCGGGAGCCAAATGTGTAATATATTGTGTATATAGTGTTCATATTCTATACTGTTGTATAATGTGAGATGAGATAAAAATGAAAGTGTCAATGACACTGTAGCTCAACTTGTCAAGACATGTACATGTATAGGATGTGACACAGCAATGACAAACATCTAGCTAATGACCTGATAACAAAGGTACATATAAAGTATTGTAGCAGTCTGTACATAAATACTGACCGTAGCCTGTAACAAATGTATAGGTAAAGTATTGTAAAGGTGGGTGACAGTCAGATGCTAAACTAGGAAAGAAATCTTTGAGTCCCAGCGTGGGTCTGACTGAACACCAAAATATTTGTTCTCATAGCACAGTGATAACAAAGGCACCCAAAAACACACTCATTCCTGTCCCAAGGTGAAAACAAAGGTACCCAAGAAGTTTCGTGAAGATCAGTTCATAAATTCGAGCTGTATAGAAGTTGTGACAAAAAAACTGATTGGACCTAATTTCAGTACAAAATGGCCACTGGCAGCCATCTTGAATTTTGGACCGCACTCAGAAACATTCGTTCTCGTCCCAAGGTGATAACAAAGGTACCCAAGAAGTTTCGTGAAGATCGGTTGATAAATACAGCCCCTAGCCCGAGCCGTATTGACATGTGCTATTACAGTGTGTAAGTAGCACTAAATAAATCAAAATTCATCTAATTTGCATAATTTCTGCACGAGAAAAAAACCGTACTATATGTGATATATTCCATTTTACTAAACATTCATACAAAAATTTATTCAAATCAGAACTTTCATACGGAATTTCTGTACAAAAGACTGATTGCACTAATTTTGGTACAAAATGGCTGCTGGTGGCCATCTTGAATTTCGGATCGGACCCAAAAACACTCGTTCTCGTCCCACGGTCATAACAAAGGTACCCAAGAAGTTTCGTAAAGATCGGTTCATAAATACGGCCTCTAGCCCGAGCCGAAAATTTTAAAAAAGGAGACAAAATCAAAACGACGATCTGAGGAAATAGAGGATATCTAGTGTTTTTGAGTGGATACCGAAAATTATCTCATGAGTGACCGAGACAAATGTTTATTTTTCGTGAGCGCTTGCGATTGCGTGAGCGAAAATAACCATTTGTCTCGGTCACAAGTGAGATAGATAATTTTAGGTATCCACTCAACAACACTAGATTTTCTTTTTATTATACGCTTTTTATAAGAAGCTGATAATTCCACTCGTTTCAACCTTGAATTGATGCATGAAAGTAAACAGCGAATTGAATCATTGATACGCGGAAGTGATTTGATTGATACTCGGAACAGATAGCGTCTTGCAATCTAGTTCAGTTGGCGGGTTTCTAGTCCAAAGATGGTCTGAAAGTCCGTGAAATTAGTTTTTGGTTTGGCACGTCCTTTGAATGGACGTACCAAACCAAAACTTTTATTACGGACTTTCAGACCATGTTTGCACCAGCAGGTTTCATGCATCAATTCATGGTGAATACGTGTTGAATTATTGCTGGAAATGATCGGTATCCACTCAAAAACTCCTTTACTTTTCATTGTAAGTTTTCAGAACAAATTGATCATTTCTAGTGATAATTTGACCCGTATTCATCTTCAAATGATGCTTTGAAAGTCGCCATTTTGATTGATACCGTGAAAGTGAAAATTTCTATATCTTCACAGTGGGAAATACGATTTCTATATTATATTAACACTTTGGCCGGCCGCTGATTTGTCGCGGTTCTCGTATGAGAAAGCCTTGGTTACCCCTGTTCTACCAACTGCCTCCCTATTCCGACGCTTCTTCTCTCCTCCCAACACTCGGAGACGGACTGATTGATGACATTCTTCCCAATCTCTCCGATTAGCATATTAACCCTCTCCTTTGAGTCGCACCCTAACCACATGTCCTTCATTCTCCCATCCCACTTCCCCATTATACTCCCCGTGAATCTTGTTATTTTAGACTGGTATTTTGGGCATTCTAGAAGAAAGTGTTCCAGGGTCTCCACCACGCCCAAATTACACATCTGGCACTCCTTTTCACTGTTTTTCCCATCAGCTCCAGGGACCGCGACCTCAGCTTGAACAACAGCGACCCCACAAAGGAGCCATCAAGGTACTCTTCAAAACCAGGCTTCTCTTTATCACGCAGGCCACCCAAAGAGCTCTTTGATTTGACTCCCTCTCGCCAATTACGGTTACAATCCTCCATGACCCTTTCTCTGACGAACTTTTTACCCTGGTTTGCCCAAACGTCAAGGTCTGAGATCTCCAATGAGTAGTTTTCTACTAGCTCCCTCACTTGGACCATCCACCCCGTCTTGATATTTGAGTTGAAAGTTCTCAGGAACATTATTTTACACCATCGGCTATCGAGGAGATTTACCAAATAATTAAGATAATCGCAATTTCTTCGATAATCTGTCATTTAGAGTATAATAAAATTAAGTATTTGATCATGTAACATAGTGTTGTTCTTCTGTTGGTTTGGTTCCGTTTTCGCCAGACGCACTTGGTGCCGTTTTGCCAGTTTGGTGCCGTTTTCGCCAGCCACATTTGGTGCCGTTTTCGCTAGTTGGTGCCGTTTTCTCCAACGAGAGTTGATGTCGTTTTCGCCTACAGTACGTGTGTCTTCTGATGCTGAAATGACTATTCTTTCAGAATCCGGTGCCCTTTGTAGAATTAATTTGCATTAATAGCTTTTTCTTAGACGTTTTATTTGGATTTTCATGCTCAAAACTGTTTACAGCCACGCCATTGTTGGGAAGTTCTCGGCAGTGAATATCAGTCAGGGATATCGAATACTAGCAACGTCTCTCTAAAATTCTCAATTGCATCATTAATGTAAAAAAAAATATTATATTAATATTAAACACAGTCTTTTGAAAAAATATACGCTCGTTTATTTTTTTCACAAAGACTGAAAACCTGACGCCAGAGAAAGAGTACAAGTCAAACACTCCAAATACACTGCTAATATTCGATAAAATTAATTCTACAAACGGCACCGGATTCTGAAAGAATAGTCATTTCAGCATCAGAAGACACACGTATGTGTCCCCGCTTTCGATTCAAAACTTTGATACGAGAGTAACCTAATTTCGTGGAATGAAATTTTGAGCGTTTGAAGTTTCCAGCCTTTCTATTGTTATTATATATATTAGGGGAATGGCATATGTGAGGGCTATTTTGAAGCATTTGGCTATATATAATGAGTTTCCAGGCGCCTGTGATATAACCGAATTACAGTACAGTGGTGACTCTCAAGTCACACATGTTGGACGTGCATGTGTGTATCGTTGGATGGTGGGGGTGAAACTTAAAACATGTAATGAAAAAATCTACAGAGTCGTACTTTTAGAATCGATCCTATAGGCTATACCTTCATTTAATTTATGGCGTGTGTACTACGTGAAATCCTGTATGCTGTGCACGGTAACAACACTATAAATTTACTCCCGTTTTAAAGGCAACCACCATTATGAAAGGGCCCCCGTCTCTATCTCGCGGGGTGGGGGAGGGGGGCACAAGATTTTCCGCTACGGCACTGGTCACCACTGGTCAGTGGGGTATTTTCTCTAGCGGTTTTGTTGCATCAAATGACCAATGGAGTGTGTTCGTGGTACTTCCAACATTTTGACAATTCCGCGACTTTGTCTGCTGTACACGGTAACCTATAAAGGGTGAGCTCTGTCAAACAAGATATAATTTATTTAAATTCTCAGTTGTATTGTGGGAAAAGTTTGTTGCTGAAAACTTTGGTATTTTGACGTCCGAGTGCATAGGGTTAAAGGAACCCAAGAAACGATCCGAAAATACTTCACTCGACCAAATGCCGACTTTTAATCTTGGCAAACACTAAAATATTAAACGATAGTAAATTTTGGACAAAATTCCGAAGTTAAGCAACGTCGACCCCGGTTAATCCTCGGATATTTATTTATTTATTTATTGGGGTGTAAGGTCACATATTTCCGCACAATGGCTAAACATGGCCATGACAGTTTTACGGGCGGAGGAAGCAGGAGTACCCGGAGAGAAGCACCGAGCAACTGTCAGCTCCCCAACATACTAACTCCACACAAACAGGGTTACCATTGGTTGAAGACAGGTGCACCATCGCCGTGCAGTACGCCTCAGTACACGACGTCACCGTGCCCCCAGATGAGCAATGGGTGTGAAGTGTCTTACCCAAGGACACAACGCGGTTGCCGCAGGTGGGATTCGCACCGAGGACCTCTCGGCTTGCAGCCTGCACCTCTACCTACTGAGCCACCGCGCCCCCTAACCCTCGGATGGGTGACCGTGTTGTGCCCTTGGGCAAGGCACTTAACCCCGATTGTCCACATAGGGGCACGATGACGCCGTGTACTGAGGCTACTGCACGTCGATGGTGCGCATGTCTTCAACCAATCTAACCCTGCCAGTGCTGCAGTGCGGAGTTAAGATGTTGGGGAGCTGACAGCTGCTCGTCGTTGCTCGGTGGTTCTCTCCGGCTTCCTCCACCCGTAAAACTGTCACGATCATGATTAGCCATTATGCATAAGTATGTGACCTTAAACACCAATAAATAAATATAAATAAATATGCATATTTTGTTCAGATCATCCGTGTCTGGCGTCTTGGCTATGGTGCTTGATGATGCGAACGCTGTTTGTTGTCGAGTAACAGCTTTCCCTTCATCAAACGTTATGGCGTTAACTTGCACGATAACCATTAACTTTGTGCTATCTTTCCCATCTCGGCACTTTTGTTCTACCAATAGTTGTTACTAACATACGGTGCACATATTGCAGTGCATTATCACAAAAATTGTGCATATCACCAACATATTCATGTTTCACACTCATAAACGTACATTTTTTAACCCTTTACCTAACATGAAAAGCAGACGACACTTGCCAAAAAATTCTTGAGGAACTATTTTTTTTCACTTTTCGTCTCAAAAACATAGGTTATGATCCCTCATTGGAACGAGCTCGACGAGCTCGTTCCAACGAGGGGTCATAACCTATGTTTTTGAGACAAAAAATGAAAAAATAATGAAAATTAATTGGCGATTTTTGAGAATAGCGCTGGCCGGTTTTGGCCGTTACCTTGGATAAAGGGTTAAACAGCGAGCGGAGATATAGAGGTGTTGGCAAACTAAAAACCTTCGAGGTTTCTTTCTTTTTTGAGATCTATTAATTCAAGGCAAGTTCCATATGCAACCGAAGGGAGGGGGGGGGGGGGTCAGGGCAGACTGTTGGACTTCTATGCTAGAGGTCCCCGAGTTCGATCTCCGTCCGGGACGACCCGCCTTGTGTCCTTGGGCAAGATACATTATCCCGGTTGCCTAGATGGGGGCACAATGACGCCGTGTACTAAGGCGTACTGCAAATCGATGGTTCACATGTCTTCAACCGCTGTAACCCTGCTTGAGCGGAGCTTAACCCTTTACCCAACCTAACGGACAAAACTGACCAGCGCTATTCACAAAAATACCATCTTATTTTCAATTTCATTTTATTTTTTTCTTAAAAACATAGCTTATGACCCCCTCATTGGAACGAGCTCATCGAGTTCGTTCCAGTGAGAGGTCATAAGCTATGTTTTTGATGCAAAAAAACGAGAAAAATTAGTTATTCAAGAATTTTATTTGCAAGTGTCGTCATCCTTTCGTGTTAGGTAAAGGGTTAAACAGCGTTAGAATGTTGAGGAGCTGACAGTTGCTCGTCGATGCTCGGTGGTTCTCTCGGGTACTCCGGCTTCCTCCACCTGTAAATCTGTCACGGTCACGATTAGCCATTGTGCATAAGTATGTGACCTTAAACACCAATAAATAAATAAACAAATAGATGCACAAAAGTATCAACGCGCTGTTTGCTTTCGTACATTATAATACGTACAAAAATATCAAGGGTTTAAGAGAAACAACCCTTTCAGAGTACTTTGTCTCGTTTCCATTCTTTTAATTACGAAACAAATCATTTCATTCAAAATTTAGCATATTTTGCAGCAGAAAAATCAAATAAATTCAATACCAAAAAAGGTTAATTTGCGTATCACAGGCATTTGTAAATGTAGGGGAATGTGCGGGAATGACTGAAGTTAGGATAAATTGTTTCCTTGCACCAGTCAGTTTTCCAGCATGTGTCGCCAGTGATAAATCTGTGACTTGTCACAAACCAAGCTCATTGCCAGATTTTAATCATAACGAGAATATATCACATAGTGAATAATCACAATATTGTGCGGAGGTTAGTTAAATATTCTTCATAAGACAATCTTGAACCAACGCTAACGTTTTGTATACAAGCTTGGCATTCTTGGAGGTTAGATGTTTTTGATGGCGAATTCTTCTGGTGAGGACACGTTTTTTTTAGTATTCAATAGGTGTGGGAATGTGGTAGAGTGGGACCCCATTAACTGAATAGCTACTTTGCGATTGAAAATTATTCATTTCACCCTTTGAGACTTTAATTATCCTGACGTTCAAACGTCACTGGGAATTCATTTTCTTCAACGTTTTTTCAAAATGCGACGTCAACCGTCAGAAAGTACCAATAACAAGATTTTTTCCACATTTGTGATTATCTGGTTGAGGGCTAGATTATTTTTGGTGGGGTGAATTTGTTATTCAAAACTTGTTTTATTGCACATTATTGGAGACTGCCCACAGGCACTCTCCAATGATTTGTAATAAAAGAAATTGATATAAACAAAATATTATTTGTGTTTGACTGAATATGAAATATAAGCAAAGAAAGTGTTGGCTTTTGCTCTGGTATCTTCGTTTTTTGAAAGCCCTGATACTGGCTTCTAGCACTCAACCAACCAGTTAAGGAGTCTTGACAGCAGGATTATGTTAGTATTCTAAGCTGCGATAACATTTGACTCAACCGTTATCACTGAGCACTATTCGGGAGAAAATAGGAATTTGAGATCAAAACATTAAAAAATCGAAAAATAATAACAAAATAAATTACCAAAAAGTATCAACGTGCTGTTTGATTTCGGACGCAAGGACACTTACAAAGGGTTAAATTAAACAGAAGATTTCGTTCGTAATAAACGTACAAACATATCAAAGAATTAATAGGAGTTTTCAATGAACAGGAAATTGGTGACCTTGCAGTATTCCTGATATAAACTAGACATTTATGTTAATATATCTTGTTTGACAGAGATCCACGAGCTCGGTCACAAACGATATAATAATATATATATATAGGGAAACAGGGAGGCAGGAAACGTGGGGGGAGAATGTTGTATGTAGGGGGGGGGGATCTAGTAGGAAAATTCGGAAGGTGGCGTGAGGACAGGGTTGCGTGGAGTCAGTCCAGAGTCGGCGTAAGGCTGCCAATGTTGCTAGGCGGTGTTTAGAGAACAGGATCAGTGTTTTAGATTCCGATACCCTTGGGGATGAGAGTGAGTGAGGGTGATATTGAGAGGGGGGGGGGGGGCAGGTGGCTGCGGATGTTGATAGGGCAGATAGGGTAAGGATGCGGTGAAGAGAAAGAGGCGGGGGGGGGGGGGGGGCAGAGGCATGCAAAACGAGGCGAGTTGCAGATGATATAGGAACTGGGGAAGAAGAAAACTAGTTGTAGCGGGGAGTAGAATTGTACGTAGGATTGACAATGTGGCTTGCGGTCCTGATAGTTCTAATCGAACAGTCTTGTGCTTTCCGGGGGTGAAGGTGGAGGATCTGGGGGACCGGGTAGATGGTATTGTGGCAGGGTCAGGATCGGATCCGGTGGTGATGGTCCATGTGGGGACCAACAATATCAGGGAGAGAAGGCCAGTAAGCTTGATGGAGTAGTATAGAGGTTTAGTCTGCAAACTGCTAAGTAGAAATGTAAGAGTAGTTGTATACGGGGTCCTTCCTGTCTTAGGCGGCGGGGACGAACGGAATTCAAGGATTTTGGCGCTGAATGGGGAGTTCGAGGACTACTGTGTTGACCTGGGAATACCCTTTATCGACCATTGGGACTCGTTTTGGGGCAACGCGAGTATGTACGGACGTAACGGGCTGCATATTAGCAGGATGGGGAAACGGGTATTGGGGGATAAAATGTTACGGGTAGCGGAACCTTTTTCGGATAAAATTTTGAGGTGAAATGAGGGCGAATTTGAGAATAAATAAAATTTGGTCTTCTGTTGAACGTTAACCCTTTATCCAACGAATCGCCCGCATCCGCCCGCGTAATAAAATTCAGCAGCTGAAAAAATATTATTTTTCGAAAAATTTCAACAAAACCATATCATGTGACCCCTCTTTGGAACGAGCTCGACGAGCTCGTTCCAAAGAGGAGTCACATGATATGGTTTTGTTGAAATTTTTTGAAAAAAATTTAAAAATGTTATTTAAAATAATAAATTCCGATATCGTCTGCGTTGGGTAAAGGGTTAAACGCGTGACTGTATTAAACATTTGAATTAGACTTACCTGCCTTGATAAGTTTCACTCGGAATTGGGAAATAATGCAATCTCTGAAACTAAGAAGCCTTGTGATAATGAATGCCAAAATTAAAGTGATGCGATCATACTTTTTTCGCTTTGGTCACCTATGGGAAAATATTTCGAACTGTGATACCAATAGGAAATACATATTTTGGCTTCCAAATCTGATTTAATTATTATTTTTGGAGATTATTTCACATTTAAATGTTCACTGGGGGTCCACACAGTAGTAGAATATTTTATTTAAGTGTCACGTTTCCATACACATTGAATATATTACACATAGAATGTTAACAGAATATTTGTATGAAACCCAGCCTCTGAAGGCTTATGAGACACATTTTGATCATTGATTGGTGGTTATACATTAAGCATCACCCCATCCCCCACCCCTAGAAAAGAATTGTATATACACCCGTGCAGACATTTCCACGTGTTTCTGCATATACCCACGTACATATACAACCACATATTTCAATCAATTTTACAAGTCCGAAAAGCTGAAAAGTATTTACAAATATACAAAGAGCAAAAAAAAATATACATAAAGCCTTTGAGAGGTCGATAAAGCAACATGTGCATACCGAAGTCAAATCCTCCCATTTTGGGGGTTCAGAATTTCCTTCGACATGCAAATGTTCCTTCGTCGGCCTTTCAAAAAAAATTAAATTAAAATCGACACACGTTTCAATACTGTTTTATTGCTTTGAAAAGTTATATTTTTGTCACAGTCAGCAATAAAGTACATACATTGCCTAAAATAAAGCTGTTAATGAAAGCAATTTTACATCTAGAGCGTGTAGATTCCAGGAGCACCCTATAATCTCTGGCAAATGCCAAATAACAGGCTATTTCACCCAAGGAACACATTTGTTTAAACCATGGTTCCCCCACATAGTACCAGGGACAGAGAGGCATTCAATTTTTTTTTCTGTTTGACAACCTTGTCCTTTTTCTTCTCACTATATTTTTCTATGTATGTCAGTCAGTATTCATATGTAGATTCAAAATCTGTTTCTGTCTCTCATATCCATGCATGTCAAGTACCGCCGGTACCAACGAAACCGGTACCGGGACAAGTCAACAATTGGGTGACATCACAATCAGATGAGAGAAATTCGCATTTAAACCCACAAGTCCCCAAGATCGCAAAGACATGGCATCGTACCAATTTTTTTGCGGCGACATCAAAGTAATCATAAAGCACGAAAATCGTGCTTTATGATTACTTTGATGTTGCCATAGAATAATTTCTTTGAAGTAGCCGATGACGGTGCTTTCATTATTTTTGATGCCACGCTTGGAAAGTTAAAATGATCGGCCTTATCGAGGTGGTGGTTCCGACAGAACATGCCCCTTTAGAGTGTTTTGTTATGTTCATTCACAAATAAGCTGATAGTATGTCGTATAAGTGTGCCATACAAAATTATTAGCCCGTTTACCCTCGTTCAGTTAGGAATTTCCCCATAAAATAATTTTGGCTCGGTACCGGCGTGACAAAAGCTTCAGTACCGGTGCCGGTTGGAGCATGAATGAACCGGCGGTACCGGTGCAGGTACCGGTTGACATACCTGATCATATTCCAGTGACCGTGGAAAACACGAGAAGTGGATCAGTGCTTATTTTTTGTGGTAAAAGAGCTCTGTTTTACTGGAGGTCCCCAAAAAAGGGTATAAGCGATTGAGTGAACTTGACTTTATCTCCATGTTGCGGTTAGGATTAATTAGCCATTGTGCAGAAATATGAGACCATAAACACCAATAAACAATTATGTCCGTCCGTCCGTCCGTCCGTCCGTCCGTCCGTCCGTCCGTCCGTCCGCGCAAAAATAAGGGAGTTACGTGTTTTTTTGTCCGGACAGGCATTATGAGCTTACCGACATGTTATGAGCTTAATTGAAAAATATTATGAGCTTAATGTCTAAAATATGAGACTTATGAGGCAAGTAGCGATTTTTCGGAGTTTATATTAAGGGTTGGGGTCAGTTCATGGTTGGGATTAGCGTTTGGCATGCGTTGAAGGGTTTATACCATATCATTGATAAGTCAATGTGACGACAGTACTTCAATTGAAAACACTGCATTCGGATTGCTTTCGACAATTGTGAATACAGAAATTCAAATCAAGGCGAAGCACTGCATGTTCGATACGTTGCGGTTGTAATTCCCTGGGAAAGTGTCCATCTACAAAATCCTTGTTTTATGTTTTTGTTTTGCATTGAATTTTTATAACGTGGGAAACGGAATTCGTAAATGATTGTCGTGTATTATGATGACGGGAAATAAACTGTTATGGATTTGTACTTTCAATGCACAAAAATAGAGGTGACCGATAATTCACCCACCATTCCCATGCACCAATGGCCACTTAACTATGAAAACTGGCATCGGACAGAGTGATTGGCGCAAGCAACATCCCGTCTGACAAACGCGTAACTTTGTCCGTGTCCGACCTCTTATATCCAGGCTTGGAGCCAATACTGAATAACATTTACAATTGTATCTTGTAGAAATATATTTGCTACCTATAAATATATCTGACTGAATCATTAGAATTTTAATCCTTTATCTAACATGAAAAGCAGACGACACTTACATAAAAAATTCTTGAATAATTAATTTTTTGTCTCAAAAACATAGGTTAAGACCCCTCATTGGAACGAGCTCGACGAGCTCGTTCCAACGAGGGGTCATAACCTATGTTTTTGAGACAAAAATGGATAAATAAAGAAAATTAATTGCAGATTTTTGAGAATCGCGTTGGTCGGTTTTGGTCGTTACCTTGGGGAAAGGGTTAAACGATATAGCAATTTGCAAAACGGCAAATTGCGAGGACTTTGAAAATGTTAAAGGTTCATTTCTTTACAAATTTAAAGCCATATCTAGAAAATACAATTCTAGAAAATACAATTGTAAAAGTTTTATAGTATTGGCCCCTGGTCGTATTTTATCTCATTTCAATTAATGGTTTATTGTAAATATTTAAGCCTGATTTTCAAGCGCAAATGATAGTTTTGCAATGATTAAAACATTAGACGAAAAGAAACAATTGAGTATTTCTGAAACATAAAACTCTTACTTCCCTGGACTCCACTAAAGTGGGACTTAATCTCAATGTAGACATAAGGATTTGATGATACCCTTGTTTGAAAGGGTAGAACACAGGTTTGGAAAACTACATTCTCGTTACTTTTTACATTTTATTTTGCCCGATCGCGATGAAGGGATCCAAAGCAGTGGCGTCCGATTGAATTCTTGTTACGTACATAATACAATGATATTCCACCGTCCCATTCTATACGACACACGCCCTCCCCCCACCCCACACCCTGCATCGAAGCCTCAGTGGTGGACACTCGTTGATTTGAGCTGACGTTTCATATTCCCTCTTTATAAAAATTTCTTAGATCTGCCCTTGATGAACACGACGCACAAATACGATAATTTTTTTTTATCCTAGCAAAGAGCCACAATGACCGTCCATCATGATCGTGAGCGCAGCTTTTCATGAAATGACTTAACAACATCAATGACATCATTGTCGCGGATTGTAAATCTGAATCCTATGCCATCTCGGAACTGATTGTCGCAAAATGTATCTACATTGGATACCCACAGTATGTCTGTCAACTTTGATACACGCTAAAAACTAAAGTGTTAAAAACTACACTTGAAGTGCTGTATTTAACACTTACTAAGTGCCAAACTAGCACGTTGTTCAAGTGTAGATATCCCAGAACTTGACAGGTGTTACAATAATACCACTTGACAAGTGTAATGTCGCGACACTTAAAAGGAAACAACGCAGATGACGCGGATCAGGCTCGAACTTTCGAGCCTGATCCGCGTCATCTGCGTTGTGTCCTTTTAATTATGTACCCACAAGCGCAAATCAAATTATGGACGATTCTGGAAGAACCACCAATGCTAGACACATGGGAAGTGCCATCCATTCAAGTTTCATATGTCTGACGATTGTAATGTCTAAGTGCTTAAAGCATTGCATTTTGAGTGTTAAAATCAAACCCTAACAGTTAGAATGGGTTTAACACCTTGAAAGTGTCAGTTGTAACACTTTAGTTTTCATTGTGTATGTATAGAGGAATTGAATCTGCAAAAACAAATTACCTGTACTACCGTCCACTAAGAAAGTTTGCCAAGACGTTACAGCGCTGATCGTGGTATCGTCCTACTGATAATATTAAATGGTGACAAATTTAACTTCAAAAATATGTTTTGTTGTGAGTGTCTTTCGTACGAAAATATTATTATCCTACAAATAAATGTTTATTGGAACAATAAAAGTCTTGAATAAATTTTTGCTTTATTCGTCTAGTAGCAGCTGCTAGTAGTGTGATAAATTTTCCCCGTAGGTTTAACACTGAAAGAATTTATTCCTACCAGAAGAGACAGACTTGTTGACTTCTGACCTCTAAACCATTCGTGTTGTCGTGACCTGTTTTACGTCCGTGGGAGACATAATGAACTGACATTTATCAAACGCTGGCCGTCACTGAAATGTTTAGTTTTAGAATATATGACACATTTCAACTCTGTCTAACAATAAAACGAACAACAATTAACAAAAAAAACCCCCAAAAAAAACACCAAATAAATTAATCGAAACCAAGTGCTGAAAAGCATACACGTTCGATTGTGAAAGGCGAGGGCATGATGAGTGATGTTTCTTTTTCCAAATTAGGAAAGTGAAATAAACAAATGCATGTGTCGTCTGCTTTGTATATAAAACTAAAGTTGAATCGTCGTCGAAAAAAACAAAACAACAATAAACAACGAAAATAAGAAAGATAAACATTGTTCATTTAATAAAGTATTTTTACAACTTTAGCCCAAGTTTGTAGGGGAATTATTTTCAGACAGAAATGTACCACTGCGCCGTGTTTATTTTTGGAAGTTTTGCTTGTCGATCGAATTGTTCTGAAGCGAGTAACAACACGATTTTTCGCAACTACCCTATTGTAGCGATCGAGGTATAAAGTCAATTTACCAACCAGCCTGGTTGGTCTGGATTTCTTAGTCTCGTGGTAAATCGGTTGCTTTGTGTGCTAGAGGTCGACGGTTCGAACCCCAGCTCCCGCACTTATCTCTCCTCCTCTTACATTTGGGGGCTCGTCCGATCCTCAGCAGTAGGTGGCACTGTGGGTGTTTCGACCGCTCTGAGGGAGGAAGATGGGTGAGATTCACATGTGGTAATCTCAAAAGAAGGGGATAGTAGTGTAGCGGTCGAGGTGTAAAGGCCATTTACCAACCAGCCTGGTTGGTCCGGATCTCTTAGTCTCGTGGTAAGTCGGTCGCTTTGTGTGCTAGAGGTCGACGGTTCGAACCCCGGCTGCCGCACTTATCTCTCTTCCTGTTACACTATAAGTATGGGATAAACAAAATAAACGTATTGTGTTTTCAAGTAAAAAAAAATATTCTACTCGTAGAATTAAGAATGAAACCGACTCGCCAAAGGCTCGTCGGTTTCACTCTTAATCCTACTCGTAGAATATTTTTTTTACTTGAAAAAACTACACGCTTATTTTATATTTTGACTGACATTTATTGTGCAAAGTGTCAAATCTACTCTTGCCCACTAAAATCAATTGGGTTAAAAAACAAACCAAATCTAATTGGATTGCATGAATACGAATCCAACTGCGTTCATTTCACTCAACCCATTTGATTTTTGAAAATGTTTTAACCCATCTCATTTTAGTGTGAAGGTACCGATTATTTTTGCCGTGACAGTTGTTTGCCACCGTAATAAATAAAGTACTTTCGAAATTGAAAGGTTGGTTCATACACACTGCAGGTAACACTATTTAAACTGTAATGTATAGACGAGAGAAAAGGGATGAAGGAACAGGAGAGATAAGAACGAAAATAGAACAAATAAAACGATAGGGTAAAAAACAACTTGAAAACAAACTGTTACAGAGAAAACAAATATAATCTGCTCAAGCGCAGGCCATTTTTCTTTTGTTTCTTGCCAAGAATTGCAAGTAACAAGTACCAACTGCACAGAGAGAATATTATGATACCTATTTCTCTGTCGATTGGAAGTGGAAATATAAAAAAAAATATGACAATATTTCTGAATGTTGCGGCATCCATCAGAACGTTTAATATTTAAAGGTAGCTACTAATTATGTTTTGTTGTTTATAGATATGGAGAAGAAAAGAAGAATAGCCGTCATTGGTGCGGGAGTAAATGGCTTAGCGTGTTCTGTGGAAATTCTGAAAGCCTGTACAAACGTCGAGGTCACTATTATCAGCGATAGATTCAGTCCTGATATCACAAGTGATGTAGCTGCTGGTATTTGGGGTTTCTGCTTTATTGATGCTACTTCCTCCGGAAGCTTGAGGTAATGGACTTTTGTAGTCGTGCAAGATATAGTCATGTTTTGTCATGTTAAATCGTGTTTAGCATTTTTAGTGAAATTACGGCATGATGTTAAGTTATTCTGTAATGCCTATTCGGACCGCATGGAATTGAACCTCCTCGATTCGTTTCCGATCCACTAACGGGGGTTTGTATAAACCACTTGACAAAGGCCCTATGATAATTCGAAATTCAAATAGACACTCGAATCCGCATCCTGATTTGATTCGAGTCGATTCCATTCGTTATCGAACTGCGAATATGTGATCAAGTAGAATCGGTCGCGATGAACAACGATCATGCCAAGTGTTTCAGGTCTGACATATCAAGAAAGGGGCGAAAAAGGCACACACCACATAAGCTGTCTCGCACTTATTTATGCCATCTTAAAACTGATTCTCGCCAAATGGGCCTACCCTACACGTGTCCTCAAAATGAAGTCGGGGATAATAGCCCCTTCTTGCGTTTTCTGAATGAACACACATCTCCATGCCGTCTGCTGCACGAATACCGACATGACATGACATGACATCGAATCGACAGCGTGGATGCAAAACAAGCTATGAATGTCCCCGCGAAACACCAGGTGTCTCCAAATGAAATACATTGCCCACTGAGTGGAATATAGTGCACTGCTAAAATATTTTATTATGCCTCACGTCTGTGACATCAGCCGTGATTGGTTAATTTGACGCCTTCTAAAAGTTATAGTACTGGATTTTTTTGGACAAAATACGGTTACTATCGGAACGTTCTTCCCTGGAGACACGAGAACAAAGAAAATGTAAGCTACGCTTCCGTTGATGAGCGTCTATTACGCACGCCCTTGTTGGAATTTATCAACACCAAACGCTGGTGGCGTGGCACCGTGGCTGTTTAATTTTTTTCGTCACCGATAGACACAAACCTGTCAACAAATATGTCATCTTCAGTGGGTGTGCTTTCAGTTTTAATTGCAAACAATGAACTCAAAAGAATCAAAAATATTAAAAACTCACGTGTTGTTCACCACTTTAGTGAATCATGAATGTGATTTCAATCAATTATCTTACCACAAGTTTATTTCTCCTCGACCTCACTGAGTCTCCGCTTCAAGTTCAAAACAAATTGTTTCACTCCGAGTAATTCTGAAAACTGTTGTCGCCCAAGAAACATGAATTTATATTCCATTATACCACTTATCACACAGGCAGTAATAACGAATATTGAACAACATGATGCAGTTGTAAACACTATAACATGGTGATATAGAAACTTTCAAAGCGACGGCACTTGTAACAAGTCATTTTGAAATTTTGTGATCTTGAAACTCCTAAAAAGACGTCATTCGTTCGACATGACGTCACTAAAACATGTTTTGGGATTCGAATACATTGTTATTACAAGATTGATGGCCTGTTGTAGTTAACACTTAACAAGGAAAGCCATTTTTCGTTCGGCATAATAAAATAATTAGAACGTTTCTTTTCATGTTCTATCGGTCGATAGTACCTG
This sequence comes from Pictodentalium vernedei, assembly GCA_031216915.1. Classification (NCBI taxonomy): domain Eukaryota; kingdom Metazoa; phylum Mollusca; class Scaphopoda; order Dentaliida; family Dentaliidae; genus Pictodentalium; species Pictodentalium vernedei. Next base: position 458,658,253 of record CM062292.1, on the reverse strand, counting down.
AATCGACCGATAAAACATGAAAAGAAACGTTTTAACCCTTTACCCAACGCAGACGATATCAAAATTTATTATTTTAAATATCAGTTTTTCAAATTTTTCAAAAAATGTCAACAAAACCATATCATGTGACCCCTCGTTGGAACGAGCTCGACGAGCTCGTTCCAACGAGGGGTCACATGATTTGGTTTTGTTGAAATTTTTTGAAAAATAATATTTTTTCAACTGCTGAATTTGAATATTACGCGGGCGGATGCGGGCGATTCGTTGGGTAAAGGGTTAATATTATAATAGAAGACGCCCCACTGCACTCAATGGACGGCGTGCAATTTTCTCAATAATACCGGACCAGGAGAGAGAGAGAAAGAGGGGGGGGGGCAGACAGAGAGAGAGAGAGAGAGAGAGAGAGAGAGAGAGAGAGACTCCCACACTACCATACAGCCCATAGCACTGTTAAAATGGGAAGTAGTGAACGTTATTATTTAGTTGATCCGGCGGGACAAAATAATCCATCTGTAATCCCGTCCACTCCTTAAATACGCGAATGTGCGCGATTTGAATCGGCGTCCAGAATTTGATGAGTGCATTGAAACATTTTAGGATGGTTCCGCCCCAATCATATCACCTGGTACGTGCTATATAGGTAATTTAAAATTCTCGTACGTGTTTTTCAATTTCAGCTACAAAATACACTCGTCAACCAATTAAAAGAAAACAAAGACTGGACAACGGCATGTTTCACAACCTTCCGCGATAAAGCTCTGTCGCTGAATTGAACAGACGTGGTCCAACATAGGCACACAATATGGTGGCGATTTGCCACAGAGACCTTCACCAAACCTCGGGGTCGAAGTTGTATTACCTAACTGGATAACTGCATCAAGGCATTCTTGGACTCGGTTGTCTCATGCCATTTATTTTAGCAATTGTTCTCGACCTTAGTTCATTCTCTACTCCTCTACTCCACCATTTTCCCGGCGTACAGAAAATTAGGACTGCACGGTATTTAAAACTGAATTCCAGTCTCGGGATTAAAAAGAATATACCGCGATTTATCTTACAATCAGCATGCATTTTGTCTGTATTAACTCCGCAGCTGTCGTGTATCCGACCCCCCGATACCAATGTTTGTATCAGGGGACGGTTACAAGCACGCTCCTTTCGCGTGACTTCCATTTTTTTCTTTTTGTTCATCACAGTTCTTCATATCGTCGAGTGAGAACCATAAGGTTCTATCTTCCTCTGGAAGACAGAACCTTATGGTTCTCACGCGACGATATATTCGTCTACATTCTTGACTTATCCGCAAAATATTGTAAGATAAAATGATTATTACCATTATGTGGATGTACAAAATATGTATCCCGAGTCTCGCTCCGGGTTCGAAGGGTAGATCACGATCTTCGACTCGTCGTGATCTGTCCTTAGAACCCGTAGCTCGAATCGGAAACATATTTTGTACATCCACATAATGGTAATAATCTCTATGTCCCATGAACAACATTATTTCAGGAGACTACAGAAATAACTGGTATTCATCCACCTTTGCATTTATCCAACGATGTTTTTTGATCATCCGTACGTTTTATATTCGTCTACATTCTTGACTTATCCCCAATATATTGTAAGATAAAATGATTATTACCATTAATAATAATAACACTTCGGCCGGCCGCTGATTTGTCGCGCTTCTCATATGAGAAGGCCTTGGTTACCCATGTTCTACCAACCGCCTCCCTATTCCCGCGCTTCATCTCTCCTCCCAACGCGCGGAGACGAACTGCTTGATGACATCCCTTGCCCCATTCTTCCCAATCTCTCCGATTAGTATATTAACCCTATCCTTTGAGTCCCCCCATAACCACATGTCCTTCATTCTCCCATCCCACTTCTCCATTATACTCCCCGTGAATCTTGTTCTTTTAGACTGGTATTTTGGGCATTCTATAAGAAAGTGTTCCAGGGTCTTCACCCCGACCAAGTTACATATCTGGCACTCCTTTTCACTGTTTTTCCCAATTTTTCCCCTCAGCTCCAGGGACCGCGACCTCAGCTTGAACAACAGTGACCCCCCCAAAGGTGCCATCAAGGTACTCTTCAAAACCAGGCTTCGCTTTATCAAGCAGGCCACCGAAAGATCTCTTTGATTTGACCCCCTCTCGCCAATTACGGTCACAATCCTCCATGACCCTTTCTCTGACGATCTTTTTGTGGATGTACAAAATATGTATCCGAGTCTCGCTCGGGGATTCTAAGGATTCTAAGGGTAGATCACGACTCGTCTTCCGCTCGTCGTGATCTGTCCTTAGAACCCGCAGCTCGACTCGGATACATATTCTGTACATCCACATAATGGTAATAATCTCCATGTACCCGTATATCGAACGCCTGTTCAGATATGTGAACCTTAATCGGGACTTGAAAGACCACAGTCGGAACGAATCAACATGCCGTCATAAGGCAGTTCAAATAAAACTTTACCCAACGCAGAAGATATCAAAATTGATTATTATATGGTTGTGTTGACTTTTTTTGAGAAATAATATTTTTCAACTGCTCAAATCGTACATTACGTGGGTGGCTGTGAACGATTCGTTAGGTAAATGATTCATTCGGGACTGCAGTTTAAATTACTCGAGACATATATTTAAAATTAAATTCTGGTTAAATAAATAGAGGATATGGAATGAGTGTTTTTCTCATATAATATTTATGAAACGAGTCTAAGAATTTTTCGTTTTGGCGAGCCTCTGGCGAGCCCAAACGGAAAATTCGGACGAGTTTCATAAATATTATATGAGAAAAACACTCATTTCATATTCTATTTATCATATGACACACACACACAAAAATTAGCCACTTAGTATAACCTTTTAAGTTTAACCCATCACCTAACTTGAGTTGCAGACGGCACTTGAAAAAAACATCCTCGTATAACTAAAAAAATTTCATTTTTTGCTTCCAAAACATAGGTTATGACCCTTCATTGGAACGAGCTCGTCGAGCTCGTTCCAATGAGGGGTCATAACATATGTTTTGGAAGCAAAAAGTGAAAATATAAAAAAAAATGAATGGCGTTTTTCTTGTAGAGAAAAGATTAATATAATATAACCCATTCTAAATAGGACAGATAAAATAAATTCTCCCTACTGAAATTATGCAAATGTGACCCAGTTGTATTTTTTTAGCCAATCAAATTGTCCAGTTTTGAAATTGACCAATGAAAGCTCCCAACTGTAATTATGCAAATTATGAAAATGTGGCCCAGTTGTATTTTGTTCAGCCAATAAAATTGTCTAGTTTTGAAATTGACCAATGAAATCGACGGAAGGCTTTATTTATCACTGATTAATACGAAAGCAAAATATCAAGTGTTTTAAAGTGAACAAAACGGACGAGTCGTATGATAAATAATGATATTTTTGTAATCAGAATGGTATTCAATCAATACTAGTTTGAATACCCGTATGCGTCGGTTTATCAATATACTCTGCAGCCCAACCAGCAATACATTTAGTCTTTTGATTCTTTCATTCCTCAGTTATTTTGGGCCGATTTTTGAGTAGAAGACAAAACATGTGTGGACTTGATATCAATTTTCATCCGCAGACGAAGCGCATCCATTCCTCGAGTTGTCTGGCATTTCATTTATGTGGAATATTTGATGAATAACGGCTTTCGGATTGAGATCAGCGAACACCTGAACGGAAAGCTAGACATCAAAAATTGAAAAGAAAGAAGCTGTTTCAAACTTCTCCTCAACACTTGTCGACGCCGAGACATTTTAGCTTCTCTAAATGGTTCATTCCAATCAGTCATTATGGTATAAAATAAATTCCTGTCGACTAGTTCCGATTAAGTGCTTGGAACTGAGAATGTATTATGCCTCAAAGTTAGTCTGTCCAATCAGAACGCTGGAATACCATCTAAAAGAGTTCCGCCATATCAGATACCTCACCTGATATTATTTGATATCAAGATAGTATCACCACTTACTATTTCGATCAAATTGATGCATTTCCACTCGCTTGGAATTTCAAAATTTGAATTAAAATAAAATAAGAGAATTTACGCACCAAACATATTTTCGATGTACCGTAGTTATTATTTTAAAACATTAAATATTTAAAAACCGGACAGAAAGTATTATTTGTAATCCCAAAAGTTCTTTGTTGTTTTACGACTCTATGCCGACTATATTCTACCGATTTTTTATGCTGAAGTGAACATTTTCTTTATAGTTTACTCAGTGGTGGCGCCAGGGGGGGGGGGGGGGCTTTTTTCTAGAGCCCCCCCCCCCCCCCCCCCCCCGTCGGAGAGGTCCAGCCCCCCCGTCGGAGATTTTTAGTCAGTCCGTCGGAGAGTCTCGTAAACCCGACTTCACGAGAAATTTCCGACAGTCGAATGTAGATATCTCGTCTTGTCTGTCTCGAACCCGTGCAGCACTGGAACTTTGATAGAGAATAGTGAGTCTTACGCAATTCCTTAATGTCGTTCGTCAAACTGGCTTTATAGATGAAATATTTCCCGACCTTATTATAATATGTTTACTTTAACCCTTTACCTAAGGTAACGGCCAAAACCGGCCAGCGCTATTCTCAAAAATCGCCAATTAATTTTCATTATTTTTTCGAGCTCGTTCCAACGAGGGGTCATAACCTATGTTTTTGAGACAAAAAAATGAAAAAAATAAGTTATTCAAAAATCATTTTTGCAAGTGTCGTCTGCTTTTCAGGTTACATGTAGGTAAAGAGTTAAATAATCAACAAACATACTCAATTTACTTCTATTTTGGTTCTCCAATTTACCACTTTTCACTCATTTTCCTTCGTTTGGGAGGTCAAATGTAATAGCCCCCCTGTCGGAGAGGTCAGCCCCCCCCCCCCCCCTGTCGAGAAATCCATGGCGCCACCCCTGAGTTTACTCAACAGATTAAAAGTGATTTTTTGAATATTTAAAAGTGTTTTATTAACACTTTTTTCATGTGGTGATGACAGAATATGTAAGGGTATTTCAGATATGCTTGTAGCGATACGTTTTATTTTGTAAACAAATATCGCACTTCGAACAGCGACGATTGTTTACTGTCAGCATGGACACATACCCGTGCTAGTTCCAGTCTATAATTATGCACGGTGCTGTAAATGACGGTTTCTAAACAAATAAACGTCCGGTCGTCCTTTGTTTCTCGTGAAAATTCATTAATCCCTTGATGTACATGAACTTTCGACATAATAAATATGTTTTCGCCTCACGTGATATGAACTCTCATCGCCTTGTATACCAAAAATATCTGCAATGTACCGTATTTATTGTTTTAAAACACTGACTATTTTTAAAAAGGACAGAAAATATTATTTGTAGTTCCATAACTTGCAAAAATTCTCTGTTGTTTTTACGAAAATATACCAACTATACTATACTATAATTGATTTTTATGGTAATGAAGGTAAATGTATGTAAGTCTATTTCAGTTATGCTTGTAGCGATACGTTTTATTTTGTAAATAAATATCGCACTTCGAACAACAATGAGTGTTTACTGTCACCATGGATACATACTGGTGCCAGTTACTGTTGATGATTTTGCGCGGTGCTGTCAATAGAGTTTTCTAAAAAATAAATGTCCGGTCGTTCTTAGTTTCTCGTAAAGATTTATTAATCCCTTGAGTTACATGGACTTTCGACACACAAAATATGTGTTCTCTCATCTCCTTCTTTGGAATGCATCAGCCAGCTAGACGCCATGTAACTTATAGTATCAGCCAACTACACGCCATGTAACTTGTAATGTATACGTTATTGCCGACACGTGTGTTTCCTAGATGGCGTTGTGAAATTGTGACCTCGTGTCCGGGTATATATCGACGAGTACGATAGGATGTTGCGATATACGGACCACAGACGAGATTGCCCTTATAAAAAAGTACCATGGTAAACCATGGTAAATCCCAAAATACCCTGGTAATACCATGGTATACCATGGTATTACCAGGGCATTTGGGGATTTACCATGGTTTACCATGGTACTTTTTTATAAGGGTGAGACTTCAATACACAATCCCAGAAATCAGCATGATGATGATAACCAATTTATCATACAATATCCCTCCCTTTCCTGACTTGGTCGTATAATGAAGAGATTGGGTACAGTTTTTAACGGCGACTGTTTTGACAATTACTCAACGTCTGTAAATTGATTTGTTTATGAATGAAGATCATGACGTCATCGTATCGCGTTCTTGGCTACGCATGACTTAATGACTGTTAGTTGTTATTTACCATAAAGTTTATAGTAGTGTGTCAGCAGTGTTTCTTTATCTCATATTTCACGTTTAACGCATGATAGGCCACCATCATGGCAAGAAATGATCTAGTCTAATCTGTTTCGTTGAGCTGGTGATTTATTTATCATTTATCATTCAAGTACTGTTATCAAGACCTTTGATAATGACACGTGTAATAACTTGATGCCAATTGGATGCAGGGAAAACGCGTTGTTTTTCTGAATTGAATGATCGCATGTTTGGTTTCTACCATCAATACAGATTTGAATTTTGTCCAGACATTTTTGCTAATATTTGGGTAAATACGTTCTTGTTGTAAGAAAAAAAATACCAAAAGTCAAAGGCAGATATTTGTGATGACAGCAAGCAACTTTCATGAACACGTTAACATTGAAATGTATGAATGTATATTTAATCTTCATATTAATCAGTAGTATTTCTTTATTGTACATTTCATATATTCAGTATCTTTGTAATGGTGAATATACATCTAAAAGGAAAAGATAAGTAAAGATAAATAAAAGAGTAATATATACAGTCAAAACTAGAAGTCCTGTCGCGAGCTGTGCGCTTATCTAGGCTCAAATGCGCGTAGGAATTGCGCGCAGTTGCCATATCGAATGGCATCCAAAGCACGGCAGGTTCTCTCTTTGTTACTCATAGCAAACACAGGCAATGGTTACCTGGAGAGCCAATGGCTGAAACATTGCTTGTGCGCAGTTCCTATGTACATAATTTAATAGCCTTATTATGGCCACAACGCGTAAATTAACGCGCAGATCGATGTGCTATTTTGTGCCCATTTCACGACAGGACTTCTTGTTTCAACTGTAGAATTTGTCAAATTGGAGATTTCAATATGTCAATCTGAAAGTCAATGTGTGCACAGCCCCTAACTCGGGATCTCAAAAAATTCCGACATTGGGGAAGAGAGTTAATTTTTTCGACAGTGTTCTCGGGTCTTTAATCGTTGGTAGGAACTCGAAGCGTAATAAAATGTACTTAATTAATCATTTATCGAAGAAATCTTAGGAATCGACCGCATCTTCTTGTGTAATTTACAAATTAAGAATTTAACAAAAATATTTTGAATTTCAAAAAAATTCAACAAAACCATATTATGTGAGCCACAATTGGAACAAGCTCGTCCAATGACGGTCACATTATATACTGTTATATTTTTTTGGAAAAAGTTTAACATAAATTCAAATAACAAATTTTGATACCATCTATATTGAGTTATTTAAGAAATAACTGTTGTTTTCCTTCGGTTTATGCGATATAAACCGAAAAGTTTCAGCACAAGCTTCATAACTCGCGTAGCGAGTTATGATTAATATCGCATAAACCGAAGGAAAACAACATTTATTTCTTATAATTTAATCCGGGTGTAATAATAAAATATAAAAACTATGTGTACGTGAACGAAAAACTTTTAATTTTCGCAAAAGACAACAGTCAAACTCAGGAAGGTGTGTCACTAACAGGTCACGTCAATCATTGTCAAATTGTTTGTTGTTTTGATTTTCGATCGCAGACGACAGATATTTAGCAAGTCATGTAACAATAGAATTAAAAACATTTTTTTAAGTTCCCCCAAAATCACGTTTGGATGTATGATCTTCTTATTCGTCCCCCACTTCGGTATATTTTATTAAATTCAATTGTTTCCGAGAAATTATCATTATATGCTCGCTGAATGGAGACGATGAAAACTCGATCATAGATCTTTGTTTTAAAGCTTGTTATCCATCTATCAGTCTGCCGTCACGCCCTCACGGTGACAATTTGAGTTGAGTGGGCGGGGCTTCCAGAGTCTTCAAAGTTGGGTCGGATGTGTGCAAACGTGTATACATTCCAAATCATGACGTGATTTGTTTTATACGATTTTGACAACTTTCACGATGTATGCTTTCAACCAATCAAACGCAGATGCGGGGCAAATGATTAAATTATTTATTATTAAACATATTTTATTTGTTATAACAAAATGGATTGGATAACAAGTGCCGAGCACTTAGATAATGTCCTTTCCTTAATATACATTTGAAAATTTCAAATTATGTTTACAAATATTTACAAAAAGTTACCAATATGTGCATCCAATGGCAAAGCAAACTTATGAATAATTAAAACAATATTGTGTATGTACACTCTTCAAGATGGATGTTGGTAAGTAATCGACTTAACATGAGTCAGAACAAATGGGTGAGAGGGAGGAGAGCAGAAAGGTGAAAGGTGAACTGCCACATCGCAACACTGCTGGACTTGGTCAACTAGCCAACGTGTCATATTACGGCACAGTCGCGATTCTAGCGGAACCGCGAATTAGGCGGAGCCCTGTTACCACTGCTATAGCCAAGGCATACAGGACAAATATACGGAATGCACAGAGCCGTGACTGAAGGAAATGGAAGTGGAAATGGACACTCATGTTACAGGACATTTGGCTGGGAAGATGTTGTCAGACTAGTCTGCCTGATTACGGTCCAGTCTTAAAACCTTTTCGTGGCCTTAAATGCCTTAATGAATTTTTGTGCACTTCTAAAAAGGTGGATGTTGACGGATTCTGGAAGGTTGGGAATACCATAAAGAAGATCGTTGATTGATCTTATTGTAAGATGCGCAAGATTTCTCTGTAGGACTAGTCTTTCGTTTGAATAGTTATTACTGTCGAAAAAGTAAAGGTTCGCATCTTCTGTCTCGTAGCCACACGAACAGATAGGTGTATCATGGATGTAGTTGGAGTATTTATCATAATTTAGGTCGCTACAGGAATTCCGCAGCTTACAATGTATAATATTGACGGCTCTATCGCCATTGTTGAAGTACTCAGGTGGTCTACATGCGCCACTATTAAAATATTTGACAAAGTTATTCAGTGAACTCGACTGTCTTATTTCTTGGGGTAATGCATTCCATTCCGAGATACATGAGGGGATAAATGAGCGCTTAAATGTTGCCGTGTGTGTAAGTGGTAATTGAAAATTAGTGTGCGACCGGGTGCTATACATGGAAATGTCCTCGAAGGTCCGTGGAAATAAGCCAGAGAGATATGTGTGTGTGGGGGGAGGGGGGGGGGGGGGGGGGGCTGATTATTTACGATTTTAAAAAACGTTTTCATTTTGTGGAATTGACGTCTCTGCGCAAGGGTTTCTCAACCAAGTTCTGCAAATAGAGCAGATACCGGGGTTGATCTCTTTAGACCGGATATTATTCTCGCTGCATCCGCGTGGATTCTATCCAGTTTGGTAAGTTGGTAATCGGGCGCACCGACCCACACCACATCGGCGTATTCTACGATAGGGAGTATGAATGAGTTGTATAACGTTTCCATGCTTTTTCTACCTAGAATATACTTTAATTTTCGTTACCGAGACAGCCTGGAATTAGCCTTTTGGCATAATCTATTAATTTAGACATTCCAGTTTAAGTCCCCCTGTAAAGATTGGCCGAGGTGGATGTGAGACTTTTCCATTTCGAGCGGCGTGTCACCAAACATTACCACACTGCTTACATTAACACGTTTTTTGGTGAATAAAACAGTTTCGGGATTTGAAGGGTTAAATGTAACAAGCCATCCATTTGCCTATTCGGAAACGGCCGCAAGGTTTTCATTACACTTTGAAACAATATCTTCCAGTTCAAATCCAGTTTCTGTTATACTTGTATCATCCGCAAATAGTCTACAAGCATCCGGTGCATCTAAGTTTTCAGAAATGTCATTTATGTATATAAGGAAGAGGAAGTGTTCTAAGACGAATCCCTGTGGAACACCGTAATTAACAGGTAAGAACTCAGAGGGAATTGAGTTAACAGTTACCCTTTGTTTACGATCAGAGAAATAGTTTTTGGTCCACTCAAGGAGTGGGCCAGATATACCGTTTTGTCTCCGTTTGTAAATTAGCCCTTTGTGACAAACCCTATCAAATGCTTTTGATATGTCGCAGAATACTCCAAGTGAAAACTGATTCCTATCAAAGGCTAAGCAGAGATTATGATATATTTCGATGAGCTGATAGTCGGTGCTATTTTGGGGTAGAAAGCCAGACTGGTATTTAAAGAATAAATTGTTGACACAACAATATTGGTACATTTGGTTAAAAACAATCCTCTCCATAACTTTACTGACACAGCTTAGTAGAGAAATCGGTCTATAATTATTAGGGTCGTGTATGTCTCCTTTTTTAAGTATAGGTACGACAGTTGCCAGCTTCCATTCCAATGGGTAGACACGTGAAGAAAGAGAAAGCCTAAATAACTGAACCAAAGGTTTCTTTAAGCATGCGATTACTAATGCCATCATGTCCAGTTGCTTTTTTGGTATCTAGTTTACCTAGGATTCGAGTCACTTCATCCTCAGAGAAGTCTATCTCAGAGAGACTCACAGAACACTTGCTTCTGAAAGCAGGTAAACTATGTCCGTCGTCATTTATCTTACTATTTGACAAAAATGTTCTGTTGAGCAAGTCTGCGTTTTCTTTGTCATCTGTTACCATAACTGGACTACCCGCAATGTCTTTATGGTTAAGAAATGGAACTGAAGGCTTACTTTCAAAATTATTCAGTAGCTGTTTAACAGTGTGCCAGAAGTCTTTGGGGTTTCTACTTACTGAAAGTGAAGTATCTAATTTTGAACAATAGATGGATTTAGCCTTCTTTTTCATGTTATTTACTTTGTTTCGGGCATGTATTTTTCAATTATTCGTGGGTTTGGATTTTTCAGAATTCGTTTCCGTAAACGGTCCCAATGGCGAATTTCCCGGCGAAGAGCGGAGTCAAAATAGGGTTTATCATGGGTCGGATAACTACTTATAAGATGGAATACATTCCCTAGCAATATTTAAAAATTTGGATGCAAATTTATGGTATGACATATCAGGGGTAGTCATGTCTGAGATGAAAGACCAGTCTGTTTCGGAAATCAAATTATTCATTTTGGGGAAATCTGCCCTGTTATAATCCCAGACCTGTCGAATTTTCGTTTTGGTCTGTGCGGTTTCAGTTTCTATGACTGCTGATACAGCTTTGTGGTCGGAAACACCAAGTTCGTGAACTTCTGAGTTCAAAATCACGAGGAGACTGTTGTGCAAACCGACTGCCGTCCTGTGTTGCTCGATGCTAATACCCATGATTCAAGTCTGGATAACAGGTGGAAAAAGGGCCCGCCGAGGTGCCGTGGAATGCAGTATTTTTGATACAGGTTGGTTGCGCAACAGTGAGAGTGAGTGGCAGTATTTGAAGAGGATGAGAGGAAACACAGAAGTAACTGTTATGTAATAACAAGTATATACAGTTTGTAATAAGATTAGATATGTTATACACATATTCTGGGTGGGTTGGGTAGTGATATCGGCTTATAGTTTGGTTTTTTTTTGACTAGCTGGAATACCTCTTATTTCATTTCATTCATTTTCCAAGATCGTCGATTTACCCCCAATTCCCCATACATCACAGCCCATGGCACTCACTGGAATGAGTTCAACAGGCTCATATCAGTCAGGGTCACAGGCTGTGGTCCGTGATAGGCAGAGAAAGATACAGTTTTTTTTACCCCACACGGCTGGGTTTGTAGCATTTGGTCGATTCCTTTGGCCAAGGGTGGGAGGGAATTTCTGCTAGAGGCCATGCACAACATGTGAGAACTTTAAATTGCGGTACCCTAATTTTTAGACTAAGGTCCAAAGAATTGCGGTACTTGCATTTCAGAGTAAAGCCCAAAGATGTGCATCCGGTCCTCGTTCGGTTAAAGAAAAGTGAGTAAGTCCTAATGCAGTCTTATTGTTTTAGGGCCATGCTTCGCACTGATCCAAAGGCGAATAATATTTGCTCAATAGGGATTCGCTTTGTTTGGGACCACTAGAGAGAGTACCTGGAGACACTCTCCAACAATTCGCAACAAGTCAAATTCGGGAGGGTGGGGGGAGTGTTGGCCACTTGGCCACTAAGGTAATTTCCCCAGGTCGAGTGCCAAATTATGGCTGACTGTCCAGTGGACTGTCAAAATGTTTTCACAGATTTCTGCCCTGCCGCAATCCGCGGGAAAGCGCCCGTAAGGACTCTTCCATAATGGAGATTCACTTTGTTTGGAACCACTACAGAGTACCTGGCGACACTCTCCAATAACTTATAACAGATCAGATTTTTTTTGGGAGGGGGGGGGGGGTGTTGGCCACTATGATGACGCTGGTAGCATGTCAAATTATGCATGGCTGCCAGATGGACTGTCAAAATGTGTTCACAAGTTTACGCCACGTTGCAACACATGGGAAAGTGCCCGTAGGCACTCTTCCATAAATTGCAACGAGGCAGATCCTGACAGATTGGATAATTAACTTTAAGGGACTGTCACACTTTGTTCAATCCACGAGAGAGCACCCGCATGCACTCCCTCACAATTCGCAACGAGGCAGATCCTGACAGACTGAATAATTTCACAAGTCTTTACCCTGCTGCAGTCTATGGGAATGCGCCCGCAGGCACTCTCCTATAAGCTGCAACGAGGCAGATCCTGGCAGACTGAATAACTTCACTTCGAATGGCATATGGAGACCATCCACCAAATGTGATGTCTTTGAATTGCGGTACCTGTATTTCAGAGTAAGACACTCTCCAACAACTCGCAACAAATCGAATTCTGGGTGGGTGGGGGGTGGGGGCTGGGGGAGGGGGGATGTGTGGGGTGTGTGGGTGGAAGTGTTGACCACTATGGTAATTTTCCCCGATAGAGTGCCAAATTATGGCTGACTGTCAAGTGGGCTGTCAAAATGTGTTCACAGATTTCTGCCCAGCCGCAATGGGTGGGAAAGCGCCCGAGGGCACTCTTCCATAATGAAGATTCACTTTGTTTGGAACCACTTAAGAGTGAGTACCTGGAGACACTCTCCAATAACTTATAACAGATCAGATTGGGGGGGGGGGCGGTGGGAGGCAAATGTTGGCCACTATGATGACGCTGATAGCATGCCAAATTATGCCTGGCTGTCAGATTGAGTGTCAAAATGTGTTCACACGTTTATGCCGCGTTGCAACACATAGGCAAGTGCTCGTAGTCACTCTCCAATAAGCTGCAACGAGGCACACCCTGACAGATTGGATAATTAACTTCAGTGGACTATCAAAATGTGTTCATTCCATGGGAGAGCACCCGCATGCACTCCCCCACAATCCGCAACGAGGCAGATCCCGTCAGACTGGATAATTTCACAGGTTTTTGCTCTGCTGCAATCTATGGGAAGGCGCCCACAAGCACTCTCCCATAAATTGCAACGAGGCAGATCTTGGCAGACTGAATAACTTCACTTCGAAGAGCATATTGAGACCATCCACCAAATGTGAGGACTTTGAATTGCGGTACCTGTATTTCAGAGTAAGGCCCAAAAGTGGGCATCCTGTCCTCGATCAGTTTAAGAAAGATGAGTATATCCTAATGCAGTCTTCGTGTTTGAGGGTCATGTTTCGTACTGATCCAAGGGCAAACAACATTTGCTTTTGTTTGGAATTAATAGAGAACTTGATGACACTCTCGAAAAGCTAATGACAATTCAATTTTTTTTTTGGGGGGGGGGGGGGCAGGGGGGACAAATCTTGCCAGATTATGCATGGCTGTCAAGTTGGCCGTCAAAGTGAGTTTGGATGTCAAGTGGGCTCACAAAGTGCGTTCACAAGTTTTTGCTTTGCCGCACTTCATGGGAAGGTGCATGTAAGCACTCTCCCACAAATCGCAACGAGGTGGATCCTGAGAGACTGAATAAATTCACTTCAAAAGATTGTCAAAATTTGTTGGGCGTACAGTCCTCGATCATTTAAAGAAAAATAAGTATGTTCTATTGTGGTCTTTATATTTTAGGGTCATGCTTCGTACTGATCGAAATATGTTCATCAGTTTTTGCCTGGCTGCAATTCGCTGGAAAGTGCCTGTAAGCACTCTCCCACAAACCGCAAGGAAGCAGATCCTGGCAGATTGAATAATTACACTTCAAAGGGCTGCCAAAATTTGTTCACAAGTTTTTGCCTTGCCGCAATTCGTGGGAGAATGCCTATAAGCACTCTCCCACAAATTGCAGCCCAGCAGATCCTAGCCGACTGAATAATTTCACCTCGATTGACAGTCAAAATTTGTTCACAAATTTTTGCCTTGCCGCAAACTATGGGAGAGTGCCTGTAAGCACTCTCCCACAAATCGCAACGAGGCAAATCCTGACGGACTGAATATATTCACCTCGAAGAACATATGAAGACCGTCCACAAGATGTGAGGACTTTAGATTGTGATACCTGTATTTCAGAGAAAAGCCCAAAAATGGGCGACCGGTCCTCGATCAATTAAGGGAAAGTGAGTATATCCTAAAGCAGTCTTCGTGTTTTGGTTAACGCTTTGTAACAATCCAAATACAAGTGACATTTGCTGAGGATATATTTGGTTTATTAGAAATTATTGGAGAGTACTTGATGGCACTCTCCAACAATTTACAACAAACACATTTTTGGGGGGGGGGGGAGGGGGTGGGGGTGGGGAGGGGGACAAATAATGGCCACCCGACACAATCCAGCACAAGACCGGTTAGTGGTCTGCATGAATGATGATGCAGTTGGATGTGTTTATGCTTTGTGGCAATCCAAAGACAAATAGAATTTGCTGGGTATATTTTTGGCTTATTAGAGATTACTGGAGAGTGTTTGATGGCACTCTTCAACAACCCACAAAAAACAAATTTTTGTTTTTTTTTTGTTTTGTTTTCGTTTTTGGGTTGGGGGGGACAAATGATGGCCACCCGACACAATCCAGCACACGACATTGAGTAAAGGTTTAAACTCGTCAACTTTCTTTCAAATTAACAGACAACAAAATTTTTCTGAAATATATGGTCATATAGTGGCGGCCCACGACGGCACCACCACTAGAGTCGCGCCTGTATATATACAGTCTTCTAGAGGTAATGTTGCATAATACGAATTCTCCGGAATCCACTGAAACCTCAGACACGCATCCCTCAAAAGTAGCATACATGTGTCAATGTTTTCCTATTCAACAGTGACACGTTATCACCTTTGGTTCAATCAAATACTCACAACCTCGGTTTTCATTTGAGATACTGTGACGTCATAATATTGTAATTTACGAAGATTTTTCACTGGCACGCATATCTCACCAGGTGTGTTTTCTTTCCACATTTCCTTGAGTTTTCAACGCTGAGGTCCGACGCTAAGTCCCGAATTCCTCTGTCGGTAAGGGCGTCTGTGTCAGTCAGAGCACGTTATGAGTCCGATATGTGAGAATTAACACTTCCCGATTGAATTTGAGCACAAAGCCAATACAATTTTCCAATGTTGTCAGGGATCATAGTTCGATACGTATGGAAATCATGCAACTTGGTTATGAGTTGCATCTTCACAGTTTTTCTTATATGGTGATACCTCGGACAAAAGTTTCTTCCATTGAGCCGAACTGCGATCGGCCTGACGAGTCCGGGACCCCTTTTGGTGCAACTATTTTTGCCAAATGGGCGACAAAGATGATACCAAAATGCCATAGAAAATATCATCCATGTGGACAGCCATTGGTCTCTCAGATACAAGGAGGCAGCGTTGTATCGGTTCGAAAGATCAAAATTTTGTCCGGCACCTGGGCTTCCTTGGTACGTTTCCCGGCAACTTTGTTTTTGGCCCAGTCCGCCCCGGCAAATCACAAAGATGGAAGAATCCAAGCTATCAGACCGACAGTCTTATTACGGAATCCGACGCTGTTATGAGCCATTTGTTTAGTTACTTTTCGTGGAGATGACAGATGTAATGTGACGTCCTTTTACTCATCAAATGTGTGGATATTTTGTCCTGTTTCAGCTTTTGATACTTCAGTCACTACGTATTTACCTTGCAAACAACGTGATATTAACACAATACAATGGAACTACGCAACATACTCATAAACACGGAAACAGCACTCATAAATTATGGAAAAAGTCAGCTTTGAGTTTGATTATTTTTGTATCACCATGTACAATTTCATCCATGTTTTTCTCATATAATATTTATGAAACGAGTCTAAGAATTTTCCGTTTTGGCGAGCCTCTGGCGAGCCCAAATGGAAAATTCGGACAAGTTTCATAAATATTATATGTGAAAAACACTCATTTCATATTCTATTTATCACATGACACACACACGCACAAATTAGCCACTTAATATAACTTTTTAACCCATCACCTAACTTGAGTTGCTGACGGCACTTAGAAAAAACATCCTCGTATAACTAAAAATTTTCATTTTTGCTTCCAAAACATAGGTTATGACCCCTCATTGGAACGAGCTCGTTCCAATGAGAGGTCATAACCTATGTTTGGAAGCAAAGAGTGAAAATATAAAAAATGAATGGCGTTTTTCTTGCAGGTAAAAGATAATACAATATAACCCACCCAAAATAGGACAGATAACGTAAATTCTACCTACTGAAATTATGCAAAAACAAATTGCTCAGTTTTGAAATTGACCAGTGAAAGCTCCCAACTTTAATTTTGCAAATTATGAAAAGGTGGCCCAGTTTTATTTTGTTCAGCCAATCAAATTGTCTAGTTTTGAAATTGACCAATGAAATTGACGGAAGGCTTTATTTATCACTGATTAATATGAAAACAAAATATCAGATGTTTTAAAGTGAACAAAACGGACGAGTCATATGATAAAATCAAATATGACGTCCCAGCATTTTGATCAGTTGAGTATGATTTTTAGTTTCTAACAACTATTTTTGAGAAGTCATGGTCATGAGTTTTGTTGACAGAGTGTAGATAAAAGTGTTTTGTGTTCATTATGCTTGTATACAATCTTTTATCGCGACTCGACTCTTTTGTTGGGGAGTTATAGCTACTTCACGAGCATGCGCTACGGGTAGCTTTACATCCCCAAAAACGAGTCTCGTCGGGATAAGTGTTTGTGTTCAACCAACATGTGCACATGACACTTATGTATGAGCAATTAGAGGAGCCGATCGACGGGAAGGGTTTTGGGGGAAGATCCAGAATGGCTTAAGGTACGGAAGAAGAGTTACGGAACATTTTCATGAGATAAAATCAACGTAAGCCTGAAAGGAAAAATAGTTTAATCGTGTTTCTATTTGTTAAACAAACAAATAATAGAATATGAACAGGTGAAAGCTCAGAAGTTTGAGACACTGGGTTTGGGAGAAGAGTTTGCTGTAAGTTTCGAAGCACTGTACACTGCAAAAAATATAGGTTCTTTTTAGAACCAAAACTGGTTCTAATCTTGTCCCTGAGATGAAACCAGTTCTATTTAAACAGTATTTATTTCAAATCAAATAAATTTACCAAGATTAGCATTCAGTTTCAACAGAATATTACACGAACTGAAGTAGATTCAGCAGTAAACTTGGAGTTTATTCAACGCAGTCGCCAAACGTTTTGAAACAAAGGAGATATGAACAGTTGGCATATCGAACCAGTTTTGGTTCTGAAAAGAACCAAAACTGGTTCGATATGCCAACTGTTCATATCTCCTTTGCTTGATAATGATTTGAGGCAACCTCGTATCAGCTCTAAACTTACGGCTGACACCCCCCTCAATTTATGTTTAATTCTGTTAATATTTAATGTTAATCTTTATAAATTTATTTCATTTGAAATAAATACTGTTTAAATAGAACTGGTTCCATCTCAGGGACAAGATTAGAACAAGTTTTGGTTCTAAAGAGAACCTATATTTTGTGCAGTGTATATATCTAAAAATGTACAAAGTGACCTTTGCCCGAGTAACGTTAACGTAAAAGTAAAGCAAGTGCCATAGGGATAGACCTCAAGCAAGGACGTGTCCTCTCGCCAAAACTTTTTTACATTATACATCTATAAGAGTTAGGAGGTAAACCTCTTCATGGAAATGAGAGGTATCAGTTGTGGACTTGTAAATTCCATGGTTATTTTTCTGACATATGGTACTCGTGTCAGAGAGCGAAGAGGGGCTAGAGAGAAAGCTGCCAATTGTTGGCAGGAATGGGAAAAAATGGAGGCTCGAACTTAATAAAAACGAAGGAAGATTATATCCGTTGGACGTGAAATGGAGCCTATTCGTAGGTGGAAAGTGGGAGAGTTCTATATTCCGAAAGGTGGGAACAAGGTGCTCAGTTTCCAAGCAACAGGTAAATACGAGTATTTGAAGGTCAGCGTAAACACAGCATGAATAGGCATTTACAAACACCACATAAACACTGACTAAGATGGGGAATATAGTGCTTTAATGGGGTGTTTGTGGGAAAATCCATTGGGAAATAGTTGGCGCACTAAATATAACGCAGGGTTGAGAAGTAATTCATCTTAAGCAAACGGTTGTATAAAAGTTTGTTTGAAACAGTAGAACGATGCAAGCAGATGGATACAGAATCAAGCAAGGACACAACAAAACAAGCAGAAGCCGGGGTGGGGAGGCTGTGTTGAGGATCAAGGAGAGGACCAGCCTTTGTGAAACTATGTTACAATAACAATTTGGTCAGCCGGTAATGTGTTTAAACTAACGTTTAGGAATATTTGGAATTCTAATATCAAGCCGGGACGACGTGGGTAGATGAGAAAGTTACTATTCAATAGAGATCTCTGACCTGAAGGTAGCTTGCTGCAAAAAAGTCGTCGTGGCAGTGTCATGAATTCTTGTAACATAAAGTGACGAAAAGGAGGTCACAATGCAAAGAGGTCACTGGACGGCCTGGGTACAATGTCCACGCTATCGGGTGCCAATGGTGTCTATTGCGATGAAAAATATAAAATAGACCCATAGTAGCTTGTTGCACCAAACCACTAACCACGAGTGGTGAATAGGTGTTAACCGCGAGCCTTCAGCGAGCGGTTAACACCACTTCACTTCGAGTGGTGAACATTTGGTACAGCAGGCTACTTTTGGTATATTTTATTTATCCCATGATCGTCAGATTATTAAGAGTCGCTATTATTTTGTTATGGATGCCTTATTAACATGAGACAACGCATGCTTGTTAATTTTTGATATCTTTTGAGGTAAACTCATTTAAAACGTAATTAATAATTACCACTTTCATTTTACTCTTCGCGAGGCGACGAGTGATAAATTTAAACAAGTTTGCATTCAGGTCGAGGTCACCAAAGGTCAACTTGGATGTGGTTCAACTGCAGGTGTAAATTTTAATTAATGAAATCCCATTGCTGGCGTGTTCACCACGGTTTGTGTGTAATGCTAAGATTTATGTCAGGCTTTTTATATATAGTAGAAAAGGTAATCATGGTATAAAAATTCGTTTGGCACTAAAAACACAAAATTTTGCTCCAAAATTTGATATAAAAAATATTCTAGGTATTGTGGTTTGTTAATTCTTGGCGTCATTTTCGATAAAATCGCTGTCTGTTCTTACGACATATCCCAGAAAGAAAACTAACTTGTCAAATAATCTGAAACGAACAGATGTAATCTTTGTCATGGGTCAACTGGATTAACATATTTTCTTATATGCTAAATGATAAATTATCGAAAAAAAATTCGGAAAATATAGAAATCGTATCCTCCACTGTGAAGATATAGAAATTTTCACTTTCACGATATCAATCAAAATGGCATCACTTCAAGGTGAATGCGAACCAAATTATCAGCGGAAATGATAAATTTGTTCTAGTATAATGAAAAGAAAATCTGGTGTTTTGGAGAGGATACCGATCATTTTCAGCAATAATTCAACATTTATTCACCTTGAATTGATGCATGAAACCAGAATCAGAATCAGATCGCAAGACGCTACCTGTTCCGAGTATCGAGCAAATCACTTCTACGTATCAATGCGCACCAGCCGCTTACTTTCATGCCTCAATTCTAGATTGAAACGAGTGGAGTTATCAATAGGAATGATCAGATTATTATAACAAAACGTACAAAAAATTAATGTATTTGAGTGGATACAGAAAGTTATCTCACTCGTGACCGAGAAAAATGTGTATTTTCGAAAAATAAACTTTTGCCTCGATCACTCATGAGATAATTTTCAGAATCCACTCAAAAACATCAGATATCCTCTGTTTATCCATTTAATTTGATTTTCATCAAAACATATCTTTGTTAGTCCTATTTAATATTTTTATTTTGCTTAATAGTTTTATAATCTTTTGTAAGCTAACAAATTATTTGCGACAAGTTTATTTGGAGTGATTAAGTAAATAATTGTCATGAAATTATTCTGTAATTAATAGCCTTTTATTTATATATAGAGTATATGGAATGAGTGTTTTGTTAATACGACATTTATGACACGAGTTTAAGAATTTTCAGCAAGCCGGGAAATTCGCAGACGAGTTTCATGAATATCGTGTTACCAAAACACGAATTTCATACTCTGTTTATCATATCGTCCCCTGAGTTCCAATGTGTTCTATGTGCCAGTAGGCACATAGAACACATTGGAACTCAGGGGACGATATGACACAACAGTTACCAAAAAACACATCCTTTAAATAGAAACAAAGGGTTAAAAGTGGAATTTCACCTTGAACGTCATGCATTTGTACGCAGTCATAACCGCATTAATTTTACACATATCTTTTCGGTGATAACCAATCAGAAAGCGTTCTTTTGAAATTGACCAAAACAAATCCACTGAAGGTGTTATGAAACATTAATTAATATCTATTGAAAATATGAAACGGTAATAAGTGGAGAAACGGAGAAGTCACATGACAAAATTAATTATATTTTATTTATTAGCTTGAGTTTTTTATTATCAATATTTTTAACATTTATGGTAATTTTTGAAACAAAAATACTTAAAAAAGCCAGGTAATACTAAATTAAAATATCGTACAGTGAAACAAAACGCCATCTGCAATGCCTCAATATTGGAGATGGCCAACCTGTTGCACTTAAAGGATGACACATGGCTGATAGGTTCTCATTTAGAATCATATTCCATTTGGTAATAACATCTTTCATACGGCACCAAAAATTCCCTTTGGCATCAAGGGGGGGGGGGGGGGGGGGCACTAAAAATTTGCGAGACGTGACGTCCTATTTTTTATTCGGCTCCTTTTTACACCCACCCACCCACTACGTGCAATTTTCTACTACCGTTCTCAGACACGCACCCCCCCCCCCCCACTCTCCCATTAAAATCCAAAATAAACTTATAAACTTAGCAGGCACAGCTGTCTTTAGAGGGTTTTCATATTGTTCTTAACCCTTTACCTAACGTAACGGCCAAAACAGGCCAGCGTTATTCTCAAAAATCGCCAATTAATTTTTGTTATTTTTTCATTTTTTGTCTCAAAAACATAGGTTATGACCCCTCATTGGAACGAGCTCGACGAGCTCGTTCCAACGAGGGGTCATAACCTATGTTTTTGAGACAAAAAATGAAAAACAAAATAGTTATTCAATCATTTTCTGGCAAGTGTCGTCTGCTTTTCATGTTAGGTAAAGGGTTAAACTGGTACCACCAATTTAAACCTCTGTGGGCTGCTGTGGGCCCCAATCTACAAATGACAAGCTGTTCATTATCAGACTTGGCCAGAGCAGGTGTACATATACGGGAACAAATTTTCATTTGAATTGTTCCCAAAATATTGTCTGCACATTTTTTCCATTTCGAACAAGACTCACACCCCTACTAACGTGTGACATTTTCCCAGTTTAAGCACAATATTCTCACATATAAAGCCTCCTGATGCTGTATTTATGTTAAGAGTGTGATGTACAACATCATCTTTAAGGTTTGAAACACAAATAATGGTATATATTAGCTGATATATTGATATATTGTTAAAAAATTTAAAAAATTGCACAAGTTGGAAATGCACATTTTTGGCGCACTCAAGAGACCCACCCACCCCCACGTCACGTCTTGCAAATTTATGGTGGCCTCCCCCTGTTGGCATCAAACAAAAATTGCACTTGGCTGCAAAACGTTTGGGACAGCGTGAATACTGTCAAAACGTATGTTTTTGGAGACAAAAAATGAAAAGTATTTGTTATTCAAGAATTTTTTTGGCAAGTGTGGTCTGCTTTTCAGGTTAAGTAAAGGGTTAAAGCAAAAACCTATTCAATCAAATGCCAAACTCATTGTACTTTGCTACAGTTTTGTACGTAAAGGAGAACTCCAAGATATCTTCCTACAAGAAAGGCCAGCAAATTTGTGTTGCTCAGATGAGACTTTGCAACTTGATAAAATTACAATTTGGCCCAGGCGACAACCTTGAAATACTGTCCGTACCTTTGCCTCTACCCTCTCCTCCAATTCCGATTTAGGAATCATAAACTTCCTATGGTCCGGACAGTAAAAATAGAACAGTTCTGTGCTTTCCGGGGGCTAAAGTGGAGGACCTGAGGGATAGAGTGGACGGTATTGTAGCTGGGTCGGGGCCTGATCCGGTAGTGGTATTACATGTGGGGTCCAATAACATCAGGGAGAGGAAATCAGTTCGTTTGGTGGACACATACAAGGACCTAATTAGTAAGCTACTTAGCAGGAATGCTCGGATCATCGTTTCAGGGGTGCTCCCCGTTATGGGTGGTGGGAATGAGAGGAACTCGCGGATTATGGCACTAAACGAGGAGCTGGGAGAGCACTGCAAAGACTTGGGAGTACATTTCATTGACCACTGGGATTCATTCTGGGGACAAGGAGAGTTGTATGGGCGAGACGGATTGCATTTAAGTAGGATGGGTACAGACCTGTTGGGCCAAAAAATCTTACAGGTGGCTGGACCTTTTTTGGAGAAAAGAGGGGTAGGGGACCACAGCCGGTAACCCAGAGTGGCACAAATGTTGGGAACATAGGAAGAACACCAAACATGCACAATACAGGGACATACCAGGGTTATAATAATGTGCCAGTGATGACAAAAAAACAAAGATTCATTAAGTTTGGGTACTGTAACATCCAGGGTCTGCACAAGAAAGTAAGCGAAATATCAACAATGATGGACGAAGGAGACTTCGATATAATGGGTCTAAGTGAGACGTGGATACGACGGGATGAGCGGGTTGATCAGATGAAGGGTTGCGTGTGGATAGGAGCTGGGCGAACTGAGGGTCAGAAACGGGGTGGGGGTGTTGGCATCTACGCTAAAGAGGAATTACAGCCCTCATTGATTACAGATCTCACAGAAGCAAGGACTCAGATTCCAGTATCCAACGAAATAGTCTGGGCAAAAATCAAGTTAGGAAGCAGGAGTGTTGCCGTTGGTGTTGTATACTTAGCAGTGGAGGGAAGTAAGCCCGAGTGGAATGATTCAATATATACAACTCTTAGATCGAATATCACAGAGCTTGGGAGCAGAGGGTTCAGTATTGTCCTAATGGGGGACTTCAATGGGCACATCGGGGATAAGGAGGAGGGCATACAGGGAGGTGATAGGAAAATTAACACGAATGGGAGGAAGATGTTGGACCTATCAAAAGAGCTTGGTTTAAAGATCCTGAACAGGGATGCGAAATGTAAGGGTAAATGGACCTGGGAGAGGAACGATAAGAAAACAATAATTGATTATATACTCACTGACATTAGCGTATGGAGGGAGGTTATAGATGTAGAAATAGATGACGAGGGAAAAAATGACTTGGGTAGTGATCACAACCTGATAACAGTTAAGATTATGGGCAAAAAGACTAATAGAGACAGAAATACCTTCAAGGAAGTTTGGGGACTAAAACAAGGAGCCGACTGGAAGCAGTTTCGGGAAAAACTAAAACCAAATCTTGAATGTATACCTAGGGATGCAAATGTCCAGAGTATTTCAGATGGCATAGTAAATAGCCTAACAGAGGCAGGGAAGGAGTGTATAGGAAGGGTGAGGGTCCCAACGAGAGAGCTTGGATACAGGGTTAACGAGGGACTGAAAAAGGCTATAAAAGAAAGGAAGGTAAAATGCGCTGCTTACAGAAGAAGTAGGAAGCTTAAAGGGGTGGATAACAATGACACGAGACTAATGAAAGGAGAATATGAACTGGCACGGAAAAAGGTGAATGAGATAAAGGATAATAATAGGAAGGAGCGCAATTGCAGTCTTGCCAGAACAATAAAGAAAACGGGGGGTTCGAGCTCAAACGTATTTTGGAACTGGGTAAATAAACGGGGGAAAAGTAGTGTGCAGAGTATCAAAGTGGATGGGGAAAGTACAGAAGATAAAGGCCGTATCGCTTCAGAGTTAGTCAAGCACTGGGAAAGGATAAACGATAGGCGATGGGGCAGTGGGTCCCCACCAAAAAGAAATACACTGGTGGAGGAGAACCTATCCAATCGTGTATGTAGCGAAATAACGGCAGAAGAAGTGCGGAACGTGGTCTCGAAATTAAAAAATGGTAAAGCGGGAGGGACTGATGAAATTCCGAACGAATTCCTCAAAAATGGAGGGGAGGCACTTATTGAAGTCCTGACAAACCTTTTCAACCTGGCTCTGCGAAAGCAAGAGGTCCCCAGAGAGTGGAGGGAAAGTAAGGTGTCGTTCATACACAAAAAGGGGGATAAGGAAGTTCTAGATAACTATAGGGGGATATCAGTTAGTAGTAACATCGGAAAAGTATTCTGTAAGGTCATATACGGTAGACTAGAGGAAGTTATAGAAGAGAAAGGTTTTTTAGGAGAAATTCAAAATGGTTTCAGGAAAGGACGAAGAGTCACTGATCACCTATTTACACTCACCCAACTGATAGAATCAACAAAGGCTGAAAAGAAAAAGATGTTTCTGGCATTTCTAGATGTGAAAAAAGCGTACGACCGAGTGTGGAGGGAAGGTATGTGGCGGAAGCTCGAGGGCATCGGACTGGGGGGTGACTTTGTGGGAATCATGAAAGCACTGTATACAGATGTGCAAAGCCAACTCAGTCTAGGGAGTATCACTACAAAACGAGTCCCTATGGATATAGGCCTCAAGCAGGGGTGTATCTTTTCACCGATTTTGTTTGCATTGTATGTTAAAGATTTAGGGGACGAACTAATTCAGAGTGCGGAGGGGGTAAATGTTGGAGACATAAAGATACCAGGCTTATTCTTTGCGGACGACATGGTGTTAATGTCTAGAACTGAACAGGGGCTAGAGAAATTGCTGGAAATTGTTGGTAGATATGGGAACACTTGGCGGCTCGAACTAAATGAAAATAAAAGCAAGGTAATACCCGTTGGACGCAAGGTAGATATGACGAAGAGATGGAGAGTGGGGGAGTTCTCAATCCCCGAAGGGGAAAGCAAACAAATCACTGTAGGAGAAACGGGAGAGTATGAGTATCTAGGGGTAAGCATAAATATAACGGGAAGAGGGGTGTACAGAAATTACTCAGCCAAACTGATTCTGAAGGGGAAAAGAATTCTGAACCAACTAAAACTTTTAGGGAAAAATAGTTTCAACAAGGTCTTTGTGGGGAAAACACTGTGGGAGAGGGTGGGTTTACCAAGTATAACGTATGGCACGGACGTGATTCCATTAAACCAAACCGTTACTAAGAAGTTGGAAAATACTCAAAATGATGCCGGCAGATGGATAACAGGGTCGAGTAATGCTGCAGCTTTGGAAGCAGTAAGGGGGGAGCTTGGGTGGATGAAAATCAAGGACAGGGTAGATTTGGGAAAACTGTGTTACTTTAACTACTTGAGAAACCTGCCTGACAACCGGTGGTGCAAATTGATGCTCGATACCATTTGGAATTCTAATATAGAAACGGGGTGGTCAAAACATGTGAGGGAACTAATGGACAATTACTCTATAGAGGTCACAAACATAGAAGTAGGAATGAAAGAAGGCAAAAGGTTTGTCAAAGAGAGAGTCATGGAAGATTGCAATCGAAACTGGCGAGCAGGGGTTAGCGTGAAAAGATCACTGCAGGGGTTACAATATAAAGAAAAGCCAGCTTTTGAGAAGTACCTAGATGGCACCTTTGGAGGGTCACTGCTGTTCAAACTGAGATCAAGATCACTGGAGCTTCGGGGAAAAATTGGGAGAGATGGGGAAAAGGGATGCCAAATGTGCCACTCTGGAGTAGTCGAGACCCTGGAACATTTTCTCTTGGAATGCCCACAGTATATACCTCATAGAATAAAATTTACTGGAAGAATAATGCAGAAGTGGGGTGAAGAAACAAAGGATAGATGGCTGAAGGGGGACACGAGGGAGAGGGTAGGAATGCTTATTGAAGAAATTGAAAAAGAGGAAGTGAGGGACACTATTAAGCAGTTTATATCTGAATGCTGGGAGGAGAGGAGGGGAAGGGGGGTGGGGTGCAGGGGGAATGATGGCCTTCTCTTATGAGGACCGCGACAAATCAGCGGCTGGCCAAAGAGTTATTATATTATTATTATTATCGAAATTTGTAGTTTGGCGGCGATACAACTGTTTCAACGAGAATTTAACGTATGCCAAGCCGGCAAAGATGATAAATATTATATCATTGTCTGTGACGGATTAAAAGAACTATGAACAAAATATATAAAACCCTAGTATGGACGTCACCCAAGTGTGTTCAAAGCCTAAAGTATATTTATTAGTACAAACATTAAAATAATCTGAAATCTCTCAAAATTTATCAAAAATTTCAAAACAATCCGCCACCCTCTCTCGACTAACATCAGACATCCATCCTTCACCCCTACAAATATGTACTATTATTACCACTTTATGGGGCGTTCCCTAGTACATTAACAAAGCTTAACAGGGCATTACAAGAACGTAACGCTCAACTTACAAAGTCGTGTGATGTGTCGGACCGTTAACCCTTTACCCAACGTAACGGCCAAAACCGGCCAGCGCGATTCTCAAAAATCGCCAATTAATTTTCAAAATATTTTCATTTTTTGTCTCAAAAACATAGGTTATGACCCCTCGTTGGAACGAGCTCGTCGAGCTCGTTCCAACGAGGGGTCATAACCTATGTTTTTGAGACAAAAAATGAAAAAAATTAGTTATTCAAGAATTATTTTTGCAAGTGTCGTCTGCTTTTCATGTTAGGTAAAGGGTTAATGAGTTGAACATCTCTTTTACAGCCCGACACGTCAAGTGACTTTTGTTCCTCGCTGTCGTACACCCGAAAATGAAAACAGTTTCCAGAAATGGTTTCAACTAGTAAACAATCTGATTTTTATTTAAATTATTAAATATGTAAAATGTTCAGCAAAGTTAGTCCCATAAGAACAACCAGCTGTATATAGTAAGTAGGTCTGCAGACATTTTAAGCCTTTATTCCTGACTTAAAAGCGGTAAATATCGGGTCTGTGTTTAAGTTTTCTAACTTCGTTGCAATTGAAAGTGTATCGATGCCGATCACGTGATAATCATGTGACACCAGTTTGTTTGGGAACAGACGCTGATATCATTTGCCAAAATTGAAAACGTTAAAAACGTCTCAATCAAGCGAATTGAATGAAGCCCAATTGACTGTTTGTATCTGTCATGTAAGGTACAGAGTCCAAACTTTCTCAGAATCGCAGTGGTAATAATAGTAATAACATGACTCTGTCGGGCCTTGTGGTTTATTAACGGCCCAAGAGGTGTGAATAACAGCCCTTCGACTTATTAACGGCTCTCCACTTAATAAGCTGAAGGGCTGTTATTCACACCTGTTGGGCCGTTAATAAACCACAAAGCCCTCCAAAGTCATGTTATTGTTATAATAGAATCACACCTCTTGGGCCGTTAATAAACCACAATGCCCTCCAAAGTCATGTTATTGTTATAATAGAATTAATTTAATATCATTTTTATATTAACAACTCTCTCTGTGCGAGTTTTCGCCTTCAGCAGAAATATGTATCCAAATACAAGGTCAGAAATGCTACATTCTAAAATCAGTTAGGTTAAAAGTCACCCCAAATAAACTGTGTTGGGTGAATTCACCCCACCCAGACTATTTGGATTAATTTTTAATCCAACCAGTTTAGAGTGTAGTCCTAAACTTTCAACACCAAGCATTCATGAACCCATCCTTTGCAATTACGTACGGGCCCAAGTCTTTTGGGTAAATGCTGTGCGCTTACCCGGGAAATACGGCATAACATGTATCAGGATAAATAGATGAGAGAAACCATCTACTAGGGCTGATTCCAAAAAAACTGCACGAAGGTTTATACAATTTCTACAATGAACCTAACTTCAGGAATACAGAAATACACAAATCAACATCAACAAGCCCGAAGTTGGTCGTGAGGGGTGGAGGGCGGGTGGGGAGGAGCGACTCGCTGACTAAAATAATCATAAGAGTAAAAACTCGATCGATTGTATCAGGGTTGTGATCATTGAAATCTTTCAGGCGTGAAGTGACCGGTCGAATTTTTAACCATTTTGAACTATAAAAGAAGATTACCTGTAGCGTATCGCATCAGAATTAACGCTCTATCCTCTCCTCAAATGCAGAATTGCTGAATGGTATGCCCATTTAACTAATTTTACTGGGTGGCGCGGTGGCGTTGTGGTAACCGGTTCTCTTCAGATCACCGAAGTTAAGCAACGTCGACCCCGGGTAGTCCTCGGATGGGTGTCCGTCTGAGAGATCGATTCGGACTCCCGCGTTGTGTCCTTGGACAAGGCACTTAACCCCGATTGTCCACACGGGGGCAATATGACGCCGCGTACTAAGGCGTACTGCACGTCGATGGTACGCATGTCTTCAACCAATGTAACCCTGCCTGTGCTGCAGTGTGGAGTTACGATGTTGGGGAGCTGACAGCTGCTCGTCGTTGCTCGGTGGTTCTCTCCGGGTACTCCGGCTTCTTCGACCCGTAAAACTGTCACGGCCATGATTAGCCATTGTGCAGAAGTATGTGACCTTAAACACCAATAAACAGTAAATAAATAATATAGAACCTCAGTGAGCACGCTCACATACCCCACGCGCCCCGATATTTCAAGCTCTAATCATTTTTTTAAAAATAAACATAGATTCTAGGAATACTGCAGAAAACAGTGTTCTGTAGTTTAAACGGTATTGAAAGAATTCAAGCAGAGAAAAAGCCCGGAAAACTGTAATTTTGATGAACTTTTCAAAGTCTATGGGGCCGTAATTTCGGTAAAAATCAGTGGAGCGGAACAAAATGCAAACATGATCTGTAGGCCACCGTGTTAGACTAACATACCCCAAAACAGCTCAATATCTGGAAGCGTGTAGAAAAAAAGTCCGGAAAACTGTAATTTTGATGAAGTTTTCAAAGTTCAAGGGCCGTAATTTTGGTAAAAATCAGTGGAGCGGAACAAAACGCAAACTTGTACTGTAGGCCACCATGTTAGACTAACATACCAAAAATCATCTCAATATCTGGAAGCGTGTAGGAATGCAAGGGTAGTCGTATCCGGGGTCCTTCCTGTCCTTGGAGGTGGGGACGAACGGAACTCAAGGATTTTGGCGCTAAATGAAGAGTTAGAGGACTACTGTGTTGATCTGGGAATTCCCTTTATCGATCATTGGGACACGTTTTGGGGCAATGGGAGCATGTACGGGCGTGACGGGCTGCATCTTAGCAGGGCGGGGAAACGGGTATTAAGGGATAAAATTCTACGGGTAGCAGAGCCTTTTTTGGAGAGGAGCGGGGTGGGAGGTCAGAGGCAAGTATAACGAGAGTGGACATAGGTGGGGTGAACATGAGTGAGGGGGACAGAATAAGTTTACCAAGACTAGCACCAGAAAACAATGGGCCAAATAGGCGGAAGGCAATGAACCTCGGTACCCTGAAAGTGGGTTATAGCAACATCCAGGGTCTCCACCGGAAAGTAAGTGAAATTGCTACATTGATCGAGACAGGGGAGTTTGATGTCATGGGCTTAAGCGAGACGTGGGTAAGACACGAGGAACGGGTAGACCAAGTAAGCGGGTGTGTGTGGATAGGTGTAGGGCGAACGGAAGGCCAGAAAAAGGGAGGAGGGGTAGGCATGTACATTAAAGAGGATTTAAAACCGTCGCTGATTACAGATCTGGAAGATATTATCACCTCGGCTGATGTGTCAAAAGAAATTGGATGGGTAAAGATCAGTCTGAGAAACAAAAGTATTGCCCTTGGGATTGTGTACTGTGCGGTGGAGGGAAGTAAACCCGAGTGGAATGACTCGATATACTCAACACTAAGGTCCAATATCACTGAACTAGAAAACAGGGGGCTCGGTATAATTCTGATGGGCGACTTTAATGGACACATAGGTGACAAGGAAGAAGGCATAGAGGGTGGGGACAAGAAAGTCAACAGGAATGGAAGGAAGCTGTTGAACTTCACAAATGAGCTCGGTCTGAAGATTCTGAACAGGGACGCTAGATGAAAGGGGAAATGGACCTGGGAGAGAAACGACAGAAAATCAATAATTGACTACATTCTCATAGATATGAATTTATGGAGGGAGGTGATAAGGGTAGAAGTGGATGATGAGGGCAAAATGGAGTTGGATAGTGATCACAACTTGATTACAGTGACGATGAGGGCCAAAAACCTAGAGAAAAGGAAAGGAAGCTTCAAGGATATTTGGGAACTCAAAAAGGATGCCGACTGGGTGAAGTTCGAAGAAAAACTGAAACCAAAGCTTGCAGCCGTACACAAGGGGGGTAGTGTCCAGAAGATGGCCGACGCCATAGTTGCGAGCCTAGTGGAGGCAGGGAAGGAAAGTGTAGGAAAGATTAGGGTGCCAACACGGGAACTTGGGTACAGAGTGAACGAAGAACTGAAAAGGGCCATAAAGGTTAGAAAAGCTAAATGTGCTGCATACAGGAGAAGTAGAAAACTTAAGGGGGTGGAAAGCAATGAGGCCATGGTAGCAAAGGAAGAATACCAACAAGCACGAAATAAAGTAAACAAGATAAAAGACGACAACCGGAGAGTGCGAAATAGCGGTCTTATTAGGACGATAAGAACGACAGGGGGGTCGAGTTCGAGCGTATTTTGGAAATGGGTGAACAAACGTAACAAAGGGAATAACCAACAGAGCATTAAAGTAGATGGCAGAGTTACAGAAGAGCGAGATCAAATCGCATTAGAACTAGTCAAGCACTGGGAAAAGGTAAACGATAAGCGATGGGGCGTGGGGAACCCACCGGAGTGTCCGAAAGAGGTCGAGGAAAATCTCTCGGACTTCGTGTGCAGCGAAATCAAAACTGAGGAGGTGCGAAGGGGGATCTCAAAATTGAGGAATGGAAAAGCGGGAGGGGTGGACGAAATTCCTAACGAGTTTATCAAAAAAGGGGGAGAGGAACTCTTGGAAAGCCTAACTGCCCTATTCAATTTAGCCATAGAAAAACAAGAGGTCCCAAAGGAGTGGAGGGAAAGCAAAGTGACATTTATTCACAAAAAGGGGGAAAAAGACGTTTTGGATAACTATCGAGGGATCTCTGTCAGTAGCAACATTGGAAAGGTTTTCTGTAAAGTCCTTTATGGGAGACTAGAGGAGGTAATTGAGGAGAAGGGTTTTTTGGGAGAAATCCAGAATGGCTTCAGGAAGGGAAGGAGAGTTACTGACCATCTTTTCACACTATCCCAAATGATAGAATCCGCGAAAGCAAAAAAGAAAAAGATGTTTATGGCCTTTTTGGATATCAAGAAGGCATATGATAGAGTATGGAGGGAAGGTATGTGGCGCAAGCTGGAGGCTATGGGCTTAGGAGGCGAGTTTGTTGGAATTATGAAAGCATTATATCAAGATGTACAGAGTGAACTTAGCCTGGGAAACATTACAACGAAACGTGTGCCTATGGAGATAGGCCTAAAACAGGGGTGTATCCTTTCGCCGATCCTGTTTGCATTGTACATCAAAGGCTTAGGAGATGAACTCCTGCGTAGCGAGGAGGGGGTAGCAGTTGGTGACGTGAAGAACCCAGGGCTATTTTTTGCAGACGATATGGTTCTAGTGTCAGAGAGCAAAGAGGGGCTAACGAAAATGCTGGGAATTGTTGGGAAATATGGGAGCAAATGGAGACTCGAACTTAATGAAAGCAAGAGCAAAGTTATACCTGTGGGCCGCAAAGTGGACCCCACTCGAAGGTGGAGAGTGGGTGAGTTCTGCATTCCGGAAGGGAGCAGCAAACTTCTCAATGTGGGAGAGACGGGTGATTACGAGTATTTGGGAGTAAATATAAACATTACAGGAAGAGGCATCTACCGGAACCACACAAATAAATTGATTTTGAAGGGGAAGCGAATCCTTAACCAAGTGAAACTTATAGGGAGAAACAGTTTCAATAAGGTTTTCGTGGGGAAAACCATTTGGGAAATGGTGGGGCTGCCAAGTATAACATACGGTACGGAAGTGGTACCCCTAAACCAGACGGCCGTAAAGAGCTTGGAAATCCTGCAGAACGAGGCAGGCCGATGGATAACGGGGTCGGGTAATGCCGCAGCGCTAGAAGCAATCATGGGTGAGCTTGGGTGGATGAGGATCAAGGACAGGATAGACCTGTTGAAGCTCGGTTATCTTAATTATTTGGTAAATCTCCCCGACAGCCGATGGTGTAAAGTAATGTTCCTGAGAATTTTCAACTCAAATATCAAAACGGGGTGGATGGTCCAAATGAGGGAGCTAGTAGAGAACTACTCATTGGAGATCTCGGACCTGGACGTTGGGGCAAACCAGGGTAAAAAAATCCTCAGAGAAAGGGTCATGGAAGATTGTAACCGTAATTGGCGAGAGGGGGTCAAATCAAAGAGGTCTTTGGGTGGCCTGCGTGATAAAGAGAAGCCAGGTTTTGAAGAGTACCTTGATGGCACCTTTGGGGGGGTCACTGTTGTTCAAGCTGAGGTCGCGATCCCTGGAGCTGAGGGGAAAAATTGGGAAAGACGGTGAAAGGGAGTGCCAGATGTGTAACTTGGACAGGGTGGAGACCCTAGAACACTTTCTTCTTGAATGCCCAAAGTATCAGCCTAAAAGAATGAGATTCACTGGGAGTATAATGGGGAAGTGGGATGGGAGAATGAAGGACATGTGGTTAGGGGGAGACTCAAAGGAGAGGGTTAATATGCTAATCGGAGAGATTGGGAAGAATGGGACAAGGGATATCATCAAGCAGTTCGTCTCTGAGTGTTGGGAGGAGAGGAGAAGCGTGGGAATAGGGAGGCAGTTGGGAGTACAGGGGTAACCATGGCCTTCTCGTCCGAGAACCGCGACAAATCAGCGGCTGGCCAAAGTGTTATTATTATTAGGAAAAAAGTCTGCAAAACTGTAATTTTGAAGTTCAAGGGCAGTAATTTCGGTAAAAATCAGTGGAGCGGAACAAAATGCAAACATGATCTGTAGGCCACCGTGTTAGACTAACATACCCAAAAACAGCTCAATATCTGGAAGCGTGTAGAAAAAAGTCCGGAAAACTGTAATTTTGATGAACTTTTCAAAGTTCAAGGGCCGTAATTTCGGTAAAAATCAGTGGAGCGGAACAAAATGCAAACATGATCTGTAGGCCACCATGTTAGACTAACATACCAAAAATCAGCTCAATATCTGGAAGCGTGTAGAAAAAAAAGTCCGGAAAACTGTAATTTTGATGAATTTTTCAGAGTCCAAGGGCCGTAATTTCGGTAAAAGTCAGTGGAGCGGAAAAAATGCAAACTTGATCTGTAGGCCAACATGTTAGACTCACATACCAAAAATCAGCTCAATATCTGGAAGCGTGTAGAAAAAAAGTCCGGAAAACAAGTAGGACTGACGGACTGACGGACGGACCAGTCAAAAACATTATACCCCAGCAACTTCGTTGCGTGGAGTATAATAACTCATTTTACTTCCACGCCCACTTTAGCCATATTTGGAGGACCTCTATGTACGCCTGTATGCGAGTAGTTTAATAAAATTTATGACATACCTGGAACTCTATCATCTGATTAATTGTTGGAAAGGGCTCTCTGAGCCCTTTCCAACAATTAATCAGATGGTAGGTTACATCTGTGCATACCAAAACATACAAATAATCATCATAAAATAGGCGACAATAGTCGCTTTCGGTGGCCCATGCGTTAAAATAAATAGAAATATTTGTATCGGGTATGAGAAAACCCACAAAACCTCTTCCAAGTGCATGTCTTTGACTCACTTGACAATTTACAACTAGAAACGCAAATCGTATTTATCGTGGTATGGAGGCTCAGCTACAGGATGATCCCACAAACCCAAGAGTCTGCGGGACGATATTGTTGCTGACCCTCCTACGAGTTTATTGTGCTGTCTATATGGGGTTGCCGATCTGCAAAAAAAACAAAACCTTTTGGGTATTTGTGTTGAGAGCGGTGATGTTAACAGAACCCCAAGCAGTTAAAAAACACACAAAACACGGGAAACTCAAAACAGATCAGGAAATGGGACAAAAGCAAGCAGAAGAGCAACAAGAAATCCCGGGTATTCGATGAACCAGACCAGAAAATTCAACAAGAAAGAATGTAAACCAAAACCAGAACCAAGGCCAAAACCAAAATCAAAACCAGATGAACAAGAGTAGAATTGGGGAAAGATTATGGAAAAACAGAAAGAAAAATCTCAGTTTCGGACAGAACGCTAAAAAACGTTTTTGAAAATATTAACAAAGAATATGTTTGATGCAATTGTGTAGATGGATTTTGAGGATGACGTCGATGACGCGACCTTCGGTAAAGTACGTCTGGAAGACATATCAAAACGAAAATACCGAGATAATCGATCCCATACTGCGTCACCTCAATCACTACCAAAATATGACTAACAAACCTCATAATAAAATTATCTCGTAAAATCGCCGGGGTTTTAGAATTTGGGCTCCTAAGCCAAAAGAACGCTCACTGCTGGCCATAGGTTTTCTCCAGGTACTCTGGATGTGGCTTCCGCTACCAGTAAAACTACCCGACACAAAATGACCTCGGCAGTACTGTAAAATTGCGGATTCTGACTCAGTGAAAGCCCTGACTGACTTCTCGCAAATTTTCGATCTTATTTCTAGAGTAATTACCTACATTTATGTCCAACCAAACCTGCAATAGTGGCTCACTTGGGACTTCTCATTCGATTCTTATATTCTTCATGGAACTCAACCTTTTTAGTAAGTTTTGTTTTTATTTATGTCAAGTTGATCCTATCTCAAAATGTTTTTTTCTGATCAACGTGTTATACACAGTAGAGTCGACGAGGACTGATCGTAATCTATGCATTCACAGTGATGATCACGCATACGTTTATCAAGTAACACATGGAGCGCGGTGGCACAGTGGTAGACTGTTGGACTTCTATGCTAGAGGTCCCGAGTTTGCTCCCCGCCCGGGACGATCCGCGTCGTATCCTTGGGCAAGGCACTTTATCCCCGTTGCCTATAAGGGGCCACGATGACGCCGTGTTCTAAGGCGTACTGCACGTCGATGGTGCACATATCTTCAACCCCTGTACCCCTGCCTGAGAGGACCTTGAACAGAGTTTAGAAAGTTGAGGAGCTGACAGTTGCTCGTCGATGCTCGGTGGTTCTCCTTGGGTACTCCGGCTTCCTCCACCCGTAAAACTTCCACGGTCACGGTTAGCCATTATGTGGCTGTCGTAAGTGTCGTTAAACGTCAATAAATAAATAAATAGTGTAACTCAAACAATGTTTGATCGCAGCCAGCATTATAAAACGTTTACAATTATGTTCTCCAGAAAAGTATGTCCTATTTTAAAATGATGACAGTAACATTGTCAGATCTTTTTAAATTCAAATGATTTATTTCGGTAATTTATTTTATGCCTTTTGACCCTGGTAGTATATTCCATGCCAGCTCTGAGGTATCAACTGGTAGAGTCCATATTTGTTACTTGTCGGAAGACCAAACACTATTTTCAACGTGCAGCCTTGGGGCTGCACGTTGAAAATCTTGATTGGCCTACCACACACATTCATTTTGCAACCAGCTACTTTATACATTCAAGTTGTTTCACGATCCTGGACCTGAAAAGCGGCCTTTTGTTTTCAAAGGATTAACAGATGAAGACTGTTACTATCATCGAGTGCCGGGTGGGATTAGGAAATCTTCCCCGAAGAGCACGGCAATCGACCCATACAAGCCATTCCGGGTGTCTGAATCAAATATTTTCCCCGATGGTGAGACTTTCCTATCAGTTGTACGGTTTAAAGCGAGTGTTGGAAACCATGTTTGATTACATTTCATAGACGATCAAATATTCCGGTGATCATTTGATATTCAATTGAGGATGGTCACGTGGGGTGGCTATAAGAGATCTGTCTCACCAAGTGTTCTAATAGAGACACGTGTATCACAACAGGCAGGTGGTGCAAGGAAAACTGCATACCACTTTGCAAGCTGTAGCTTTCAGACATTTAAATACTTTATAAAAATAGGTACTCTTCTCTTAATATATAGAGGATATCTAGTGTTTGTGAGTGGATACCGAAAATTATCTCATGAGTGACCGATACAAATGTTCATTTTTAGCAAGTGCTTGCGCGTGCGATAATAAACATTTGTCTCGACCGCAAGTCAGATAATTTTCAGTAACCACTCCAAAACACTAGATTTTCTTTTTATTGTACGCTTTTTATAAGAATCTGATAATTCCACTCGTTCAGTTGACGTGTGAAAGTAAACAGCGCATTGAATCATTGATACGGGGAAGTGATTTGATCGATACTCGGAACAAATAGCGTCTTGCAATCTGACTCATCTGCCGGGTTTCTAGTCCAAACATGGCCTGAAAGTCCGTAATATAAGTTTTGGGTTTGGTACGTCCTTTGACAGGACGTACCAACCCCAAAACTTATATTACGGACTTTCAGGCCATGTTCGGACTAGCGGGTTGCATGTATCAATTCAAGGTGAATACGTGATGAATTATTGCTGGAAATGATCGGTATCCAATCAAAAACACTAGATTTACTTTTCATTATATGTTACCAGAACAAATTGATCATTTCCATTGATAATTTAGCTCGTATTCACCTTGGAGTGAGGCTTTGAAAGCCGCCATTTTGTTTGCTACCGTGGAAGTGAAATGTCTATATCTTAACAGTGGGGGATACGATTTCTATCTTTCCTCAATTTCTCCAATAATCTATCGTTTAGCGTATAATAAAAGACAATATTGCACTCTGTAGCTTTCAGACATTCAAATACTAAAAACTGGGTACTCTCCTCTTCAAACCAATTCCAACTAAGGCATTGATTACAGAGAAATAGATGGTTGTTAAAATGGTCACCCGAGATGCATAATAACAATAAGACTTTGGCCAGCCGCTGATTTGTCGCGGTACTCGGATGAGAAGGCCTTGATTACCCCTGAACACCCAACTGCCTCCCTATTCCCACGCTTCTCCTCTCCTCCCAACACTTGGCGACGAACTGCTTGATGACACCCCTTGCCCCATTCTTCACAATCTCTCCGATCAGCATATTAACCCTCTCCTTTGAGTCTCCCCCTAACCACATGTCCTTCATTCTCCCATCCCACTTCCCCATTATACTCCCAGTGAATCTTATTCTTTTAGACTGGTACTTTGGGTATTCTAGAAGAAAGTGTTCCAGGCTACCCACCATGCCCAAATTATACATCTGGCACTCTTTTTCACTGTTTTCCCCAATTTTTCCCCTCAGCTCCGGCGATCGCGACCTCAGCTTGAACAACAGTGACCCACCAAAAGTGTCATCAAAGTACTCTTCAAAACCTGGTTTCTCTTTATCACGCAGGCCACCCAAAGACCTCTTTGATTTGACCCCCTCTCGCCAATTACGGTTACAATCCTCCATGACCCTTTCTTTTACGACGTTTTACCCTGGTTTGCCCCAACGTCCAGGTGAGTAGTTCTCTACTAGCTCCCTCACTTGGACCATCCACCCCGTCTTGATATTTGAGTTGAAAATTCTCAGGAACATCACGTTACAACATTTGGCTGTCGGGGAGATTTACCAAATAATTAAGATAACAGAGTTTCAACAGGTCTATCCTGTCCCTCCCCCTCCCCCCCCCCCCCACTGCATGTGTAACATACGTCTGTCCAGGGTGAGATAGTAGGGAGAGACAGATGTATCCCACCCCATCCACATGACGTTATAATTTACAGCGCGCGCAAAAGCAGCCCGAAGGGCTGCTTTGAAGCAAGCCTAATAGACAACGTGTACGTGAAATTGGAAAAACAAAGGAATGCTATGCCATCCAATATAAACCGGAAACCGGAAGTAAAACATGGGGAACCCCAGCTTCAGAAGCGAACAAATCGAATGACGCCCCCTAAAAAGCGAACGGTGTAATGCGAGATTTCTCCTTAGATCATTCAATGCAGACTGTGAATAATTTATTGAACATGCTTTTCAAAATTAAGGTTTTTCCAAACAAACTCAACTGTCGTTTGCTTTGCTGACTAAATGACAGAAATTGTCGAAAAGCTAAATGTTCCCATATATGCACATTGGATTTCATCGTCTGTTGGCTGGCTGTTGGGAACCCGCTGTTCTTCGATTCTGTGGAGAATTCTGTCGCGTGATTTATCTGTTTTGCATTTGCAAGTGCAAAACGCTGTTCACTTCAAACCAACACTGCGTATTATTGGAACACAGTTACCAAATGAAAAGCATCGACAACACGTCCGTTTGTTGTAACTTAAAAGTACGCACAGGTCGGATTGTGGCAAAGGTCGTTTTCATTCAGTTATTACGAACCTAAGATGTCGAAGTGACATACTGTCTGACAAACGTCCACGAATTACCATTTCCAGAACAGAAGTTCCGTTCCACAATGTATGCGCGCGCTTCTTGGTTTTACCAAAGTTCATATTAACGTTATTTTGACGTTATGCATATCGTATCAGTTTTTTTGCTACCAACTAATTCATATTGACGTCATCAGAATGCCGTGTGATCAAAGTTTGATGCTCTAAAACTCTTTAAACCCCAAGATGCCACCGTTTCTAATTGATTAAGTGGTATATACCTTTGGTATATACGTAACTTTTACATGCTCTATCCGATGGTGTCATTAGTTTTTCAAAACAATGAATACCAAATGAGTTGATTATATCAGCACGTGACCGCCGATTACCTCTGGCTAAATCGCTGTATGGTGGGGAGAGAAAAATAATCCCTGATGGGTACGGTTGTGGGATGGGAAAATCTCACCCTCGGGACAAGATATCTGGTCCAGACACTCGGCAAGCCGAGTGTCTGGCCCAAATATCTTGCCCTAGGGTGAGATTTTCCCATCCCACACCCGTACCCATCAGGGAGTATAATAATCCTCATCCACCCAAGCTCACTCCTGATTGCTTCTAGCGCTGCGGCATTACTCGACCACGTTATCCATCGGCCTGCGTAGTTCTGCAGGCTTTCCAAGCTCTTTACGGCCGTCTGGTTTAGGGGTAATGCATTGCAGAGTGATAGTACATATCATAACACGAGGAAACAACTGGTATCTTAGACGGTATTACACCACTGACGAATCGGAAATAGTTCACGGTGCTTTTTTCTGTTTCTTATCGGTACAAAATGAAAGTTTGTTTGTTTGTTTGCTTGGGTTTTTTTTTGTTTATTGTGGTTTAATGAAAGTCTTTCAGCAGTTAGAGTCTCTTCGGGTCGGACACTTTTACGGTCAGAGGAAGTCGGAGTACCCGGAGAGTACCACCGGGCAGCGGCAGACAACTGTTTGGTTAGCATTGGATGAAAACAAGTACATCATCGGCGTGCGATAGACCACTGACGTGCAGTACTCCTCCCTACACAGTGCCTCCGCGCCTCAATGTGGGAATTGAGAATAAATACCTTGCCCATGGCCACAGGGCAACAATTACTGATCAGAATCGAACTGTTCGGTTTAATTTCCTCAAGAAGGTAAGTAACCATTGGAAAGTATTTTAACATCTGTCTACCTTGCGTTTGTTTCTGAGTTGCCTTGTCATAACGCTGCGCTTTCAACATTAACCCACTGTTCACGGCTGCCGAAATCAGAAACCTACAACATGCAAATTTCCCACAATGCACTAGGAATTAAAAAGGGAGCTCTGTCTATATTCAAATGGTTAGAACCCTCGCCGTGTCGCGGGATAATAATCGATGCTTCACATTTCGGTATTTTGACGTCGGAGTGTAGTGTTTGAAGTCACGTGAAGTTTTGTATTTTTATTTGCTTCAGGAGATGGGGAAATAAGACATTGGACTACATGAAAGATTTGGCCTTGGGCCCCCAAGCGAGTGTTGCTGGTGCTGAACTTCTATCTGGATACATTGGACTCACGCCAGAGGCAGAGGCGAGTACTTGATCCGATTCTTATTCAACAACATGTAATCATCAAACATGTTAATACCTTACCCAGCGTAACGACCAAAACCGACCAGCGCTATTCACAAAATCACCATCCACTTTTCATCATGTTTTTCCCTTTTTGTTTCAAAACATGAATTTTATTTGCAAATGTTGTCTGCCTTTCGTGTTAGGTAAAATGGTTAATACGTACGTGGCAAATTGAAGTTGTCATGCAACCCAGAATGTAAAATCGAAATGATATAATTCGACAAATAATATGTTATAACAGTAGAAAATAACCATATGAGAGATGCCGACATTGAAAAGTCATTGTTG
Organism: Pictodentalium vernedei; assembly: GCA_031216915.1. Taxonomy (NCBI): domain Eukaryota; kingdom Metazoa; phylum Mollusca; class Scaphopoda; order Dentaliida; family Dentaliidae; genus Pictodentalium; species Pictodentalium vernedei. The sequence goes on along the minus strand of CM062292.1, from coordinate 458,617,499 downwards.
AGAGTGATTTTATTCTCAAAACTGTATTAATTTAATTAATCGGCGGAATGGGCAAGTTTTTCAATATATATATATATATGTTAAAAAAATATATATATATCGCCTTATTTCAAGCAGGAATTCCACCAGGCATCGTCGTAACACCACGAAACTCGATTGAAAAGTGTTACATTTTTTAATGGTGGCCTCGAAGGAAGCCGACACCGGGTCTACGACACCCAATCGCATGGCCATAAATGCTCTGCCACCATACCAACTGAGCCAACGACAACCCGATGTGGGTTGTACATCCCCTCCCACGTTGGATTCTCAGGTGCGATTCAGATGAAAGACAAAATGTATCGATTCGTATCCGGGTCTACGATACCCAATCGTCTGGCCATAAATACTCTGCCACCATGCCAACTAAGCCAACGACAACCCAAAGCGCCGCTTTGGGTTGTCGTTGGCTCAGTTGGTATTGTGGCAGAGCATTTATGGCCAGACGATTGGGTGTGGTAGACCGGAGATCGACTCCCGTCGAGGCCACCTTCCAAAAATCTTCACAGTTTTCAATCCTGTGGCGCGGTGTTAGGACGATACCTGGTGGAATTCCTGCTTGACATTTGGCGATACAAATTAAATTCAAGCAGTTGAATCTTCACGGATATTCCATAAATTGAGATTCATGTGTTCAAAAGCTGGGACCATAGACCATTATGTTATAAAAAAAAAAATGTATATATATATAGGTAAACCCATGACGTCACGCACCCTAATTTGGCTTCCAATCGATTCTCGAATTAAACCGGGCAACAGAAATGCGAATTGATACCCTTTGTCTTTCTTCCGAATGGCATCGTCTGAACAAGGAAGTTCGCGACTTCCCATTTTCACAACATAAAACAGCAGATGCGATGACACACGCGACGTTAATATAAGAAATAAAACTGCAAATCGTCCCTTATGTGAAAAAGTGGCATTGCAGTTGGCGCCTCTTTGCAGTGAAGGAGAGACATATTTCAGTAGAAGACGCCTCGCAAGTTACAGGGACTACTGAAATGCATAGCTCGTTTCTCATCCCCGCTTGCTATGTGCTCACAGAAACTTTAGGCACATTCCGTATTTTGCACTTTATGTTATGCTAAATATGCCGCAAAGATAATGACGTCCTGACTGCAATGGGAATTCTAAAATTACACGAAAATCGGATAGACATAGGCCATTTTGTTATCGTTGACGCGCCGTCTCAGTATTTGTGCATCGTGCAGAATGAGGAAGTTCTTAATTTTGCCTGCCCCTTCTAGGAAGTAGTCAGTGATGCCTGTTGATTGTTAAATCAACATTTGTTGGGGAAGATTAGCCCTATGAATTCTAGTGGAATATTCCATGCCAGTTCAAGGGCAGCAACTGGAAGAGTCCATATTCATTAATTGTGGTAGACCAATCAATATTTTCAACGTGCAGCCTCTGGCTGCACGTTGAAAATATTGATTGGTCTACCCCACACATTTACTGAACAGCCATCCTATTTAATGACGTTATGACGTATCATGTTCCTGGCAGGAAGTGCGACCTCTCGGGTTCAAAGGGTGAAGGCGGATAACTGTTATAGTCTAGCAGTGAAAAGTATCGTAAATCATACGAAGACACATCATTGATAACAGTTTCGTTAAAATACCCAGACCAAAATATTTTTTTCAAATGTGCTGAGGGTGGTGGAAATTTTATTGGTGCCGTATCAATATTTGTAATGTAATTGGCTAAATTGGCATCTGACAGAGTGAACACTTGGAGCAGATATTACCTTCTCAGTTATAAATATTTACTATTTGTCAAATTTGAATCACATGACACGATCCTTGTTAATCACGGCCGATTCGATGCGATCAAATGTCTGCGATTTGGCAAACAATCCAATCGAATCCCAAGGCCGTTTTTGGAGAAATTCGATAATCGTAGTGCCCTGTTGCATTTTTGTGAACATGTTTAGACAATGCAACTTTTCACTGTATTAGTAGTTTGTTAATAAACAGAATGAAAGTGTCAATGACACTGTAGCTTAACTTGTGTGTTGCGTTTGATGAAAAGGATAATGTTCATTGTTTATGAAAGGATTATGAAATAAGACAAGAATTGTGATAATTGGGAATATGTTCAGTTCTGTTCCCTGTATGCTATCGGGCTTCGGACCCCTGTAGCCGTCACAGTTGCCCAATCACGCCCAATAGGGGACTTTCTCATCTAGGCATTATATATGAAGTCAATCCACCAAGTTACAATGAGATTCCTCAATAAATATGACCTGTAAACTGTGCTAAAGGTTTTCGGGTTTTGGGCTCGGGCAGTCGTCACGGTTGGCAGATCACGCCCAAATAGGGAATTCTCATTTAGACATCATAAGGAGTCATTCTACCAAGTTACAATGAAATCCCTCCATTTTAAACAACATCATCTGCAGACTGTGCTAAAAGGTTTTGGGTTTCGGGCTTGGGCAGCCATCACGGTTGACAGATCATGCCCAAAATGGGAAGTTCTCATCTAGGCATTATACAGAGGCATCCTACCAAGTTACAATGACATCCCTTCATAAATACGACCTGTAGATTGTGGTAATGGTTTTCGGGTTTTGGGTTCGGGCAGCCATACCGGTTGCCCGATCGCGACCAAAAGGGGACGTGCTCATCTAGACATGACCCCAAACCTGCATATGAAATTTCGTGACGATCAGACAAGAACTGCGGGGTGTAGCCCGTGCTAAAGGAAAATGTTCACAAACTCACAGACTCACGGACTAACAGACTTCCCCACGCGTGATGGCAATAGCTTATCTTGACTTTGTCAAGTTAAGCTAAAAACGGAGGTGTTTCTCTTTAGCTATCTTTACACTCGTAAAGGGCCATCTCTCCTTTTAACCCCCTGCACACTGATGTCAAAATATCTAAATTTCAGGCAGAAAAAATTCCCATAATGCAACTATAAATTTAACCAATTCAATCTCGTTTGACAGAGCTCATTCAGCTCTGTCAAACGAGATTGAATTGGTTAAATTTCTGGATGCATTATGGGAAAAAACAGCTTCCTGAAATTTTGGTATTTTGACATCAGAGTGAAGGGGGTTAAAATATAGTGATAATTGCTGAAATAAAACACGTTTTTGTTGGGGTGGGTGGGGGCGGGTTAGAAGGGGGGGGGGGGGGAGGGAGCTGCAGTAAATAAATATTAAAATATGGTTAGTCTTTAACTTTATTGACTCTCCCTGTGACTGATTCGATGAGTGTTGATGGTTTTTTTTAGAGAACCTGTTGTGGACTTCAACACGAGTATTGCATGGGAAAACGTCCACTCACAGAAGAAGAGCTAAAACTCCTTCCAGGATGCAGGTAATTAGTCCGTATTCGGCATATGAATTTTTAAATTACTCGTGAAACTTCAAAACAATATATTCGTTTTATTTGGGATGTGGGGCGGGGGCGTTTTATAGGAGAGGGTTGCTGTAGGATTATAATGCATTCAGGTGAGCTGGAGTTAGAACAAATAAGCTCGTTGGACGTGTTATGTGAAAAAAGGGTTTTCGGAGCTATTGTGATGGATCTATATGCCTAAATAGGTAGTTTGGTTGGCAGTGGGCGGTTGTTATTCAAAGTGAGATCAAATCGCGTGAATTCGAGAAGGGAGGAATCTGGAAAGGCGTGAAAAGGGGGTTCCAAATGTGCAACAAAGATGTTACAGAGAGCCTGAAACATTTCTAGGGATGTCCTAGGGGAAAATGTCCTAGGGGAAAATAGGGGAAAATGTCCTAGGGGAAAATGTCCGGAACCCGCTAGTACATACACAGAACGACAGGCGTGTGAATTGGTTAATCGATATGATACGGGTGCCAGCGTGGAAAGATAAAACGAGAGGCCTCAGGCCTCGAGTTTTATCTTTCCGCGATGGCACAAGTGCCATATGGAACAACCCATGAACACGCACGTGACGTTCTGTGTCTATTATATGCCTTCACATCTATGAAAAACAAATATCAGGACACTCAGCAATTCATTTGACAACTATGAACAAAAATAACACATTTTATCGCCAACCAAATTTGCGAGAGGAACACGTGTCACTATGAGTTCCAATGTGTACGATGTACCTACTGTTTTTATTACACATCTGCTCTATGAAATCACCATCTACAGCAACACTAAAGCATGCGGAAAATGAAAATTCGTTCCGCACACATGTGCCGAACAGAAATCATTGACGGTCTATTTTTGGACGATCACGTCTTGTGTCAAAACTTAACATAACCCCGCCCATTTGTTATTTTCGTTTGACCAACAAATACGAAAGCCGCGCAGTTCAAATGGGGCGATTGCGTGGTAATTAGTTATCGTACAGATAATAAACTAAACAAAAACATCTTTGTGTGTAGAATTACTTTTAAAGTTTAGAAGGAAGAGTTGAATCATTATTAGCTGCATGCTGATAACAAATTGAATAGAACAAGCTCAAATACTACGATAGTACAAACATACGTGAACCACATGTTTGGCCTATTTATAAATCTGCCCTCGGGAATTCCCCAAAAATGGCCACATGTGTTTTTAAACATTAGCAGTCGATTGATCACCCGAAAAGTGAACCGATTGCCAAATAACTTGTTTCTTGTTGTCAAATGAATTGCCGAGTGTCCTTCTAATGATTGTTTTTTATAGACGTGGTGGCGTATAATAAGTGCTGAACAACCTGTGACCTCTCGTTTTATTCTTCCGCATTGACACTCGTGTCATATCGATTAACCCATTCACAAGCGCGTATTATTCTGTGTATGTCCCTGCTATCTCGGGTTCTGTTGTGGCACGTGGTTGCTATGTGACACAGAACACTCTGATCGGATATGGATGTTTTCGGAGGTTGTTATCCATTGAATAAGAGTGTACGCATACTAGAACGAACAGATAATTATCATAAAATAGCTGACAACAGTCGCCTTCAGCAGCGTAAGTGTTAACGCATTCACATGAGTGTGTCGTTCTGTGTTTATTACACGCCTTCAGGTCTATAAAAACAAATATTAGAAAGACACTCAGCAGTTCATTTACATTGCGAGACGTTATCGCTTTGACTTACTTGACGCCGGCTTTGTGGGGTGGTGTGTGTGTGTGGGGGGGGGGAGGGGGGGGGGGGCAGTTTTAGTGGCGAAACCTTTCGTTGACATTCCAGAAATCGAGTTGTTTAGAGGTTAATGCTGTTGTCGCTATCTCACAGCCCTCACTTCATCAAACCTCATGGTGTTATCAAGTTGGAAAATATTCTAATTTTGGCACTTAATTTCTTATGTGAAAAATAATTAACATAGTTTTAAATGTTCAATTTGCATCGCCTCAAAATATGTGCATATCATCAAAATATTCGGTTTTCACACACGTCATTGTTTCATAAAGGTAAAAACAGAATGTATATGTGTTATCGCTGTACCAAAACTGTTCAACTATCTCTGGGTATATTGTGTGAAATAAATAATCATTCAGTCAGTCAATTAATCTTTAAAAATCGATCGATGATAACGAGGCGTCGGTAAATTAAAAATTGGAATTTGTAAATGTTTAATTCTCCCGCGAGAACCATGCAGTGCTTGTTCACTGTGGTAAGCCTAAACTTAATTTCATCTCCATGTTTCGTCACGATCAGCCAATGTGCAAAAATATGTGACCTAAAACACCAATAAATATGCAAATAATTAATCGACTACATCAAGTCGCCGGGAAATTGAAATCCTCCGAGAAAGGTTCATTTTTAGCATTTTTTATGTATAGTAACATTCTCGCACCCCTCCCTCTCCCGTAAAAACGGCGGCGGATGGGACACTTTACATAATCACAAGCGCCCTGAGTAATCCATTTGTTTGGAAATCAGTGCTGAGATTTTCATATTGGATTTATATATGCGCAAGTCTCATGAAAACAGCTGGCCAGAAACAATATTGCTCCTCACGCGGCCGCATAATGCCCCATTGATTTTATTACTACTATGAATTAATTTCTTGGTATTGTGTTTTTTTGTCATTAGAGTTAGAAATCGTACACCAAGTTATCTCCCCCAGCATGGGTCGTAGATGGAGATTTAATACCTGGATGTCGGTTTTTAAACCCCGAGCTGCAGGCAGCTACATCGTGGCGGAGATTACGTTTTTGTCCCGTTCAAAACACAATAGAAATATAGAAGAAACAAATTTGTGGACGCGTTTCGCACGCTCCGCAAACAGTTGGACCAAACGCGTGAATAATTGTTGTAGTTTTGCAAACACAAAAAAACAACACATAGAGTTACACCCCTTTCCATTGGAAATGCGTAAACATGTCGGCTCTTTTGTTATTAGATTTGCTCTTAGTTCATTTTTCTCGAGTTGTTTGATTTAATTATTCTACTATTTAATTTATAACACCAAAATATGATCAAATTGTCGGAAATCTGATGATATTTGTGACTATTTTCATGTTTTTTGGTTCGATTTTTATATCATGGCGAGCAAAACGGAAAGGCATTCTTTTAAATCAAAGACCCCCAGTGTTTAGTGTTCGCTTATACCCTGGATGTTGCACGCTCCCATATACCTTGGATGTTGGGTGCCATGGCTATTTGCCCAAGGCATTCCGACCAATCAAAAGACAGAATTCATCGGGATATAGGGACAATTTATGTTAACCCATCGCTTATTTGGGAATATTTCGTGTTCTCTTTTTCTTTACACTATATAACACAATTTCTTGTTGTAATGGCTTCCAAAGACTTCCAGTGTGTATACACTCACACACTGGTCAAATTAATTTTTATTAAAATTATTTTACTTGCAGTTCTGGTTGGTTTTATACATCGGCCCAGTTAGATCCAGGCATATATTTACCATGGCTTATGAGTAGGTAAGTACATTTTACATCATATTCTTACACGACAAAAGTTAGTGAATTACTTTTCGATTATACATTTTTCAAATTTGCCAAAAAGTTGACGGAGCGAACTGATATGGGTCCAATATCGAGTATGAGACCCGTTATTGTTAATTACAGCTTGACAAATTCTCATGCTCCTCCCAATCAGGTTCCAGATGGTCCTTTGTGGGATATTGTTCCATTCTTGGACCAGCATGGCACCAAGCTCCTGGTGGACTGGACGGACTGAAATTGCAAGCAGCAACTCAATCCAGACATGTTCGATTGGATTGAGGTCAGGGATCTTGCTGGCCAGTCCAACCGCACAATCCCCTCCCTCTGTCGGTACTTCCGGACTGCATGGGCAACACGAGGACAGGCATTATTGTCCATCAGAATAAAGCTATCACCCACTGCACCTGCATACAATAGGACGTGGGCATCCACAGAGCTCTGTACGTCCATCCCAGCTGATGCCCCCGCAGACCATTATTGATCCTCCACCATGGCGGTCATGATCAGCAATGTTAGCTGAATGGAATCGCTCTCCTGGTCTTATCCATACCCTAAAACGCCTGTCTGTGTTGTTTGGGCAGTACCGTGACTCATCTGTAAAAAGGATAGGTCGTCAATCTTCTCTGGTCCATCCAATGTGATTCATGGCCCATTTATATCGTGCCTGGCGTGGTTCTGGGACAGCTGAATGCGAATACATTGTCTTCTCGATCGGTGACCACCTTCGTGCAACCTTGCCCGGATAGTCTGCGTCGACACATTTACCCCGGATGAATTCAGAAGGTCACTGCGACGCTGGGTTGCTGTGTCAAAGCGGTTCCTACGGGCTTGGATGATCAAACACCGGTCTTCAGCAGCAGAGGTTGCCTTGTCCCTGTCACCACCATGTCGTCTGACTGGTGTGCCATGCTGCTGAAATCTTGCCCAGGCTCTGACGTTCACCGTATGGTGCGCACCAAGGGCTTCACCAACCTGACGATGGGTAGCCCCTTGTTCCACCATCTCTACGGCCCTGCTTCAGACAAATGTCTTCTTAAATTTGCATTCGCCATATTCAATCATTAAATCACAAGGGTTTGTGTTGAAATGAAGACTGAATACCCTAAACATATCATGTACATGTAGACAGTACACGCAAAGATCATGCAAGGGGTACATGCTTTCCATGACTGCCACGAAAAGTATGCCTGTCAAGAGAGATGATGTAAACACTGGGGACCATCTCAAAAGCCCGTTCTACCTCTCGTCATAACGTTTCCTTGCAAGGAAGAGTCACACCGGGTTAATGCTACGTGTCGTTGATTGTAGGCATATATTGCAAGTTGTTACTTAATGATGAAATTTCAAAAAAAAAAAAAACGTGGAAATAATTATATTTCTTGCAATTCTAGGCCAGTTCATCTATCTTATCTTTCCCCAACTCCTCACCGCGACGATGTCTGGGTTAGGGGCTGTTTACAAAGGTATATAGATATATAGATGCATGTGTATATTATGTATATATAAGCACATGTGTTTGTGCTTGTGCATGTAGATATGTGTGTGTAATGTGTATGTATGTGTATGTGCTGTATAATTCAATCCCGCCCAGATATCTCCGCGATGCATGTTGGGGAGTGTCATGACACCACAAAAAACTCAGTTAAGTTGGCTCTGAACCAAGGGGACATAAATGAGAGAGGGGGGAGAGGTGAGGAGGAATGGGGAGGGGGCGAGAGAAAGAGAGAGAGAGAGAGTATTGAATCATTATTTATCAGGCTATTTTGTCACGGACATGTGCTGTACAATAATATGACTGTTTTTTCTTTGTACCACTGTAACTTGACTCCATGAAAATGGAAATAAGTTAGAAAAAAAAAATAATAAAAATAAAAAATCTCAATACATTCCTCAATCCTATCTACAAATATTATCGCAAATGTGTCACAAGAAAATTTCACAATGATGTGTCAAATATGTGGTGCTTTGCAAACGTTGAGTAGTATATTATCTTTGAAGTGAAATTATTTCATGCGTGTGGATGTGCCATGTTCGAAATTATTGGAGAGTGCCACTGGTGCTCCCTCATAAATTCTAACAAGGCAAAAACATGTGAACAAAGTTTGATGACCAGAAATAATTTAGCACTCTACCAGTTAATTAACAGATAGAGGATATCTAGTGTTTTTGAGTGGATACCGAAAATTATCTCATGTGTGACCGAGACAAATGTTTATTTTTCGCGAGCGATTGCGCGAGCGAAAGTACTCATTTTTCTCAGTCACAAGTGAGATCATTTTTGGTATCCATTCGGTATCCACTCAAAAACACTAGATTTTCTTCCTATACGCTTTTTATAAGAATCTGATAATTCCACTCGTTTCAACCTTTAATTGATGCATGAAAATATGAACAGCGCATTGAATCATTGAAACGCGGAAGTGATTTGATTGATACCCGGAACAGATAGCGTTTGCAGTCTGATTCAGCTGGCGTGTTTCTAGTCCAAACATAGCCTGAAAGTCCGTAATATAAGTTTTTGGTTTGGAACGTCCTTGGAAAGGACGCACCAAACCAAAAACTTTTATTACGGAATTTCGGGTCATGTTTGGACTAGCGGGTTTCATGTATCAATTCAAGGTGAATACGTGTTGAATTATTGATAGAAATGAAAGGTAACCACTCACAACAAATAGATGTACTTTTCATTATACGTTCTTAGAACAAATTGATCATTTCCAGTGATAATTTGACTCGTATTCACCTCGAAGTGATGCTTTGAAAGCTACCATTTTGATTGACACCGTGAAGGTGAAAATGTTTATATCTTCACAGTGGGGGATACGATATCTATCTTTCCGCAGTTTCTTCGATAATCTATGGTTTAGCGTATAATAAAAGACAATATTGCATTCTGAGGCTTGACAGCGATAAACAAATGGTCGATACCGGCAATTTGGTTGCAAAAGTTGTTAGAGCATTGGACTTCAAATCAACAAGTCGATGGTCCGATCCTGCCCGGCGGAAACTGCCTTGTGTTCTTGGACAAGACACTTAATCCCGATTGCCCACCTTGAAACACTTTGTCGCTGAGTACTAAGACACACAACACGTCGATAGAACACTTAGGAAATAAATGATTCTTGTTGGGTTAGACATTCGGGAATTTGACTTTGGAAAACCATTTGTTAACGAACCCCGAAGGGGTTCGTTAACGAATGGTTTTCCATAGTCAAGTTACCGAATGCCTAAAGAAACAAAAGTCGTTTATCTCCATTGTAATTCCTGTTATCGTTTCATTTGAAGAAAAACAATAAAAATGTCATTTTCGATCTCGGTCTATTTGCCATAATCGAATTCACAGGAAAAAACTCTGGGGTGCGTTCGATATGTGAAAAGAGCGGTTTAGCGCCGTTGCTCGTGCGTAGCGTGGATATAGACATGTTCATTATTAACCCGCACCCGGTAATTTGAGCACGGTAAGAGTGAACTTACCTGTGATTATAGCAGGGAGCCTACAGGCTCTCGGCCAATCAAATTACGGGTTTGGAAAGAACAACGAGGTCAAATTTAAATGATGAATTACAATTGCTTTTAACCGCTTCTAACTCTGCTACTTCAGAGTTAGTATGTTGGATAGTCTTATAACAGTTTGCCACTACTTGGTGGTTCTCTCAGTGTATAATATCTCGACCTCCTTCACCAGTAAAACTGCCCAACACGATGTGACTCAAACTATCCAAAGTGCAGGTAAACCACTAATAAGGAAATAACCAACAAATACATTGGTGTATATTTATATTATTTATTTATTGATGTTTAAGGTCACATATTTATGCACAATGGCTAATCATGACCGTGACAGTTTTACGGGTGGAGGAAGCCGGAGTACCCGGAGAGAACCACCGAGCAACGACGAGCAGCTGCCAGCTCCCCAACATCGTAACTCCGCACTGCAGCACAGGCAGGGTTAGATTGGTTGAAGACATGCGTACAATCGACGTGCAGTACGCCTTAGTACACGGCGTCATCGTGCCCCCACATGGGCAATGGGGGTGAAGTGTCTTGCCCAAGGACACAACGCGGTTGCCGCAGGTGGGATTCCAGCCTGCACCTCTACCTACTGAGCCACCGCGCCCCTTGGTGTATATTAAGGAAAGGAACTGGTTATTACTTTTTGAATTTGGAAGATGGTGGCCCTCAACCATTTTTGTTTTATTTTTCAAAGTACCAATATCACTTTTCAACCCTTTACCTAAGGAATCAGCCGCATTCGCAGGCAATTTACAAATTCAACAGTTAAAAAAATATCTTTTTTAAATTTTTCAACAAAGCCAAATAATGTGACCACTCATTGGAACGAACTCTTTCCAATATGAGTGGTAACGTGATATGGGTTGGCTGATTTTTTAGGTTAAAATTAAAAAAAAAAAAACAATAACTTAAAAAATAAATTTTGATAAGACCACCTTAAAATAACCAACACCTCAAACAAAGACATTGTGGTAAGAAACTGAAGTCCAAAACTATATTACAAAACCACTAGACGAACATTGAGATTCCGTTCAGGGATTCAAGGCTGAGAGAGTTGTTCATTGCTGCTCGCTTAATCTCTTACCAAACGCACTCGGTAGAACATTTGCCATTTTAATTATGTTTTGCTCAAAGGTTTGCAAATAATACAATAAAACCATATTATGTGACCCTATTTGGACGAGCTCGTAGAAATGAGGAGTCACATTATATGATTCTGTAGATTTTTTTTTAAGATACAAAATGTTTTCTAACTGCTTATTTTGTAAATTGCACGGGCGTTTGCGGTCGTTAGGTAAATGATAATATATGGACCATGTTTTAGGAGATATCTGTTTGAGTCAATTTGCATGACACAGAGTGCTTTGCAAAGAGCGTATCTCTCATTTTAATTTCTATTTTCAGTGCGAAGGAAATGGGTGCCAAAGTTATCCAACGAACAGTGACCTCATTCGAGGAGGTATTATTCCATATATTGCCAGATAGTATCTGGTATACTCTTTTGAGTGGGTTACATTTTCAGCACAAGTCTGTTTGGACTTGGCGAATGAAAGATTTTTTAACGGCATCCTCGTACGAAGAGCTAACCAAGTGAGGACGGGGAGGGCGTGACCGGTCACATGTTTCTCTAAACTTCTCATATTTGTCCAAGTATGAAGATGTGTGCACAATCGAGCTCTTATTTTTTTAATAAATGGTATTGTCAGAAATAAAGTATTCGATAACAGAATCAAGATATTCTCTTGTTTGGAACATCCAGGCATTCAGGTATCTCGAGTCCAGGCCTGGCATTCTTTGGGAGTGCAGGTGTGCTGCACGCCTACTGCACGCCTAGCAAAAAATTGAGGAGGGCAATTTTTGCACCCCTTGGTTTTCTCTCTGGACCTGTTTGGGACTGCCTTTAAAATCTATTATCATTTCGTCCCCTGAGTTCCAGTGTGTTCTCTGTGCCTACTGGAACTCAGGGGACGATTTGTCAATGTTGCATTGATTCACAATAATTCATGATCCATTCTGTGTCGCATTTCGATACATTCTGAGTGTAGAGGCAGTCACATAAAAATTGAATGCAACATTTTGAATAATAAGATGTGTGTCTGTTTTGACTTGGCGAATGAAAGATTCTTTACCTGCATTGTCATTCGAAGCGCTAACCAAGGGAGGGTGGTAGGACGTTGCCTGCCAAGCGTCTCCCCAAAATCCTCCTATTTGTTCAAGTGCGAAGATGTACGCTCAGTCGAGAAGTCATTTGTTTAGTAAACGGTGTTGTCAAGCAGTAAAGTTGTCGATAACAGAATAACGCGATATCGTCTTGTTTGGAACATCCAGGCATTCAGACATCGCAACTCTATAAACAAAGTTTACACTAGGCAAGATTAGGATATTTCGCGACTGATCAGTCAACTGACAGAGAGCTGGAAACTCTTTTTTGTCCCAAGAATAGCCACGATTCATCGCCATTTTTTGAAAAAATCGCCCTGAATCGGCTTCTCTTACGAGCTTATACGACCTTCACGCTACCTTCAAACGACGTTGTGCGGTTCATCATGACTGTGGTAAGAATCTACCAAGATGTTTCATGTCGATTCAGTAAGAATCGATACGACATTGTACTGTGCTCGCACGACACCGGTACGAACTCGCAAGATGATGCAAGACCTAGCAAGAATCCTCGACAATCAGAACAGAATGATTTCTGAGCGTGTGGCGAACAACCAGGATTACTCAAGAATGATTACGAATCAGTACGGGTCTCAGTACTGATATCCACGATTGCCCAAGATTTTTATGCCGTAGAAGTTCGTGTCAAAAAATCGAAAAGATGTGACAAGGGCTTAAACTATCTTTAATCGATTTTAGGTCTTCGCACGCAGGGATGTGGCTAGAGGGTTTCAGCAGGGGGGATGGGGGGGGGGGGGGTAGGGAGGGGGTGCCATCGGTATAACTTCTAACTGTGAGTAGTTTCGATAGGTGGTTACACTGCAGCGCTGGGTGATATTTTTTAACCTTTTAACCAACGAATCGCTCGCATCCGCCCGCGTTATATGCAAATACAGCTGCTGAAAAAACATTATTTTTCGAAAAATTTCAACAAGACCATATCCTGTGACCCCTCTATGGAACGAGCTCGTCGAGCTCGTTCCGAAGAGGGGTCACATGATATGATTTAAAATAATTAATTTTGAAATTGTATGCGTTGGGTAAAGGGTTAAAGTGATTATATATATATACAGTATAACTCAAGGGACTCAGGGGACATATACACATGCTTATGAACCCTTCCGAAAATTTCCACCTGTCCTGAAACAGAAAAAAACATCATTTATAATGTGTCTGGGTCAGAAAATTTACCGGATTGATGTCAGAGTCGAAATTTTCAGGCCAATGTCAATTTTCGAGTAGGAAATTTGAAACTCAAGTTTCCAGTTGGAAATAAAAGATCAAAATTTCTCATCATTAAGTTGGAATTTTAATATTTTTCATGAACAAATTTATTGAATTTCCAACTATTTGATTTTTGACCTCGGAATTTCCAAATATTGAAAAAAATACTGCTAGCTAGGGGGGGGGGGGGGACCCCACCCACACACACACACACTGTCGCCACATCCCTGTTCGCACGATCGCCGTATACAACAGTCTTACAGAAGTTTCAACAATCGTTAGCTCTTACGGAGTAACGTATATATACTATACTATTAAAAAAGTAGGGGATATTAGATAAAAGTGAGATATATGAAGAAATATATTTATATTTTCATCACAAACACAATGGCATTGCACTGTGACATCTGGTGAATGATTTCAGCAATAGTTGGGTGTCTGACAAGCACACATTCCACGCACTGAGCTGTAGAAGACATGGACGGTAAGTCAGAGAATTTACCACATTCAGTCCAGAACCTCAATACCTTTTAAATCCTGCTCGGTTCGCGAGACAAGCGCGGATCCGACATGGCACACACCTCACCAAACGTCCAATATCAGCTTGACTGATGTTATTCCATTCTTCCTGCAGTGCAGTGGCGAGTTCCTGAACATTGATAGGGGGCTGTTGGTGTTGCTGTACGCTCCTGCCAAGCATATCCCAGACGTGCTCTATCGGTGAAAGGTCTGGATTTAGTGCTTGCCAATGCAATGTAGTTATGTTCTGCTCTTGGTGTAACTCTGTAGCCATACGGGCCTTGTGTGCTCTTGCACTGTCATCTTGGAAAATAAATCGACGGCCGGTACGTCGCGCAAATGGCACCACATGTTGTCGTAGTAGTACTGCCCTGTGACACGCCCTTGGATAACATGTAATGCTGTTCTGTTTGTCATGGTTATGCCTCCCCATACCATAACCGATCCACCACTAAAACGATCGTGTTGTCTAACGGTTACGTCATGGTATCGTTCGTTCGGACGCCGCCACACCCTATTTCGCGTGTCGTGGAAGTCGAGAGTGAACCTCGATTGATCGGAAAACATGACGTTGATCCACTGACGATTGTCCAAGCGCTGTCGTGCTCTACACCAATTACGTCTTGTTGCGATGCGACGTTCAGTCAACATGAAATTATTATTCGAGGTCGTCGAGCCTACAACTTCCAGTTGTGTAGGCGATTTCGTATAGTCTGACCACTGACTCGAACATCTGTCGCTTGTTGCAGCTGCTGTCCAATTTCTGAGGCACTTTGCTGGCGGTTACGTAACGCTGTGGTTCGGATGAAATGATCCTGGTTAGCAGTTGTCGTCCTTGGACGTCCTGACCGACGTTTGTCATCAACACTGCCTGGCTGACGGTAGCGTGACCACAACCTGCTAATCACCAACTGAGTAACGTTGAGAATTTGAGCCACTGCAGTCTGTCTGTTGCCAACTTTCAACGTGCCAACTGCACGTAAACGTTCGCCACGTGTCGGTCTTCGCATACCTCAACAGTTACGTTTCGACCAGAAACTATTGACTAACGAGTTTATACCAAGAAAAGAACGATGAGTCCTCTGAAAGAGCCCGTCCGGTACAAAAGAAAATTTCAAAACGTACCCTACAGACATTAACGTGTCGCTCGTGCGAAAAAACTGCACGGAGTTTTCGTCGGCCGGTGCCATTCATGATCCACACTAAACTTGGCAACATATAAATGTATCCAATCACGCGTATCCAAAACCATTTTCCGAAACTATCAACATCAGTTCGGACATCCCCTATTTTTTTTGAATAGTGTATATACCTCATCGGCGATAATCGTAGAGACATCTTAGTAGGTCGTACGATCTTGGTATTATAATGTAAATTGATCTCCATTAGAGAGTAATCGCTTGACTGGACTGGTGACGTGAAATAATTCATGAGAGGTGGGGGACGTTGTACAAACACGAGTGCGCGAAAGCGCACGAGTGTTTTACAATATAGTCCCTCGCCTCGAATGAATTATTTCTCTTGGATGTTTTTTTCTCGCGAATCATTAATTGGTAATGTAATCCTTCTCACGTGACCGCACTAAAACAGCTTTTCATACCAGATCGTTTCTACACAAACGACGGGGTATCAACAAGTGCGGTTTTGTATGCAATGTACACGTAATGCAAGATTTTTTTTGCAAGTGTCGTCTGCTTTTCATGTTAGCTAAAGGGTAAAAAATACAAAAAAACTATGAAGTCCCCATTACACCCACTGGAAAGCGTCTTCGTTTGCGCGCACGGATACATGACCCAATTGTTGATTGCATAATTTACTTGTGAAGTTATCGTTTATAATCAAACCCGGAAATCCCAGTAAATCATACTTTGGAAAGTAATAATTGTTGATAATCTTACGTTGGTCGTACGGCAAGTGGCCCCAAGTCTTTGTTAATCGCACGGCAAGTCATAGGTAATCCTTGAAGGACATATAATCTCGCGACACTCTTAAGACTGGAGCACACGAACGAATATTTTTCGCTGGATCGAATCGTCGGCGATTTTTTTACTTACGACCGCTTTCGGGCACACGCTGTGATTTATATGGCGATCGTATGACACAGGTTGTGCGTACTTAAGCGATTTTACCGGGGACCTGTCTGCAGTCTCGATAAAATCGTGCGAAAATATCAAACACGTTTGATCTTTGCGATCGATCGCGCGACCAAGATTGCAGATTTTTATCATCGTCGCCGATCTGGCCAGACATGCGAATTTTAGTTCCGATTTTAAAATCGCTCCCATCCAGCGAAAAATGAAAAATATTCGTTCGTGTGCCACAGTCTTTACGACAGTCTTACGGCGATCATACAATTACAACAGTCTTGTCATACGATTCTTGAAAACCTGTCGTAGAGTATGACCGCAACGAAATTTTTATGGTTCAAATCAAAGGAAATCATCCCGATTGGATCCGCTCAAATACCCATCCAAGTCAGAGATAATCCAATACAATCGTACGCCCTAGTGTGTCTAGTGTTCACGTGAGGCGGGGATAACTATTTATAAGATCTGATGAGGTCTTTTATGGTGAACATGGTATTGTTAGAAGTTGTTCAGGTACACCGTGGTATTACTATTTAGGCTGCTATATTTTGGGATGAAGCCAGTGTGTGACGCAGTCCTTTTTATGAGTAAAGTGCGTAGTTGGTTGCATTGACCTGACACTCATATGTGGTACCCTGACTCCATTGTCTTTTCGAGGTACGAAAGTAAATAGTTACCGACCTAGCTGAAGGTATTCATGGATTTAAACAATCTGCTAACGCACGGCACCTCGAAGTGCTCCGAGAGAACCACTGAGACACGGCGTTCAACTGTTAAACTCCCCAACGTATTAACTCCGTGCATGCAGGGTAAGTATTGGTTGAGGACAAGTGTACCATGAACGTGCAGCACTCCTTGGTACACAACGCTACCCTTCCCCAAGTGGGCAGTGGGGATGAAGTTCCTTGCCCAAGGACACAACGCAGTTACTCCATGTGCCTTTCGGTTTGATGTCCAATGCCGTAACCACTGTACCACCGCGCTCCCTCGTTTCAGCATATTTCCGATGTAAAGATTAAAGTGGGTAATTCGATGGCTATTACGGTCCTAAATATTTAATTGCCTATCGGCAAGTTTCTGTTGATAATTACAAGTGAGTGTTCATCTGACTGTTTTTTTTTCGTCGTGTTTTCTCCTATTTGTGGCACGACTTTCTATATTATTAGGACAAAAATGCTACCTGAAGTGCATCTACGGTTAGAACTAGAAGTCCTGTCACGAACTGTGCGCTTATCTAGGCTTAATGGCGCGTAGGAATTGCGCGCAATTGCCATATCGAATGGCATCAAAAGCACGGCAGGTTCTCCCGGTTACTCATAGCAAACACAAGCAATGTTTCAGCCAATGGACCTCCGGGTTACCCGGAGGTCCATTGGCTGAAACATTGCTTGTGCACAGGCCATATGTACATAATTTGATAGCCTTACTGTGGTCATAATGCGTAGACTAACGCGTAGATCGACGTGCTATTTGCGCGCATTTCATGACAGGACTTCTAGTTTTAACTGCAACAAAGGTATGTATATTCACAAACATAAATAATATAATCTTATTTTTGACACATATGTAACAATGCTGGCCGTTGAGGAATATTTAGTATTGTTGTTAAACCCATAGTAAATACTATTGTTTGGCTTTCAGATTTGATTCAACTACCATATTGGAGATTCTATCATATTGTATTATTCCTTAAATTGTTGACTTGTACATTAAGTGATGAAAGAATCTTAAATTCATCATTATCCGATTCAAAGTTTCTGAACGTTGCTTTCTAAAATCGATCTGAGCCTGGGGGTCAGTGGATTTTAGTGAACTGTTTGCCAATTTGTTAGTCATTAGAGATATTTATTTATTTATTTATTTATTTATTTATTTATTTATTGATGCTTAAGGTCACATATTTATGCACAATGGCTAATCATGACCGTGACAGTTTTACGGGTGGAGGAAGCCGGAGTACCCGGAGAAAACCACCGAGCAACCACGAGCAGCTGCCAGCACCCCAGCATCGTAACTCTGCACTGCAGCACAGGCAGGGTTAGATTGGTTGAAGACATGTGCACCATCGACGTGCAGTACGCCTTAGTACACGGCGCCATCGTGCCCCCACGCGGGCAATGGAGATGAAGTGCCTTGCCCAAGGACACCACGCGGTTGCCGCAGGTGGGATTCGAACCGAGAACCTCTCGGCTTGCAGACTGCACCTCTACCTACTGAGCCACCACGCTCCCAGTCATTAGAGATCGTCTGTCTATTATATGGAAGAGTTAAGAGTTTATCTAACTGTCAGGTAAAAAAACTGTACGAAAAGTACTTCCTCAGTCGAAGAGCATATCGTCCCGTGAGAGCAACAATATGCCGCCTCTAATGCTTTGGAATTCTAGTTGATACATTTGTACTTTCAAGGGGCGATATTTAGAAACTTATCTAGGAGTTATTTATTTAATCTTATTTGTTTTACAAGGATTCTCGAAAAAGTTATGCAGCTTATATTAACGCCTCTCCTTGGCCAAATGGCGTAGGTGTGTAGGATGACCTTCATAGCTGCAACTTCGTGGCCTAGCTTTTCTCGAATAATACGAAGGGATCTTTAGCGCTTACACGGAGTGTGTCTCTCTCCGCACAGAGGACAACCATTTTACGCCCCCACCCAATGGGACGGTACGCTGCGACAGCATCAACCCCACAATTGATGCTGACAGAGAGTGTTCGGACACCTCGAGAACTTTCCCCAACCGGAGATCGATGCCGGGACCTCTGGCATGAGAGACCAGCGCACTTATCCACTCGGTCACTCATCTAGGAGTTGAAACTCGGTAAACGACAGAGTCAATTGACAATCGCAAATGAATGGCAAATCCTCCTGAAAATGTTGCCAGCTCCAAAACTAAGCAGTCTTGAATCATTTTATTCCATTCTGGGACCAAGACTATAAAACTTTAACAGTTGTATTTTTCAAAATTATATTTTCTGTTTATGGAAATAACTAATTGAAATGAACCGTTAGAAATTTCAAAGATATGGCAATTTGCCAATTGGCAAATTGCCATACCTTTTGAAATGCTAATTGTTAATTTTCGTCATTTATGTTCTCTTGTAGCAAATACAATTCGGGAAATTACAATTGTAAACGTTTTATAATATTGTCCCCTGGTTATAGAAGAACATTACAGTGCGATTTCGCTGTCGAAACGACTACGATTTCGGCTCGAAATATTTCGCTTGTTTGATTGATTTGTCTAAGGAGAGATGTTGCATACAACGAATCTTGAGAAGAGAATGATAATATTTACGATTGTTAGAATGTTCAGTATATACTACTTGGAAAGCTGGTGACACTCGATTAGATTCGATTTGATATCTTATGTCTGATTCAATTCGGGATTCGTCATGGGCTGAAATTTAAGATTAGAAGGGCCATTAAAATGTAGAGCCTCAATATACACACAGAAAAAAAGTTAGGCACGCCTGGATATTTTACGATGGTAAAAAGTATTGCTTGATATCAATAAAGTACTCGCAAAGTAAGCTTCGAAAACTGAATGCTATCTTGAAAGAACATATTCAGGCTAAAGAACACACAAACGTCATGGTTTTCATCGCAGCATTGATGAAGCAATAAAGTAACTGCTAGAGCCCAATAAGATAGCCGTTTTAGTATGGAGCTGTACAGTCAACAGGGCAACATTAGTTGGCAATAAATGGATAAAAATGTCATTTGTAACTTATAGAGAACATGAGTCATTGTTGCAGTTCAAAATCTGCTGTATCCTCCATGTGATCGGGTAACAGCTTCTATCCTGCATCGCATCCTTCAGTCGATCATCATATCCGTTGCAGACGTAACTGTCGCAATTCTTAATTCAGGATCACTTCCAATGTTCGAAGAGTTTGTACTGGAGGTTCGTGTGCTTGTGCTCGGTGCCCACGAATGTCCCTAATATGCTCCAGTGGATTCAGATCAGAACTCATAGTAGACCAAGGTTGGTAGTCAATGCAATGCTTGGAAGATGATAAACACCACTCCAAACGTATTCCTCGGTGATAATCTCTTAGTGGAATACGTTTGATGACCCTTTGGGGTCTCAGTGTGGCTTTTCTCAGGCCGTTCCTAGTCGTTCTCTTTGAGATTCGTCGATTTGGTAGCCACAGCGTGTTCAGAAAAGTGCTTGTGATGAATGTCTACGTCGCACCAGCCTACGAAGTACCTTGTTTTCACGTTGTGGTGTCATATTGGGGTCGTTCTGACCGTGGACTTCACGTCATAAGTTTGCAACTTTTTTTCCTTGTGTATGGAAGGTACATGTAACTTCTCGTTGCTGATTTACATATAGGTTATTACCATCATGTGGTTTTCTAAGATGGTGTATTGAAGCTGAGATCTTATCACTGGGAAAATATGAAAGGGTCGCTATATGACCTACATTTAAAACTAGAAGTCCTGTCATGAAATGCGCACAAATAGCACGTTGATATGCGAGTTAACGTGCGCGTTATGGCCCAAGTAAAGCTATCAAATTCTGTACATATGGCCTGTGCACAAGCAATGTTTCAGCCAATGGACCTCCGGGTAACCCGGAGGTCCATTGGCAGAAACATTGCATGTGTTTGCTATAAGTAACCAGGAGATCCTGTCGTGCTTTGGATGCCATTGAATATGGCAATTGCGCGCAATTCCAACGCGCAATTAAGCCTAGATAAGCGCACTATTCGTGACAGGACTTCTAGTTTTAACTGTAGAGGGAGGGCGAACATTTTATACACCATCTCGGAAAACCTCTTGGTCATCTTGCAAGAATCCTCCCTTTTTGACCTGTCCCCATAAGGAAGGGGGTGAGTATAGTTTTTGCGCGTTTGCGCTTCGCATGACGTAATACCCAATCATTGTTCTATTTGTACTATTGTAATGTTTTTTGTTTGTTTTTTTGTTTTATTTTTCATGTTTAATGCACAGGAGAACTATATAGAACAATCCTCATGGCAAAAAATGATCTAGTCTAATTTATGCCATCAAGATGGTGATTTATTTATCATTTCATTACTGTTATCAAAAATGGTGTCTTCGGTATGTTTACTCAATGGCAGTTGAGTGCAGGTAAAAAACGTTCTCTTTCTGAATCGAATGATCGCACAAACTGTTGCTACTCTTATATATAGTATGTAGATGTTTATATATGTATGGAGAGAGAGAGAGAGAGAGAGAGAGAGAGAGAGAGAGAGAGAGAGAGAGAGAATTGGTGATAGAGAGAATTTGTGAGCGAGAGAGAAAAAAACTTTTACATTCGATGTGTTAATTTGAAAACAAACGCGTAGCGAAAAATCTGGTGCCCATCCCCCCCCCTCACCCCCACCCTCGCGAGATAGACACGGGGCCCCTTCATAATGGTGGTTGCCTTTAAAACGGGAGCTAATTTAGTGTTGTTATCGTGCACAGCATACAGGATTTCACGTAATTCTTACGCCATAAATTAAATGAAGGTATAGCCTATAGGATCGAATCTAAAAGTACGACTAGATTTTTTCATTACATGTTTTAGGTTTCACCCCCACCATTCAACGATATACAATTGCACGCCCAACATATATGACTTGAGAGGCACCATGTATGTATATTGTTCATTTCTCACCCCTCTCAGTTACAATGATGTAGCGTTCACTTAACCCTTTACCTAAACTGAAAAGCACTTGCAAAAATAATTCTTGAATAACTAATTTTTTTCATTTTTTGTCTCAAAACCATAGGTTATGACCCCTCGTTGGAACAAGCTCGACGATCTCGTTCCAAGGATGGGTCATAACCTATGTTTTTGAGACAAAAAAATGAAAAAAATAATGAAAATTAATTGGCGATTTTTCAGAATAGCGCTGGCAGGTTTTAGTCTTTACGTTAGGTAAAGGGTTAACAGAATAACATATAGACTACAAAGAGTACGTCGTGTGGAAGTGAGAGTTGAAATTATGTGTATTTGGTACACAGTCTCGCTCTCTCTCCCTCCCTCCCTTTCCCTCTTTCTTCCAGCGTTGGGACGTCCTTCGAGACGGGCCCTCCCCTTCTAGCCCCCCCCCCCCCCCCAATGCAATGCGGGCCTTGCGGGTCCATCCCCTACACCACTGGAAACCAAAAAATAATTTGTACCACCACAGACATGTTTAACAACCATAGAAAGCTAGATGTAACTTTATTAACTTGTTCAAGGTGAACAGTAAAACAATGTTAAATACAGATAATACAGTAAAATACAGTAAATGCATATTTGTATGATGTCAAGATGTTTTTACTTTTATTGAGCAAATACGTTTTTGTAAGATAAACGAATTATTTTTATTGTGTTTCATGCGAGTTTTGATTTCCAGTAAGTACCCTTAATGAATAGAGACTTTCGCAAGTGACTTTATAATTCTTTCTCTGTTACCGCTTAGTATTGTCATTTTGCGAAAAAAACTTGTGTTGTGAAATGTTTCTCATTCCGGGCTACCGACAAGGGAGGAAATCACAACACTACAATTTTTATTTTTTCCGTATTTTTATGTAGTCAAGGGAGATAAATCCGGCTTTAAACTTGAACCGAGAAGATGATTACGTCTAAAAAATGAAGTTTCGTGTGGTTTGATTGAAATGTACAAAATCAAATAAACTCAAATAGGTTTGCGAACCACACAACCTGAAATTAGTGCTAATTGTCACAAAATAATTATACCACGGCAGCTGAAGCGTTCCACGAATATTTCAGTGACATGAAATAGATACCTTCTTTGAAAATTATTCAAAAGAATCACGTGACAAAACACTTGATTATTTTTGCTTGAGATTCCAGGAAGGAACATGGCTCAGATCAGACAATCACTGCTCTCGCAATATATTACGATGGCTTTCTTATTTGGTTTCAAGCATCAATTCAAGGTGAATCCCTGTTGAATTATTTTTGGAAATGATCGGTGTCCACTCAAAAACACTAGATTTTCTTTCCATTTTACGTTTTTAGAACAAATTGATCATTTCCAGTGACAATTTGACTAGCATTCACCTTGAAGTGATACTTTGAAAGCCGCCATTTTGATTCATACCGTGAAATTGAAAATTTCTATATCTTCGCAGTGGAGAATACGACTTCTATTTTTCCGGAATGCTTTCGTTGATCTATCGTTTAGCGTATAATAAATAGAGGATATGGAATGAGTGTTTTTCTCATATAATATTTATGAAACGAGTCTAAGAATTTTCCGTTTGGGCGAGCCTCTGGCTCGCCAAAACGGAAAATTCTGACAAGTTTCATAAATATTATATGAGAAAAACACTCATTTCATATTCTATTTATCATATGACACACATGCGCACAAATTAGCCACTTAGTATGACTTTTTAACCCGTCACCTAACTTGAGTTGCCGACGGCACTTAGAAAAAACATCCTCGTATCACTAAAAATTTTCATTTTTTGCTTCCAAAACATAGGTTATGACCCCCTCATTGCAACGAGCTCGTTCCAATGAGGGGTCATAACCTATGTTTTGGAAGCAAAAAGTGAAAATATAAAAAAAAAATGAATGGCGTTTTTCTTGTAGGTAAAAGATTATTACAATATAACCCACCCTAAATATGACAGATAACGTAGTAAATTCTCCCTACTTAAATTATGCAAATGTGACCCAGTTGTATTTTGTTTATCCAATCAAATTGTCCAGTTTTGAAATTGACCAACGAAATTGACGGAAGGCTTTATTTATCACTGATTAACATGAAAACAAAATACCAAATGTTTTAAAGTGAACAAAACGGACGAGTCATATGATAAAATAGCTGATCATCCCAATTCTTGGAACAAGCGCGTTCGATTGAATGTTCAAAAGCTGTGTTTTTAGGAACAAAGTAAAGTTTTTGTATGTTAACCCTTTGAATTCTAGTGGTATTGTCCATGCCAGTACAATGGCAGCAATTAGAAGAGTCCATATTCATTATTTGGGGTAGACCAATCAATATTTTCAACGCGCAGCCTCAGGGCTGCACGTTTATTTAATCTTATTATCCCCGCATTTTCAAAAATGCGGGGATATAGTCGTGATCTCCGTCCATACGTCCGTCCGTCCGTACGCCACACCCTGAAAGGCTCCTAGGGTATTCGAAACGCTTAAACTATGCTAATGTGTTCAGGTAACATCTCTAGGTGTGCATGAAGGTTTCGGAATTTTGATTTTGCTCCCGGTGGTTCCAGTGGAACCACTTTTATCGTTAGAAAATCAGTTTTCATCGAAAGGCTCCTAGGGTATTTAATTCGATACGCTCAAACAATGCTAATGTGTTCAGGTAACATATCTAGATGTGCATGAAGGTTTCGAAATTTTGATTTGGCCCCAGGTGGTTCCAGTGGAACCACTTTTATCGTTAGAAAATCAGTTTCCATCGAAAGGCTCCTAGGGTATTTAATTAATTCGAAACGTTTAAACTGTGCAAATGTGTTCAGTAATATCTCTAGATGTGCATGAAGGTTTCGGAATTTTGATTTTGCCCCGGGTGGTTACAGTGGAACCACTTTTATCGTTAGAAAATCAGTTTTCATCGAATGCTCCTAGGGTATTTAATACGAAACGCTTAAACAATGCTAATGTGTTCTGTAACATCTCTAGATGTGCATGAAGGTTTCGAAATTTTGATTTGGCCCCAGGTGGTTCCAGTGGAACCACTTTTATCATTGGAAAATCAGTTTTCTTCGAAAGGCTCCTAAGGTATTTAATTCGAAACGTTTAAACTAAGCCAAAGTGTTCAGGTAGCATCACTAGATGTGTAGTGATGTGCTTGAAGGTTTTGGAATTTTTATTTGGCCCCATGTGGTTCCAGTGGAACCACTTTTATCGTTAGAAAATCAGTTTTCATCGAAAGGCTCATTGGGTGTTAATTCGAAATGTTAAATCTATGCTAAGGTGTTGCTAAGGACATGCGGGGATACACCATTGTGTGCTTTGCACACAAATAACTCGATCTAGTTTTGTTTTACAAGGATTGGCGAACAAGTCATGCAACTTATATTAACGCCTCTCTTTGACCCAATGGCGTAGGTGTGTGGGATGACCTTTATAGTGGCAATTTCGTGACCTAGCTCTTTTCGAATACTACGAAGGGATCTTCAGTCTGCACGGAGTGTGTCTCTCTCCGCACAGAGGACAGCCATTTTATGTCCCCATCCGATAGGACGGTACGCTGTGACAGCATCAGCCCTACAATTGATGCTGACAGAGAGTGTTCGGACATCTCCAAAACTTTCCCCGACCGGGGATCGATCCCGGGACCTCTGGCATGAGAGACCAGCGCACTTATCCACTCGACCACCACTCTCGCTGCACGTTGAAAATATTGATTGGTCTACCCCACACATTTACTGAACAGCTATCCTATTTAATGACATTATGACGTATCATATTCCTGGCCGGAAAATTGGCCGCCAGGGTTCAAAGGATTAATGAATTGTTATTTGAAGGATTGCCTGCAAATCGTATTATGTAGAGGAGCAGGTGATATCATTTAAAAAGAGGAATTAAGATTTAAAATTGTACTTATTAAAAACTATGTTGCCTGCTTGGTTTTTTGCAAGCTTGCATATCTCACATCTTAACAGATACAATCATTTCTCGCGTATCCAATTTACAGTTGCGTAACACCTCCCGAGGATAGATTTGTTTATTTTTTTTGTTACTAGCTAAAAGACTATGACCTGATAGTGAACTGCACTGGCCTGCGAGCTCCAGAACTGACTCCAGACACAGAATTGAGACCTTCTAGAGGGCAGGTTATCAGGGTAAGAAATAAATAAATACCAGTAAGTAAGTAAGTAAGTAAGTAAGTAAGTAAGTAAGTAAGTAAGTAAGTAAGTAAGTAAGTAAGTAAGTAAGTGATCTTTTATTAACGTGACATGTGCACACATAGGTTGCCCCCCAGCCAATATATATATGTCACGGGATATCCATCATTACCTATTATATATAAGCGCACACTCTTTTACGCTCACACCTACACACCCACACACCCAGCCATCCCGATGCACCCACGCATCTACCCCTTACCCTCACCGCCCACCCGCCCACACACACACTCGCCCCCTCCCCCCTCCTCTCTCTTTCTCTCTCTCTCTTTCTCTCTTCCGTGGAACATGCAATGTGTGACTTGGGAAATATCGATCAAGTGTTTCTCAGTCTTCCGATATATAGTACTGTCAACAGCAATCAGCCGTATATGTGCAATAAAGGGTTCTACGTACAGTACGTGGAGAGTGTATTATCATTAAATCAACGGCAGAGAGGAGATTCCACCCGAGCAATAATTGCAAATTTTTTGCAAAGCATAACCGTCAGAAGCAACGTTCCAGCCAATGGACCTCCGGGTAAAACCCGGAGGTCCATTGGCTGAAAGATTGCTTGTGTTTTAAGTCCACGTGTATAGAATTTGAAAGTGATACTTTGGGTGATAACTCCACTCCGTGGGTGATTTAGATACAATCCACTCTCCACGTACTCTATTTGCTTATATTTATCGTCTCGCTCGCGAAAAATAAACATTTTTATCTTACAATCAACATGTATTTTGTCTGTATTAACTCCTCAACTGTCGTGTATCCGACACCCTAATACAGATGTTTGTATCGGGGGTCGGCTACAAGCACGTTCCTTTCGCGTGAGTTCAATTTTTTGTCTTTTTATTCATCTGTACGAATAAACAGTTCGTTATATATTCGTCCACATTCTTGACTTATCCCCAATATATTGTAAGATAAAAGGATTACTACCATAATGTGGATGTACAAAATATGTTTCCGAGTCGAGCTCTGGGTTCTAAGGGCAGATCACGACAGTCGAAGACTGTCGTGATCTGCCCTTAGAACCCGGGGCTCCACTCGGATACATATTTCGTACATCCACATAATTGTAATAATCTCTATGTCTCGGTCACTCATGAGATAATAATGAGATAATTTTCGGTATCCACTCAAAAACACTAGACACCCTCATATCAGTTCCACGTAACCATCTCTATTGGAATATTTTATGATCACAAGTCTAGTTTACAGTACAGTTGTCGTGAACTGGTCGCAATCCATGCATGGCCAGTGATGTCCACGCATGGATTCACCAGGTAATAAAAATCATATCCGGTGTTTCGTTAATAAATTTTTTAATGATTATTCCCATAATTAGAGTTTGGAATCTAATATTATTGCGTCTATAGAAATACTGCCCACCCGTGGAAAGTGACGGGTGCACAACGGCGGCTGCACTCTTTCATTATCTGAATTTGTTAAAAAAAACAAACATGGTGTCCCGTTTCGCTTCAATTCACAACACTCTGGTGGGGTATGATTTCTCTCCCACCCTCCGCAGGCCACATGACGTCATCAAAATCATTATTTCAAAAGTGACGTCAGAAAATTTACGCTGTTTCCACGTGCTTCAAAATATTAATCCATCGCTGCCGTGAGCAACGGCTCATTTCCGTAGCTTTCACCTTGATATGTTAGAAACTTTTCGGTGTGCTTTCCAAATGTGCATTTCAATTTTCTCCACAATCAATGGGCAGACCCCCCCCCCCCCCCCCACACACACACCGCACCCCCCCCCCCCGCCCATCCTCGGTAATTGAGGCAGTGCTTGTTTACTGGGGTAAACAAGTTCTGTTATGCTGTTAAATTAGAATTCTATTATCGATGCATGCAAAGGAAGTCCTCTAAAACATGGGTATCAATTTATTTATTTATTTATTTATTTATTTATTTATTTATTTATTTATTTATTTATTTATTTATTTATTGGTATTTAAGGTCATATATAGTACCGTCGCCGTGGATTGGTCGTAATCCACGCGTGGGCATCGTTGTCCACGCATGTGTTTACCAGGAAATAAACAATCATCATCATCAAAATTTTAATTAATGAAGCACCGGGTAGTACCCAGTGCTTCATTAATTAAATTGTTGATGATTATTCCTGTAATTAGTGTTCGCAATCTAATATTGTAGAGTCCGTAGAAATGCTGCCCACCACGTGGAAAGTGACCAGTCCACGGCGGCCGTACATTACTTATGCACAATGGCTAATCATGACCGTGACAGTTTTACGGGTGGAGGTAGCCGGAGTACCCGGAGAGAACCACCGAGCAACGACAAGCAGCTGCCAGCTCCCCAACATCGTAACTCCGCACAGCAACACAGGCAGGGTTAGACTGGTTGAAGACATGCGCACCATCGACGTACAGCACGCATTAGTAGACGGTGTCATCATGCCCCCATGTGGATAATCGAGGTTAAGTGCCTTGCCCAAGGACACAACGCGGGTCCAGTTAAAAATCGTGTAATTGTTGAGAAAGCACTCGCGACATCAGTACAAAATACATGGTTCCTTTTGTTTCTTTTATTCGAGGAAAATAACAGACAGCTCTCGGATCTGTCAGTTGTTTTCGTTTACTAAAAGTTACAAAAGGAAACTTGGCTTTTTTACGGCAAGATAATGAGAAGCAATAAATTAACAGTCCATTTTAGCACTTTGTGGACTGAGCGTGCTTTTACAGTAATTTGCAAGTATTTATTTTTGCTAGAAAAAAATAACGAATCTTACCTCGTAGAATTTTATATTAATGGAAAGGAGAGTGTCTATTTATATGTCACGATGGGCACAATGTAGATAAAATTAGTGTTCAACAGATGATCGGAACCAGCCACCACAGTCGGCCTTTTGTGAGCAATTGGATGACAACGGCAGCGGTTGTTCCTGGAACATCGGTTCAGCCGTTTGTTGCCAAGCATTTTGTGATGATCCATTAACCGAATTTTATTACTTTCTGCAATCCTTCAATTGTTAATGTAAAATGATGTCAATGATACCCTTCAGTAAAGTGGAGAAACAACCACAATATGTATTCTTAATTTCTCCAGACGCCCCTTTACGCGATATACAAGTTGAACGACAAATAAAGCTTACGAGCGAGCGGACATGCGGCAATCGCCAGTTCATACCGGAAAAGTGAAGGTTGCACTGCATTGACTCAGGTCGCAGTGAAATTATCAGTCGCACACACTCAGGCGGTAAACGTGGCTCTGAAGGCCACGTTTACCGCCCGAGTGTGCGCGACTGGTAATTTTACTACGACCACAATCAACGAAGTTAACGTTGTGAAAAATGTTCAGTTTAATTGTTTAGTAGTGCACGGT
Source organism: Pictodentalium vernedei (assembly GCA_031216915.1). NCBI lineage: Eukaryota > Metazoa > Mollusca > Scaphopoda > Dentaliida > Dentaliidae > Pictodentalium > Pictodentalium vernedei. The sequence goes on along the minus strand of CM062292.1, from coordinate 458,587,899 downwards.
ATTATCATAGTAATCAGCCGATTCGATTGTGAGCTCAAATAGCCGATAATCGGTTAGCGACCATTTCTGGTAATCGGTTGAACACTAGATAATATTAAAAGAAAAGAAACTTACAGAACACCAAAAGATGGGGAAACGCCGTTTTCTTAATAATTCAAATGCGATTTTTCAGAGAGTAATAGTAAAACATTCAAAATTATTCTAAAAAAATACAAAAAAACAGTGTCTATATTTTTATACTTCTCTAAAAGAAAATGTTAGAAGTTTGTGAAAGGATGTGTGCATCGATAACACCAAGCAGCTAACAGTTCAAACTTTTAATTATACTACTCAAAGTTTGCTAAGCACCACATATTTGACACATCATTGTGAAATTTTCTTGTGACACATTTGCGATATTTTTGGTGGATATGATTGAGGAATGTATTGAGATGGTCCCCAGTGTTTATATTAGCTCTCTTGATAGGCAGACTTTCGTGACAGTCATGGAAAGCACGTAACCCTTGATTTTCATGATGTTTTCGTGTACTGTCTACATGTACATGAGATGTGTAGGGTATTCAGTCTTCTTTTCAACACAAACCCTTGTGATTTAATGATTGAATATGGCGAATGCAAATGTAAGAAGACACTTGTCTGAAGCAAAAATGTGGCGGGCTGTAAGGATGGGGGAACAAGGGGTGAAGCCCTTGGTGTGCACCATACGGTGATCACCAGAGCCTGGGCAAGATTTCTGCAGTATGGCACACCAGTCAGACGACATGGTGGTGACAGAGACAGGGCAACATCTGCACCTGAAGACCGGTTTTTGATCATTCAGGCCCGTGGGAACCGCTTTGACACAGCAACCCAGCAACCTGCATGACCTTCCGAATGCATCCGGGGTAAATGTTTCGACGCAGCCTATCCGGGCAAGGTGGCACGAAGGTGGTCTCCGATTGAGAAGACCATGTATTCGCATTCAGCTGTCCCAGGACAACCACCAGGCACAATATGAATAGGCCATGGGTCACATTAGGTGGACAAGAGAAGAATGGCGACCTGTCCTTTTTACAGATTAGTCAAGGTACTGCCTAGACAACACAGATAGGCGTTCTAGGGTATGGAGAAGACCAGGAGGGCGATTTCATGCAGCCAACATTGCTGAGCATGGCCGCTATGGTGGAGGGTCAATAATGGTCTGGGGTGGCATCAGCTGGGATGGACGTACAGAGCTTTGTGTCCTTGGCCGTGGTACATTGACTGCAGAGCGGTATATTGATGAGATCCTGGATGCCCACGTCAGATTGTATGCAGGTGCAGTGGGTGATGGACGATAATGCCCGCGCTCATGTTGCCTATGCTGTCCGGGAGTATCGACAGAGGGAGGGGATTGAGCGTATGGACTGGCCAGCAAAACCCCCCGACCTCAATCCAATCGAACATATCTGGAATGAGTTGCAGCTTGCAATTTCAGTCCGTCCAGTCCAACCAAGAAGTGTCCAGGAGCTTGGTGCCATGCTGGTCCAAGAATGGAACAACATCCCACAAAAGACCACCTGGAACCTGATTGGGAGCAAGAGAAGGCGTTGTCAAGCTGTACTTAACAATAATGGGTCTCATACTCGATATTGAACCCATATCAGTTCGCTCCGTCAACTTTTTGACAAATTTGAATAATATCCATTTTCCATGCTTATCTTATTCAAAAGCTAACACATAATTTCAAGCACAAACAAAATCTGAATTTCTGTGCTTAAATCATTAAAGATATAATTAAATAAAAAATATATACACTTTTCATAACAATATTTCAACTAAAATGTAAAACATGTAGTTGGATATACTTGGTGCTTAGCAAACTTTGAGTAGTATATTATAATATTATCTCCTACCCTAAGTGTTTAATGGGAGATAACTTCCACGTAAATCTCTTCCAATGGCGAAACTTTACCTTTCACCCGTGAGAGAGAATTTCATACGATGGGGGCAGATCAGATTCCTATAATAATAATAACACTTCGGCAGGCCGCTGATTTGTCGCGGTTCTCGTATGAGAAGGCCTTGGTTACCCATGTTCTACCAACTGCCTCCCTATTCCCGCGCTTCTTCTCTCCACCCAACACTCGGAGACGAACTTCTTGATGCCATCCCTTGCCCCATTCTTCCCAATCTCTTCGATTAGTATATTAACCCTCTCCTTTGAGTCGCCCCCTAACCACATGTCCTTTATTCTCCCATCCCACTTCCCCATTATACTCCCCGTGAATCTTGTTTTTTTAGACTGGTATTTTGGGCATTCTATAAGAAAGTGTTCCAGGGTCTCCACCACGCCCAAGTTACACATCTGGCACTCCCTTTCACTGTTTTTCCCCTCAGTTCCAGGGACCGCGACCTCAGCTTGAACAACAGTGACCCCCCCCCCCCCCCCCCAAAAAAAAAAAAAAAATGTGCCATCAATATAAAGTGCATGTTGTAACATGCTATACATTTCAGCAATGTTTGCTACTATTTAAGAACATGTTCCACCAATCAGTCTCCAATCTAATTTGTACAAAGTATAGCAAATAAAATATGTTAAATCTAATCAGTTTCATTCTCATTGCTGCTTTTTTGATTTTTGAAAATTAAACATAAGCCGAAAAGGGGATTGCAATAACGGCAGTTTTCATATTTTTATATTTTCCAATGCGTTTCTGCAGAGAATAATTGTCAATACCACTTTAAAGAAAAATGCTTGTAGTTTGTGAAACGATGCGTGCATTGATTATCCAAAGCAGCTAACATTTCAAACTTTTAATTATTATGTGATTATCTCATACCCCGTTTATTAAATTTTCTGACGGCTTCTGTAAATTAATGGGAGCTAACTTTTGCGTAAATCTCTTCCAATGAAGAAAAGTCTTATCCAAGGGAGAGAATTTCAGACGGTGAGGGCAGATCATATATATTTATTTATTTATTGATGTTTAAGGTCACATATTTATGCACAATGGCTAATCATGACCGTAGATCATATATATAAAGTGCAAGTTGTAACATGCTATACATTTCAGCAATTTTAACACTTTACATAACATGAAAAACAGACGACACTTGCAAACAAAATTCTTGAATAACTATTTTTTTCATTTTTTGTCTCAAAAACATAGGTTATGACCCCTCTTTGGAACGAGCTCGATGAGCTCGTTCCAAAGAGGGGTCATAACCTATGTTTTTGAGACAAAAAATGAAAACATAATGAAAATTAATTAGCAATTGTCGTGAATTGCGCTGGCCAGTTTTGGCCGTTACGTTGGGTAATGGGAAAGCTACTATTTAATAATTGGTGTCACTAATCATTTCTCAATCCAGTTTGCACAAAGTCTAGGAAATAAAATATGTTTAAAGTTATCAGGTTCATTGTGATTGCAGCTTTTTGAAGTTTTGAGAATTCAACATAAGCCGCACAAGTGATTTGAATTATCAATGCATTTTGTTTTTCGTTGTATCAAGAAAATTAAATTATTTTCTTGATGCTGGTGTTAAACCTTTTGTTGCTTTATTATTAGCACTCACTGTGTAAGTTACTAGTCGATTAACATAAGTTTGGAGGCCCGTTAAAACTCCATAATTTCAGTGACGTAATTCGACGGAGCAGGGCGATAATGGTATGAATAACCTTTAGCGGCCCGCGGCCCGGCTATTTTTAGATTCCATGGTCTATTAAATTACTCCCATTCGGATGACGTCCCTTTGTATTTCTGAACTGAAGTCGAACGCACGATCGAAACAGAAATATCGAGGAGAATTTTATTGTTATTTCAAGACAAATTTGAAATGTTGAGTATCTTCACTTGTCCAATTCAATTTACATAACATATTAATTTTCTTCTGTGTTTTAATGCCCAAATCCGAAAGACTTCCAGCAATTCCCTCGTGCGGTGTAACAGGGAGTGGTAATAATAGTAATAACATGATTGTTGTCAGGCATCATGATTCATAAGCGGCCCTGAAGCAATGATGAACAGCCCTTGGGCTTATTAACGCCCCTCGACTTCGTCTCGGGTCTTTAATAAACCCTCGGGCTGTTCATCATTGCTGCAGGGCCGCTAATGAACCATAATGCCCTCCAAAATCATGTTATTATTATATTAGCATCACCCGAGGGATGGACTGGATCTAAAAAGGTTATCCCGAAATTCATCAAAATGGATAACAAGTTTAATAGAAACGAACCCACTGAAGATTTTGATATTCTGAGCCAAAAAAATTCCAAATCCTTTCAACTGAGGCATTTGCCGAGTTTTATAACAAGGAAATTTCAATGGACCGGAACTAATGGGACCGACCTTGATGCGGTGCCATGTTAGAAAATTGTGATTTTCGGAACGAAAAGATGGAAAGTCATCGCACCTGGGTCGATGCCTTGAGTACAATGCATGAGTAGTGTGTTATAACGAGAGGGCTCTAACATAGCTCACTCGGAGTGGAGAAGGGAACCGGTAAAATTCCCCTGAGATAATACGGCTGGATAGCCTCGTATAGTATATGAGCGTATCAAATACCTGAAATTTCTGAAGCTATGTTATATAATATGAAAACAAAACCTTTTATTCTGAAGTTCGGACCAGGTTTCTGCCATGCTCATTTTGTTTGTTTGTTGTATTTAGCACTTGCTGTTCTGACATACCCGAACAAAAATAAACATCTGTATTCTGTCAACCAATGTAAAAGATACCTGGCCTTTCGGTTAGTGATGACGTAATAGTATCCGCGTTGACAACATCTGTTTGTTACGAAGTTAGAGAATGATACAAACTGTCCCCGCTGCAGGGACGCAGGGAAGGGATTGGTGAAGGAAAGGAGGATTGTAAAAGGCCAAACACTGAATATGATATGTGACAAGCAAGCGTTTCTTGCATAAGTATATAAACATCAAATAAAGTTACGATTTATGTTTTTTTGCATAAGAATACAGACATCTATTTGTATTAATGAAAGGCTTAAATAACAATACAAAAAAATGTTGATTAAAATACCTCCATGGGTATTGCTCTATCTGAAATGTGTGGATACGGTAAAATGTAGGACCTGAAAATGTCTCGGGATAATACCCCCGCCTCCTGCATTTGCCAGCTACTGTTGACGTCACTGCTATTCTATCTCCCGTTTCATTTATCGTTATACTAACATTCAGTTCAGACAAAAAACACTCAGCAAAAAGATTCTCTGTTTATATCTCTACAACGGTTACAGATGGGTGGAATGGTTGAGAATCCCCAGTCAAATTTGGCTCGCTTGAAAGGCAGCCGTACCACTGTGGGAATTCAACACTGAATTGGTGACGTCATGCACTTCCGATCTTTTTTCTTCTTCCAATATTCTTCTTTCTAATCTTCTTTTTAACCATTTACCCAAACGTAACGGCCAAAACCGGTCAGCGCTATTCACAAAAATCGCCAATTAGTTTTTATTATTTTTTCATTTTTTTGTCTCAAAAACATAGGTTATGACCCCTCATTGGAACGAGCTCGTCGAGCTCGTTCCAAAGAGGGGTCACAAGCTATGTTTTTGAGCCAAAAAATGAAAAAAAGTTAGTTATGCAAGAATTTTGTTTGCAAGTGTCGTCTGCTTTTCATGCAGGTAAAGGTTAAGTAAACTGAAACTAAGTTTTATTTTCGGTGAATGACCATCGTTACCTCTTGTTGTGTTTCTGTTCTTGTCTTTCAGTTGATTTATTTCTGTTTTGTTATGTTTTTTTATTTTTTTTCTCTCGTTACTAATGGACTAATGGACATCGGGGGATGTCTTTTCTTTAACGCTGATATGAAAATTAACCTTCTATGTTGCCCTTTTATAGGTAGAGGCACCTTGGGTGAAACATTTTATGGTAAGGGTCCATTCGAGAGAACGTGAAGATTATATTGTACCAGGGTAAGTTTTTGATATTTTTAAATTGAATTCCGCTTGTATCCATGCGCATTAAGAATACCATGTCGTTTAACTCTCTGTCTGTTGTAGGCAGACTTTCTCACAGAGAACAAAAGCAGCCCGTTACCTATAGTTGAGGAATGCTACTGTTTCTTGTTAAATAGAACATATACCTATAAATAACAGTCGTACTCTTAATAATTATTTCTTCAAACACGACTTCGGTGATTTTTTCATGAAATCAAGTCATGGTTGCTGAATGATTTTATAAAAAATGAACAAAAAATACTTTTCGACTTAAGTGTTAAATCGACGGCTTGCAAATTTAGTGGCTTAGAGTATATATTTTAGTAAAAGCCAATAAGAAAAATGACTTGCATCTGCATGATTCTGTTGGGTGACTATGATTTCGCGATCCGTACCTATTGTCAGTGTCGTGGATTACTTATCCTGGCGTTGAGGTTCACTTAAAAGTATTGATTTGTCCACCAACAACATTGACTAAGCTGCCATCTGCTGACTTAAGTCATGACGTACCATGTTTGTGGAAGGAAAAACGATATTTCGTGTTTAAAGGGTTAAATATTTTAAATAAATTAAGGATATAATTCCTTTTCGTCCAATCTGTTGTCAAGTGAGTTGACGACGGGGGTAAATGTAACAGACATTGCAGGCCTGGCATTCTTAAAAATGCAATAGGGCTAAGGGAGCGATTAGTTTACAAAAGTTAAAAGTGGCAAAATTAAGTTCTAATCAATTCTGCCTCATGGGTTTTGTACATTTTATTTGGCGCTGCTAACAAGGTAGTCTCTGCGAGACGGCTACGCTACCCCTCCCAAACATCCGGGCCTTGACAAGGCCCGGAGGTGTGGCAGGGGCGCTGTGGTCGTCTTAGAGAGACCACTACCATAGCAGCGATCTGAAAAGGTGTGGGCTTTAGGAATAGGCTGTTATGGTAATCAACATTTTCTAAGGCCAGAAGAGCTAGTTTTCGCTCTCCTTATTTTGATTAATGCGAGCAGTAGGCGAGCGAATAAATCGCTCCCCTGAAACTGTCAGGCCTGACATTTGGCTCTTAAGAAAGTGTCACCGACTCTGTAAACTCACTATCAGACAACACCGTCATCAAGAAGTGACCCTACCTGTTGATCGACTAGTAATTATTCTCGTTCAATTATTTCTTTCTCATATTAGACATGTGATTTTGTCGCTTGCGGAATATCAGATGCAGTAAGAATGCTTGAAATCTGAAAGTACGAACAAGTCTTTTTGAGTGACGGACGACGCAAGCTGTCAGATTACCACCTCTATTCTGTTAAGAATTCAGTGTTGTTGTGTGCTGTTTATTTATCCGTTTTTTCTTGGAGTTTGCGCGAAGAGTGTTGTTCCTGAAATATGATGTTCCTTCACTCACAGCGATATACAGATATTCTTTCATTCCCAGTTATCGATATTCCGATCAATAAATATTTATTTCGCTTTGGCCACATCAAACTACTAATACAATTGGTGGAACTATTTATTTATTGGTGCTTAAAGTCACATACTTATGCACACGGGCTAATCGTGTCCGCGACAGTTTTACGGGTGGAAGAAGCGGAGTACCCGGAGAGAACCACTGAGCATCGACGAGCAAATGCCAGCTCCTCAACATTCTAACTCTGTTCAAGCACCGCCCAAGCAGGGTTACAGCGGCTGAAGACGTGCACCATTGACGTTCAGCACGCCTTAGTACACGGCACCATCGTGTCCCCATTTAGGCAACCGGGATAAAATGTCTTGTCCAAGGACACAACGCGGGTCGTCCCGGACGGGGATCGAACTCGGAACCTCTAGCATAGAAGTCCAACAGTCTACCACGGAGCCACCGTGCTCCCAAGTGGTGGAACTACGTGGTTTAATCAAACAACTACATCCGCCTCGAGTTGCGTTGTGTCAGATTGTGGGCTGGACGGTTGCAGTGGTCAGCGTCTCTGTGACGTCGTGCGCGTGTCGTGGCGTCGCGGCGTCGGTGGCAGCGTCAGCCGTTTCGCGGGAGTGGCTTTCTGGAGGGCCCAATTTTCCCATCATCTTTCCATCACGTGCCCATGATATGTACCTGTGGCCCCATGCGTACATGTATCGCTGTGCATGCCGTGGCATGCTGTATGTGCGGTGCCTGCACCATTTGGCGGATCGAGCTGATGGAGCCGTGTTTTTCCGGGAGAGGGGTTGCTCCGGCAGGGAGCCGGTTCCTGTGGGAATTTGACACTGGTTGCTCCGGCGGGGGTCCGGGTGGTGGGGCGCGATCGGGTACATACACTGCTACTACTGCTGGTAGCGCCTTGGTGCGCTCATGGGACGAATTGCTACACGGAATTCACACCAGGTTCATGGAATATAGGTTTGTAAAATTCTGACCGCACCCCATACCCACCTCACTATAATTCACCTACCAACAATACCATTAATATAGGGACACCCCTTTATTTACATTGTGCCCCTCTACACTCTACCTGCTCCATTGTCCTCATTCTAATTGTTTGATGATATTTTATTTGCTGTACCTCATGTACCATAAATATGGTTTGAGCGTAATAAAGTAAAGTTAAAGTTAAAGCCTCAATTCCTCGTTGATAAGTTTTTACTGTGAAAACATGCCTTAAGGTATTGTAATGTCGTTAAACATTTGATGAATCAACTGTCGATTGAGACACTTTTCTTTCGTTGATTAAAATAATCGAATGATTGTTTCACTTCAGATTTAATAGTTTAGAATATTTCAGTTGTTCGGAAAAGCGAACCGTTGGATTTTGGAGAAGTCATATTTATGGTTTTGTTGTCTGAGGGGTGGATAAAGATGGCATGCGCCCCATGTGCTTGCAAACAATATTTTGTCACGACTCGACTCGTTTTTGAGGAAATATAGATACGAGTCGCGTTTGCGCGACTCGAAGCTGTATCTCCTCAAAAACGAGTCGAGTCACGATAAAAAATTCGGTACAATCTCAATGTACATATGACACATCTCATATATAAATGCGAATGTCTGTATGTCTCTATCTATCTCTCTGTCTAGCTTTGTTCCGGGTGAACTTCTCCGTTTCCCTACCGACCGATCTCAAATTTTGTAGACGCGGGTAATTCATCCCTGCGGGTAACATAGGGTGGGTGCCGTGGCCGTTGTTTGATCACGTACTTATATCATGTCTGTACAATAAATTGAAAGTGTTAGGCCGGAAACCAGATTATTCCCTTGGTTCCGCCGCCTCTAAATTCACTCGAGACTTGTGTACACAGATTTTGGGTTGATGGTAACATGGCTTGATTAAGCTATGCTTGGCTTGAAGCAAAGAGAAGATGTTGTAAAGGCGGCCTAAATAAACACACAAAGACATCAATATTAAAACATACCAACGTCGAAGAACAGTTATCTGAACATCTTATGTTCAGCTGCTCATTGAAACTCATTTCATTTGTGACATTTTAACCCTTTACCTAACATGAAAAGCAGACGACACTTGCAAACAAAATTCTTGCATAACTAACTTTTTTCATTTTTTTGCTCAAAAACATAGATTATGACCCCTCATTGGAACGAGCTCGTTCCAAAGAGGGGTCATAACCTATGTTTTTGAGATGAAAAAAATGAAAAAATAATAAAAAGTAATTGGCGATTTTTGTGAATAGCGCTGGCCGGTTTTGGCCGTTACGTTGGGTAAAGGGTTAAACGCCAAAGTACACTTGCGTGTGTGTGTAAATTTCAGAACCTTCAAACCCCAGTTTCAGAACGTACATCTCCATTTTGCATATTCAGAAACAGTTCACAGTCCATTGTTCTTCACTCAAACCTCATAACAAAATGAACAATCCATTTTATCAACATAGATCTTGTGAATGACCAACCCATGTCGATAGCTTGAAAGCATTTAGTGCGGGACTCTTGAGAGTGTGAGGGCCGTAGCATATGTTACCTTTGCTCCTCGCATAATCCGGCACTAGATGGTGGCATTGCTATATAATCATATTTGCATTTCACCTTTAGGCCAACGTATTATTTATTTATTTATTTATTTATTGGTGTTTAAGATCACATGCTTATGCAAAATGGTTAATCGTGACGGTGACAGTTTTACGGGCGGAGGAAGCCGGAGTACCGGAGAGAACCACCGAGCCACGACGAGCAATTGCCAGCTCCTCAACATTCTAACTCTGTCCAAGCTCCGCTCAAACAGGATTACAGAGGTTGAAGACGTGCACTATCGACGTGCAGTACGCCTTGGCACACGGCGTCTTCGTGCCCCCATGCAGGCAAACGGGATAAAGAGCTTGCCCAAGGACACAACGCGGGTCGTCCCGGACGGAGATATAACTCGGGACCTCTAGCATAGAAGTCCAACAGTCTACCACTGAGCCACCGTGCTCCTTTAGGTTAACGTTAATGTTCTCCTACTTATTGGTGAGTAATACAATAGGTCGATTCGTGCCGATTAAAAGTGAGAGATATCTGTGTTTTGTTCAATATTTGCAGGCCGAGATTTTGTGTCTTAGGGGGTGTTCTTCAGTATGACAGGTCAGATACAGGAATTGATAAAACTGATCACCAGGCAATATGGAATGGATGCACGGAAGTACTACCAAGTTTGAAAGTTAGTAATATCACACACATTTCACACTCATTTTACTCCTGCCTGGTCGAATGAATCATCTTCACAATAAAATCCTTTGATATCTGTTTCTGAAGAGTGGAATTTCCCCATTGCCTTCCTAAACAGTTCACTGCATTTTGTTTTTTTGTTATTTATCACCTCAAACATTTTACGTTCAAAGTGGACATTACTACATTTAATTTTACACATCGTCGGCTGAGTGCTAGAATGTTCTAGCACTCAGGCGACGACATGTTTCCTGAATGTAAGTTGTTCAAGATAGACAAATTTGGCGATATCGAGGATTTGTTCTCGAATAGTATTATTTTGAATTTTCTGCGAATAATTAACCGAATAATTAATTCAGATGAATAAATATCGACTTTAAAGTTGGTGATTTGACTTTGAAGCATTTCATTTTATTTTGCATTCAAAACTGAAATTTAAACTTTGAAGTTGAAATTTTGTCATCCACATTGATGTTTTTTATTCTCGATGGTTGGCCCGAAGATGGGAACTCAACATTTACCGAAATGCTGGGGCAAGAGCTAAATATTTCTAAACGTTTCCGAGGGTCGCTATCCCGATTGATACGCATTTTTATTTTATGCTAGCCTGTGAATTATCGCACATTATCTAAAAGATATTTCTCGATATCCGTCGACTCGATGGATATCGAGTAATATCCCTCAGTAGCTCCCTAAATGCCACGCTACGTCGCATCACGTCGCGTGGAAAGAACGATCAACAGCTTTTTGTTATTGTTTTGAAACTTAAGCATTTGGGGTCAAATTGGGCTGAATATTGTGCAATAAAATGTCTCGTAGCATATTATAAAAATGAAAATCTACTCTATTTTAGTCAGTATCTCGAATTATCTCATGAGTGTGGACCTGAAAGTTTTATTTTCCACGCGCGAGTGAAAAATAATATTTTCAGGTCCACACGATCAATTAGTAGCATCCTAAATGACGTTACGCTTCGGCGCATGACGTCGCCTTGGACGTCACCTTGAAGTAATGATCAACAGCTTTTTGTTATTGTCTTGAAGCTGTTTGCAGTCGAATTGAGCTGAATATTGCGCAGTCAAATGTCACGTAGCATGTAATAAATGAAAAGCGCTCGTGAAAAATAAAACTTTCATGTCCACACTCATGAGATAATTCCCGATATTCACTAAAATAGCGTAGACATCCTCTATTCAAGATGATGTTAAACGAAATCATTCTTTAAAATAATCATAAACGAACGTTTTCCTGGACACGGCTACTCGACTGTCATGCACTTTTTGTACGACTTTAGCAGATCTATTATTTTCGTTTACTAATCTCGAGGAGCAGTTTTCAGTCATGGACCTGTCTTTATTAACATTCCTGCCTGTGTCATAAACGAAAATAATAGCTTTTTATGTTTTCAGTATATCTACATTTTTATCGTCTGTGGGTTTTTTGTAACTAAAGCTCTCAAAAGAGCCATGTAACACTTAATTAAAATCTGGTACTTTGAGTGAAACAAAACACCATCTGCAATGCTCTAGCATTGCAGATGGTGTCTTGTTTCACTCAAAAGTACTAGATGCTCTAGCATTGCACATGATGGCTCGTTGCACCCAATGAACCGAGATAGGCGCCATATCAGCCGAGTTTGAAGTCATACCTGCCACGCATGAACATGGGTGGAGAGTGTTCAGTGTTTTCGCATAAAGGAAATTATAATAGTAGATTTTGCATAGGCTTAAAGGAAATGTCAGAAAAAAGCATCCCCAATCATTCCAACTGAGACGGATTTTCCAATTGTCGTTAACTGTTTTCCTTTTTCGGAAGATGTCTCAGTTTCGGTAATTAGTTGCCGTGCTTATATCAGCTTTATTACTACACTCTTTGGCAAGTATAACTTCAGTTCGTTCGAAAGTTTCATCACCGTACACATTTTTGAAGGGCCTTACCTATATTTTTACTGTTTAAGATTTAAGATAGGAAGAAATGTTGACATAAGTATGCACGTCTAATTTTCCAAGGGGAGGTAATTAAACGCTTGTTTTCATTCAGTGTTTTCTGAGTTTGGATTTTAGAAAGACACACATTTTGTTTTTGCACATGCAGAGCTATACCAGTATTACATTGCAAGAAATCAAAAGATAGGTCGCGATTACAGTGGGTCTTTTTTTCTTTCAAACATTAATCGCGGATAGCTCACATTACCGAATTAGCCGATGAACATTTTGCAGCATTATGCAATTTACCTTAACCCCTGAACACTGATGTCGAAATATCACCAACATTCCAAATTCCTTCAAAACATGATTTTGTCCTTTAAACTACACACATAGGCCCATGCCAGTCTTCATCGGAGTACAATCACGGCACTTCCGTCGTACTGAAACCAGTCACCTTTCACACTTTCACATAGTTGACGTATAGAAAGTGATAATGGGAACTTCAGTTAAAGAACAAAATTTGTTCCAGGTATCGTGTTTGACGGTGTGCACAGGGGGGGGGGGGGGGGGGGGGGAGCACTAAAAATTTGCAAGACGTGACGTCCTATTTTTTATTCAGCTCCTTTTTACACCCACCCACCCCTATGTGCAAATTTTTTCTACTACCGTTCTCAGACACCCACCACCACTCTCCCATTAAAATCCAAAATAAACTTATAAACTTAGTAGGCACAGCTGTCTTTAGGGGAGTTTCATAATATTCTTAAACTGGTACCACCCATTTAAACCTCTGTGGGCTGCTGTGGGCCCCAATCTACAAATGACAAGCTGTTCATTATCAGGCTTGGCCAGAGCAGGTGTACATATACGGGAACAAATTTTCATTTGAATTGTTCTGTCAGTATTCTCATATGTTTGCTACTTTCCAACTAACGTGTGACATTTTCCCAGATTAAGTCCAATATTCTCACATATAAAGCCTCCTGATGTTGTATTTATGTTAAGAGTGTGATGTACAACATCATCTTTAAGGTTTGAAACACAAATGATGGTATATATTTGCTGATATATTGATATACAGTCGAGCCCACTTAATTGGATATCTTTTATTTGTATATCCCTGTTAATTGAATATTAATTTTCAAACACAAAACCATTTACCATATCTTCAGTACAAATTTGATCTGTTAATTGCATATGGGTTGTAGAGTAAACTCCTGTTAATTGTATATACATTTTTGTAATATGTCGAAAAAATTACTGTGACACGCACCAAATTCCCCTTATTTATCAACCTTTTTGGCCTCACTGCATCCAATACAAGCATTTATTTTATTATATCTTGTTTGACAGAGCTCTATGAGCTCTGTCAAACAAGATATAATAGAATAAATGCTCAGTTATCTCCAGAACACATGAAACTGATCAAATCCCTATTAATTCTATACTCCTGTTAATTGAATAATTTTCACTGGCAAAATGGATATTCAATTAAGAGGATTCTACTGTATTTTTAAAAAATTAAAAAAATTGCACAAGTTGGAAATGCACATTTTTGGTGCACTCAAGAGACCCACCCACCCCACGTCACGTCTTGCAAATTTTTGCCACCCCCCCCCCCCTCCCCCAGTGTGCAACGATATAATGGTTCAGGTGCTGAACTCCCGATTGCCAAGTGGGGTTTTTCAGTGCTAGATGACTAGCAGTGGAACAGAAACCAACATTCTAAATTCCTCCATAACATAATTTTCTCCTTCAAAATAGACACACAGACCTGTGTCAGTCTTTGTCCGAGGCCAACTACATCTCCTTCAGCGTCCTATAGCCAGTGGGTTTCACGCTCTCGTGTTATTTATTTATTAAGGTTTAATGACAATTAACAACCAATGTCATATCGGCCGGTGACAGTTTTACAGGTGGAGGAGGCCTGAGTACCCGGAGAGAACCACCGAGCAACGACGAGTAGCTGCCAGCTCCCCAACATCCTAACTGCACATTGCAGCACAGCCAGGATTAGATTGGCTGAAGACATGCGCACCATCGACGTGCAGTACGCCTAAGTACACGGCGTCATCGTGCCCCCATGTGGACAATCGGGGTTAAGGCGTCTTGCCCAAGGATACAACGCGGGAGTCCGAATCTATCGCTCAGACAGTCACCATCCAAGTACTATTCGGGCTCGACGTTGCTCAACTCCGTGATCTGACGAGAACCGGTTAACGCAACATACATGTAGTTTTGTCTATTTATTGGCGGCGTGCAATGGCGTATTGCTTTTTGTACTGAACTCCTCGCCACATTCTGAATTCCTCGAAAACACACACGCGCCATCGCGCTTTTTGTGGGATTGCTTTCTCTTTTATCTTCGATGACGAACATGTCCCCACAAAAACGATGAGAAGAACCTTTGTTTTGTTTACGGTGACTCGACGAAAAAGTACGAAATCTTTGTGGAAATCCAAACATTACTTTCTGAAATCTCACAAATTCGAGAAGACAGCCCCCCCCCCCCCCCCCCACTCCACCCACCGAGACACATACACAAACCTTGACAAAATCTACATACCACACACCAAGACACACACATATGTTTTTATGTGAACACGAGTAAATGATTTTCTATAAAATTTCAGACGACCGAAATACTGAAACCCATGTCTGGAATTATATTAAAAATAATAGATTTCTACATTTTGGATGGATGATAGATGCTGGGGTGGCTTCTCATCCTGATCTTCAACAGGGAATCGAACCCTCTACCAGCCCCTGGAGTTGTCCACAACCTAAAGTACTCGGTTATTGCACACCGTCAACACGATAGATGCAGTCTAGTATTTTCGCTGGAGTCTTCATGTTCACTGAAAGGGCAGGTATAATAATTTTCGAACTTGACGAAAACGTACGAAATGTTTGTGAAAATCCAAACATTACTTTCTGAAATCTCACAAATTCGGGGAAACAACCAATCCCCCCACTCCACTTACCCATACACAGACACACACACACACCTTTACCCAATACACACGCCACACACATCGACACACACATATTTTTTATGTGAACACGAGTAAATGATTTTCTGTAAAATTTCAGAACGCCAAAATACTGAAACCCATTTCTGGACTTAGGCCATATCGCGAAGAGGTCAGACTGGAGGCAGAGACCATACGGACAGCAAATAAAACACTGACGGTGCGTATATTTATCCATAAAAAAGTGTATGAATAGGGGGCGGTTGGGGGTATCAGTTTACAAACAGGGGACCGGTGTAGATATCCCTGTTGTCCAGGATATACGTGAATAAAAGTGACACCCTAGAAACATTTTTGTTTAAACTGACAGGGTCGTTGAGCGCTGATGCTATCAGAAACATGAAGATAGATTGATCAATTAACTAACTCTTTGGGATGTTTGGTAAGGTAGTCTTTTTCGTAAGGTGTTGAGTGAAGAAATAGAAATGATGACGGATGGACTTTAATTAGGGCTCTGCGAACCACACATTTTTGATTCGGACCGACTTGCGAATGGAATTGGATCTATCATTCTAAATCGAATCGAACCTCCAATCGAATCACGGGCGACTTGGAGATGAGTTAAAGAAAAGGGGTGTAAACGTCACTTCTTCCGACTGTGATGGTACAGGTTTTAAGTGAGAAAATATTAAAACTACATCACCAAGGCATGCCTTCATAGAAGACATGCCTTAATGACGTAATTAGAATATTACCCTAGTGAGGATTATAGTCTTATATTATACCTCACGTGACTCCCTTGCATTCTGATTGTCTTGACCTCTGACATCAACCAAACAGGTCACTTCTTAATCTACACCACACCTCAGTATATTGCAACGCGTAGAATGGTTATCGGGTAAACTCTTCTGAGATGAACATCTCTAAATACAATTCTTAAATTTCCCAAAAGAGGATAGTCTCCAGCGTAAAAAAAGAAAACAATTTGTGTGAAAGTCAAGGGAAAAAGACGCATGTTATTCTCAAGTGCACAGGTCTGGATGAGGACTAGCCATTATGCACAACTCTTCTCCGTCGTTGTCGTAGGAGAATGTCGAAATCTGTACGCTGTCTTGTGTGGATTTCGAGGTTGAATGTGTGTTTGTCGTAGACATAAAATGAGTCTTTATTTTTCAGGTTATCCACAACTACGGGCACAGCGGAGCTGGCTTCACATTACACTGGGGATGTGCACAGGATGTTCTACGTTTAGTACAAAAGCACATTTCAAATCCGACAGCAAAGCTTTGACGTGGACAGGAAATAACTTCAAAGCGTTCTTGTATTTTTTCAGCTTTATCTTTATCAATTCAATATCTGTTTACCTTAGTCCAGTTATAATGACGCTAGAAGACATTATCTCTTGAGAACATGGCGCCATATGAAAATGCTTTAGCTCAAAGAACGATATCAAGCTCTCAGGTCGCCAGTCTAATTCGATGCCGTTATGGCCTGGAACTAGTCTAACCCAAAAATAGATCATCGTCTGTGTTTGGATTCACTCGTCCGGAATATTTCCGTTGGTTGGGAAGGTGAACTTATTGTCACTTTTCCGATCAACAGATACATTCCGGACGACTTAATCAGAAAAAATATCATGCACATTCATTTTCTTTGAATAAAAGTTAGAAACGCTGCTCAATCGAGACTTGATTTCATTAACATTTTGATGACATTACAATCAGAAAGTAGATCGAGTTATTTGTGTGCAAAGCACACAATGGTGTATCCCCGCATTTCCTTAGCAACTCCTTGGCATAGTTTTAACGTTTCGAATTAATACCCGGGGAGCCTTTCGATGAAACCTCATTTTCTAACGATAAAAGTGGTTCCACTGGAACCACCTGGGGACAAATCAAAATTCCGTAACCTTCATGCACATCTAGAGATGTTACCCGAACACATTAGCATAGTTTAAACGTTTCGAATTGAATAACCTAGGAGCCTTTCGATGAAAACTCATTTTCTAACGATAAAAGTGGTTCCACTGGAACCACCTGGGCCAAATCAAAATTCCGAAACCTTCAAGCATATCTAGAGATGTTACCTGAACACATTAGCATAGTTCAAACGTTTCGAATTAAATACCGTAGGAGCCTTTCGATGAAAACTGATTTTCCAACAATAAAATTGGTTCCACTGGAACCACCTGGGGCCAAATCAAAATTCCGAAACATTCATGCACATCTAGAGATGTTACCTGAACACATTAGCATAGTTTAAACGTTTCGAATTAAATACCCTAGGAGCCTTTCGATGAAAGCAGATTTTCTAAAGATAAAAGTGGTTCCACTGGAACCACCTGGGGCCAAATCAAAATTCCAAAACATTCATGCACATCTAGAGATGTTACCTGAACACATTAGCGTAGTTTAAACGTTTCGAATTAAATACCCTAGGAGCCTTTCGAAGAAAAATGATTTTCGGACGAAAAAATGTGGTTCCACTGAAACCACTGGGGGCAAAATCAACATTCCGAAACCTTCATGCACATCTAGAGTTGCTACCTGAACACATTAGCATAGTTTAAACGTTTCGAATTAAATAACCTAGGAGCCTTTCGATGAAAACTCATTTTCTAACGATAAAAGTGGTTCCACCTGGGGCCAAATCAAATTCCGAAACCTTCTAGCATATCTAGAGATGTTACCTGAACACATTAGCACAGTTTAAACGTTTCGAATTAAATACCGTAGGAGCCTTTCGATGAAAACTGATTTTCCAACAATAAACGTGGTTTCACTGGAACCACCTGGGGCCAAATCAAAATTCCGAAACATTCATGCACATCTAGAGATGTTACCTGAACACATTAGCATCGTTTAAAGGTTTCGAATTAAATACCGTAGGAGCCTTTTGATGAAAGCAGATTTTCTAAAGATAAAAGTGGGTCCACTGGAACCACCTGGGGCCAAATCAAAATTCCAAAACCTTCATGCAAATCTAGAGTTGCTACGTGAACAGATTAGCAAAGTTTAAACATTTCGAATTGAATACCCTAGGAGTCTTTCGATGAAAACTGATTTTCTAATGATAAAAGAGGTTCCACTGGAACCCCCTGGGGCCAAATCAAAATTCCGAAACCTTCATGCAAATCTAGAGATGTTACATGAACACATTAGCATAGTTTAAACGTTTCGAATTAAATACCCTAGGAGCCTTTCGATGAAAACTGATTTTCTAACGATAAAAGTGGTTCCACTGGAACCACCGGGTGCACAATCAAAATTCCGAAACCTTCAAGCACATCTAGAGATGCCACCTGAACACATTAGCATAGTTTAAACGTTTCGAATTGAATACCCTAGGAGCCTTTTGATGAAAACTGATTTTCTAACGATAAAAGTTGTTCCACTGGAACCACCTGGGGCCAAATCAAATTCCGAAACCTTCAAGCATATCTAGAGATGTTACCTGAACACATTAGCATAGTTTAAACGTTTCGAATTAAATACCGTAGGAGCCTTTCGATGAAAACTGATTTTCTATCAATAAAAGTGGTTCCAATGGAACCACTGTGGGCAAAATAAAAATTCCGAAAACTTCATGCACATCTAGAGATGTTACCTGAACACATTAGCATAGTTTAAACAATTCGAATTAAATACCCTATGCTAATGTGTTCAGGTAGCAACTCTAGATGTGCATGAAGATTTCGGAATTTTGATTTGGTCCCAGGTGGTGCCAGTGGAACCACTTTTATCATTAGAAAATCAGTTTTCATCAAAAGGCTCCTAGGGTATTCAATTCGAAACGTTTAAACTATGCTAATGTGTTCAGGTAACATCTCTAGATGTATAGTTTAGATCTTCTAGCGATAAAAGTGGTTCCACTGGAACCACTGGGTGCAAAATCAAAATTCCGAAACCTTCATGCACTTCTAGAGATGTTACCTGAACACATTAGCATTGTTTAAACGTTTAGAATTAAATACCCTAGGAGCCTTTCGATGAAAACTGATTTTCTAACAATAAAATTGGTTCCACTGGAACCACTGGTGGTAAAATCAAAATTCTGAAATCTTCATGCAGATCTAAAGATGTTACCTGAACACATTAGCATAGTCTAAACGTTTCGAATTAAATACCCTGCGAGCCTTCCGACGAAAACTGATTTTCTAACGATAAAAGTGGTTCCACTGGGACCACCAGGGGCCAAATCGAAATTCCGAAACCTTCGTGCACATCTGGAGATGTTACCTGAACACATTAGCAAATCGTTTCGAATTAAATACCCTAGGAGCCTTTTGATGAAAATTGATTTTCTAACGATTATTTATTATTTATATTATGTATTGGTGTTTAAGGTCACATACTTATGCACAATGGCTAATCGTGACCGTGACAGTTTTACGGGTGGAGGAAGCCGGAGTACCCGGAGAGAACCGCCGAGCAACGACGAGCAGCTGTCAGCTCTCCAACATCGTAACTCTGAACTCTGCACCACAGCACAGGCAGGGTTAGATTGGTTGAAGACATGCGCACCACCGACGTGCAGTACGCCTCAGTACACAGCGTCATCGTGCCCCCATGTAGGCAATCGGGGTGAAGTGTCTTGCCCAAGGACACAACGCGGTTGCCACAGGTGGGATTCGAACCGAGGACCTCTCGGCTTGCAGCCTGCACCTCTACCAACTGAGCCACCGCCCCCCCCCCCCCCCATTTTCTAACGATAAAAGTGGTTCCACAGGAACCACCTGGGGCCAAATCAAAATTCCGAAAGCTTCATGCACATCTAGGGATGTTACCTGAACACATTAGCATAGTTTAAAAGTTTCGAATTAAATACCCCTAAGAGCCTTTCGATAAAAACTGATTTTCTAACAATAAAAACTGGAACCACCGATGGCAAAATCAAAATTCCGAAACCTTCACGCACATCTAGAGATGTTACCTGAACACACTAGCATAGTTCAACCGTTTCGAATTGAATACCCTAGGAGACTTTCGATGAAAACTGATTTTCTAACGATAAAAGTGGTTCCATTTGAACCACCTGGGGCCAAATCAAAATTTCGAAACCTTCATGCACATCTAGAGATGTTACCTGAACATATTAGCGTTGTTTACGCGTTTCGAATTAACTACCCTAGGAGCCTTTCGATGAAAACTGAGTTTCTAGCGATAAAAGTGGTTCCACTGGAACCACTGGGGGCCAAATCAAAATTCCAAAACCTTCATGCACATCTAGAGATGTTACCTGAACACATTAGCATAGATTAAGCGTTTCGAATTAAATACCCTAGGAGCCTTTCGATGAATACTAATTTTCTGACGATAAAAGTGGTTCCACCCGGGGCAAAACCAAAATTCCGAAACCTTCATGCACATCTAGAGATGTTACCTGAACACATTAGCATAGTTTAAACGTTTCGAATTGAATACCCTATGAGCCTTTCGATGAAAACTGAGTTTCTAGCGATAAAAGTGGTTCCACTGGAACCATTGGGGGGCCAAATCAAAATTCCGAAACCTTCATGCACATCTAGAGATGTTACCTGAACACATTAGCATAGATTAAGCGTTTCGAATTAAACACCCAAGGAACCTTTCGATGAAAACTGATTTTCTAACAATAAAAGTGGTTCCACTGGAACCACCTGTGGCCAAATCAAAATTCCGAAACCTTCATGCACATCTAGAGTTACTACCTGAACACAATATTAGCATAGTTTAAACGTTTCGAATTGAATATCCTAGAAGCCTTTCAGGGTGTGACGTACGCACGGACGGACGGACGGACGGACGGACGGACGGACGGACGGACGGACGGACGGACGGACGGACGGACGGGACGGACGGACGGACGGACGGACAGACGGATTGACGGAGATCACGACTCTCTCCCCGCATTTTTGAAATTGAATTGAATACTCTACGAGCCTTTCAGGGTGTGACGTACGGACGGACGGACGGATGGACGTTGATCACGACTCTCCCCGCATTTTTTGAAAATGCGGGGATAATAAAGACTCATCACAATCGTAGTTTTGTGATAGCGCCGGATAGTTCCACAAATAACATCTTGATGTTTTAACCCTTTGAGACTTTAATTATCCTGACGTTCAAACGTCACTGGGAATTCAGTTTTTTCAACGTTTTTCAAAATGCGACGTCAAACGTCGGAAAGTACAAATAAGACATTTTTCACATTAGCCATTATCTGGTTGAGGGGTAGATTATTTATGGTGGTCTGAATTTGTTATTCAAAACTTGTTTTATTACAAATTATTGGAGAGTACCCACAGGCACTCTCCAATAATTTGCAATAAAACAAATTTATATAAACAAAATATTATTTGTGTTTAACTGAATATGAAACGACGACAGATGACATCATCTCTTGAGGGCAACATGGCGCCATATACAAATTCTTCAGCTCAAGGAACGATATCAAGCCCTCAGGCCACCAATCTAATTCTGTAAAACATTCGACGCCGTTATGGACTGGAACCTCTCCAGCTCCCAAATAGGTCATCGTGTGTATTTTGCTTCATTCGTCTGGAATATTTCAGTAGGTTGAGAAAGCGAACCCATGGTTCGCTTTTCCTACCAACACCTGTATTCCGGGCGACTTGAAGTTGAAAGAAAATCATGTATACAGATTCGTCTTCTGAAAACCAAAGTTAAAAAATGTTGCTGAACAGATCGACATTTTTGATGACAATACGACGAGACTCACCACCGTCTTAGTTTTGTGATTACGCCGTATAGTTCCACAAATAATATCTTGATGTTTTATTTCTATTAAAAACTCGTGGATTCGAATGTATATAACTGTGAGTAAAGACATTGCATCAACTGACGTAAGCGCGCAAATTTCCACAGAAAAGTATGTAATCAAACAGCCCATAACAGCGTCGATTTCAGAAAAGAATTAACCCTTTAACCAGGGTAATGGCAAAATCGGCCAGCGCTATTCACAAAAATCGCCAAATAAATTTCATTTTATTTTCATTTTTTGTCTCAAAAACATAGGTTATGACCCCTCTTTGACACGAGCTCGTTGAGCTCGTTCCAATGAGGGGGCCATAACCTATGTTTTTGAGACAAAAAATGAAAAAATTAGTTATTGAAGAATTTTGTTTGCATGTGTCGTCTGCTTTTCATGTTAGGTAAAGGGTTAAACAAGAGACCCGAGAGGGTTAAACAAGAGACCCGACAGCTCGAAGCGATGCAACGAATGCCTAATTATATATGGTTTT
Organism: Pictodentalium vernedei; assembly: GCA_031216915.1. NCBI lineage: Eukaryota > Metazoa > Mollusca > Scaphopoda > Dentaliida > Dentaliidae > Pictodentalium > Pictodentalium vernedei. The sequence continues at coordinate 458,565,228 of CM062292.1, read as the reverse complement.
AAAAAGGGTGGGATTGGGGCAAAATGGATTATCACTCCTATACTAGAATTCAGTTCGGGGGACATTTGTCAGTTTATCACATGAGTGCCACCTTCTTCTTTCTGTTAAACTTTACTTGCACAATGCAGGCCGAGCCACCAGTCACATTATGAAAGGAATGTCACACTGCTGTGGCCTGGCAGCAGTCTAACCTCTGAATAGTCCACCCCGCACTCTGGAATATTTCTATTTCTGTTGGGCGAAAAAGCGAAACTACGGTTCGTTTTTTTCCGACGAACTGAAATATTCCTGACGAGTGAATCTAAAAATATCATAGAATTTTACTTCTGAATCAACGCAAGAAATGTTTCTCAATTGAGTCTTGAATTGTACGAATCTATAACGACTCTACCAATATTATTAAACACGTTTGTTTACTAAATAAATAGAAATAAAGATCCACCACAGCAACAGTTTTATGATTACGCTGCGTGGTTCCACGGATTGTATTTAACATTTTTCTGTTTCAAAAGCTAATCAAACACTTATTTCCTGGAATATCATAACTGAAACACGAAATAACGTATGTATGTATTTGTGATTAAAAGTACATGTCATTAGTTAACGTGCAAACTCCAGGAAAAGAGGATAAACAAACAATTCATAACAGCGTCGGATTTCTTATAGAAATTGACTCGTAACCCGAGAGTTTGATTTGACACGCGTAATTTTGCGGTGTCATTAGGACATGTGGAGGTGGCGGCGGTTTGGGGAACAAGTGCGAGATGTTATGTTTTCTGCAAAATCCAAGCGAAAACTATTTTTTTTTGTATTGTCCTTGAACAATACGGAAAAACTTTGCGAACTATTTAACTATTTCTTCTTTTACGTTTGTGTTATATTTGGCAATAATTTGTGTATTTATAATATATCTTGTAAACTGTATCGTACGAGTTCGATTTCGGCGGAGGGATAATATCGAGTAAGAAGCCGAATGCTTCGAGTTCAGTATTATCCCTCCGCCAAAACTGATTAATACTTTTTTAGTTAATTGTAGTCGTGCAATAAATACAGAACAGCATTCGCGTTCGAGCTGTCATTTTTACAGCACTTGATCGATTTGGGAGAAGGGATAATATTGAACTCGAAGCCTTCTTCCCGTCCAATATTATCCCTCCGCCTAAATCGATTTGGTGCGATAAAATATTACAGAACGCGAATGCTGTTCTGTCTGTATATCACGATTGCTGTGTGTATTCACCGTTGCACGATAAAATACAGACAATCAGACGCGTGCTTGGTACACTACGCGTAGATTCCGGCCTATGTGCGGGAACATCATGACTTTAACCCTTTACCCAACGTAACGACCAAAACCGCCCAGCGCTATTCTCAAAAACTGCCAATTAATGTTCATTTTTTGTCTCAAAAACATAGGTTATGGCCCCTCGTTAGAACGAGCTCGTCAAGCTCGTTCCAACAAGAGGTTATGGCCCCTCGTTGGAACGAGCTCGTCAAGCTCGTTCCAACAAGGGGCCACAACCTATGTTTTTGAGAAAAAAAATGAAAAAAATTAGTTATTCAAGAATTTCTTCTGCAAGTGTCGTCTGCTTTTCATGATAATCAAGGGGTTAAGAACGCATCTGATTGTTGATTTCGCACCTGAGTGATTTTATGACGTGAATGAAATGCTACGACACAAAACAATGACAAACAAAATGTAAACAGACCACCGGGCAAAATATATTTCGATTTGAACATATCAGCTCCGTCCACTCAATCCAAGGTTAATCGTCGTATAAAAGACAATTTATTATATGATAGAAAAAATCTGGTAATTTAATTGGCTAAAACGCTCGTCAAAAGTGTTGATATACTTTAGTGTTGCTGATATATTCTATTTTTATCGAAACCGAGATAATATTTCTCCGCTCTGTCATACTTGTGTCTTAATACCACAGGATGGTTGATATAATGGTTCCAGATACCTATTTGCGGTAAAAATAGAAATGGTATATTAATATGTTGTTTTTCTTCGAAAAATATGTAATAAAGCAAAGATTTTGCACACGATTTTGTCTGTCATACTGTCATAATAATAAAATAAAACAGTAATTGACTTTCCTTGAGGTTGATACAAGGAATTATCAAACCCTTGAAAAGAAATATTTACCTGCCCAACTGCCTCGGTGAATACTACTTTTCCCGGGGTTGATAATACCGTGTATCCACCTCAAGGAAGGTCAATAATTGTACCATACAGCTCCGGTAGAGTGTGGGGGACAAGCATCAACAACCTTTGGATCGTCGAGTCCCCATGCATTCTACCCGTGTCCTGTTGTCTCTTAATATTTGTAGCTTCAACAGGCTCTCTGTAACTGACTTGACGAATCAGCAGAGTTGGACAACACTCGTGTCCTGTGTTTATTGTTTCTATCTGTTTATCAGGTCGGGGAAAACGAACAGAAAAGTTTCTCATAGCGCAGGGGTGGCACCACTCCCCCACCTCCCCAGCCAGCAATTAAGTCTGCGATATCAATTCTCTCCTGCTAGTAACTATGCACTTTTTTGAAATACTACATGTGATACTTGGATCTGTGTCATACACAAAGTTGGTCACATAAATGGAGATCTGTAGTAGTTATTTTGGGCTGTTGGGTGTACTGAATGGTCAAGTTGGTGTACCGGTACGGTACGTGCTAATTGTTGTGTCGGGACTTCTACATGTATATTTTATTTATTAACTACGACATTTCGAAAATCCTTTAACTAATATGAAAGGCAGACGACACTTGCAAAGCAAATTGTTGAATAACAAATTTTTTTCAATTTTTGTCTCAAAAACATAGGTTATGACCCCTCGTTGGAACGAGCTCGACGAGCTCGTTCCAACGAGGGGTCATAACCTATGTTTTTGAGACAAAAAATTTAAAAATAAAGAAAATGAATTGGCGATTTTTGTGAATAGCGCTGGCCGGTTTTGGCCCCTACGTTAGGTAAAGGGTTAAACTACAATATCCCGGCCGATTAATATTCCAACTAGCATGCACGAGGTTAAGGAAATGTGTAGATTGATACACGTTAACAGGAATGGAGGGATAGACGAGGACAGCAGTCGAGGTATGGTCATAGATCGCTCGCTAACGAGCCTATTGTAATTCCACAAGTCAAAAGTAGTGATGGGGGTCTGTACCTTAGAATGGATAGTGGGAGCCAAAATGAATTGAGAGACCGTTACTGGCGGTATGTTGTACCCGATTCGGGTGACCAGGGGGGAAAGAAAGCATGACTGATCTGGAGTACCGGTATGGTACGGGGTAAATAAATAAGTTGCGTCACGTCTACTGCGTGCATATTTTTATTTATTCATCAGCAACTTTAAAAGAAGTCTTGAGCTATTTTAACTATAATAGCAACTAAATAATATTCCAACTGCGTCCTGAAGGATGTAGTTGGAATATTAGTCGATCAGGACTTGAGCCAGCACAGTCGGGACAGCTCAGTATTACAACACGCCCCACCCTTCTCTAGGTCTGTCACGATGTTTTTATCTAGGAATCCATTAATCGTCGCAAGTAATCGGTAATAATCGATTAATCGTACCTAGATGACCCCCTCTCCAGCTCTTGGAGGTCGTTAGAAAATGAAGTTCAAGTCAGTTGACCTACCTCAAGTAAACAACGAAGACGATCCTTTTTTTGGTACATTCAAAGCTTTGATGTTCTAAACTTTTAAATCATCCGTGTAATAATCAAGACAGGTCGTTAGTTGCGAACTTGGAAAGTTCGCAACTGCCGACCGGTCTCGATTATTACACTGACGGTTCAAAAGTTCAGAACACCAAAGCTTTGAATGTACCTAACAGGCAAATGCTTCAGACAGTTTCTTGAGGTTTAACGTCGGCGTTCTTGACCTTTTACCTTTAGAAATAATAGTTTTTTCATCAATTTTTTTTTAATTATTAAATGTCTAAAACGGGGTAAAATTTACCGATTCTTCGACAACGAAAAATACTAATCGATTTCGGCGTGACCGATCGACAATCGATTAATTGTGACAGCCCTACCCTTCTCCTCTGTGACAGTAACCATGAACATCCACGAAAGACCAGATTTGATACTTGGATCTGTGTCATACAAAGTCTGACATACCAATGGAGGTCTGCAGTACCCGTTTCGGGCTTTTGGGTGTCCAGAATGGTCAAGTTGGAGTAGCTGTACTAACACTAACACCACACATCACTATGACAATGACGCCTGGTCACGTGACTAAGATGCCACATATGGAATTTTGCATAGGATACTGGAAAAGGGGGCGTAGTACTACTATCGTGCATTCATAATACTCACACGGGTTGCACATTTTTGTATTGTCTGAATTGTATCAATGATGACATCCTCACAATTCGGCAGGAGTGAGTTGAAATGGAAGTTTAGGGAGATGTGATAGTGATTTAGAAAGTCGTAATAACTGATAAGTAATTTCTTTTAATTAGCCTGCCATATAAAGCCAAGTTTCCTTTTGTTACTTTTAATAAAGGAAAACAAAGAACAGCTCTTGGAGCTGTCCGTTGTTTTCGTTTATTAAAAATTTAAAGAAAATGAAATTTCGCTTTATTTTCTACTGATTTCATGGGACATAGCTGTTTTCTTAACAATTACTTGCTTCTTAATTGCCCCTTTATCGCACTTCTTATACCTTCCAGGAAGATCATTTTGTCGAAAGACAACTTTTATGAAGTTATAAGCCAGAAATGCTCAGTGGACGAGAGCTACTCGGATGACGTCATTTGAGTACTCCTTTCATTGTGCTGTCACATATTTTAAGTTACTTGCATACCACGAAAAAACAAAAGCCAGGGCAACGAAAGTCACTTACCAACCTCGCTGTCGGAAATCTTGTATTTAAACAAGATGACCCGTGATGTAGCACTCGCCCCTATGAGGCTTGGTGTCACTCAACGCATGTTAGCTCCCACCCCTACCCTGTGGGAACACAGGGAAGTTAAGTTGACATTATTTAATGTGGTAAACATGCTCTATTTTACTTGTAAAATAAGATCCATTCATCAACGCCCTTGGTGGAAACCCTCTAAAATTGGCAGCCTGGGTGTAAACGATTGACTAAACTTGATTATATCCCAATATTGCGGTCAAAATTAGCTATTATTCAGAAATATATGTCCCTAAACACCAAAACATGAAAAATAAATATCGCATGTTAGCATTGTGATGGAATTCACGAATATGTCTAGCTCTGTTAGCACTTCTGTATACAATTTATTTCGCAAACTTTTCAGTTCTGTTCAATTGCTTTGCCAATAAATTTTCTTTTAATTGTATTTTATTTTTCATTTATGTGAATATTTCAATTTACATTAATTTATATTTCGATGTAGTTGGAACAGACTAAACACGACGAGGGAGTATAGGCTGATAGGTTATTCTCCCACGGTATGTCGAGATCAGCGTCATATCAGCCGAATTTTAACCTCTTCAACACTGGCGCCATGGACGGTATCATTTCAGTCTTTACTGTCAACGGCGAAAAAGACGAAAACATCCTGCTTGGAAGGTGCAGTAATAACTGAATCCACCAGCTCTGTCAAGCTGTTGGATTAAACTATAACAGAGCCGCGCTTCAGCGCCATATCACGTGAGGTTTATAGTCATATCTGCCGAGCTTGATAATGGGCATTTTTTTTTTCTTTGGTGGGGAATGTGTTCAGTACATAATATGTAAATATTCATATTTATTTATTTATTGGTGTTTAAGGTCACGTACTTATGCACAATGGCTATTCGTGAAAATGACATTTTTACAGATGGAGAAAGCCGGAGTACCCGGAGAGAACCATCGAGCATCGACGAGCAAATGTCAGTTCCTCAACATTCTAACTCTATTCAAGCTTCGCTCAAGCAGGGTTACAGCGGTTGAAGACATGTGCACCATCGACGTGCAGTACGTCTTAGTATACGGCGTCATCGTGTCCCCATGTAGGCAACCGGGATAAGTGCCTTGCCTAAGGACACTACGCGGGTCGTCCGGGACGGGGATCGAACGCGGGACCTCTAGCATAGAAGTTCACCAGTCTACCACTGAGCCACCGCCCTCCCCATATGTAATTACCGTGGGCATTAAAAGTGCAGCGCACAACAATTATTCAAATACATGCGTTTATCAATAGTAAATCTCTTGAACTTCCCTGAAAGTTCCATGAAGACTACGGGCTGTCAGTGTTACAAGCACTCTCGTACTATTACCTTTTTCATTTTGTGCCATTTTTTCTTGTTCTTAGATTGAGAATTCTGAGATTTAAGTTGAGAATGTTGAATTCCAACGGGTATTTTTTCTCCCCCTGTTTGCAATCAAGTACCAAAGATCTGTGACGTATTTTTTAGAGAAACTGAGAAAAGATATACATCTGCTTGATAAATTTGGGGGATATTGGATGAATAAAACAGTCCTAAAGTGTTCACAAGGGGTAAGTTATGTGTTACCTTGTGCTCACGTTTGTAGCCTCACGACAACATGACAACAGTTAGCCCTTATCATATTCAATAATAATAATAATAATAATAATAATAAATAATAAATAATATTTTTTTGGCTTTCCGCTGATTTGCCGCAGTCCTCCATCAAGGAACCATACATAAAACCCATCATTCACTTTTTGACAAAAGCATAGTACACTACGTTGTGGTTCGCAGTTATCATGCATCACTTTCTATAATCGTTTCCACAGAACAGACAGGGTTACATGAAACTATTTCTACCATGGGGACCATGTAAAACATAATAGGTTGTATCTGGAGAATTAAAGATGACATCCTCAGGAGTTGCGATTACGGATATCTAATCCCTTAGAAGGCACACTCATGGCATCATCTTTTACCAAACAATGTGAAATATCGTCGGGGAGTGTGCCTTTTAATACGAAAAAATCAAAATATACCACATACGTTTAAGTTCCAATAAGAGTAAAATCCTCGTGCTCCGATTGGATGAGAGCTGGCGTAGTTTCTTTTATGTTTAAGGCACCAGGAGCAAATATTTCCGCTGACGCCATAATGCGAAATATTTTAAATGACGTCGCCCGTTTCGTAATTGCTTCATGAACGGAGTGACTAGCAAGCCGCTTCATTTTTTTCGGGATTTTTCACACATGCAGCAGACGATGTTCCGGACAAAGTGTTGTTTAAATTACAACCGATTTACAATTTGAACTTAGATGGAAAGAGTTTATCTGTTTTTTTTTATTATTATTTATCCAGTGCCATCGTAGGTACACGAGAGGTTTATTTACAAAACCTGTGATCGTTAAAAGTTGCCTTGTAGTGGGCAACTTTAAAATTTAACGATCACAGGTTTAGTAAATAAGCCTCTCGTGTTTCACAATGTTGGTTTTTGGGCTATGGGTAGTGTCTTATTGGAACATGTACATTCTTGTGATGTTGACGGTAACATGGTCTGAGGTTTGCAGCTCCGAGTCCGAGAGTATGCTTCGCGTCTCGGCTGAACATACGCTCCGAGCCGCAAACCTCAGACCATGTTACCGTCAATTCATCACAATAATTTATTATGTTTGCCGTGACTTGTACATCCGCAAGTTAGCGTTTGGGCGAAAACCTACGATTCATGAGATCCTGCCCATCTTCAATTGAACAACATATCGGGTACAGCATGAGTAAAACTTTATTTGTAGAATGCATTTAAAATACATTTAAAGTAAAGGCACTTTGCATGGAAATAGTATAGCTCTGAAAGCTGTCTTTTTGGCATTCTCATATCAAAAGTGTACTTAGTTCTCACATCAAAGTAAATAACAATGTGCATATTTGCTAAGTTCTTGAAGCAGTTCTGTTATTTAATTCTTGAAACCGCCTCACGACAGGAACAAAACCGAAATTTACTCCTAGGACTTACAGTTCTCGCATCCACAACAAAGTTCACGGCCCCTCAACGAAACAAGCTCGATGAGCTCTCTATAATGCCAGGTCATAAGCCCCGGTTTGGTGACAGAAGCAGGGCAAGAATAAAATTTGAGTACGAAATTGTGTGGCCGGTGCGGCTCGGACACAATCATTAGGCAGGGTAATGGACCAAATATAATAAAAGGAATTGCATGGTCTAACCGGTAGATCCTAGTCTCTAGAATGTTGAAATCCAGAATGTATGGACTCAATATAGAGTTGTAACATATTAATTTAAAGGCGTTATTCTTGTCGTCTTTTTAAATTGGGATCTACTGGGGCTCTAGAGGCTTTGAGGGAGTCAGAACGAAACGCAAAATCTGCGAGAAAGAATACAGAAAGAGTTCAGCTGAAAATCTAGTTTTTGTATTGTATGCAGGTTATTAACACCATGTGGGTTTCCAAGATGGTGTATTGAAGTCGGGACCTCGTCTCTGGCCATATCGTTGCCTGACTGCTAGAATGTTCTATGTCCCCTATGGGACATAGAACATTCTAGCACTCAGGCGACGATATATCGACGAGTCCGTTAGGAAGAGTGGATATATGACCCAGAAGCGAGGTCAAGACTTCAACACACCATCTCGGAAGCCCACTCGGAAGTAATAACCAATTTATCTTGCAATATTTTCCCCTTTCTTGAATTGTTCCCATATATTTTGACACTCATTCGGCGCCCATGAATTATTTTTTTTTATGAATGAAGTCCATGACGTCATAGAACTGCTTCCATGCGCTTTGCATGACCTAATCCCCATTCATTGTCCTAATTTTCTATAGCCAACACTTTTCTATTCAGAATAAACTTGAGTTGTCTTATGTAAAGGCATTCTTTGAAATTATCATCCCACACACAATCTTCGATTAGGATTATACTTAAGAGTTTATGTTTATTTACAGCAGTAATTTGTATGTGGGACATTCGAAGTGGACGTGATTTGCTTCTTATATTTTATGTTCAATTAGCATTGTCTGAGTTTTTTGTGGGTTAAATTCAACGGACTATTGATTTGTTCACTATCATATTGTGTTTAAATCTTTATTTGGGGTCCTCAGTAATTAAATACGAGAACGTGCTATCCGCGAATAATCGAACATTGCTACTATGACTCAATATTGTTATAGGATTGATCTTAGTCAGAAAGAGAGGGATTCCCAGAAACTAAGTTTCTGGTCTAGCATTCTAATCTCGAAGAGGAATGGAGTCGTTTAAACGGAAATTGCTTTTCAAGAATTACGATGCACACTGAAGGCGGGAACAATGGTCATTCAAATTATCTCCAAGGAATTAATCCTTTCTGACCTATTTTTATCCAAGATGCAGCACAGAACACAAACACAATTTGTTTTAACAAGGTTTTTTTTTTCTCTTTCTGCAGCCTGCTCGTCATTTCAGTAAACAGTTCATCATACTCAATTCTCACATGCAGCATTATGTTCCTTCGTTATACAGAAAGATAATCAAAGAAGATAACACTCAATGACATTGAACGACGATCGAAAAGTTAAACTCCTTGACGTTTTTGTCTTGAAAATTAAACCAATAATTGTTATACGTCCATCTGACAGAGAAGATAATCACGCGGCAGACCACATTTGCCGTCTTTCATCAAGAATTCGCTACTCAACTCCGCCCTCATGCAATCTGAATCTTCGTCGTGAGGATCGCCTGGAGCCCAACTGATCCAAGCCATTATTTCACCTTTCCAGTTCCAAAAGGTACTGTTCCCAAACCTGTCGAACCCATCAATATAGGTATGACCTGTAAATGAATTTAAAATTAATTCCTCTCAATATACATAGGTTATTTCCACCATGTGGGTTTCCGAGGTGGTGTACTGAAGTCGAGACCTCGTCTCTGGGCATATATCAATCCCTCCTTTAGGTCAGAAACGATATATGATACAAACGCGAGGTCGAGACTCCAATACACCATCTGGGAAACCACTTGGTAGTGATAACCAAATTATCTTTCAACAGTCATCCCTTTCGTGACTTGTCCGCTCATATTTGGACAAACATTCAGCGTTGGTGAATTGATTTTTTATGAATGAAAATCTTGGCATCATGGTAATGCGTTCTTGCGCCATGCGTGACATCATCCCCATTCATTATTCTACTTATATTATATCTCACGTGACTTCCTTGCATTCTGATTGGCTGAAAGATGATACCCTATTTCGTGTAGTTTGCATCCACAGAACTGACCAGGAACTACACCCAGGCACTACACGTTTTCTATTTTTAGCACACTACTATATCAGTTTTCTTTTCATACTGGGCGAATAAAACTGATCAGGCTAAATTTAAAAATCGATTCACAGAGCCACAACATCCACAAAACGACCCGAAAAGAAATCTCTGTGGAAAAATGTATCGCTTTTCCATTGTTGAAGTCACATTTTTCGAGGCGTTCATTTTATTCCTTGAGAAGATGATCCATATCTCGTTTCGAAGAGAATGATCCATACCTGGGTCCAACTTTCATGAGAACGCGTCCGGATATGAAAAATCGTTTGTTTCGCTGCTCATATTATTTCGCTATTTAATTGTATGTTTTGGGCAGTAAACGAATAAATAATGGAATTCAATTGAATCTTCGGAGTTTGTATCCCGTGCTGACCCATTCGGTAATGTATATGTGTGACAAATGTGTGGAAATTAACAAACTGCGTTGTCAAATTTCGAAAATTTTAGTTTTCATTCGCGAGTTGCGCGATTCTAGAATACACAGTTCCGTTTGGGGGAAATGTTTTGTTTACCCTTGCCGACCGATTCAAAATCTGTCTTCTGCTCATATCAATAATCCAAGTTAGCCATGTTTTGGAAGAAGAAAGTGTTTTTTAAAAACTACATGGTATTTTTTTCTATATAACGCTGGTTGGTAGGGCTGCTACCTTGGTAACAGATTAACAAGTCGGACAGATGTTTTTCTTGATGGTTGTTCGATATAATATAAGGATTAGTGCATGCCTTGTCGTTGACTACGCCCATATAGTGCCCAGTGAGGTGGTGTAGTTCCCTCCGCTTCGCGGCGGGAACTACACCACCTCACTGGGCACTATATGGGCGTGGTCAACTCCAAGCCATGCATTATTCCTTAAGTAGTACAATCGTTGAAATTTATAGTAGAGTTTCAACAGTGTTTTATTTTTCGGGTTTAATGCATGGTTGGCCTATATACAAAATAGCATCATTGCCAAAAAATTATCTCGTCTAATTTATTTCGTTGAGTTGAGGATTTACTTATCATTTAATTACTATTATCAAAAAAGATGGCATCGACATGTGTAATCAGTTTCCGATACGTGTACAAAATGGCGACCGTATTTACAAACAGGAGGATTTTAACTAACGTGGAGTGCTAACTGAAACAAACTAGCATCTTTCTTATCCAACTGATACACCTCTTTAATTTTGTGCAAAAATCAGACTGCCTAAGTCCAACATGGCTGACAAAATGGCGACAAAAATCAGAAAAAGCCATTTTTTTCTCGCAAATTTCACCAATTTGTTCCAGATTACTAGCGCAATGATGGTCTTAGTGACCAGTGTTTGTGATGGACAATCGCATGACAGTAATGTTAAGGCATTTCCGTACAATTATTCAAGCTTCATCGTTTCAGAAATGAAGTTCGGAATTGGTACTAATGTATCGCCAGTAAATTTTCAATGATAGCATTGGTATTAAAACTATTAGAAACAGGGTGTCCTGGTATATGGTACAAGAAAGATTATGTAGACAACAGGGTAGTTTTCAAAAATTGGTAAGTATCCAAAAATATAACAAAAAGGCGGCCAAATGTAATGTTCAATATGGTATTTTAGGCAAAGATTTTTCTTCATTCTTCGATTTTGGTATATGCAAGTCAGCTTCATTAAACAGTGCAGTTGGAACTGACGCCAGCTCACAAGAAAGCGCTTCCTTGATGTCAATATCTCTCATACTCGATTGAAGACCCATTACTCTTGAATAAATCAAGTTGCAATCATAAACCTGAGTCACCTACGTTTATAACCTTCTTCATGAAGGACATTGTCACCACTAGTGTGGACATTATAAGTTATGGGGCTTTCAGTGGGCGGATATGGTGTGATATAAGGCGAAGTGAGATCTAATATTGATCTTGCTGAGCCTTATATCACACCATATCCGCCCACTGAATGCTCCATAACGAATTAATTATGCCAGTCCTTTGAAAGAGACACAACCATAAGTGTACCCAGATTTCTAGCGCAGATGTTCTGTTATCACTATCAGGGAATTTTCCGGTTTTACATCATGTGAAGGTCACGCTAGTAGCAGGCGCTGAAACAACGGAGTTTTCTTCTCAATAAACGGGAATTTATATTAACAATTCACAACTTTAATTCAGTGTTAAGTACTGGAAAAAAAAACAACTGGAGCAATGAATTAACAATTCTTTCAAGAAGGTAAGTGGGAACAGTTTCATTCATTATTTGTTGTTAATGGTGATATTAATGTTTCTATACATGTCGTTTTAGTGGTTTATTTATTGCATTTATTTACATTTGTTTATTAAAATTTCTCAAAGACTGAAAGAAACGTATCACAGTTGTACGTTGCTCAACAGACACACACGCAAAATCATTTGTTGATCGTTGAACACGCGAAATTAGGAAAAACATCGAAGCGAGCGTTGAACGTCAAAAACAAAATGTTGAAACTGACCGTATATAAGCTCTATATACGGTCAGCTCGATAATACACTGTCTCATATACGGTCACTAGATATTGAAGTTGATTGGTCAAAAACAATTACTGGCATAATAATGTGTCATAAAACCCGGCTGGTAACCACCCCCAGAACTCAACCATCTCCTCTTGACCCAGAGCTATGGCGTTGTAAACATTTGCGGTCACTCCTACCAGTGGTGATATTCACGATTTCGCTCGGGTGTTGCTTCAGATTCAAGGGATTGATAAATACGTTCAGTTTGCTCCTGGGGCCATCTCGATCAAGTTTATCGGATGCGATTCTACTCATGGCTTCTTCCTTGTGAAACTGATTTAAACTCGAATTCTCACCGAAATCCCCCAAACAAGAAACGTCACTCACTAAACGGCCACACGTAAGAAGACTGAAAGCCCAGACTTTGAGAGCTTGTGGTTTCCGAGTGATACCGATTACTCCAGATGTACCATATCCGTACCGCATGAATGTGGGTTCGATGTACATGTCGCTCGAATTCCATTCTAAATTCCATCTGTATGTCATTACATGATTCCCGTTCATGAAATGTTCGAGAATGTCTTGGGATAGAGATTGCATCTCTCGTAAATACTAAAGGTCATATCTAGCATAGCTAACGATCTTTATGTTACGATTTCCGCGTTTACGCAACATTGTGTTGATCAGGAAATGATACGTGTGGGCTCTACGCCAATTTAGGTCATGAAATTCGCGCTAAATCTTTCAAATATTCGAAACCTGATTTTTTCAGTCATTTTTTTGCGGCCATGTTATTCGGGCCTAATATTTAAAATTCCCCAAGGCTGACAGGAAGCCAGCCGACGGCATATTGATGTAGGATGCCTCCTAAACAATCGGAAATCACAGAGAGAAAAAACTTTAGACGCCAAAACACGTACGCGTAAAACAGTGGGTTTGCCTGCCGGGCTATGAGTGTGATCCAACAACCTTGTTTAACCATGGTCAGTGCTTGTAATGGAACGCGCAAGTGTCGGACGCTCGTGCCTCAAAACAATGTAAGACACCACGTAGGATGAACACGTGATGTGTTAGTCCAACTCGAAAACTCAGAATAGAGACCCGTGAGTTATCGCTCTGCACAGAAAAGGTTTTTGTGTAGAAAGCAATAACGCAGAATACACAATAGAGCAAACGAGGAAGGGTTAATCTTCGTCCGTTTTGTTGGAATATCATCCGTTTCATGGGAATACCATCCATTTCATGTTTATGCAACATTCTGATTATTTTACCAGCAAGCTTCTATAACCAATCAGCGTACAGTATTAGTAACTCGACACAGAGCCATATGATTTCACCTCCATAAGGGGTGAGTGGACGCCATTGTGGATTCCCAGTAAATAGCTTCGCCTCGTCTCTATTAAATACACGTCGCTGAGAGTGTGGCGACAAAATTTCTCACAGCGTGATACAATCGTGAGCTATTTGTAAATAGATGGACAATGTATAACTCGTGCGAAAACAGAGTTGTCCCTATATCCCGATAAATTCTGTCTTTTGATTGGCCAGAATACCAATGGCAAAAAGGTGCACCCAACATCCAAGGTATATGAGAGCGTGAAACATCCAGGGTATAAACATCAGGGGTATATGGTTTAAATGGAAGCTTTTCGCATTCACTCGCCTCGGTATAAACCTCGAACCAAAAAACCTGGAAATAGTCACAAACATTATCAGATTTCCGATAATTCGATCATATTTTGTCGTTATAAATCAAATAGTCGAGTAATTAAATGAAACAACCTGAGAAAAAAAAATAAGAGCAAATATCGTCCCCTGAGTTCCAATGTGTTCTATGTACCATACTGGCACATAGAACACATTGGAACTCAAGGGACGATATTTCAACACAATACTGTTTACTCGTTTCCTTAACGACCCAAGGGATGTAACTCTATCTGTTACCGTCTGCGTTTATAAAAACCAAAAATATTCACGAATTTCGTCCATGTGATTGCGAAGCGTGAGAAATGCGTTCACAAATTAATTTCCACGGTTTTTATTGTGTTTGAAACGTTATCTCCGCCAACATGTATGGTACGTGGAGATTTAATACCTCGATGTCTCATTTAAACACCTCACCTGCGACTCGGTGTTTAAAATCCTACATCCAGATAATAAATATCCATATATCATACATGCTGGCGGAGATAACGTATATTCGTTATCTGTAGCATCCCATTTGAACGTTTTGTTTCTAAACAAAAACACACACGTGAAAATTGGGCAGCTGTACCATGAAACGTTTCGGAAATTCGCCAGAACAGGACGTAGATGAGAAGAAGAGGATAGTGCACTCTGGAAACACAACAAATTCCAACGATCGTCACGTTTCCGTAACGGATGGGGAAATAAATACGTTATGGGGGATACTGTCTCATATCAGGCTAAAAAAAACATACCGCCTTGTCTAATATTGTTTTTGCTTTATCTCACATAACACCGTATCCGCCAACTAAGCACGCCATAAGTTTTAATATCATTTATATTTTGTTTATCCCATGTAAACATTCTAGAAATTTATCATATTAGTTACAGTAGTGGTCGAGGTACAGTGGCCATTTACCAACCAGCCTAGTTGGTCCGGATCTCTTAGCCTCGTGGTAAATAGGTCGCTTTGTCTTTCAACAAAATTGAATCTGTTTATGCGTTTCCAATAAATTTGTTTCCACTATGTTTCTATTATGTTCCAAAGGGGACAAAAACGTTATCTCCGCCGACATATATGGTATATGGAGATTTAATACCTGCATGTCTCATTTAAACACCTCGCCTGCGATTCGGTGTTTAAAACCCGACACCAAGGTAATAAATACAGGTATTAACATACATTATGATATTTCCTATAGTATTATTACCTTTCGAGGGTCCTAAAAATAAACGTACACTATTCCCGTCACTATATACTTTCTAAAAATAGCCGTAGAATATTCTATGATGTTCGGATGACGGAACACAACGCACCCTTTTAAGAGATGTTTCCGGAATTCTATTTTATCATATATTAGTTCTTGAGGAGCACGGTGGCTCAGTGGTTACGATATTGGACTTCAAGCCAAAATGTCCACTGTTCGATCCCCGCTAGGGGTAACTGCGTTGTTTCCTTGGGCATGGCACTTAATCGCGATTGTCCACGTGGGGGCACTGTGGTGCTGCGTAGAAGGCGTCCTGCACGTCGATGGTGCACTTGTCTCCAACTAACGCTAACCTTTTTTGTGTTGAGTTGGTACCTTGAGGAGTCCGACAGATGCTCGCCGATGCTTGGTGGCTCTCTCATAGTTTTCCACTCGTACACGAGATGGCCTTGGCTATGAAAGGTGTCGTTAAACCCCAATAAATAAAATGAGTTCCCAAACCGGTGTAAATTCCCATACACCCTGGAAAACACAAGGATAACGCATTTATTTCCAAGAATTTTGGGGTACTTAATACTTTAACTTAAATTGTGGGCAAAAACTGACAGAAAATTTGTACTTTGTAAGTTTCTTAATACAAAAAAAAAACAGACAGATATGGATGTCATTGGAACTGGCTCAATGAGCCAGTTCCAATGACATCCATATCTGTACAATTTTATTGCACATAAATATTAAATTTCCTGTATTTTTATTTTTGTTCTAACATAACAGAGCAGAAGCTATGAATTAACAGTTAAAAATGGGTACTGTTTTTTTAGCCATATAGCCTGCTATTGTATATTCTTGTTTTTACACCGTGGTTAACCACGGTGTAAAAAAAACCACTGTGGATTGCAAGTTACACCGTATCTCTCAGCCAATCAAAATGCAGTATTTTGTTTCATTTGGAAATAAATTCCCTTACACAGCAGTGTTTGTCGCATCTGTTCATTAACCTTTTAAACCTTAGAACCCTGGCAGTATATTCCATCCCATCAAGTCTCTGTCCTGGGTTAGTTATGTGGTACTTATTAAATTTGTAGCTTGTGGAACTGGAGTATCAAAACAGGTGACATGGCCATTCGCCATGGCACCTATTTTTGATACATAGTTCTACATGCCACAATTTTTTGCGTTTCGTTCTTACTCCCTCAAAGCCTCTAGAATCACGGATGTTGTGACGTTCTCCTAATTGAAACAAAAACTGCACTTTCCCTAGCACCCTGTAGGGGATCATAGCGCACACCTCGGGCAAATACTGGCGCAACCCCTGTAGTATTTGGAACGCAATATTGAGAGACTTTCTGTCATTATCATCCATCGTTTACTGTCTGGGTTTATTGGGGTTCTTGCGGTTTTGTAGCGAATATATTTAGAAATGCCACTTGCGGTTAGAGGAGGCGCCCAACAGTTGAAATGATCCTCATGATGATAACTGGCTGGGTGATTTGAAGCTGTGAAAGGCGAACACTTCTTCTATATGTTGAGTTTACGAGCTGCTCGTAACTATCGCTAATACAGCAAAATAGAACACGTTTTGGAGCATGCATCTCCGAATTCTCTATAAAAGACGAACTAGCGCCTCGGAAATGTATTATATTGTTCAATAAGAAGGTATTTTTAACAAGACTTATGTTACATTTACAAACGATAATACATGTTTCCAAATCTCGTTTAGAACACACCCGTTGAAAGAGTTTAAACTTTAAGACGGTGTATCCTTTACAACAGGATGTCCATTCGACATCGAAAAGAGTAATGGGCGATAGAAAGACATTGTCTCGCACTCTGTCGATGCTCTTGGGCGCAAAAACTGATTATTTATGTATGACGCTATACTTTACCATTGGATGGTACACCTAGCTTCTGTAATGCATCAGTGATATTTAATCTCATGCTGTCGTTTTCAATCAGTACAAGATGTCCGCCATCTTCATTGCATTTGTTCTTGGCATCCTGTTGATCGGATGGTCCAGTCGCATTATATCGTAAGCAAAGCTTCAGGTAGGGGTAAATCCACAGACTATAGCCCCTGTCTTGGGGGCATACCTTCCTCGATGCTGAAAAAACATGCAACTCAAATAACACATGCTTGCTAAAACAATATAACAGAGCCTGAACGAGGTTTATTTCCACAGAATAGAGCAAACAAAAACCCTCTGATTTCTTTATAACTTGTTTGCAAGAACGCGCATTGGCCACAAAGAGAAAGGTGTCTTATCAGTCGCCTCGTTAGGAGGCGGAAGTTGCTTTAAAGAAACAATATACTCGACTAGAACAAACTGCGCAACGGTCCTCTCTGGGGCCCCGCGAAGCTTCGAGATTACATTCGATTTCGAATCTTAATTTGGTATTCGGCTCGATTCGATATCGACCGTCCGATTCGTTTTCCTACGAATCTCTTCATTGGTATCAGTCATCATAGTCGTTTCACAAAAAGTATAGCAGAGGTAGAAATTGTACATAAATTAAGTGTAAATTAAAGACTGAGTGTAATTTTCGCTGTATTAACACAAAAAGCATCTGTACCAATGTCACCGTCTATGCTAATTCCAGTTTCACTAGCAGTCACTACCACAGCTGAAAGCAAATTTAAAGTGCCCAAGAAATATCGACGATGCGTTCGCGGTTGCTAACGGCTAGCCCCGTGCAGTGCCCGGTACAGACTTATCACACCTTTTTCTATTTTTGAATAAATGTCATTACTGGGTAATATTCCAACTACATCATCAAGGCAGCAGGCTTGGAAATTTCAGGAGAGCGATTTTTTAGCTCTCCTTACTGCACTCCTGAAAGAATTAAGGAGAGCGAAAAATTGCCCTCCTAAATATTTTGGTCTGGGATGATTGAGATTACATGTATTATGGTCACATTAAATTTTTGTTGTAAAGCAAAAATGTAATTTAACTTCGAACCCACATAACATCACATAATTTCATTTCGAAAGTGGTTTAGTGGTAAAAGGTAATGGCTGCAACCATACCCAAACACAGTTGCAATCATTTGAAGCAAAATGGGTCACAGCAATATTTTTTTTTCTGTTATTTTTTTTTTCTGTCAGTTTCAAGTTCAACAACTGACATCACAGTTTGAGGGGTAATTATTCAAGGAATATTGACACTATAATATACTACCATTACTACTATCCTGTCACTTGAAGCACTTGCACCAGGATATGGCTGTAGATTCAAGCATACCTGTTGTCCAAGAAAGTCATATGCCTACCACTACCACCTTCAACCCCCCCCCCCCTTGGGGGGTTGAAGGTGGTAGTGGTAGGCGTATGACTTTCCAGGACAACAGGTCTGGGTACACACACAGGTCTTGTCAAGTGTGTGTTCGGTTGTTGAGTGAGACATCTAGATGTCTAAGAGATTTCCTTTTACCTTAGTAAAGTTAATAAAATCACTGATGTAGTCTGTTGGTTTCAGTTTCAATGAGTTTGTTCAACTGGATACTTAAAATGCTGCGTAAAGCTAATTGCTCTCCTAAGCTGATTGAGGAGAGCGATTTTTTGCCCTCCTGCATTTTTCAGAATGTCAGGCCCGAGGCAGACGAAGGCATGCCTTGATGATGAAGTTGGACTATTTTATCAGAGTTGGGACATCGAGACGGCTGTGTTCGATTCAAGATTCGATTCGATTTCGAATAATAGACTTGATTCAATTCGAGATTCGATTCGAATCGAAAATATGAGATTGGCAAAATTGGTCCTGCTCCTCCAAACTGCCGATCTGTTTTTAGAGACTATACTTGTATGTATGTGTTAACCCTTTACCTAACATGAAACGCTGACGACACTTGCAAAACAAATTCTTGAATAACTAATTTTTTTCATTTTTTGTCTCAAAAACATAGGTTATGACCCCTCGTTGGAACGAGCTCGTCGAGCTCGTTCCAACGAGGGGTCATAACCTATGTTTTTGAGACAAAAAATGAAAAAAATAATGAAAATTAATTGACGATTTTTGAAAATAGCGCTGGCCGGTTTTGGCCGTTACGTTGGGTAAAGGGTTAACTGAATATGTTGGTGATATGTTGCGACAATATTAATTGAATATTTACAACTATTTAAATTTACTTTAACTATTATTGACAAAATAAAGTGTGCGAAAACTTAAAAGGAGCGGCCGCAAACCTCAAGTTTCATCCTTCCGCGATGGCACAAAAGCCATATCGATTTACTCATTCACATGTGCGTGTCGTTTTTCCTTCTCGTCTTATCAAAAACAATTATTAGGACACTCAGCAATTCTGTGGACAACTATCAACAAAAAGAATACATTTTATAGCCAACCAAATTTGCGAGGGGAACCCGTGTTATTATTTTTATTTATCACCTGCGATTCAAATTGTAATTGCGGTGCAGTTTTTGTAGAACATTCCAGTGAAATTTCGCTTCTATTCAAAATAGTCCGCCAACGATTTCGCTCGGCACATGTGTGCGGAACGGATTTCATTTCCTGCATGGTTTAGTGTTGCAGTAGATGGGGATTTCATAGAATACGTTTGTAATAAAAAAGTGGCTTATCCATCGCCATCTTAGTAGACGAGAGTTGCTTTAAGAGAACAATGCTCAACTAGAAAATAATCCTAGAAGGTCTTCAATTTCTAGTTGCCTCGCAATTGCCGATTGGTTTTTAAAGACTACGCCGCTTTGGCGTGCGTGAAAAATGAATATGTTGGTGATGTGGGCGTTTTTCGGGCAATACAAATTGAATATTTACAATATAATAATACCTAACTTGAAAAGCAGACAACACTTGCAAAAAAAAAAAAATCTTGAATTACTAATTTTTTTCATTTTTTGTCTCAAAAACATAAGTTATGACCCCTCGTTGGAACGAGCTCGTTCCAACGAGGGGTAATAACTTAGGTTTTTGAGGCAGAAAATGAAAAAATAATGAAAATTATTTGGCGACTTTTGAGAATAACGCTGGCCGGTTTTGGCCGTTACGTTGGGTAAAGGGTTGAGAGAGAAATACTCAACTAAAAATATTTTCCAGACGTCTCGCAATCGCTTTGGTGTCCGTGAAAATGAATATGCTGGAGTTGTGGGCCTCTTTTGGGCAATACATATTGAATATTTACAATATATTGGTAAGTATTATTGACAAAAGTGCCAAGTATGATAGATAGATATTTTATTTAACGGCATATTTTTAAGTACATGTAGTTGCATTTCTTACAATGTGTAATACATATACAGAAGTAATAATCTATACCGTTGGGAGATGACATAGCCAGATTGGCTGTCTTCCTGTCATTCCCGTAATACATTCCATAAACACTGACTACATGATCTGCGTCTTAAGCGTTGGTAGAAATGATCTGAGGACAGTTATGTGTAAATTTTTAACTCTAGACCTGGTGACCTTCCACATTACTGTATAGATGGACGAGATTTCCAGATTCATTAATGGAATTTAACCCCTTCGGATTGAATTGGAATCTAATCGGAAGGTGCAGGGACAGATATCCACACAAGCCACATACATTAATGTAGCCTATGTGGATGCCTATCACTACCCCTTCGGTTCAAATTACAATCGTGTTATAATTACCAGACCCGACTGGGAGGAAGTTGATTTTAGAAAAATATGGTACGGTTCGAGTACCCAACATCAATCAAAAACGTAGTATGAACCATATTATACATACTACGTCCCAGGTTTGTCGACAGTTCAAGGCAGTTAGATTGCCGATTTGCAAACCCTACTGTGGAGTGCAACAGTCAGGGCAATATGGGTTGTTACATTGACAGCTATCTTGATATGAGGACAAAAGTTTTGTTGTTAATTTATTTTTAAATTCTTTCCTATTTTTTATATTTCGTAATCCAGGTTCCAATTCATTCCAAATTTTGGGAAGGGCATATGCAGGCAGCCTGTCTAATGTTTTTGTTCGGGTTTTCTCAATACGTACTAGACCTGTTTGCCTTGTATTCATGTTTGCTCGGGCAGTGGGAAAGGTACAATAGTGTTCGAAAGAATCCGATAGATTTCCATTTTTCCAGTCAAACATAAATAGGAAGGCATGTAGTTTGTACAAATCAGTGACTTTTAGTATCTTATGTATGTATATGTTTATGCCGAGTAACTAGCTTTCTTGCCAGGAAAACGTCATAACGTTTGATGCAGTAAAAGCCGTCACTCTTTGAGTGCGGTCACAACATAAATCTTCCACGTCATCTTACGTCGTTGATTGAGGGGATTTACCGCTTAATTGATTTTACGCCATCTTAGAAGGCGGGCAGTTCGAGTGGAGACGGTTTTTGCTCAAGTTCCAGTAAACTAGTAGAGCAAAGATCAGAGCAAAAATCAGTTCGAAACGAAATCTTGTTCCGCCGAAGGGTATTGCCACCTTCTTTTATTATGAAGTAAGTATGGTAGCGTATCTGAAAGAAACTATGCGAACATGTGGAAACTGAAATTCGCCATGGAACTGATGCCTTGTGGTAAATGCACTTCCTGGAAGTCTGCAATGGCATAAGTAACAAACAAAACTTTTGACTGTAAAATACCTGAAAATGAACGAATAGTTGTGTTCTGCAATCTTTCAAGTACATTCTCTTTGCTTTGTCATTCGTCGGCTTAATCGACAGTAAGACGAATCCCAACTCATGGTGTTCACAATTCCCAAAATCTGCCATTTTGTCTTATTCACGTTTTCACGGAGATAGCTTAGCAAGTTTCAAATCAATACACTTCAGAAAAAAGGGTATGGAGGCGAAAGCACAGGCGCTCGTCGTATTATCAGAAAATTTTACATTTTATATTAATATTAGGTCTATACTATCTACTATATATACTAATATACTAGAAGGTCAGACACTCTTCAGACCGCGATTTTCAAAAAAAACGGGGAAATAGCGAATAATTTACCGATTTTGCTCAATAAATGTCAGTTTGGCGTTCTTTTCACAAAGCCACTGCCATTTCGGCACCGAATTGGGCAAAAATTAGTTTTTATCACCATTTTAATCTCATTTTCATATACTCAGGCGAAATATTTCAGCTCCGGTAACCCTACTTATCCGGTTCACTCGCAATGAATTCTCCCCGCTTAATAAGAATGAATTCGCAATTCTGCTCAAGGCCAGTCACATTCCACTGGACTCCACTGTGTATATACCAGCCAGGAAAACCTCAGAAAAGACACCTCCGGTCACAATCTCAAAGGCTAAGTTGTTGTTAACAAGCTTACTTTATGAAATCTCTGTCTGGGCAGCTGGACGGACAGTGTTGACTGCCTTGAGAAAACTCCAGTTCTGGTGAAAATTCTGATAGACTAATTTAAAACCTTTTTGCGAAAAGTTAGTGTAGTTCTTGAGGCTTGAGATTTTAGGGTTTAATAAAAATAGTAATAATCAGGAGAAGGGCTGCATGTCCGAGTTATCTTTTGCTACAAGGATCCGCAAGAGAGCACGCGAATTAGAGGACCTGCAACTTAAACGATCCACAATCTCATTCCAAAGACGTTTTGTTAACAACTCGTCCATTGAGTTCCAATAAGTTTTATGTCCCTACTGACACACAGAATACATTGGAACTAAGGAGACGAACTAAAATTCCTACTGTATTATAAAAACACTAAACAAGCCTTCGGCCACAGCCACTGAAGCTCACTATGCTTCACTGGTATGATTAATGAGGGGTTATATGTGGACTAGTATCTTCTAAATGCTTTGCCATGAAAAGCAAAGTTTCCTTTTGTTACTTTCAATAAACGAAAACTCATAGAGCTGTCTGTTATTTTAGTTTATTAAAAGTAACAAATTGAAGCTTTGTTTTATTTTCTATTGATGTCATAAGTGTTTACCCAACAATTTCTTGTTTCTTAATCGGACCTTTCTAATAATGTTAAGGGAGATAACATTATCGAAAATGAATTGTATGACAATATAAATAAGAGGTGGATTATATTAAATCTTCAGAAACTTCTCTCATAAAAGGGGCTTTAGTGTCAAAAGGTTCGGTTCAGGCCTAACTTTCTGAACTCGGTTCGTGAAATTTGGCTGGAAATTTGGAACTCGATTGTTGACATTTTCTGAATTCTGCATTTGGTTGCCCAATAAATGATAATAAATACAGACTTTTATTGCATGGAATATTATATTCATTAAACTGACAGCAATGAAACACGCAATACAATCACGTTGCTCCAAAAGCAATTCTGTTGGCAATATACACTACTTAACCCTTAAGTCCTCAGATTAATTTTAAAGTATTTATGGCCTTTTTCTGCTTACATAGTTATTGATGACTTGGCAGTGGTTCTACATCACTGCTGGCTGCCTATACAGGCAGCCAGCAGTGATGTAGAACCACTGCCAGGGAAAATTCAGTCTACACACAAGAGTAATAAAAAAGATTACACAAGGGAGAACCTGCTTCAATGCAATATAAAAGTGGCGGTTTGGGGCTATATGAGGGCTTAAGGGTTAATATCACTGATCAATACTATGGACATCTATATGAACTCACCATCATGGTATCACAACTATATGTGCGTATATGCACTCCTATCAACTTCAAGGTTTTGCTAGCGAGTTGAGGGGCTCTGTCCTTTATGGCAAGATCGAGGAAGCGACTCAAGTTGATGAACATAACATGATCGAAATGATACAACTATCTCACAGCTTCCCACGTGGGATCATACTTACTCAGTGCGCAATGTCACACAGTGCTGCGATGCTGCACATACTATCGGCTGAAGTAAATCCAGCTTGTGAAGGAACAGTAAGTTGTAGAGTTACTCACCGCTAAAAGGTGGTTCTTCCTATGTGCCCAAGGTAATAACCTCGCAGTTTTATGCCTTCGGTCATGATAAAAAGTATTAAAAAGATTATTTCCATTCTGAGAGATCAAATACTTCTTAACTGCGGTGAGTTCACGGATGATTTTTATCTTGTAACAAAATTAATATTTATATTATATGGAGATGTTCTTTATTTAAACAAAGCTAACATCTCCATTATGTCTGCAGTACAGTTGCCATGGATTGGTCGTAATCCACGCGTGGGTAGTGATGTCGACACATGAGTTTACCGGACAATAAAAAATCATCATCATCAAAATTTGAATTAACAAGAGGCTCCAAGGGGCCTGAGGGCGCTCACCTGACACGGTAGCATAAATATAAAACCCAGGGAATTGATTTCAACAAGTTGCATCTGCCCCTCCTTAGAAAAGCTTACACCAAATATCCAAAGATTCAGACCAGTGGATATAAAAAAAAATTTTTTTTAAAGAATATTCCTCATATTGAGCCAAGTTATAATTCGGGATCCCACAGGAAGCCCAAATATGAACCCAGGGACTTGGCGTGAACAAACTTGAATCTCACCTCCAGTGGGACGCCCTTTTCCAAATATGAAAAGCTTCTGACTGGTGGATGTGAAGAAGAAGACTTTTGAAGAATATTCCTCATATTGAACTAAGTTATAATTCAGGCTCCCATAGGGAGCCCAAATATGAACCCAGAGACTTGGCTTGAACAAACTTGAATCTCACCCCCCCCCCCCCCCCCCCAAGGATGCTGCATGCCAAATATCAAAACATTCCGATTGCTGAATCTGAAGAAGAATATTTGTAAAGATAAATTCCTCATATTGAACTAAGTTATAATTCGGGCTCCCACAGGGAGACCAAATATGAACCCAGGGACTTGGCTTCAACAAACTTGAATCTCACCCCCTAAGGATGTTGGATACCAAATATCAAAATATTCCGACTTCTGGATCTGAAGAAGAAGATTTTTAAAGAAAATTCCTCATTTTGAACTAAGTTATAATTCGAGCTCCCACAGTGAGCCCAAATATGAACCTAGGGACATGGCTTGAACAAACTTGAATCTCACCCCACTAAGGATGCCGCATGCCAAATATCAAAACATTCCGACTGATGAATCGGAAGAAGATTTTTAAAGAAACATTCCTCATATTGAACGAAGGTATAATTCCCATAGGGAGCCCAAATATGAACCCAGGGACTTGGATTTAACAAACCTGAATCATACCTCCCTAAGCATGCTGCAAAACTTGAATCTCACTCCCCTAAGGATGCTACATACCAAATATCGAAACATTCCGACTGCTGGATCTGAAGAAGAAAATTTTTAAAGAAAATTCCTCATTTTGAACTAAGTTATAGTTCGGGCTCACACAGCGAGCCCAAATAGGAACCCAGGGACTTGGCTTGAACAAACTTGAATATCACCACCTAAGCATGCTGCATACCAAATATCAAAAAATTATTATTGGTAGATCTGAAGAAGAAGATTTTTAAATAATATTCCTCATACTGCACTAATTTAAACATTTGGGCTCACACAGAGAGCCCAAATATGGACCCAGGGAATTAATTTCAATAAACTTGTGAAACAATCTTCCAAAGATGTTATATGTGAAATTTGAAAGTTTTTGGAGCAGTTGTTTGGGAGAAAAGTAGTCTTAAACGTTTTTCCTATTATCCACAGTGTTAAAAAATTTTGACTCGGTACTTTTTCAAAGTCCCCAAAAAGTACCCCATGATAAAACCGATAGCAATTTTTTTACCATTCCATTCGGTTGGTCCTAATGAAGCTTCACACCAAATAAGAATTCTCAGTGCTGTGTAGTTTTGGAGATATGGGCGTTTTAATTTTTTTCTATTTTTAGCTCCTGTGGTTCCCATGGGGCGAAGGGGAAAACAATTTGGCATAAATTAAGTACTTATGACCCAATAAGCCCTCATATCAAATTTTGTTCAAATCTGCCTCTCGGTTTGGAAAATAGAAATTTGGGGCGGGGCAAAAATTCTTGCCCCTCCCGTAACAAGGCAAATATAGCTCCTCGATCTTCTCTTGAACAAATCTGAGTCTACACCTCAAAAGATAGCTGAACACCAAATATCAAGTTCCTGCTACTGCTGGTTCATCAGACGAAGATTTTTTAAGATTTAAGCACACTTTTTGGGCGTGGCCCTACCGAAGGGCAAGGCAACTAGATCTGAACAGAATCAAATTGCGATGTCATAACAAACTACTATCTCAAGTGTCAATTAAATTGGTTTAGCGGTTTGGGAGGAGAAGATGCAAACACCATGTTCACGGACGACGGACGACTGAAAGCTTCATCAATTAAATTTTTGATGATCATTTCTGTAATTTGTGTTTGCAATCTAATATTATAGAGTCCGTGGAAATACCGCCCACCCCGTGGAAAGTGACCAGTCCACGGCCGCCGTACTGTACGTCCAAGGTGGTAAATCTTTTGATTCTAAGGCAATATACCGTCTTGTCTTCAACTCCCCGAGATATGGTCTTCACACCAGGGTAATATTCAGTACATAGACATAATGATGATGACATATATCTATTTGATTCCCCTGATACAGACTGTATACGCGTAAATATGACCTGCTCACAAGCGAGTATGTAAAAAGCTGAGAATCTCGGGATGGATGAGGGTAACATGGGGACGTTTTTCAGTGGTTGGAAGTAGATGGGTTCGTGACATCCTTTTCAGTCAGTAGTTAGTGCAAATATGATAATTCATAAATTAAGTCTCTATTAGATTAGTATACGTACATTTGATATAAGTATCTTTGCCAGGTCCAGAGATCACTTCATCTAACATCTCACAAAAT
Organism: Pictodentalium vernedei; assembly: GCA_031216915.1. NCBI lineage: Eukaryota > Metazoa > Mollusca > Scaphopoda > Dentaliida > Dentaliidae > Pictodentalium > Pictodentalium vernedei. Next base: position 458,538,016 of record CM062292.1, on the reverse strand, counting down.
CTGGTATTCTTGTTGTATGCAAACGATGCACATGCTGTGTCCTTACTGCACATTGTGGCACATCGAAGCTTTGAGGCCGCATTAGTGAAGACGCCGTCAACCACCCCAGCGTTTGTCTGAGCTTTGTAGAAAGACTCTGCCAGTAAATTCCCTTGAACGCTGCGTCCCAACAACAAAGCAAACAGCATTCCCGTGATGATACTTGGACCATTTGGTCTAGACTCAAAAATTACCCGCATTATTTCGGATTCGCCTTTTATAAATCGACGGAGCGGCTTAGTGGTAGCAGTACAACAGTTTTATCGGACTGATATGCTTAAGCGTAAAGACACTTCTTTTCTGCGCTACAGTAATTAATAAATCTTACAAATTCACAGGTAACACACTCACCCTTTGAAAGGCAAGAGGCATTCACAAATCATTACGTTCTAGGAGATATCCAATCCAACTCTGGCAATTCACCCTCAGCAATCCGCAGTGCCGAGGAGAATGCCGAGGAAAGGTAAAATATCCACAGCAAAAATACTGCCGAGGATAGCTTCTTCAGAAAGCCATGTGGTGGTAGAAATTGCACAACTTCCAGTTTACACAAGGAATCAAACCATGTGGGTTGCACTAGGGTCCCTGTATTGCTAATCTTAGAATGCACAGAACAAGTTGCAGCATAACCACTAGAAACTATGTGTTCTGCTTCTTCTATGTTGATAACACCACACCATAATCTGACATCAGTTTCTGGAAAGCTCTTACAGAGCTTTCCAGAAACTGATGTCAGATTCTGGTGTTATCGTCATAAAAGCAGTGAGATACTTACTTTGTGGTTATGATGCATGTTATTTGCACTCATACCATACGTATTGAGCAAGTCGCCTGCTTACTTCCAAGACTTTTTCTCAGCATCCAGCATTCATGATATTGGCATGATCTAATTGAGTTAAATATTCTGCACATTGATTATGATTATATATACATGTATTTCGAACTACTTTCAGATGTTAAAGTTACTTAAAAGACTTCTCTTCACCGCATACTACATATACATGGCAATTGAGATGCCTCACCCCCTAATGCTTTTTATCCAATCGAACAGGCTTCACAGCAATTGCCGTAGAAGCACCAGTTTTCCACAGCAATGTTTTTGCCGGAGAAACAAGGACGAGTTACCAGGACCGTTTCAATCTTTATCTTAAAACATCTCCACTACAAGTTGAAACGTCGAGACGAATAACATAACATACGCAAAACGTTACGATGTGTGACTTAGATCGTCAATACGACACGAGTGCCAGCTCGGTGGGATAGAACGAGAGCAGCAGCCACGAGTTTTATCCTTCGGCGATGGCATGAATGCCTTGTAGACGAAAGCATTCACACATCGCGGCGTTCGGAGTTTTCTACACGCCTGTATGAAATGGAATCCAATACTTTTAAAATTCAAACATCACAAACAGAAAATTTCAAACTAAGAACTCTGTTATTTACAAATACTCTGCTTAAAAAAAAAAAAACAAACAGGCGTGATTGCCAAACACGTGACAGATTGGTACGTAAACAGAAAAATGTCCAAATAGGTTATTAGGTTATTTATTCGTAAATTTGTATCTGAGAGATATTCGCTACAGAGTCAGAACTTAGGTGTTATCAAATAACTCCCCGTTTAATTTCGTTAATTTTGGTGGATTTGAAAAAAAACATTATTACCACTTTTGCAGGCGTTCCTAGCACATTAACAATGTTTTACCGGGCGTTGAAACCTCGTAATGCTCAACAAGTACAAGTCATGTGACGTGTTGGGCCGTTATTGACTATAACAGCCCAACACGTCTAAATATAGACAATGACGTCACATCTCTCAGCCGATCAACAATATTTTTCCCAGATTTCTATTTGGATCGAAATTCAATTCGGATTTTTAATTTGTAAACACAATTAACACATTGTTTCAAGTGTTTCCCTTTGTATCACGGATAGATAATGTATCAAATATAGGAAGCGATACACACAAAGTGAGTGATGACATCTTTGATGAATAAATTCCTTACCTAAAGTTCGCATTTCGAAGATATATTTCATCATCTAACTTCCCAAATTTCGCCGTAGACTGATCAGACGATAGTCATGTTACCCGGTTTGTTTGTCAACAAATCAGACGATAGTGTCGCTGTTTTTAATTCTAAAATGTCAAACTTCATTTATTTATCTTATTTCCCATATAATTTAATTGTAATGTACCCGATGTACGAAAGTGGCAATAATAGAAATAACATGACTTTGTCGGGCATTACAGTGTATCAACGGCTCAACAGAAATGGTTAACAGCCCTTGAGCTTATTAGCGGCCCTCGACTTCGTCGGGGGCCGCTAATAAAGTCTTGGGCTGTTAACCATTTCTGTTGAGCCGTTAATACACTGTAACGCCCTTCAAAATCATGTTATTGTTATATTCAAATGACTTTTAAATTATCGTCTCTCACAGCAGCATCGAACCTGATGTAGGTCAGAATGCAACGCTTCGATTTTCCGATTACGAAATTGGGTGGAGTTTGCTTCGGTTGATGGATCCTTGACGTCAGGTGGAAAAATACTCCATCAACGTAAATCCGTACGGAACACGTTTTACGAATGGATTTGTAAATATGGAACATAAAAGTAGTGTAATAAAACTGTGTATTGAGGGTATCAACGCTTCGTATCTGTGTAAACTAAGGAAGGGAGATTTTTACGATATAATGGTAATTACATACTTCAATTTGTACAACACGTTGACTTCACTGTTTTTGGTAATACTAATTACGGCAATAAAGCCGATTGAATCAAGGTCAAGCGCATTCGAAAATCAATTGTTTTACGCTCAACTGAAACGTTGATTTATATTTATTTATTTATTGGTGTTTAAGGTCACATACTTATGCACAATGGTAAATCGTGACCGTGACAGTTTTACGGGTGGAGGAAGACGGAGTACCAGGAGAGAACCACCGAGCAACGACGAGCAGCTGTCAGCTCTCCAACATCGTAACTCTGAACTCTGCACCGCAGCACAGGCAGGGTTAGATTGGTTGAAGACATGCGCACCATCGACGTGCAGTACGCCTCAGTACACAGCGTCATCGGGCCCCCATGTAGGCAATCGGGGTGAAGTGTCTTGCCCATGGACACACCGCGGTTGCCGCAGGTGAGATTCGAACCGAGGACCTCTCGGCTGGCAGCCTGCACCTCTACCAACTGAGCCACCGCGCCCCCACTGAAACGTTGATAATGACAATTTTCAATCTAAGTGAATGTATTTCCTCTAATGGTCATAACATTCAATAAAACAACGCTGTTTGGGTTTTCGCACAGTAAAATAGTTCCTTGTTTATTGAAAAAGTAAATACCTTTTACGAGTGACATTGTACGATAAATCGTTTGTTAACATCCTGGTTGTTCTGAGATAGTGTGATGAAGTTACGGCCTCGTCTCTGGCACATATGTGGATGTAATCCTTCATATTCTTCCCTATTCACCCAGAAACGATTAAAAAAAAACATCAGTGCACTATCTGAGCGTATTAGTTGTGTGACTCTGATCGGAAAGATAAAAACTGAGACAGCTTAATTGAAAACAGCATGTTGACAGTTTAGAGAAATTAACGGCGATATGACCTGCGTTATTTTTTCCTTTCACTTTCACTCTAAACAAACGTCCATTACTTTTATCATGTAGGGGTTTGACAGCAACAATGTTTTACTTTGTACAAGGAAGACTAAATTCCTCGCCCTCTAATGGGACGAGAGCTCGCTCAGTTTTTTTATGTTTACGGTTCCAGTGGCATAAGTTACCGTCTGACATCACCACGCGAAATACTTGAAATGAGCTTGGCCATTTCGCAATTTTTCCATCAACGGAGTGACTGACAAACCGCTTCCGTTTTGTCGATTATTCGCACGTGCAGCAGACGATGTTTCGAACGAAGTGTTTTTTTTTTAAATCACAAATCGGTTTACGATTTGAACTTACATGGAGAGACCTCTGCATTTATCTAACAATCATATAGATTTTGGCCTGAAAACGACGTGAAACGGTACGTATCACATAATGTGTTCCGATTCCGTATCATATAGACGACTCATTCTGATTCCGTATCATATAGATTCAACTTCTGGTAAACACCGTGCTAAATAATATCATTATATGCATTGCTTTAAGCACTAAAATATGAAATTCAAAATTTTGACTAATTCCAACTCAATTTCAACTGAAAAACGGGGGAAACGGGCTTCATGTAACGAGATTATTAGATAAATGTATTATCATGACCAAATGCATGTCCTGTAATTTGTATCAGATTCTCGGTTGTCTTTACAATCGGATCACAACTCGCCCTGACGGGCTCGTTGCGATCTAATTGTAAACACGACCTCGAATCTGATACAAATTACAGGACGTACATGATAATGTATATTATGTATCTGATTATTTCATGATTTGTCCAGTGACGTTGTGGATTAAACGAGTTGTTTATCTGATAAACTGGTGATCGTTAAAAGTTGCCTTCTTCATTTCACAATGTGAGTTTTGGGCTATGGGAAGTGTCTTATTGGGATATATCGGCCGTAACATCATACCAACTGGGAAGATGATTCTGCACTTTTGACTAATTCGATTAGAGCGTAAAATCGTGATCTGATAGACTCTAGCACAAATTCTCTGGGTTGGTGTGTGGACTACATATATACCGTGATGATTTGACGGGATCTATTGAAAATGCCATGGGTTGTTGTCATACCCATATATATTTATTTCTTATGCAGTGAAACACTGCTTGCTGAATGCGGAATGCCAGCTAATCTGGGAATAGGATATTTTTGCATAAACACATAAACCTAATCGGTACAGATATGGGGACATAATTATAAACCTAATTGGTCTGGATGTTCGGCGTTTTTATATTAAGCACATAGTTGTTGGACACTGAAATATTGTGAGGCATGCATCCTAACCCACAATATTTTTTACTGATATGTGGTCTTGTCACACCTAAGTAGTTATTGTACCTTGCATAAATCTTGTAATTCCAAACAGTTGCTTGAGATAAGTATATATTTTCCCAAACCATCGTTTTATAACTTTATAAACCCCATAACAATTATTTTAATAAATAGCCCACACTTAGGATAAATAACACCTTAAAACACAGCGTATCAGGATCAGAATGCGCTGTAGTCACGGTATCGCCCCCCTCCCACCCCCCAGTCGGGCTAGCAATTGAAACCCTCGGAGTTTCAGTCCAGCTTCGAACACAGCACAGCGTCTGCTGGGATTCCTGCTTGATGCAGGTGATATAAAATTTGAAAAAAAAAACAGTTGCATTTTCACGGATCTCCCACTAAATTGGAATCCAGTGTTAAAGATGGAGCCACAGACCAGTATAACAGTAGTTTTTTCAGTGGTATTGGAAACGAAAAATGGGACCCGCAGTGAATTTCAATATAGAGAACGGCATCTATCGCGGACAGTTACATCTTCAGTCATCCGATTCTTGTCAATTCTCGTATATTGGACTCGGTCGTGTTCTGAATATGAATCAATATACGGTTTGAGTTAATTCCAACCTATTTAAGGGAGTTGTGGCTGGGTGGATTAGTACCGTGGTCTCTCGTGCCAGAGTTCCAGGGATTGATCTTTGGTCTGGGGGTGGGGGTTGAGGTATCGGAACGCTCTCTGACATCATTAATTGTGGGGTTAATGCTGTTATGGCGTACCGTTCTTATCGGGTGGTGACGTGAAGTGACTTTTCCCCTGCTTGGAGAGAGACACACTCCGTGCGCCACCACGATTTACCGAGAGGTACCGGTAGGTACCGTGAGGTACCGAGAGGTACGGGAAAAAAAGCTTTTTGGAAATTATTTTCACAATAAATTGAATGCAAACGATATATTTCATGCATTTTATGCATTTATTTCTGGAAATGTGGCCATTAATGATGCAATTTGTCGCAATAATCATAGTTTGGAGTTATTTATTGAGTAGCGCAGTTGGCCTCTCGGTAAATCGTGTTTTCTCGGTTTGACAAGAGACACCGAGAGGTACTCAAAAAAAGCTTCTTATAAATTATTTTCACAATAAATTGAATGCAAACGGTATATTTCATGCATTTTATGCATTTATTTCGGCGATTTGGTCAGTAATGATGCAATTTGTCGCGATAATCATAGTTTGGAGTTATTTATTGAGTAGCGCGATTGACCTCTCGGTAAATCGTGTTTTCTCGGTTTGACAGGAGGCACCGAGAGGTACGCAAAAAAGCTTCTTGAAAATTATTTTCATAATAAATTGAATGCAAACGGTATATTTCATGCATTTTATGCATTTATTTGGTCATTACTGTTGCAATTTGACGAGATAATCACAAAAAGCTTTTTATAAATTATTTTCACAATAATTTTAAATTGAATGCAAACGGTATATAAAAAATAACGTAAAGTAAAATTATCAATGTTTGTTTTATATTCTATATGGGTAATAAAGACAACTTTCAGAATTATTTCAGTACTTATTTACTTTAATTTATTTTTACTGCGACTTAAAGTTTACTATAAACACACTACTCTCAACGTCGGGTCACCAAAGAAAATGATTTGGCTTGGGTACATAGTAAGAAAAACACTCAATAGGATATAAACTTGGATTTGAATTTTGTTCCCCAGTCTGATCATTTACTTAACTATCGTCATGTCACCTGTGCTTTATCCATGCGGCGTTTGTGGCGAAGAATGTCACCAGATAAAAAAGCATTTATTGTGAGAAATGCGCTCACTGGTTTCATCCTGCGTGTGAAAAAATTTCAGCAGCAACATTTCAGTTTTTTTGTAAGTCAAACTTAGATTACTACTGTAATTCATGTCTCAATGTCCATACAGACTTCAATTGGGATTTATCTCAGAGGAGACTGATAGCTGCCGAAAGGGAGGGTAAACTACAAGAGGTCGCAAAAATAGAATTGTTTTTTTTGCGCCTCTTGCCTTTTGCTATGCACTCTATCCACCAGTATCATCCAATGAGGTATTATTCCAGGGATTTGAATGCTCAGAATCTGCTCGGATCAAACTGGTCTGGGTATGTACCGGTCGTTGTCAGGGGCAACGGCAACTGTCTGTTTAATGCCATTTACTTAACCCTCCACTTTTTTCGCCAAGCGTAGTAAAACAATACTATCATTTTAATTTTTGTTGTATTGACCGTTGCGGTGTAATGTTCGGTATGCTTAATCCCATATTCCCAAGTGCACTAAATTAGAGAAGTTTTGAAAAATTATGTTTGCCCCCCGTCCCCCACACACACGCTAGCTGCAAACAACAAACAAGAGTCGAGGGTCCAAATTGCAACAAGGCATGCCGCGTTTAAACGGACTGAAACATAGTGCTTAAAAAGTATTCGACGAATGCTAGAATCGAGAGCGTGCAAGGCATCCGTTTGGAATTCAGCCTACAGCAATTTTAAAAAATAAATAAAATTTAATATTTTAGAAAAATCCATATTCGCATGATATTGTTGCAAAACAGTTAAAAATTTTCTCAACTTAGGGAGAGGACCCCCCCCCCCCCCCCCCCGAAATCCACCCCAGCTTGGCGCTGCACAATCCCCAACTGTACCCCCTCACTTTTGTAACTCTGGCGCCGCCACTGGACATAGCTTTGGTCAGCCCATCACTTGAAGATGCCACAATTTAAACCAGCCAAGTCTTCGACTTGCAGGTCCAAAGCCTTGGTAAATGGTGATGGGAATTGTTTCCAAATCCCCCGAAATAAATGCATAAAATGCATTAAATATACCGTTTGCATTTAATTTATTGTGAAAATAATTTACAAGAAGCTTTTTTGCGTGCCTCTCGGTGCCTCTTGTCAAACCGAGAAAACACGATTTACCGAGAGGTCATTCGCGCTACTCAATAAATAACACCAAGCTGTGATTATCGCGACAAATTGCATCATTAATGGCCACATTTCCAGAAATAAATGCATAAAATGCATGAAAAATATCGTTTGCATTCAATTTATTGTGAAAATAATTTCTAAAAAGCTTTTTTTCCGTACCTCTCGGTACCTCTCGGTACCTACCGGTACCTCTCGGTAAATCGTGGTGGCCCACTCCGTGCAGGTTAAAGACCCGTTCGCGGCATTCTAGAATAGCCAGGCCGAGAAGTCGGACTACGGGGCTTATCACACATGCAAGCGTCATTTGGGATAAGAAACATTAACCCTTTACCCAACGCAGACGATATCAAAATTTATTATTTTAAATATCAGTTTTTCAAATATTTCAAAAAATTTCAACAAAACCATATCATGTGACCTCTCGTTGGAACGAGCTCCACGAGCTCGTTCCAACGAGGGGTCACATGATATGGTTTTGTTGAAGATTTTTGAAAAATAATATTTTTTCAACTGCTGAATTTGAATATTACGCGGGCGGATGCGGACGATTCGTTGGGTAAAGGGTTAATGCAAGTTATAAGTATAACTTACTCGCTTATCCTTGTTTAGTGAATAAACTTAAGCCTTACCTAACGAGTCGACCACATGCGCGTAAATTACAAAAATGAGCCTTTTGGAAAATAATTAATTTTGAAAGTGTCAACAAAACATGTCACGTGCTGCCTCATTGGAATAAGCTCGTCAAACACGTTCCAATGAAAGGTCACATTATATGTTTTTTTTGCATTGTTTTAAAAAAAAATTGAATAATACATTGTGATATCGTGTACGTTGGGTAAAGGCTAAAACTAAAAAACTAAAACATTAACTTTTTCTGTAACATTTTCCTGTTCTTTATCTCTCTTTTTTCTGATTTGTCCATTTCTTGTTCATACCGTAATTTAAGGAGGCGAAACGCGGATAGATTGTCTATGGTTTTAATTATAGTTCTATGTCTCTGTATGGCTCGAGCTTGGGCTTTATCTAACAATCAAATTCATTTTGGCTTGAAATCCACGAGAAACGGTACGTATCACATAATGTGTTTCTGGTTCCGTGTCATATAGACGATTCATTCTGATTCCGTATCATATAGACGACTCGTTTCCGGGAAACCAACGGGCTATCATGACAGGCGCATGAATACATTCTATATGCGTTTCAGCAATCGACTCAGCTCATCGCTTAAAAACAACACAAAATTCCTTACAATTAGAGACAGAACTATTAATAGCTAATGACCCCCCCCCCCCCAACCCAACCCACAATAACTAGAAACTGCTGTACAGCGCTATATTTCAGATTCAAGGAGATTTAACCAGCGTGTTAGATGAGCTGTATGTACGATGCAGCTCTTGATTGCAGGGGAGAGGGCGAGACTTCGACTGGGTCACTATTTCACTAACTTCGTAGTCTTCTGAACAAGATCCGCAGTAGTTCATTCCATTTCTGGTCCTTTGAATTTCAGCTTGCCATTAATTTTGATATGCTTTCCGCGTCGTTCAGGGGGGGGGGGGTGGGGGTGTGGGGGGGGGGGGGGGCTGTGGTATCAAGTTACGTGTTATATATGATTTTATTATTATTTTTTCTCTCTCTTATTTTGTGCTTTTTTGACAGTATTTTTGTTTTGTTTTTCCCCAATTACTAGTTTTGTTCAGTAATTAATTGTATTGCAGTTGTTTTGCTGTCATGTAAAACCTATATGAACTTTATGTATGGGAGAGAAGTGTTTCTAAGTGGTAAGCACTTGTACTCCAATCCCTTTTGCGATTTTGTGAGCAAATAAAATATGTTTAAACTAAAAACTAGAAGCTGCACAATTAAATATTGAACACTTGTAAATTCAAGCGTATCATCATAGGAAGTGACATTGAAAGTGAATAATTCTACAACGCAAGTTTGAAAATGTGTGGTGACCACGTTACTCATTCTTTGTTAATGTGCACAAAAATATTGTTCCATAAAATGTTTTTTTTAACTTTCTATCCCCCAACATTATGTCCCAAAACTGTAATAATAATTTAAGCTTTAATCTGTTTATGTGAGAGAATTATTAGATAAATGAATTATCAAGATAATGTGCATGTCCTGTGATTTGCATCAGATTCTCGGTGGTGTCCAGAATGGGATCACAACTCGACGGCAAAGCCGGCTCGTTGAGATCCCATTCTGGACACCACTTCGAATCTGATACAAATCACAGGACATGCACATTATCATGACAATCTGTATTTACATATATTGACATTTTCGGTGTGTAAATTACAGCAGAGAAAATGCAAATAATGCTGGACATTTTTGCGTCATACTCTGTCGTACTGGTCATTTGGGGGGGGGGGGGAGGAGGGGGGAAGCATACATGGGTCTGTTTGATTATTTGTCGTCGGCATGTACAATTTCACTTATGTTGAAGAAATTTCCTCAAGTGCCATTAGATTGAGAGAATTGAAAACGAAGTCCCAATGTTTTGATTTATTTATTTATTTATTTATTTATTTATTTATTTATTGGTGTTTGAGGTCACATACTTATGCACAATGGCTAATCGTGACCGTGACAGTTTTACAGGTGGAGGAAGCCGGAGTACCCGGAAAGAACCACCGAGCAACGACGAACAGCTGTCAGCTCTCCAACCCCAATGTTTTGATGAGTTTGAGTGTACCCAGTTTTGTTTGTGAACGACTGTTTTCAAAAAGTCGTGGTTGTGGCTTTTTGACAGAGTGGTAGATAAAAGTTATATGTGTTCCTTGTGCTTTTTTACAATGTTTTGTTTTGACTCGACGTCAAAAAACGAGTTTCACAGCGATAAAAGATTTTGAACCAGCACAATGTGCACATAACACGTATTTATAATCAAATTTATTTATTGATTGATGTTTGAGGTCACATACTTATGCACAATGGTGAATCGTGACCGTGACAGTTTTACGGGTAGAGGAAGCCGGAGTACCCGGAGAGCATCGACGAGCAACTGTCAGCTCCTCAAGATACTAACTCTGTTCAAGCTCAGCTCAAGCAGGGTTACAGCGGTTGAAGACATATGCATCATCGACGTGCAGTACGACTTAGTACACGGCGTCACAGGGCCCCCATGTAGGCAATCGGGATAAAGTGTCTTGCCCAAGGACACAACGCGCGTCGTCCCGGACGGGGATCGGACTCAGGACCTCTAACATAGAAGTCAAACAGTTTACCACTGAGCCACCGCGCTCCCGTATTTACAATCAGTATAAGATGTTTGATAAACAGAGATTAGTGTGAGCGTACGGTTATTATTATTGATTCTTATTTGTCATTTCTGTTGTATACATGTGGAATGCATTTATGGTGTGTGAAAATTATGAGCGTCTGGAGAGTAAGTTTAATTCTTTAATTCTACAACAAGAATAAAAAATCAGTAAATATTTTTGTATTTCACAAGTTCGGATATGTGTAGATTAGCACTACCATTTGATTAAAATTAACAAGGTGATAAGGTTACAACTGTGTGGTAAATTTAAAATATAAACTTTCTCAAATACGAATAGATGTAAACGTGTCATTCTAGGCCTCCTAAAAATGTGAAGACTGAAAACAAGTTAGATTTTTCTTTAGCCCAGAAATTGTGTATAGGACATTCAATGTTAATTCTAAACCACACGTTAAAAATTCGTAACTTTTTTACACATCCACAAATTTGTTTGCAGGGCACTGTAAATCCCTTTGGAAAGCCACACATTGGTGTTCAAACCGCCTAACAAAACCTGTGACATAGAATTTTTCAGTGTTATTTTTATGGTTTTTTTTTCTTATTCGCATGTCCGCCTTAACTATGGGATTCCCATTAACATTTTATAGATCACCTAAAACCACAAGTCTAAATTTTATTGAGCTACTTGGAAATTAACATGGGATTGTCAACAGGGAAAAGCAACTCTTGCGAAAAAATTGTATTTTGTCATTTCATTTCAAATATTTTTCAGCTTGGAACTTGGATTTTCGATTTTTTAACAAATTAGCCAAAAGGTACTTAAGAAAGTTTGGTATCGTTTCGATCTTTTGTTTGTGTTTATCGAAGCAAGTTGATTAAATCATTTTCAATTTTTCTGCTTGGCGGATTTCTCGGATACGTGAATGACCTTTCCTATTGTCATGATAATTAGGGTTGGAGATATCTGTTTTAGTGAAGGTAATCACCTGTGTCGCTTTGGCAAAAGAAAAGAAAGTATCGATTAATTTACTCAGAAGCGAGATTTTTAATTTATGGGTATCACGTTATTTTTTATCTGTATGGGTTATTTCTCAATATGAACGACGAGAGAGAGACCATGTATTGCCAAGAGATTAGTGATAAACCTTTCTCTCTCTATATCTAGTTATGAGGACACTTGATGTTTCTTTGTACACATATAAGTCTTCGCGTGTGCCTTGCTATTTTTTAAAATTTAGCCACAAGGATTGGAGATTTAAATAAATAATCTGAATTAATCGAATAAATTGAAAAATATATTCCCCCCCCCCCACCCCCAAAAGAAGTCATTTTATGTTTTTCTCATAATTATATATATATATTTTCTAGGGAAAACCCTTTTCTAATTTTTACCACATCTACAGAGCGAAACTAGAAAATAACCTTCCAAATGTAACACTTCTTAAAAAAATTAAATTTCTTCCCAATACGTACTGAGTGGGAGGCATTCTATGAAAACTGCTGAGGAAAGATTTGAAAAACGGTGGTCTGATTGGGTAAACCATCTATAAAATAATAGATAGTAAACCTGGGATTTCACTTCTTCTCTGGGTATCCCTCTAGCTTCTAGTCCGCGCGGTACAACAACAACCACCACACGCTTGTTTGTATATGTATAGTTATGGTTATTTGGGCGTTTTTCGACATAATGATGTGCAATATCATGGGATAAGTCTTCTAAATTTAAAATTATACATATGCATTTATCTCTTAACCTCTTATTTAATTTCCGATTTTCTTCAAATATCTTTTTTTTACTTATTTATAATAGCATCCGGAGGTTGAGTATATTTTTAAAAGGTGAATTCAGACCCAATATTAGACCTCGACCGTCGCTAATGTCCTTTCCTCCCATGAGATACAAACCATCTCTGTAAGTAATGAATGCACCCCCGATTGTTGATCCCAGATACAATCATCACCATTCGTTTCGATTTTACAGACGGCTCCTCTCTTTTGAAATACACATTTCTTCGCGTTATTTCTGCATACACGAACAAGCCAGGGTTGGGGCGAATACATTGTAAATGTATTGAATATGAATATGAATACTCCGAAATTTTATGAATACGAATACGAATACACAAATTTCAAATGTATTGAATACGAATACGAATACTTTACAATTGTATTCATGAATACAAATATGAATACTTGAATACTTTTCAAAATTATTTCTTGTAAATGGATGATAATTTGATCATTCTTATTGGGATTAAGGGTATAAGGGATTATAGGTGAAGAATTAGTTTTTCAGAGAGTGGATCTCTTAATCCTTTAGACTCCAATCAACAGACATAAGTTGGTATTAATGACAAACAAAATAAACAAAAAAAAAAATTTCAAATATCAATTTATTTAAAAAACAATTAGCAAAATGTGTACAGAACTCATCCAATGTTTTGTTGTTTAGTGCATACACAGTAATCATTAAATAGAGATCTGTGAGAAATTTACAATTTTTTTGGTACTTTTTAAAGTTTTTTTCTTCTAAACTGCATTTTATGACCCCAAATAATGTCTATTAATTGTGGCTAATTGTGGCTTCTTTGCTTCATGTCTTTTATTAATATTTAAAGATACATTGCTGGTGAGAATAAAAAAAACTGGCCAGTGTTATTCACAGAAATCAATTAAGCAATTACTGCACTATTGGAAAAATGTTGTAATTCAAGCACAATAATTTTACAGATCTATCAGTCTACACCTTATTTCTACTATTACTGTAGAAAAATATTAGATTAGTATTAATTGGATAATGGAGTTGTTTAGGGATTAAAAATCAATACTTTGGCCAGACTGATATCCTTTGTCCAAAGAATAATCTGTACAATTACATTGTTCAGTTTACAATGAAACAAATTTTGAACAATGAAGAGTTTGCAATCAAGTTTGCAATCAAAAGGCAGATAAATAATTGAACTTATCTTCATGTGTGGTATGAAGTTTGATGTACTATTTGATGGACTGATATGCGCACTTCAAAAGTATTAGTTTAATTCTTTACTACTTTCTAATAGAGATAATCACAATATTTTTTTACAAATACTGTATACATGTGTATTAAAAACAAGAAAAGTATTCAAAAAGTATTCAAAAAGTATTCATGAATACACATCAAATTTGACTGTATTCGAATACGAACACGAATACTTTAAAATTGCATGAATACTGAATACATTTGAATACTTGAAAAAATGTATTGAACACGACTGAATACCGAATACGAATACTAATACCCCAACCCTGGAACAAGCTAGACCACAAAGAGCACAGCACCTGAAGCAAGTAATAGGGTCCCTGTGAGGGCGGGTAATGCTTTGGTGACTAATCCCGACAACAGTCCTAAGAAACCGCCTTTCATTTTAAATTATATTTCAGTCGAGTGGAACTTAGGCTCACGGACTATCCTCCGTTATCGCGGGGCACTCTTTCCTTCTCAATGATTTGCATTGTGAGTCCAACGGATTTTGTCTCGACCTCCGTTCACCAGCAGATCTACGTGACTTGCTTTTATTTTTACTGCTCTGCCTCTATTTTCTAATGGTCTACGAACTAATCTTTCTGACCTTTGGATAAGTTTCTTTTTTTGGTGTGTGTCTCATCGGGTTTTTTTGTTTGTTTATTCATATATTTAATTTAATTTATTAAGTGATTCAACGAGTTGTATTAACTTATTGAGATCGTCAGCCTTTTTTCCATCAGACCAATATTTCGGGTACTTCCTTTTAATCCACACTCACGAAATTCGACACACTGATCAGAAAACCAGAACATCTCGCCCGGACAGTCATTTGTTTCCCAAAATTCTATCAAAGATGAGAGCGAAGCGTATTTTAAATGTTTGAAATATGAAATGAAGTACATTATAGAACCCATCATACCAGATCCGCTGTAGTCGTAAGATTTATGAAATCTTATATTCTTTATGACAAACATTTTATCGTTTATTTATTTTTTTTTTTATTTGATCTTGTTACTGGCTTCTGTCGCAGCTTTCTTATCGGCATCCATCACGGTCTTTTTCCACCTTAACAACTGTCGAAACGATCTATGTCATTGCACGGCGGTGAAGAAAGAACATGAAAGAAAATACATTATTACACAACTGTTCTACGAAATCCAATCTATACAGCAACACTAAACGGAAAATGAAAATCTGTTCCACACATATGTGCGGAACGGAAATCGTTGACGGACTATTTTTTTTATAAAGAAGCGAAATGTCACTGGAATTTTCTACAAATAGTGCACCGCAATTACCATTTGAATCACTAGCGATCGATAAAAATCGTCCTCTGAGTTCCAGTGTGTTTTATGTGCCACTTGGCACATAGAACACATTAGAACTCAGGGGACGAATTAGTAACACAGGTACCCCTCGCGAAATGGGTTGGCGATAAAAGGTGTTCTTTTTGTTGATAGTCTTCAGCTGAATTGCTGAGTGTCATTTTAATAGTTGCTTGTATACACGTGAAGGCGTGTAATAAACACAGGACGACATGCGTGTGTGAATGGGTTAAGCGATATGGCACTTGTGCCATCGTGGAAGGATAAAACTCGAGGCCTGTGGCCTCTCGTTCTATCCTTCCGCGCTGACACTCGTGCCATATCGATTAACCCATTCACACACGCGTGTCGTTCTGGGTATTTATAGAATACAGCATACCAGGTTCTTTGTGGGGACAAGGTCTATTGAATCCTCTATACTTTATGGCAAACATTTTCTATTTTATTTATTTTTTTATTTGATTTTTGTTTCTTTTACTATTTTCTATTTTTTCTAATAAACCAACCATAACAGATTTATACCTGTTTTTATTTACCACCCTTTGCCTCATCAATTCGTCGTATATATTCACTCTGTCGTTTCTCACTCCATTATTTCCGGCCTCCCGTACTGGCCACCAACAGCTTCAATCTATCTATTAGCGCGTTAGGGTCGCCAGGAACGATCATTGTAGTATTACTAGCACCAGTATCCATTTCTTGTTCCGTGGGCCGATCAGACGAATACTTTATTTTCGTCCGATATTCGTTTCACCACTTATTTCCATTTTAAACCTTGACTCGATTTCCGTCTCTTGTTATTCCTTTTTATGGTATTCGTATGGACCAGGATCTCGCCGTAAGTGTTGAGATCCTCTTCATTGTAATTATGGTGATTCGGTCTGGCCAACACGTTCGGATACCACAGTACTCGAGTTGCATCGAACACGCGATTTCCGCCAACGACCAAATTATAGCCTTCTATTTCTTCTCGTTTATTTTCCATACACGGATTTACATCGGATTCTTTAGGAATACGGAAAGCCCAGTCGGCGTCAGAGGGAAATATGTTTTATATATCCATTTAAGGTTTACTTAAATCTCCAAGAGAGAGAGAGTGTGTGTGTTGGGATGTGTAAAATAGAGAGAGTCCACAAAACTACATTAATATAGTGTTCGCTCACATTTATCGAATTGTGCTTTTAGAATTGCTGACAAATTTTCTAATGCTAAGTTATCCGTCTGTCCGTCAGTCTGCCCGTCTGTCCGTCCGTCAACATTTTGTTTGTCCTCGTCATAATTTCTTAACCACAAAATATTTTTAACAAAACTTCGTAACCGCATGAATCGTCACTAGACAGTGTGCCACCGGCCATAATGAGCCTCTACATTCAAGGTCAAGGCCACGGTCACGAAAATAATATGTAGCTATTGCTATATTGCCTTTGTCCGGTCTATATACTCTGATCCATATGATTAATCTTGTTTGTACTTGACACAGTTACTGACTATAAGCGAAGGTTGTGTCATCATCTTGACCCAAGGTCATATTAACATGGTCAAGGTCACATTCTGGAAAATTTCAATATTTTACAATTTAGTTTGTCCGGGCCATAATTTCTTAACCAATGAATAGTTTTAACCAAAACTTTAACCCTTTACCCAACGTAACGGCCTAAACCGGCCAGCGCTATTCTCAAAAATCGCCAATTAATTTTCAAAATATTTTCATTTTTTGTCTCAAAAACATAGGTTATGACCCCTCGTTGGAACGAGCTCGTCGAGCTCGTTCCAACGAGGGGTCATAACCTATGTTTTTGAGACAAAAAATGAAAAAAATTAGTTATTCAAGAATTTTGTTTGCAAGTGTCGTCTGCTTTTCATGTTAGGTAAAGCGTTAAAGCCGCATGTATTGTTCCCCAGGCAGTGTGCCATCAGTCATGCCCTCAAGGTAAAAGTCATGGTCAAGGTCAGCAAAAATAATATTTGGATGTCGCTATATTGCCATTGTCCAGTCTCTTTAATCTGATCCATATGATTGATCTTTTTTATTCTTGACACAGTTGCTGACCATAACCAAAGGTTTTGTCATGATCTTGACCCATTGTCATAAACTCATGTTCAAGGTCAAGAAAACGTCAATGTTTTACAAACACTTTTGGCCTGTGAATATAATTTGATCTAATTAGCAGATGTTTCAAACAAATGTTGCATATGAATGAAGACAATGTAGTGACCTTGACCCGGGGTCATATCATCAAGGTTGAAGTCACAGACAGCAAACTTTGATATTGGTATACAACCCTTGTCTGGTCCATTTAACTTGGTATGCTGGACAGATCTTATTCATAGTTGGTACAATATTTGCTCATAACTGAAAGGCATGTCCCGACTTTGACCCAAGGTCATATCATCAATGCCAAGCACACAGACAGCAAAACATGTATATTGTTCGATCCATATGATATGGTATGATTGACAGATCTTAGTCATAGTTGGTACAATTATTGCTCATGATTCCTGTGTCGCAACTTTGATCCAATATCATGACATCAAGGTAGTAGGCAACAAAACTCGGATATTGTGAAAATAGCCCTTGTCCTATCAATAAGACTTGGTATGATTTACAGATTGTATTCATACTTGGTACAATTATTGCTTATGACTCTAAGGTATGTCATGACTTTGACCCAAGGTCATAGCATCAAGGTCAAGGTTACATAAGCAAAACTTTGATATTGTTATACAACCCTTGTCTGGTCTGTGTAATCGAATCTATGTGACGGATCTTGATCATACTTCACATAATTGTTATTTATAACCCAACGTTGTGTCAAGACCCATTGTCATATCATGAAGGGTAAGGTCACAAGCAGTAACATTTGGATTCTAGTCTTGTATTTAGATTCCCCTAAAAGCAGTGACCCTGGGCGACGGAGCTGTCTAGGCTGTGAGGCCTCTTGCTTATTTTATCAACAGTATGAGACTTCAATCCACGTAATGGGAAATAAGTTGAGAAATAAATTAAATTGAATGGAATTAAAAACCTTACACCGAGGATCTCTATATGTTCGTATGTCAGAAGGTTTAAATAAATGTTCATCACAGTTGCAACTCCATCACCCGGTTAGTTTTGGCAAGATTCCTCCACTAATTAAGCGGATAATAGTGCACATCAAAATATGTGGAAAACAAGATTAATTATTTATGTATTGGTGTTAAAGGTTACATGTTTCTGCACAATGACTAATCGTCACAGCAACCTGGAAATAAAGTCAAGTTTAGTCATTCGTTTATATACATTATGCCCACTTTAGCCCTTTACCCAACGAATCGCCCGCATCCGCCCGCGTAATATGCAAATTCAGCAGTTGAAAAAATATTATTTTTCAAAACATTTCAACAAAACCATATCATGTGACCCCTCGTTGGAACGAGCTCGTCGAGCTCGTTCCAACGAGGGGTCACATGATATGGTTTTGTTGAATTTTTTTGAAAAAATTTAGAAAATGATATTTGAAATAATAAATTTTGATATCGTCTGCGTTGGGTAAAGGGTTAGAGAACTTCCACTCCAAGCATTTACGACTGGGTCCTATTTTACCAGGAAACCAGAGCTTGTTTATCGATGTAAACAAGCTTTACTTCACTGGAGGATAGCTTGTTTACTACGGTAAACAAGTACTGCTTCACTTTTCAGTGTTCCCACGTGGGCAGGTAGACGGAAGAAGAAGAGAAACAAGAGGCCCCAGGGGGTCTGAGGGCGCTCACCTGGCATGGTAGTCTAAATATCAAACCAGGGACTTGACTTGAATAAGCTGCATACGCCTCTTCTTAGAAAAGCATATACCAACCAGATAAAGCGATTGTGCCCACACAATACCCAGGACTTTCCTTTTATTTTCAGTTCCTGCAGTTTTACGTCCCAAAATTGAGATAAACGCATAAAAAATCATTTCGAAGTCCCAAACAAAATATTTTCAGACTAAAATTTTTTTTCTTCTTCTTAAAATTGACCAAAACGCATAAAAAAACAGAAAACTAATTTCCGGATTTTGGTCCCATCCGGACACCAAATTTTCAGCGTAAAAAAAAAAATTTGTTTTTATTATAAAGTTGACCAAGATGCATAAAAACAAAAAAAACTCATTTCCGGATTTTGGTCCAAAATTTCTAAGACCCACCCGGAACCCAAATTTTCAGTGTAAAAAAAAAAAATGTCTTAAAATTGACCGAAACGCATAAAAAACAAAAAACTCATTTCCGGGTTTGGGTCCCAAATTTCTAAGTTCCGACCGGAACCCCAAATTTTCAGCCTAAATATGAACCCAGGGATTTGGCTTGAACAAACATGAATCTCACCCCCTAAGGATGCTCCATACCAAATATCAAAAGATTGTTATTGGTAGATCAGAAGAAGAAGATTTTTAAGGAATATTCCCCAAACTGCACTAATTTAAACATTTGGGCTCCCATAGAGAACCCAAATATGGACCCAGGGAATTGATTTCAATACACATGAGAAACAATCTTCCAAAGATGTTATATGTGAAATGTGAAAGCTTTTGGAGCAGTGGTTGGGGAGAAAAGTAGTCTTAAATGTTTTTCCCATTACCCACAGTGTTAAAAAATGCTGACTCAGCACTTTTTCAAAAGTCCCAGAAAAGTACCCCATGATAAAACCGATAGCACTTTTTTTACCCTTCCATTCTGTTGGTCCTAAGGAAGCTTCACACCATATAAGAATTCTCAGTGCCGTGTAGTTTTGGAGATATGGGCGTTTTAATTTTTTCTATTTTTAGCTCCTGCGGTTCCCATGGGGCGACGGGAAAACAGATTTTGGCATAAATTAAGTACTTATGACCCAATAAGCCCCCATATCAAATTTGGTTCAAATCTGCCTCTCGGTTTGGTAAATAGAAATTTTGGGAGGGGCAAAAATTCTTTCCCCTCCCAGAATGGCAAATATTGCCCGTCAAACTTCTCTTGAACAAACATGAGTCTATACCTCAAATGGAAGCTGCATACCAAATATCAAGTCTGTGCTACGGCTGGTTCATGAGAAGAAGATTTTTTAAAACTTTGTGCATTTTGGCCCCCTCCTCGATATGAGCAGAGACCCAATTTGAAGAAAAACGCAAATGCCCCTATATAACCGCTACTCATGTGAATTTTCATTGAACTGCAGTCAGTGGCTTGCGAGAAAATGACCCAAACACCACCTGCACGATGTACGACGGACGACGGACAAAAAGTGATCAGAAAAGCTCACCCTGACTTTCAGTCAGACAGGGCTTATATTTCGACGAGAATCCGAGAATCGATTCGCACAAAGATTCGCGCAGTAAAACTGGCGAGAATCCATGTAGATTCTTGCTGCACCTCTGCTAGGATTCGCGTGAAAAAAAGATTAGTCAATTTAACCCTTTAACTAACACAGCGGCAACAAATTAACCAATAGAAGGCTAACATGACCTGAAATATCCTGACACTTTGTCAATAAAATCTTACAACTTTGGCTGTCATTGGAACCGGCTCATTGAGCCGGTTCCAACGACAGCCATATTTGTAAGATTTTATTGGTAAGTATTGTTCATTTAATTATTTTATCATTTATTTATTATTTATTGTTTAAAAATTATCAAATTTAGTTTTAAAAATTAAAAAGGGTGTGTTGAGTAAAATGTTAACATGTGTTATCAGTATATAACAGTGGTTCAACCTTGGTGGCGTCATGGGATCCTGGGACACTCATAGTAGGTATGGATTCTCGCAACCATTTTCACGAGAATCCAAATGGATTCTCACAAATTTAGACGAAATATAAGCCCTGGTCAGATGAGCTAATAAAGGAAAGCATCAACGTTGATTTACATTAGCAGTCCATTAAAGTTATCGCTCCTACTTTAGTGTTAGAAAGTCATGTGGAATTATAACGAACACCTACAAAAACGTCAAAGAGAAACACCATCGATTGAAAAAGCAATATAAGTTGTATTTTCCTAAATTGAGAACGATTGATCTGCCGAAGAAAAGTTTTAAAGTTGAAATGTTTACCTTTAAGTGTTCTTCATTAATTTTTCATAAATGCTTCAGACTCCTTTTGTATCTCTGTGAGAAGTTATTTATTTTCTTCACGCATTTTATTCCATTCGATGACGCAGTTACAAACTATAGCAACATCAAGTTTAGCTATTTCCTGGCACGCAAGTGCATGTAACTTGGACATTCTGGGCCATGTAACAATGTGCAGACTTTGAAAAAAATAGATTTTGCTCCAGCTCAGAAATTTGCTATGAGACTTTCAATGTTAATCCAAAACCACACATTAAAAATTCAAACTCGTGTGCAGTACACGGAATTCCTGAAAAATTGTATTTCCCAATGGAAAATCCTACCTTAAAGTCCAAACCGGCTGAAAAACTTGAGGCATGATAGTTTTTAGTGTTATTTTTATGTGTGTTTCGTTATTCATGTGTATAACTTTACTCTGGGAATCCCATAGAAATTTCCTGAACCACCCAAAACTACAAAATGTTAACACAGACTTTGAAATTAAGATGGTATTCTCTATATGGAAGGCTAACAAATGCTTGATAAGAATATGTTTTTTGTCATTTGATGTCCAAAAATTGTTCGACTAGCAAATCGAATTATCATTTTTTTTTTAAATGGCCAAAAGTGGTTAGATAATTTAGTAAAGTTTCGATTATTTTTGTTTGCGTTTATCGAAGCGGAATTTTTATACACCAGATGCGATATAAAATGACAAACTTGAAACGCAACGTGGAAAACTCGAGTGAGGGCAACGCAAAGGTTGCCACTATATTTATCACCCACTGGTATAAATATGAAACATTTACAAGGATGAAAAAGAAAATTACCATTGACAACTGAATAAATATATTACAAAGAACAAATATAACCCTTTACCCAACGAATCTGCCGCATCCGCCCGCGTAATATGCAAATTCAGCAGTTGAAAAAAAAAAATTTTCAAAACATTTCAACAAAACCATATGTGACCCTTCGTTGGAACGAGCTCGTCGAGCTCGTTCCAACGAGGGGTCACATGATATGGTTTTGTTGAAATGTTTTGAAAAATTTGAAACAATGATATTTAAAATAATAAATTTTGATATCGTCTGCTTTGGGTAATGGGTTAATGACTTTAACAATGGGCCTAATAGAGAAAGTGGGTGTAAACCGCCCGTGGTTCCTGCATTAAAATCCAAAAATAAAAGCTCGTAAGAAAAAACTCTGGAAAAGAATGGAAGTGTACCAATAAATGTATGTTATAAACATCAAACACAATGTGGTGGTCAGAGTAGTTTGAATCGTTTAAAGTAAACATTTGGAAGGAGGATGGAATCGAAACGTCTCGAGTCAAAGCAAAAGTATACGCTTCTTTGGCAGTGTAGAACAAAGAAATGACCATTTCTTCGGAACGAGGCTGTCTGTTGCTTGGACAAACAGTTTCCGTGATTCACTTTCATTCGAGTTGTACAGTTCCTTTGCTGTAAAATAAATCACGTGACTGTAAACCTACACGGAATACTTATAATGGACACCCACAGGTTGTTGCACAAAGCTCATTACCAGACGAGAGGTAAAATAACAAACCTTTAACGCAACAAGGAAAGCTCCAGTGGGGGGCAACGCAAAGGTTATTTACCATTCACTGATATAACTATAAAACATATGCAAGGATTAAAAGAACATTACAATTGACAACTGAATGAACATATTACAAAGAACAAAGTTAATGACTTTAATAATGATCATAATAGAAAAAGTAGGTGTAAACCTCCACAATGACCTTTCCATTTGCTATACCCAAATTATGCAAGAAGCGCAAGGAAAGGGCATACTCCCACAACAAAAGAAGGACCAGGGGTGGGTACGGAGATTCAAACTGCTCGAAGTTCGACAGTTCACACAAAGTTCAAATAAGTGCGTATATGTAAATGAAGACTAGGAGTCGGTGAGCAAAATTATTCCCACCAAAAGAAGGGGGTAGTGTTAAACTGGAAAGAAGATTTGCGATAACTACCCCTCTGGTATAATCCAAACGTCTAAAAGCATACTGGTTGGTGACTAGTGAGTAAAAACAGGATGCAAGGTAGTCTACATGTAGAAATTGTACCAACAGAATTAGTATCCCAAAATGGTTTGAGAAAACAAAATATGGCCACCAAAATTGTTAATGCCTTCCAGCCTGTCAAACAGTGAACGTGACCACGTCAGTTTGGAAGAAATGTAATGTCACTAGTGGATGAGAAGGCAGGGTGAAACTGAAGGTGATCATTTATTTATTAAGGTTTAACGACATTTCAACGGCCAATGCCATATTGTGTCGGTGACAGTTTTACGGTTGGATAAAGCTGGAGTACCCGGAGAGAACCACCGAGCGACGATGAGCAGCTACCAGCTCCCCAACATCGTAAATCCACACTGCAGCACAGACAGGGTTAGAACGGTCGAAGACAAGCGCACCATCGACGTGTAATACGCCTTAGTGCATGGCATCATCGTTCCCCATGTGGACAAACGGAGGACACAACGTGTGAGACTGAATCGATCGCGTCAGTATGCGGGCATCACCACTGTTCAACAGACGAAAGCATGGAAAGTCAACACAATTTGAGGTAATCGGTTTTGAAACTTAGTTGACAACTACAATATGCTATCCTACTCCCAACCTGGCACGAACAACCAAGCAAATAACACAATAGCAATGCCATTTATTTGAAGAGGGTGGCCTTCAAACGGAAAAGATACCAACAATAACAACAAGTCCCTGTAGCGTATTTAAATTGATATGGACACTAATTGAAATTACCGATTGTCCACATGGGGGCACGATGACGCCGTGTACTAAGGCGTACTGCACGTCGATGGTGCGCATGTCTTCAATCAATCTAACCCTGCCTGTACTGCAGTGCGGAGTTACGATGTTGGGGAGCTGGCAGCCGCTAGTTGTTGCTCGGTGGTTCTCTCCGGGTACTCCGGCTTCCTCCACCCATAAAACTGTCACGGTCATGATTAGCCATTGTGCATAAGTATGTGACCTTAAACACCAATAAATAAATAAATACAAATAATGTTTTTGATAAAAATCGTGTGTGAAGCCACGTCGGACTTAGGACAGTTCACACACGCGAAGCAAAAAAAAAAAAAAAAAAAAGAAAAGGAGTCTCTCCTTTACAGAAAAATCAATTCACTCATGTGAAATATTACGTAGCTGTTAGTAATGTGTCAAACAAAACTGATGGAAACACCATCGTTTAACCCTTTACCTACCATGAAAAGCAGACGACACTTGCAAAACAAATTCTTGAACAACTAATTTTATTCATTTTTTGTTTCAAAAACATAGGTTATGACCCCTCATTGGAACGAGCTCGAGGAGCTCGTTCCAAAGAGAGGTCATAATCTATGTTTTTGAGACAAAAAATGAAAAAAATAATGAAAATTAACTGACGATTCTTGAGAATAGCGCTGGCCGGTTTTGACCGTTACGTTGGGTAAAGGGTTAAGCAAAAAACAAATTGATTTCTTCTAGTCAAGAAAGCACACTCGCTTTCAGACACGAGAAGAAAACTGACTTAGTGCATTTAAAAATGTGAAAAAAACAATAACATGTTCGCAAAGGAAAAAGGAAACCAAATTGATGTGTTCTAGTCAAGAAAGCCCACTCGCCTGCAGACACGAGAAGAAAATTGACTTATCACTTTCGTTTTTCTGACGATGCTCGGTGGTTCTCTCCGGGTACTCCGGCTTCCTTCACCCGTAAAACTGTCACGGTCAAGATTAACTATTGTGCACAAGTATGTGACCTTAAACACCAATAAATAAATAAATAAATAAATAAATTAAAGAATAAATAAATAAATAAATTAAAAAAAAAAAATAAATAAATAAATAAATAAATAAACTGAAATTATTGCAAGATGTAGCGCCATTGCTAGCTCCTAAATGAGGGATATCGCCTTTTGAACGGATTAAACACTCACTCTTATTATACACACAATATACATCAGACACAAAAATTAACATGTGCGAAAAGAAAAAGAAGTGGAGAGCGCCTCAGCTAGTAGCTCCCCACAAATAAGATGTTTTATTGTGTCGTGTCTGCCAAATGTAATATTTAAACAAGAAAATGGGTGATGATTATGATTTTTTTTTTTAAATAAAGTTTAATCAAGAAAAACTCATAATACTCTCTGGTTCTCAAGGTAACCAACTTCCACGCTTATCAAGAGATGTCAACAGTAAAGCTACATGTAACGTATATGGGAGGGCCTTTGCAAGCTCCAGCTAGCCCAACAATAAAGGAAGACGTGTCCTGCAGGGGCGGCTGAACGATTTTCAAAGTGGGGGCTGGATCGGACGATAGGTGGTCGTCGGAATGACGGGCCGACCATGATTCGGCCTGTCGTACGAAAATTTTTAATTCCAGGGTCCCAAAAAACCCATTTCCATGCAGCTGAGCAGATATTTTGAGATTTCTCAGATGTTTTTGAAAGATTTCACACTTTGAGAGCCGCTAAAAAACGTCGGTAAAGCATACAGGTGAGGTCTATTTATCAGCTTTGGTCGTAACGACCAAAGCTGGTAAATGGACCTCACCTGTATGCTTTACCAGACGTTAACATCGATTATACTGTCTGTGGATTATCTTGACTGAGGGTGGATTTGGTACTTGTATGTCTGTAAAATTACGATCAATTTCAGTTAATCGATTTATTAACAGACTGTATACATTTCAGCGTTTGTTGACACTTACTGCAAAAAATGATCCGAAATCCACCGAAACTGAACCAGTACGACAGAAACATAGCTGGCGAAAATATGAGGGAGGGTCTGGATCCGCCCCTTGTTTCACCAGTCATTGATTGAGTTAAAATATATGCATAGAAAAACATGGCCCGGCAAGAAAGTGGAGGGGCGGGCTGAACACTCCCATCCCTCGCAGCCCCCCCCCCCCCCCCCCCCGGTTCCGCGGCCCCTGTCCTGAATAACAAGTTTTTTAAACTCCCACTGTTTGGAATGTGGAGAAAGGGTGTATAAGGGAAGAGGAACCTAATTGTTAACTCCCTGTGTACATAAAGCTAAAAGGAATTATGGTGATATGCAGATTTTAAAAATATTATGGAAGAGGGGTGATCGAATATATTTTCGAAATGCATCTATTTCCAACGGCCTGCCATACGGACCTGAGCATCGTTGAACCCGAGCTGAGCTGCCATTACGAAAACTATGGCCTATATAAATACTGATGTTCATGCCACAGAACGTAAGAACCGACTTGAAGAATGTGTCAGATTCACGCCGAGAGACACTCACGCCCTCAGGTGTAGCAAACACGGGGCTCGGAATTTGTCCTCGCAATTAAAGCATGCGGACTGGGCAAAGGTGCAGATTTTGTTGTGACTTGATGTAAATTAGATGAGTTCGGCCAGATATGTTATGTTTGAAATCGCCGAAAGTGATAACAACAAGATTGCCCTGCAATTGCACATCCGAGGACTGGATTACGCGTGATTGTTGATGTATCGCGGCAGCACACAGTTCCCCGATGCGCGCAAATGCATAAAATGCTGTTGAAAACATAGCTTGATACATAGACCTGCGAAAGTGGCTGGTCGAACAGTATAAAACTGCATTCAATAATTTAAACAGAAGCGTGAGTTTTATTGGCATGCGTAAACCCAAAGCAGGGCACAGTCCTTGATACACTGTCAGTAGTTTTTAGAACATGAATGTTCGAGAAGTATCCGGTAGATTACGAAATTTGTGATAGAACCCGATGGCTCATAGGAAGGAACGAATAGATGAAGCATGTAATTTTTATGTTAAAAGTGAGCTATAAATAAGGAAATGGTATCCGTTGGTGATGGCGATAAACATTATAGATGATGGACAGCACAAAAAATATTATAGCAAGCCCAAATACATCTATAACTGATATTGGTTTCTTCTGACAAAACAGAGGTCATCAGGGAGTTGACAGTAGTAGCAAGCTCTCTCTGCTCAGGACCGATGAAATGGGAGTAGGATTGATATCTACTTACGGTGCTAACTGTTTAAACTTTGTAACCTGCAACCGAGAAAGGAGATCTGCCGGGTTATTACCCTTTCTCGGTATATGCACAGCCTTAGTAAGGATATTGAATATTAGTGTTACAAGAACAAAATGTTGAAAAAGTATCAACAAATAAAGATTTTTTGAGTTTTGCTTGTTGATAATGTGCACAAAAGCCTCATTATCAGAATGGATCACAAGACGCTTGTTAAGAAGCTGTGTATCCCAGAGATCCAAAGCGACCACAATGGGGTAAAGTTCAAGGATGGCTATACTTAGAATTTTTGCTTGTGAGGACCATTCAGCAAAGAACCAAGAGTTTTCAAAAGTTCCTGCAAAACCAAAGGAAGCAGAAGCATCTGTACAGTGGCGTGGCCACTGTGGGATTAGGTGGGACGCGTCCCCCCCCAACTTCCCTTCAAAGTTGGTCCTCGAAATATGTCCAAAAATGGCATAAAAATCGTAAGGGGGTAAGATCCATGGGGATTATGTTGTAGATTTGTGGATTGCTTGTCCTAATATCTGTGTTGGTGAAAAGGTAGACAGTCGTCAATACATGAAAAACCTTAATATATCCGCTCAGATGCAAGTAGATGGGGTTTTTTTAACCCTGGAATTCAAAATTTCGGCCCGTGGTAGAAATATTTTGAATTCCAGGGTTCAAAAGCCCCCATCGACGACCCTTGGCCGCCCCATATCGGACACATTTATTTCCTCCAGCGGAAAACCTGATTATTGTTACCTGGTTATTTAGCTCAAACTTTAGAGACGCAAAATTCTGAGATGTGAAGGCTTGGAAAGCTTTTCCCGCACACACCACCTTCACCCCCTCCCCCATTTAAATGGAGCTAAGCCCGGCTCTGCAATTTTGTCCATACCCCCCCCCCCCCACACACACACACCCCCACCCCCCTCCCCACCACTTGCTTTGGGCTCGCTACGCCACTGCATCTGTATATAGTTTTAATTCAATTCAATTCACCTTTATTCACAGTACATCAATTACATATAAAGTACAGTAGGTAAACTAAACAATTCATTTTAACATACTTTGATATACTGCAAGGAAGCGACATAGCAATGTTAGCTGTCTTCCTGTCGCCCCTTGTAAAAATAGAAGAATTTCTCGACAGCAGATCGTGCAGTGGAAAAAGTTTTTAAGTTGATCAATTTTGTATTATTAACAAAATGACCGACATATAAGGATCACAGTTATTGAAGAAATATTGGAAAGACCAAGAAAACCTGATTATAGCGACTTGACTGTGTATCATACAAAGGATAGTTCAACGACATACTGAATCAAATAATGTTAAATATGCAATATCACTACGCCCACCATCTATTCTAAAAATGTTTAAGGTTGTAGTCAGGTCTGAAAGCCAAGATCCTTTTTTGAGATCTCAGGTTTCAGGCCCTGTCTCACACATGTTGTAACTGGTCGTAATTTAGTATTCATGTACACCAAAGAACAAAAATTAACCGAAACAGAAAGGAGTAAGTGAGAAACACTCCACCATAGACTAGGCAATTGATCACGTGGCTTGGCTGCACCCAGAAGGTAAAGAGGCTCCAGGGAGAGTGAAGTGTTCATGTTAATTTTTAGCACTGTACTGAACTGAACTGAACCGAAATAAAGTAAAGTAAAGTAAAGTAAAGGGGACGGAATCATGGCATCAACAGACATAATTTTTATTTATTTTTGTTTATATTTTTATTTTCTTATCTGGTAATTAAACGCAGTCAGGACAGTTTCGAAAGTTACAGCGTACAATCTCTGAATATCTGTCGATGGATAAGGCCATCAGCTTCATTTTAAACTGTGGCCTGGTTAAGTTTTGTGTGTTCTGATCCATTGTATTCCATAATCTGGGTAACGTGTGAAAAGGGAGATCTGATGAAAACTTTGTCCTCGGCTTAGGAAGTTGCAATTTACCGGTCTGCCTGGTCATCATGCCTGTTGGATTTATATATTGCTGGAACATGTTATTAAATGATACAGGCAATCTGTTATTCTGCCGGTCACGCATAAACAAAAGAACTTGGGTTTTGTAGAGGTCATCAAAATTAAGAACTTTGAGGGTTTTAAAAAGAGGATAGGTATGTGATATTCTTCTTTTCTTACTAATAATTCGAATCGATTTTTTCTGCAACATGAATAGTTTTCTTGCAGACGGTGAATGACTCCAGACATGAATTCCAAATAGAAAATGAATGTGGATTAGCGAGAAGTACAAGGTCGTCAGGGCATTTAACGGCAGCATATTTTTTTGCCCTGCTGATGGCATATATAGCTTTAGACACTTTTGAACAAACAATTGAGATGTGGTGACTGAAGGTTAAATTTTCTATTATCTACTTGACACGAATCATTGGGAGGATGTAGCATGATGAATTTAGATTTCGATGCATTAATTACTAATTTATTGGCAGCACACCATTGCTGGACTTTTATAAGCTCTTCATTCGTATTATTAAAAAGTGTATCTAAGTTATTACTGTACGTAAAAGCTGTTGTATCATCCGCAAATGATAAAATATCAAGGATGGTACAGTTTGATAAGTCATTAATATAGATGAGAAATAAAATCGGTCCAAGAATAGACCCTTGTGGGACGCCAGTCGAGATTGGTTGTAAATCTGAGGCGATATCTTGAAATTGTACATACTGGCTTCTATTGGAGAGATAATCCTTAAACCAAAGGTTTGCTTGACCCCTTATCCCATAGTGTTGTTACTTATTTACTCGTATCGTGTGATCAATTGTATCAAAGGCTTTCGAAGAATCTTGGAATACATTCAAAGTAGGGTCTTTAGTCGATCATCTTAGCCACATTATTTAGAAGATGGAGAATTGAGTGAAAACTTGAGTGCCCTTTTCTAAACCCGAATTGAAACGAGTATAAGATTTCATGGGTATCAAGGTAACTTGTAAGTCGTGTATACATTATTTTTTCTAGGATTTTTGAAAAAGCAGGTAGGATGCTAACAGGTCGGTCTATAATTGTTGAAAATATGTTTGTCTCCAGATTTTTAAATAGGTATAACTTTAGCTATCTTCATTTCGTTGGGAACAATGCCCGACGAAAAAGATTAATAATATGGGTTATTAGTTCAGCCACTTGATATATTATGTCTTTCAACAGTTTTGAAGTAACATTATCGCAATCTTGACTTTTCTTGGGTAGGAATGAGTTAACGGTAAGGATCACTTCTTGCTTGTTTGAGGGCGAAATGAAAAAAGAGAGGGCGAAATGAAAAAAGAGTCATTGTTGCTGATATCCTTCAGATATTCTGTATGTTGCCGATAAGATGAGGGTGCTTGGTTATTTCCTATTTCAATAAAAATTGATTATCTTTGTTGGCAATGGCGTTAGGATTGTCAACTCGGATATCATTATCCATGAAAAAAACAGAACTGCATGGCCATATTCGGACTTACTAATTGCCTTACGTAATATGTCCCAAGGCTTTTTGAGATTGTTTTTGTTGCACTCAAGAATCCTCTCATAGTAGGTGGCCTTTGCCATACGTATTAGTTTGTTGCAGACTTTACAGTATTTTTTATATTTTTCTATGTCAGCTGGTATAGGGGATTTCAGTTTTTTTTACATAGAGGCGCTTTTTATTTATTGATGATTGGATTAGTCCCGAGGTCATCGAGGGCTCTCTCTTGACGTATCTCTTGGGAGTCACCGTCACTTTCAAGGGGAATGCTCGGTTAAAACAGCTACCGAAATGAGAAAGAAATGCATCATAAGCATTGTTTGGACAGGTATAGCCGAATACATCACCAAAGTCACAATCATGTAAGAGAGTCTTAAAATAATCAGCATTTTCCCTTTTAAAGAATCGTTTAAAGCTCGTTTCTTTGATCGATCAGAGATCCAGATTTCATCTAAAAAGAAGGTTTTTCCATTATAAACACTGAGAAAGGACAGCCATATTCGTAGTTGCTCTCTTGCCTCCTCTTTCAAACGAATCCGGTGATTGGCTTTTTAACCCTTTACCTAACATGAAAAGCAGACGACACTTGCAAAAAAAATTCTTGAATAACAATTTTTTTTCATTTTTTGTCTCAAAAACATAGGTTATGACCCCTCGTTGGAACGAGATCGACGAGCTCGTTCCAATGAGGGGTCATAACCTGTGTTGAGACAAAAAATGAAAAAATAACAAAAATTAATTGGCGATTTTTGAGAATAGCGCTGGCCTGTTTTGGCCGTTACGTTAGGTAAAGGGTTAAGAACAATATGAAAACCCTCTAAAGACAGCTGTGCCTACTAAGTTTATAAGTTTATTTTGGATTTTAATGGGAGAGTGGGGGTGGGTGTCTGAGAACGGTAGTAGAAAATTTGCAGACGACACTTGCCTCCTCTTTCAAACGAATCCGGTGATTGGCTTTTTAACCCTTTACCTAACATGAAAAGCAGACGACACTTGCAAAAAAAATTCTTGAATAACTATTTTTTTTCATTTTTTGTCTCAAAAACATAGGTTATGAGCCCTCGTTGGAACGAGCTCGACCAGCTCGTTCCAACGAGGGGTCATAACCTATGTTTTTGAGACAAAAAATGAAAATATTTTGAAAATTAATTGGCGATTTTTGAGAATAGCGCTGGCCGGTTTTGGCCGTTACGTTAGGTAAAGGGTTAATGCTGATGGTAAGATTGATGGGACGACGGCTAGGCAAAAGAACCGAGCAAGCAAAATTTAATGTATCAAAAATGGATTGCAATTCACGTAAAGTAGCTTTCTTGCGATTGCTCAATCTCGGACGTTCATTTGTCAAATTTTTCATGAGGAAGATGCGCCAAAGAAGCTACAGTGTTCATCCCAATGCCCAGAAACTGAACGACACTGGCTGGGATCTTTGCTGTGCCTTGTGTAATCGGAACACATAAATGTTCACATTATTTTAGAATGATGGAAAGAGTTGACGAACATTGCTCATAGACTGATGCCAAAATAAAGAAATCAATCAAATAATGCACCATATTAGGTAAGGGGCACTTGTGAATTACAATCCATTGCAAGGCCGTACTGAAAGATTCACGAATTTTGCAGGACATAAGCACTTGTCAAAGCAGAACAAACCTCGCCAGGCAAAGCCCAGTACATGGTGATCCAAATGATGGACAGGAATAATGCTGAATGCCGATTTTATGTGAATTTGGGCCAGAAAGCACACGGGACATAACCATTTTAATAATAGAGATTACATCCTAAATGGAAACATATTGAACCAATGCCCTATCATCGGGGATGTCGTCATTGACCGACCCACCTTGGGGGTACGAAAGGTGGTGAATAACCTTGGAACTCTCTTTGGGATCACACCCAATGGTAAGACTATTATTATCCCTGGTAGGTGAGATGGGGAAATCTCACCCGAAGGCAAGATATTTGGTCCAGACACTCGGCTTGCCGAGTGTCTGGACCAAATATCTTGTCCCGAGGGTGAGATTTCCCCATCTCACACTCGCCACCATCAGAGATAATTCTCCCCCCCCCCCCCACCACCAAAAATAATCTGACGTCATCAAAAGTCATTCAGGAGCACGTGCATCTATATCGAACAATCCGAACGCCGGCAAGACGTAGGTTAAAGATTTGGAGCGAAATGAACATTGATACATTCTGATGACGTCATATTATGAATGTGTTCGGATAACTTTTCGACGAGAATTTCATGCAACTCGCTCTACTCATAAAGGCGTTCATCTAAAAATCCATATAAAAGAGTCCAATGTCCTTTGGTTTTGCGGTCTGTGTTTTTATTTCTATTTTCTTCGACAATCGTTCGTCTGCTAATATTTCTGAAACGTGATGCCATGTTGTTTGTTTACAGAAGAACGTGCTATAATTGAATAGTCCTGTGCTCATTAAATATGCTAATAAGCCAATATAGGTTGGTCAAGTGGGTAGGGTGAGATAGCTGTCACGTGGGTGGGGTGAGACAGGCATATCTCTCCCACCTATCCCACACGACTTTATATATATATCACAGTACCTTAGTGGTGGGAGAAATGAAGTTTCTCAAAGGGAGGGTCTGTAACAGGACCACTGATTATATGAAGTGAAAGCTCTTTTAGAATATGAGGATTTAAAATGCTGGAAAATTCCAACGCTGAAAGGAGATTTAATTACTGAGAGGACACTGTGGGCAGATTGCTAACTAGACACGAAATCCAACAGCAGATAGTCGGTCATGGCCTGGCAATGGCAGTCTCATAACCCTGTAAAAAATATTACAGAATTTTAACTTTGACCGGAGTGTGTATCTGTTCATCTTGACTAGGTGGTAGAATTGCCCTGTAGTACAGCCGTTGAACAAAGTAAAGTGGTCGTACCCGGAACAAAATGGAGACAAGCTGATTTTTGTGTCATTTTGAAGCGAAATGTCTCCCGAAGAACATATCCAAAATCCGTTGGGGACGATTTTTTATAGCATTTATACTGATGGTGGTGTAAGAGCGAATTTTTATCAATTTTCCGAAACCAGCATTCACCGAACCCAACGAAATTAGAGGTACTCTTCCTCCCTATAATTGATCTTACTCCATCAGATGGCATAATGCATTTATTCTACATTGAGCTTCATCTCGGACCAAGCTGCACGCATGAACATCCCTTCTCCGTGTGTCGCGTTTGACCAGCCGTTATGGTTGAAGGCCACTGAGATAATAACTGCTCAGTCGAAGAACATCATTTGTCGGTTAGGTGGTTTCAACACAATCATGAGTAGGCCTCTCTTAAAATACCTGGACAGGGTCCATAAATGCAACAGAGTGAATTGCACTATAGTCTCGCAAAATTTTTTTCAGTCCTTCGCATGCTGGTATATCTTATATATGTGTGGCTGAATATATGGAAGAAGGGGCAGCGCAAGGATGGAATCAAAAACAGAGCTTCTCTTCAACCTTCTATAAAATGCTTAAATTATCATGTGAAATGAAATCTGTATATATGCTTTTCTTCAATGTGTTACCCATTTTATTTTTATATTTTCAACGAATACGACCAAACACATTACAGACCATAGGTATTCCATTCACTTGTATAATATCATGCTATTCCTACTTTGTTGAGCGTAAGTCCCAGAGTCATCGCAAAATCGCAAATTTATGTGGAAGAACAATTTGTTCTTAGATCTGATTTAGCCCAAGATTGGTGCTCTGTTGTGCGGACCGAAGACTTGGTAATTATTCTGAGAACAGTTATGGCAGGTAACATTATTCTAGACGAGGTCGATTCAAATGACGAATAACTTCCTCACTTTCTGCAATGAAATGGTGGTGCAAGCTCAGTCTGACGAAGATTTCCCATTTAGAGACACCCAGCACCAGAAATGCCGATATTATTTACCTAAGGAAGTACCTCCAAAATGTGAAAATGTTGGTAAGAATGGGTTTTCAATTTTTCATTTAACCCTTTTCCCAACGCAGACGATTTCAAAATTTATTATGTTAAATATCATTTTTTAATTTTTTTAAAAAAATTTCAACAAAACCATATCATGTGACCCCTCTTTGGAATGAGATCGACGAGATTTTTCGAAAAATAATATTTTTTCAGCTGCTGAATTTGCATATTACGCGGGCGGATGCGGGCGATTCGTTGGGTAAAGGGTTAAATTGCCAAAGCCTTAGGCGTCCCGTAGGAACATTAGTCCCTCTGGACTATTATTCCGCGGAATTATAGTCCTAGGTCTAACATTTCTAGGAATAGTAGTCCGGCGGACTACTATTCCTAGAAATGTTAGACCTAGGACTATAATTCCGCGGAATAATAGTCCAGAGGGACTACTTTTCCTACGGACTATCATTCCTGTCACACCGGGACTACATTTGATATTATAGGGCTGTCAGAAATATTTCATATCCTCCCAAACGTCTTCTGTCTTGTCTTTTGCCGATTATACCGTTTCTAATGAATCTACCGCAAAGATAAACATGTCAGCAGTTCATAAATTACTCGAACAGTGGTCTACTAATCACTTAGCCCTTAATGCAAAGAAGACAAAATATATTGTCATAAGTCCATCATCCCAGCCAAGAACTAACTTAGACATTTACATAAGTAATATAAAAATTGACAGAGTAGGAACCAACAACAAAGAAAATTTCTTACAATTTTGGGGTATTGGTTTTGATGAGAATCGAACCTATCGTCATCAAATCTCGCGGCTTTGTGCTAGGATAGGAAGAGCAAATTACGTCCTGAACAAAGTTCCCACTCTTTGCGAAAGACAAAATTCTTAAGTTAAATGACTTATTCAAACTCCAAGCTTTTCCCTCATTGTGTTTGATTGGGAAAACGGCAATTTTCCCGATGCCTTTCACGATTATTTTGGCACATCAAATTCATTAAACTTAAATACTAGACAGTCTCAACTATTGTACGTCGGAAGAACCCGTACAAAAGCATTAGATAGATTGCCAATGTTTGCCTGCCCAAGACTATGGAATAATCTAAAGCAAACTGTACAAAATATCACAAATGGAGCAGAGTTTAAGACAAAGCTCACATCACAGTTCTTATCTTCATATTCCACAAGCATCCAGTATGATAATCCCTGTAGTCAAGAGTGTAATCTCTAATATCCACATTGCTCTCCATGCACCTCCCCCCACCACCCCCCCCCCCCCACCACACACAAGACTAAGATGATAAAAAACCTACTACGATGGATTTGTACAATAGTAATTTTGTTGTACGTTGCTATTCTTCAAATACTACTGCCGATTTCTAAGCTTATATGATTGTCTCACTCGCTCGCGGATGTTCAATGCCTGTTGCACACCACAGAGTCTCATTTAATCCTTTCGTGTGATTATAAATAACCTTCATATCCCAAATGCGTTTTCTATGGTCTGTATACACACATATCTCCTATTATTCATTTTGTGGGGAGTTGCCAGGTAGACAGCCAATCTATCCATGGCTCCTCCCAACGGTAACGAATACTTGTAAATGATATTTACCATCTTGATATGTGTTATAGTGTAAACACTTATACCGTTAAATAAATCAAATACGAATCGCCCTATCTCTCTTTGTTTTGGTATGCTGGATGACAACAGCCAGTTTGCACTCATCTATGTTTTTCTGCTCACTTGAGGTTTTGAGTGTTATCCAGTGGGCTGATTGCCTTAGAATCTTCTAGCTCATGCTAAATAATTGCTATCATCACCAAAAATGACAGACCTGGGGATGGTGTACCCAATATTTTAAAGTGGGTTATGCTCGTACTTCAATATAGATGTAGACATGGATCTACACCGACTGAGTTGAAAATTGCTGGAGGTTCAAAGCACGGCCCACCTGAATGAGGTCACCAGAGGCTATCTGGTGCATATTTTTCAGAAAGACTGGAAAATGCTTTTTTACACCTTAATGCATTTCTGAAGTTTATAAAAGTACTCAATCAATCAAATTAGTGGGCAGAGCCAGAAATGTACATTTCTGATTAGTGTATCGAACCCTTTAAATGCTGGTCACATATATGCCTTTTCTGGTTTCTTATAAAAAATTGTTCTGATTCCTGTATGAATATCTGTAAAAACTGTTAACACCCATTTCTGATTTGTAAAAATATATTTTACTCCCGAAAATATAAGCCTCCATAAATTCTCTTTCTATATAGTTTATTCCTGATACTTTAACCCTTTTCACGCCCACTTTTTTACGTGAAAATGCATTAATGAATTTGGGAATGCATTGGGGGGGGGGGGGGGGGGGTCCAAAAATGTGATTTCCAGCAATTCTTAAAAATGCATCCAATGACCCCCTAGGCGACTTTCGTGACCTTGACCTATATTTTGAACCTATATCGAGTGTCGACTCATTTGGTGTTGGTCCCAGGTCTATGCATCATACCATGCCTGAGATATGAGCGTGACCCACTTTCAAAAATTTTGACCACGCCCACATGTTTGGTGTAAAAATGCATGCATGAACTTCAGGAATGCACTAGAGGGTCATACAATGTGATTTCAAGCAATTCTGAAAAAAAACACTCAATGACCCCTAGGTGACCTCGGTGACTTCGGTGACCTTGACCCATATTTTAAACCTCCATCGAGTGTCGACTCATTTGGTGTTGGTCCCAGGTCCGTAGGTCATATCACGCCTGAGAAATGGGCGTGACCCACTTTCAAAACACCCCCACGGAGACCACTAATGCACCAGGAATCTGAAAATTATTAGGTGCCGAGAACTTGTGATTCTCTGTCAGTTTGACAAAAATCAACGAGATCGGACAATTCGTTTACGAGTTATCTTGCAGACAAAAAAGTGGTTAGAAGACCGAAGACAGGAGAAGAAGAAGAAGAAGATTAAAGAAGAAAGAAAAAAAAGAAACCGTACAAAAACAATAGTCTGTGTGTTTCACACAGACTAACTAGGTGAATGAAAGGCACAAACTAAGAAATTTAATGAGCGTTAAAGTTGAGAACGGAAATACAGCATGGAAGATCAAATCTCATCAGAACAAGTTAAGCATTGGGAAATGCTGAACGATAAGTGATGGGGCATGAGTAACCCAAGGGAGTACCACAATGATGTCGAGAATAATTTATCGAGGTTTGTGTGCAGCGAAATAAAAATAGAGGAGGTATGAAAAGTGGTATCAAAATTAAGGAACGGACAAGAGGAAGGAATGCAGGAAATTCCTAACGAGTTCCTTAAAAAAGTGGAGGTGAGCAACTATGTAAAAACCTAACGGCCCTATTCAATTTAGCCATAGGAAAACAATAGGTTCCAAAAGATCTCAAGATCATCTTTATGCACAAAAAGGGGTATAAGAAATCGGGGAATCTCTGTAGCAGCAACATTGGAAACATTTTGTGTTGAACATTAGAGGATATCATCGAAGAAAAGACGTCATTGGGAGAGATCCAGAATAGCCCAAGGAAGGGAGGGAGAATCACTGACCACGTTTTCACGCTATACCAGACGTTAAAACCTGCAAAAGCGAAAAAGAAAAGATGTTTATGACCTCTCTGGATGTTCAAAAAGCAGGTGATAGAGTAGGGAGGGGTAGGTATGTGGCGAAAGCTTGAGGCCTTTGGCTGGGGAGGTGATTTTGTTGGAATTCTGAACGTATTATATAAAGATGTACAATGTGAACTTAGTCTGCGTAGCATAACGACAAAACTTGTGCCTAAGGAATCAGGCCTAAAGCAGGGATGCATCCTTTCGTCAACACGTTTTTGCATTGTACCTGAGAGATTTAGGAGATGAACTCCCGCGTAGCGACGAGGGGGTAGCAGTTTGGGACCTACAAAACTCGGAGTTATTTTTTGCAGATGATATGTTGCCAGTTTAAGAAAGGAGGGCTAGAGAAAATGCTGGTGGCAATTATTGGAAGGTATGGGAACAAATGGATTATTCATTTATTTATTGGTGTTTAAGGTCACATATTTATGCACAATGGCTAATCATGACCACGACAGTTTTACGGGTGGAGGAAGCCGGAGTACCCGGAGAGAACCACCGAGCAACGGCGAGCAACTGTCAGCTCCCCAACATACTAACTCCACACAAGCAGGGTTCGCATTGGTTGAAGACAGGTGCACCATCGATGT
This sequence comes from Pictodentalium vernedei, assembly GCA_031216915.1. Classification (NCBI taxonomy): domain Eukaryota; kingdom Metazoa; phylum Mollusca; class Scaphopoda; order Dentaliida; family Dentaliidae; genus Pictodentalium; species Pictodentalium vernedei. The sequence continues at coordinate 458,498,885 of CM062292.1, read as the reverse complement.
GCAGTACGCATTAGTACACAGCGTCACCGTGCCCCAACGTGGGAAATGGGGGTGAAGTGTCTTACCCAAGAACACAACGCGGTTGCCGCAGGTGGGATTCGAGCCAAGGACCTCTCGGCTTGCAGCCTGCACCTCTACCAACTGAGCCACCGCGCCCCTGAACAAATGGATACCCAAACTAAAGGAAAGCAAATGCAAAGTTACACCCGTGGGTCGTAAGGTGAAAAATACTCGAAAGTGTAGAATAGGAGGAGAGATTGTATTCTGGATGCAAGCAGCAAACTTCTTAGTGTGAGGCAGACAGTCGACTACAAGTATTGGGGGGTAAATATAAACATTACGTGAAGAGGCATCTACAGAAACCACGCGAAAAAACTAACTCGCGAAGAAACTAACTGTGAAGGGGACGCGAATTATTTTTTAATCAAATGGAATTTAAAGGGCCCAACAGCTCAGTAAGGTTTTTGTTGGAAATATCATTTGGGAAATGATGGGTTTATTAAGTATAGCATAATGATACGGAAGTTATACCTCCAAACCAAATGACTTTAAAGACCATGGAAACCCTGCAGATTCACACCGATGGACAACAGGGCCGAGTAATGCCGATTCACAGAAGCAATCAGGGGTGATACTGAGTGGGTTAGGATCAAGGACAGGATAGATTTAATGAAGCCAAATATGCAACTTCAGCAGTTAAAAAAATATTATTTTCCAAACAATTTTAACAAAACCATATCATGTGACCCCTCGTTGGAACGAGCTCGTCGAGATCGTCCCAACGAGGGGTCACATGATATGGTTTTGTTGAAATTTTTGGAAAACTTTGAAAAAAATGATATTTAAAATAATAAATTTTGATATCGTCTGCGTTGGTTGAAGGGTTAAAAGCACTTAGAAATGGACAAACACAGTGGGCTAAAATGACTACTGCAGTACCTTTCCGCGGTCTGCCGTCTGTCGACTTTAGTCGCCTGTCGCGCCGAAAGAGTTAACGAGCTTGGGAACCATCCAGAACGATCCAGAACGATGGATAACGGAGTCGGGTAATGCCGCAGATCTAGAAGCAATCGGGGGTGAGCTTGGGTGGATGAGGGTCAAGGATAGGATAGATATCTTAACTATTTGGTAAATTTACCTGACAGCAGATGGTATAAACTATTGTTCCAGAATATTTGGAATTCAAATACAAAGATAGGGAGAATAGACATTGCGGGAGTAAATGGAGAACTACACAATGAGAATCTCGGACTTTGACGTGAAGGTAAGCAAGGAGAAAATCGCCAGAGCAAACGTCATGGAGGATTGTAACCTTAATTTGTGTGTAATTTGTGTGAGGAAGTCACAACAAAGAGGTCGTCGGGTGACCCGTGTGATGAACAATAGCTGGGCTTTGTAGAACAATTTGATGGCACGTTTGGAGGGTTACTGCTGGGAGCTTAGAGGAAACAAGAGCACCGCTGGGCATTGCATCATACGCCCGTGAACTGATCAAATTGTACCATTTTAACACATTTGCAATTTTTTTAGACTGCGAGAAATTTATACTGGCATATATATATACATTACGGTCAGACTTTGAAATCAGTGATTTTGTGAAATGACTAAATTTTTCAATCATTTGAGAAAAAGACTAACAAGTTTGAAGCCAATCGAAAAACAAATACTAAAGTTATCATCCGGAAACCAAATATTTGACGAAGAATTCTAAGTCCAACAGGGGTCATAATTCAGGCAAAAAATGTTCAGACCGACCCCATATTCGAACTTGACCTGTATTTTGTTGTGATTAAACCACATACCAAGTTTGGAGCCGATCGGAAAACAAATACTAAAGTTATCATCCGGAAACCAAATATTTGACGAATTCTAAGTCCAACAGGGACCATAATTCAGGCAAAAATTGTTCAGACCGACCCCATATTCGAACTTGACCTGTATTTTGTTGTGATTAAACCACATACCAAATTTGGAGCCGATCGGAAAACAAATACTAAAGTTATCATCCGGAAACCAAATATTTGACGAATTCTAAGTCCAACTGGGGCCATAATTCAGGCGAAAAATGTTCGGACCGACCCCATATTCGAACTTGACCTGTATTTTGTTGTGATTAAACCACATACCAAATTTGTAGCCGATCGGAAAACAAATACTAAAGTTATTGTTCGGAAACCAAACGGACGGACGGACGGACGGACAGGCGGACAGACGGACGGACAACGCCATACTATAATACGTCCCGTTTTTCAAACGGGCGTATAAAAATGGGAAGGACAGTGAAAAAGGGTGCCAAATGTATAATTTAGTAGAAGTGAATACCCTGGAACACTTTCTATTAGATTGGCCAAAATACCAGTCTAACAGAATAAGATTCATGGGAAGTATAATGGGGAAGTGGGGTTGGAGAATGGAGTACATGTGGTTGACGGATGACACAAAGGAAATGGTTAGTATGTCTATCGGAGGGATTCGAAAGATTGGGGTACAGGATGTCACCAAGCAGTTTGTTTCCGGGTGTTGGGAGGAGAGACGACATGTGAGGATAGGGAGGCATTTGGGCGTACAGGGTTAATCAACGCCTCCTCACACGAGAACGGCGACAAATCAACGACCGACCAAAGTGTTATTATTATGAAAAGATAATGCAAATAAACATTCCAACTTTCCACGCTTTTGTTCGGGAGACCAGCTTTTTGCAATGAGGTAAATGCAACTTAAAATGCGTTTTCAATCAATGGTGCTTCCTTTATAGGATTTTGAAAGTGTTTGTTACGATTAGTCGATATGGCTTTCTGACACAAAGTAGCAGCGATAACTTTAATGGACAGCGTGTGTAAACTAACATATTCTTCATACACACATTCGCAATGATGTTTTCCTTTATTTCTTATTCTTTCTTTTATCCTCATGCCACCCAACCCTTATATGGGAACCATGGAAAGTGAGGCTCAATTGGTAAACATGCTCTGCTACACTGGACAATAGGACCCAGATGGGTTCGCAAATACGGCACGGGCGCCGGCGCGGACGGGTAAAACGAGGAGCGCAGCCTCGAGTTCTATCCTTTAGCGATGGCATGGCGTGATGACGAATGCATTCTGTGTTACACGCCTCTATGACATTTAATCCATCAATTTAAAAATTCAAACATCATACTCAGAAAATTTCAAACTTTAAAACTCTTTGCTAGTGATCGTCTCCTTGAAACGAAGACAAAACTCAGGAGTAAGTGGCAAATACGGGTGACTCATCGACACGTAAACAGAAAAATATAAATGAAAATTGTGTCCAATGCGGATTATTACCATTATGTGGATGTACAAAATATGTATCCGTGTCGAGCTCCGGGTTGGAAGGACAGATCATTCGGCTCGTCGTGATCTATCCTTAAAACCCGGAGCTCGACTCGGATACATATTTTGTACATCCACTTAATGGTAATAACCATTTTATCTTACAATATATTGGGGATAAGTCAAGAATGTAAACGAATATATAACGAACTATTTATTCGTACAGATGAACAAAAAGAAAAAAAAAATGGAACTCACGCGAAAGGAACGTGCTTGTATCCGACCCCCCCCCCCCCCCCCCGATACAAACATCTGTATCAGGGGGTCGAATACACGGCAGTTGCTGAGTTAATACAGACAAAATACATGTTGATTGTAAGATAAAATAGGTTATTTATTGGTATGTTTAAGAAATTAGCTGCCGTTACCTGTGAGATATTTGGTTCAAAGACAGAACTCTAGTTTTATAAAACCACTCCCCATTTATAAACTAAGTTTAATTTCGTTGACTTTGGTGGAGTTGAACAAAAGCTTTTAAAATCGACATTCGATATATCCGTCTTCACCGCAGTTTCCAAATGGAGCTGGGTCAAAATGCTACATTTAGAGTGACCGATTACGAAAATGGGCGGAGTTTAGTACTTTTGATGGATCCATGACGTCAGGTGAAAAAAGCAGTACGTCAACGGAAATCCGTATGGATCACGTGTTCCGTACGGATTTGTAAATAATGAACTGGAGGAAAAGTATTTGGCGTGTAACAATTCTTAACGATAGCTGTAACGTTAATATGCTATATATTATATTACACAGTAAGTAGTTGGGGGATTAACTCTAAAGGGGGTGCGGTGACTCAGTAGGTAGAGGTGCAGGCTGCAAACCGAGAGGTCCCCGGTTCGAATCCCACCCGCGGCAACCGTGCTGTGTCCTTAGGAAAGACACTTCACCCCATTGGGGGCACGGCGACATTGTGTACGAAGGCATACTGCACGTCGACGGTGCACCTGCCTTCAACCAATGTTAACGCTGCATGTGTGGAGTTAGTATGTTGGGGGGCTGACAGTTGCTCGCCGTAGCTCAGTGGTTCTCTCCGGGTACTCCGGCTTCCCCCACCCGTAAAACTGTCGGGGTCAAGATTAGCCACTGTGCAGAAATATGTGACCTTAAACAACAAGAAAAAAATAAATAAATAATTAACTCTAAAATACAAGCAAAGAGGGACTTTACCGGAGCAGGAAATGTACAATAACGCAAATAAGTACAACCAGTTAATGAAAAATCAGACTGATCACACGGATCTAGTAATGGAATGGTTCGCCGGATAATCGGTTTGAAACCGGTCAGCCAACTAACCGACTGAAAAAACCGTCAACCGGTTATCCGAAGTATCGATAGTGATCATCGCTCCGCGTTTAAAACGTAGTAAATCTGCCGCTTCTCCTTTGTGATGGATTACACCTCGAATCCGCGTTGTATAAATTGAGAAATAATGACTTTGGAGTACAATACTTCGTTAATGATTGACAGTTTCCGCGAGTACTGAGAAATCTCAGAAACTATTCCGTAGTATGTATACAAACGAACGTTGTCGAGTCTCAAACTATTCCGTTGTGTGCATACAAAGGAACGTTGTCGAGTACTCGACAACGTTCGTTTGTATGCACACAACGGAATAGTTTGAGAATACTGCTCTCCAATTCCTATAGTTTTGATCACGTATTCGGTGAAATAATGACCAAGGATAACCGGATATTATCCGGTTGTAGCTCTCGGTTAGCGGTTACGAAAATGAGCCAACCGTTTCAGCACTACAAGGATCACACGAAATTCCATACGAGCTTCGAAATTCATTCCCGCAAGTAATTCTCGCAAGAGAAACAATGAAAATCAGCTTTGATTCTCGCGAAATCTTAATTTGATTCTCGTAATAGATTCTGAGCATGTCCTTAAAGGTTTAAACCATTGTCCTCATTTTTTGCTCCTTTGTACGATAACACTGACTACTTTCTAGTGAAATATTGACTGGTTATATTTCATTAGAAACAACTTCCAATATGTGGTTACTTCCATCGGCAAGTCCACCGAAAACCTGTATGTGTTATCAATGTACATGTAAGACTCCTCAAAACCTGGAACGAGGCTCTCAAGGATTAAACTCTAGTAAATGTGCAGACATGTTTTTTTCACTATAGGATATGTGCTGGGTGCACTCGCAATGATATAATAGCACTCTCAATTTCTAAATTATTTAGTAACTGCGCAGCAGGAGTTCGCGAGAATCAAAGCCGGCAAACATTTTAACCCTTTACCCAACGCAGACGATATCAAAATTTATTATTTTAAATATAATTTTTTTAAATGTTTCAAAAAATTTCAACAAAACCATATCATGTGACCCTCATTGGAACGAGCTCAACGAGCTCGTTCCAATGAGGGGTCACATGATATGGTTTTGTTGAAATATTTTGAAAAATTAAATCTTTTCAACTGCTCAGTTTGCATATTACGCGGGCGGATGCGGGAGATTCGTTAGGTAAAGGGTTAAGGCTTGTGGTTGGAACTGTGTTTCCCCTTATACTCTTGAAAACAACAAGAATTCGATTATATATTCGATATGAGTTGGTCAATTTTGAAACATTTAATTCTGGAACTGTCCAAATTGTGCTGTGACGTCACACCACTGGTCGTTTTCCTAATTTGGACTGCTGACGTCGCAAACTCTCCAGACCCTTGCGCGAAATGAATGAACTTATGTAGAAAATAAATTGATTTTCTTAATTTGAACCGCCGGTGTTCGTCTGTAAATGAATAGCTGATTCATTCCAATTCAAGTGGCAATCTGTTTTGATTGTAACGTGCCAGGGCCAGAACCCTGAATTAGGGCTGAAACGGTTGGCTCATTTTCACAACCGACTAACCGAGAGCTATAACCGGTTATCCATAGCCATTATTTCACCGAATCTGGGATCAAAACTATAGGAATTGGAAAGCAGTATTCTCAGAAACTATTCCACAGTGTGTATACAAACGAATGCTGTCGAGTACTACATACATACTACGGAATAGTTTCTGCAGTTACTCAGCACTCACGGATATTGCCGATCATTAACGAAGTCTTGAAGCCAAAGTCGATTATTTCTCAATATATACAACGCGGCTTCGAGGTGTATCTGTCCCAAAGGAGATGCGGCAGATTTTACTCCGTTTTAACAGTGGAATGGCGATCACTATCAACCGGCTGACGTTTTTTTTTCAAATCGGTCAGGTAGGTAACCGGTTTGAAACCGGTTATCCGCTTAACTATTTCAGTACTACCCCGAATCCCCCGGCTCCGGTTCACACACTCTCAACGACCATCGCTTCAAATTCAGGACTTACTATTCAGTAAGCAAGGTACATGGACGATTATGATGATATATTCTTGTTTTTTGCAAAATCTTGTAATTTTCCAATTTTCAGGTACGATTTACGAATGTGTCGCTCATCTAATAAATTAAACCATTTACGTCACACATTAAACTTAAGAACCCTGGTGGTATATTCCAAGTACGTTCAATGGCAATAATTGGAATAGTCCATATTCATTATTTGGGTGTGTGGGGGGGGGGGGGGGAGGGGGGAAGACCAAATAATATTTCAAATATGCAGACATGGGGCTGCACGTTGAAAATGTTTGTTGGTCTACCCCACACATGCACTTAGTACCCAACCTACTTAATGAAATTATGACGTATTACGTTACTGGACGGAAAATTGGCCTCTGAGGTTGAGAAAGGATATCTGGAAATGTTCCACACAGAAATCTATGTTGCAGCTTTCACTGTTTATCTTCATTAATTCAAAAGCATAGTTTAACCTTCGGCACTCTGGTGTCAAAATATTAGAACTTCAACATGCAATTATTCCCCACAATGCAACTAGGAAATTAACCAATTCAATCTTGTTTGACAGAGCTCCACGAGCTCTGTCAAACAAGATTGAATTGGTTAATTTCCTATTGCATTATGGGAAAAATTAGCAGACTGAAATTTTGAGATTTCGACATCGGTGTGCAGAGGGTTAAATGACATCTTTAACCTGGTCTCTATGAGGAGTCAACTGCAAGATAAAATAGAACATGAAATGAAAGTTTAGAGCTGTTAAGGAAAATGTAGCCGTATAAAACCCATTGTATTCTGAAGGTTAAATTAGCATTCGTTAAACATAAGAGAGAGACATTTACGAACATGTCCATTAAGAATGCTAATGGTTTTAATATTAATCGTTTTCATTTTGTTATTCTTATGTTTTCAAAAGTTTTAGTGTGTACGCTTGTAACGCCCAGCTTAAAGGTGATCGAAGGTAGAGCATTAGTGTTCTGTTCCAAATTTGCGAAACCTGTTGTCCCAGGCGACCGAAAACAAATTTCTGTCAATAAATTGATGAATCAGTCGTGACTAAATACACGCGAGCCTTTTTCAGACAATAAAGGGTATGGAAACTCAAATGAATGCGAGAGCGAAGTTTGAAAACTTTAATAATTTGAGGAGAACAATTTCTTTTGTGTCACCTCGATGAAAGCTAGCTACGATGGTGGGGTGGAAGGTGGATGGAAGGTGGTTGTGAACTCAAAGAGGAAAACGAGTGGCGGGAACAGTGGGGAGAAAGTTTGATGGGGGGAATGCAACTGATGAGGGGAGATCCAGGAGGAAAATACGGAGGGTAGAGTCAGGACAGGACTGGGTAGAGTCAGGAGACCAGATCCAGGGTAAGGCTGCTAAGATTGCTAAACGGTGTTTAGAAAATAGGTTCAGTGTTTTAGATTCTGATGCCTCTTGGGGAGAGGATGAGGGAGACGATGAGAGGGTGAGGTGGTTGGTGACGTTGATAGGACATATAGGATAAGGAGAACGGTGTAGAGAAAGAAGAGGAATTATTTAATATATACTCAACACTTTGATCCAATATGACGGAATTAGAAAGATGGGGCGCGGTATAATTTTGATGGGTGATTGTAATGGTGGACACACACATGTGTGATAAAGAAGAAGCCATACTAGGCGGGCATAAGAAGTTCAACAGGCAGGTATGGAAAGAAGCCGTTGGACTTCACAAATGAGCTCGTTCTGAAGATTCTGAACAGGGACGAGAGATTTAAGGGAAAAACGACCTGGGAGAGGAACGACAGAAGAACAGTAATCGACCATATTGTCACAGATATTGTCTTATGGAGTGAGGTGGCAGCGGTAGAAGTAGACGATGAGGGTAAAAGCGAGTTGGATAGTGATCACAACTTGGTTACAGTGATGATCAAGGGCAAAAAGACTAGTAAGAAACAAAGGAAGTTTAAGGACATTTGGGAAATCAGAAAGGGTGCTGATTGGACGAAGTTCGAAAAAAAAATTGAAACTCAAGCTTGAGAGTGTTCACATGGAGGCCTGTGTCCAGAAAATTGGAGAAGCAGAGAAGGAAACTATGGGAAAGACTATGTTGCCAATACGGGAACTTGGGTACAGAGTGAATGACGAATTGAAAAAGGCCATCAAGGGCAGAAAAGTTATATGTGCTGCATACAGGTACCGGAGGAGTAGAAATCTCCAGAGTGCGGAAAGCAGGGCTGGGAGGAGTTAAAATTTTCCTTAACACGTAAACGTGTTACATAAGTCTGCGTTAACGAGTTAAATGACGTTAAAGGTTAAAATGAACAAAGTTTTAATAACTTCGGCCATTTTTATTGATTTGAATTTGAATATGATTGAAAATACGTACAGTTCGACTCTTGAGTTCCAATGTGTTCTTTGTGTCTGTCGGCAGCCTATTGGCACATAGAACACATTGGAAATCAGGGGACGAGTAGTTAATATAGTTCTCTCAGGTTATTGTAAATTTTTACATTTAGCGATATTTTCATTTACTAATACAATCGCTGCGGCCGTATCCTTAGAAAGAGACATCCGCCGTTGTTTGAATACCAGACCTCAAGGGAAAATAGGATGAAGCTGATATTGCTGTATCGCCAAATATCGGCGGGCCAACTTCGTCAACGTTGGTAGGAGGGCTTCATGGTCTCTCCAACAGATCAATGGGTCGTCTATAATTGACGGACATCTAAATTATTCGTGTTTTTCAATTTCGTCAAATAGCGCAAAATTTGACGTCAGCGGCACGCGCGATCCGGCTTGGGTAAACACATAACGATGCAATGCTACATATTATACAATTATAATCTTTAAAGTTAAAAGTTATTAACTTGGTTATATTTTTTTAACGTTGTTAAAATAATTTAACAGGTTAACGTTTGAAACGTTAAATGCTCCATGTCCTGATGGAAAGCAACGAGCCCAGAGTAGCAAAGGAAGAAAACGAACAAGCAAGAAATATAGTAAATAAGATTAAAAACGATGTTCGGAGAGTGCGAAACAGCAATCTTGTTAGGACGATCAGAATGACAGGTGGTATTTAGTTCGAATGTATTTTGGAAATGGGTGAATAATTGAACTTTTTTTCGGTTCATGCGTTTTCAGATAAAACGATTGGCTCACACGATTCTGTTTTTTTCTTTTCATAACTCAATGAACCGAAAAAAACACAATTAGGTCCGTCCCCAGCCACGCCCCTAAAATACCAGTCTTCGGAGTTGCAACATGGTGTCAAATCAGTAGAAGTTAGAACACTAGCACGTTCTAAATGTGAAAAATACAAATAAATTTATATTACTAATTTATCACCATGAAATGATTTATAAAATATTTAAATGACCGTGGTGGGTCAATTTTTCTTTTTCTTCACAACTGTATTTATTTGACATTTCAATTTTTACGCACACTGGGTGATCGTCTGCGTTCATCGTTTTACACAAATCGATTGTAAAGAATGGCTGATCACGACGAATACGGCAATTTTGACATTGAATTCAACTAATTTCATGTCATCTGGCTTTATATCTAACTCCACTTTTACAAACTGTGTTTTTCAGTTCTCGGGAAACGGTCAAAACCAAAATACAATGTAATACTGATGGCCTACTTCCACCAACCACGGAACGTAACTTTTACTTGAAGTGAACAGTTGAATGAAATTTGAGGGAGGCGTGGCTTATGACGTTTTCTTTGCATTACGTAATTCATTGGTCAATAAAAAATTTAATGACATAAGTGCATTTGACTTGGAAAGTGTGTCAATTGCTACCTGCATTTCAATAATATGCGCCCTCTTTTATGCCAGAAAAGTAATATGTCTGCCAATTTTAGTTTTTAAGTGTTTTTCGCTGAAGTAGAGGACGACTAACACTATTTATTTATTTGGGTCGCGAACGTTTAATTATAAGGAATGATCGTTTCTTTTTGTGTATTTCTTGAGTTATGAACCCAAAAAACAAAGTCCAAACTGTGTAAATGGGCTACGCCCATTTACACAGTTTGGACTTTGTTTTTTTTGGGTTCATAACTCAAGAAATAGACAAAAAAAGACGATCATTCCTTAAATAAACGAAACAAAGGACGTAACGAAAAGAGTATTAATGTAGATGGCAAAAATATAGACGATCAAGACCAAATCGCATCAGAACTCAGTCTAGGCACGGGGTAAAGGTAAATGATAAACGGCGGGGCATGGGGAACGCCAGAATGAAGTCGAGGAAAACTTATCGAACTTCGTGTGCAGCGAAATTAAAGCCGAGCAGGTACGAAAAGTGGTCTTAAAATTAAGGAACGGAAAAGAGTAGGGGTGGACGAAATTTTTAAGGAGTTCCTGAAATGGAGGAGGGGAACTCTGAAAAAGCTGAACGGCCCTATTTAATTTAGCCATAGAAAAACAAAACGAGAGAGAGAGAAACCAACGTCACATGTATACACACTTATACACTTAAACACAAAAAGGGGCGAAAGGCAAGGAACATTTGGGATAATTATCTGGGGATTTCTGTCAGTAGTAATGTTGGAAATGTTTTCAGTAAAGTCTTGTATGGCATATTACAGGAGGCGGTCGAAGTTTGTTGGAATTTGGAAAGCATTATTTAAAGATGCACATAATGGACTTAGCTTGGGAAGCAAAACCTTAAAACGTGGACCTATAGCAATAAGCCTAACACAGAGTTGTACGCTTTCGCCAATTCGTTTTGACTTGTACATCTAAGATTTAGGAGATGAACACCTGCGTGGCGATGAGGGTTGCAGTTGGGGACTTGAAGACCCCAAAGCTATATTTCGCAGACGAAATGGTACTAGTGTCAGAAAGCGAAGATGGGCTAGCGAAACTGCTGGCAATTGTTGGGAGATGTGGAAACAAATGGAGACTTGGTCTAAATGAAAACAAAAGTTATATCCGTGGGCCGTAAAGTGGAACCAACTCGAAGGTGGAGAGTGATGGAATTTTGTACTACGGAAGGTAGCAGCAAACCTAATAGTGTACGAGGGACAGGTGACTACGAGTATTTGGGTGGCAAATATGAACAATACGAGAAGAGACAATTACCGAAACATATGGTATGGAAGTAGTATCTCTAAACCAAACTGCTTTAACCCTTTACCCAACGCAGACGATTTGAAAATTTATTATTTTAAATACCATTTTTTAATTTTTTTCAAAATTTTCAACAAAACATATCAGGTGACCCCTCTTTGGAATTCCAATTGAAACATTTTCGAGCTCAGCTAAAATCGGGCCTGGTCATCCTCCATCTGAGCTAGTATTTCGGCTAAGGTTAATTCAATGGGGGAAATAACAAAGAAAATAAACTCGAAGTGAGTTGGAAGAAGACGATCTTTTTTCAGTGTAAATTTCCATAGAAAATTGCAAAAGTGTCAAGATCGCAGGCCTAGGATATTTGCGATACCGACCTTTTTTGCACACCACTCAGTGCAATTTTCCCACAGGGATTTGTAATGTGCTCCCTTCGTTCTCACCTCCACAAGAGAGCTCGAACAGACGAAGCCGAACATGGTCTCTTCCAGTGGAAAATTCCCATTGGAATTTGTAGTGCGCAACTTTTTGGACACCGCTAGAATGACGAGTTTGCACACGATGTGGTTTTGCTCCATGTTATTCCCAATGGGGATTTTGTTATATTTGCAATTGATGTTTCATCCCAGGTGCATAAGTTGCTATAACCTTCGTATTTATATTTGAACTTTATTGCTTCGACATCATTCAATTGGATTACGTTTTATTATCGTTGAGTGAAGCAATTCGTTTCAATTCGACCATTTTCAATTGCGAGTTTCTAATTAGTTTTATTTTTTATATAATATGAAAAAATGTTTTTTTTCTTAATTAGAAAATTTATTTTTCTACTTACTGTATATATATTGAAAGTTGTTTCACTGATTTTAATCTCTTTAATTTAAAAACAATTTTTTAACTGAAATAATTTCTGTTTAACTTGAAGAAAAATAAAAAAAAAAACTAAAGTGATAAGTCAATTTTCTTCTCGTGTCTGTAGCCGAGTGGGCTTTCTTGACTAGAACAAATCAATTTGGTTTCGTTTTTCCTTTGCGAACATGTTGTAGTTGTTTCATATTATTAAATGCACTTAGTCAATTTTCTTCTCTTGTCTGACAGCGAGTGTGCTTTCTTGACTAGAAGAAATCAATTTATTCTTTGCTTAAACGATGATGTTTCCATCAGTTTTGTTTAACACATTACTAACAGCTGTGTAATATTTAACATGAGTGAATTTATTTTTCTGTGAGGGAGAGACTCTTTGTTTGCTTCGCTTGTGTGAACTGTCCTAAGTCCGATGTGGTTTCACACACTATTTTTATCAAAAACATTACGTGTATGATGTCAAAAATGCTGGAGGAACTAAAACAAACAAAAAATTGATTTAACAATTTATTTTTTTCAATTGAAAAATATTTTTAATTTAATGAAAAATAGAATTTTCTTATTATAAAAAAAAATAACAATATAAAATACAAATTTTTCATATTTAAAATTATTTTTAAAAAATTAGAAAAAATTGTCATTATTATTAGAACCGTGCAATTTACCTCAATTGAAAAATTATGTGAAGAATCTCTGCATCGCGAATTCGTCAAGTTATAGAACTAAACCAGAAACGATCAGAATCATAAAGATAAAGGCTGAGACTTGTCAGTAAAATGTGTCAGAATTAAGATCTAAAGCGCGTTGGATGGGGTTGAAAGGTGTAGGGTCGCAAAATAAGAATGGGTTGATAAAATCGATGCTTGGAGGAGGTGATGAGATGAGAAAAATAACAACGGATGGAAAGAGGAAACAAAAACAATACATCTCTATTCAATCGGCGGAAATAAAAAAGAAAAATATCGTTCCAAAGAGGGGGCATAACCTATGTTTTTGAGACAAAAAATGAAAAAAAAATAATGAAAATTACTTGGGTAAAGGGTTAAATTCTCATTCGGAAAAAGGACATTCCAGTATATGTCCATTAACATTATTCATGCTTTTATCACTAATCTTTCCTCATTTTCCTAACTTTTCCGTAAATGTCGTGACGAAACGTGACAGGTATGTCGGCGCAGGGTTAAATTTACATTTGAAAATGTCCATTAAAATTGTTGATGGTTTTACCACTAATTGTTCCTCTTTTATCACTATTGTGTTTTAAAAGACTGTAAAACGTCTTTGAAAGTTCGGGTTGAGGACGATCGAAGAGAATGCATTTTACTGAATACAGAAACTTGGCGCAACTTGTGGACCAAAGCGAAAGAAAACGTTTTTCAATAAATGAATGCATCAGTCATGATGAAATATAAGATGGTCTCATAACGACAATAATGGAAACGAAAATGCCCATTACATGGATGCAAGAATAGAATTTAAATAATGAAGGAAAAACAATATCCGACGCCCAGATGCGGCAGAACAAGGGGGCACGTGGGACACGTGCTCTTCCACCCTTTTCCACAGGCATGTGACGCGGTTACACACTGATTTGAAAAATTGGCGCTTGCAAATGAATCAATATGCAGGCAGGCATTATTTGTAATATATTATTTGCAAATCCAAATAAATTTAGTTGCATTCTTCAAAGAATCCCACCTTCCTCTATTTCAACCATCTTCCAACTCAAAGGAACGCCTTCGTCTGGAAGGTGATTTGTGTAGAAGAAATAGATCGGACAGCGACCACAGCGCGGCATGCTCATCTAAACGGGGAACTAGAGGGTAATCGTACACGTGTCGATATACGATCGTAACTTCTCACCCACTGAACCGATCCACGGTTGTCTTGGAAATGGTTGCTCCCGTCATTTTCTCAGAGCTTCCGACACCTCTGGCCACGCCTGTATAATGAGCGAGGATGAGACAGGTTGTGAACGTTTATTTGATGTGAATATTTTAGTCTACAAGAAAATGAATTTAATACTCAAGCCCTTAGTACGTAAGAGTCAAACTTTTAGATATATGAGAGAGGGCATATAGACAGGCAAACAGGCATACAGGCAACATACATGCAGGCAGATAGGCAGGCAGGCAGGCAGGCAGACAGGCAGGCATACACACCTGACAAATAAGGAAACAGAAGGACAAAGAAACAGAACAGACACACAGACATTAAATAATGCAAAAATTCAATTGAACTTCGATTAAGGTCCTATAATTTTTATGAGTAAAGGAAATTTGTTTACTTTAAACTGACCAACCTCTGACATCCCATAACTTCAAATATACACAATTATACATCAACATTTTTTTTTCTCTCTGTCTCTCTCTCTCTCTCTCGCTCTTCTCACCCCACCCCCGCCGTTAATGAATTCATGGGACATATTTCTTCAACTGAACTTAGATTAAGGAGCGAACTAAGTAGGAGAAATTGTTTTACTTTGAAATTACCAACCTCTCACATTCCATAAATTCAAATTAAATCTACACAATTATACATCAAAATGATTCTCTCTCTCTCTTTCTCTCTCTCTCTCTCTCTCTCTCGATGGGGAGAGGGGAAGAGACAGAGGGAGTGAGAGAGAGGGAGGGCATCGGGAGAGACAGTGACGCAGATGTAATGCAACAGAGACGAAGAAACAGTCAGAACGGATTAGAATCGGTCGTGGTAAAAATAAGCTTAACTGGTAAAGTGCTAAATTATTTTTGGCCATCAAATCTTGTACACATGTCTTGCCTTGTTATAATTTATGGGAGAGTGCCTATGGGCACTCTCCCATAAATTATAACAAGGCAAATCCCATAAATTATAACAAGGCAAACCCTTGCAAGCCAAATGATATCACTTCAAAGAAAATACAAAGCAAATGCACTGAACATGAGCCTTCAAGCTGTGGTACCTGTACTTCTGAATAAAGCCCAAATATGGGCTTCTAGCACTCTACCAGTTAAGTAGTTCAGTTGTTTCGTAATGCCGAATCTGAATGGAGAACAAATGGAGTAGAAGATGGGAACGATTGACATTTAAGTTCATAGTGTATTTTTTAAAGAAAATTCACATCCTGGAAAGAAAAACTCTCCGAATCTTCTATACATTCGGCATCAACTCATCAAACGGAGTATAAGCGCAAACTAGCGTGCATTTTCTAAAAAGGGATGTATAAAGGTACCCGATAAGTACATTCACCGGCATTATAATAGGAAAACTGTTTTAAAATTCCTTTTATGCGCATATTGATGTCTTCCAAGAATTGATATAAACAAGTCTGTGTTTTTTTCAGCTGTCTTCGTTTGTGGAAACTCATAGCAAATAAGGAATGCGTCTGGGTACGCGGCGGCTCAGTGGTAGTTTCATTGGATTTCAAACCGAAAGGTCCACGGTTCGGTCCTGACTAGCGGTAACTGCGTTTTGTCCTTGGACAAGGCACATCATACAAATTGCCAACGTTGGGGCACATTGGCCCTGTGTAAGCCTGTCGTCAACCAATGTAAACCTGATGGTGCGGATTTGGTACGTTAGAGAGTCAAAGGTGATCGCAGCTGCTCGATGATTTTCCAAGGAAAGCAGACTTACGTTACCCGTAACACTGTCTGACATCAGCTGACCCTGGCTGTCTTTAGACTCTAACAAGTGAATACGTACATAAGGGGTTAACATTCTCACTTCGAAACTGAACTAGACATATAAGAACTTAGGCAAGAAGGGCACTGAGGCATATCTCCCCCTATGTGTGTTTTTATTTGCAAATTGTAGAGTGTTACGATACGCCACTTTGAAAACAAATTACATATATTTCGATGACAACACGTATTGCCTATACTAAACTAGAGTTTAATGCATTCATTCTCTGGTTTTGTAGGCACCGGGAACTAACTTACCCTCAGAACCGGGAATCGGGATAATTCTCATCTCCAAGCGAAAAAGTTTTTTTTCCTAAGAGAAGTTTGAAAACCCAAACCCGCTTCAATTTCGTTTTCATTTTCGGAATCACTGGTACTTTCACCTCTACCTCCTCCAACACCATCATCCTCTTCACTACCGGTACCAGCCTCCTCTGCTTGAAGCAGAGGAGACTGGCAGCGGCAGTGAAGAGGGGATTGGTGTTTAAAGTCGGGAATAGTGACACTAGTGATTATGAAAATGAAGACGAGTTTGAACTTCGATACGTTTAAGATCTTGCTCCTGAAGAGGAGTGGGGGTCCTCTAGAACTGGTTGAAAGCTACAGTGGTTTTGTGAAAAAGGTTCGTCACGAATCAGGACTGTAAACAATTGAAGGCGCAGAAGGGCTGACGAAATGCTACAAAAAGGATGGGGAGTCAATTAAATTGGTTTGTTGATGACACTGTGTTGATGTGAACATTTAAGTTTTGACAGCGTGTGGTGGAAGAAGAGTACACCAGGTGACTAGCACTTGAACTTCCACAGACGACGGCGGTGTTGACCCCAATAAGTAGCGAGTTAGTGTCAGATGCATCTGGACAATAGTGTATATTTATTTATTTATTGGTGTTTAAGGTCACATACTTTTGCACAATGGCTAATCATGACCACAACATGGAGACAAAGTGAGGCCAGTCGATCGCTTATACCCCATGTTGCCTATTTTAGAGGACTCGCACCTCAAGCATTAGCGACTGGGTCCTATTTTACCAGTGAAAAAGAGCTCGTTTACCACTGCTTCATTTCCGGACAATAGTGTAAATGCAATGTGAAACCCTGTTGCCATTACAGACAAGAAATACAAAACTCACTGAAACGAAACCAGGTGAACGGCGTAAACTATCATGGTAGCGGTAGATACGACGTGAAGATGTATGGGCCAGACAAAACTCTGGAGTTTTGAGCCAATGACTTGATCAAAGAGGGTGTTCTGTCAATCCCGGGAGTATTTTTAAGTAATGCTCTATCTTTATTTATATGTTTTTGGAAGGAGCATCGTCGATCCCCTCAATCAATACTTAAAGTCCCTTACACCTCCAGGGGACGGACATGTCCAAATTAAATGCGGAATGCTGGAGTGAGATTGGGAGATACATGATCGCACTTATGTTCAAAAAGCAGCCCTAGACTCCGGCTATCCCTTTCGTTGATCTCAAACCTCTCATTAAAATTACGCCTCTCTCCTGAACGTTAGCGGTCAGTACAGGGATCGCGCAGTGTTCTGTAGGGATGCTCAACGAATGTGTCTAGTATGTGCGTTGTTTAATCACCATTTACATTACATGCAGCACGTGCCTACAAAGGTGAAATGGTAATTCATTTGGTGAACCACCGCTGCTCTCAAAGCTACTTTTTTGGATCTTTTTGCAGAAACGGTAGACAATATCGCTCTTTCAGGTTATTTAACAATCATATATATTTTAGCCTGAAAACCACGAGAAACGGTGCGTATCATATAGACGACTCATTCTGATTCCGTATCATATAGACGACACGTTTCCGGGAACGCAACGGGCTGTCATAACAGGCGCATGAATATATTCTATGTGCGTTTCAGTGATCGACCCAGCTGATCGCTTTCAAAACAAAACAAAATTCCTCACAATAAGCGACAGAACTATTGATAGCCAATGCCCCCATTCCCCCACCACACACACACACGCAATAAATAGAAAATACACAATTAAATATTACACACTTGTAAATTCAAGCACATCATCATAGGAAGTGACATTGAGAGCGAATATTTTTTTTTCAAATTTGCGATGACCGCGTTACTTATTGTTTGTTAACCCTTTACCCAACGTAACGGCCAGCGCTATTCACAAGAATCACCAATTAATTTTCATTATTTTTTTCATTTTTTGTCTCAAAAACATAGGTTATGACCCCTCATTGGAACGAGCTCGTCGAGCTCGTTCCAATGAGGGGTCATAACCTAAGTTTTTGAGACAAAAAATAAAAAAAAATAGTTATTCAAGAATTTTGTTTGCATATGTCGTCTGCTTTTCATGTTAGGTAAAGAGTTAGAGTGCACAACAATATTGTTCGTGATTAGGGCTGTCACGATTTTTAAATTTAGGAATCGATTAATCGTCGCAAATAATCGATGATAATCGATTAATCGTACGCAAATGCCCCCCCCCCCCCCCCCCTCCTCACTTTGAAGTCGATAAAAATGAAGTTCAAGTCAGGTGACCTACCTCAAGGAAACAACGAAGATGATCCTTTTTTAGGTACATTCAAAGCTTTGATGTTCTGAACTTTTGAACCATCAGTGTAACAATCAAGACCTTCGCAACTGCCGACCGGTCTTGATTATTACACTGTCGTTTCAAACGTTCAGAACATCAAAGCTTTGATGAATGTACCTGAAAGACAATTGCTTCCAACAGCTTCTTGGGGGTTTAACATCGATGTTCTTAACTCTTTACCTTTAGAAACAACAGTTTTTTCATCAAATTTTCTTTTAATTATTACACGTCTAAAACGGGGTTCAATTTACCGATTATTCGACAACGAAAAATACTAATCGATTTCGCCGTGACCGATCAACAGTCGATTAATCGATTAATCGTGACAGCCCTATTCGTGATAATCTCAATGTATCAAGACTCAATCTGAGAATGTTAGAAGCAATGCAGACGTCGGCTTGGTGCGTTCAAGCGTCGATGATATGTCCGATGGAAAATGTACCTTGAGTGGGAGGCTCTCTTCCGATATTCGATATTGAAATGCATTCTTTATGAGATGTTTCGGGTGGGTTCTCAATGAATAAAGCCACGTGTTTTGTAAAATGAATAAAACAATTGCTACTGGTGTTGAAACGCATCAAGGGAAATAACGTTTGTCCAATAAGAATATTTGTTCACGAACTAGCATCATCAACCTGTACTGAATCACTTACCTTACACGGTTACCGATGGACCTGTACTGGACTACTTAAAGCACTCGGACACCTACGGACCTGTACAGCACTCGCTCATCGACATACATGTGCAGAACCTCGTCAGATCTGTGGTGAACCATGCACACACACAGATAAAGATGTGTGGCGTATTGGTGCGCTCAAGAGATGACATGTGAGTAGTTAGACAAGAGTCTAAGGGTAGTTAGACGCTTCACCACCATCGGGCCAGTTCTTGATATTTGATATTAGCATGTATTCTTTAAAAGCGGTTACAGGTGGGTTTTCAATGATTACAACCATGCTTTTCGTAACGACAATAAACAAAGTGCGACAGGGGACGAAACGGATCAACACACTAAAAACTAAAGTGTTAAAACTGACACTTTCAAGGTGTTAAACCTATTCTAACTCTTAGGGTCTGATTTTAACACTCAAAGTGCAATGCTTTAAGCACTTAGACATTACAATCGCCAGACATCTGACACTTGAATGGATGGCACTTCCCATGTGTCCAGCATTGGTGGTTCTTCCAGAATCGTCCATAATTGATTTGCGCTTGGTGGGTACATAATTAAAAGGACACAACGTCATCTGCGTTGTTTCCTTTTAAGTGTCGCGACATTACACTTGCCAAGTGGTATTATTGTAACACCTGTCAAGTTCTGGGATATCTACACTTGAACAAAGTGCTAGTTCAGCACTTAGTAAGTGTTAAATACATCACTTCAAGTGCAGTTTTTAACAATTTAGTTTTTAGCGGGAAGTGGAATAATATTTATCCTGTAAGAATATTTGTTTACGAACGAACGAAATAACATCAATAACAGTAATGGCGTGATGCCAGCTCGTGCGAGAGACCTCTACCACCAACCGCATTGCGAAACTGCACTGAAACCATACACACCACGACTCGGCCACCAAGAGACGCATACTGAATCGTTTAAACCATTGGACTCCCAACGGGCCTATTCTGGACCACTTACACAACTCGGTTACCGACCGTTGGACCTGTACCTGACCACTATAACACTCCTTACTGGTGGGCCTTTACTGGATCACTTGTCTAAATCAGCTACCGAGGGACCTGTACCGAATCACTTACATCACTCGGCTGCTGACGGACCTGAACTACACAACTTATCCCACTCAGCTACTGAGTGAACCGTACTGAACCACTTAAACCACTCGATCATCGAAAGTGTTGTGAGCTACTTACCCCACTCGGCTACCAACGGACTTGTACTGAGCCACTTACCCCACTCGGCTGCAAACGAACCTGTACTGAACCACTTGCCCAACTCGTCTACAAACGCACCAGAACGGGACCATTGTTTCCACTTGACCACCGACGGACTTGTAAAGGACGAATTACCGAACTCGGCTACCGCGGACATGTATCGGATCGCCTACCACTCGACTACCGTTGTACATGTACTCTCCACTTACACCACACGACTACTCTAAGGACCTGCACCGAACCACTGGACTACCGAACTACCGACAGACCTATACTGAACCACTTACGCCACTCGGATACTGACAGACATGTACCGGAATAATTACAGCACTCGACTACCGGCTACTGATGGATCTGTATTGGACTACTAGCACCACTCGGCCACCAACGGATCCGTTGGTAACCGAGTGATGTGCGTTGTTCAGTACACTGAACAACGCACATCACTCGGGTACCAACGGATCTGTGCTGAACCACTTACACCACTTGCGGAACCACTTTTACCACTCGGCTACTGAATGACGGACCCGGACTTAACTATTTACACAATTCGACCACCAACGAATCTGTACAGGACTTGGTTACTGAATGGACCTATATTGAACCGCATCTACCATTTGCTGTCTTGCGGACCTACGCTAAAATACTTACATCACTCTGCTGCTGAGAGTCTTGTACTGAATCATTGATCGTAACAGATAGTACCACAAAACGTCGTATGTTTGAATGAAACATCGCGAAGTGAGAATGTATCGATGTCAGCAAATTGGATCGTGCCAAAGGTCAAGTTGGATGTAGTTCCTACTATAGGTGTAAATGTTTGTAATGGAATCCCCATTGAAAACGTCTTTACCACAGTAGATGCTTTACACCCATAGTGGGGTTAAAAGCTAAAATTTAACATGCGAGCTTTTCACAGGTAGTAACAAAGGCGAGCATGGTATAAACTTATTTTTAATTGTTACTAATTCGTTGTCAATGATACAGTAACATCCACTACTATATATTGGCTGGCATTACATTGCTTCTGTAGTCATATTGTATACTTGGATCCAAAAGCCGAAATGTAAATTTTGGGGGTGTGGTAATCCTGTACCACACCACAAAAGTATATTACCGCCCCGTCTACGTTTGGACTACTTGTAGTCACGCCTTGATAATACACATTTTCTCGGGTGTTTCTCTCCATCATCGGATCGCCCCCCCCCCTCCTCGCGTAATGAGCAGCCCCTACAGAGGTGTGCTGTCCCCAGCTATCGCACTGGACCCACAATGGCTACTGGAATGCTAATCGCTGCGGGAGATGCGATGATAAAGGATCTCAACGCTCTTGAAGTCATGTAACTGTATAATTTTACACTATTTGATTCTGAGAAATCTAAACTAATATATTTGTATGAGAAATCTGCAATTACGTCAAGTCTTGAAGATTTGAAACTATGCTTATGAGATACAGCATAGTGAAAACAAATACGGATAGAAAATTGCAATAGTATTGGAACTGCGTCGGGACCCGGTAGAAATTTTATCTGTTGATGTTGACTATAATATAAATGGGAATTTGATTGGTGACGAGATAAACGTCATAAACACATGCCGCGTGGAAAACGTCCGAACCCATGATTTTTCCGCAAACCCACACGAATATTTGCCATAGTGTGTATTTGTCTTGTTTCGGAATTTCATATTGTGTGTGCCAATCTACATAAGCAATTACTTACGTAGATTGGCATAATTCAACTGTAATATCAATTAATGAAATAACCGTTGGAGTATGCCATTATTCAATAACTTTTGCTTGATGGGTGCTGATGTGCATTT
The DNA here is from genome assembly GCA_031216915.1 of Pictodentalium vernedei. Classification (NCBI taxonomy): domain Eukaryota; kingdom Metazoa; phylum Mollusca; class Scaphopoda; order Dentaliida; family Dentaliidae; genus Pictodentalium; species Pictodentalium vernedei. The sequence goes on along the minus strand of CM062292.1, from coordinate 458,476,335 downwards.
TACAGGCGCAAGGAAAGGAGATGGGTGATTAAAACTTCAGACCGTTATACGCTTGACACACGTTAATTTATTACAATATATAGAGATTATTACCATTATGTGGATGTACAAAATATGTATCCGAGTCGAGCTCCGGGTTCTAAGGGCAGATCACGACGAGTCGAAGACGAGACGTGATCAATCCTTAGAACCCGGGGCGAGACTCGGATACATATTTTGTTCATCCACATAGTGATAATAATCATTTTATCTTACAATATATTGGGGATAAGTCAAGAATGTAGACAAATATATAACGAACTATTTATTCGCACGGATGAACAAAAAGAAAAGAAAAATGGAACTCACCCGAAAGGAACGTGCTTGTATCTGACCGTCGATACAAACATCTGTATCAGGGAGTCGGATATACGACAGTTGCGGAGTTAATACAGACAAAATACATGTTGATTGTAAGTTAAAAGTTTTTCTCCACCCTCAGTCAGCCAAATCCTGGCAATGGGTATGTAAAAAAACCCTACTACGTGAACAGATACAGGATAATTAATATTGTTCCTATATCCCGATAAATTCTTTTAATTAGTCAGAATGCCTTGGACAAATAGCCATGGCAAAGGGTGCACCCAACATCCAAGGTATTTGAGAGCGTGCAACATCCAGGGTGTATGGGCACGCGAAACATCGGGGGTATATGGATTATGGTTTAAATGAAAGCTTTTCGCATTCACTCGCCTCGGTATAAAAATCTAACCAAAAAAACATGAAAATAGTCACAAATATCATCAGATTTCCGACAATTCGATCATATTTTGTCGTTATAAATTAAATAGTCGAATATTTAAAATGAAACAACTTGATAAAAGTAAAATAAGAGCAAATAATTCGTCCCCTGAGTACCAATGTGTTCTATGTGCCAGTAGGCACATAGAACACATTGGAACTCAGGGGACGATATGTCAACAAACTACTGTTTACTCGTTTCCTTAACGACCCAAGGGATGTAACTCTATCTGTTGTCTTCTGCGTTTGAAAAACAAAACGATTGCGGCTCGGTGTTTAAAAACCGACATCCAGGTATTAAATCTCCATTTTCCATACATGTTGACGAAGATAACTTATAACATCTCCGCCTTTCTCTCCGAAATACTCTTTAATCTCTCTTGTCGAAAATGAAATGCGTAAAGATTGAATTTTAGGTGCTAGTGAGCTCCGGTCTGATTGAGAAAGAGGTCCCTTGTACGATCATAGAACTGCACAAGCAAAAAAAGTTATGTGGAAAAATAAATGAATAAACAAACAAATGAATAAAAATACTAATTGGTTTTCATTCTGTCAGTAAGCTGATGAGATTATTGTTTAAATGATGAGCCGGTGCCACCTTTGTCAGTTATTGAAAAGAGTGAGTAGATGGATGAATGACTTTTCGCTATCAAGGATTTCAGCCGGATGTTTTAACTTAAACAGTGGACTATTTTCATCAGAAGAATGCTCACTATTGACAATCAAAGTCTGCAGTGGCGGCGCCAGAAACTTTTTTGTGTGTGGGGGGGGGGGGGGGGGGGGCAACTAGGGGGGCAGACTCCCATGAAGGGGGGCAAATACGTAAAGGATCATATCATTACTTTGTTATGAGGTAGTCCAAACTTGGACCCAAAGTCCGTAATATACGTTTTTTGGTTTGGTACGTCCTGTGGACGTACCAAACCAAAAAATTATATTACGGACTTTGGATCCAAGTTTCGACTAAATGTAATGGTAATTAGCGGTCCTCCTTTCAAAAAATCCTGGATCCGCGTCTGGTGGGTCTCTCTGTGTGTGTGTGTGTGTGTGTGTGTGTGTGTGTGTGTGTGTGTGTGTGTGTGTGTGTGTGTGTGTGTGTGTGTGTGTGTGTGTGTGTGTGTGAGAGAGAGAGAGAGAGAGAGAGAGAGAGAGAGAGAGAGAGAGAGAGAGAGAGAGAGAGAGGAGAGAGTTCAAATAATTGAACAGTGCAAGGGAGATAATGCCCGTCTGTCATAATGCGAAATCCATGAATTTCTTTAGACAATGGATATGGATAGACATGCCTTTGTTGGCTCATAACTTAATTATAACTTATAAGTATCTGCATCCGAGTCTTTAAATCTCTACTGCCTGGATGTGTTCATCAGCTAGCCTGAGGCTTTGGGCTAAGTGTGTATGGGAAATTATTGGGAATAAAAAAAGAGAGGGATGTGTGTGTGTGTGAGAGAGAGTGACTGAATGTGTTTGTGTGTGAGGGTGGATGGAAATGCATGCGAGATGGTTGGGGGGCAACTGGGGGGGGGGGCAAAGCCTTCGTTTGGGGGGAGGGGCAAATGCCCCCCATGCCCCCCCCCCCCGTAGCGCCGCCACTGAAAGTCTGATACATTATTAATTTAAGGTGGCGAGAAAAAAAAAACTCTAAAATTAAAATCATTCTGACTGGTTAGTAATATGCTGTGGCACAGTGGATTAGCCCCTTGGACCCCGATTGTATGTTCCATGTCAGTTCACCTCCATCAGCTGGTAAAGTCTATATTCGTTTCTTGGGGGAAGACCAATCAATATTTTTAACGTGCAGCCTTTGGGCTGCACGTTGTGAGTCTTGATTGGTCTACCGCACAAATTCACAGAACAGCTATCTCCTCTTAGAAGTCAAAGCGTCTCACAGTCCTCGACAAGAAAAACATCCTTTGGGGTTTAATGGGTTAACATTTTCGACTCAAAAGACAGATGCAGAATCATCTGATTGGTCACCTCCAGATAGTGAAGTAGATCCCGAAATTATTAGGGCTGGCAATCGAATCACCCAAAAGGTGTTCAGCATGAACATACTCTTCAATAAAGACAATTTAACAGTTAGTGAACGGAGAGTCAAAAAAATAAGTAATTTGTAATTAATCCAGCCGACAACGGTGGGTCGATAGTCGTTCTATGTGATAATTATATAAAGGAAGCCATGAGACAACTCAGCAATACTAAACATCATAAGTAAATAGAATTCACTTATTTGGCCTATTAATGTCGAAAAATCCAAAAAGATCTTAACATTTCTCCTCGACAAAGGTCACATAACCAAACTAGATGGTGTCACTTGTGTGCAAAGCACACTATAGTGTATCCCCGCATTTGCATCCTTGACTTTGTATGAATGCTTGATACAAAGATGAAATGTATTATATGACACACTACAATCATATTGAGTGGCACAGGTGACACAGCTTCGTGCGCACCTACAGACTCCACTGCAACATTTGGGCATGGTTTTAGCGTTTCGAATTACATACATGTACCCTGGGAGCCTTTCGCCGGAAACGGTTTAAGAAAACATGAAAGTGGCAACGGTGGCACCCCAAAAATCCGAAACCTTCGTGCACATCTACAGACCCTACTGCAACTTTTGAGCATAGTTTTAGCATTTCAAATTACATACTCTGGGAGCTTTTCGCCGGAAATGATCTAAGAAAACACGAAAGAAAAACGGTGGCACCGCCACGTGGCATCTGAAAAATCTGAAACCTTTGTACGCATCTACAGACCTTACTGCAACATTTAAGCATGCGTTTAGCATTTCGAATTACATACCCTAGGAGCCTTTCGCCGGAAACGTTCTAAGAAAACACAAAAGTGGCAACGGTGACACAGCCACTTAGCACCCAAAAAATCCAAAACATTCCTACGCATTTACAGACTCTACTGCAACATCTCAGCATGGTTTTAGCGTTTCGAATTACATACTCTAGGAGCCTTTCGCCGGAAACGGTCTAAGAAAACACGAAAGTGGCAATGGTGGCACAGCCATGTGGCACCTGAAAAATCCGAAATCTTTGTGCACATCTACAGACCTTCCTGCTGCATTTGAGCATGGTTTTACCATTTCGAAATACATACTGTAGGAGCCTTTCGCCGGAAATGGTCTAAAAGAACATGAAAGAGGCAACGGTAGCACAGCCACGTGGCACCCCAAAAATCCAAAACCTTCGTGCGCATCTACAGACCCCACTGCAACATTTGAGCATGGTTTTAGGATTTTGAATTACATACCCTAGGAGCCTTTCGCCGGAAACGGTCTAAGAAAACATGAAAGTGGCAACAGCACAGCCACTAGGCAGCTGAAAAATCTGAAACCTTCGTGCACATCTACAGACCCCACTGAAACATTTGAGCATGGTTTTAGCATTTCGAATTACATACCCTAGGAGCCTTTTGCCGGAAACAGTCTAAGAAAACACAAAAGTGGCAACGGTGGCACAGCCACATGGCACCTAAAAAATCTGAAACCTTCGTGCACATCTAGAGACCCTACTGCAACATTTGAGCATGGTTTTAGCGTTTCGAATTACATACCCTAGGAGCCTTTCGCCGGAAACGGTCTAAGAAAACACAAAAGTGGCAATGGTGGCACAGCCACGTTGCACCTGAAAAATCGGAAACCTTCGTGCGCATCTACAGACCCCACTGCAACATTTGAGCATGGTTTTAGTGTTTCGAATTACATACCCTACGAGCCTTTCGACGGAAACGGTCTAAAAAACACGAAAGTTTCAATGGTGGCGCAGCCACATGGCAGCTGAAAAATCTGAAACCTTCGTGCGCATCTACAGACCCCACTGCAACATTTGAGCATGGTTTTAGCATTTCGAATTACATACCCTAGGAGCCTTTCGTCGGAAACGGTCTAAGAAAACACAAAAGTGGCAACGGTGGCACAGCCACATGGCACCTGAAAAATCCGAAAGCTTTGTGCGCATCTACAGACCCCACTGCAACATTTGAGCACGGTTTTAGCGTTTCGAATTACATACCCTAGGAGCCTTTCGCCGGAAACGGTCTAAGAAAACACAAAAGTGGCAACGGTGGCACAGCCACGTGGCACCTGAAAAATCCAAAACCTTCGTGCGCATCTACAGACCCTACTGCAACATTTGAGCATGGTTTTAGTGTTTCGAATTACATACCCTAGGAGCCTTTCGCCGGAAATGGTCTAAGAAAACACGAAAGTGGCAATGGTGGCGCAGCCACGTGGTAGCTGAAAAATCCAAAACCTTCGTGCACATCTACAGAACCCACTGCAACATTTGAGCATGGTTTTAGCATTTCGAATTACATACCCTAGGAGCCTTTCGTCGGAAACGGTCCAAGAAAACACAAAAGTGGCAACGGTGGCACAGCCACGTGGCACCCGAAAAATCCAAAACCTTCGTGCGCATCTACAGACCCCACTGCAACATTTGAGCATGGTTTTAGCATTTCGAATTACATACCCTAGGAGCCTTTCGCCGGAAACGGTCAAAGAAAACACAAAAGTGGCAACGATGGCACAGCCACGTGGCACCTGAAAAATCCGAAACCCTCGTGCACATCTACAGACCCCACTGCAACATTTGAGCATGGTTTTAGCATTTCGAATTACATACCCTAGAAGCCTTTCGCCGGAAACGGTCTAAGAAAACACAAAAGTGGCAACGGTGGCACAGCCACGTGGCACCTGAAAAATCCGAAACCTTCGTGCACATCTACAGACCCCACTGCAACATTTGAGCATGGTTTTAGCGTTTCGAATCACATATCCTAGGAGCCTTTTGCCGGGAACGGTCCAAGAAAACACAAAAGTGGCTACGGTGGCACAGCCACGTGGCACCCGAAAAATCCGAAACCTTCCTACATATCTACAGATCATTTAGCAACACCCTAGTGTAATTTTAGAACTCCGAATTACATAGGTTGGGACTATTCAGCAAAAAAGTGAAAAAATAACGCATTTTTTAAGTGGCTCCACAGAAGCCACCTGGTGGCACAAAAATTTAAAAGTTGTATTTGTGGGTTGCACAGACCCTATCGAACAACTGTAGAAAGTTACAGCGTTTCGAATTACAAAACCGGACGTACGGAAGTACGGACGTACGTACGGACGTACGGACGGAGATCATGACAATATCCCCGCATTTTTTTAAAATGCGGGGATAAAAACAATTGAAATATTTAACAGCTAAGCTTAGTGCTCAAACAAGGCAATTTTAATCCTACCAAAGATCCACAAGGACAGTTCTTCATGGACGGATGAATTAACTCCACCCGGGAGGTCAGCTGTATCAGATTGTAACTCAGAATCGTATGCGATCTCGGAACTAATTGATTTTTATCTTAAACCGATAGCAAATAGATGTCTGAGCTATCTAAAAAATACACAGGATTTCTTGTCCAAAATTTCGAAATTGAAAATATAAATATCGAAAAATGCAATCCTGGATATCGACAGCATGTATACGAACATTGATATTGATAAAGGTGTTAAATCGTTAAAGATGCATTTGAAAAATATCCGGATGCAAAACGCCCGGATGAACAAATTTTGGATCTTTTAGAGCTGGGCTTTAAAGATTCAGTCCCAATTTTGCAAGCATTTATGTAGCGGAATGGGAGGAAAATGCCTTAAGCAAATGTGCAAAGCATCCTCTCGTATATCTCAGATACTTAGATGATATTTTTATTATTTGGGAACACTCAAAAGAAGATTTTAATGAATTTTTAGAAATTTTGAACAACCATGACCCAAACAAACTAAATTAAAAGCTACTATCAGTGAAAGTTCTGTTGATTTTCTCAATTTGACCGTGTATAAAGGCAAGCAATTTCAAGCATCCGGTCATTTGGATTATAAAGTATATTTTAAACCAACTGACTCACATCAATGGTTGCACACAAAATCATTTCATCCTCATCATACATTTGAAGGTATCATCAAATCACAGCTCATTAGTTTCCACCGCAGTTTAAGTGATAAGGTAAATTTCAATGAGTCTTATGTCATTTTCGACAATCTGGTGAAAAAACAACTGTTCCCTAGAGGGTGTGTGATCCCTGGAGGTTGACAATTGACAACCAGACTCGTGCACCACTTAGCTACCGGAACCACGGCAGGGGACTCTTAACCGTAACGGTGTGGTGGTGGGTTTATGCTACCCCGGAGCCACACACAGGGTCCTCAGTTCGGAAATAGAACTTACTTTGAACGATGTGAAGGTGTATACCAAAAAATTAGAATTTCAAAAATGCACACAGGCAACCAGTACCTCCTGTGTTACACTCCCTTCTTATGGGGGCATGTATAGCTAGTATGCACACCAACATGTGGAAATCCGTTAATTGGTAATTTGAAGCGATTTCTCTTCATGTTCCTAAAACTGTTCGAACTTGCAGTCCTGCATGGTTATAAACATCCTTGTCCCTATATCCCGATCAAGTCTGTCTTTGGATTGGTCAGGATGCCTTGGACAAATATCCATGACAAAGGGTACACCCAACATCCAAGGTATATGAGAGCGTGCAACATAGAGGGTATAAGCGCACGCGAAACATTGGGGGGGGGGGGGGGGGGTATGGTTTCAATAAAAGCTTTTCGATTCCGCTCGCATCATTATAAAAATCGAATCAAAAAACCCGAAAATAGTTACAAATATCATCAGATTTCCGACAATACAATCATTAAAATAAAATAAGGGCGAATAATTCGTCCCCTGAGTACCAATGTGTTCTATGTGTCAGTAGGCACAAAGAACACTTTGGAACTCAGGGGACGATATGTCAACAAAATACTGTTTACTCGTTTCCTTAACGACCCAAGGGATGTAACTCTATCTGTTGTCTTCTGCGATTATAAAAACAACATTATTATCACGAATTTGGTCCAAATGATTGTGGAGCTGAGAAATGCGTCCACAAATTTATTTCCACTAAGTTGTATTGTGTTTCAAAAGGAACGAAAACGTTATCACCGCCAACATGTATGGTATATGGAGATTTAATACCTGGATGTCTCATTTAAACAACCTCAACCGGCGGCTCGGTGTTTAAAAAACGACATCCGGGTATTAAATCTCAATACACCATACATGTTGGCGGAGATAACTTCTTGTATCTTTTCAAGAATATATGTTGTTCAACGGGGAGAATTACTTTGTTCACAACTGTGAATATGTAAATGACCGAACCGCGAGTTATCATAAAAGGATGACAAGTAACAAGAAGTATTCACAACACAATCTTATTTTATTCAAATTCATTTATAAAAAGGTAAGAAAAGTAGTTTTTAAAACTATCGAGCAGAGAAAATGAAAATAGCAGGACGGTGTCCTTCTCTTTACAGTGATAGTGCGTTTATTTTCGCATCAGCTAAATATTGCCGAATTTTGTTCTCAACCATCTAATTGGCTGCGTGTTGGACGCTAACCCTTCCTTGAACTACAAACGAACTGCTTGTTGACAAGATGGCCAATGAAATATGCAATGTTTAACACACTACACACAGTCAATCAGATAGTTGGGATTAAAATTTAGCTAATTTCATCCGAGGCAAAAATTAGCGCATCATCCCATTTAAGACTAGAAGTTTTGAAACTCATAGAACACGTGTTAACGCTGTAGTACACCAATAATGCAAGTTGCGCCAACATACGTTTTTGGTACTAAAATATATGGGAATGTGTGATATGCACCCAGTACTATAGTCACTAAAACAGGTGTTCTCATAATATATATAGACAGAACGCGATGTGGATTGGTGGAACGGCATAGTCATATTTCGCGAGAGCCTACGGCTCTCGCGAAATATGACTAGGCCATTCCAACTCGTTATGTCAAACACCCACCGATTCAAACACACATCGCGTTATGTGTTTATTACACAACACATGCAATTGCAAACAAATTTTAATTCCTATGTTTAAACCCAAAGGTGATTAGTCTGTTCGTTTTGATTGAAGCTGTATTGATCAAATGGATCGATAAAAAATCAAAACAACCTTTTCCGGAACCAGTGTTTGTTGAAAATCGTATCGCCTTTTGTCTTCGGCTGGTGCCCATTCACTCCTAACCATTTGGTGGCTATTACTGTTAATAAAAATCTAAGTATAAATTTGTGCAGATTTACAAAACAGCTGGGAGAAACATTTTTAAAAGAAGTTCGAAGCATGTCAAGAAAGATGTACGAAGATTTACCGAAATACAGTTGACCAATTTGGATATAACGGATCGACAAAACGAAAAATATTATCTCATTTTCGGTTATGTGAACCGACTTTATTTTGCTTTGGGCGTTTTCATTTTCACACTATGCGACAGACTGTCGATAACTCAAAACGAAATTTAGAAACGTTTCGAAGCATAACTAATGATTCGATGGGAAAGTAACTAGTATGAACGGTGGTGGGAAGAAAGTTCCGGCTTGTACATCACTCATTGAATACAAAATCATTTACGTAAAAGCGGCTATTCCATTAAATACAAGGGTTTAAAGTTGAATGGATGTGTAATAAAAATCCGTCAATGTCGAGAGATTAGGGTTGATAAAATAAATACCCTATTGAAAGAATTCGTTGTTCATGCAAATTGGTACATAGGTTTGGTATTCCATTCACAAAACAATTGACACCAAGCAATTGTGTTTGGCACTAAAACATTTCATATGGTTAAGGTTTTGGCACCATGAAATGTTTGGCCAGCGTCAACACCTACATGACCGATAGGTGTTCTCCATATAAAGGCGCATATTGAATGTAGGAAATGTAGATTAGCAGAATGATCAGACTCTGTGTTCCTAACTTGACAATGACTGGATCAAAATGTTAGTATCAAAGAGATTTCAAAAAATACTATCACACACTAACTCCTTTGTGTTTTTCGTGTGTCCAGAGACCGTGAATAAGCGATTAAACAATAGAAGTCCATTGTTCGACCGGATATTCGCATTCCATGGACACCTGTCCACGGAGAGTCAGTGTGTAAGTTAGTTACCGAGTTCGGTGTCGGAATTCTGGAATATGAACTACCTTGGAAAGTACTGTAACACCTCGCGCAAAGCGCTCAGTGTCACTCGCGCACGTCCCAATGTTATTCATAGTCATGCATCCCTCCAACTCACTTGGTAACTGTTACATACACAAGCAACATGTGTGCCCCAAATTACACACCTTCTACTGAGGACTCGTATCGGTTTGCACACCAACAAGTTGAACCCACTTAATTGAACCAGGTCATCGAAAACTGTCAGACATTTGCAGACCATTCGTGGACCAACACAAATGCAATCATATCTAAAATATGTTCTACATACAGAGATGTTAAAGGGTTAGCGCGCTCATTTTTGCCTCTGGTAAAATTCGTTTCCAGCAATCTGATTGGCTGCGTTTAGTGCCCTGGATATTGTATATGTCATCACCATCATGTCAATAAACAGTTCAGGGGAAAGAAAAAACAAAGAAACACATCCCTCTCAGAGCATAGCAGGTTCACCCTCTACCACGACCAGACTCAAAATTTCCCATCAACCCCAAAATATCGTAAATAGGCACTAAGCGGCCTAGCCCCAATGTGTGCTTATAACTCTTAATGTGGGAGTATGGTGAGGGTTACTTTGATTCCGTGAATAAATCTGACACAACAGTAGCAGTATTCATTTTTTAATTATATTATCGTTTCAACGGAGGTTTATTTCTAACCACTTTCTTTGAAAATAGTGATCAGCTTTGAATTTTGAGTGACAAAAGTTTCAAAATCATTATCCTTTTTGTGCGGGTACGTGGTGGGTCGGAAATGTTTTGCCCTAGTCAATAGAACTAGAAAAACTGAATACAACACTGTGGTATTAGTAAATACTCTTGTTATAATTTGCTGGTTTTATTAATAAAAAGGGTGGTGGACTTCTGATTGCCAGGCGGGGTCGCCGAGGGTTCGTCTCCCGGCAGGGGATCAGAAACCAACATTCTAAATTCCTCTATAGCATGATTGTCATTCGAAAACATACCCACAAGCCCGTGCCAATCTTCGTCTGAGGCCATCGTCAGCACTTTCGTCGTACTGTCGCCAGCGCGTTCCACACATTTATGCTACTGCCGAAAGGAAGATGAACCAAATAATCATGAGGACTTCATCTAAAATCCTAGATTTCAGCCATCGTTTTTAGACGGAGTGCAATGGTCTAGATATTTAGATGTTGGACCAGTGATTGCCAGGCGGAGTGGTCGAGGGATCAACTCCCGGCAGGGGATCAAATACCAACATTGTAAATTCCTCTAAAATATGATTGTGTCACTCGAAACACACACACACACATATGGTTGGGATGGTACCACAAACATAATGTCCAGATGTTCATTAACCCCCTTCACTCTGATGTCAAAATACCAACACAATTTTAGGGAGCTGTTTTTACCCATAATGCATCTAGAAATTTAACCAATTCAATCTCGTTTGACAGAGGTCATTGAGCTCTGTCAAACGAGATTGTATTGGTTAAATTTCTAGATGCATTATGGGACATTTTTTCGGCCTGAAATTTAAAAATTTTGACATCAGTGTGCAGGAGGTTAATGCAACAGTTGGGAGTTCAAATATCAACCTAGGGACTTGAACAAGCTTGAAGGAAGTTGTACACCGATTATGAATAGATTTTGACTGGTGATTCAAGAGAAAATTTTAAGAATATTATAAATTTTGCCCTAGGTTAAAATTTGCCCCCACCCCCCATAGGGAACGCGAATATCAACCAACCCAGTGACTTTATTTGAACAAATTATAACTGAAGCCTCTAAGGAAGATGGATACCAAGTATCAAAAGATTCTGATTGTATCTCAAGAAGCAGATTTTTATAGATCATTCCTCATATGGTACCAAATTAAACAGGGCACCCAAATATTAACCTAGATACTTTGTTTGAACAAGCTTAGATCTGACCTCCCTAAGGATGCTGCACAACAAATATCAAAAGATTCTTACTGTTGGATCTGAAGAAGAAGACTTTTAAAGATGCTTCATTATATTGATATTACACCAAGTAATGATTTGGGGTTCCTTAGAAAGACCAAATATTAACCCAGGCACTCGACTTGAACAAACCTGAATCTGAACTCCCTTGAGATGTTGTGTACCAAATATGAAAGCATTCTGACCGGTGGATCTAAAGGAGAAGATTTTTAAAGAAATTTCCCCATATTGCACTAAGTTAAACTCCCAAGGGGAGCCCAAATATTAGGCTAGGGCTAGATTTGAAGAAATTTGAATCTGACCCCATATAGATGTTGTATACCAAATATCAAAAGATTCTAATAGATGGTTCTGAAGAAGATTGTTAAAGAAATTCCCTCATATTGTGTTAAGTTAAGGTTCAAAGGTCGAATAGGGAGCCCAAATATTAATACTTGTACTTCATTTGAACAAACTTGAATCGCCCCCCCCCCCCCCCCCCTACACACACATATACAGATGCTGTTACCAAATATGAAAGCATTGTAACTGGTGGATCGGGAGAAGATGTTTAAAGAAATTCTCTCATATTGCACTAATTTAAAATTCTGGTAGGGCCCTACAAATACCATTATTTTTTGCTCGAATCGAATCGGGCCATGGATTTCACATCGAATCAAATTTCGAATCGAATACTATCGCGAGTGTGACTAGTGTTATGCTCTACTGGACTTTTTTTTATAGATGTGTCCGAGAATTGGAAAATTACCTCGAATTTTTCGATATTCGATCCTCTTCTAAATATCTACACGGATTTCGAATCAAATCGAATCCACTTTAGGATTTCAAATCCAATCGAATATCGAAGCTCCGCCTGGCCGGAAACTAAATTCAGAATATCACAGAAATGTATTTATTTATTTATTGGTGTTTAAGGTCATAAATTTCTGCACAATGGCTAATCATGACCACGACAGTTTTACAGGTGGAGGAAGCCGGAGTACCCGGAGAGAACCACCGAGCAACGGCGAGCAACGGTCAGCTCCCCTACATACTAACTCCACACAAGCAGGGTTAGCATTGTTGAAGACAGGTGCACCATCGACGTGCAGTACGCCTTAGTACACAGCGTCACCGTGCCCCCGCATGGGCAATGGGGGTGAAGTGTCTTGCCCAAGGACACAACGCGGTTGCCGCAGGTGGGATTTGAACCGAGGACCTCTCGGCTTGCAGCCTGCACCTCTACCAACTGAGCCACTGCGCCCCCCGAATATCATAGAAAGCCCAAATATTGACCGAGGGACACGATCTGAACAAACTTGAATCAGACCCCACACCCCCACCCCAGTAATGCTGTATACCAATATGAAAGGATGCTCACTGGTGGATCGGAAGAAGAAGATTTTTAAAGACATTTCCTCATATTGCACTAAGTTAAAATCCGACCTCCCCCACCCACACTAAGTTAAAATCCGACCCCACCCCCCCCCCCCCAACACAAACACACACAGGGAGGTCAGATATTAACACCAGCAATTGATTTGGATAAACTTGAATCTTACCGCCCTAGAGATGTTGCATACCGAAAATGAAAGGATTCTGAATGGTGGATCTGAAGAAAAAGATTTTTAAAGAAATTTCCTCATATAGCAGGAAGTACTGAGCAGAGAACTCAAGAAGTAACAAACATGAATCTCTCCCCCACCCCCCCCCCCCCCCCCCCCCGCCACCCGAGATGTTGTATATCAAATATGAAAGCATTCTGACTGGTGGATCTGAAGAAGATTTTAAAGATTATCCCCGTTATTGCACTGAGTTAAATTTTGGTCTTCCATAGCTCAAATATTAACCGAGGGGCTTGATTTGAACAATCTTGAATCTGGCTCTCATAACAATGATGTATACCATCTAAATTTTGCGTCTGATAAAAGAAGTTATGTTTTGCTGTAGCCTACCCGATGCTGTTGGTGTCCGAAAACAGCACATTTTACAAAAATGTTGACGCTTAGCAGTCCGTGGAGGGTTAACAAATGCTTAACGGAATATTTTGTCCATGCAACTTGAAATGCCACACCCTGACCAGAGAATGCCGAATTGTCTTGAAAATCTATTAAATTCGTTTAGGGAAATCCACGGAAAATAAGATTTGTTTCGCTTTTGAGGGGTATTGCTGTTTAACCAACCCAAAACGGGTTAACCTTTGTTTTTTGGAATACCCTTTTTACTTAGAAAAATGATGTTCGGTGAATTTCGCTTCCTATAACGGAAGTTATCTTTATTTCCCTTGCACCCTTTTGGTGGTGTGGATGCCCGAAAACAGCCATTTAATCACAATTTCTATGTTTGGCAGACTGTGGAGGGTTACCCAACGCTTAGCCTATTAACTATTGTATGTCAATTGTTGTGTCACAGTAAGGTCTAACAATGATGCATGTTTTGAAAAAAAAACCTATAAGACGTGTTTTGAGATAGTGACAATAAACTCTAATTTTCACAGGTTTTTTTTGTCAATTCCGGCAAGAATAGGGTTAACTCGAAAATTCTGCTTGGGTACATTCTTAGATTTTTTGTCCCTCTGTGCGTGTGCAAAATTGTGTGAAAATCGGTTCGAAAATGGCATCCGATTCGTACGAACAAATACGTGGAAAATAAACTAAAAAGAAAAATAATAATAATAACCTGTACAAAAACAAGAGTCTTTTCCAGAGGGAAAAGCCCAATGAACTTTCTCATTGAAATTAGGTCGGCCGCTTGTCACATTATTTGATGCTTGAAAACCAGTTAGAACTTTTGTTGTTTTTTTTTGAGAAAGTTTGTTTAAATTTCCATCAACTTATCGATTTTTCCTGCACAAAATATGGTAAAACTCACCTTTAGTTAAAAAGTTTTTAAAGGCTCTTGCCTAAACGTCAAAACAGGACAAACGCAGACGCTAGACTAAAATTAAATTTAGGTTTAAAGGTCATGACACTGATGCATTGCGCGACGAAAATCTACGAAGGCAGCTCGTTATCTTCCACAAACCTGAGAAAAGTTATTTGGGATAAGGGAGTTTTTAAGAAACTAAAATATTCGAAAAGGTTAAATAAAAATTGCTTCAAAATTATTATTGGAAAGATACACTTGTCATTGTGTTAGTTTGCAGCCTTATAATGCAATCTCGAAGTCTCTCGCGTGTCGAATTCAACATAGCGACGAGTGGGTTCCAACATGGCGGCGATCGGAAAGGAATACAAAATCTAGAGGACCATTTATAGCCTTGAATATTTGACCATATCTCTACCATATGAGCTCGCAAGCGAGCGTCGCTTCGCAACGCTGCGCCGTGCTCGCTATAACGTAATGGCCAAACATGATCTATTCTAAATTATATAACTGAGTTTGGTTTTATCACTTAATTGCTGATGTCAAAAGTGGTGGTCTCGGCATGTTGTTGCATGTAGAATTAGCTTTTGAGGAGTACAAGAAAAAAAGTTATTTTTCTGACTCGAATGATCGCACGTGCGATTGCTACTCTCAGTGCAGATTTGTATTCAGTCTAGACGTTTCAACTTGAATTGGGAAAATACGTTCTTCTTTTAACTCTTTACCCAACGTACCGCCAAAACCGGACAGGGCTATTCTCAAAAATCGCCGATTAATTGTAATTTTTTTGTCTCAAAAGCATAGGTTATGAACACTCATTGGAACGAGCTCGTCGAGCTCGTTCCAATGAGGGGTCATAACCTATGTTTTTTTTTTAAACAAAAAATGAAAAAAATAGTTATTCAAGAATTCTGTTTGCAAGTGTCGTCTTCTTTTCATGTTAGGTAAAGGGTTAAGATAAATATTTGTATTTTATCTGACAGCCTAGTGTTCATATTTGATGGGTTCGTATAAATGCCAAATGTGTTCTCGAAGGACTCAGTACACAATACGGCCAATCTGCTCCAAAAACCCCTGCAACGCGCTCTCGACGAGCTTGAAGAATGGTGTGCCAAATGGAGAATTAAGCTAAACGCCAATAAAACCCAACGAATAACCTTTACTCGCAAGAAAACTAAACGGGATTTTGACCTAAAACTTATGGATAGCACCCTCCCAGAATGCAAAGAAGCGAAATTCCTGGGCGTCACCATTGATCAAAAACTGTCCTTCAACAAACATACCGACGACATGGCGAAAAAAGCTACCAAACGAATTAACTTACTGAAAATGCTCAAGGGAACTTCATGGGGGCCAACCAGTCCACCCTACTCAAACTATACAAATCCTTTGTGCGCCCAGTACTCGAATACGGTGCAATAATACTAACTGACCTCAACCAAACTAATATGGGAAAACTCCAGAGGGTCCAAAATCACGCGCTTAGAGTTGCCCTCCGCGCCCCATGGGACACACCCATCCAAATACTCCACGACAGGGCCGATATACCCACCATTAAAGACCGCCTGGCCACCCTGGCCGCGAAAAATCATGACCGGTTAGCCGACAGCGAACTAATCTCCGAAATTGGAGCAATTTATGAAAGCCGACAAAAGCCCAAAAATTGTAACCAAAACTAAGACCGCTCGAATAAAAACTAGGGAATGACAAGGTAAACTTTGATCCCCGACGCCCCCGAATACCCCTAAACTAAATTAAAATAAATAAGTCCGCAACCAGCGAAGGGTACAACAGGAAAGAAACACCCTCGGGTGTGGTTTAGTGTGCTAGACCTGTTGCCCTCCCGCTGACAGCCTCGGAAGCTCAACCCGCATTAAACGATCGCGATCCCCGGCACCCTCAACTTCAAATAAACTTAAACTAACCTAAATAAGGCCACTTCCAGCGAAGGACACAACAGGAAAGAAACACGCTCGGGTGTGGTCTAGTGTGCTAGACCTGTTACCGTCCCGCTGCAAACTAGGAAGTTCAGCCCACGTAAACACTCGCGATCCCCGGCACCTTAAAACTAAATAATAAAAAGGGAACGATTGGGGTCCCAAGCACGAGAGTATGTTACTGCTCTTACGAATGTAAATATTCGAGCATTTCATACTCTCCCCCATAGCGACAAGCACCAGCACCCCAATAACCGCTGCAGGCAGTCTAACCGTTAAGGAAACAGTCACCCCACGGTTCCTGAACATCCTCCGCTCCATCCCTAAAAGTGGTCAACCACTTTAAGGGAGGCGAGCGTTGGTCCTGCGTCCCGCCTCTGCCCCTTTTTGTAAGCGCATTGCGCATCTTTTTGTCCCAACCCAATAGGATTACAATGCAGGCCTGCCCCCGAACCAGGGAAGTTCGGGTCTTCTTCTTGGTGGTCCCCGAAAGGGGTCGTTGTTGTTTTCCTTCAAAGAGTCCAACTATAACAGAGACAGCCTTAGGCAGATTATACTTGCCAGTGATGGCCATCACTCATTATCATCCTCGAAGCGGCAGACTATACTTGCCCGAAAATCCAGATCGACTGCACCCTCGGGAGAGGTAGTACCTTTGTGAGAGGACCCAACCTCCCACACTGGTCCTCACCCGAGGGTCCAACCGACATCAGTCAACGAGACCGCCTACCCACAACTGGAGACACCTGCTGAGTACCGGATCCTTTTCCTCCTTCAACACGCCTAGACATGTGACAGCCATCATATACAGCTACCGAGGGTCGAAAGGGGCTTGTCCCCCATACCGTCCCTGCGCGCCTTCGGCGCGCGAAATCATTTCTTTCACTCAAGGACTCAGATAGTTTATTTTTGAGCCAGACAAGCATGAACAAGGGGGTATGTAATGTATACTGGCGACAGAATTTTAGAGTATCCGAGATTTAGTGTACCACAACTTTCGAAAATCAGTGTGTGAGTTATAGGATCGTTTTGTTTGTGGAGACAGAGTGTACAAATACTTTATTCCCATATATTAAGTGATTCTGGGTCAAAGTGAAGTAAAGTAGACTTGAAGCTCCACGTGCAATAATGTTGTTGTTCGATTTAAAACTAAAGGAGCTTTGGCTATTTTTAGGAACAAAGAGCAGTGACGTGTTGTTTGAATTTGAAATTTTTATTCATATGAATTCCGAAAAATTTGAATGCAGCGTTCTCTTGGTATCATTCACCACTGTATGAATCCTTTTGAGGATAAAAATAACACTGATTTAGATTTGGCATCTCTTAGAGGACCACTCACTCATGTCAAATAACTCGAGAGTTTGCATTTTCTATAAAAAATTATCAACGCGATTATCAGATGCATATGCTATTGTGTCATCTGGGAACGACAGTACTCTTAGCAAAGTTGATTTGCTAATGTGACTAACGTATAGTAAAAATAAAATAGGTCCAAGGATAGAAAACTGAGATACATCTGTAATGATCATTCTTTTTCCACACACCTCATTCTGAAAAGAATCAGACTGCATTCTTCCTGTGAAGTATTCTTGAAACCACGAATTAGCCAACCCTCTGTCGCTGTTAACCCTTTACCTAACATGAAAAGAAGACAACACTTGCAAACAAATTTCTTCAATAACTATTTTTTTCATTTTGTTCTCAAAAACATAGGTTATGACCCCTCATTGGAAGGAGCTCGACGAGCTCGTTCCAAAGAGGGATCATAACCTATGTTTTGAGGCAAATAATGAAAATATAGTGGAAATTAATTGGCGATTTTTGAGAATAGCGCTGGCCGGTTTTGACGTTACGTTGGGTAAAGGGTTAAATTTCAGTTTTTCTAGCAGAATAGCATGGCTAAGGCTGTCGAAAGCTTTTTGTCACAAACCAAACCAACCCGAAGCATTCTAAACATTTGATGGCATTGATATCTGTAAATTGGATAGTTGAGTAGATAGTATTCGGTCGTCCTAACTTCTGTGCACGCGTAAGTCGTCAGGTACGCAAGGCAGATGTAGCAATTGTAGTTTAGTCGCAACCTATAATTATGCATTTCGCCCATACGAGACTTGGCCTGCAGGCGAAAAGACGGTGGATGGCGTTTATCCCCAATAAGAAATGCTTTAAAATTGGTAAGATTTGTTTCTCTGTAATGTTGATGAGGATATCTTTTCGAAATTTGGTTGTTGATGGTGTAGAAGATTATTCCTTATTTTGATTACGACACCTGAACACATGGGGATTGCTACTTGTGTGGAGGTTATGATGTTGATTGTCCGATGCAGGAGGGGCATTTTGTTAGCAATATAAGTAGGTAAATTAAACGAAATGATTTCGCGCGCCGAAGTCGCGCAGGGACGATATGGGGGACAAGCCCCTTTCGACCCTCGGTGGCTGTATAATTTTGGTGATGCCGAGGCGTGGCAAAGGAGGAAAAGGAAAGAGGGAGAAGGTTTATCCCCTTCTGGACTTTGTCCGGCTCTTTTTCTTAGGTGGAGGTTGGCATGGTGATGGTGATGAGGCTGGTGGAGGTGTTGGTGTACGTCCTGTTAGTTCCCTAGATTCCTTTATTAGTTGTTCAGTTCTGGCGGATACTTTTAGTGCATTTTGGATGATGAGGTCTATAGGATCTATTGGCTGTTCATCTTCTTCATCCGCTCCGGGGCTTTCCGGTAGTGAAGGAAGAGGGGAGTGAGGGGTGGGAGGCGGTGAAAAAGCAGCTTCGAGTTCCTCCATAAGTAGGTAAAAGGTTATGGTACATTTTATAGAAATGGATCAGCTTATGTTTATCCGTCTTGAACTAAGCCTTTCTCCAACATGTATCCGTATATAGATTGCTTTAATTTACACTTGGCCCTGTTGCTATTCAAGCAGCTGCAATTAAGATGTTTTCCATTTCCTCGGAATTAGCATCTAAACAGTTTAATCACTGGGTGTCATCATAATGCAGCAGTGTTTTCTTAAAGGACAAGTAAATTTTATCCAACACCTTTCTATTACAGGGTGAATTTGAGTTGTCTTTTGTCAAGGCATTGGAGCATTCTTTGCAATTATCATCCCACGTGCGATTTCTGTTTAGAATTACACTTAACCCGTTGGACCCTGGTGGCATCTTCCATATCAGTTCAATGACAGCAACGGGAAGTGTCTATATTCATTATTCGGGGGTAATATAAATAATATTTTCAACGTGCAGCCTGGTGACTGCACGTTGAAAATATTGATTGGTCTACCCACACCTTCACTCAAGAGTCAGCCTACTTGATGAAATTATGAAGTATGATGTTACTGGGCCAGAAAACGGCCTCTGGGGTTCAAATGGTTAACAGTTTATATTTATTTACCTCAGTAATTTGTATGCGGGGCATTCGAAGTGGGCGTGATTTACTTCTTCTATTTTATGTGTTATTAGCATTGCCTGGGTTTTTTGTGGCTGAAATTCAACGGACTATTGATTTGTTCACTATCATATTGTTTTTTTCTTTCTGCAGCCTGCTGATCATTTCAGTAAACAGTTCAACACACTAAAACCTCACATGCAGCATTATGTTCCTTCGATATACAGAAGAATAATCAAAAAAGATAACACACAATGATATTGAACGGCAATCGAAAAGTTATACTCATTGAAGTTCGTGTCTGGAAAATTGAACAAATAAATGTTACACGTCCACCTGACAGAGAAGATAATCACGCTGCTGATCACACCAACAGTCTTCCATGAAGAATTCGCCACTCAACGTCGCCCTCATGCAATCTGAAATTCCGCCGTGAGGATCGCCTTGAGCCCATTTCATCCAATCCATTATTTCATCTTTCCAGTTCCAAAACATGTCGTTTCCCAAACTGTCGAACCCATCAATATAGGTTTCATCTGTAAATGAATTTAAGATTAATTCCTCTCAATATACATTGGTTATTACCACAATGTTGGTTCCCTAGATGGTGTACTGAAGCCGAGACCTCGTCTCTGAACATATATCAATGAGACCGTAAGGAAGAATTGATATATGACACACCTATGAGGTCGAGACTTCAATACACCATCTCGGAAGCCTCTTGGTAATAATAACCAAATTATCTTAAGAAAATGCCCCCCTTTCTTAACTTGCCCGCTTAATTTGGACAATCTTTCAGCGTCAGTGAATTGATTTTTTATGAATGAAAATGGTGGCGTCATAGTAATGCTTCTTGCACTATGCATGATGTAATCCCAATTCATTGTTCTACTTGTAGTACAATCGTTGAAATTTGTAGTAGAGTTTCAGCAGTGTTTCATTTTTAATTCTTAATTCAAAATAATAATAATATAATAAAAATAACTAGAGTGATGTCACGCATGCAGCGCGACAGTCCCAGCAATGGCAATGCTTAGTCGGAGCCATTTCTTGCTAACCGTTTACCTAACGAATCTGCCATATCTGCACTCGTGAAAAACAAAATTTGCTATTCAAATTTTATTTTTTCATTTCTCTACTTCAAAACATGACCTATTAATGGAACAAGCTTGATGAGCATGTTCCAATAAGGATTAATAAGCCATGGTTAGAAGTAAATAAAAAATTAAAAAGTCTTATGTTTCAGAAAAAATAATTTGTACTGTTGGTTTCAACTTGGGGGGTGGAGAGTTGTGGAACCCATAATCAAACATGGCCTGTATTACTAGCTGGAAAATACTCATATCAATTTTGGTTGAAATTAAATAATCCAAACAGGAGTTATCGGGCGGAAACCAATTATTTACAGACAGATGGATGGACCGACGGACGGACGGACCGACGGACGGACGGACCGACGGATGGACGGACGAAAGTCACGACTATAGCCCTGACTGTAAACAGTCAGGCTAAAAATACCAAAGAAAAGATATTGCTTAAATGGCCCTGGGTGAGGAGGAGGTGGGGGAGGGGGGGGGGGTGTTAATGGAGTCCATTTTTTCCGCATGTGGTCATTCTAAATCCTTCAGAATGCATTTTGAGCAAAGAGAAAAAACATGCCTAACTGGTACCGAGGGGGGGGGGGGGGGGGGGATGTTTGTCTGGGTTTTTAACCACAAACTTTAAGCAAAACTGTAAAAATGCATTTTTAACGAAAAAAGTGGCTAATTGGCCCCGGGGGGTGGCGGGTTACGTGAGTTTAAAAAAAAGTTTCGCATGAACTGACTGTAAATAGTTCAAAATGCATATTGGAGGAAAGAAAAAAATGCCTAATTGGCGGGGGCTGCGCAGGGCAATAACTTCAAATATTTTCATTGGATAATTGTGGTCATCAAACTTGACCTGGAGACATGTTCATGTACTAAAAAGAATTGAAATCCGTCAACTTTTATTTAAGTTATGACATAAAAAACGTTCGGACAGACGGACAGACTGACGGACAGACAGACGGACGGAGCGAGCTCTGTGCTATATCCCTCTCTTGTGTGTGTGTGGGGGAGGGGGGATAAAAAGTAACAAAGTATGTGGTAGAAGCCTAATTTGAAATTTAGAGAAACTAAGTTCCAAAAGCGTTTTGAAAAGGGTTAAATTAATGCCAATATTATTTGAAACCATTGTGTACAGCTTCAGTAGACCTTGCCCGAAATAAAATGAAAGTGTCAATGACACTGTAGATCAACTTGATTAAGACATGTACATGTATAGTATGTGACACAGCAATGACAAACATCTAGGTAATGACCTGATAACAAAGGTACATGTAAAGTATTGTAACGGTCTGTACATAAATGCTGACCGTAGCCTGTAACAAATATATAGGTAAAGTATTGTAAAGGTGGGGTGACAGTTAGATGCTAAACTAGAAAAGAAATCTTTTGAGTCCCAGAGTGGGTCTGACTGAACCCAAGCACAGTGATAACAAAGGCACCCATAAACACTCTCTCCTGTCACAAGGTGATAACAAAGGTACCCCAAGAAGTTTCGTGAAGATCGGTTCATAAATACAGACTCTAAACCGAGCCATATTGACATGTGCACTTACTGTGTATAAGGAACACTGAACAAATCAAAGTTCATCTAATTTGCATCATGTCAGCACGAGAAAAAAAAACCCGTACTATATGTGATGTATTCCATGTTACTAAACATTCCTACAAAAATTTATTCAAATCAAACCTTTCGTACAGAAGTTCTGTAGAAAAAACTGATTGCACTAATTTTGGTACAAAATGGCTACTGCCGGCCATCTTGAATTTTGGACCGCACCCAAAAACATTCATTCTCGTCCCACGGTGATAACAAAGGTACCCAAGAAGTTTCGTAAAGATCGGTTCATAAATACGGCCTCTAGACTGAGCCGTATAGAAGTTGTGTACAAACGAGAAGTGATGGCAATAGCTCAGTTTGACTTTGTCAAGTTCAGCTAATAAATGTGCCCTGTAGGGTGTGCCAAAGAGAAATATTGAGGTCCGACTAAACTAAATACTAAGAACGTTGGCAGCGGCAACAATTTTCGACGGAAATTGAGGAACATCGATAGCTCCAAACTAGAGGTCTCCCCAAATAAGCATACCAGGTTTCAAAGCAATCCGATCATAAATGTGCCCTGTAGGCTGAGTCAAAGGGAAATATTGAGGTCTGACTAAACTAAGTTCTAAGAACGTTGGCCGTGGCAACATTTTTTGACGGAAATGGAAGACAATAAACAGCTCCCATCTAGAGGTCAGCCCAAACAAGCATGCCAGGTTTCAAAGCAATCCGATCATAAATGTGCCCTGCAGTGTGAGCCAAAGGGAAATAATGAGGTCTGCTGAATAAACTAAGTTCTAAGAACGTTGGCCGCGGCAACATTTTTTGACGGAAATCGACGAAAATCGATAGCCCCCAACTAGAGGTCACCCTCAACCAGTATACCAGGTTTCAAAGCAATTCGATCATAAATGTGCCCTATAGGGTGTGCCAAAGGGAATATTGAGGTCTTCTGACTCAACTAAGTTCTAAGAACGTTGGCCGCGGCAACATTTTTTGAAGGAAATGGAAAAAAATCGACATCTCCCATCTAGAGGTCACCCCAAACAAGCATGCCAGGTTTCAAAGCAATCCGATCATAAGTGTGCCCTGTAGGGTGTGCCAAAGGAAAATATTGTGGTCTGACTAAACTAAGTTCTAAGAACGTTAGCCGTGGCAATATTGTTTGACGGAAATTGAAGAAAATCGATAGCTCCCATCTAGAGGTCACCCTAAACAAGCGTACCAGGTTTCGAAGCAATACAATCATAAATGTGCCCTGTAGGGTGTGCCAAAGGGAAATATTGTGGTCTGACTAAACTAAGTTCTAAGAACGTTGGCAGTGGCAACATTTTTTGACGAAAATTGAAGAAAATCGATAGGTCCCATCTAGAGGTCACCCCAAACAAGCATACCAGGTTTCAAAGCAATCCGATCATAAATGTGCATTGTAGGGTGTGCCAAAGGGAAATATTGAGGTCTGACTAAACTAAGTTATAAGAACGTTGGCCGTGGCAACATTTGTTGACGGAAATTGACGAAAATCGATAGCTCCCATCTAGATGTCACTCTAAACAAGCATACCGGGTTTCGAAGCAATCCAATCATAAATGTGCCCTGCAGGGTGTGCCAAAGGGAAATATTGTGGTCTGACTAAACTAAGTTCTAAGAACGTTGGCCGTGGCAACATTTTTTGACGGAAATTGCAGAAAATCGATAGCTCCCATCTAGAGGTCACACCAAACAAGCATACAAAGTTTCAAAGTGATCTGATCATAAGTGCGACCTGTGAGGTGTGCCAAAGGAAATTGTGGACGTACATACGCCGACGGACGAGAAGTGATGGCAATAGCTCAGCTTGACTTTGTCAAGTTGAGCTAAAAAAGAAATGACGTTGAAACAGAGTGTTTGGAGAATGAAAGGTAGAACCTTGAAAAGCAGAACTTTAATCCGAAACTTTATGCTGGGAATACTAAGTAAATTTGATTGGAAAAAGGGTTAAATATTTCCTAAAACCGATAAAAGAAATCATTGATATAAATGGAATCATTAAATTGTATTGACCATGCACGAATTAGAGTAAGAAAATATGTGGCGAAGTTTAATTTCAAATACAAAGAAAGTAAGTCTGAAAACAAGTTTAAAAGGAGTTAAAATCATGCCGATATTAATGAAAATCACTGTGGAAATGTTCAGTTGATAGTAGACATTGTCCCAAATAAAAAACAGTGACATTCCACTAAACTGCTTGAAGAATTAAAGGAGTAGTTTTAAAACACCCCCCCTCCACCCCCCCCCCCCCAAAAAAAAACAACTTTAACCAAAAACTTTAACCTGGAAGTTCTAAGTTAAATTGCCGTACAAAAAGGGGTTAAATATTTCCCCAAATAACATGAAACTTAAAAAAACATAATGAGAATGATACAATCAATAGTAATATTAATTTAAAAGAAAAAAAAACAACAAAACACTTTAAGGTTGACTAAAAAACTTTAACTACAAACTTTAACCAAAACTCTAAATGTTAATAGACGGACAGACGAACGGACAGACGGACGGACGAAAGTCATGACTATAGCCCTCACTGTAAACATTCGGGCTAATAATAATGCAAATTTAAAGTCTAGAATCCACCGCAGTGCTCTCTGACTTATATTACCCCGTATCACAGCTGTTCACACCCTTTGGCATTCTCAGCTCAAGTCATCGGAGTTTTTTCTGCCGGTGCTCCACAGACGGCCACACAAGGCAAACACCTCAACAGGTCCCTATTTTACACCAAGGTACGGTGGTGATTGCGTAGTACTGGTGAACATTCCCAACGTCCACGGCTGGCATGTGATGCAACGTTGCTGAATCACACACTCAAACGTCGCCGATCGCCCGGAGCACTCGAATCAATCTCCGAATGCTCACCCATCCAAAGATTAACCAAGCTCGACTTTGCTTACCTTCGGTGATCTAACGAGACCCGGTCTCGCTTCGCCAGTGCCTATATAAAATATAATTATGGCAACAATAATCCAGTCTAATTTATTTCGTTGAGTTAGTAATTTATTTATCATTTAATTACTGTTATCAAAAACGATGACCTCGAAATGTGAAATCAGTTTTCGATAAGTGTCGGTAAGAAACGTTCTCTTTCTGAATCGAATGATCACACGCGAAAGAGTAGTTGCTTCCCTCTATACAGATTTCTAACTTGTTCAGATGTTTTCACTTGTATTATGGAAATCTAAATTTTATAGTAAATTTCCTTTCTTATTATACCTACCGCATTGTTTACTACAGGCTTGCACTACAGTGGAAGTCCCTAACTCGGATAAAATACTCTCTATTTTTGTCTTTCAGAAGCAATTTGGGAAAGAAAAGTGGTGCAAAAGCACCAAGAAAACATAAGCCAAAACTGGGTTGAGAGCAACCGGCGCAGACCCAGTACGGGACGCTCTCTCCCAAGTACAACTCCACGACTTCCGTTGCCAGTGCGCATATACGTAGCTAAAGACTCATTCTTTTTGAATCCGTCAACGTTAGAGTTATGTGATCAGCGGGGAGGAAGGATTCTTTACCCGTAAAGAAGACGGGAGGGACTTCATGTAAACAATTGTGGTAGGTATAATAAGAAAGGAAATTTACTATAAAATTTAGATTTCTTATCAACCTACTCACAATTGTTTACTACAGGCTGAATAGACAATAGGCTGGAGGGAATCGCATAACCAACCCACACATAACCCCAGTGCACTGGAACCGTGAAGCAGAAGGAAGAGGTCCCGAGGCTTAACAACCATAACGTCGCAAACATTGGTAAAGGAGAATGAAAGGAGACATATGGGCCTGTGTGACACACAGACAGAAAAGGGTAGTAACAGTACTAGGCTGAAACTGACCTTCAAGAATCCTAATGGCTAGGGCAGACAACAGCCTGAGCAGAAAAAGAGGACCCAAGGCACAAAGGTCCCCCGACTGCTCCTGCAACTGGCACAGATAGAAGGTGGAGAAAGTAGAGGCATTTCTCTAGTAGGCTGCCTGCATAACATCCGACAACTTGACGGAGTTAGAATAAGCCCAAGAGGTGGACAATGCCCGCACCTTGTGGGCAGAAATACGATTGGTAATACAATCGCCAGCTGCTAAACGACCGTAAGCCGTACGAATAGCAAGACAAATCCATCGAGAAATGGATTGAGGAGAGATCTTCTGTCGACCCGGAGTAAGAGACAGAAAAAAACGTTTCCTGCCTTTCCGTATGAAACGTATCCGATCGAGATAAATGCGAATAGCACGGACCGGACAGAGCAAAGGGCGATTACTATCACCAGAAGGAAGAGCCCTGATACAGATAGGAGGAGGAGTAGTATCTGGTAACTGATTCTTGGCCAGAAAAGAGTAATCAGTGGTAAAAGTAACACTGTTGGGAGAGCTCCTAAAAAAGGCCGGGTCAACCGAGAGGGCGTGAAGCTCACTAACCCGTCTGGCAGAAGCAAACGCCATCAGAAACGCCGTCTTATATGTGAGAAAATGCATATCCACCTGGGATAAAGGTTCCAACGTCCCCCCCCCCCCCCAAGCAAAGCACCCCCCCCCCCCCCCCACGAAAGATTCCATCGTGGGGTAAGCTGCAAAGTTCGAGGCCTTTTCAAAGAAAAGTGCCAAACAAGCTTGGAGAGGTAAGGATTAGTGCCGATACGACGCTTCCCCGCATAAGAAAAAGTCTCTGGAAGCATGGACCTGTAACCCTTGATGGTAACAGGCTGGAGACCCCGAGAATCAAACAGATATACCAGAAACTCCGCAATCTGTGAAATCGAAGGATTGGCATAATCAACAGAGTGATCAGCACACCATCGACAGAAGACCTTCCATTTAGCTGCATAAGCTAAACCAGTGGAGTGCCTCCTTGAAGAAGAAATGCACTCCACTGCTCGTCTCGAAAAACCTCTACTACGGAGACAGGACCTGACAAAAGATATGCGTGAAAGCACAATGAAGTCGGGTCGACGTGAAACCTCCTCGGGCGACCTTGACACAGAAGATCGCGACGTAGCGGGAGACGTGCCGGAACCGCCGCCATCAGCGAGCGGAGCTGATTGATTCACACCCGCTGAGGCGACAGGGGAGCGATCAGAATAATTCGACAACAGCAGGTTCGAATTTTGGCTAGAACCTGAGGCAGAATCGGAACCGGCGGGAAGGCGTAGCCGACTAGACCGTTCCAATCGAGTGACAGAGCATCCACGGCAAAAGCCAATCTGGACACGGGGACACGAAAATGTCCACCTGATGGTTCCAACGAGTCGCAAAGAGATCGATGTTGGGACGTCCCCAGAGATCGCAAAGCGACTGGAACACTGCCTTGTGGAGCATCCACTCGGTGGAAATAACCCTGCCCTGTCGGGACAGGGAGTCTGCTAGGACGTTCAGACGACCGGGAATGTGACGAACAACCACTCCGGCGCGAACATCATGAGCAAGCAGTAGAAGATCCCGAGCCAATTCGTACATCGGAACCGAGTGCGTGCCGCCCTGGTTCCGAATGTAAGCAACCACTGTCGAATTGTCGGACAGCAGAAGGACCTGGCGATTCGACAGGTGAGGGATCCACTGCCTAAAACTCAGAAGAAGGGCAAGAAGCTCCTTCTGGTTGATGTGTAGAGCTGCTTGATCCTGGTCTCACATCCCGAGTAGGAAAGACCGAGAGGATCCAACGTCGCACCCCATCCGAGATCGCTGGCATCTGTCGTCAGAACGCGATCGGACGTGGGTAAGTCCAATGGAACACCCTGCGTAATCCACTGTCCATGGAAGAAGGTGAGGATAAAGAGATTCCGGAAACGGAAGCACCAGATCCAGAGAATCTACATTCGGTCTCCAACGACTGAGCAGAAAGTGTTGGAGAGGTCTGACACGCAGTCGACCTAGAGGAATGAGATCCGTCACCGAACCGCAGAGACCGATCAGCCGGAGAAAACTCCGAGCGGTCGCGGACGTGGACTGGGACAGAGCCAGAGCAAAAGCTGAGAGAATCACAGCCTTGGCCTGGGGAACCGCTACCAAATTGAATTGGGTTTGGAAAGCCATCCCCAGATGACAAAACAACTGAGAAGGGACCAGGTCCGACTTCTCGTTGACTCTGAATCCCAGCGACATGAGCAAGCTCAACAGAGTGGCGACAGCCGACTCCAGTAAGGCAGCATTGGAATGCCTCTTGAGGATATCGTCCAGATATGCCGAAGTAGTCACCCTGGACTGTGTGCGATGGAACGCTATCACATGCGACATCAGTCTGGTGAACGCCCAAGGAGCCAGGTTGAGGCAGAAAGGCATGGCCTTGAACTGGTAAACTCGCCCCAGAAAAGCGAACCTGAGATACTTCCGTGACGCCCGATGCATCGGAACGTGGAAGTAAGCGTCTCGCAGGTCGATGCTGGCAGCAAAATCTCCCTGGTGAATTGAATGGCGGACCGACCTGAAAGTCTCCATGCTGAACTTGGGAGCAATGATAGACTGGTTCAGGATACTCAGATCGATAACCGGTCGGAGTCGGCCGTCCTTCTTCGGCACCAAGAACAGGCGGGAATAGAAACCCACTGACTGAATGTTCTTGATGACCTCGATCGCCCCCTTTGCCAGGAGATTGCCAATCTCCGTGGACAAAAGTTCCCGACGTAAAACGTCTGAAGGAACTGTGGTTGGAAGAGGCACCCTTGACAGAGTGGGGTGCCGTCGGAAGGATATTCGCAGCCCGGACCGAACAACATCTAACACCCACGGATCGGATGTGATGGTGGCCCAATGGTCTGCGAACTCTGCTATCCTTCCTCCAACCTGGGACGAGTCGAAGTGAGGACCTTCATTTCGAGCCCCGACCAGGCCCGCGAGAGGAGAAGCCACCTCCTCTACTAAATGAAGAATCCTGAGACTTCCCTCGATTCTGCAGACCTTTACCCTTACCCCTTGAGTAAGAAGTAGAAACGGCGGCAGAAGGACCAGGCTTTTGCTTCGCTGAGGAAGCAGAAGGGTACTTGCTAGGCTTGGAACGGCCCCTGCCTCCCATAGAAGGCTGTTCAAGCTGACGAAGCAGCAGCAGATCTTTGGAATGACGTAGGACGACATCCCGGACCGTCGACACGGAACAATGGAAAAGTTGCGGACCTGCCAAAGAAGCAGATCGAAGAGCAGCGCGCTGCTCCTCGGGAAGGGATCGTCCTGTTTCCAGCATAGCGTCCCTTCGAACTAATTCCAGATTAGCCGTGTTACAGGCATGCGTGTGACTAAGATGCATGAGCGCCTTGGTCAGCACACGCAAAGGAGCCTGTACCTCGTCAAACTTGTCTGGAGGCAGATAAGCAGCTAAAGCTGAGACGACGTGCTCTGAGAGAGAAAGCATGCCAAGCATCTCTCTAGATAAGCCCAACGTAGATTCTAGAGTCGTCATTGGAATGACGGCGGACTTGGGCTTGGAAAGCCCGAGGGAAGTGGAGTCCTGATCCAGAACCGTCAAAGTCTGGCAGACCGACGGATTGGCGGAATCGTAGGAACGATAACGCACAGGAGGCAAAAAGGTGTCAACCCTGGTGAAGAACGGAGTCTTCAGAGCCTTCGAACTCAGCTTGGAGTCCAATGCTGAAAAAGCTTCAACCACCTGCATCGACTGGCACGGTGGAAGGCGCCCAGAAGCAGGTTGCTTCATAGGCTGTAGGCGCGCGACCGATGATCGCGGCCTGGCTGACACTGACGGCTGGTTAGCTGGTTTGAGATCAGGCAGAAACCCAAACACAAAGTCAAGAGCTGCCCCCAAGTCCGAAGACTGCTGGCCTTCGACGTCAAGCATGTCGGACTCCTCCCCAGAGTCGGAAGACACATAGCCCATCGTGGGCAAACCAGCCGACGCCTCCCATGGTGTCAGGACACCAGGGGGGATCAGAAACCGGCCTGTTTCCAATCCCGGGAGGCGGCGCCATAGGAGGCGCCTGGAAACCACTCGCTGCCTCGCTGGAAGCAACAGGAAGGCTCTTTGACAGAACCTGAGTGAGTAAAGAGAGGTCCTCCCTAAGCTCACTGCCCGAACTGGCCGGTTCGACAGGGGAGCGAACCGGCAAAGTGGCTTCACCTCTGACCCTCTTAACCAGCGAAGGGTCACGATCCTCCAAAACACCCGACGCGGGACGACGGGCGGCAGCCGAAACATCTGAAGGCAGACGTGTATAGGGGTACGAGGCACCCCGACGATCAATATAGCGAGAACTCATGAGAGTCACCGCGGACCTCTGCGGAGTAGAAGGTCCAGGCTGCACAAAAGGCGTTGGTCCCCCAAAACTGGTCGTGTGGCCAGAATGAGTGGACGGAAACGCCACGTCCAAAGACAGAACTGTGGTGCTCGACGGCGTAGAGACCACAGTGGTGGGTTCGGCCGGCAGCCCCTTCCAACTTCGCCGAGTTGAAGTCAGGGAAGGCTGAGGCCGATATCCCACGTCTACAGTACCAGACATTCCTGCAGTCCTCTGCAGCGAAAAGCCGAGGCCGGCTGAAACTGACGACGAAGCAGACGGACCAGCAGTAGTAGTAGATACGTCGGGAGTCGTTGGGGCTGGTGGAATAGTGGAGAGAGCACACCTGCTCGGCTCCGAAGGAGGAGTCACAACCCAAGTGACAGCCTCAGATGTCGACTGGAGGGGGACCGCAGTTCCGGAACCAGGCACCTCTTCACCAGAACACTCAACGGCTCCCGCAGTATCCACTACAGGAAAAGACTGCACATCCCCCACGGAGGAGGAATAACTCTCACCAGACAAGGTCGGATCGGGAGCCCCCGAACGACCACGTTCTCCTTTCCCGTGGGAGCGGGAGGCACGGCCACGAGAACGAACGACACGGTTAACTGACGCCCAGAAAGTGGATGACCATGATCCACAGACACCACAAGGCCGCTCGGCCGAACACCCATTACAGGAGGAACAAGAAGAATGTGAATCGTCCACATGCTTTGGCAGAAGACACTGCCCACAAGGAATTGTGCTGGGCATGATAGAGGTGAGAGGAGCAAAGAAGGTGAAATCAGATAATAGAAGAACACCCCCAAAGAAGAGAGAAAGGTGACAGAAATTAAGACCCCAGACGGTCGACCGGGAACTACACAACAGGATGACTACTCACAAAGGAGAGAAGAAAAACTGCAGAAGCGGTACCCCGCTGACACCCAGCTCTAACACAATTAGAAAAATTAGCAAATTAAGCATTGACAGTAATTGTGAAAAATAATTTAAGTCCGAACCGCGTGGCACACGAAATTCGCGTGCGACTCGAGAGAGAACATAAAAAATATATTATGGATATATAATATGTAAGAGAATATAATAAAAACTGTTCCTGAGAATACATAGGATACTCGGATACACTATGAATCAGGAAACATCAACAACGAGTTGGACAAACACTGATAAGCGTGCAGAACATCTCGACACAAGGCGGATGACAAAAAAATGAGTCTTCAGCGACGTATATGCGCACTGGCTGCGGAAGTCGTGGAGTTGTACTTGGGAGAGTGCGTCCCGTACTGGGTCTGCGCCGGTTGCTCTCGACCCAGTTTTGGCTTATTTTTTCTTGGTGCTTTTGCACCACTTTTCTTTCCCAAATTGCTTGGGAAAGACAAAAAATGAGAGAATTTTATCCGAGTTAGGGACTTTCACTGTAGTGCAAGCCTGTAGTAAACAACTGAGAGTAGGTTGATAAGAAATACGTGGTGGTTGTTAGATAAATAATAAGAAAGTATTTGTTTTCATTATTCATTTTTCAACGGGCTAAACAATGAGTAATTATTTGGCAGGAACACACTAAAGGAAAAAGGTAAAGTGTCATATGTTTCCATTCCGTGTCCAGTATTCTGGACACCAGTTCGCCCGGCATGCTACCATTTTAACCGTTTACCTAACGAATCGGCCACATCCGCCCGAGTAATATACAAATTCAGCAGTTGAAAAAATATTATTTTTCAACAACTTTCAACAAAACCATATCATGTGACCCTTCATTGGAACGAGCTCATCGAGCCCGTTCCAATGAGGGGTCACATGATATGGTTTTGTTGAAATGTTTGAAAAAAATTAGAAAATGATATTTAAAATAAGAAATGTTGTTACTGACTGCGTTGGGTAAAGGGTTAAACTAACAGCTTCGAATAGTTTAAACCTACACTATCATAAAATTATTTTTATTTTTTATGTTGGCAGTCTGAGATAATTGATTATTATGTATTAGAAGAAGGGACTTCGAATCATTTGATAAACGAGAAAATAGAACAAACAAATAAAACAACATGCGTATAAAGGGAATAAATAGACAATAGTTCAATGCTCAGATTCGAGTATTATCCTTGAGTGGAGCGTGTGGAGGATTATTTCACGAGGCGTTAGCCGAGTGAAATAATCTGCGCGGCCCACAAGGCGTTAGCTGGTAGTGGAATACCATTTTCGGCGAGTAGGGTGGGAATATAATTTGTTTTGGGGGAAGAAGAACGAATAAAAATAAAATAAACAGATATATTTCATCGAATGCAAGTCACAGTCCATTCCAGAGGCTTGACTTGCACTCATACTTTCTTAATCAGGGAAAATGATTGTCTATTTTTTCTGAGGTACGTTCCGTGATTCGTCAGATTCCACGACGAAAATTGACAATAGAAATGTATATGTTCAGCATCCGTCCTCGTCAAACATAAAAGAACGACTTGAACTAGAGAAACATAATTTACTGCACCCAGTAAATTCAAGTCTGTGTGAAAAGGGTTAAACTATCAGGAATAAACTATACAGAAAGAGAATTTATGGAGGCTTATTTTCAGGAGTAAAATATTTTTAAACAAATCAGAAATGGATTTTCGTTAATAGTATTTACAGATATTCATACTGGAATCAGAACAATTTTTTATAAGAAACCAGAAAAGGCATATCTGTGACCAGCATTCAAAGGGTTCGATACACGAATCAGAAATGGACATTTTGGGCTCTGCCCACTAATTTGAGTGATGAAATACGTTCATAAACTTTAGAAATGCATTAAGGTGTAATGGAATGCATTTCACAGACTTTCTGAATAATATGCACTTGATGACTTTTGTGACCTCTTTCAGGCGGACCCCTAGGTAACCTCCATGACTGTGACCCATATTTTGAATCTCCATCAAGTGTCAACTCATTTGGTGTTAGTCCCAGGTCCATTCATCATTCCAGGATTGAGATATGAGCGTGACCCACTTTCAAAAATTTTGGCCACGCCCACTTTTTTAACGTAAAAATACATGTTTGGACCTCAGGAATGCTTTGGGGGTCAAAAAATGTGATTTCCAGCAATTATGAAAAATGCACTCAGTGACCCCTAGGTGACCTCTGTGACCTTGACCCATATTTTGAATCTCCACCTATTGTCGACTCATTTGGTGTCGATCCCAGGTTCATACGTCATACCATGCCTGAGGTATGAGTGTGACACACTTTCAAAAATTTTGGCCACGCCCACTTTTTTAATGCAAAAAATGCATGTGTGTGCATCAGGAATACTTTAGGGGGTCAAAAAATGTGATTTCCAGCAATTATGAAAAATGCACTCAATAACCCCTAGGTGACCTCCGTGACCTTGACCCATATTTTGAATCTCCATCGAGTGTCGACTCATTTTGGCTTGGTCCCAGGTCCATACGTCATACCACGCCTGAAATATGGGCGTGACCCACTTTCAAAAATTTTTGGCCACGCCCACTTTTTTAATGAAAAAAATGCATGTGTGTATGTCAGGAATGCTTTAGGGGTCAAAAAATGTGATTTCCAGCAATTATGAAAAATGCACTAAATGACCCCTAAGTGACCTCCGTGACCTTGACCCATATTTTGAATCTCCATCAAGTAAAGAATCATTTGGGGTTGGTCCCAGGTCCATTCATCATACCACGCATGAGATATGGGCGTGACCCACTTTCAAAAATGAATTTTAACGCAAAAATGCATGTGTGTACGTCAGGAATGCTTTAGGGGGTCAAAAAATGTGATTTCCAGCAATTATGAAAAATGCACTCAATGACCCCTAGGTGACATCCGTGACCTTGACCCATATTTTGAATCTCCATCAAGTGTCGACTCATTTGGTGTTGGTCACAGGTCCATACGTCATACCATGCCTGAGATATGGGCTTGACCCACTTTCAAAACACTCCCACGGACACCACTAATGCCCAAGGAATCTGAAAAACATAGGTGGCCGAGAACTTCTGACTGTCTATCAGTATGCCAAAAATCACCGAGATAGGGCAATTCGTTTTCAAGTTATCTTGCGGACAAAAAAGTGATGAGAAGACAGAAGACAGGAGAAGAAGAAGAAGAAGAAGAAAGAAGAAGAAGAAGAAGAAGAAAAGAAGAAGAAGAAGAAGAAGAAGAAGAAGAAAAACAAAAAAGAAAAAGAAACTGTGCAAAAACAATAGTCTGTGTGTTTCACACAGATTAATAAAAACGATTTGTATTCCGATCTGCATTACAGCCATTTAGCACAAACGATTGCATACTTTGTGGTCGTGTCGGGAAACGCTTAGTTCACAAATGTCTGTATAATCTGAATAATATGAATGTCATGTTTTGATTCCTTGTATCTGAAACAACCTTATCATACAACACAACAAACGAAAATGTTAAAGTCTTCTTCCGAGACCTCCAGAGTACAATGTTTAGCAAATTAATCCATAAGTGGACGTTTATTCGAACAATAAAAATCTTGGATAAATGTTTGCTTTATTTACCTAGTAGCAGCCTCTAATAGGGTAATAAATTTGTCCCGTAGGTTTAACAGTGAAATAATTTATTCCTATAGTAGAGACGGACTTCTTAACATCTGACCTCTACCGCATTCCGGTTGTCATGGCCTGTTTTACGTTTGTGGGAGACAAAATGAACCGACGTTTATCAAACGTTGACCGTCGCTGAGATGTTTAGTTTTAGAATATATGACACATTTCAACACTGTCTAACAATAAAACGAACAACAATTAATTAAGAAAACACAAAGTAAATCAAAAGAAACCAAGCATTGAAAAGCATACAAGTTCGATTGTGAAAGGCGGGGGGGGGGGGGGGGGGGGGGGGCATGGTGATTGACGTTTCATTTTCCAAATTAGGAAAGTGTAAATAAACAAATACACGTGTTGTCTGCTTTGTTTATAACACTCAAGTTGAATCGACGGCGAAAAAAAGGCCATTAAGCAACGAAAATAAGAAAGCTAAATATTGTTCATTTAATAAAGTATTTTTGAAGTTTAGCTCAAGTTTGTACGGGAATTATTTTTAGGCAGAAATGTATCACTACGCCAGGTTTATTTTTGACAGTTTTCTTGTCGATCGAATTGGACCAATGTGCTTCTCACTTCTCGCGGTGATTTGTTGCGAGTAACAGCACAATTCCACTGCGTCTGCACTCTAAATGATTTATGGGATAAACAAAATAAACGTATAGTGTTTCCAAGTAAAACATTTCTTCTACTCGAAGGATTAAGAATGAAACCGACTCGCCAGAGGCTCGTCGGTTTCATTCTTAATCCTACTCGTAGAATAAATAGTTTACTTGAAAACACTATACGTTTATTCTAAATATATTATGCACAATGTTCTCGTGGATAACCTTTGTCGCTCTTCCAAATACGGGATAACCATAACTTAGGACACTTGTTATTCAAATATGATGTCCTTTTGTTTGCCGTCCCGTAGCACGGAAATGTGTGACTTTATTCGTTTCTTTTGTTTTCGGGATAACCTTTGTCGCCCTTCCAAATACGGGAAAACCACAACTTACGACACTTATTATTTAAATATACAACTCAAAGTTTGCTAAGCACCAAGTATAGCTAACTACCTATTTTACATTTTAGTTGGATATTATTGGTAAAAGAGGAAATCTTTCAATTTGCCAACAAGTTGACGGAGCGAACTGGTATGGCTTCAATATCGAGTATGAGACCCATTACTGTTAATTACAGCTTGATAACGCCTTCGCATGCTCCAAATCAGGTTACTGGTTGTCCTTTGTGGGATGTTGTTCCATTCTTGGACCAGCAGGGCACCAAGCTCCTGGACGGACTGAAATTGCAAGCTGCAACTCATTCCAGACGCGTTCGATTGGATTGAGGTCAAGGGATCCTGCTGGTCAGTCCAGACGCTCAATCCACTCCCTCTGTTGGTACTCCACGGCAGCATGGGCAACATGAGGATGGGCATTACCGTCCATCAGAATGAATCTACCACCCCACAGCACCTGCACACAATCGTACGTGGACATCCAGGATCTCATCAATATACCGATGTGCGGTCAATGTACCACGTTCAAGGACACAGAGTTCTGTACGTCCATCTCTGCTGATGCCGCTCCAGGACATGACTGACTGCCCACTATAGCGGTCATGTTCAGCAACGTTGGCTGCATGAAATCGCTCCCCTGGTCTTCTCCATACCCCAAACCACCTATTTGTGTGGTCTAGACAGTGCCATGACCCACCTGTAAAAAGGACAGGTCGCAGATCTTCTCTGGTCCATCCA
The DNA here is from genome assembly GCA_031216915.1 of Pictodentalium vernedei. NCBI lineage: Eukaryota > Metazoa > Mollusca > Scaphopoda > Dentaliida > Dentaliidae > Pictodentalium > Pictodentalium vernedei. Next base: position 458,439,242 of record CM062292.1, on the reverse strand, counting down.
ACGTGGCCCACGCCCTTCATATCGTGCCTGGCGGTGGTTCTGGGACAGCGGAAGGTGAATACATGGTCTTCTCGATCGGACACCACTTTCGTGCAGCCTTGCCCGGATAGTCTGCGTCGAAACATTGACCTCGGATACATTCTGAAGGTCACTGCAAAGCTGGGTTGCCGTGGCAAAGAGGCTCCTACGGGCCGGAATGATCAAAAACAGGTCTTCAGCTGCAGCTGTTGCCATGTCTCTGCCACCACCATGCCGCTTTACTGGTGTGCCATACTGCTGAAATCTTGCCCAGGCTCTGGTGATCACCGTATGGTGCACACCAAAGGCTTCACCAACCTGACGATGGGTAGCCCCTTGCTCCACCATGGGTAGCCCCTTGCTCCACCATCCCTACAGCCTGCCACATTTCTGCTTCAGACAAATGTCTTCTTACATTTGCATTTGCCACATTCAATCATTAAATCACAAGGGTTTGTGCTGAAGTGAAGATTGAATATCCTACACATGTCATGTACATGTAGACAGTACACAAAAACATCATGAAAATCAAGGGGTACATGCATCCCATGACTGTCACGAAAAGTCTGCCTGTCAAGAGAGCTAATGTAAACACTGGGGACCATCTCAATACATTCCTCAATCATATCCACCAAAAATATCGCAAATATGTCACAAGCAAATTTCACAATGATGTGTCAAATATTTGGTGCTTAGGAAACGGTTAGTAGTATACGATGTAATTTTGTTTGCTGTCCGTGGCACGGAAATGTGAGACCTTTTTCGTTTCTTTTTTTCGTGGAGGTGGGAATGAGGGTGATCTAATAACCTACTTTAACCGTGGTCAGTGCATGCAACGTAACTATTAAGTGACGCCACCTTGATGCTGTCTTTCAAAACATCGACAGCGTTATGTAAGATGGCAAGAAGGATGAAAGTGATGTGTTAGTCAAGCTCAAAAATCCAGAAGAGTGCATATATCGACAGATCCGCGAGTTATCAGTCTCCAAAGAAAATGTTTATATAAACGATTCTCTCTCCCTCTAGAAAGAAATAACGGAGAACTCATAATAGAACAAAGGGGGAAGGGGAATCTTCGGCTGTTTTCTGGGAATATCATTCGTTTAATGGGAATACCATTCATTTCATGTTTCTGTAACATATTATGTATTTTACCAGCAAGGTTCTTTAACCAATAAGTGTGCAATATCCGTCACACAAGAATGAGTAACATTCTTTCACTTCGCAGTTGAAGTCATCCCATTTCGACCCCCAATGGGTAAGTGGACGCCCTTGTGGATTCCCAGTAAATATCTTCACCTCGCCTCTAGTAAATACACGTCGCTGAGAGTGTGGCTCCAAAATATCTCACAGCTTGATACAATCTTGAGCTATTTGTGAACAGACAGACAATGAATATACAATACATTCTGTCTTCTCATTGGTCAGAATGCCTAGCACAAATAGCCATGGCAAGGGGCGCACCCAACATCCAAGGTATATGAGAACGTGCAACATCCAGAGTGCACACGACACATCGGGCTATATGGTTTAAATGAAAAGCCTTTCGCTTGCCTCGATATAAACATCGAACCGAAAAATCTGAAAACAGTCACATATGTCATCATATTTTGCTGTTACAAAATAAAGAGTCGAATAATTAAATAATTAAATCAAGCAACGTCGAGCCCGGTTAGTCCTCGGATGGGTGACCGTCTGAGCGATCGATTCGGACTCCTGCGTTGTGTCTTTGGGCAAGTCACTTAACCCCGATTGTCCACATGGGGCATGATGCCGCCGTGTTCTAAGGCGTACTGCACGTCGATGGTGCGCATGTCTTCAACCAATCTAACCCTGCCTGTGTTGCAGTGCGGAGTTACGATGTTGGGGAGCTGGCAGCTGCTCGTCGTTGCTCGGTGGTTCTCTCCGGGTACTCCGGCTTCCTCCACCCGTAAAACTGTCACGGTCACGATTAGCCATTGTGCATAGGTATGTGACCTTAAACACCAATAAATAAATTAATAACTGATAATCAAATCAAACAACTTGAGAAAAATAAAGTAAGAGCAAATCTGTCAACAACATAGCCCTGATCTGTTAACGCGTATCCAATAACGACCCAAGCCAAGTTATGTAACTCTATCTGTTGTCTCCTGCGTTTCTAAAAACTAAACAATAATTCACAAGATTGACCCAACTGATTACGGAGCGTGAGAAACGCGTCCACAAATTTGTTTCCATTATGTTTCAAACGGGACAATAACGTTATATCCGCCAACATTTATGGTATAGGGAGTTTTAATACCTTAATGTCTCATTTAAAAACAGACATTCAGATATCAAATCTCCACATACCATACATGATGGCGAATATAACAAGTATTATACTATTTTCTATAGTATTCTTACCAGTCGAGGGTTCTCCAAATAAACGTGCACTATTCCCGTCACGATATACTTTCTAAAAATAGCCGTAGAAGATTTTATGACGTTTGGCTGACGGATTACAACGCACCCTTTTAAGAGATGTTTCCGGAATTCTATTTCTATGAGTTCTTGGGGAGCACGATGGCTTAGTGGTTACGAAATCGTACTTCAAGGCGACAGATGCTCACCGATGCTCGCTGGTTCTCTCCGGGTATTCCACCCGTAAATTGTCCGACACGAGATGGCCCTGGCTGTCAAAAGTGTCGTTAAATGCCAACAAATAAAACAATGAGTTCGAGGTTAAAATTGAAAGAAAGTAGTTTTTAGCATAACATAAATTTTCCTAGAATATCTCGTACACCTGTTCAGGATGGTAAATATGTTTAAGATTCCGTGAACTGATTAATAAAAAATACATCGTCACAGAAGTACACCCAAAATGTCTGTTTTATGCGACGTTCTCGACTCCCAATAGTCCATGTGTTCAAATGGATAGACTCCTTTACACAGAAGTGTTTATCGCTTCTGTTCTTTAACCCTTTGAGAACCTTAGAACCCTGACGGTATCTTCCATCCCAGTTCAATGTCAACAATTGGAGAAGGAATAAACGGATGGGCGTATAATCACTGTGGCATAGGCAGAGTTAACTACTTTCTACCTTCTATCGCTGGTCGACACATATCAGGTCTCATTCGTGAATTATGTGGTACTTACTAAATTTGTAGCTTGCGGAACTAGGGTATCAAAACAGGAGACATGGCGATTCGCCATGGTACTTGTTTTTGAAACCCTAGTTCCAAAGGCGGCAACTTTTGCGTTTCGTTCTGACTCCCTCAAGGCTCAAAGCCTCAAGAATCACGGATGTTGTGACGTTTTCCGAATTGAAACAAAATTTCACTTTCTCTAGACCCTCTCGGGGAGCATAGCTCTCGTCTCAAGGAATTACTGGCGCCGCCCCTGTAATATTTGTTTATGTTCTGAGAGACTTTCGGTCATTATCATCCATCATTTATTGTTTGAGTTTATTGGGGTTCTTGAGGTTTTGTAGCGAATATGTTTAGAAATATCACTTGTGGTTACGGAGGTGCCTAACACATGACATAATCCTTACAATGATAATTGGCTGGGTGATTTGAGGGTATGAAAGGCAAACACTTCTTCTGTATGTTTGGTTTACGATCTGCTCGTAACTATCGCTAATACAGCAAAAGAGAACACGTTTTGGAGCATGCATCTCGGAATTTTCTATAAAAGACGAACTTGCGCCTCAGAAATGTATCATATTGTTCAATAAGAAGGTACGTTTTAACAAGACGTTTGTTGCGTTTCATAAGTCCAGCCTCCCAAAACGGTAAAACATGTTTCAAAATTTCGTTTATAACACACCTGTTGAGAGAGTTTAAACTTTAAGACGCTGTACGTTATACAACAGGACGTCCATTCGACATCGCAAAGAGTAATGGGCGATAAACAGACATTGTCTCGCACTCTATCTGTGTTCTGGAGAGGAAAAAACTGACTATTTGTGTATAACGCTATACATTACCATTAGGTGGTACACCTAGCTTCCCTAAAGCATCAACGATATTTATTCTCATGCTGTCGTTTTCAATCAGTACAAGATGTCCGCCATCTTCATTGCATTTGTTCTTGGCATCCTGTTGACCGGATGGTCCAGTCGCATTATATCGTAAGCAAAGCTTCATGTTGGGGTAAATCCACAGACTATAGCCCCTGTTTTGGGGGCATACCTTCCTCGACGCTGAAAAAATATGCAACTCAAATAGCAAATGTTTGCTAAAACAATATAACATAGCCTGAACAAGGTTTATTTCCATAGAATAGAGCAAACAAAAATCCTCTATAACTAGTTTGGTTGGCCACGAAGAGAAAATAGTATTATCCGTCGCCATGTTAGGAGACGGAAATTGCTTTAAAACAATAATGCTCAACTAGAACAAACTTCTCGTAGGTCTTCAATTTTCAGACTCCTCGCTAGGGCTCCGCGAAACTTCGAAATTCGATTCGATATCGAATCTTAAGTTGGTATTCGGTTCGATTCGAAACCGACTGTCCGATTCGTTTTCCTACGAATCTCTTCATAGGTATTAGTCATCTTATTCGTTTCACAAAACGCATGGCTGAGATAGAAATTGTACATAAATTATGTTGAAATTAAAGACTGAGTGTAATTTGCGCTGTATTAACATAAAAAAAAACATCTGTACTAATGCCACCCTCTATGCTAATTCCAGCTTCACTAGCAATCACTACCACTGCTGAAAGAAATATCGATGGTTCGCTGACGGTTGCTAACGGCTAGCCCTGAGCAGTGCCCATTACAGACTTTTCGCTCCCGTTTCTGTTTTTGAACAAATGTCATTACTAGATAATATTCCAACTACATCATCAAGGCATGCCTTCGACGAAGGCATGCCCTTGATGATGTAGTTGGAATATTTTATCAGAGTTGAGACATCAAGTCGGCTGCATTCGATTCAACGTTCGATTCGATTCGATTTCGAAAAATAGACTTGATTCAATTCCAGATTCAAAAATATGAAATTGGCAAAATTGGTCCTGCTCCTCCAAACTGCCGATCTGTTTTTAGCGACCATACTTTTATGTATGCGTTAACTGAATATGTTGGTGATGTGCACATTTTTCGCGACAATATTAATTGAATATTTACAACTTATCTCAACTACTATTGACAAAATGAAAGTATGCGAAAACATAAAACGAATCTTATCCTTCCGCGATGACACAAAAGCCATATCGATTAACTCACTCACACGCGCGTTCGTTCTGTGTTTATTACACGCCTTCTCGTCTATAAAAAAACAACAATTATTAAAAGGACACTCAGCAATTCTTTTGACAACTATCAACAAAAACAACACATTTTATCGACAACCAAGTTTGCGAGGGGAATCCGTGTTGCCAGTTTCAGCTATCGCTAGCGATTCAAATTGTAACTGCGGCGCACTATTTGTAGAACATTTCAGTAAACTTTCGCTTCTATTTTTTGATTTTGTTCGTCACACGTGTGTGGACCGGATTTTCATTTTCCGCGTGGTTTAGTGTTGCTGGAGATGGGGATTTCATAGAATAGGTGTGTAATAAAAAATGACTCACCCATCGCCATCGTAGTATGATGAAGTTGCTTTAACCCTTTATCTAACTTGAAAAGCAGACGACACTTGCCAAAAAATTCTTGAATAACTAATTTCTTTTATTTTTGTCCCCAAAACATAGGTTATGACCCTTCGTTGGAACGAGCTCGACAATTTTTTAGATAAAAAATGAAAAAAATAATGAAAATTAATTGGCGATTTTTGGCCAGTTTTTGCCGTTACGTTGGGAAAAGGGTTAAGAGAGAAATGCTCACCCAGAAAATAATACTCTAAGGTCTTCATTTTCCAGACGTCTCGCAAAAGCTTTGGTGCCCGTGAAAATGAATTAGCTGGAGCTGTGGGCCTCTTTAGGGCAATACAAACTGAATATTTACAAAATATTTAAAAATATTATTGACAAAACAAAAGTGTCAAGATTGGTAGGTTTATGCCGAGTAACTAGCTTTCGTGCCAGGTAAACGTCATAATGTTTGATGCAATAAAAGCTGTCACTCTGTGAGTGCGGTTACAACATAAACGCTTTCGTGTCATCTAACGTCGCGAATTGAGGGGATTTACGACTTAATTGATTTTACACCATCTCAGAGGGCGGGCAGTTCCTTTGGAGGCGGTTTTCGCTCATCTTCCAGTAAGAGTAGTGCAAAAGTCAGTGCAAAAATCCGTTCGAAACGGAATCTTGTTCCGCCGAAGTGTATTGCCACATACTTTTATTATGAAGTAAGTATGTTTGCCTATCTGAAAGAAACCATTTTGACATGTGGAAACTGAAATTTGCCAAGGAACTGATGCCTTGGGGTAGAATGCACTTTCTGGAAGTCTGCAATGGCATAAGTTATAGACCAAACTTTTGACAATAACCCAGCTGAATAGTTGTCTTCTATAATCCAGCTAGTACATTCTCAGAGACATTTTTTGTCATTCAAGTCAAATCCTCCTCTACAGCAACACTAAACCACGCGGAAAATGAAAATCTGTGTGCGGAACGGAAATCGTTGACGAACTACTTTTAAATAGAAGCGAAATTTCAATGGAATTTTCTACAAATCGTGCAACACAATTACCGTTTGAATCGCTAGCGATAGCTAAAAATCGTCCCCTGAGCTGCAATGTGTTCTATGTGCCAGTAGGCACGCCAGGAGGCACATAGAATACATTGGAACTCAGGGGACGAAATTATAACACGGGTTACCCTCGCAAATTTGGCTGGCGATAAAATGTGTTCTTTTTTGTTGTTACTTGTCAAATGAATTGCTGAGTGTCCTTCATATAATGGTTTTTATTGACGCGAAGGCGTGTAATAAACAGAACAACACGTGTCTGTGAATGGGTTAATCGATATGGCACTTGTGCCATCGCGAAAGGATAAGACTCGAGGACTGCGGCCTCTCGTTCTATCCTTCCGCGCTGGCACTCGTGCCATATCGATTAACCTATTCGCACTCTCGTGTCGTTTTGTATATTTTGATTTCAGTCCTCATATATAATTGTGTATTTTACATATCGACAACAACAAAAAATCAATATTAAGATGTAAAGGAGCATACTGATCCATTTTTAAAAATGGCATCCTTGGATATGGAAATTGGTGGATCAAGGTTCAATTAAGACTTTTTCTCGCAGTGGCTATTGTCAGTACAACTTTTTCCCTGAGAATGTATTGGGCGTTTTCAGTTCCATCACCTTGCAGTTTGGAGGCGAATGAGCTTGTTCCTGTAGTTTTTAGATACTGAAGATAATATATTGTCCAAGTAACCCGATTGCCTTATGTGGATACGCAATATCACGTGAACGAATGGGCATACCTTTGTCGAATCTCGGGTTGTTTTTCTTTTTCATGCTTTACTTTTGAGGAGTTCTTTACACACGGGCACAAAATGGTAAAATATGTCTCCAAGTCTGGAGTTCAAAATATTTTATTTGAAATCAAGACATTAGAATTAAGGTTCTATTCTTGGTTATTGTGGCTGGTAACTTATGCCGTTGGAAACTTGTCTGTCGTCAAAATTATAAAATCATTTTTTATTGAAAAAGCGGATATATCATCGTTCCGTGTACTCTTGTCAATTTTATGATATATAATATGTCATTTATTTACTTCTGTGTCAGTATTTATGATATATAATATGTCATTTATTTACTTCTGTGTCAGTATTTATGATATATAATATGTCATTTATTTACTTCTGTGTCAGTATTTATGATATATAATATGTCATTTATTTACTTCTGTGTCAGTATTTATGATATATAATATGTCATTTATTTACTTCTACGTCAGTATTTATGGTATATAATATGTCATTTATTTACTTCTGTGTCAGTATTTATGATATATAATATGTCATTTATTTACTTCTGTGTCAGTATTTATGATATATAATATGTCATTTATTTACTTCTGTGTCAGTATTTATGGTATATAATATGTCATTTATTTACTTCTGTGTCAGTATTTATGATATATAATATGTCATTTATTTACTTCTGTGTCAGTATTTATGATATATAATATGTCATTTATTTACTTCTGTGTCAGTATTTATGATATATAATATGTCATTTATTTACTTCTGTGTCAGTATTTATGATATTTAATATGTCATTTATTTACTTTTGTGTCAGTATTTATGATATATAATATGTCATTTATTTACTTTTGTGTCAGTATTTATGATATATAATATGTCATTTATTTACTTCTGTGTCAGTATTTATGATATATAATATGTCATTTATTTACTTTTGTGTCAGTATTTATGATATATAATATGTCATTTATTTACTTCTGTGTCAGTATTTATGATATATAATATGTCATTTATTTACTTCTGTGTCAGTATTTATGATATATAATATTGTCATTTATTTACTTCTGTGTCAGTATTTATGGCACTGGTGAAAATTTAAAAAAGTGACAAAAGTTTTGTTGGGCGCCCCCTTAAATGTTCTCGTATTCGTAATACTCTCTTCAATCCGGCATAGTTTACATGACAGGCCAAGCGTGTTGATGTTGTTGGATACACAGAACTTAGATGTGAGTCTTCCATGGCAGACGTGTGTCGCCTGCACTATATTTTAATATTTCAGACAGAATTCTAAGTGGAAAAGGGGCATAACTCTGGAAAAAGTACAGCGGATCAAAAAATAAAATAGAAGGCGCAGAATGCCATTATGTGATAAGGAATCACTGAAAGTTTCATAAAAATCCATTCATAGGTTAAAGAGGAGTGGCGGATAAGAGAAAGTGTGACGCGGACGACGCAAGACGATAAAAGTAATCCCTATATGTCGCTCCCCCAAAAAAATAAAATAAGAGGTGCACAATGCCATTATGTGATAAAGAATCACTGAAAGTTTCATCAAAATCCACTCATAGGTTAAAGAGGAGTGGCGGATAAGAGAAGGTGTGACGCGGACGACGACCCGGACGACGCAAGACGACAAAAGTAATCCCTATATGTCGCTCCCCGCTTCGTGGGGCAGGCGACACAAAAATGACTCAACATAAATGTTCCCACCATTGACAATATTTATATAGAATAAGATATTTTGCTCCCATTTCGTCTTCGCTGGGGAAAAAATATAAAAAAAAATTAAAAAAAACTCATTCGAACTGCCCTACAAATCTCGCATATCACACATCTAACTCAAATAGTATTGACAATTTCTCTTTGGTGCGTTTAAATGGTCACGTTTTGCAAATGTATTCCTCATATGAAGTTCTTCAATACCACAGCCACGAAAAGCTGATGTTTCGCATTTATAAAAGTTTTCTGATGCAAGGAGTCTCGGATGTCGGTAAAATTTCGTTACTAAATAGGAAATAGAAATTTGCTTACAAAGTGGCTATCAACGACGTCAATTCTGCGCCTCTACTTCTCCTTAGTGGAGAGAGAGATACGCGTTTCTACTTATATATTAGTTTAAACAATATTTTATTTCTAAACATTACAAACGAGAAATTTACATAATGCTGTCATAACACGTAAAAGTACGCAATTAACCCTTTGAACACTGGTGGTATCTTCCATGTCAGTTAATATCCAGCAATTAGAAGAGTCCATATTCATTATTTGGGGGTAGACCAATCAATATTGTAAACGTGCAGCCTTAGTTGAAAATATTGATTGGTCTATCCCATTCTTAACTTAGCAGGCATCCTACTTAATGAAAGTATGACGTACCATGTCCACAGACCGGTAAAGCGGCCTATGGTGTTCGAAGGGTTAAATAAAAAAGATGCAGCGGTAAGCTCTAGCATTTTGGAAGCTGTCTCCTGGCCTTTAGTAAGTACACGAAGTTGCGAAAGTATACTAATACTTTATACGTACTTATAAAGTTTACAATTATGAGAGTGGCATCACCAGATCATTACTGATCCTTCTCCATAAGGAACAGTAGGTCTGATGTTTCTGGGCTCGTAGGCAGTATTTCTATGCCTCCACACTCTTATGCGACCATCTGTGACGTGACACAGGGACCTACTCTCGTCTGTCCAATGGATTCTCCCCACGTTCTGAGATTCCAATGTTGTCGTGTCATACACCCACACCAAACGTCGTCGCTGTTGCTGGTCGGGCAGAGCAGGACGCTTGATGACCCTTTTGGATCCTTTACTCGGTGCTTTGAGACGGTTTTGGACAGTTCTGTTGCAGAAACGCCTGTTGGGGAGCCAAAGGCGTTTCCAAACTCCACTTGAAGCAAAGGGTTCAAGCCTAACGAGGCATGCCAGACTCCAATATTCCCGCGGAGAGGTCTTTTGGGGTGGTCCAGGCCTTAGTCGGTCCTTATCATAGTAGGTTTGTTGATGTTTCCGGACAAGACTGCTGATGACAGAAGGACCATGGCCAAGTTGCCTTCCATAGCTTTGAATGACATGTCTGCAGAATGCATGCCAACAATTTGCCATCTTAGTGCCGCTGACAGTCTCCTCCTTGCCATGTCAACATTTGTTGATAAAAGAAGTGACAAGTTTTCTTGTTTTATGCCCAGATATTGCATGTGGATGATAGTGTTTTTGTGACATTCGTGGGAAGCATGTTTCACGTGGACGAGAGGATGTGTTTGAGGTACACTATCAACCAGAAACATCTTGTTTCACTAGATGAAATGTACTGCAAGACATAGCAATCATTATAACATAATAATCAGTAACAGCAACTTCACTGTCATGAAACATTTCAGGGGGTGCTTAATTAAGTTTCAGGTGTATACAATGATCAGGATACATTTGAACCAAACAAAGGAGACACAGCGACGAGAGTGTACAACAGACGATAGTAGCAGAAAATATGATACCGTCTTGTGAGAACCATAGGATTTTATCTTCCACAGTGTTCGGTATAGAGTATCAGAGCGATCGTATCTTGGTGTGGACAACTATCGAGGAAGTAGCATGTCGTGAACAATGCCAATATTGGCTGTAAACCCGGCGGCATGCTTTAATCGCGACGGCGCAAAATAGAACATGCTCAGTTATTTGAACCACTCATTAAGGGTCGACTTCGTTGTGGGTATTCCCTGATGATGTAAAAATAATAATAATAATAATAATAATAATAATAATAATAATAATAATAATAATAATAATAATAATAATAATAATCGCATTTCTCTAGCTATCTATCCCCACTAAATATACAGGCTGAATATGCAGGCTTAGCAAAGTAAGATACGAGCTACGTGTTGATTGAAAAAAAGACCGAAAACGAAAGAAAGCTAGCGAGGATTTTCCTTTATGGTTGGTCGGGATAATAGTTCCAGACCTTTAGATCAGTCTAATTTGGGCACAACGGCAATATGGATGTGGCTTGTATGGTTGGAGAAAATGCACCGGTATTTTCTTCTTGGCGTCCGTTTTAGGTTTTAGGTACCCGTCTTAAATGATAGTGTACAGCCCCTTGTTATACGTCTTCACCATTATCACTGGTTCCCACCACCATTTAACGTAAGTTTACTCGGCTAACCTGAGAAGGCTTCTCACTTTCCCAGTGTCGACGCAAAGGCCTATTTGAATGTAAGCTAAATTATGCATGATGTTTACTGAGAAATGCCACAAATATGAATATAATAGATCTCAAGCTTTAAGTACATGATCACATAGAATTCACCACAGAAAAGCAATCGCCGTCGACAGTATCGTATACACTGTCGACGCCGAGCCGATTGCTTTTCTATGGCGAACTCTGAGGGTTTTTTTTAAAACTTATTTATCTGTTACATTTTTTGACTCTAAGGTAAGCTTTGAGCTATACTGTAAGCATCAGGGAAACCTGACCAGACTATATATTGCCGAAACACTGCAAAACTTTGGAAAAAGTGTCAAACACCGCATAATTTGGGCGCAGTTATCTCGGTGCGTTTACCGTCGTCAGTTGGGAAGAATTTAAAGGCCTGAATGATTCAAAAAGTAAGACTTCATGACACATTGTCTTTGGATGTATAGGGAACATTCAACAAGTATACAACAGACATTCCAAATCTGTCATGCTGTACTTCCACCTGTCCATACCGTGTACTATAGGCCTCATTTACATGACCGACTCTGAGAATGACATTAGTCCAAGTTTCAAATCCATTCTCGTAAAGAAAGTGCATGATTACAAGCAAGAGTGAATTAACATTCAAGATTCCACTCAAGATGAAAATATCCCGACTGAAAAATTCCCCCCGCAGCGCCCCTACTCTAGATTTTTCCTTGAAATAAATGCTTTCGGGGGAAGGATACCACGTTACTCGGTGTGGGATACAAAGCCAAAATATCTCAAAACCTAAGGCCGTGTATCAATAAATTTTGCAACAGCCATCCTGCTTCGGTTCACTGCCCAAAAAGAAGTAACCAACGCTACCGAATTCCACTGAAAACTGTTATAATATTAGAACGTTCCTTTTCATGTTCTATCGGTCGATAGAGTTTGTGTGATTTCTGAAATAAAACCTGAAGCAGCGAAGCTGCTGAAGGTTTTATTTCAGAATTCACACAAACTCAGGTACTGTCGACCGATAGAACATGAAAAGGAACGTTCTAATTGTTTTATTATGCCGAACAGAAAATAGCTTTCATTGTTAAGCGTTAACTGCAACGTGCCATCAATCTTGTAATAACAATGTAGTCGAATCCAAAAACATGACGTCATTTCGAACGAATGACGTCTCTTTAGGAGTTTCTAGATCATCAAATGCGAACTTGACTTGTCACAAGTGTCGTCGCTTTGGAAGATTTTACATAACCAAATACAATGTTTACAACTGTATCATGCTGTTCACGTCATAATTCATTATTAATGCTTGTGTGAAAAGTGGTATCATGGAATATAAATTCATGTTTCTTGGACGACAGCAGTTGTTAGAATTAAGCGGAGTGAAACAATTTATTTTGAACTTGAGGCGCAGGCTCAGTGAGGTCGAGGAGTACTAAACGTGCGGAAATATAATTGATTGAAGTCATAACTCATATTCATGATTCACTGAAGTGGTGAACAACACGTGAGTTTTTAATATTTCTGATTCTTTTGAATTCATTGTTTTCGGTTAAAATTGAAAACACACCCACTGAAGATGATATATTTGTTGGTAAGTTTGTGCCTATCGGTGACGAAAAAAGTTAAACGGACACGGCGCCAGCGTTTGGTGTTGAGAAATTGAGGGCGTACGTAATCGACGCTGACCAATCGAAGTGGAGCTTACATTTTCTAAGTTGATAAAAGTTAGAATTCTGAGACTTCGTGATTGTCCTGTATTTTGCTATTTGAGGTTGCACGTCGAAATAGAAAACATTCGTATGTGGTGATAAATAGGTTTTAAAGAAATAAAAAGCACAAAAAATACATCTCGAGTGCATGGACAGGAGACAGTTGTTAAAAATCATGTTTAATGAATAACACAACTGGACAGTGGTAGTGGGTTAGCTTCGCGTAAAGGGGGTCACAGACATCATGGGGTTTCAGGAAGTCTGGACCACTGTAATTATTAAATTAAATAGAATGGAAGACGTCTCCTTGTAGAAAGTAGGATGATTATTTTTGATACAGATCACATTGTTGCAGGGTGCTTCGAATTTGTCCGAAATTGGATGTTAGCCGGTCAACAGTAAAATTTCCAGTTACTATGACATGTCTAACATTCCTGTCTAAAGACTGCTGCCAGGGCTTATATTTCGATGAGAATCCGAGAATCGATTCGCACAAAGATTCGCGCAATAAAACCGACGAGAATCCATGTAGATTCTCGCTGCACCTCAGCTGGGATTCGCGTGAAAAGAATCGAGTCAATTTAACCATTTATCTAACACTGCAGCAACAAATTAACCAATAAAGGCTAACATGACCTGAAATATCATGACCCTTTAACAATATAATTGCACAAATGAGGCTGTCATTGGAATCGACTCATTGAGCCGGTTCCAACGACAGCCATATTTGTAAGATTTTATTGGTAATTATTGTTCATTTAATTATTTTATCATTTATTTATTATTTATTGTTTAAAAATTATCAAATTTAGTTTTAAAAATTAAAAAGGTGTGTTGGGTAAAAGGTTAACATGTGTTGTCAGTATACAACAGTGGTTGAACCATGGTGGCGTCATGGGATCCTGGGACACTCATAGTAGGTATGGATTCTCGCAACCATTTTCACGAGAATCCAAATGGATTCTCACAAGTTTAGACGAAATATAAGCCCTGCTGCTCAATAGATGTGAATAAAAACCCTTTACGTTACAAAACCACATCATGTTACCCCTCGAGCTCGACCCAAGGAGAGGCCACATGATATGGTGTTGTTAAAATTTATCTAAAAAAACTAAAAACAATATTTAATTATGTAAAATATAAAATTTTAATATCTGTGCACTTTGGTGAGTCCCATGTATCAGCTTTGGCATTAGGTGGTCTACAAAAGGGATCCGTGTAGAAACGTTGTTGTTATTGAATATCTTGAGCGATTTGAAATTCTAAATTATTGAATTTGAAGTCTTGACGACTCTTATATTCCTTATATTGGCTATTGTAATTCATCACTTAACCCTTTACCTAACATGAAAAGCAGACGACACTTGCAAAAAAAAAAATTTGAATAACTAATTTTTTTTTCATTTTTTGTCACAAAAACATAGGTTATGGCCCTCCATTGGAACGAGCTCGACGTAGACCACAAGGGTTTCGGGGTAGGAACGCTTGTGGTACGGGCTTTGATCCCAGTTGGGACACGTAGTTTGGTACCCTGCTTAATTTCGGCAACTTCTTACTGCCATAATCCTTGTGACGTCAAATGGTAACAAATTTGACTGGGGCCGTAAAAAAACAAGAGCTACGCCGACTCTGGCCCAATCAGAGGACGAGGATTTTAGTCCTACTGGAACATTGGGCGTGGATTGTCCTGTTACTATGGAGAACCTCTGTCAGTCACTTGCTCCGTTTATCCGATCTGGGCTGTACACCTAAACGATTTGAATGGTAAAATTTTCGTGCGCGTTTAATCTTTCGATTTTGCTCTCGACCCCGGAAGTTTTACATCGATTTATGATGGAATTAGTTTTCTCTACCATGCAGATAGACCATCGTTATATGAGTTAAGTAGACGGTTCAGTTTAATAAAAAATAAAAATGATCGGTTCAGTTTTAAAAAAAAATAAAGATAAGTGGAAGAATTAGACATTCTGAACACTCAAGTAAGTTAATTGGCTTCCGGGGTTTTATTTTTCGTGTTTTTAATTTTCCGGTACAGGAAGTTTAGCCACGACCAATCTATAAACAGAACAAGACGAACGTAACCCTTTACCCAACGTAGAGAATATCAAAATTTATTATTTTAATTACTATTATTTAAATTTTTCCAAAAAAATCAACAAAACCATATCATGTGACCCTCGTTGGAACGAGCTCGATGAGCTCGTTCCAGTGAGGGTCACATGATATGATTTTGTTGAAATATTTTGAAAAATTATTTTTTTCAACTGTTCAATTTGCAAACTGCGCAGGCGGATGCGGGCGATTCGTTAGACGAAGGGTTAAGGCACTTATACTTGCCTTACACTTGTTATTGCCCATTAGCAGCAATCAATACATGCAGGACACGTATAACGCCCACTTTTGGGTTATTTGTGGAAGTGAAGACTATACACTGCGCAGTGGATTGTTGTTATTATGGAAGTTTTAACAAATATATAAAATGGATTCAGGAAACACATTTCCGTATTCTGTGCAACAGATATTTTGTTATGGGAACAAGAGTTTAAGACGCTGACGTTTCAAACATTAATCTTTTGAATGTTTCGTCTCTGGAAACACCTACATGTATCCGAATCTTCGTTGAATCGATTCGACAAACCGATTTTTTCTTACTCACTGACGGTTTAACTCTTTTTATTTAACACAACTTCTGTGCGACAGCGCGATGCATCTTACCCGACTCAAGGCTGCAATTGCAGTGTTTCTCGAGGGAGCGCGGTGGCTCAGTGGTAGACTGTTGGACTTCTATGCTAGAGGTCACGAGTTCGACCCCCATTCGTGACGACTCGCGTGGTGTCCTTGGGCAAAGCACTTTATCCCGGTTACCTACATGGGGGCACGATTACCTACATGGGGGCACGATGGCGCCGTGTACGAAGGCGTACTGCACGTCGATGGTGCACATGTCTTCAACCGCTGTAACCCTGCTTGAGTGGAGCTTGAACAGAGTTAAAATGTTTAGGAGCTGATAGTTGCTCGTCGTTGCTCGGTGGTTCTCTCCGGGCACTCCGGCTTCCTAGACGCGTAAAACTGTCACGGTCACGATAAGACATTGTGCATAAGTATGTGACCTTAAACACCAATAAATAAATAAATAAATAAATAAATAAATAAATAGTGTTTTTAAAAATAAAATCGCATGTATTTTACCCACCGCTACCGCTGACTGGAATTATTGACCAAACTGTGACATTATGATGATAGCCAATCATAAATCCGGATGAGAATTAATATTTCTCCCCCAACTTTCTAATTAAGATATGCCTGTCCCGTGTGAGAATGCCATGTGAGATTGATAGGTAACACACGCGAGTGTGATTTCCCAATGAGTTACATACAACTATAAGCTAACAAAGTTAAAATTGCGGGTTCCGGTTTGACCCATTGGAGGCCGCCATGTTTTCGTTCGATATTGAATTCTGGGAAAGTTGAAAAAAAATACCGTCAGACGAACTGTTCTCCATTTTACCATCGGCTCGATGTTTCAGATCAATTTAAAAGGATATATATTGGTATTTGTAACAAATAAATATAGTAAATTTGGATACAATTTTAATGACAATTCACATTAAAGATTTATCGTACATTTTAAACATTATAAGGAATAATATTCGTGCAATGTTAGCAGCGTAAACAATGGGAAGTGTTTTGGGCGAATGTTGAACTCTGGGATGACTTGAAATAAAAATAGCATCAAAACACGAAGAGGCACGTGTGCGGGTCGCTGTGTCATTCGTTCGAAATGACGTTTAGGGCGGGAGTTAGTCGTTCAAGGTGGGATTAAGACATGAATTATTCAGTCAGCTGACCCAGGTTATCAAATCAACGTCCTCGCCCAGAATGTTGACTTTGTCGTCTGCAAAACAACAACAAAGCAGGAAAAGCGAGTGGTGGTATTTGCCATTTTACATATGAACTATCCGACCTGGGAATTTCGAAGTAAACTGACTGATTTCTATTACTTATGTGGCACCTTAAATCTCAAATGTCATCATCGCCCATGCACTATAATTTTGTATGTAGCCGGACTGCGTTCTCTTCTAGGTTTTACCTATTTTCATACTATTTTTCTCCCCCTACTGCATATGTAACATACGTCTGTCCAGGGTGAGATAGCAGGGAGAGACAGATGTATCCCACCCCACCCACGTGACGTTATACATTTACAACGTTATTATGACGTTATACATATCGTATCAGTTTCTTGCTACCAACTAATTCATATTAGTAGTAGTGTTCGGGCTTTTGAGGGAAAGGTTGCAGGACCCCGGTGCAGGACCCCGGAAGTGACGTCATGTCACGTGACCTAGTGCCGCCATGTTGTGTTGTCATGGTAACCCGCGTGAGCGGCCATGTTGTGACGTCATCACCATACTGATACGTGGTGGTAGTGCGCATGCGCAGCGCGTGTTGTTAGGGTGATACGAGCTTCCGTCGTCCATTTTTTGTACTGGAAGTCGCCATCTTGGTTTCTATGGTAGCACGTGATTGCTATGTTACCTAAAACCTACAATAGGACAGGGGTATGTTCGGAGGGTATGTTCGATTGCTCGTTGGCTCATTTGCTCGATGGGATTCGAGTCATTCGAGCAATGGTTTATCAGTAACTGCTCGATTGCTTATTGGGTTTAGGTATGCTTTTCATATACTCAAGGGAGATAACAGCATTATGGGAAATCAAGCATTGGTAATTATAAGACTTGGACGAGAGAACCAGAGATAGTTTGGACTGGATAGACTGTAAGTGATAGAGAAACATATGTAATAGGCATTAAAAATGGGATTCTGGGAAAATCAGGCCCTGTACTCCTATTCAATAGAACATACCCCTGTACCCCTTGGTACTATAGCATAACGTGTTATTTTTATATGCCCAAAATGGGGTTTCACATGTCCGTTTGGGTGGTTTGGTGGAGATTTTGGTGGTTTGTAAGGGTGATCGGGTTTATTTGGGTAATTTTACAAAGTAAACGAGGATTTGAGGAAAATCCGAACCAGAAAAATACTCTACTTCAATCGAACACGCCCCCAGGGGACCCCTTGGTACTATAGCACTACGTACTAAACCGATAAAATGGGGAAATAAAGTCAATTTCGGTGATTTCGGGTGGATTTTGTTGATTTGGAGGGATTGTCGGGTTGTTTGTGGTACTTATCCAGGGAAGTCGTTCCAGAAAATACTCTGATTCAATCGAACATACCCTCCGAACATACCCCTGTCCTATTGTAGGTTTTAGGTAACATAGCAATCACGTGCTACCATAGAAACCAAGATGGCGGCTTCCAGTATAAAAAATGGACGACGGAAGCTCGTATCACCCTAACAACACGCGCTGCGCGTGCGCACCACCACCACGTATCACTATGGTGATGACGTCACAACATGGCCGCTCACGCGGGTTACCATGACAACACAACATGGCGGCACTAGGTCACGTGACATGACGTCACTTCCGGGATCCTGCACCGGGGTCCTGCAACCTTTCCCTCAAAAGCTCGAACACTACTACTCATATTGACGTCATCAGAATGCCGTGTGATCAAAGTTTGATGCTCTAAAACTCTTTAAACCCCAAGATGCCACCGTTCCTAATTGATTTCGTTGTATATACCTTTGGTATATACATAACTTTTGCATGCTCTTTCCGATGGTGTCATTAGTTTTTCAAAACAACGAATACCAAATTAGTTGATTATATCAGCACGTGATCGCCGATTACCTCTGGCTAACGTAACCGCTGTATGATGGTGGAAGAAAAATAATCAAGCCTCGTGTCAGGCCCAAATATCTTGCCCTCGGGTGAGATTTTCCCATCCCACACCCGTACCCATCAGGGATTATAATAATCTCACACGATCCACATGACGACTTATTAGCATATTTAATGAGCGCAAAGCAATTCAATCATCAAACGTTCTTCTGTAAACAAACAACACTGTGTCAGGTTTGTCGAAGAAAACAAATAACACAGACCGCAAAACAAAATGATACTCGACTCTTTTATATTAATTTTTGGGTGAACGCCGGTACGAGTTGGGAGAATTGCACGAAATTCCCGTCGAAAAGTTATGCGAATACATTGCAGAATTCATAATATGACGTCATCGGAATGTGTCAATGTTCATCCTGGTACAAATCATTTACCCTCGTCTTGCCGGTGTTGGAAATTAATTTCGTGGTAAATACCTCTGGTATATACAGAACCTTTGTGCGCTGTTTCCGATAATCAAATCAGTTTATTTTTTAGAAATCCACAACATAATTGTTCGACATACAGTACGTGGAGAGTGTATTGTCACTGAATCACCCACAGAGTGGAGATTCGACCCAAGCAATAATTGAACAATTGTTGCAAAGCATAACAAGCACAAGCAAAGTTCCACAGGTACAGAATTTTAAAGTGATACTTTGGGTGAGAACTCCACTCCCCGGGTGATTTGGTTACAATCCACTCTCCACGTAGTGTAGCTGCACATAGTGTCCCACACAAACACACTTGAATAAAACAGGGATGCGACTAAAGGGAAAACCAACTGACATGGTGTCTTGGGCGAAAAGGTCGCTTTGGATCAGTCAAATTCATCAATAAAAAGAGATTCTGAAGTCGCCTTCTGAAATTTCGGTGGTTTCGCGCTAAACTTTGGAAAAAACTACCTAATAGACGTTTTATTGGAATTATCAAATGATAATGGAGCTAATTTTCATAGAAACCAAAAACAAAATTAAGATAAAAATGTCGAATGATGGAATAATTCACATTCAACATGTTGTTGCTTACAGTGAAAATAGGTAACAACCCGAGTCGGTAAAAATGTGACCTCACATTCGAACATTCTTTCATAACAACTATTTTTTCCACACCGAGAATCAATATCAGGGCGTTTTGCCAGTAAACAAGACGTCTGGATGAAAACTACACTTCATTTCTCATGTGAGGTGAGCAATATTCTCATTTCTCATGTATTGTTGACATGAAATGGGTGCACTCTATTTGTTTTCAAGGGTACTTACACTGGACCTAGAAAATAGTAAAGGTTTCACAAGGAGGTATATAAACCCAGAATTCTTTACTTTGAAGATTTAAGTGTAGTTGACAAAAATTATATACAGTACAGATAGCCCAGGGTTGGTCGAATTCCTCGCATGCATAGTGATGTTCACGCATGCGTTTGTTTACAAGGTAACAAAGATTATTGGGAGCAAAATTAAAATTAATGAAGCACCGGTTATACCCGGTGCTTCATTAATTAAATTTTTGATGATTATTCCTATAATTAGTGTTTGGAATTTAAAAGTGTTACGTCCGTAGAAATATTACCACTCGTGGAAAGTGACCTGCCACGGCGGCCCTACTTTAACTGGAACCCACTTTAACTATTCAAATGTTTTGTTGCAGAATTTTACTTCTTTCTTACTTAATTACATATATAAAAATGTATTTTCCCAGCTTTATTGAGTTATTTGTATGTTCGAAAAATATAGTATAATGAAATCGTGAAAAGCGCCTTCATGCTTCTCCTTCCAGTTCACGTTGTCATTATCTGACATCTCTCTAAAATCTGTAGAGGAAAAATTGACTTCTTCCTCAATTTAAACCCCTCACCCCCAGGCTGGTCATTGTCTGAAGTTCAAACTGTAACCCTAATACCTTCACCACACACACGTGACTGTTGAAGATTTAACTTTGATGAAACTATTTGCATCTCACTCTCTTCAATGAAAGTCTTCAAACTGCTACATCGTATTTAGAGTGGCATGTGCAATGCTATATTGCAGATGACGCCATGTAACACTTAAAGGATGCAATTTTGACTCAAGTTAAATCATATGAAATGTGATTCATAGTGTTAAATTTGGCTAGGAACCATTAAAATGCACTCACTTGGATATTAAGTGACCCAGTTGTATTTTATTGACATAATACGTAGCAGGAAAGGCAGTGATCTCTATAAGTGTACAAATTGCAGTATTTGATTACTTATGTGGGCGAGTGAAGCTTCGAAAATTAACCTTCTTTCTTTCGCACGTGTATAAGTGTTGCTCCCTTCAATACTGAAGTGTATTTCATCTAGATGTTTTTATGTACAATAGAATAATTATAGGCCCTTGTGAGAAAAGACGAATACGGGAGATTACAAGCTCTGAAGTCACGAGACAAATTATGTAAGCTATTCGACTATGTTGCGGCTTGAAACTATTTGCGGCCCGAAATTGAGAGTAGATTTCATCGAAGCTTTAACCCTTTACCCAACGCAGACGATATGAAAATTTATTATTTTAAATATCATTTTTTCAAATTTTTCAAAAAAAATTAACAAAACCATATCATGTGACCCCTCGTTGGAACGAGCTTTACGAGCTCGTTCCAACGAGGGGTCACATGATATGGTTTTGTTTTTGAAATTATTTGAAAAATAATATTTTTTCAACTGCTGAATTTGCATATTACGCGGGTGGATGCGGGCGATTCGTTAGGTAAAGGGTTAACCCTTTACCCAACGTAACGGCCAAAACCGGCCAGCGCTATTCTCAAAAATCGTCCATTATATTTCATTATTTTTTCAATTTTTTGTCTAAAAAACATAGGTTATGACCCCTTATTGGAACGAGCTCGTCTAGCACGTTCCAAAGAGGGGTCATAACCTATGTTTTTGAGACAAAAATGAAAAATATTAGTTATTCAAAATTTTTTTTGCTAGAGTCGTCTGCTTTTCAGGTTAGGTAAACGGTTAATTGCATGCAAATATTAGACATGTTTGTGAATTAAATAATTATGGTTGAAGACTTACAGCGCCTGTCGTTCCAACTATTATGTTAATAACTTAATGTTTATTAGGCGAAATAAATGCTTTTTGATAGGAATGTCTGTATATCTTTAAAGATAAAGGGAAGAGAACGGTTTTCTCTCCGCAGTGCGTAAACAAACAATCTATAACAACGTCGGGTATCTTACGTAATTAGGCTGATGGTCTGAGATCTTGGGGAGAAATGTCTTTTTTGCCCTGCTAATATTGTACCATGACTCATGTTATACATTTTGGATTCACAAATGATTTATGATCTTCCTAAGTCGCGTTCAACTTGTTGTGTTGTACTCTCAGTGCAGTAGCGAGGGTGTGTGAAAATATTTTTATGATGTGGGGCGTTATAAATACACATCTTTAATTTCAATTGTTCTAATGATTAGTAGTTATTCTATGTTATAATTTTGAATAGAGATGCTTATTGAAAAGACCATTCGATCGGAAAAAGTATGCCTGGATAAGATAAGCTTAGCTTTAAAACGGTTCTGACATAGTCTATGGGAGAGTTCCCGATCCACCCAATTTTTTTATGCACACATTTTCTACTTTTATGTATTTATTTATTTATTGGTGTTTAAGGTCACATATTTTTGCACAATGGCTAGTCATGACCACAACATGAGTATCAACTGAAGACCAGGGGCGAGCGGTAATAAGCCATGTTGCCCATTTTAGAGAGGGTTTGCACCTTCTAAGCGCTGGTGACTGGGTCCTATTTTGCCAGTAAAACACAGGCTGGCACTGAGATGGCACTGCTTCGCTTCCCGGGGTTCCCGCGGTTCCCGCGGGGATTTTTCTACTTTTACAAATATAGAAAACACGCTCAGTGACCAAATCCCGGGACCTTGACTCCAAATTTATGGGGATTTTAGACGGCTCGATTTGAATTAACTGTTTCAACACGAGAGACCGCTTTTCCGGTCCACGAACACGATACGTCATAATTTCATTAAGTAGTATAGCTACTAAGTGAACGTGTGTGGTAGAACAATTAATATTTTCAACGTGCAGCCTTCTGCATCACTCTTGTTTTCTCCTTAAGGTTCCGCTCTACAGTTTCGCACTTTTGCACAGGGGTGAAATTCTAAACATATGGCATATGTTGAAACTAAGGCCATGTAAAATAGAGATATATTTTTAGAATCAGATATATGATTACATTAGGCTTTTTGTTGGACAAGATAATTTGAAGTTTTGGTCCCAAAGTTGGAGTCTGATACATAGGGGTAAATTACCAGATGAATTATGGGAAACAGTGGCTTCGAAAAATTGGCTATTTTTTTAAAATGTAATTTTTACACGTGTTTGTTACCAGACAGGTAACTAAAAAATGAAACGGAAACATATAATTTTTTTTTTGCATTTTAGAAACAGGGGATGCTCTGATCCAGGAGTAGGTAGGTGGGGTCGGTGAGAAAAATCTGCTTTTGAGGCTGCTGGGTGGCTGAAAATGACTAGTTTCGGCATTTTTTTCATGCATTTTTTCAGGTTGAAGTCTTGCCTTTGACAATAAATTATTCCACCCACATTCAGATTGTTTATTTCTACTTAGTCAGATAGTGTTATATGTTTTTTGTGGATTTGGGAAATGTAATACATGATATGGGTTAGATAACTAAGTTACATACTATCTGCATTTGAAGAGAGTGTATGGCATGTCATTTTTGGAAATGCCTGGAAAACTGTGGAGCGGAACCTCAGATAATCATATCTTAGGTCAGATTTCATGCAAGCCAGCACCCCATACAGTACTCTCTTCCTGCAATAAAATCAATGCTACAACTTCTTGCCGATGGCTCCGAATCCGTTGCCATGATCCGACACTCGATGAAAATGTTTAACCTTTTACCTAATATGAAAAGCAGACGACACTTGAAATCAAAATTCTTGAATAACTATTTTTTTTCATCTAAAAAACATAGGTTATGACCCCTCATTAGAACGAGCTCGTTCCAAAGAGGGGTCATAACCTATGTTTTTGAGACAAAAAATGAAAAAAAATAATAAAAATTAATTGGCGATTTTTTTTAAAAATAGCGCTGGCCGGTTTTGACCGATACGTTGGGTAAAGGGTTAAGCGAGTAGAACAGGAACTCCATCCTGACCATGCCATGTACCAGTGATCATATTCTATCAGTCCCTCTCCACCATTGCCAAACAGATACAATGGCAATGCCCATTAAGCTACAGAGAAGACAACTCCACTCTTACCCGACCTTGAAGAATTGCACAATAAGACGGCTGTACTCAAAATAATAGGAGACTTTCTTCGTTAAGTTGAAAACTAGTCTAGTAAGATTTGTTTCCAGTATAATTGATATCATATTGAAGAGAACACATTTAACCCTTTACCTAACCTGAAAAGCAGACGACACTTGCAAAAATAATTCTTGAATAACTAATTTTTTTCATTTTTTGTCTCAAAAACATAGGTTATGACCCCTCGTTGGAACGAGCTCGACGAGCTCGTTCCAACGAGGGGTCATAACCTATGTTTTTGAGACAAAAAATGAAAAAAATAATGAAAATTAATTGGCGATTTTTGAGAATCGCGCTGGCCGGTTTTGGTCGTTACGTTAGGTAATGGGTTAACATAGCAGATGCTGAGTATGATAATCGTTTGCGTTAAATTTATTTATTGGTGTTTAAGGTCACATATTTTTTGCAAAATAGCCAATCATGAACACAACATGAGTACCAACTCAAGGCCAGGGGTGAGCGTTAATAAGCCATGTTGTCCATTTTAGAGAGGGTTTACACCTCCCAAGCACTGTTTACTGGGTCCTATTTTACCAGTAAAACACAACCTGTTTACCGCATTGAAGAGGCACTGCTTCACTTCCCGGCGTTCCCGCGATGAGTTTGGGTTAAAAAAGTCATATAACTGTCATCTCATTTGTTATAGCTGCAAGCGTTCCTTCGGTTCAAACGACCTTTATACACACTAAAATCAGTTGGGTTAAGCTAGGGTAAGAATGAACCCAAATCAACTGGGATGAGTGAATTTGAACCTAATTGGGTTCATATTCACTCAGCCTAGTAACCCAACTGATTTTAGAGTGTAGGTTTGCGGCTTACTGTCGAATCCGCAAAAAAATCACTGATGTATGTTTCTTCTCCGACATTTGGAAATAAATACTGTTCAAATTTTTTCTATTGTACTTTCATTTTTGACCTAGTAGAAATTTCTCATCCGTAATGTTTGAACTGAAGAACAGAGTTCGAACAGGATACACTCAAAACTCGACTGGGTTCAAAATCAGCCCATGTCAACTGAGTTGTGTGAATATGAACCACCCAGCTGGGTTCATATTCACTCAACTCAGTTGATTTGATCTTTAACCAAAGGGATTTTAGGTTGTAGAATGTTGAGAGTACGTTTAGTTTCTTACTTTCTGATATCTCATAGGACGCCGGAATGGTTGTCGACGATGGCGGCGGGGAAGAGTAGCAGTAGTGGTAGGGCGGCAAAATGACCGAGGGAAAAAGGTGTCGGAGTTCTTAGGCACAAGGGATTGAAGAGATGAATCGTGGAGGGAATGGAGAGAGGAATAGTTGGACGATTCCAGTGGAGTTTTTGATGGTAGTTAGTAGCATAATGAGGGTGATGACGGATAGTTTGTGGTTAAGATAGTCTCAGACGTTGGGAAAGGTCAGGGACGAGAATGTGCAGATGTAGGAAATGTTTTTTTAGTGGGCATGGGACCATACCCAGTGGGTGCTGTACACATTGTGTAAAACGGCATCAAAAAGTAAACGACAGCTCGGTTGAAGAAAACAGGGCGGGACTTGATTAATGAACTGCTTGTACACAACCCAAAAATGTATTTTTGTCAGGGTTTCTGAGTGGGACGGGTGATGCCTTTCTCGAATGAGAACTTAAATGATGAAACGTTGGTCTAGAAACATTTTGCAGGGGACAGAACCTTCGTTGGAGAATGGTGAACAAAGGAAAACTAGTGCACAGACACTCTCCAATAATTTGTAATAAAACAAATTTATATAACAAAATATTATTTGTGTTTCATTGAATATGAAGTGTTGGTTTTTGCTCTGGTATCCTCATTTTTAAAGCCCTGATAGTGGCTTCTTGCACTCAGCCAGATAAGAAGTCTCCACAGCAGGATTATATTAGTATTTTAAGCTGCGATAACATTTCGCTCAACGGTTGTCACTGAACACAATTCGGGAGAAAATAGGAATTGAGGTTAAAACTTTAAACAAGAGGCCCCATGGGGCCTTAATCGTTCACCGACCAAAGTGGTTCAAAGAAGTATTTGGGGTCACATTCAGTTAGACATGGTTCATCAACACTACAAAGGAATTGAAGTCATGAGAGGCAAATTTTATGGAAAAACACAAGGGAATGGATTTGGACCTGAACCTAATATGCCCCCACCCTACCCCTGCCCATAGAGCCCAAATATTAAGCCAAGGACTCAAATTGAACAAACTTGAATCTGATCCCCTTGAGATATCATATACCAAATAGGAAAGAATTCGACGGGTGGATATGAAGAAGGTTTTTAAGGAAATCACCTCACACTGCAATAAGTTAAACTTTGGGCTCAAATAGGGGGCCAAAATATTAACCCATGGTTCCGATTTGAACAAACTTGAACCTGACCCACCTAGAGATGCTGTATACCAAATATGAAAGGATTCTGATTGGTGGATCTAAAAAAGAAGATTATAAAATAAATTCCCTCCATATTGCACTTAGCTAAAATTCAGGCTCCCATGTGTAGCCCAAATTAATAACCCCGGAACCAGGTTTGAACAAACTTGAGTCTTACCCTCCAAGAGATGTTGTATACCAAATATAAAAGTATTCTGACTGGTGGATCTGAAGAAGGAGATTTTTAAAGATTTTTTCTCCTATTGTAGTAAGTTAAAATTCAGGCTGCCATAGGGAACCCAAATATTAATCGAGAAACTCAATTTGAACAAACTTGAATCTGCCCCCCCCCCCCCCCCCCCCCCTCTGTTGATGTTGTATACCAAACATGGAAGGATTCTGACTGGTGGATCTGAAGAAGAAGATTTTAAAGAAATTTCCTCAAATTGCACCAAGTTAAACTTTGGGCTCCAATAGAGAGCCCAAATACTAACTCCGGGGACCCGATTTGAACAAACTTGAATCTGACCCCTAGAGATGTTGTATACCAAATATGAAAGCATTCAGACTGGTGGATCTGAAGAAGATTTTAAAAGAAATTTCCTCATATTTCAGCAAGTTAAAATTTGGGCTCCTACAGGGAGCCCAATTATTAACCCAGGGACTAGATTTGAACAAACTTGAATCTGCCCCCCCCCCCCCCCCCCCCCTACAGAGATGTTGTATACAAAACCTGAAAGGATTCTAACTGGTGGATCTGAAGAAGAAGATTTTTAAAGAAATTTCATCAAATTGCACCAAGTTAAACTTTGGACTCCAATAGAGAGCCCAAATATTAACCTAGGGACTCGATTTGTACAAACTTGAATCTGACCCCTAGATATGTTGTATAACAAATATGAAAAGATTCTGACTGGTGGATCTGAAGAAGAAGATTTTTTTGAATTTTTGAAAAAAATTATGGGTGCTATCAGAGTTATGCCCCTTCTGGTGCCCCCTGTGGGCGCGGCAAGTTTATTTGTACAAACATGAATTGACATGATAAGGAACATGCACACAAAATTTGGTTCAATTTGGTCGAGTAGTTTGTGAGGAGACGACGACGACGGACGGCAAGTGATAAGTTGAGCTCTCTTGAGCTAAAAATCGAAAAATAATAACAAAACAAATGACCACAGTATCAAGGCGCTGTTTGATTTCGTACGTCACATGACGTGCAAAAGTATCAAAGGGTTAAACGCGGTAAACCACCAGTTCAATTTACTTTCCTGGAGTAGCCCAAGATGTACTCAGTTGTATCCTTGTGCGAAACGCGTCGATCTCTATACAGCTGGGTTGCTGGAACGTCAACGAGAAAACGCCGGCAATGCAACTGCTGTAACAGGCAGAGTGGCGGAGTGGGCCTCGCCTTTTTTCTGATTCTTTAACGTCCCACCCTCTCCTCCGGGCGGCTGCTCCATGGTGGAAAATACAGTTGTACTACATTGAGGGTCGTAAGGGGTTAGTTTATCCCGCGCCCTCCCTGCGCGCCTTCGGCGCGCTAAAACCTTCGGTTTACTTACAG